>CM069433.1:51512486-52778410 GCA_035610365.1 Aquatica leii
TGCATAGTAACGGGTTGGGTAGAGTAGCTGAAGATGGACCTTTAGTTAGGGAAATTGTTAGAAGCGCGTGTTCCTGCAACACGATAATGCTGTATGTCACAAAAAGTATCAACATGCTGTTAATATTGGGACTGGACACTTATGTGCCGGCTGGTTTGTAATGGTTCACCTGGTACTTGTGTGGTTTAATATTTGTTTCAATTTTACCTTAAAAATAACAATTTTTTACAGGGAGATTCTGGTGGCTCCTCTTCAATGTGTTTCTAACGATGGCAAATGGATAATAGCTGGTATAACATCCTTTGGTTCAGGTTGTGCAAATGGTTTCCTGATGTTTACACTCAGATTGTCGTATTATATTCCTTGGATAAAAGCAAAATTAAAAAGCATATAAATTTGAACAACTTTTATTTAAATACTCTATTTATTTTACAAAATAATCACATAAAAATTTAAGAAAATGGCAAAAATAGTTTAAGTATCAGTCTCTACTTTCTTAATAAAACCTTACATTACTTTTTTTGTATTAATACATCTGGTTTAAATAACTTATTTTTAAGCGAAAATACAGGAATTTGACTATACTTAATGTGAAAAGATTTTTGATGTCTACTGTTTTTATTAGATATTAAAATTACTAGGGCTGATCCTGCTATTAAAACACTCCTAGAAATTGCAAATAGGTACATAACAATCTGTTGTGTAATTGGAAGTACATAATATAACAATGTAATTGAAATACTATTAATTGAAGGAACTTCCTAATCAACTCCAAGATCTATCCAAAATAGAGGAATAACTAAATTGTTAAAAGGTTTTGTTTTTGAGTTATAGTTCGTGGTAGGGCATTACAAGATTTTATCTGAACTCTTAAACTAGCTTCAAGTTGAAACACCTAGTTCTGGGTGAATTGTCATCGTAAAATCGTGTTTTTCTTTATTGGGATATAAACCATCAACATCCTCTAATAAAAATAGGATCACTATTTAAAATGCCGTGGTTGTGACATTGAAATAGGTATACTGTAGTAACACGGCGATAAATCACCTAATCCTTTAGGGAACACATTGTTCCACTTTTACCCAATAACACTTATTTTTAGAATTTTCTTCCGCTGTTGCTAGAAAATTTTGTTCCTACCTCTTCATCACAAATACCTCTTTAAATCCATCTTTGGTTACAACATTTTTTCTATACTGTATTGGAATCGGCCGACAAAAAGCCCGTCTATACAAACTAAAGCTACTGTTTTCTTTAATATTGCGTGGAAATATAGTACCCATAAAACTTCCTCTCGACAAGATTACATTTAGAGTTTTGCAACACAGAATCGGTTTCATTTGACGCTATATATCCCCAGTGTTTTAAACCAGAAGAACCGTCCCAATTTTTGCTTATCGAAAACTGTATTTGCAATCGTTCTTCTGTCGTTAGAAGTTGATTATCTGACATTTTTAATTTCTGGGTTAATATTCATTGTAACTATATTTTGAACCATTATTCTAAGTTCATTATCTTGTAACAATTATAAATAAATATTAATGGTTTTTACACTTAAAAAACGTACTCTGTCTAATATACCAAATTTGAGGAAAAATCTATCCAATTTGGTGAAAATAGTCGTTTGCTAAAGTAACTAATGAAATCATCACCGTATCCATATAAATAGTCGTTTTATGGTAAGATTCATAAATGCACTTCCTGCTCCAAGATATGCGCTTATAGAAGATACACCAATTTGTACAAACATAGACGCTGGTCTATTAGTGATGCTGTTATTCCTAAAAATATTATTGTTTTGCAAGAAAAATAATAACTTAATAACTTAGTACTTACAAGAAGAGGCACGTTTGGTAAAAGTGCAACGAATCAATAAAATGGATCTCCCTACTGAAAGTTCTGGTACAAATGTCCAATCGCTCTTTTAGGAATAAAAGTTTATAGTTCCGTTCTGTCATTAAAAGTAACGTTATCATTATATAATTCTTCTCTGTAAAGAGATTTTTCAGATTGTTATAGAAACCACAAAAAACTACTTACTCACCTATACACATTACAAGGTCCAACTTCGCTAAGATTGAGCTTTTCAGTTCCTTCTAAAAACTCTCATTTGAATTAGTGACATTAAATAAATAGACTTTGATAAGTATATTAAATGGAGGCTCTTTCTCATAACCCATAAAAACAATTGAGTTTGGATAAAAACTGCAAAACCTAAAACGCGCGTTATAATTATTTTTATTCAAAGTTGCTGGCAATTGTTATTTATTACCTTTTCTATGTGCACGATTTCTAAAGGATTATATACGTAAATAAAAATAAGACAAACTAGCAAATACTGAGTCCTAAGTAATGTTAGTAGAAGCGAAACCTAGAAAAAAAAATTGTGTTTCTGAAATAAAAATGTTATCATACAAACTTAAATTTACAAAATATATATGTTTTTCTAAAGAAGTAAATTTTTTTATTTATAATTTAATTAATATAGAATTTAATTTTAAACGTTTTAGGTATTTTAAAAACATTGTAATCTGGTTTAGAAATTTTACTTTTTCCGCCTGCCGGTAAAATGTGGTAGAATTTTATAAACTAAAAGTTAGCACTAAGTAATCCACATTAATTAATTAAATGTCATCTGTCGAATTTGTCAGATTTATTAACATACACCATTATCTGTGTTACTGTTTAAAGTAGCATTAACAAAATTTTTTAAAACAAATATAACAGATTTGCTTATATCTTTACAATTGCTAAAAACAACAATGGTTTCATTTCTTTCATATAAGTAAATTGTAATAATATTATGTAATTGCCAAATTAATTTCAAAAACAATTCTATTTCGTCATTACAGGTTTAGTTTGTATCAAAATTAATTTAAACTATAAAGATCAGCACAAAAATGTTGTGTATCACACGTCCTAAAAGTATTTTATGCAGTATTCGCATTTTTTGTACTCATCAGCTTCACCTCGGCCCACATATATGCCTTCATACTCGGAAAATAGCAGCACTTTCTGGACTAGTGATATAAATAACTATTGTTTAACAATTTTATACAAATTTCTTATGCACATTTGTTAGGTGTACTTATCTGTTAAATATTGCTACAGTTCATATTTTAACAAAATGTTAGTACTAACAGTGTAGGCTAGTGGTCAATGCTGCCCAGAAAAGGGCCATTTCAATATTAAAACTTACGCATATTTACCTATGTTAAAATTAAAAATAAAACAATTTTTAGTAATTTTTGAGAGTCATTGACTAAATGACCTAATGGAGAACCCGCCACTAGAGAGTACTAATTAAAATATTTTCAGATAGACTAATTTTTTATCTACAGTAGACACATTATCATTAATCATGTCTTAAGATTGTATAGCAACGTTAAACGTTTGAGTATCATTCCGTTTAAATTGTTAGCAGATTGAACTAACGATCTATTGTTTTCTAGATTCTCAAAATTTTATAATTGTTATTTTTTTGTATTTGTTCTCACATGTTCTCCAGTGCGCTACAGTAAATACTTTCTCCCAAAATGAATGAATTGTAAAAATAAATTGATCAATAATGATTATAAAAATACTAAATATTACACGTTAATAATATACATATTTCTTTGCAATATATGTTGCCGAAATATACCGACGGAATATATCTATGTAAACATTATTTGGTATATGTGCTTTAAATCTGACGCTAATCATAAACAGTACATAATAATTTTCGTTAAGTAAAAGTTAAATCCATTTAACTAGGTTTATTTGTACGTGATTATGTTTGACAAAGTGTACCAATGAGTTTCTATTTAATAAAATACACACTAATATTAAAAATCTTAGCAAATGGAGCAAGAAATACTCTTTCTTATTCTATAAAATTCCATGATTGTCATATTTTATTTATTTGCCCAACAAACTTTAGTAACTTTGTGATAGTTTGCTACATATAACTTCTCCACTATTAATAATAATGATAGAAACACAAGATTTAAGAATTTATTCAAAACTATAATTTAAAAATTAAAAATTTGTTATTTAAATTTCAAATCATTTTTATTGTTAAAGTTTCTAGCAAAGATTAAAGGAAAATATTGATGTATAGATGTTTTCCAATACAAATATCAGTGTTTAATAATTCGCAGCATACAGTCAGGAATTTTACGAAATCAAGTATGCAAATTTTGCGGATCAAAAAGAGTGCACAATAAGCTTATCTATTCGCTTTACAAATGTAAATAACTTCAAACAATTTAATGCTTATTGTGATGTATTAAATGTATGCAAAATTGACATTGTTATAATGAATTTCCTTGTTTCCATTAAAGCATAACAACTAATAGCGGTATGAGAAATACTGAAATCTTTTAAATACGTTCTAACATGTTTATAAGCTTGTTCTAAGAATTGCATTATGCATAAGCTTGGTTTCCAGTTTAATTAATTAATAAACACTGACATAAATCTATTTCTTGTCACTCATCTGTTACATGGTTCCAATTTCTTATGAATTTTATTTGCGATACTTTATTTTGAATTAAAATTCTACTTCATTGCAATTACTTTTAGTGCATATAAATTTATTCTAATGTGAATGTTATTGTGTTGTCTAAAATGCGAAAGAAAATGAATATGCATAAGGTTTATAAGATTGTTATTTAATTTGATGGTTATTAAACACTTAATGGATTAGTATACATCTATTTTTAGTAAACCGTTTTTGCTAAAATACTAAATAACGTTTTATATAAAGCTATAAATTTTAGTGTTTAGTTGGTATATACCATCTATACAACGAAAAAAATAGTTAGTAAACATAATGGTTAACTTTTAACACATTATTAAAAAGAGACAGTAATAACTTACGTAGCAAATTATTTTTATTGCTGACGATCAGGTTTACATACTAATTAATCAAAAATACTCATGGTTATGTAAACATATTGATGTTTCCTTTAATGCTCAGAATAAAAACTTTCCTAAAAAGTATTTAAAAGAAATGATAACTCAAACTAGATTGTTTTATGTAAATCTGTTACTTAATTTTTCGTGCTGTATCTTCATTTTTGTAAGATGACCACGCAACAGCGGTTTTGCATTTGAATTATAACTTGCTTTAAATATGGTCAGTTGACCTAAGTTTTAAATTTAAAGAATATTTTGCTCAGAGTGTGACTGCGTTTATTTCTCTATTACATGTTTGACTTTCCAATTTAGATCCTGCTAACATCTGTGGTTCTTAAAGTGCTTCCTACAGACCACCAAAGGTCCCAGAGTCATTCAGAAAGTTCGTAAAAAATATTAATTAATTTGGGTGTCTCTGAATTACGTCCACGCAAAGTGTAATATAAAAATTGTAAAATATTTTTAGTAATACGGAAGTTATGTCGTTCAAGTAAAATATAAATATAAACAGGTGCATAAAATACAGACAATAACAGACATCGCAGTGAGTCAAGCCTATCTATAAAATTTATACAAGAACCCAATAGATCCGATCCCTGCTCAACTAGTCTATAATATGAACTATAGAAGAATCATGCATCTAATCAACAGTTTGCTTCTGTAAATGGCGTGATGTAAAGTGCACACAACAAATTTTCCTAGTTTTGGACAAAAAGAGGTATAATTTTTTGTATTGTTACGCATATAACGTACTTTAGTTACGTAACTAAATACTAAAATACAATTGATATTTTTTTTTATGTTAAATTTATTTAAGCAAAGTTATACTCTTGTTTAAATTGATTAAAAATTATATATCACAGCTATCAGTACAGTAATCCTTTAACATTGATTAAGAATTTCTTTTGAATTAAAAATTGAAGGAACATTTGTAAGTCTTTTAGCACAGATGTGTTTTTAAAGAATATATTATTAATGATTCTGTAAAATAAGTTAGACATATTAGATTTTAATATAATATAATGCACCCTAAAAGTTTTAGTTTACTATTTTTTGTTGCACTCTGGTGTCTTATAACCCAAAAAAGAAAAAAAATGTGCTATTTACATCTACGATAGCGTTGACGAAATAACTAACAAACCTGACATTATTCTAAATTATAGTAGTATTAGATGCGCTACGTATGACTGCGCTACGGGTCAAATACATGGCTAATGGTAATTTTTTTACAGTCTGCTCAATGCATGTGGTATAAATTATTCTATAATATATATAGTAAACAAAAATAAAAATCCAAACTAATTAAGAAACACTTCATAGAAAAGCTTGGTTATAAAACGATGAACGCACATTTAAAAGAAAAAGCCACAAACCCATATTATTATACATAGGTATATTACCTTTTTGAAATATATTTTATTTAGAATTAGTTTCATTTCAACTTTAGTTATGTTATTATTTTAATTTTAATTTTTATTCTATGTAATAAACATATGTTCCGTTATCATACAAATTTATTTTAAACTAAACCTGTATTTAAAATTTGGTATTAGTTCATATTATTACAAGTTGGTCTCTCGGAGCGACGCTTGTATTTGTGTGATAAAATAACTCGTTTGTACACAAAGGTTAAATGAGAAATTATTTGGTTCAACTTTGTTTGAAAAATGATAACTATAATCGTGTACTACTTAACACAGAAGTAAATTGTTTATCTAAAAGTGCACTGCTTGGATCGCTTCTATACGCTCTTTGATTTAGTGTTGGGATTCCTGGAAAATAAAGACAATGATTTTCGGCACAAATTAATTATGTCAAAAAATGACATCGTTTATATGATTGATTTATTTATTAGATTTAACGAGACTAATTTTTAAACTATAAGGTGTAAGTTTGATTAAATCTAACTCACAGCATGGGACTAGCATTGAAAACTTTTGACATCTTAAACTAAACTTTTTACAAATACTATTTGGATTAAATTTATCCTACTTTAATAAAATACATTAATATAGCCATTTTTAGCAAAACTACAAAAGAGAGAATAAAAATTGGGAAAAGTTGTTGTTATGAGACTGGCTATGCCAGCGCGACTAACGATGTTTCATGCAGCGGCGTGCCTAATGGAATGTTATTCAAAGCTAAACATTTAGGCAAAAGAGAATGTTCTCCAGTTTCCAAATCTTCCAAAATTGTCACCACTTAGCAGCACTTCATTTGAACCTTGAACCAAAGATTTGAAGACATTTTTCACTTGGATATTTTCGACTGGGTATTGTACCTTTTTCAAATAGTCAAACTCAGAGCAGAAATACAGATTAGTACATGCTAATACAGCAGCAACTTATTGAATTATCTACAAATGAAAAGCTAAAACCAATGTTTAAACAAAGATACAAACTTTTGGTTACAAAAGCAGATCTCAATTGTATATCATTATAGCATAGATTACTTTAAAAACTCTTTGATTGATTTTCCGTCTTTCTATTTTTGTAAAAAGTAGATTCAGTGCCGTTATAAGCTTTATCACAAAAAAAATAAATTGACTAGAAATTAGTACTTGTGGGGATTTATGGTTGCTACTCACAAACATTGAGCTCCTAACATTTCATCATCAGGTTCATCCAAATGATAAAATTTTTGTTTTGTATTTTGAAACAATAGTTATACTTTTATTAAAAGTTTCTTCAACAAAATGTTTTATTTATATTTTATTTTTTACGTCACTGTTTAGCATTCTGGACATCAAAGCAATTTCAAACTTTTCTATTATGCATTTACATATGTAGTTTCTTCACTCAGGGGTCTAGGGCAAGTTTTAACTATCAACAAAGGCCCGTAAGTTAAAAGAGTTTAGGAACCACTGATCTAAATACTAGTTTCTACCATTGATAACCGCCAAATAATATTTATCAATTATTTAGATAGTAAATGATCAAATCAAATTTTTAGTTATATTTTAAAAAATGAAATACAAGCAATGTTATCTATATATTTTACCTGAACCGGTTACATACGTTTGTTACTTAATTTAGTTGTATTTGATTATTTGATAGTGTTCTTAAGCAATTAAAGTAAAAAGTAAATTAAAAGCAACAGAAACTAATAAATAAATAATCCGACATTGTTATGATCAATCAAATCGGTGTAAATAACTTATGTTAAAAAAAAATGCTTAATTTTGTTATTATACGTGTTTACACAAATATAGTAAACATTAAATAATTTTTACATTTAGATGATTTTAAATTATTTTTGATACTAATAACAAGACTCAGTGCAAACAATTAAATATTATTTAAATAATATTTTGAAAATACACTAATACTAGTTACAGAATGTGATAAATGAGCTATTAAAAGTGAAAGTTTTAATTTCAATGAATACCATTTTGTAAATTCTTTTGAACAAATAAAGATGACATGTTTATGAATACGTACGTTTTTACTAACGTCAGTCATTTTGAGTGTTGTAGTAAATATATATGCAATTTTCATCAACTAATGAAACTATTGTGTTTTAAATTAAACAACATTGTAATAACTTTTATTTAATCTAGAAATATATTTTGCGTAATCATCGTTTTTTATTAGATTGTGTTTAAATAATAATAATTAAAAAAAAACAATTATTAGAGTCTAGTTGTATTATTAAACTACGTGAATCAACTTATCCAAATTTAGCACAAACAATTTTTTTACAATGTGGATTACAATCACAAATTTAAAAATCAAATAAAACACCAAGTGATAAACAAAATTTACATACATGTATGTATTACCAAAGTCATAGTTTCTATGAACTAAATAGCGCATTTTACACGCACAGATGTAGTAAATAAGAAATTTAGTACTGCAAAACAACAAACCATGTTGGTAACTATTATTTTTAGTGAAAGTAAATCTATGCAGTTTTCTCGAATAACTTCACGACCGGAACTAATCGAATTAATCTGCTTAAGTAGTAATTTATAGTTGTAACAATATACTTAACCATACTCAAAAAATATTTTTTGCAAATCTTATGGTGGGGTTATAAATACAACTTTCTATTTCTATTTATAAAAAAAGGAGAAACTGTCGGATATCAAAAAGTGTACTTTAAGCATATTTAAAAATAATTAATTATCATTTTCCAATTATGTTTATGTAACTTATAACACAACTTAAGAATGTGATTACTTTTTCTTTTTTGTTGTAATAAATTTACTGTTAGTATGTTAGCATGTACTAATTTTATTTATTACGTATTGCAACAATGTAATTAGCACAATTATCAACAAAAACACAATTTATCACACGAAATGTAAAACCAAAATAAAAAATTATTTTTTAAATAGGTACCTATGTCGCTATCTTGGTACGCGTTTGTATGTTTGATGTTGATTTAAAAATACATTTGAGCTACTCACAAAAATATAAATAATTTTCCAACTACTTACATAATAAAAAATATAAAATTTCTTACAAAAACTTAATGTAAAACGCGTAAATTTTGAAGGAAGTCAATCAGAAAAAGAAGATAGTACGTTGCATATAATGAGCAGAAAATATATAACAATCTAACTAATAAACACAAAAATTTTACGTTGAATTTCGTATTATCACCTATAAATTAATTATTCTGCCCTTTTTTCTCTTCTTAGGAGTTTTTTGATATTAGGTGTGGATTTTTTTATTTAATTCAAACAAGTCGTAGTGGTCGTAATTACGGCGATGTTTTCTGTGGTCATTGAGGTGACTGACTTCATCAGGCCAAACTACCAAATTATCGGTTGCGCTTGTCTTAACATTTAAATACAATTAAAATACTCTAAACCTTATATGTAATTACATCAAAAGAATCAGTCATTAAATTAAACTTTGAATTTACAATTTTTATGGTGTAACAAACAGAATGTATAAATGTATCTATAAATGTATAAAGATCTTTATATTTAGTGATTTGGCCTGATGAAGTGGTCACTTCAAAGACCACGAAACGTGGCCGTATTACGACCCTTCACAACGGTTGTTTAATTAAATTTTAAAAAATCCACACCTAATAGGTAATCTCGATTAAGATCGCAGCGCCACTGTGGTCTAAACAGAAACCTGATTTAATGAGATACAGTTTCAAGTTTTTGTAGTTTTTTGGTTTTTATATGTGGTTATAAAGTTGAATTAAAAGTATTTCTATCCTCTTTAATGTTAAGTTTTCTAGAATTAAGATTAATAAGTTTAATTCAAATGGGTAATGTAAGTAAAAATTCATCTTGCTAAGTTATTTAAGCATGATTCTGTTGTATTAATTGCAATATCGGTTTATATGTAATATTTACCCATATATCGTCACAACCTAAGCATTACAATTGAATATTATGATTATTATATTAAATAAAACATATTTAGGTTTTTCTCTCGTTTATTGCTGTTTGTTTCCTGGAGCAATATAAATCATTTGGATTAGTTACCGTAAACTGCTTTAAAATGTACATGCTCTAGTGCAAATGTGCAATCAAACTTTACTCTCACTTCTCGCTGTAATACAACAATAAGTAAAACGATTATTGCAAATATTCAACGTCATGATGTAGCAACTTCAAAATTAACAAAATTGAATTACTAAAACGTAAAATGTAATTTAATGTTAAATAATGTCAGTCAATCGATGACAACCAAAATGACAACGATGCAGTTATGGAAGTCTATGGAAGCTGTAATTAAAAACCGTTGCAAAGAAATTTTTATTAAAATTTAAAATGAGGTTGTGTTTGTATACCTTTATTTCTGCTTTATCAAAAACGCCACCAGATAGCGTGTATCAAGCTTAGGGAAGGATTGCTCATTATATCGAATGGCTGTTCTAAGAAGAGAAAAAAAAAGAACAAAATTTTATCAGAAATAACAATTACAATTATTATAAAAATCAATGAACTCAGAACGCTACTTATACGGAATCAATTTCACACTACCAAAGTATTGCAACAAATTGAGAACTGTTTGCACTTTAATGCGAAACAGAAAACTAAACTGACTGACTGTTTTGCACTTCTGTTTTATATATTCCATGTAGTCTATTAATTTTTACGATTATGTAATCTAGAAAATACAAAAAACCCAAAAACCAAATCTGTACAGAACTAACTGATTTTTTTTTTAAACATTACTACAGTGTAACTCTAAATCCAGTAATTAATCAAAAATTAGAAAAACGTATAAGGTTAACACCCTTCACAATAGCAATTAGTATATATTATATCATTACGATATTTTTGGAGAATATTACATGTTTTTACAGTTAATATTTATTTTTTCTCAAAAATTATTTAACACTTTTCAAACTATAAGAGACAAGAAACCTTGTTGATAAGCAAGTGCTGAGTCACTGCACATATAAAAAAGGAAGTAGCGTTGCAGAGCCGAGGATGGTAAATGTTTTTCAGCCCTGAAAGCAGTTTGGTTTGGTTTTGTGTCTATCCTGAAACGTTATTTTAAATATTACTCGCAATGTAAGTTAACAGTTTTTATTTATTTTCAATGAAATGTTATTACATTTCTTATTTGTTAATTAGTTTGTCAAATATTTTTTACGGATAGTGCATGCTTACACATGAGCAGACATATACAAATCAAAAATATATTGGAAACATTACAATTAGAGAACAGGCCAATAAATACTTCAAAAGCATTAAGTTTGTCATCATGCACTGAGAAAAAGTTGTCTTGTGAGATTACTAATTTCTTTGCTATATAAAGACAACAATTATTTAGGTTTTGTTAACAAAAGCCATTGTGGTTATTTCTGTGCTAATATTACATAAACTGTGCTCGTTGTACTTTTTCTTGTTCTCTTTGTTTCTAGAACAAATCAGTGTATAACCTTAAGAAAATAGCCATTATTAGCTATTGTCTCACTCAAACTCAAAATTATAGTTATTCTTTATATAGCAACAATTGGTAATTACAGCGGAACTTTTTTAGGCTGTAGTTTTGATTAAAAAACATTAGGTTTTATTTATAAGGCAAAAACTAATAAAAAACAAAAGA
The DNA here is from genome assembly GCA_035610365.1 of Aquatica leii. Taxonomy (NCBI): domain Eukaryota; kingdom Metazoa; phylum Arthropoda; class Insecta; order Coleoptera; family Lampyridae; genus Aquatica; species Aquatica leii. The sequence goes on from CM069433.1 coordinate 51,524,417, forward strand.
AAAATTAGCAAAAAAATACAATTAGTTTTTACAATACAAATGTAAGATGCAGATTCTTGAAGCTGATAAAAGAAACTTACTAAACTATCTAAAAAGTAATTAATTGGCAGGTATTATTAATAAATTTAACAATGACGTAAATATGTCAATACATACATACAAAAAAATAAAGACTGCTAAGTGATTAATTTAATAGTTATTTATAGTATCAAAGGCGTTATTACGATTACACCCGAAAAGAGCAACTTAATGTAGCCTGAGAGCCTTTGGCCCGAGGGATGTATGTTCTTCAATGAGCGTAATCATCCAGTAACGCCAGTGGTGCGTACAAGGTTTTAGATATTTTTCACCTTTTTATAGTAAAAATTCAAAAAGGTAAAAATGAACAATTACTCATTTAAGTTTTTATTAGAAGTATATCTAATAGTTTAGAAGAATAAATACTTTAATTATCTACTTGTCAAATTGATTCTATAATCACAATGAATCTGAAGAATTGCTCAAATATGTTAAAACAAAATGTACAGAAAGGAACAAAAGACTTGTTACCATCAAAATCTAAAAATCTAAAAAAATATACATTACGTTTGAAATAGAGCATTATCGGAAGACTCTATGAATTCATAATGCCATCTAAATGTACTACAACGCATTTTCATAACGCCCGGGTTGTTATGTATGTTTTCATATTTCACATCTTAGACGTTATGAATAAATTACAATCAAGTGAAATATAAAGATGATGTCTTTTTCAAATAAAAATATTGCAAGCACCACGTTATGGTTCACAAAAAATTATCTCAAGATACGAAGGGTGGTTAATGTTTGATGTTGAAATCGTCGATTTTTTATCATGATAAATGTCTATAAAAGAAGTTTTCATAATTTCTTCAATTTAAAATATCGAGAAATATATATAATTTTCATTTGTTCCATGTTCCGTCTCCCGAAACTGTTAGTGACCTGTTATTTTTAATATTTGTCTTCTTGGAAATCTGTTAAATCTTTTTCATTAACAGCTTTTGTAAAGAGCTTGTCGCGTACAAGCAAATCACAAGTATGTATACTATTTACAAGAAGATCATATTGATACAAAAATTTAGCATGTTCATGAGATCACAAAATTTTTCACAACATTTCAGTTTTAAATCAAGTATTCCCATTGTAAATATAAAGCGTATATTGATTTCATAAAAATGTCTAATCAAAGAGCACAATTTACTAGTCTCATCGTGCAATTGTTAAACATTACTGCTGTTTTGAAAACGAGTCCTCGCGTGTTTGCAGTTTTTATTTAACATCACTGTTACACAAGTTTTGCACTTTACAAACGTAAATAAATAAAATACAATAAGAAAATTTTGAATTCTGTACTCTATTGAATTTCTTCCTGCATTTCTATTTTTTCATGGACGCATTAAAATTGCTCTCGTCGCTTTCCAACGATTTAGGAAATACTGCTTCTTTTTCTTTGGTCTTTTTAGGTTTCTTGTACCTTGCGTAACTTTTGAACCTGAATACATGATACCAAAATTCAAAAACTGGCAAACGTAAACAGACAATCCTAGTGCTCGCTTTGTCAATTATACTGACGTTTGGTTTAAAAAGAGGCGTGGCTGCACTATAAATGTTTTGTTTCTTTAAAATAGCGTAACTCCTCAATTTTGAGCCGATTTAAAAGAAACTTTCAGGAAATATTCTTCAGATGATATAATAAAAGGTAATTAAAGAATCCAAAATTTGATTTTTTTTAACCCACTGACTACGTATAACTTCTTAAGTTTTTTTTGTTGGGGTTTGAATTTTAATGGATTATATTGACTACGCATGTTTGGATTTGGATGTTTTTTGTCACATCCAGATATCGCACAACTTAACAAACAAATAGGTTTTTTTTTACGAACGTGTTTAGCTTTACACTCTACTTAATTAGGAAAATTAATAAGATTACAATGTTATTGCAAATAAAAATACATAACTGCCTAATTATTAAACAAAACTTTTTTGTTTGATATTAATGGTCTCTTTAAAACACCAGTAGTAGACGGTTTTGTATTCTTTGTAACTCACCTTCTTAGTACCTAAATTACATTTCTATTATGCCCTGATGTAACATTTCTTCTTCTTATTTGCTTATTTGTCTAAGATTATTGTGGAAAAAATTAAGGTATACTCTTCGACCAAATACTTATAGACGCCGCTAGCGAGTCCGGAACGACGAGTCGAGTAAAGCAAACATCTAAGCCGTTGTGGCGTCACGACGGGGCAAAATTTTACAAGTCATATAGCGGTTGTGTTGTTATATTCGGTTGTTATTTACCCACTTGCAAAATATTTGCTTTAATTTAAAGTTTAATAAGTATTTTTATTCGTGTTTTATCGTTTTAGGTTTAATTGTTTTAAAAATTTTAATAACAATAGTCAATAAAAAGCAGTGTCTTATACAGGCTTCTAAGGACGACATTTTAATTTGCAAACAAGCCGAACAACATTTTTGTCTTCTAGAAATAAAATTAACAAAGTTTAGTATTTTAAAAACAAAAAAATGTTAAAATTTCCGAAAACATTCTAAATAAAATTGAAAGTCTTTTTTCACAGTTGCTGAAAATAATCATAGAATTCATTTAATAAAATTAATTATGTTTTATTATTGCAGCTTATAAGGCAGAAACAATAAATAAATAAAAAACGGATAAGAGATAAATTGAACAAAATAATTACAAACTCTAATCAATAGTTTTTTAGTTATATTACTCTTATTTTTGAATATGTACATATGTATATACTATATGTGTATCCACATACATATGCATTTTTATACAGCACAAGACCATTACACATGATTTTTTATTAGCGAAAATGTACTTTTACTAAGTAACCATCTGTATATATCTATCACAGCTTGAACACGTAAATTGTATAGCTTTTCCAGCACATTTTTAACGATTTTTTCATAATTTTGTAATACGTATATGATTTTTCAAAAAATATTCATGAGACTTATAAAAGCGATTCAAACTTTGTTTAAGACAGTGATTGTATCTTCAAAGTGACTGTCCAAAACTAATTTTTCAATTTGGAGACCAATACAAATGCTCTTCTTTAAGTTTTACGTCAGATAAACTGGGAAATTTACTGTAAACAGATTTTATACTTATACAAATTGTTTTATTACACCTAATTTTAGATGCAATCGAGGTAAAAGTATTTTATCTGCTTTCACTAAACTTCCATGTACAATATTTATTGGTTCTGATGTAAAATTATGCCTGAAAGACCACCATTTTTTTGTTCAATGCAGAGCTATGCGCTTATATTCCCATTCACAAATGAAATGATGCATTTTAGTGTATCCACTCTGCTGAACAAATAATATACATAACACTTTTTAAATCACCATCTAGTTAGCATTAGTTAGTGGTCTTTATATTTAATTTCTTTCTAGAGAAACTTTAGATTGTCTTCCATTTCCTTTAAGTGAACTAAATGAGCTACTGGCATAGAAGCTAACTTATTTTTATTATATAAAGAAACACTTTTTAAAGTAGTCTTAGAATAGTTTATAAACAGCCTCCATTCCCTAGGAACATACGGTATGAGACCTAAGTCACGTATTAAACCAGATACAGCACTGCAATATACGAGAGGACCTTTCTTATAAATTATACTTTATAAACTGACGTTTAGGATTTCTGTACCATGTAAACGATGTACTTCAAGCAAGTAAGTTTTTTGATTGAAGTCAAAATCTCAAAACCTTATTACGATACTTTAAAAAACCCAAATCTCTTTCAATTTGAGTTGAGTTAACTTCTACTGCAGTATTTTCTAATCGATAACATTCTTCTTCGTAACCTTGTAAACATCTACCCAAATAGCATTTTTAGTGATTGCAACGTGGCAGCCACAGTCGTAGGAACTGTAGAGTGGCGTGCCACTAGTCACTACCACGTTACAGCAACAATTCTATACCGTGGCTACCACCAAAATTGGAAACAAATATTGGGTGTTCGTTACGTGATTACAACCATTTTATCACTTATAAAATAACATTACAGTCAGGTAAAATCCACGTCGCTGCTAAGTGGCGTCGTGGTGACCATTAGTGGCCCTGGGCATTTCAGAAACTGGTTTAATGTATTTATATCTCTGTCCCATTTTTAAATGTTGTTTACTTTTTCATCTACATCCCTTCTTTATTTTACAAATGGACAACTAGGTTCACTTCGATCAAACTGTTTTAAGTTTCTATGAACTACGTGTTTATTATTGAATTTGTACAACATTTGCTAACAGCAAAATTGCAACAAATGCAAGTTCACTGTTAAGTGTAGAGGTTACAGTTTGAAATATAACATGCGCCAACAAAATTTTCATTTTTTTTAGAAAAACAAAATTAAAAAGTCCTAAATATAAAATAAAAATTAAATAACTATACAATCCAAAACACATTTTATTAATATTTACATTATACATTTAATTATAATTCATTAATTTCTTACATTCAATGTGTTGTTAGTTATAAATTTCATATATTTAGAATAATTGGCAAATTTTTGTTAATGGCGGCATCGAGATTGCTCATAAATATGGGTACTTAAAAACAAAGTAACTGTTATGGCAAAAACTAAGGATAGCCACTTTGGAGTTACTTCCACTCAATAAGTGGCCAAGAGAACTAAGAAACATCCAATCAAATTTCAGAACACTTAAAAGTGATTTTTAAAAGTGGCAGCATTGGTGGCGACCACGTGAATTTTGTTGAACGGCCACTCAATAAAATTTACATGCTTTCAGGTTCATCTTCATAATGAAGTTGGATACATGACCTAACTAATTTATATTTTATTATCAACTTCATTCCATAACGTATAATTACAATCAATTATTTTGAACACTCTTAATAATCTTGTTATCCAGCTTATACAATTGTAATTGTTCTAAATCATTTTCACATTATGGATTATATGTGTTATTAAATGTCAGATTCCTAATAACTAACTTCACTTTACGGGTTAAACTTTTGATGTCTTCCTGGAAAGCAATTTTATGTTAGACATATTTAAATACTAGCAATGTATTTTTATTTATACCGAGCCGATTTGCATTGTAGAAAATAAGCCACTATTTAGTTACAGTAACTTAAAAGTGGATTTCAGAAGTAAATGTCACTATGTAGTGGCTTTAATCTAAAATGTCTCGTGAAAATCACTTATGGAAGTGGCTAAAACGTTACAACAACGACAACATACCATTCTAGAGTGCACCTACATTTTAGGTATATTTTTAAGTTTCCAAACGTGACTAAAACTTTAATAGGCACTTTAAAGTGGTTATTACTTCAAAGTAAGATTTTAGTGATTCGATTTTAGTGGTCGCTACTTTAATTTGCCACTATAAAGTTAAAAACTTATAAGTGATTTTACTTAGTGAAAATAACGTTGGAAAAACTTTACTTTTACCACAAAGCTACAGAACTACAAAGTGGTTAAGAAAGGATGTATCCACGTAATTTCCACTATAAATCAATAAAATAAAGTTATAATTACTATGAAGTTGCATATAAAGTGTTAAATACGTAATAATCACTAAACTGAAGTGGCACTATAAGATATTCTCACTTTGATGCTACTTGGGCTAGTTTACTGAAAGAAGATATAAATTCTGTAAATTCTGGTGGAAGCTTTACAAGCAGATCAGATCCATGTAAAACCCATCTTATAGCTGATGGCAAATTTGCTTATTTTTATTTTTTTATATATTTTTTATTTTTTATTTATTTTTTGAGTTGGAACTTTTAACAACTCATACACAAAAATAACATTCAACATAACTTACTAGCTCGCGCCACGCCGTAGGAATAGCAAGTACGCAATTTTTTGGTTACTTCATGTTTTAAGATAAATATTTAATACATGTATGGCATTTATGTAGTGCCAACGATTTATCCTGATCACCTAGTATTAAGTAAAAGTAAAAATGATTCGATTTTTTTTACAAAATTGGTAATATTTCGTCGCCGCTTAACAGTAACAATACAACCACATGTATAACAGAATACGTCCGGATTATTTATATACTTTCTGGTTGCCATATTTAATGAAATTTAACGAATAATAACAGCTTACCACGCAACGGTATTTGCATAAGTACTGTAAATGCATATGATACATACGGAACGATTAATATAAGCTCTGTGAATGGAGTATACAAACAAATCAATTGACGCTGATAAAAAGTTTAAACTTGCAAAAGTTATATTTCTGACACACATTTAATACAGATAACCAATAAAAGCATATACAAACTTGTACACGTGACAGAAATGACAGTTATGCATATTTGCGTAATATTTAGATACATTTTAGTACTAAATTGTGCAACATTTGTATATGACAGAAACAAACTGACTTCAGTTTAGTATTCAGTAAACATAGGTATATAAAACATTAGTACATGTTTTTAAAAAAAACCTAGATACGCTTATAAACCAATTTAATTTTCATTTTAAGCATGTTGATTCTTTTTTGTCTCTATCCTTGCCTTTCTTTTTTTTTTTTGGACCAACATTATTAGTTATTTTGCTTTTGCTAACAATGTAATACCAAGTAAGGATTACTTCATGTAGTTCTAAAAAACTAAAACTCCCTCTAAATAAATGTTGGTCAAATAAATCCTTCCGTTTTCGTCATCTTTTAATATCACAATATCACTTCATTTAAAAAAAAACAGGTCTACAATGTTTGGATGTTCAACTAAGACGGTCTAAACCGAAAGTTGCATTTTATTATCGTAAATTTTACGTGTTCCGGTCTTGTTTCTAGAAATTTATCACCGCAGGTGCCACTAAAATAATAAAAATAAATAAATAAAACCTATGTTTTTTTTTAAATTATAGTATAAAACAGAAGAATAATGTATGTTTTGGTTCTAAGATTCGCCAACAACAAAAAAGGTCAATAGGCATTGAAGCAAAACAAAGTTGAGACTCTCTTTAAGCAAAGCACGCCATACAATACTTTTTTTTGATGTACTTGAACCTTCACCATAAATATACCAGGTTGTTTGTAAAAACGCCAAGTTTTATTATCACTTGCTTTACATACGTGTGTATTTACGTAATGCGTTAAGTTAACTGCAGTAGGTTTTAGTTCTGCCGTTTGTTACCTGCGTTTGAATTTCGTTGTGAAAGACACCGTAAGTTTTTTTTTTTGTGTGTTCGATTGATTATTTTAGTATTAGCATCGAGAACGTTTTGTTTATTGTTTGTGTGGTTTGAGTTTAATGATATTTCAAGTTGTTTTCAATCATTATTGAAATATTCTTTTAAATGCATACAGATCCGTAATTTTGAGTTTAATTTAGTACTTTATTTGGTTATGTTCGTAGAATACCAAATCATTATAATTGACGACTTCCTTTGTGGAATGTAACTTGATACATTTTTCTTGGTAATTACACTTTGATTAAGCCAGCTGCAGTAATGCAAGTCTCAGCGTTCTTGTGTGAACCAAAGTCTACGTGTGGAAATTCACGTGGCTAATTATAATTGCCGTCTTTGTTTTTCTCGTTTGATTCAATCGTTTTTCTTTTACGTAGGTGTTACCGCGCAAGCGAAGAGAATTTGGTGGGAACACAAGGTGTTAAATATGAGAGGTTTTGATTTTTGGGGAGGAATAATCTACAATCGATCGTCGGTGGCAATTTTAAATTACCGGTTACCGGTTGGTAAGGGTACGTTTCGTTATGCCCTACCGTGGAAGTAAAAGAAAATTGGTACCGTGAAAATGTAGTGTAGTGATGGAAAAGTTTAATTTTTATCTTCTTTTCAATATTCGTAATTTACGGATTAAGCAAATTTCACGGTTTCCATAATTATAACGCAAGTTTCAAGTTGGATATTCAATCGTTGGGTTGTACTGTGTCCAATCTTTCGCATTTGTGCGGATTATGTTATGTGTTAATAAAGAAATTCTTCCGCCGGCATAGAAAGTATTTGGAGTACCTTTTCGTTTGGCCATTCCGGACCATCTAACCATAAGTACGTTCCTGCAGTTACGACGAATTCAAGGTATTTATGTTGCACCATTTATTTAATCGAGAAGATATTATTTACGTTTACGCGATCAAGTGTTAAAAGCTTTGAATTTTCAATTAAAAAAATTACAAGTGTTTCAGTTATCGTTAATGTAACTAATTAATGACCGTATTTTACGGTACTGTTTTATTCCAAGTTTAAAATTTATTAAACGGGACCGAATTATCGATTCAAATTATATGTATATAAATTAGTTTATAAGTTTATTTCATTTTGTTTTTAAATTATATCGACACGCGCCCGGCCGTGATCATAGAGGTTTATAGATTGATTAATTTGTGCTGTTTATTTCTTTAAAATTCTGTATTGTGTATTTTATAATTTTGTTTGTGTATTTTATTCCATTAACTTTAAATTTGTTTTTGATCAAACGTGCATTCACGTAATTTTTTCTTTTATTTTGCTACTGTTTTGTGTGATTAATTTTGTCAATTTCTAATTCAATTATTTTATTTTATTATTTTATTCATTTTGTTTTTATTTTGTTCAAATAAATGTTAAATTATTAAATTGTAAAGAGCTTTTAATTCCGTCGGCCTCCGCGTGTGTAACTTTATTAGTTTATTTTAGATTTTAGCAAATGCACCCTCTAAGGTAAGTCCATTGGGGGTGCATACTACAGAAGCGGACTTATGGTTGGCAAGGGTCATTAGTCCATTAAGCTTTACCCCCTTCCTGGCGCCCTTTGATTTCGACATTATTATTTATCGATTTTGTGTTTTCGACAAGTCAATCCATTTCGATCACGAAACTTTTAAATAAAACTCACCTGTCTCCCTTGAGCTAGTGGCACAACCCCCGTTTATGTTAATACATTGCAGGCAGTGACTTTGTGTTAATTTTGGAATGTAACACGTTGATCTGTTTTATCAGGAACTCAACAAGAGCGTTGTCTTCGATAAAGCTTCTTGAACTGATGTTTCACATGACAATGTTATTTGTTTTCTGAGATATTATTTACACTTACACCACGCATTAACATAAATTGGTTCAGTTTCTCTTTGTTTTGCATTAATGTGCAAAACAACTTTCGTATGCCATCCAGTGTTCTATCACTTCAAGTTTTTGATTTATTGTAAATTAATTTTTATGCGTTTGTTTATATTTTATAAATGAAATTACTACTATTTGTTTAGTTTAAAATTTAAAGAGATAGGATCAAGTAAATGTATTCATTCACTTCGAGTAAAGAAATTAAACTGTTGTGCATGTACTTTATATTAATTTGTAACACTTTATTTGTTATTTAAATTGCGTGAATTCTTTTTACACTTAAATGGTATTTAAATAATTATACTACGCATCAACGTTTTCTTTTAAACGCAAATTATATATCTTGTTAACAACAAAGAGGATCGATTAGAAAGTGTTGTAATTAGCTTCATAGTGAAAACGTGGAATTAATGCATCTTTTGCATTTTTGTTTATTCAAGTTCAAAAGTAAAAGCAATTTATGACTTTTAATAACGCCAAAAACAAAATATAAAAATTTAGCTGTACATACAATAGCGATTGTTAGAGCCCAGCGAATTGATATCAACATAGCAGTAAGAAAAATTTTGAAATATTAAAAACTAACATTAAAGTTATTTTGAAAACATAGTTTAATAAATTATCTTACATAGCATATACTAAAGTTTAATGTAATTAATTGTTACATGAACCCAACGTTAACGTAATTACCACAACCACAAATTGTTGAGGCGAAGTCGACAAGTGGCCGCAAGTATGTTTGCTTTATATCAGAGAATGATATTTAATATCTTCTAGATGTCGCAGATGTCTTGTCGATGTAAAAACAATGTTTATGTACCATTGAAATTATAAAATATTTTCTAATAAAAAGGTTATTCAAACATGACTTTTAATTTGATTATTTTGTACTTGTTTTCTGCAGCAAATTATAGACAAACATGAATGTAAATTAATTAAATCGTTTAGTTATAATTAACATCTACTGAATTATTTCAGTGTGAATCTGAGTTATTTATGAATATTTGTACCGCAGTACTGTAAATATAGTTTTAATACTGTGTAAATATTTTTCGCTAAATAGGGTTCTATTAAGTTAAGTAACTGTCTATGTCAATAAAGGAACATCTATGCATTTTATAGTACTAAATAACATCTATTATTAAAGGACTATACATAAAGTAGTCAATTTATCTTAACAAAAAATTGTAGTAACTATATATTATTTAATAAAATTTTTGGTAATTGAACATAGAATATTTGTTTGTAGTATTTTCTATAACTTTAATAGATAATTATCTGCTTTTATTTTCTGATGTAGTTATTTATACTTTGCGCTTAAAATTCTATAAAATCACCACAAAAATTTATGTATGTATAACTAACACTGGTTAAAGATGACTAAATATGTCTTTAAAATAATAATACTAATAAGCATCAACTTCTCAAAATAATATTTTTGATACAGAATTTTTAAACAATAGATTCAATGCTTTGGTAGAATATCGTTTTTTACAAACATTAGTTCGAAAAAGAAATTAATTGAATGAAGCAGATACATTTGTCAATTCGAATTATAATTTTTACTTGTACAATATAAATACTATTAGTAATTTAATATTTGTGAAATAGTTCTGTGCTCAAAGTAGAGCCTTGTTTAAAATATCATTTTAATATTCTTAAAGTCTTCTCCACAGTATTCTTACATATTTTAATATTTTATTTTTAAGAAAATATACATGTTTCGCTAATAACAATTAGCATCGCCAGTATATATAACTAAAAACTAAAATTAAAACATTGGAATATAAATAAAGAATACTAACCAAATAAAATAGTTAACAAATTATAAATTAATGTCAATTAAACGTATTTGACAATTTAATCAGTGTTGTACATAGATAACACTGGTCTGCAAAAAAATATTTTTTATCGAGCCCTGACACTATTCCGGATGATTCTTATGTAAAATGACGTCCTGAATCCAAAATAAGTGAGTGGTGGGTAAAAACGGAGCTCATTTTTGGATTCAAGAGGTCATTTTACATAAGAATCGTCAAGAATGGTATCAGGGGCGATTTTCATGGAGACCAGTGTAATTTAATTGTTATCTAGATAAGATAATAGATAATTTCCATTTTTTTATTTAGATAACGATTTAGATACAAGTTGAAGAATTTATCTAGATAATAGATAAGATAATCTATAATTTATGTAGATAATACGATAGATGATTCTATCAAATAGGTACAAACAGGTAATAATTTTAATCGATTGTTACCAGTTAATTATCATCATATACGTAATGTACAATATGATCTAATAACAGAATAAATTACAATATATTGTTTATTAAATATACTAATTAAAACAACTAAAAACGAATTGAAAAAATAATAAAAATCCAGTAAAAACATGACAGAAACTTTATTGATGTCATTAATGACTTACTATTGTAAAATATAAAACAAATTTTCATAGCTTTTCATAGCTAAGCAAAAATTAGACTATCAGAAGTAAAGTCTTTCAATTAGCGCCAAAGATGATGTGTTTAATCAATAACTTTTTGAAAATTGGAGAAGTGTCTAGTAAACTTAATTAATTTTTCTTTGTAGCAGTTAGGAAAAATCTGACTTTAATATCGACGTCAGTTTAAACTTATAATGCTAAAAGATTATAAAAATTATCGCTCATAGCCCTTAATCAAACTTCCTGAATTACTGCTTTTTGTTTTAAAATTTAAGATATCATTTGTAGCTCGATGTTATAGCATTTTTTTTACAAAAAAACCAAGTAATCCTTGAAAATGTATTGTATTTTAAATTTTGAGCAGCTTACATCAGCGAGCACTTAAAGAATTAGCTTTTAGGTCTTTTAAAAAACGCAAGCAGTTTTTTCTTTTAAAAAATTTCGGTTTTAACGGGCTCCAATATTTTAAACGGTTTATGCTCTGCTCAGTACTTTTTGTAATTGTAAGTGCAACAAATCCAAATGTAAAAATAAGCATTTTTGCTTTGTGGTTTTGTTAATTATACTTGATAGGTTGTCAGTAATTGTACCCATAAGATAATTTACAACATCGATTTTAGAAATATAGAAGTTGCTTTATTCCGTTTAAAGAGTAAGGAAAAGCTCCATGACTTAAATACTCTTCAAAAACTATAAATCACGTGTATCAAGTTTTGCCACTTTCAACTGCTCAAAAAAGTCGTGAATTTTCTCTTTTGAATTAAACATTTTCTTACTTTAGCATAGTTTTGCTGTGTAACCACTTCAACTAATTAGATTTTCAATACGGGTTCAGTTTAAAAAAATTATTTGAGTTGTGATTTTGTTTATATCTCGTATTGCATGTATTTACGCTCAAGGTCATGTGAGTTTACTTTTTGTCAGCAGAAGAGCTGCATAAATGCAAAGCAATCTGGACCGTACTGCATTACCACAGACGTTATCAACTATATTATTTTTACAAACATAAAACTTACAAAAACGTAAATCTAAACTACAAAAATTATGTTACTTTTAAAAAATCATCTAGATAATTTCATGATAGATAACAGAAAAATCATCTAAGATAATCAATTAGAAAATATTCAATACTTTTATCTAGATAAGGAAAAAGATGATGAAAATGATCTAGATGAATTATCTATATAATTTCATCTAGTTAATGCACAACACTGAATTTAATACAGTCGACTATATTTAAAAAATTAATTTTAAATAAAGAAAATAAAAAAATATCAAAAGAATAGAAAAAATAAAAAAAATAAAAAGAATAAAACTATAATTTTGAACTGAGAAGAATTAAGGGATTTAAATTTAACATTTCATTTAGACAATTTATAGAATCATTGTTAGAAATTCTATTAATTTCAAGAGTCTCGAATGGGTTAGGAAGAGATCCTTTATTACATACATGTAAAAATGAATGTCCTGAACATAAAATATGGTTGGCAAAAGCAGAGTTAGTGTTATAAATAATTGTATTTAAATATCTATTTATTAAATATAAATCTTCATTTGGTCTAGTTTTGAATTTTCTACCTGTTTGACCAATATATGAAAAATTGCAAAAAGAATAAGTAAGTTCATACACTACAGATTTATGTAAAATTGGTATTTAAGCTTTATTACACTGGTCTGCAAAAAAATATTTTTTATCGAGCCCTGACACTATTCCGGGTGATTCTTATGTAAAATGACGTCCTGAATCCAAATATGTTTTCCGTTTTCTTCCATCACCCACCATTTTCGAGGGCCCCAAAATCTCTAATTTTACCACTTTTTGATAAATTAATTATAATTTATTTATCGAACGATAATAATAATTATTATAACAATGAATATATGGACATAATTTTAATTTAAATGGAAAAAAGAACTATTTTAGCTATAAACAGTAATAATTAAAAAGATATTCATCGTTACTTGGTGCTTGCTTTACTTTTATACCCTGAGGTACAGCTCTCTTGTTTCAAAAACCAGCAGTACTCCGCCAACATGCTTGCATTCTACTTCCCTGAAAATCTCTTCTCCAGCTTAGCGATGTCTTGATGGAACCGTTCCTGTGTTCATCCCAGACTGCTCCTAAATTTTCAGGGAAAAAGTCCAGATGCGAGTGAAGAAAGTGAACTTTAAGAGACATGTTACATCCTATGTCCTTGTACGCTAAAAGCAATTCCTCGACGTGAGCGACATAAGCTTCACTTTGTGGTTACCCAGAAAGTTCTTACAAACGTTTTGAAATGCAAGCCAAGATCGTTTTTCTTTTCGATTTAGGTGTTCAATAAACGTCGAATCTTCAAAGAGTTGTCTAATCTGGGGACCAACAAACACGCCTTCTTTGATTTTAGCTTCGCTAAGACGAGGAAATTTAGTTTTCAAAAATTGAAATGCGCCACCTGTCTTGTCCACTGCTTTCACAAACTGCTTGATCAATGCAAGTTTGATGTGTAAAGGTGCTAAGTAAATATTTTCCTTTGGAACCAATGTATTGTGGGCGACATTTTTCTGGCCAGGAATAAGATTTTCTCGCAGGCCAGTCCCGAACAATGTAATGTTTATCTCGGGCTCGGCTATCCCATTCACAAAGGAAGCAGCATTATTTTGTGAATCCTAATTGCAGGCCCGTGAGTAGAGCAACAACTTTTAAGTCATCGCAAAGTTTCTACTTATAATCATGATAACTAATTTTATCAAGGATTCTGAAGATGTTTTCGTACGTTTCCTTCATATCAACAGAGTAAGCAACTGGAACTGATGGAAAGTCATTCCTATTTGCCAACAGGACAACTTTTAAGGTTGTTTTTGATGAGTCTATAAACAGTCTCCATTTGTCTGGGTCACATGGTATCTGTAGCTCTGTCATCAATAAATTTGCATTAGGGCAGAACACTAAACCTTTATCTTCTGAGAAAATACATTTCAGGGTTGCTTGTCTGGTCCTGTAAGAAGATATTTTTACTCCCTTTTCTAAGAGATTCCACTGTTGAAGTCGCGATCCTAGGAGCTGAGATTTAGTCTTGGGTAACTGCAAATCCCTGACACGATCATTTAATTCCGATTGAGTGAAGAGGTGAGGTTGCCGAGAAATTAAATCTGCGGAATACTCTTCATCATCATTGAACGTATCATTCGAAGCCTCAGGTTGTGGCTCAGAGTCTTTTAAATCAATTTCCGGCTATAGAGTATAAGTGTTTGGGGGCTCTGGAATTGGCAAAGTATCGTTATGAGGAATGACGGAATATTGGGATACTGAATTGTAAGCTTACTTTTGCTCGAACACCCGACGGTGAAAGTTATACAAAAGTAACAATCTGTAAGATGACAGCGAGGTTCACGCCAAACCATGGGCACAGCAAATGGCATTGATTTACGGGTACCTTTGAGCCATTTGGTCAAACTACTGTAACAAGTCGTACAGCAAACTGATGGAGCCCAAGTCTTGTCCTGGTCGCCAACTTGACAATCAAAGTACAATTTATAAGCTGTTTTAAGCGGAGAAAGGGGTTTTCGTTGCGCTTTTAAAGTTAATTCCCCGCAGACATAGCAGAAGCTATCGGGATGATTTTTACACTCGCGTGGCATAATTAAACAGTAATTCAACGACCGACATTAACCACAAATCACACTTAGTCACTTGAAAAAATCCGGAGTAAAAGTAGTTTTACTGTTTTACACAAATGAACAAAAATGAACACAAAATCCAGCACGTTTAAAACGTCGACAAGTTAACTCTGCAACATCTATAGATGTACTGATCGAAGCAGTTAAGCAAACAATGTAATATACTATAATGAGAAGAGTAATGCAAGTTCAAGCCTGTCGAAAATTTCTGTTCAAACCTGCATGTGGTATTGAGATCGCCAGCGTCGTGCAGTGAATCTTCCTAACTGTTTATTGATATTTTTTTACTGTTCTTATATATTTGTATTTTATTGTTTTTTTTATATACATTTTATAGCAAAACTTTTGCCATTTAGTTTGGTATAAATTTTATTATCTGCTTTGGGATGTTTAACGGCTATAAGTTATAATTCTAAAAAAAAATGCAAAAAATAAAATAAAAATGGGGTCTTCCCAAAATAGGTAGGTGATGGGTAAAAACGGAGCTCATTTTTGGATTCAAGAGGTCATTTTACATAAAAATCGTCAAGAATGGTATCAGGGTCGATTTTCATGCAGACCAGTGTATTAACTAAAAATAATTTAAGTGTGTTATGTGTCGAAAATGAAATGTTGATATTATGTTTATTAAAAAGTTTTTGCAGAAATTGAAAACAGTGACCACAGTATGGAAGAGATCTAAAAACCATTTTATTATTAGTAGGAAAATTGATCAAATTTTTGAATAAATGTTTTATACGAACTCTGTGAAAAAAACTATTAAATAATTGAATATGATAACCATTATTTAAACCAATTTGATTTATAATTTTGTGTTTCTTAGCAAAACTACAAGGAGACAAAGGTATAGAAAATAGTCTATGAAAGTACGAACGAAAAGCAGCAGTTTTATGAGAAAAGGAATAGCACGAATTAAAAGGAATTACGCAATCTGTATGAGAGGATTTGCGAAAAATATCAAAATTAAATTTATTGTTAAACCGTGAAATTTTTAAATATAAATAAGACAAAGAGTTGTTTGATTCAATGTCTTAAGTAAATGTTTTTTGCATGGATAGAATTAATAAAATTACTAAAATTATTTAATTCGTCAATGGTACCATTAAAAGAACTAAGCAATCATCAACTCAATTCTTCTCAGTTCAAAATTATAGTTTTATTCTTTTCATTTTTCTATTCTTTTGATATTTTTCTTTTTTTTTTATTTAAATTATATTTTTAAATATAGTCGATTGTATTAAATTGTCAACTACGTTTAATTGACATTAATTTATAATTTGTTAACTATTTTATTTGGTTAGTATTCTTTATTTGTATTCCAATGTTTTAATTTTAGTTTTTAGTTATGTATACTGACGATGCTAATTGTTATTAGCAAAACATGTATATTTTCTTAAAATAAAATATTAAAAATACAGAAGACTTTAAGCATTGTAAAATATTATTTTATTAGTAATTTATATTTAAATATTGGTAATTTTAAACAATTATTGAGATATCATACTGTATCAAAGTAATTATTTATGTTGGTTTCTCATAATTGATTTATGGTTTTCCAGAACTTTAATTTAGATTAACTGTTTATTCGCAATTTTATTGCAATGGCAACTAAGAAAACCAATGTAATACCACGAAAGATTATTAAAATTTGCTTGTTTACAGCTTTTAAATAAAATCTCTATAAATCTTATGTATTTTAACGATTTCTGTTATTCTAACTAATCTAAGTCACAATTGCATATTTTTTACTCATAATTGGGTGTGTGTAAAAATTGTTTCAATTTAGTCAACTTTAGAAATCAAATATATTTCGTATCAATTGCATTAAATAAATAGTGATAGATAAACATTATATTTGACTCGAACATTGATAGTAATTTATGTAATAAGCGTTAAAAGTAAAGCATAGGATAAGAAACGCTAATGCGGCGCAAGGTCGTAGTACCAACTCATAAAAAAGGGCTTTTAAAACATTGTTAACTTTGTTATTATTGGAGATACAAAATCAGTTAAATATGCAAACTAGTAGTACTTTTTTTGCTGATTACGATAGTGAAAATAGAAAAAAAAACTGAACATTGCGTTAACGAGGAATAATACTAAACAAAAATTGTTTTCTTACTTTTTATCCTAAAGTCAAAGATAATTGACAATTTCTCAAATTCGTCAAGGCGGCTGTATTAATTGTAACTTTACGTTACTATAAATTAGAAAATAAAAAGAATATTCATGATGTGAAACAGTATCATTTGTTTTAAATTGTTTTATAAATTTAAAAAACAACAAAATTTAAATTAGATGCTCAAAAACATCACCCTGTTGCTCAGAGTATTTTTGAGCTGATTTATAAACGCTCCTAGTGACCATGTCAATGATTTTACTATCAATATTATTGATAGCATAAATGATGCTTTGCTGGAAATACTCGAGATTATCATGCCGTTTTTTATACACCACACTCATTAAATATACTCAAGAAATAATTAAAAGGCGTTGTCTGGTGATCGAGAAAACATACGGATAGGCTTGTTAATTGATAACTATTATTTAAAAAGTATTGTAATAAGATATCAATCCAGCAAACAATATGGTTACAGTTCACCAGTTAATGCGCCTTAATAATGCAGAGCGCACAATTCCTAAGCCAGTCAAAACCACACCAAATGTTAACACGCTTAAAGCGCTTCTGCGGGTTACAAGAACGGAAAATCATCAGATTGTTTGGACTCAAATAGTGGCAATTTTTCTGTTAAACATACTTTTATTGGAGAAATTTGATTTGTCAATCCAAAGAAGCAAACTACAATAATTCTCATTAAAAGTTAGCTTTTATTAATGAACCACTGATACAACTGGATTGCGTTTTTCTACTGGTACTACTGGCGCCTGTGTTGGTATGTACCTATGCGGCACGAACTTTGTTTAAATATCATGTAACTTACTAAACATAGTCTATTATTTGCATTAAATCGTTAATTAAATTAATAGGACGACTTTTAAAGGAAGACGTCAATTTTAATTGTTACACTCGTTATAAATCGTTTCTTACTTCTACTTTTCTTAAACACATTTTTATTCGATCTAAACTTACCATACAAAAGCAAAAAGTACATTCGATCTGGTAAGTTAGCAAACGAAACAAAACTACACGTTGACGATCCCGCTAGTTATTTTTTTGATAAACGATGAAACATTTATATCACATATTTTTGAATGAAAAAAAAACACAAACTGTAAACTGTTTACTTGTTAAACTTAAGTATGACGTTTTATTCTTGATAAAATTTATTAAAACAAACTAATTTTGTTAATGAGATATTAGTCACCTTGAAAAAAAAAACATCAATAGCTCTGTCATTTTCGACTTTAAGATAAAAGGTCATAGAACACTTTTGTTTAAAATCAAATTTTTTATCGATTTGTCTACTAACTTAAGTTTGAAAACCCTGTATAATACTACAATATTTGAATTTTTAAAGCTTTTTGTTAACTTCAACTAAATTTCAAAACTTTTAAACATATATTGTACCAAACACACTTCTATTTAAATAATAATTGACTTGAAAACCGTAGTTTTAAGTATATTTAAATTTTCTGCTTTGCAACTTTAGAGTTTTTTTATATTACGTACCAACAAACAAATATTGGTACGGACAGCACAAAAAATTTATTTATTACGCTCTGGTGATGATAACTACTCTAATTAACTTGTTAACTAATGCACTATTATTGAATTTACTTTTAACACACTTTTTTCTTTTTTTAGGTTGTCCAGAACAAGCTTTTTGAAAAAAAGTTTGAAGTAAACTGCAGGTAGTGTTTTTATTACATACTAGATACTTGTCCCAATATATACAAAAACATACTGTCTACAAATTTACTAAAAAAAATGGTTGACCGTCACAAAATAATAACAAGAATTCAGTAAATCATACGTTTAAAAAAAACTGTTGTATTATCTTTTAAAAAACAGCCGTGTATAGTAGTAAACAGTATACTGAGACAACCACTAGCTTAGATTACATGGGTAGTGCTTTTATTAACTGAACTTAAAATTAAACGGTAAGTATGTATGCGATTTATACAATACACGCCGCTTATTGAAATTACAGATATTTTTATGAGTCGGGTAATGTTATTACTTTATTCAAGAACGGGTCAGACAGACGTATGCTACTACATAGTTAAAAACATCGTTTATAGTAATGCTAATTCTAGTTTATATTGTCAATTTTCTTCTAAGGTTTGTTTCTTTACATTAACAATCACCTACTTTGCATAAACTCAATTAAAAAGAAGAACATTTTTTTCTGTAAATTAAGGGTGCATACACGATAAACATACATCGATGAACGAGGTTTAGATCGCGGTCGCTACATAGATGTCAGATTTATATAAATCAAGCATTTACTTACTTATGAGATTGAACATACAGAAGATGTTTATCCTCGTTGCTTACTTCGATACTAACAGCGATGTCAATGTCAAGGTGTGTGAACATACTAAAGATGCATGGATGACTGATGTTTAGGACGCGATGGTGGTCGCTGCTTCGCACATACCCAAGATGCCTGAACAAAACAGTTTGTTTTTCATCGCGATGTAACTTGCAAGTGTATTGGTCCACTTCATAGCACGTGGCAATTATTTACTCATTAAAGAAAACAAATATTGAAACGAAGTATATACCTAAACACAATCATAAACATTTGGTAAACACGAACTTGTTGCTTGTCTAGCGTAAAAAGACAAATTTCACAGTAAACTTTTAATAGATATTTGTATAGAACGTATTTAATAATATTTGCTACAATTAAAGAAATCCAGTACTTTTTAAATGGTCATAGTATTTTTGGTTAGTAATTAATTAACTAAGAAATTTTAAATGATGTGCATTTAATTGTTATGTGGATTTAATTATCATTGGAATTATTATTATTGAAAAATAAATAATGTATTACATTTATGTTAAATTTGGACTGCGTGACAACACAACTTTAATTGAATAGATAAACAAGATAAAAACTACTGCAAAATTAAAATACATGTTCAACTGTACAATAAATCGCGACCTAAACATCGACCGTCATATACCGCGACCGCGTTCATTTATGTATCTTTGGTATGTTCACACCCTTAAGATAGTCTAAAATCATATTATCAGTTATCGTCAGTGTGGCAACTATGTGGTGTTTAAAATTAGCACTTATCTTAGTTGACTGAACCCGTTTTGTTTTAACACAGTTGCCGACGCAATAGAAAAAAAAAAAGAAAAAAATAAGTTGCAAATAAATGCTGCTGCGTAATTAAAAATTAACTATGTACCAACAATTAGAATAATTAAACACGGTTTTGCATATGTAGCTTTATTTTTTCTGTGCATTTATTTATTCAGATACGTATTTTGACTGACTTAAATAACTACATGATCTCATTTAAGCATCGGATTTACAGCAAATTCCTGAGAAGAAATGTGTATTTCACGATGCCAAGAAACTTAGAAGACTATTTTTTGCTTGTAATGATACTATAATTTCGCCTTCTAAATAAATTATATACATGCCGTATGCATTAACTCTTTTCTAATCAATAACGTTTTTTTTTTCGAATTTCGAATTATGTTACCATTCGGTTATTGTTAACAAATACCCGAAGTTCCAATGTGATTCTATTAAGCGGCGTGCATTTTATATATTCTCATTACTATTATACACTTATTTGTACGCTTAAAATTCATGTTTGACTTACTGAATGAGCTTATTTAAATATGTGCGTGTTACGTGTTAAGGGTAGGTACAAGCAACATTAGCTTACATATAGTAACAGAAATTAATTTACTGTTTCTACTGAATAGTTTATATTTTACAGCCTGAACATGTTCTGCATTGCGACGGAATGAAATTTTTGCTTCAAATTTTCTGCGAAAAATAATGACTGATCTAGCAAATCAATATTTACTATCTGGAAAAGCTAGTATAACGAATTTTTGTAAGCCAAGATAAAGATAAAACATTCACTTATAAATTTGTTTTTTACGTGTAAAATATTGCTTTTTCTATATTGTTTATTGCAACAAAACTTCAAAATTAACTTTGCAAATCAATAACTCATGTGTTACAATAAGATTCTTGGCTATGGTTTAAAATGTGTACTGAATTTTATCAACGATAATATATATTTTTCTAGAGAACAGCGAGCATCTAAAAAGCTGCAGATACAAATGGAATCTGCTTCTACTGACCACGCAAATAATGATGAGTGAATTTTAATGTGTAATATATGTCATATTACAGCATGTTGCTTTTTAAAATTTGTCTAAATATACTGACTTCCAGAAAAATTTGAACACCTAGAACTTGCTGAACGATTTTATTGAAATTTTCAGAAAACGTCTATTTTCATGAAACAAAGTGATTATTAAAATTTGAAAAATCTAGCCTGTAGTTTTTCGTTTTTTCCTGTTGTTTCCATAGTAACATAGTAAGAATAAATTTGAAGTAGTAGACCATTTAGTAATTCTCAAGCTTGCAAATTGTTGTTGTTTGTTCACAATTTTATTCGGAACTTGATAACAATGCCGAGAGTACGTCAACATCAACATTTGGACCAATTAAGTGATTTTGAACGTGGTCGTATTATTGGTATGATAGAGGCCGGACTTTCGCTAAGAGAAATTGCTCGTCGTGTAAACCGAAATGTTTCATCGGTATTGAGATGTTGGTCCAAATGGTCTGAGGAAGGGGTTCAACATCGTCGCTGTGGATCTGGACGTCTTCGGAGAACTACAGATCGCGAAAAACGTCGCTTAAGAGTTTTTTCTACAAGAAACAAATTTTCAACAACTCGATTAATTGCAAATGATTGGATGAGAGGTATAGGACTCAAAATGTCAATGTCATCTGTTTATCGCCACATAAGATCTTATGGGTTGCGTTCATATCGTCAATTTTTAGGTCTTCCCCTTACACCACTTCACCGTCTACACAGATTAGAGTGGACCAACAAAAGGGTTAATTGGGTGCAAGAATGGCATCAAATTGTGTTTTGTGATGAGTCCCGATTTTGCTTGTGGACCTACGATGGCCCTAGGAAGCTCAGACGGATGCGTGGAAAACGTAAAAATCCAACATTTTTTGTGGAACGCAACACAGCCCTCACTCAAGGAGTTATGATATGGAGTGTTATGTTATGGTAGCAATTCGCCCTTGTTCTTTATTGACGGCAACCTAAACGCAGCTGGTTACATTGCAAATGTGCTACAACCAGTTGGGCTTCCATATCTTCAGGAGCTGCAAAATCCCATTTTCCAGCAGGATAATGCGTGCCCTCATACGGCAAGGGCTACGACACGGTTTTTGGAAGAAGCTAACAATGCCGTCCTCCCATGGCCTGCTCGGTCGCCTGATTTGTCGCCCGTTAAACATGTATGGGATATAATTGGTAGGCGATTGGGTAATTTACAACAGCTTCCAGATAACTTACACGATCTCACGCTACGGATTCAAGAAGCTTGGGACGATATACCACAAGCAGTTATAGATCATTTGATTGATAGCATGCCTAGACGTCTAAATGAGATCATTACAAATCATAGCAGACCTACTCATTATTGAAAAAACTTTTAAGCTATTGTTCTTTTGTTTTTAAATTTTAATCATCACTTTGTTTTATGAAAATAGACGTTTCCTAAAAATTTCAATAAAACCGTTTAACAACTTCTAGGTTCTGGAAGTCAGTATATTACGTAAATATAAATAATTTTTCATTTTTAAATAGCAAAATAAATGTGTAAAATACTGATACCAGGTTACCATAGTAAAGTAAAAAGTGTGTCTTAGACTTGTTTTTGGCAGAATTGAAAGGGTTTGTCAACTTTGCAAAACATTTGTGCCAAGTTTACTACTTGACTAAACACGTTTGTGATTCACTTCTTACAAGTTTGTAAAAATTCTAAAACTAAGAAAAATAGCACACTTGCTAGATACTTGACTTAGAGTTATCCAATTTTCTCTTATAGACATTTTACACACTAGTGACCAGTCAATGACAAACTCGTCTTTTGCCAAGTAGGAAGTTTGTCAAAAGTCAAAAAACAATTATCAGTCCTGCAATAAGAAGTCTGATACAGACTTTTCACTTTACTATGATAATCTTGTAGCAAGTATTGTTTACAGTACAAATCATTTTCTTATAGTTACTAAGTTTGTTTTCAAGACAGTATGTTTGATCTAGTAATTGCTAAGCGTAACTCGTCGGTAAGTGATTTATTTACCGTTCTAAAACGTTAAGTACAGGACAAGTAACGTGTAGTCGTAAATGCGACCCACAAATTATATGCAAACAATTATGACACTGTGACATTGCTTGGAAAGCCAACAAGTTTCAATAAAAAATAAAAATCTTCAGATAGCTCAAAAATAAATATAAAAACAACATTTTGATGTTTATTAAGATAATGTAATAAGATTAAGAAAGACTGTTTTTATCGTGGAAAAAACAGCATAAGCATTACAAACATTGAAGGCTCTACCGGCCTCAGACAAAATTGTCCTTTAGTAAAAGACCTTAATATACGCACTTATTTTGATATCTGCGTATGACCACCAATAATAGTTATTTAACAAAAGAAAATTTGTCACAACGAGAAATATTAATCGCGGTTCTCAGTTAATAGTGTATATTTGATATAGATTACACTATTTGCCTAAAAAAAATATTACTACGTTTGATAATAAATCTGCAAATACCTTAACTTTCAAATATTTACTATAGTACTTTCATCAATGTGAAATTAGAATTAATTAATGTATGAAAGATATAGACAGACGAAGAGATTACAAAAAAATATCGAAATCAGTCTTGCAAGATTATTGGACACACTTAGTATTTTCTTACAAATTAAGATCATAAACCATTAAAACTCGTTAATATATTTTTTTCTAAAATCCGTATTCAATATTTCTACTTTAAAGTTGTTAGAAACACAACATTTACCAATTAATAATGCATAGAGTAAGTTTATGAGTGAATTTTTAAACGTAGTAAATACGCACTATACAGCATCTTGCAAAGTTCACTGAGATAACTTAGTTTTACAAAAATTTTACAATATAAACAAACTTTGGAAATACATTGTATTATGTGGTACATACTTAAATACCACGAGTGAAACAAGTATACCCTTACTTTCAAATGTACCGTTTTAACTTTAAAATAAAGCAATATTGCAATATTTAAAATTACACTTAACATAACCAAAAATAAAATCTGGTTTATGGTTTCATGAAATTACATACTTAAAAGTCATAAAATACTACAAAAATAAATCGGAATATGTGTATAAAGTGTAACAAATACCACCAGTAACAAAAACGTAATAAATAAACATTTAATAAATATACTTTTTTTAAGATAAAAGTATTAGTTAGTTATTACTACTAAATTAAAGGGAACCAGACTTAAATACAAAAAAAATTTAAATAAATTTAAAAAAAGGGTTTTTATATATGTTCTATTAATCTGTAAATAAAAAAATAAGTCAGAAAATCAATTCAGCTTTATTTTTTTCAGTTATCATGTTTTCTGACTCGTTCAACAAATTTGATATTTTTTCTATATGGTAGTTTAATAGAATATTTTTATACCTTCATATGTATTATAAAATTAAAAAAATCATTAAAAACATTTTTAGTTTAAAATGAATAATGTTTTAATTGTGTTAATATTTTAAATTACTAATATTTGCTGTGTTTTTTTAACAGTTTTGAAATATTATTTATATTTAAATTAATAAACAAATAATATAGAAATGTTATGAGATAATAATAAAAACACACTACAATACAACGATGTGATTAAATTAAAAATAAATCATAAATTAATAAACATGTGTAATTTTCTTGTAATAACCATGATAATAGTATATTGAAAAACAAATGTTACAATGAAGCTTTTTTGGCGCACGAACACTAGGTTTGCAGACCGACTAAAAGAATGTGTTTTTCATACTATTTTTTTTTTTCGCATGCGTGTACTCTAAAATTTTTAATAAATAAAGATAATAAAGTTGTTTAAGTGATTTTTTGAATTGTTTTAGCAATATTAGCATTTAAAAATTGAAATTTAAAATTTGAAAATGTTAGTTTCTAAATTCAATAAAAAAAGTTGTGAGAATGGAATCTGAAAGTATGAGTTGTACTCTGCCCGAAGTAAAAGAATTAGCAAATAAAGCTTTAGATAATTTGATGACAACAAAATCCCGTCCGAAATATAAAAAAGAATATAAGAACTAACCTATTTTTAGAAGTGACAATTGCACCTTTACAATTAAAATTTATGATAACTGTACAATAACTACAGATATTCACATAAATTTCATAATGACTTGTGAGTGGTAATTTTATAGATCGCTGTTATTCGTACTTTTACTTCTGGCACTACTTTAAAACACAGTCTTTTTAAAATCCAAAACATTATCAAAAACGTTGTTGAGTTCTTTGAAAACTAAAATTTAGATAGTGTAGTATGGATTTGAGTACATTAAAACAAACTATTTATGATATCTATACAATAGAGTTAAAAACGTTGGTTAACAAAATGCAGGAGAAAACTGGTTATTCTAGGAGTTGTAGAACACTACAAAATCATCTGCATCAAATCGGTATTAAATTAAAAAGTGTCACAACAATGTAAAATTATTAATGGTTCGATATCATTACATAGCGCTCTCATTATTTACGCAAATTACAAGGCAACTATGACCTGGGAGCACTGACATACTTGGATAAAACTAACTTCTATTCTTCATATGGAATCGGTACTTACTGGCAATCTGAAGTGGAAGTACAAGTTAACCTGAGTTAACAGACAAGGAAGACCTATGGCATCTTAAGTGCATGCAGATATATTGTAGAAATTTGTCAATAATAGTCTATTAATATTAAAATAGTGTATTGTGCACAATACTTGGTGTATTCACCTAAATGTTATTATTTATTGTTGTGTATAAATAAAAATTACAGGTTCAAATATTTAAATTTTGAAGTGACCCAAAAACGAAAAGAACAAAGATAAAGAACACAAAACGTAGACGTTTTTTACAATCGTCAAAAAATTACACTTAGTCTATAATAAATGTTCCAAATTTGTTGATAAAATCACAAAATTATCCTTATATGTAAAATATCTTTTAAGAAATATTACAAATTGTATATATGTATGTAGGTAATTCAGTACTAACTATCTGTAATTAGTAGGTAGGTATACAATCAAAAATTAACTTTTTATTATTTGCATTATGAAAAATAGTAAATAATTAATTTCTTACCCTGTTCATTCTAGGTCAATAATCTTCAAAAATTTAATACAAACTTTTTTTAAAAACTGTATTTATAGTTTTGCCTATCGCTAGAATGTTACCTCAAAACAAAAAAATGTTATTACAGCTGCTAAGAAAAAGTTGCAAATTTTCAATAACTTATTCTTCGTGTTTAAATCAAATGATAAAAAAAGCGATTAGTTTTAATTAATTTTTTTTTAGGTTTTAAATGACATTCTCTCAATGCAAAGTCATTGGCCCAGTAAATGATGTAAAAACGAATACTATGTGCAAGGTTACGTTAAAAGATCATGAGAAAGAATCAAAAATACTATTGTGAATCACCCCGTGCGTCAATGGCGATTTATCACATCCAACAGATACAACTATCGCGTCAACATGAATACAGTTCTAATAAAAGTAATTATAAGATCATCAAAATGCACGTGTTATATCAATGACAGTGAGTTACTGTAGGAATATCTCCTATTGGTAAAACCTTTTAATTCATTGCCATTTTAAATTAAGATTTCTTTTGCGTTGGAGTGAAAACCTTCAAAAGATTCCAGTGTCAGTCCACATAGGATATGTGGGATTCTCAACCACTGAAAACACTGCATTATTGCCATAACCAATATATTCGATCGATCAATAGTTCTTATTTTACGATTTTCCGTTCACGTGTGCTCAAGTATCATAAAGTATAAAAACTTTTTATCGTAAGAAAAAAACTCGTCTTGTTATACCGAAAATCTTGCGGTTTCTTTTTTTTTATAAGGACGAACTTAGCTTTTTATATCCGAACCGATTTGCATTTTACCGTTTGCGTGACTCTGCATAGGTAAATTGTGCTTTACTGCATCTTTCCTAACCTCCTGTGTAACTAAAACAACTCGCAGATCACGATGGTGCGTTCTCTATTCTACGTAGTACTTTGTTTTGGAATGTTTCAATTACTTGTTTTCTTTCTATAACCCCATAACTGAATACCATAAGTCCAGACAAATTTTAAAATGTGCTTATATACCAATATTTTATTCTCTACTGACAATTCGGATTAACGTCCTAATAGCCAGAAGAGTTTTCTATATTTAATATTTAGTTCTTTTTCTTTAGTATATGCTATTTTCACTTTATTTTTGCATCAAGATTTATACCTAAGTACTTTGCTGAATTGGCGTATAATACAGCTTGAATGTTAATAATAACCGGAAAATTAATTATCCTATTATACCGGAAATTGATACGAGTCGATTTGACTTCATTCATTTTGATACGCCATAAATGAGTCTACTTGCTTACCTTGTTTACTGCTTTATGTAGTTGTCTTTTTGCTGCTATTGCATTATTTCCAACCGCCAGAATCGCTGTATCGCCAACAAAAGCGTCAATTGAGGTACCATTTTCATAGAATATATTCTTAGTGTAAAACAAGTACCACACAAGGCTAAGCACACTTCCTTGTGGTACACTTGCCGATATTTGATGCAGTGCGAAATAACTTGTGTCATAACGTACTCTGAATGTTTTGGCTTCTTCGTACGACTTTTAAGATTTCATAATATTGTCTAGGTAAATCTGTATGAAGTTTAAAAGCAGGCCTTTGTACCAAACTTTGTTAAATGCTTGAGCAACATTGAAGAAGACAGCAGAACAAAGCTTCTTCTTCTATAAGGTTTTTTCCACTACATTGATTATACGATCTAATTGATCTCTTGTTGAATGTTTGTTTTTAAAACCAAATTGATGATTCGAAATCCGTTTTCTAGTTTTGATAACTTGTGCTAGTTTCTTCAGGAAAAATACATAATTGGCAACAAAAATATCGGCTGACACGTTGTTAGTTCTGTTAGTGGTTTTCTTTGCTTCGGTATAACAATTACAACACAAGGCCAAGCACACTTCCTTGTGGTACACTTGCCGATATTTGATGCAGTGCGAAATAACTTGTGTCATAACGTACTCTGAATGTTTTGGCTTCTTCGTACAACTTTTAAGATTTCATAATATTGTCTAGGTAAACCTGTATGAAGTTTAAACAGC
Organism: Aquatica leii; assembly: GCA_035610365.1. Lineage (NCBI taxonomy): Eukaryota > Metazoa > Arthropoda > Insecta > Coleoptera > Lampyridae > Aquatica > Aquatica leii. Next base: position 51,552,976 of record CM069433.1, read on the forward strand.
AGGCCTTTGTACCAAACTTTGTTTAATGTTTGAGCAACATTGAAGAAGACAGCAGAACAAAGCTTCTTCTTCTATAAGGCTTTTTCCACTACATTGATTATACGATCTAATTGATCTCTTGTTGAATGTTTGTTTCTAAAACCAAATTGATGATTGGGAAACCGATTTTTAGGTTAGAAAACTTGAGCTAGATTCTTCAGGAGAAATACATAATTGGCAACAAAAATATCGGGTGACACGTTGTTAGTTCTGTTAATGGTTTTCCTTGCTTCGATATAACAATTACTTTAGCTATTTTTGATTTGCACCGCACATGTTTAGTTTTTAGAAAGCGTTAATGATGTATTGGAGTTTACGTAAAGCTAGTTGTAGTGATTTTTTAATTAAGTGTCCCGTAATAAGTTTCCGCTGTCTGACGCATAAGCTCTACAAACTTCTAGACAAATTTGTCTTTTTAATTTTGTTCTAAACTTTTAGATAAGCCAATAAGATTGAAAATCTGATGAATAAAAGTTGCAGTTGCAACATAATACTGCGTTACATAACTGTTTCTTTTTGTATTTGTCAGTCTGGAGCCGGAATGCACGTGTTTTGAATTGAAATCTCCACCGATTATAAATTTATTGCTTAGCGTCTTAAATAGATTTATATAGTCTCCCTTTTTACATAATGACCTAGGTGCACCATATTAATTTCCTATTTTAGACTTTTTGTAGTGTTCGATATAGTTTCTTTTTGGTAATCCTGTACAGCATTGCTTTGTCAGTCGGATGAAGAGTCATAATTCGTTATCCTAATATATGATTGGTGACGGATGTAACTCTTTACCATTACTTTTATTGATCTAGTAACATTATTTTTATAAGAACACTATTAAATTTCCTTCGTTAGTTTACCTGTGACTTTTTAGTTTGATTATCCAAGCAGTATCTTGTTTAAGCTGTTCTTCATTTTTGTTTTTGACCTTTGTTTTTATTTTGTTTTCTATCATTACAATATGATTTTGCAGCTCGCACACCATTTGCTGGAGTTTTTTTTGCTTGTTTTTCCTCCTACTATTCACGGCAGAAATAAAACTGCGATTGTTTAATTAAATTTTTACTTAACTGAAATAGACTTTGTGTTTCATTTTTTGTTGACCATATTGTATTCACTTTCATGTTCGTGGTTAAATTAAGCAAGTTATGCCCTCTCCCCCCAAAATCCTTGGGGCCAAACTCCGAAAAATGTGGATTTTCTTTTTTAGTTTGTCATCTGGAGTAATGTTTATGGTTTTCTCCAATTGACGATGCTAGTTATAATTCAACTAAAACGATGACGACCTAAGCACTGCTTATTTAATGATAGCACTTGCAATGGTGTTTATTGGAACTATAGATTTGTTGAGTGTGTAGCGCTATTTGCAGCTCCTAGAACCCCTCCAACCAATGGGAAGATGCAGTTTAATGTCACACCCAGAACATTAAATCAAGTTGACAAATGTGCTGTTACGTTCTGACTACAAATATTAAGTAATAACAAACTTTCTATTTAACCAGCGGTAATGTTCAAATACCTTTAATTAATAAAACTTTATGTTTTAACACAATTATAAAATTATAGTAGATTTCAAGTTTTCGCGAGTTAGGTTTGTGGTCAATTTTTTAATTTAGATAATTCCCGTGTGATCGATTTCAAACAAAAATTGATGATTTGTTTTTGCGAAAGTTGTTTAAGACGGCTACATCTTTAATGCTAATTAATACGATTTCTTACGCCACTGCCAGTTCCTCCAATTACGACTACAAGAGCAAGGAATGCTATAAACGCCATCAGGGATGAATGAAAGACGTTTAAGGATAGTTAAAAGATAGCAAACGGTTGAGGCTTAGATTCCGCTATTATACTTTGTTGTAATATTTTTTCTGCTGTGATTGTTTGCAACTAAAACCTTGGTTAGAGGATTTCATTTTTTCTGAAAATGTTGACTAAAGCACTTACCACTAACAATTTTTGCAAAAAGGTATAATGAGAAAATCCATCTAATCTGTATTCATTTTTACGATAGAGCAAATGTCAACAAACTAAATTGCATGCTCAATGCATGATCATCACGTGATGTTGTAAATTTTTTTGTATTCTATCGCTCATTGAAACAGGTGATTGAGGTGATGCAATTTTGCAGGCTCGGATTCGATATGTTCACGTGAACACCGCATGTATCTGTTTACGCGCGCTCTATCTTGGAAATGAATAGACAGTAGATACCTATATGTATAAGTAGGCTTTTGATAAACTAGCTGTGATCTTCATTTCGAGTAACTAAAACGTTTAAAAATAATAAAAAGGACTTATTTTCTAATTGTATACTAAATTAAATATTTTGATTAATAGAGTTTAAATTACATAGAAAATTGTTAAACGTACTCTTTGAGTAGAAAAAGGCGAATTTTTTTAAATTACTTTATTTGAACCGTCGGAGTATGATCATAGATTTTGTTATCATAATCTGATCGCTTCATACTAACAGTGGCGTTTTAGCGACTTCATCCGAATTAATGATAACAAAAACACGTTTCAGTTATTTAGATATTGTAAGCTAAGTTAGAGACTTTTTTTAGATACGAACAATATGACTGCTTTATTTTTTTTTATTAAGTATGCTCTATGACTCAACATGCTCGTTTTCTAGACTTTTCTTTTATTTTTATTTTCTTTAACTAAAAAGTAAGAACTACTGGTTAATTACTAATAAAAAAATATAATTATAATAATTGCATCATTTGTCATTAGAAAACGTTTACCTATTTGTTATAAATCATAGAAGTGATCAAATAATGGGCGTAAGTTTAATTAAAAATTCAATACATCACATAAAATAGGTTTTAATATAATTATAATTAAAATTTGTGACAATTGTTTCGAACTCCAAAACAGAAGATCATCTTCAGACAAAAATGACCTGTGCACAATAAGTAAACAATAATCTTTTCATAGATTACTTCAATGATCTAATTATAAAATTTGAACAAACATTTTTTATGGCAGTTAGATTAGTTTAAAAATGATTGAAAATTTTTACGACTAACATGACCGCTTTTTTATAGCTTTCTTTATTTAGGTCTTTTAGTGGAGGTTGTGCCTCTAAAGTTTCGTAAAGTTACAAACTGGACGTGACATCTGGTCAAGTTGCAATTTTAAAATAAATGGGATCCGGTCGGTTATATATCTAAATGAGTAATAAAATAATTTCCTAAAAAACCATTACATAAATACAGATGAAAATTACATAAAATTATGACTAAATTTAAGCTAAATTTATTGTATTGTTTAATCAATGCATAATGTAATAGTAAATTTATTGTAGTTATAATTATAGTTTATTAATACTTTTATCAATTAACATCAATAATTTGTAAATTTGGTTACTAGCAATAATCTACATTGGGTATATAATATTATAATATTCATCTTTTTTATATCAGAAGTAACAGAATTAAACTTGTTTATAAACATTGTGAACCCGTTTTTTTTGTATTTAGTTAATTTATATACAATGTAATTGTAATCTTATCAATTTTCGCTATTTTAACAGTATTTAATTATTATAAAATGTTGGATTGTGATTTGATTTATTTAAAGTAACCATTAAACATTAAACAAATATTGTGTTACTTTTAGCTCCTGTGTTAAATAAAATTCGTTACATAACTAGTTCTATATTAGATAACATTTTAAAAAGGTATTTACATCGTTACATTTCTAATTCAAAACAGGTTGTTATATAAAAATATTTCTGTTTTATTTTTAAAAAAATACATAATAAAACAGAAATAAACTTTCACTTATAAAATTCATTTAATGTTCGAGAAAGATTAAATGTCAACACTTTCTTTATAATTTTAGTACACAAATGTGTATTTGCGAGTTCAATAAAACTGTTATTAGTATTATAAAACTGTTATATTTAAATATTTGATGTTTGAATCAATGACTAATTACTCAAAAATCAATATTTGTATAAAATAAACATAAACAATAAACATCTGCAATTTATTAAACTAATATAAGTTAATTTCAGATATTTAATTTTCATAACTACAAATAAAGAGGTATGCGCATAAACTTTACATACATATAATTTAATAAATAAGTTAATTCGATAACCAATAGACAAGATTAATTTGAAGACATATATGAGCATTTAAAAATTATAATTCTTAATAAACAAATAATAAATCAAATACTTTCTTTCAAATATATATATTTTTTTTAATTTTAAGTAATTTGTTATTATTATAAATTTTCTACATTCTAACATTTTTAGTCAATAAAATAATTTAAAGATTTTTTTGGTTTTATACAAACTTAATAGTGAAATAGTAAATAAATTAAATAAGTACCTACAAATTATAACATAAACGTAACTAACATTATTATAGACATGAATTCCTAAAAAGAGATAATTTTTTGATAGGTACTAATTATCAATATAACATAAATATTATAATTATTCAAACTGCATTTTATCTATTTTCAAACATTTTTAAGGTTTCTGACCACATTAAGAATATTTTTAAATGTTTATTCAAATTTACATTATTGAAGTCAGATTTGATATTGAAACAAATCTGAAAGTAGATTTCAAATAATCACATACGGTTATTCTATATAAAAAAGGGATAAATAAATAATTTAAAAAATGTTTTTAATGCATAATTATTTTATAAATCATTTTTACGCACAAACACGTTTAATAAACAATCAAAAATTAAAATATCTCTAATGTTTTGCGTTTGATAAGTTAAACTTTAATTGTTTATGTTTATATAAGCATGTATAAATAAAAAGTAAACGCGATTTGACTAGACTTACAATCGGTAAGTATCGTTGCATAAACGGAATAACGTGACAATGTTATAAATAATTGAATTAATACTATGAACTGATATAATTACTATGATTATAGTAAAATGATTTAAGCCGGAAAACATGAATGAAATTTGCAACGATAACACTTTCATGCAAATTGTTTGGTGCGGGTTTTTTTCGTTCTTACCTTGGCCAAGATTGCAATACATTGTCCTTGAATGCTGACCCTCAAAAATTCTTACGCGCTATGGATTTTATTGTTTTGTTATGATTATGCGTTTTCACGTAATAATTAAGATAATTTAGAAAAAATGTGCACAGGTATATTTCTTGCATTGACCCATATTACTTAGCATAACTCCATATATATCAACTAGACTGTAATTCTAGTGGAAGGCCGATAAAACATTTTTAAATGTAATTTATAAACTAATTAATGAATTACTAAAGTTCTGTATTAAAATGATTATTAAAAGTGTTGCGCCATGTTTACTCTTCACAGTACAAACAGTTACACTCAAATCTTAATAATGTTTTGCATAACCAATTGAATAATAATTATATAATTCATAACTTTAGAAATATGCAGTTATCTAATTTAAAAAATTGTTGTTTCTTTTTAACAAACAGCATTTATTGAAAAACTTTGATTTCAAAATTTATAATATTCTTTTATCTAACGCAAACAAAATTGATTTTCAACAAATCTAAATTATGTTTATTCTAAAATGTATGTCAATAGTAAACATAAGTGTAAATAACATACAGCTGATTGTTATAAGTAGATGAAACTTATACAAGAAGACAATTGTATTAATTATTCAATATATGTAACACATCAAAAAAACAATCTGTATTTGTCTTAAAATTGATAGTAACTTGTTAAAAATGTAGTTTTATTATGCCGAAATTCTTGCGAACTTTTGGTTATTAAACTATCTACTATTCATGACTAGTTAACATTGACTAAAAGCATTCGTTTCTTTTTAATGTGCAAAATGCGTTCGTAACGATTGAGGACAATCTAGACATTATTGGTTAATTACAAACATACTACTTGAAATAATAGTTAATATAAGACTTACGTGCGTTTTTTGTGTACTTAAGTACCATTGCTGTTATCAACTCACTATCACTGATGTAAACAAAGATAGGTGACTTTTTGAAGCACCTACAAAGATTTTATAATAAACTATGAAGTCGATTTTTAAGACTAAGGGTTTTAGTAGGTGGACGTCGGGATGCTTTGTAGGTGGGGAGAAGTCCACCGTCAACAGTAGGCATACTTTATTTCCCCACCAAGAAGAACAATCCTGCATGACGCAATGTCCTTCAAGGAAACTTTGATCCTATAGTTTACATCTTTCCTCTGTTTAATTTATCATAATTAGGTTGAAATACAAATACTGCATAAGTAATTTGTACTCAACGTCTAAAATCATGATAACAATAGTTCCCTAATAACTGGTTAACAATTATTTAAAACAAATTGAATAACAGTAAACTTCTTATATAATAAAAGCAATACTGTGTATTGCTTTATATAGAAAATTTGCTTTTAAGCCCCAAACTTTTTAGAAATTGTTACACTACACGGTAAATATATAAACGTATTACTTTTTCTTATTATTAAACGTTTTACCTTAATTAAAATACTAAAGAACTAAGTACGTCGGTTATTGAAGGATATTACGTGATATGTCTTAAAACAAGTATTTCGCTTTACTTCAAGGAACGCAAAAATGCAACAAACGCATTAATTTATTATGTAACACTAAAAAACAATATCAACTGTTTTTTAAACTTGTTTAATTTTAAGTGCGGTTTTCAATTTATATTTTAGTGCTTGAACCAAATTAGTTATGCGTTGCAATGTTATCTATTGTATAATGTTGTTACTGTTTACTTTGAAACTATCAATTTACTTTGTACGTCTATTAATATTCATTTTAAGTATTCAATTTTCTACACAAACATAAAATAAACATCATATATTCTCTAAATGCTTAATTAGGTAATAACTATATTATATACGTAGACGTATTTCTATTTGCTTCTCGGCAATATTTAACAAATGCTACATCAAGTATAAACCAAAACATTTTCTAAACTCTAAAACGATACAACGTATGCATATATAACAGTTTGGATTAGAAATTTAATTATAGAGTTTGTATTGTATAAAATGGCAGTTAAAACGCCACTACTTGAAATATCACAAAATGAACGAAGAATTGGAAAAGATTTTAATCAGGTATTTTAACTATATATCAAATATGACAAAACCTAGAATCACAATAAAAAAAAGTATTCTTGTAAGCAAAAACAAATGAATACAAGATTTATAAGTAAATATTTTATTTATATTAAACATGTAAATGTACCAAAAAAAAGGTTAGGAAAAAGGCTTTAACTCTGTATATTTAACCAATAACTTGCTTGTATTGAAATATAGAATTAATTACATTAGTCCTTAGAAGCGCAATTTAGTGCTTCCATCGCAAACATCAAAATTTGTTCGTTAGTGTAGTTACGTAATGGGTAAAAAAACTCTAAAATGTCAAAATGAAAACTGGAAATCCACATAAAACCGAGTCTTTAAAGTCAAGGTAAACAGTTCTTTTCAAAAATAAATTTCATAAAATCAAATGGATTGTTTTGTGAAAAATATGCATTCACAAGTTTTCCATTAATTCCATTTTTTAATAAATAGAACAATAAGTTATATTTTTAAAGATGCTGCAAATCCTTAATTAGTAATAATCAATATTAATTTGTAATTATTGAGCGTTGAGGTTATGGTAGCAAGAAAAATTTAATGCGTATTCTCGATGGCTTATAAACCTCAGCTCCACTTCGGTACACAAACTGCCAATTCAAATAAAAAAGTAAACTTACCCTTACTTGGAACGCAAATAACTATTTAGTGTTTTTTTAAATAAAAATATTTTAATAGAAAAACACGTTTTTTGAGTCTCTTCTATAATAATAATTACCGTACTTTAATGATATTATTAATATTATTTTTTTATTTGTACTATCACTATTCTAGTCCAGTTTACCTAAATCATTAGGAACTGTTATAGCTTGCTTATTATTAGTAATTAAAAATTATTATTAATAATTAAAATGTAACAGTAACAGTCGTAAACTATCAAGTAGCTATAGTCACTACTATTCTATAAAAACGGTTTTCTACCATGGTCACCACCAAGTAGGGCATACATATTAATATGCCGTTACGTAATGACAAACATTTTATATCTCATACAATTTCTTTACAGTTACATAAAATCTATAGAGCTACTAAATGGCAGCGTTGTGACCATTAATGACAGATGTGACACTTCAGAAACTTTCTTCTAGTATAAAGAGGGCCATACAACATCTTCAAGACGGCTGTATATCTGTTTCATGTGTGAACATCTGTAGCTCTAAAAAAGACATCTTAACAATATCTACCCTAATCAAGACTTTAAGGTATTATAAATACGTCTCACTTAAGACGGCTTAAAGACATTGATTTTAAGCAGAGTGGCAGAGTTGTATTAAAAAGTATGTTGTAACGTTTGGTTGTAGATGTGTTATTTTAATGTTTAGAAAAAAATATTTTAAACGTTTTTAAAATACTCCGGTAGTGCATTAATTTTATTTAAAGTGTACAAGCGCGCAATAGAGCTTTAACTTTAATTTAAGCATCTATAGCAAAGAAATTGATAAATTAGTTGGTATAGAAACCTTAAAAAAGAATTATTCTTTTTTTGGCGTGCAGCTGTATCTATATGCAAGTAGTTTTTTTTTCTCTATTTTGATTGCATACAACAATTACAAAGTTTAAATCTTGTAACGCATGCTGGCTTATAAACAAAGTAAAAACTTTTAACAATGCTGTATTTAGTAAATATTTAATATTTCGTTTGTTTGTAGTAGTAACGTAATTACTAAGGATGAAAGTAAAACTTGTGTAAGCTCTAGTAAACTAAAAATATTATTTTTGAGTTGTTACAATCAGTTGTCGTTAGTGATGTAGTTGCAAGCCGTATTCATTAGTTATTGAGCAACAGGAGTCTCAGATGACTAAATACCAATTTTTTTTCTAAACGTGCTCTGAGGAAGACCTCCTAAAGATACCTAAACAATGATTTGTAAAAGATGTACTACAGTTTATTAACATTACATTGTTCCTCAATAAGATACTCGTCCTTGGATTTTTAATAACACTTAAAAACCGCTTTATTGTCCTAAGGGTATGAAGATTTCTTATAATTGTTATAATATTCTCTCCGTGTAGTATTTCAGCAAAACCTCTAATTTTTTTAAACTTTAGTGGTTCTGTTGTTATCCTCAAGTCTATGCAAATATGTTCTTACTCTTTTTGGCAATCCGATTTAGGTTCTTTCAACCTCAACTTTTCTATGTTTTGGTATCTCGTGTGTTTTAGAATTGTTCAAAACACTTTTTTTGTCGAGGTACAATGTATGATGTTTAGATAATTTACGGCTAATAAATATATGCAAAGATTTAAAAAAATTATCAAAATCAAAACTTGAACGGTGCATTAACTAGTTAATTAACCCAGGTAACTTTGAAACAATTTTATTATTAGAATAAGAAATAAAGTCGACTAGCATTGTGAATAAAAAAAAGAGCGCTCTTGTTGCAAAAAAAATCAACTGATTTTACTTAAAGAATAAGTGGTTTAAACATATACAAAACAAAAACACAGAACTGAATGCTTTATAAATATTACAAAATTATGTTTTTTGTCAACTAACTTTTCTATCGTACAACAAAAAATATGCAACTACTGTATTTTTTAATAAATATAAGAACCGATTAAATACACATATAACAGTCTTTCTATAAATATATAAAAAAAATTGTTTTACAATAAACGTTATTACGTAATATGTATTTTAAGTAAATTTATACAAATTAATTAAAAAGGTTGCCATGAAAATCTTTTCACTGTTGAGATTTTTTATACCGTTGAAGTAAACTCATGCTCAAAATAAAGTATTAGATTTACAATTAACGGCCGGTTCCACCAACACGACTTAAAATTAAGCAAAGTTAAAAAAGTGAGATGCAATTGTTAAAACCATAGCAACGATTGTTTTTAAGCATTGCTTGAGTTTAACTCGTGTTGGTGGAACCGGCCGTAAATTATTTAACTTAGTCTTCTTCACAAAAAATATTTTAATTTTAATTTATTTTATAATAAACATGTTTCGACATTTTTAGATGTCATCATCAGTATGTCTACAAATAGTATAAATTATTAAAAATATAGCTAACACATTAAATTATAAAAGAGCATACCAAGTAATATAATTAAACTGACAAATGTCAAATTTAATTATTTCCAAAAGCTAATAAAGGCATTTGTCTTGTTGTTCTTTCAGATTACGTAGTAAAGTTAATGATTTTCATAATACTGGTGGTTTTAAATGCTTTCTAAAAATTCTATCTCTATTTTTTGTTCTTTTTTTATATCTTGTCTTCAGTCTTGTAAATTAACTCTTAATGCTCTAGAAAATCGTAACACTTATCATTTCAAGCTTATGAATTCTTCTATACTTCTTCTTTATGGTCTTTCAAAAATTCATAAGTTTTCAATCCCAATACGTCCTGTTGTGTCCTTTTATTATTCTCCTGTAGCTAAACTTCCTCCTTGGCTTAATAACTTAATTAAAACGTATTCTAACTTTGCTAATTAACATGCTATTCTTAATACTTCTGATATTGCTTCTAAGATTAAAAACATTCTCTTTCCTTTTCCCTCTTATCTTGTTTCTTTTGATGTCGTCAATTTTTTCTTCTATCACACTTGAAGAATGTGTATCTCTCATTCGTAATCTATTTTTTTCTAATGGGTCTTTAAACACTTACCAAATATTAAATGTTTGTTCTTTTATTGATTTAGTTTTCAAGCAAAATTTTATCAAATCTAAATAACAACTATTATTTTTAATTATCAGGTTTAGCTATGGGTTCAAACATTTCTCCTCTTGATGCTGAAATATTTATGAATAATATTTAAAATAATTTTTTTTCTAGCATGATTACTTTTTTGTTTAGATATGTAGATGACTACATTGTTCTTTTTAATAGTTCTTTAGACGATCCAAGTAAATTTAACGATTTTATTAATTCACTTCATCACAAGATAAAATTTACTTATGAAATTGAAAACAATAATTCTCTTCTTTATTTAGATCTAGTTATACGGATTGCTTAATTCCTTTTCACTATAATTATCCCTATAATCATATAATTGCTTCTTTTTGTTCTTTAATTAATCGTCTTTGTTCTATTCATCTTTCTATAACCAGTTTTAATAAAGAATTGAACATTATTAAACAGCTTGCCTACAATTTTTAAATTTTAAACACAGTTATTAGTAGTAATGATATTTACCGTTCTATTCTTTACTTTAGTCCTTCTTGTCTTTTCTTTAAAAATTTGTTTCTATTTTTTTCTACAAATAATAATTAAAAATTTTGTATTGCTAATAATAAAGATTTTATTTCAGATTTAGATAAATCTGGTGTTTATAAAATTTCGTGTTTTTCTTGTAATTCTTCTTATGTCGGTCAAACTGAAAAAAAGTTCAAAATTAGATTAAAAGAACATATTTATTTTATTAAAAGAAATCGAAATACTAATATCTTTAGTACCTGTTCTGACTTTACTAATCACATTTTGTCTATTAGTCATTCTTCTTCTCTTGATCTTAATATTTAATTTCTTCATTTTTATAATAAAATTTCTCATGATAATTTTTCTACGTCTCTTAATAAACTTTTTGATATAAGCGCTTCTCCTCTTCTTAATCCTTAATTATAATTTTACCTTTCTATTGCTTAAATTTTAATTTATTTTTTATCATTTCTGGCTATGTGTTTATTGATAGTTTGAATTTGTTATTTCTGACATTTGTCAGTTGAATTATATTACTTGATATGCTCTTTTATAATTTAATGTGTTAGCTATATTTTTAATAATTTATACTATTTGTAGACATACTGATGATAACATTTAAATATGTCGAAACATGTTTATTATAAAATAAAACAAATTAAAATTACCGGAAATATTTTTTGTTGAAAAGGCTTTAAGTTAAATAATTTAACTGTTGAGATTTAAATATACTTCCTAAATAAAAAATTACATACAAAAAATTATTATTTTAAGTTAAAAAACTACATGTTTTGTACTTTAAACTTATCAATTCTTACTTAAACTTCAACATCTACACTGAATTTAGTTTAAATGTATGCTTTTAATTATCGGATTTTACAATTCCTATGGGAGTTGTCGAAAAAGGCTTGTTTTTTTATTAATCAGTACAAGTAATTTTGTACATTTATGTAACAAAAAAAGTTAATTCTTTAAATTAAACACAAATACGGTATTACTTGAATTAATTAATTAAAGTGAGTAATAATCATAACTTTTAGTAACTGAAACTTTAGTTTATGGTGTAAAGTTTGTACATGTACATGTCACATTCTAACTTATTTCTTATGACAAACTTCAACAAAGCTAATCTTTGCTAATATAGACGTGCGATTAAAGCATTAGAAACGCTCTGTAACATAACTGCCAAAGTGAAATGCAAGTTTTAAAGGTTTAGAAGATACGCAACATATAACTGCAAATAAATTATACAAGAAATCCAATTTCCCAAACTTTTTACATTTTATTGCTTATACTTGTCAAACAAAATATCCAAGACAACAACTAAAATTGATTTTAAATAAGTGAAAAAAGTGTAGGTCATGCAAAGGGCTTGCCATTGCACGTCATTAATTGTGTACCAACGTTGTAATTTTTACTTTACTAAAAAATCTCATAAGCTTGTATTTAAATAAATTTAACAATTGTATAAAAAGTTGGTAATACATAAGCAAAATTTGTTAATTAAACAGTAATTCACGTTGTTAAGCAAACGAGAAAACGTATTTAAGCGTATGTTGCGCATGACCGAATTTAAATTGAAAAGTATTGCAATGTTGATTTGTTTACGGATGTCATCTATCTGTCAGTATTTGTGCTGTCAATTGTGTGTTGCAATTATAGAAAATTGTATGGTATTATACCACAATTAAAACAGTATTTTTGATTGTTAATTTAATATCGTACGTACATAACATTTTTAAAATAAACGTCATTTTTTGAACAAAGTTTCACTAGTTTAGGAAATATTTTACATAAAATTGGTTTTAAATGGAAAAATAAAGATAGCTACAGAGCATTATTTAAAATTCAGCATTCAAACTTAACTAATAAAAAAAATCTTTAAGGTATGTATTTAGACAAGATTTAGATTTTTGAAAAATAATCTATAAAATAATCGCAAGGTGTAGTTTCAAAACTGTTCGGCATAAATTTACTTTTAATAAAAAGTAAATGTTTAATTGCTGTTAACAATAACTATGCATCTATTAAATCATATTATTGTTGCTTTAGAATTAAATATCAAAATGTTTTTTTTATATTTAGGGTTATTGTACTGAATTCTGGAAGTGAAATAGTTATTATGAACCAAGATGGAAAAGTGTATGGTTATAATTTAACCGATAGACGACAGACGCAAAGCGTCGAGGAATATAAGTCGTACATGTTATACTCATCTTCTGAAGCGTAGTCTATATACAATATTTTCCATTACTAAAATTATTAAAAATTTTTTACCTGTTACTAAATCAAATTAAAAATCAAGTGAGTGATTGTGAAAGTTGTCATTAGTTTAATATAATTAATTTTGACGTAATTCGTTTTTTTTGCTAAATTTACTAACATCATTTAAAAACATTCTTACTTTAAAAATTGATTATATCTAAAAAATATTTACTTAAGATTTACATTTAGTTAAGCGCGAACTTTAAACAACTTTTTTTTAAATCAAAGTAATTTGTTTATGAAACGTTTTATATTCATAATATTAAATAAAATCTCTTTTCCCTGGTAAATAGTTTTGTAAACTTTTTTTCTTTAAAACTGTTATAGTATTATCAGAAAATGTAAATATGTTTATTATTAAGCAATGGTTAATAATGAAATATTATTTACCTGCCTTTAAAAAAGTGCAACTTTACAACTTACTATTATACGTAACAATAAAAGCTTATTGCATTGGCTTGATTAGTTTTTCCTTTAAATCCTCGCGCCGAAAATCATGAAAATATGAGGAAGAGTTCATTAATCACCATTACTAACAACAACTAAATTGATGAGTAAGTAGTGTTAATTAATAACGTTTAACACTTGAGCATAGCTTATATATATACCTACATGTATAGAAATAGCAAAGTAATAATAAATCAAAAAAATTTAAAAAAATGATTGTGGGTATATTTCTTAAACTAAAATTTTTATACCGTTTTGTTGCAAATAAAATATATAACCACGTTTGTACGTTGTAATTAAATCAGTGTACAAAACATTTTGAGGCGATCTGGTGATTTAGCTTTATTTTATTGCCACAAGACTAAAATATCCGATACTTAATTATATTCACCTGACACTTAACTTAAAAAAAAACACCGTCTAAAGTAGTGATGGGATAATTCGAATGAAAAATAACCGATCATCCGATTATGAAAATAATCGTTGTAATTCGGTTATCAGATTTGAGTATTCGAATGAAAAATAATCGAAAACTATACGCCTGCGCCAGCAACTGTCTATCCAGTTATACAAGATGTATTCATTCATATATACCATTTCAATTAGATTATAAAAACCTACAGCATTCAGTACCTAGTAGGTAGATACCCGGTTATGCATAATCGATGTGTGTCATGACAAAAATGTGCAATCGTGACGAAATGAAACGTGATATCGTTGCAATTTTGATACAGAGAATAAGAACTTAAAAAACCGAATAAATTTTGAAAGTAATTATTTATTCAAAAACTAGTTTGTTAATGTAAATAGCATAAATCAATATTATTTTAAAAAAATACAGGCATTAATATTCAAGAAAAGTATCTATACATAAACAAAGTGCAAAAAATAATTTCAATTGAACTGAAAAAGAACATCTAATAATCAAAGGAAATAACGAACATCTCATATATAATAAAATATGTTTATATGTGTATACTTATTCCCCTAATCAACGGTTTTTTACATTTATGTGTCTATCAAAAAAGTAAATAAACTTGGTTTTAAAAAAAATTGTTCACTTTTGTGTAGTTTAAAAAAATTCAGATGTTAGGAAGTTTTTATAAGATTAAATTTTTAATTAAATGACCAGGAGTGTATGAAATGACGAAAGCGAATGTGCAATTGAGTAAACGTACAAAAATTCCTTCTCTTGAATACACTGTTAAATGATTCAAGTGATATGTCATTCGAATGATCATTCGGTTTTTGAAATCACTCAAGTACTGAGTATTCGGTTATTGAAATAATTCGGTTATGCCCAACACTAGTCTAAAGTCTAATAAAGTAAAGCACATGACAATATTGTACCTGACATGATCATCTAGTAACTTTTTAGTTTTTATTGATGACAGTTTTACAAAAGTATTATAAAACAGAAAACAATATAGTTATCTTTTACTTATAAATAAATTTTCTTAAATCACAAATTTACAGAACACTAATCTAGATGCTATTAAAAATATTAAAAAAAAACAACATTTACAAATATTTAAAAAAACAATAAATAATCTTTTTCGTTTTATTAGTTTATTAAAAAAGTTTACGTTTTTTTTATTTTTAAGACTAAAAACTGAAATATATTTGACATAATTTTACACGTTTACAAAGGTTGGCATGTTAATAAAAGCTATTCAATTATTATTTTCTCATTCAAAGATCACAATTAATTAGAGGTTCAGATTAAAAACGTACTGTTTTGTTTAAAGCTTGTTTATTAATACCTATATTATAATAATATATAAAAAATAAATTATTATAATCGTTTTAAAGAAAGCTTTGAAACCAATAAATAAAATCCTATCAGTAAAAGATTTTTAATACAAACCCATGAAATCGTTAAATACTGGGTGAGCCAGAAATAAAAGAGTTGATTTGAATGTCTTTAATTTAAAAATTTTAAAAATGTTATTTAGTTGTTAGATCAAATGCGTTTCTTGAGCAGATCTATTATTAATAACAAACATTTTTTTCAAAACTCTGCTGTATAGATTATTGAGTAAAATACTTCTTGTAATTGGTTTTATTACGATTTAAGTTTGATTACAGTATGTCATATTTGGTCATATGCACATATCTTAAGGAATTTAAAAGAATAGTATGTAATGTTTATTTGTATTTTAAAGAAAGAAATGAAAAAGGTAATTGTTAGGTTATTCATTACCTTTAATAATTTACTTTTATTTTGTAAAGGCAATCTTATCGATACCGTTGTTCAGGCAACAGAAGTTTTACAAACTGAAAAAAAAGCTTTGGAAGCTATTTACGATAAAATCAAGAATTATAATACCATCTTATGTGTATTTAAGAAATTATATTCATTAATTTCAATTAACAACTCATCACCTACAAGATGAGGTGTTGTCTAATTGTTATTGTATTTTTACATGCGCACAATTAGTTATTATGTACTTTGTTACATGATCGTTTTTTTATTCTCTTATGTTGTTGTTGCAACAAATATACTTGTTAGACTTGTGTTATTCGATTTATCTGGTTTAAGCGTTATCAGTTAAAAATGGGCATCTGTGGTTTTTATTTCTCCCCGTTTTAAAACTTTTTTTATTTCAATTATAATGGACACATCGAAAACTAGACTAAATCTCATTAGTTACTATCCCACTTTCCACTTTACAAAATTTTGAGCTACGGGTGCTGTTTTTCTGATAATTAAGTTATTGGTGAGTGATCGCACTTCAGCCTGGTGTAGGTTAACGTTTTACCGTAACAAAGTTTAAAGAAACAGTCATGCCAACAGCATGTTAAATAAAATAAAAAGCATATATACAAAAAACACATAATGAACAATGATTGTGTATCTTTAACGACTAATCAGATAAAGACTCATGTGCCTGGTCTGCTGAGGATGAGAAAAAACAAGATTGAATCAATCGATATCCTTCACATCTTTACTGTGCATTTCACAATTCATTACCGGAATAAACAAGGACAATCATTAGATTGATCTAAACAAATAACTATAAAATATGCAATGTATTTGATTAAAAATGTTTTACTTATGTATTTATTCTTATAAAAAAATTATTTTTTAGATAAAATTTGGTTGAAATATATTAAACTGCATTATTACTATTTTACATGGTGAATGAATTTACGTCTTTAAGTATTTTGTACTTTTTGCATAATTTTTCAAAATTAAAAAAAAATTTTTGCATATACAACTTCCAAATTTATTGTTTTTCTTTTTTTGGTATAATTATGGTATAATTACAACTAATTGTAGTAGTTGCATTCATTCGTTCAAAACCTTATCAATCTAATGACGACAAAAAACTTTGAATTGTTTGTTTTTGCTTTTTGGTTTTATTAAAAAAAAACTATTGTTGATTAGTGTTAGTCCACAATGTCGATACAGCTAGTTCACTTTATGAATGCGTACATGTATCAATTCACTTTTTGCAGCTATCCTCAGAAGCGACTGGAGTTTTTAATATACTTACATTTAATTACAAAGAAAGTAATAAAGGTGCAAAAAAAAACAATGTTCTTCCGCAGTTAGCATAGAGTAGGTATTTGGAACTTTAGTGTGAACGTTGAATTTTTTATGCTTTTAAAGTATGATTTAATGATTTGTTAAAAATTAATTATAATATTTACGTTTATATTATTTTTTTCTTGCTGGGCTGTTCTATACATGGTAACATAGAGATAATCAACGCCAAGATGCACCATCAGCACAATTAACATCGTGTCGCCGCGATATCACTTTTAACGTCGTTTTATTACTCATCACCTTTATTACTTTTGTTTTATTTCAGATTGTTAGTGATTACAGTTTAAATGTGACAACAGAAAGTAACTACTATTGATTTAAGAAAAGTTGATTGCATTTACAATAATTTTAGCTTGTATTTAAATGAAAAACGATATTTTTGATAGTGCAAGATTAGCAGATTTGGAATAAGCAAAGCACATTATTTTCTTGTGGTGTTTTAAAGTATTCTATTAACAGTAACATAAAATAAAAAATAATGTTGTTTTCATGTACGACGTGTAAGTTTACATCATAGTCAATTAACAAATATAATCTACATCAAGCATTTCATCGAACATTTCCTTATGCAAAATTTATTTGTACTTACAGACATTATAAACAAACGTTTAATAAATACACAAATTTTAGATGATACCGAAATAAAGGTTTTTCATAAACCACTGCTTACAGACCATTGAAAGAACTGTACGGTCATATGCTTGAACATATAAAAATGGCATGTTACATGCCCTTATCTCTACTGTATAGAAATAGCAACACTTTAAAATACCATTTCTCAATTGAAACCGTATTTCTATTATCCTGACGGTACGTTCTGCAATTTCTAGTAATAATTATGCTTTAAATAATGACATTTGTGCTATTAATTAATTCGGACATAGAATCACTTACTGACAGCATGTTTTTGCAGTTGCAATAGAGAGAACAAAACGTTTGTTGTTTTAGAAGACAATCAAAATAATAATTCTTAAATGTATGTATTTGATTCTGTATTTAGACAAAATTATAATACTGTTTATTTTTAGTTTCTGAAAAATTGAAAATTGATGAAAATAAAATTTTATTAAAAAAGGATGGAACAGTAGCAAATGACAAAATGGTTTAAAAACTGTTGAACAGAGAAGCATTTGCTTTGTTAACAGAAGATGAAGTTTGGAAATCTGCTAATTATAAGTCTCATTGAACCTGCTTTACTGATATGGAAAGAATTTAAATTTTCTTGGCATCAATTAAACGAGCCAGTTATTTAAAGCCTCGAAAAAGCTACACCAGATTCAGTTTGCATTACTAAAGTAGTAAATGCAACAGTCGATGTAGTAAAAAAACTGAAAAAATTACTAGTACAAAAACTTGCAAAATTTTGGTCAAAAAAATAATTTCCAACTACACTGTTGTGTTGTTTTGTTTAAACCATTTTGGTTAGCACCATCAACACACTTGTATATTTATTTAGCATTTTATTTCTAAAAATGAGTTAAATTAATACAACGTACATGGGTTGCGTGTATCAACAGTAATGATAATTCTAGGTGGCGCTTATACTTGCTTATACACATGTATGATGTATTACCAGTGGCGTAACACTTCCCTCTCTTAAAAAAAGAATTGTTTACTGTTACAAATTTAACTTATCAATAGGCTTAGGAGTACCTTTACTGCGTCTTAAACTAGGGACAGATACAGAAGGGTCTAATAGCTCAATGTCCATTGGTTGAGTTTGTTTTTGCATGACATTATTATGATTTTTACCTTCTTTTACCTCTAGGTCGACTACAGGATCGGGTTCACTCTCTACTACCTCGGCTGTTTCATGATGTCTATAATCTTTAGGTAACTGCTGTTCAAGATTATTGCCACACTTTGACAACTGATTAATATGTCTCCGCCAAATTAATCCGTCATCCAACCTGATTTCATAATGCAACATGCCTAATTTTTTAATAACTTCACCCAATCTCCACTTAAGTGGACCTAAATAATTTCTTGCCGCAATTCTATCTCCTACTTCAAATGATCTTGGAATAAATTTTGGTAACATTAAAGAAAGAGTAGTTCTTATTGGATAAGCAAAAATAAGCTCAGATGGAGACTTATTGGTAACAGGATGTTTTGTATTACGATATTGAGCCAGTATCTTATCTAAATTTTCTTGAAGATTTAATTTATTTGCTTTTAAACATTTGATTTTCTGTTTTATTGTTTGAACATATCTTTCCACTTGACCATTTGTGGCAGGGTGATATGGTGCAGACCTTTTGTGAGTAATGTTTTGACTCTTTAGGAATAATTCAAATTTTGGATTTACAAACTGTACTCCATTATCGGTACATTAACAATTTGGGATTCCAAAGATAGAGAAAATTTTACGTAAAACGTCAATTGTATTATTCGTATTTATTTTGTTTAAAATATGAACTTCCGGCCACTTTGAGTAGGCATCAACTAAGATAAGAAAATATACATTTAAAATTGGACCGGCAAAGTCTACATGGACTCTGTCGAACGGTGAAGATGGATATACCCAATGGTGTTTGATTACAGGAGGATTATTTTTGTTTTCTGTACAAGTTAAACAATTTTGTACTACCGCCTTAATGTCATCATCTATTCCCGGCCACCAACATACACTGCGTGCTAACGATAACATACGTACTATCCCAAAATGGGCACAATGTAAATCTTGCAAAATACGTTTTCGTAATTTAAAAGGTATCAGCACTCTATTCCCTCTCAAAATGCAATCATTTTGCACTGTAAATTCAGATTGATCGATTCCAAATCTCAATAAATGTGGAATATTGTTATTTTCTTTTAACATTGCCAACAGTGGTCCTAGTTGAGAATCTAACTTTGTTTCTTTATCCAGTTCGTCCACTGTTACTGGTAATGTTTGTATCTGAGAAATTTCAAAAATGTCTGACTCTTCTACAGTGTTTTCAGTTTTTACTTCCACAGGCAATCTCGAAAATGCGTCCGCATTCGCGTTCAGTTTCGAACTTTTGTACCGTATTTCAAAATCGAAGCTTTGTAAGAAAATTGCATAGTGTTGCATTCTACTTGCAGACATTATTGGTAATCCTTTGTGTGGCGAGAAAATTTTAGCTAATGGCGCATGGTCCGTATATAGTATAAACTTTCGCCCAAATAAAAATTGGTGAAAACGCTTTACCCCGAAAATGATTGCATATGCTTCCTTATCAATTTGAGACCAATTTCGCTGTAAACTGGATAAGGATTGCGAAGCAAACTGAATAGGTTTCTCCGAGCCATCTGGCATAATGTGTGATAACACCGCTCCTACCCCTACAGGTGATGCATCAGTGGCTAGGATTATTGGTAAATTATTATTAAAATGTACTAAAAAATTTTGAGATTTCATCATGTGTTTTATTTTATTTAAAGAATCTTCACAAGCCTTGGACCAATTCCATTTTACTCCACTACGTAATAACATTCTCATTGGCTCCAAAAGATTACTTAAATTTTCAAAAAATCTACCATAATAGTTAATGAGTCCTAGTAATGACTGAAGTTCTTGAACATTATTTGGTTGCAAAGCATTTACAACAGCATCTACTTTTGATTTGACTTTATGGATACCAAACTTATTTATTCGGTAACCACAATATTCTATTTCGTTTTTTAAGAATTCAGATTTGTTTAAGTTTACTTTAACATTATAATTTAACAATCTTTTAAAAATTTCTTCGAGACGTTCAAGATGAATTTTATCATTTGGAGCAGTTAGTCGGCAGTCGTCAATGAATACAGCGACGCCAGGTATTCCCGACAGAATATTTTCAATTTTTCTTTGAAATTTAGCAGGGGCGCAATTTAAACCATACATTAAACGTGTGCATTTATAAAGACCCTTATGAGTATTTAAAGTAAGAAATTTTTGATCCTCATCACGTACTCGCATTTGTAAATATGCCTTAGTTAAATCGATTTTTGTAAATTTTTCCCCTCCTGCTAAATCTTGAAACAATTCATCAGTTGTTGGCAAAGGGTGTTCATCAACTACTAAATTAGGGTTTAGCGTTACTTTAAAATCTGCACATAAACGTATCTTATTTCCTGGTTTTAATACAGGTACAATTGGTGTTGCATAGTCACTATAATCTACTTTCTCTAACACTCCTTCCCTAACTAAACTTTCAATTTCGTTCTCAACTAATTTTTTTATTGCAAATGAAACAGGTCTAGCTCTAAAGAAAGGTATGTTCGCATTGGTTTTTAAATTTATAGAGACTGGCTCCCCTTTAATTTCCCCTATTTGCTTATCAAATAAGACAGCATATTTACCTAATAATTTCTTAAGAGTGGATTCAGTGGTATTTGAAACTTGAACAGCATTTACCGTATCCAAAATTTTGTTTAATGTAGTTGCTGAAAATGCTCTTATCCATTCTCTACCAAATAATGCTGTTTTACTTCCTTCTATAACATACAAAGAAAGCTCCTTTGTTTCATTTTCGAGAGTTACCGTCACCTCTAGTTTACCTACAACATTTAAATCATTTTCAGAATAAGACTTTAATCTTATATTACTAGGTTTTACTTTAACATTACTCAAGTATTTCTTATAATCTACACTACTAATAATGGAAACAGCTGAGCCACTATCTAGCTCCATTTTAATATTTTCGTCATTTAACATAACATCCACCCATATTTTATCAGAATTGTAATCTTTTTTAACATTATTTATGTACATTACAGGCTGGCTTCCCTCTGCATTATTATCAGTGTCTACTAGATTGACAGGTTTAGGTTTCTGTAACTGCATACACACTTTTTGTATATGCCCTCTTCTTTTACAATAGTTACAAATACTATTTTTATGCCTACATTTCTTTGCAAAATGGGAACCACCGCATCTAAAGCAAGAAATACCCCTTTCGTTTTGACTTGCCTGTGACTTAACAACAATTTTTTGTTTACTACAATGTTTAGGTGTTTTATTTTTTACTGAAATTATTGAGTGAATAGACTTATCTATAATTTCGTTTGCGTACGACGACTCAATACTATTTGCTAACTCCACTGCTTTTACCATTGTAAGTTTTTTTGTTTCTAGCAGGCGATCCCTTATTCGTTTGTCCCTGATGCCGCATGTGAACTGGTTTCTTAGTGCAGTCTCCAGGAAAGTACCAAAGCCGCATGTCGCTGCCATTCTTCTTAATTCAATAATGTAGTCTCTAATTGATTCCCCTTCGTGCTGGAGACGATGATGAAACTTATAATATTCGGCTATCTCCAAGGGTTGCGGGTCAAAGTGATTCTTTAATAACGTGCATAATTCGCCATATGATTTTTCTTCGGGAGTAACAGGCGAAAGCAGATTACACGCTAAATCGTAAGTTTCTCCCCCGATAAAATGTAGGAAATAATGCAATTTGGCATCTCCTTCCACTTTATATATTTTAAACGCTCCTTCTAGCCGTTGTAGCCATCGTGTGAATTTGGTTTTAGAATCGAAGAATTCAATGAAATTGGCGGGAACATGTGCCGTAGGAGTCGCCATTTTACACTGGAAGTTTCTTGGTGCAGCAATTTACTTGGATTGTTTTATTTAATTATCCTCGTCGCCAAACTGTTGTGTTGTTTTGTTTAAACCATTTTGGTTAGCACCATCAACACACTTGTATATTTATTTAGTATTTTATTTCTAAAAATGAGTTAAATTAATACAACGTACATGGGTTGCGTGTATCAACAGTAATAATAATTCTAGGTGGCGCTTATACTTGCTTATACACATGTATGTATTACCAGTGGCGTAACATACACCAAACAGTTTTAAAATATTGGTGATGACGGTGTATTTATTGCCGAGGGGTGTTTTAGTATTACAAGTAAGCTTGTTAACGGAAACATTAATTATTTAAACCAACCGCATAAAAAGACTTCTAATGCTGCTTACACTGAATTATAAGATATTTTTATAATAAAAAATCGATTTTGAAATTTTTAATATATATATTTTTTTTGATGTTTCAATCGGCAACCTGAAATACAAACTCTACTACCAGACACTCTTATAAAAAATAGCATAAGCTTGATAATGATATAAGAGGTAATTTAACATTAAACTAGGAAACAAAACTAATTCTGTCTGATACATATGAGATGCAAAGATTGTTTTTAAATGAAAAGTACTCGATATACTAAGTTTATAAAGACAGGAAACATTTCTGATCTGCAGATTAGATTTGTTATAAAAGAAAACAAAACGTGTCAATTGGCAATCAAAACAAATTTAACAAGGTTCAGTCTATTCCCCAGGAAGAGAATGAGAAACATCAGCAATGTTTGCAGATTGTGGCGGATTATTTTAAAGTAAATCTGAAATTCTTCATTCATAAAAGTAATGAGTTTAGTATTAAATTAATTGTGTTCAATATTGTAATACTACTTTCAATTAATACACAGAATAAAGAAAGTTTTCAACCCGAAATAAACTCACCATGCATTCTAGTTGAAAACAGTGAGTCTTAAAATAACTAACAGTTTTATTTCTTTTTTTTTATATTATTTTTAAATTTTTTTTAGGTTCTGACATCGGTATCGAATATTGCGTTTATGTTGAAAATCAAAAAATTACCAAATGTTCGAATTTTGCAGAAGCATTCAAGGTGTCGTTTGCTTTATATTACAACTTAAATATGTGTTATCCAAAACAAATTTTTAACAAATTAGAATTTATTCAAAGATATATGCTAAAGTTTAACCCCGATCAGTAAACAAAAAGTAAAAAAAAGTCTCATTAAAGTTGTACCATTAACTAATAAATTACGAAGTATTGATTAATCTTCATGTTGTTTTTAATTATATATAAAATTTTATTTTTTACTATATACATTTTTAACTGATAATGTCTTGAATAAAATGTTTTTATTTATAATGTAACGAAATGCGATTTTTATTTAGATCAAATTTACTTCTAGGCGCAATCAAATATGATCTTTAGATCTAGTTAAACTTGAAATATTACTTATTTTAAGATTGTATTAGGCAGGAATTTGTAGTTTGGTAAACATAAAAGTTTATCACAAATATTTTTAAAATTGATTAGATTTTAATGATTTTTTTATTAAACACGCAGCGATGAGTTTACGAAACGGTTGTCATTGGAACGTATCTATGACGTGTATTTTATATTTTTTTCTCTATTTCGATTTTATTTTAATATTTTACATTTAAATTTAATTTTCAAACCACATTGTAAATAACTTTGAATTAATAAGACATCTTTATTTTATCTTACCTATTTTTATGAGATTACGAATTTCACCTTAAAATATAAATTAGAAACATCTATTATACGTTTTCATCGTTAATGTAATGTTTGATAATAAATTTTTGTTATATACCAGATATTTTAAATGACTCAATTACGTTTGCTTTATGTAAAAAAGAATCTTCGATAAGTAAATTTAATTTAAGGTCATATAAAGTTACACAACCTGAATGGAATACTAACTATAGTAATTTAAAAATACATTTTGGTTATGTAGGTTTCTTAAAGCTTCTAGCAATAATATATCTCTGCTATGCAGGTTTAAATTGTCCAAATGCAAGAATACAACTGAGTTTTTGATTATTTCCAACATATGTAGAGCACTACTTTGTAACAATGCGTTAATATGTAAGATTACACAAAAAATCGTTTGTTAAAAAGTTGCCAATGATTTTCTGTATAATTTTACATGATATTTCTTTACAGGATAAGATGAGTATTAGCACAAAACCAAATATAATTTTATTTATTTTCAGTTACCATACCACGTATAAAAGTAGTTTAAACTTTTTCATAATAGACTGTTTTCGCGCAACTTGGGATCAAACAACAACGCGTTCCCTCTAAAACCTCTTAACTGATTTAAAAGTGTCAAACTAAATTTTTCTTAAAAATTACAAAATAACCTTTAATGATTTATTTATTTGCTCTTAAATACATTACTACTAACTTAAAATAACAAAATTTAATAAGTCTTACAGCAGAAACTTCACCCTAATCATTTTGACTTACTCCGTATGTCTATTATATGGAGATAAATATCAATCTTGTCAATAAACTAACAAATAGCTCTTTTATTAAACTGATGTTGATAATTTTTTGCAAATCGATGTTATTGCCTATAAAAAGTCATATACACAAAAGTTGCTTGCAAAATTTGTTGTTTTGCGCAGTTAATTTATTAAAAATGTTTAAAAATATGAACTGTATTCAAAAATAAAAAAATAATTGACAGAGAAACATATAATTTACAATATACTAACGTACAATATTCTGATTCCAATTTATTATACGCCATGCCACATTTGTATTTTAGATTTCATTGCTTATACAAACCGCATTATATGTAGTACACTTATTGCATTTCTTTTCATACTAATTAAAACATTTTTTTAATAAAAATAATGTTTGATCTATTATAATTTTAATTTTGCTTAGTATGATGTAAACATATTAGTACGATAATTTTTAAAAAAATTACTTTATACGCTTTTAAAATTTTTGTGTCAACTGCATTTATTTACTAATTGGTTATTTAGGCAGCAATAAAATAGTGTATGTATTGTTTGTAAATAAACTGTTACACTAGCCAAGAATTTAGACATGAATACAAATGAATACGTTTGTTTGCAATGTATAATGCCTTTATTTTAATGCATTTTGTAATAATTATAACTTAAATAGAAAAAATCTAATAAATAAAAAAGCTTGAACAAAAAATAGAGTACTATTCATGTTTTGTACTTTGCTAATAATTTTAGAATTGGTAATAGAAGTTCTTATATATATATATATTTACGCATTACAATATTTTGTTGCAATTTCAAATTGTTTTCTATGGAATAAATACAACTTTATTGATACAAATGAACTAATGACCAGTACTACTAAATAAATATTTAGCCGCTTTGTTAAATATATATGTTCTAAATATATTTAAATATATTCTGCGCGTTTTTTGATTTTGGTGCCGACCTTTATAATTTAAAGCATGACATAAATTACAATGACTTCTGCTAAATAACTTCATAAAAAATTACCAAATGTAGGGCAATAAGTTATGCTAATGAAATGCATTAAAAAAGTAATTTGGAAATTTTTATTGGTCCTTGTCTAGTTAACATTTGCGCAATGCCATTAGAAATCCTTGCGTCAATAAATTAGTCGAATATTATTTACATACTATTTATTATTTGCATGTTTTTAAGACTCACCTGTACGTCATTTAAGCGACCAACTGACAAAGATTTTATTAAATTTATTAAGAAACTTGATAAAAATAAAAACAAAAAATTAGAGATCTAGAAAAATTATTAATAATTCAATTAATACTTTGAGTTACCTTTTAGTTTTGACAGAACTCAAACACAAACCTTATTGACAGTTGACTAACAGTTAAGTTCCTATTGAAACTTAGCAATTTGTTTCCGCCAAGATTCGGTTGAGCTACTGTGTTCTGGTATCAAACAAACTCAATAGAGAATCATGTTACTGCAAACTAATCAGCAAAATGTGTGCTTTCTAAATATATAAAAATACAACATGGCTGCCATTAGAAAAAGTAAACCTAATGGTGTTTTCTCCGAAGCAAAACCTTTTTAAGCAAAATTTGATAAGACCAATTTGAAGAACTGAAATGTGCCCAAAGTGATTTTTGTTTTTTTATCCGATAACAAATAACTGTTTAATAAGTCAAAAACAAACATAGAAATTTGTTGTTTTTTTTTATCTAATTTAAAAACTATTTGTCACATACACTTTAAATTTCCACAATATTGTTACTAGTCAGCTCTAACTGCAAACTTTTTCTCATAAAACCAAATTTCTATCTCTCATAATAAGAACGTTACCTATGTTATCCGACCTAAGTAAGACAAGTGCAAAAGCAAGAAACGAAAATATCTAATAATTTTGTATTACTAAAATATTAAACAAAAAAATCTCGTCTTGTAAATCTTTAATTTATAAACATGATACTCACTTTTGATATATACAACTCTTAGGTGTGCCATTAATTTATTATAATTATTAGTTAAAAGTAATTATTTTTTAAGTTATTGCAACCCGTTTAAAATTAAAATAAATAATTTTAGAAATGCATAATTTTGTTTCTTTTATATTATTTGATTTTTTTTTATTTTTAAGGAGATTATGTTTTCCATACTGAACACGAATTTTGTTGATTTTATAACAACTTTACTAATTAACTTTATCTAATCAAGCAATACGATTAAATTTTAAAATAATTTAAATATTGACACATTTTTAATTAAATTGTTATTGTATAAGTTTTTAAATAAAATTTCTCATTTCAATCGATTAAATAAAGACAATTTTAGTTTATTTGTTCAATTTAATTTTAAAAAAATAATAAATAGTAGAAACAATGACTTCCTAAAATATGCCAATAAAGAATAATTTAAATTGCGTAGTTTCAGTTTTAACGTACGTATGTACATTTTTTATTTATCTTAATAGTATGAACTGTGGTATGAGTAATGTAAATCTCGGCAATTTAAATTGACCAATATACTTATTTTATATCTTACGACTGTCTAAGTAATAATTACTTAATGTATTACAATTTATAATTAAAAAAACATCATAAAATAAATTTATGTTTAAATTTACTTAAATAAATTTTATAAATATAATTTTAGACATCAATAGTTTTTTTACACTTTTGCTTTTACGTTTCTGTTTTCTTTCCTAAATAAATAATTTTGTTTTTAATTTTAAACTTGCTCTATATTTTGTTGTTTTTTTAAAATAATTTTACACTTTTCTGTTGTTTTGATTTCAAGTACCTATTTATTATTTGATAACACGCTTAACGAAATCTATCTTGGCTTTAAGTTTTAGACAAAGTTTTTAAGTTTTTTAATATTTTTATATTTCACTTTGTTGTAATTTACTCAAAATGCCTAGGGCACATATATATATAAACATACACTTATCGTTATAAATTTAGAGAGTATTATAAATTTGTAACGCCTTCTCATAATGCCCTCTTTCAAAAGCGATGTATATTTTTACATTTTTTTTTTTAGATTTTGATGGTAACAAGTTTTCTATTCCTTCTTGTGCATTTTTTAAATATATTTGAGCTATGCTTGTAAATTAATTCTAACTATAAAATTAATTTGTGGCGGCAGTTGAAGAAAATGATATTTAGGATCTGCAATTCTCATTACTGATCATTATTTGAGATACAAAAACCAGAAGAATTCAAATGTTTAGTGTAGTTGACAACTTTAGATTACCAAATTTTGTAGACATTTTTTAAAATGCTACTCTACGTTTACTAAATATGGATATTTCTTTATGGCTTACAAAAATGGAAAATGCATCAAGCAAGTTGCTGGGAAAAATGTTTTTTGGTAGAATTAAAAAAAAATAACTGTTTATCTAAAATTGCCGAATCCTGAATTATAAACTGGGCACTCATTTCGTCCTTTATCGGCGACGGTGTTGGCAAACGCTAGGGAATAAATGATTACTATAATAGAACTAGAAAGCTGAAAGTCAACAGCAGTTGCAGAACAGTACAGTATATAGAAGATTTTGTATCTAACAAAATTATGTTAGCTGAAAATGTATTGATTACAAAGAACAATTTAGCGTCTATTAATACTGAATTAAAAACTACTAAAATCTCCGATCACGTAGCAACTGGCAATAATTCAAATTTGATAAATGTTTCTAGTAGCGTGTGTAAATCTCCGAATATTAATATGGTTAATTGTTTTGTTAAAGTAAATTACCCACAAGAAATTTTTCTGTAAAAAATACAATTTTTTATTTCTAATGAAAACTTTTCATTTTACAAATTTTTAGTTTTTTTTTAGATTTGAATTTTATATAAAGTGAAAAATAAAATCTTGTATGCACTACTGGTGTTACTGGATGATTACGCCTATTGAGCATCATACATGTCTCGGGCCAGAAAGCATAGAGCTGCATTAAGTTGCTCTTCAGGCGTAATCATAGTAATAACGTTCTAAGTACTACATAAATAGCTATTAATAATGTAAGATCATAAATGATATATTTTTTTTTGGATTGGTATTTTATACTGCAACGAGGTCAGCCGCGTTTTGTTGGTGTGTTAATATTAAACTTTTAGTAAGGAATAAGCTAGTGGTGTAAAATAAAAGGTTGTGAATATGGTGAAAGGGGCGATCCCTTAGGAGTTGAATCAGCAGTCTACACTTAATAAGCTAAGTAATACTATTGCTTATAATAATCCATATGTAATGCATATGAAACAAATGCGCAAATGATAGCGAAGGTTGCGCTCACGGCAATAATCCACCTAATCTTAAAATCGTAACCTTATTGATGTTCACTTACATTACAAAAATGGTTTTGTCCTTTTTGATGCTATAAATATGTATAAATTTAACATTCTCAATAATTTTTATCTAACAAGAATAAATAGCCACAACAGTGTTTCTGCTATAAATGTATCTTTAGCTTCTCAATACATTGCCTTTAATTGTACCTGGAGCACATACAGTGATACATATAATTATGATTACAATAGGATGATCCTCTAAAGACCGGTCATATATACTATATCCCAGATTGTGATGAAACGAAAAAAAAGGAATTGGTTACGAATGGCTTTAGACGATTTTTTAAGCAACTCCCAATCAACTATAAACAGCAACAAAGAAAAGTGTGCATTTCTTATTTAATGTCTCTCTAACGCAGCCAATATTTCTTTACCAAAGAAAAAACTATTTCTACAAAATACCCGTCGCTTTTCTCTTTAGTGAGATGACTACTGTGCTAAATTATTAAATAGTTGCAAACAAGCTTTATCAGAATACAAACGTCATAGCACAGTTTTTACTTACATCAATGTAAAACGACAAATAGCTGTTACTAAAAAGCTATTTAAAAATAAGGCAAAAGCATCATGGGTAAAATTCTGTAACAATTTTAATAAAAATAATCCGGTTACAAAAATTTTGAAAAAATTTTAGAAAATATTAAATAAAAGTTGTATAAATACTGCTAATTTGAGTGATTGCATAAAAGATGAAATATTACACAACATTGTCATTCCTACGGTCTTAAATCCAGTTGAAATCCCAAGTAAGACCTCAACTAAAGAACTAGCGTCTCCGTTTAGTGTAATTGAACTTTATAATGTGTTTAAAAAAAGAAGTATTTATCTCCTAATATTGATAATATCTCATACACAATGATCCAAAATTTCTCAATCAACGCAAAAATTTACTGATTAGTTATTAGGTATTTGTAATGACTGCTAGATAAATAAAATACTTATAGTTCCAATTACCGGCCAATATTTGTATTGTGTATAACAAAATCTTTTGAAAGGTTAATAAAATAAACATTAGCATGTCACATGTCACATGTAACTTAACACATCATAAGATCAAGATTGTCAACTCGCACAGATACTTGGGAATCATATTAGATACGAAACTTTTATGGAAAGATCACATGACATGAGATACAAAGAGAAAATAGAGAAAACAGTATGGGTAGGGAAGGGTTTACAAGAGAATGTAGAGGAAATGAGAGAGAGGATGGAGAAAGCAACAGAGATAGCTAGATTTAGAAAGTGGAATGGGAAGAAAACAGGATGGAAGAACAGGATAGAGAATGCAAGGAGGCAAAGCAAAAGGCTTATTAAGACAGTGGAAAAAAGCAAAAAAGAAAACGAAGAATGTAAAGAAGCAGTAAAAAGCTACAAGAAAACATGCGAGAGAAAGAAGGAAGAAAACAAAAAGAAACAAGAGGATCAATACAAAGTAATAAAAACGGTAAAAGAGGTATGGAAGTTCCTAAAAAAGGAAACGAAGAAAAAATGGACGACAAAGGAAATACAAATAAAAGAATGGGCGAGATATTTTAGGAACTTGCTGGAGGAAAAAGAGCAAAATCGGAAAAGAGAAGAAAGGCAAAGAAAAGGAGTAGTAAAACTGAAAGAAGGGGATAGGGTTAGAATAAACGAAGACGACGTGATAGAGGCAGTAAAAAACGTAAAAAAAAGTAATGCGGCAGGAGATGAGATGCAAGGCGAAGAGTAGGTATACGCTGAAGAAATGTAGCAAAAAGAATGACAGAAATAGTAAACAAAATATGGAAAAGAGAAGGATTCCCTGAAAGATGGACAGAGGGAAATGAAATGAAGTGAAGGATTACAGAGAGGTGACATTATTAGGCACGGCATACAAATTATATGCGACAGTGCTACAAGGAAGATTACAGAAGAAAATAAAGGAAAGGAGTTTGGTACAAGACGGACAAGCGGGATTCTGAAAGGGAAGAAGAGCGTAAAAGTGAATAGAGAAAAAAGCGAGAAATTCATTACAAGGAAGGGGTTGAGACAGGGATTCCCACTGAGCCCAAACCTGTTTGCAGTATGTACGGGGGATTTGGATGACAACAGATAGGAGGGATAGTAGTAGGCAAAGTAATAAATACTGATAATTAGAAAAAGAGAGGGAAAAGAAAGAGAGAAGAGTGGAAATGGAAGGAGGAGGAAGTGCAGCAAGTGAAGGAATTTGCATACCTGGGTTACACAATGAAGCAGGACAATAAGGAGGGGGAATACATAAAAGAAAGAGTGAGGAATGGAAACAGGTTAATAGGACAAGTATGGAGTGTGGAACAAAGGTTGTTTGGGGTGGACATAGAAAAAAAAACTGCTGTTTGAGAAGCTAATAAAAAGTCTGGTAATATATAGGGCGGAAATATGGGGGTGGAAAGAGTATAAAAACGTAAAAGGGAAACAAGAAAAATACTAAAAAAGTGCAGACAGAAAAAATACCGAGTGCAAAATACTACAAGAATGTTGGAAACAGATAAAGAGAGAATAAGTAAAGTACGGGCAGGATGGCAGAGAAGAATATTATAAAAGAAACGGATACGCGAGAAAAGAAGTAGAGAGATTAAGGGAAGCGAGAGTAGAGGTAACAGAGGGAATAGGAAGGAGAGATAAAGACATAGAAAAACAGAAAAGATGGACATAGACAAAAGAGGGCAGATATAATGTGAATTGTAAGAATAACAAGGAAAGAGAATAAAAGCAACAAGTAGAAAAAATGATAGCAAGGTTCAGGTGTGGAAATGAAGAGTTAAGAAACAAGTACTAGAGAAAAGATGTGCAGACTATGTGAAGAAAAGACGGAGGACCTTAAACACATGTAAAATAAATGGAGAGAGTTAGAAGAAGAGGTGAAGAAAATAGAGGAAATTTTATGTGAAAACGGAAAAAGGGTGGAGTAGATAGAAGCAGTGTGGAGAAAGAGGAAACAATTAAGAGGAGAGGAAGAAAAATGAAATATAAAAAATGTAAAAAGAATGTAATTTAAGGTAGATATAATTAATTTTGTAACACTGAAGTAAACAAATAAAGTTAAACGTACTAACATTACATCGATTATCAATGTTAACACTAACTATTAAGTATTGGTGAATTAAATATGTACCACCTCTTGTAGCCGAGTATCTAGATACCAAGCATTTTTACAAATACAGTCGGACCTCCATTCAATGATCTCCTATTTAATGATTTTTTCTATTTAGTGATGTTTTCTTTAGAATATTGACCTTCGGGTTAAAACGCGTGTAAAAACACCTCTAAAATATGATGTTCAAATTCTATATTATGATCTTTTTCAAAGAAAATGTTACCCAACTACTTAAAGTTTTCTTGGAATCACGTAAAATTTACTTTACCTTTACAATACCGCATTGTTAAACGGATAAGCGGATTATAAGACTTCTTAATTTACAATACAGAAAGGCTATTAGTAATGGTACTAAAAATTCTGTACATTTGTAAATGACATAAATGCATGAATTGTTTAGAGGATTATAAGATTTCCTTCGAGTTTTGAAATTTATTGTCATGTTATTAAACACGTTTCATTTGCAATTTTTTCGTTTCAAGTTGTTTAAGTGTAAAGTTGGTTAAAAATGACAAAACGAAAGTGTTGTTATGTACGTTTAAATTTGTGTTTTACATATTTTTTAAGTATAAATTCTATATAATGAAGTTTCTATATAATGATGTTTTTGAAGGGAATTTTGAACATCACTATATAGGAGTTCGACTGTATATTCGCAAACAGAATATTTATCCTTCATCCAATTATCTTATATTTAGATGTCAGCCTAAAGTATGTTTCCTTCTTGATGAAAAAAAGTATTATGAATCTGGAATACACAAAACTCATCTATGTTTTCAGCAGAAGCAGTAGTCTTACGATAAAGTTTTAAGCAGATAATTATCTATTCGGACACAAAAAGTGTTTTCGAGACTATCAAAAACACAACCCATTCAGAAAAATTATATAATAAAAGATACAATAAGCTATGTATCACAGTTTGCTCATAAAAATATTGATGTAACTTTTTTAGGGATAGAAGCTCATGTTGGAATAACAGAAAATGAAAAAGTTCACGTGTTAGCAAAATTAGCCAATTTTTAAAAAAAAATATTACAATACTGTATACAGATTTTTGTCAGTATTCATGATACTAAAGTTCATCCGTCTTATCCACCTTAGCCATCATACATATTTGAGGAAAGAGTTTCCCTGTTCTTTAGCTCCACTATAACAATTGTAGCATATACACAAAAAAAACGTCATTCTAACTACTAAACATCACAATCAAGAAATGAGGAATAGAGAAGCAAGGCAGTTGATACATTAGATCAAGTAACAGCAACTTGCACCAGCAACCGTAAAATTGTTGGCCAAGAATTATAGCTTACAATTCATTTGATATAAACGTTTATAATACTTTTGTTCTGTAGAGAGAAATAAATCCAGAATAAAAACATTTTATACAGAATAAGAATTTAGTACTTAGAAAAATTAGAAACACTACTGGTAACTCTATATACAGGGTGTTTTATTAACAATTGGAAATATTTTAACTGTAGAAATTATAAATTATAAAATGTGGCTTCTTACTGAGTTACAAGGAGTTTTATTTCAAAATTTAAAAACTGTTTGTACCCAGTACTTTAAAACTGTTTGATGTCTCCTTGTTACACTTGACAGAAAGTGTAGGTACTGTACACCTTACTACCTACCACTCTACTACCTTGTACTTGTAAAGCCTTTTGTTTAACTTTAAATATCTCGAAAAATAATTCAGCCACTCACTTGCCCCTGTAGTACGCTTCCGGTAGTAGTCAGAACTTTCTGATTTCTGCAAAGTATGATAAGGATATCTCAAATAATTTCCAAGTACTGAGAAAAAACAATTTTTAAACGAAACACCTTTTAACTCAGTAAGGAGCTACATTTTATCTAAGTAATTTGGATTAAATTTTAACATTTTGAGCTCAGGATTCTACAGTT
Source organism: Aquatica leii (assembly GCA_035610365.1). Taxonomy (NCBI): domain Eukaryota; kingdom Metazoa; phylum Arthropoda; class Insecta; order Coleoptera; family Lampyridae; genus Aquatica; species Aquatica leii. The sequence goes on from CM069433.1 coordinate 51,587,900, forward strand.
AAAATGTTTCTAATTATTAATAAAACACCCTCTATATAATACAAAAAAATAATTACCACAGAATAAATAAACAAACGCTGTTATAACAAAAATTTCTAAAACATACATAAATGAGTGCAGTACGAGTGAAACAAATTCAAGAAGTACTAAACGTGCATGGCGGAAATTATGTTCATTTAGTTGTGACAAGAAAACTGCGATTCTATGTTCCAATTGTAACAAAAAACATTTATGTAAACTTCATGTAACCTATGTTTGCCCTGCTTGTAAACAATAATTCCATCTCAACATATTAGTTTTATTTTAATTTGTAGTGTATTTTCTTGTAATACCGTGCAATATATACTTTTGTAATGTATAAATAATATTACTTTATATAGAATTAACAATTCGTTATATATGCATATATATGCATATTATATAAATTTTTAATAATTTTTTATGTACTTAGCAAATTAGTTTTTATTATAATATAAACTTGTATAAAATCTAATATTGTTTTTGGTACAAAAGGCTATAATCATTAAAGAATAAATTATTATTACGATAAATTGTTACTGTGAAATCTAGTGATGAATTGTAAGGTAAGATTTGTCGTGCTAAAGTTGTGCGATAAAACGAACTTTCCAAATGTAAATAATTATTATAAAAAAAAACTGGTTTTAACTAAGTTTTGATAAAACTTACATCTCAACTAATCAATTAAGATTATAAGCAACATTCGTCAGCTTACTTAAAAGCAAATGTGCGTTTTTGTCTTGTACTTCGTAAAATTAAAACCTTATTTTAAATAGTATTAATAATTTGATTGAACTGTAATAACTAACGTTTTTAATTCAAAAACTTTGTAGTTAACTTTGTATGTGGTTGATGCGTATCAATCAAAATACCAAAAAGAAATTATTATAACTTATATATATTAAACATATGATTTGTCAATATTTATGAAATTAGTTGCTAAAATTAGAAAGTACGTCTGCTACATAAATATAAGTCATTATAAATTAATTTTAATTATAAAAGATTGTATTCAAAAGAAATGCACTAATGCATAAAAAAAGTTATATTGTATTATTTAACATTCTTTATTAATCATAAAAATTTAAATAACAATTTAAATGTAAATTGCGTAAGTGTTACAACCAGAAAAACTTAAATAATTATAGTTTTTAAAGGAGACCACTTAAGAGTACATACATATTATCGTAGAATAACGTATTTATAAGCCTTGATCTTCATTGTGTGTATGTTTTTTTAATGTAATTATGGCTTTGACTTTATCGACTATTAATAAGTATTGTTTTGCTTAATTATAGATTTTCCACATTGTTTTACGCTGTTTTAACTACTATCTTCAGTGACAAACATTGTTAAGGGTTTGGAGTAATTGACTGTTGTAAATAATATACGTAATTGCTAATGGATTCTAGGTATATGGATTTGATGTAATGTATAGTAAGAAAAAAAGATAATTTGTTGAAATGCGATGATATACCACAGCAGTAAGTACAACATAGAAAATAAATTAATATGTCAAGGAATCCTTGGAAGTGTAACAAGCACAACGTGTTTTGTTACAAGCAAGTCTTGTATTTTAACTTTTTTTAAACCAAATATACCCTTCAAAATATGTAATGTAAATTTATTATTGTTTTTTATCGTAACTTGTGTAACATGTCTTTTAATTTTACTAATAAGTGAAAGTATTGCATAACGTTACGATTGAATTTCTATAACTCTTTATGTAATTCCTGCTGTCTATAAGGTTATGATTTCAAATATGTTACTTTGTCAATTCTTATATTTTTATTTTTTTTTATATATAAAAAATGAGAAATGTATGTAAGCGTGTAGTACTAAAAGAAAAGAAGAATAAAACCAAAAAATGTTTTTTCTTTTATTAAATAGTCTTTAAAACTGCTATTCACTAAATGATTTTATTAAAAACGTATTTATTATATTAATAAACAGTTAATGTAAAAACAAAATGCAATACGAATATTAAAATAAATCTTTGTATTTGAAAAGTCGCCATTTTTTTATAAACTTTGTGCAGTGTGTACCTACTATACGGTACGCAAACACAACATTCTTTCCTGCTTTGTTGAATGGGGGATATGCGCAGCACCGGCAAATACCTTCTTCTGGAACACTGATGACCTGCGTGGTACGGATGGCCCTATCAATGTTTGTAGAGATTGTGAAGGAGTTGATGGTTGTTGCTTCTGTTGTTGTGTTTGTGTAGCAATTGTACTATCGGAGCCATTGGCATAACTGTTTTTTCGACAGATCGCTCATTTGTGGCAAGATGATAAGACGTTTTTTGTTGTTGTGTGAACTGTGATCTATTATCCGACACTACAGTGATAGGAACACTGTAGGCCGCAAACGATTTGTTTAATTAGATTGTTGTTGCAATTGTCGATAAAGTAACCGTTCTTGTTTTAGCCCAGTTACTATACACGTTAACAAAAATTAGTAAAATTTAAAAACGGATCAGCATAATCTACGCGAATGCGTTGCTATGGATCGTTGTGATATTTCCAGCAGTTCTTATTTACTCTTCAAAGCCGTCTGTGCGTGTTTGGTATAATTTAAACTAGTTTTTGCAATTTTTTTAATATTGCCGTTGATACCAAGCCAAAATAGAGATGATTTTGCCAAACTGTTTAGCTTTACAATTCTTACATGGTCAGTATGTCATTTCATATACGCTGACGGACTGATTTTGGTATGACAATTCTCTGTTTAAACACAAAACTACTAAAGTATAATTAGTTTTTCGAAGTTTAAAATTGAAATTCGAACTCTGTTCTATTTTTAACATATGAATAATGTTTCCAAAACTTAGATCGCGTCGTGTTCTTTTGCAATTTTGTTACATGCACTGGTATGTGTTTGACCTGACAGAAAACATATGTTAAGTAATGGTGTTTTGAAACAATAGTTACCGTTTGTATTTAATTTTGTAAGTTTCTACATTACACTTCAATTAAAGTACCAAACACAGTCTGCGTAATTCGACAGATCCATAGTGTGAGTAATGGTTTTTCTAAAATTTAACTAAGTAGGTTATACTCTGTTAAAAACGTAAAATGTTGTTCATATAAATAATAGAAACTTTTCTAACTGTTTATTTGATGGATATAGTTTGCATTTACAAAGCAGATGGTGCGGAGTGTCGTCGTCCTCCAAGCATGCGCGGCATTTAGCGCTACTTTGGAGTCTCATTTTATGCATATGTTTGTTAAGGTCACAGTGCCTTGTTATTAGTCCTGTGAGTTTTCTTAACTTTCGTCGACTCATGCATGATAGTGCATTGTGAGTGTTTGATTGTTTTCATTTTAGATTGTGGCTCTGTAAGGAAAAGTTTTATGTGTCTCATTCCTGAAAAGTTTTTACATAGTTTTTCATGCTTTGTTGCAAATTTACTGCAATTTTTTTTCTGGTCTCGTAAGAGATTTGAAAAATAGGTTCATGTCCGATATATGTTGTGGCTTTTTTAGCTAGTGCCTTCGCCTTAAGGTTTTCGTTTACATTCTGGTCTTTTGGTATCCAGATGAGCTGCACTGGCTGACCAATATTTTTAGGTATGCATGTCATAGTCAGTTTGGATTTTATTACTGAAGATCTTAGCGCCAGTAGTGCTGCTTGGCTGTCAAGCGTGATTCATATCGGATCATTTGCGTATGATTTCAACTCAATAATGTTCTTGACACACTAAGTAATAGCAGCAACTTTAGCTTAAAAAGCATGTTTATGCAAGGTCAGTCAGAATTGCTTCCCATGGTGCCTATTACCACAGTATATAACTATTTGGTCATTGTGGGTTTCAATCCCCATGTGTGGCCGACCATCCGTTTGGTTGTATTAAGAACCCCGATGACCTTTGTTGTGACTTTTTCTACAAGAACGTTGAAGGTCAGTCTAGTAACAAGAGTGAGTCCCAGATATATGACTTTTTTGTCATTAAGAGCGTGACTCTGTACGTCGTATGTAGTTTTATGTCATCCGTTTTCTGCCGTTTGGTGAAAGAAACGATTGCCGTTTTGGTTGGGTTCACTGATAGTCACATTTTTTTACGGTGTTGATATATTTTGTAAAACGTGACAACGTTGAAAAAAGAAGGCTGGCAACACAGTATAGTATGTCATGCACGTACGTTGTATCATGCGTTTGCATGGGGTACAAAATTTTGTAAAAGCATTGTAAAAGTTATATAATAAAAATATTACGTTTAATAGAAGTTCGTAATTATGGTCAGTCTCAGATACCTAAAAACAATTAATCATTGTCACGAAGGAAAAATTAATGTAAAACATATAAATTAGTAAAAATTGTCAGTCGTGTCCAGTGTGTTTAAAAATGGCGGACGAAGATACCTCAAGTAATGTGCATCAAATAAACGATAATGTGAGTAATGATTGTCCAATACCAGTATATGAAGCAAGTTTGGAGTCTTTTGAGTATTATTTAGAACGCCTACATATTTGTTTCGAAGCCGTAAAAATTCCAGAACATGACAGAGTTAATAGGCTATGTCTTGTTATTGGGGCAGAGAAGTACCGCATACTTAGGGAAGCTGTCAATCCCAAGTTAATCAATCAATGCAGCTTTGAAGAATGTTGTAAAATATTGATTGACAAATACCAATCAAAACGTAGCATTATAACAGAGAAGTTTAATTTTTATCAAAAAATACAAGATTAAAACGAATCGATCTCGTCTTTTATATCGTCTATAAAAGGGTTATCGCTTCACTGCAAATTCGACACATTTTTGGATCAAGCACTAAGAGACAAACTTTTTTGTGGATGAAGCAATGGTAAGGCGTCTTTTAGCAAAAGAGGAGTCACTAACTTTCGAGGGGGCATGTAAAGTGGTATTAGAGATGGAGGCAGTTTCTAAAAATGCTGAACGAATGCGGTCAACAGATGGTAATAGTAATCAAGTCAATGCTATAAAGAATAGGCAAAGTTGAAATATTCAACCTAATTCAAACGCAAACAATACATCAAATGGTGTCAATCCTAATTATAGAAGTAGAAACTCAAAACAAACAAACATAAGAGGTCGCATAAAGACAAGAGTACATTTAGAGTCAAGAAGTCATTCGAAATCAAGAGGTTCATTTCATTCCAAGAGATGTAAGTATTGCCATGTTCGTCACGATCCATCAGCTTGTCCTGCGTTACTGCAATCTTGGGTATGCTACAAATGCAATAAGAAGTACCATACTTCAGACTGCTGTATGTATAAGAAGACAACAGATTTTAAGCAAAGTAATCCATTGTCCAATATAAGTCTAATTAATGTAAATTGTTTTGTAAATGGTAGCTCAAATCATACATTCGAAAAGCCTTTGACCTTACCTGTAACTGTTTTTGATAACTAATATAAAGCAATTGGCGTAGAATTTCTATTTGATACTGGTTCATCCATATCAGTCTTGTCATATGAGTTATAAAGAAAAATTAACTCATAATTTAGTTCCATATAATGGGTCACTAACAGTGGCAAATAATTCCAAAATTGAAGTAACTGAAGTTATTTTTGTTAATTTAGAAATTCATAATAGAAAGTATTTTGAAGTATCTTTGTTAGTTGTTAATAACTTATCTCATTCTTCAGTTTTAGGAAGAGATTTGATGAAACAAATTTGTCCAAATTGGAAAGATTTAGTTTACAATATATATGAAGTAATGAATATAAGTCAAAGTATCGATTCAAGTTTGACTGGGTTTGAACTAAGTGAGTTAAAATCAACATATCCGGACGCTTTCCTTCCAAATTGAAAACCAATAAATAAATTTATGGTTAATATTAATTTAAAAGAATCTGCAAAACCGGTTTTTATGCGTGCTTATAATGTGCCTTATGCACTTAAGAATGAAGTCAATGCCGAACTAGACAAATTAGAATCAGAAGGCATAATCACTAAGGTTAGCTATAGTCAATGGGTTAGTCCAATCGTCATAGTACCACGTAAAAACGGAAAAATCCGTATTTGCGTAGATTTGAAAAATACAGTTAATCCGCAACTAAAAACAGACATTTTCCCCATACCCGTAGTTAACGATCTGTTTAATTTATTTACAAATTGTAGTTATTTTTGTAGAATTGATTTATTTAACGCGTTTATGCAGTTAGTTGTTAGTGAAAAAAGTAGAGAAATGCTTACTATTAATACTCCAAAAGGATTATATACGTATAATCGTTTAGTCTTTGGTCTTGCGTCGAGTCCGGCGGTATTTCAATCCGTTATTGAAACAATTTTAAAAGATTTAGATCACGTAGCAGCGTATTACGATGGTATTTTGATAGAAGGTAAAGATTTACAATCGTGTAAAATGGTTCTTCATAAATTTTTGTCAAAGTTGAATGAGTACAATGTAAAAATTAATGTAGAGAAGAGTGTTTTTTTTGTACAATTTTTAGAATTTTTAGGATACAAGTTAACAGGAGAAGATAAACAACCTTCTGATACAAAAATTGTTAAAATAAAGTCCGCACCTGTACCTAAAGACATTACTCAACTAAGGTCATATTTATCAATGTTAAATTATTATAGGAGTTTTATTCCAATGTGTCCCGATTTGCTAGAACCATTGTATAAACTATTGAGAAAAGACATACCGTATGTTTGGACAAAGGAATGTCAAAATTCTTTTGAGAAAAGTAAAGAAATAATTTCGAGCAAGTCACTTTTAGTACTTTACGATCCTAATAAACCTATTTCTTTAACGGTCGATAGTAGTAGTTACGCTGTTGGTGCAGTCCTTAGTCACACCGTCAACGGTATAGAACAACCAATTGCGTTTGAGTCAGCTAGTTTGAGCCCATCACAACGCAATTATTCGCAAGTGCATAAGGAAGCTTTAGCAGTTATCTTTGGGTCAAAAAGTTTTATAAATTTTTATATGGGCGTGAATTTATAATTTACAGTGACAATCAGTCATTAAGAACAATATTTTCGGAAAGTAAGAATTTACCTGTGATGGCATCGTCAATAATAATTAGGTGGTCTGTCATACTATCAGCGTACAAATTAAAATTCAATATAAAAAGGGAATTAATATACCTCAAGCTGATTTCATGTCGCGTTTATCTAGTTCTGAAATTGTCTCGGAACCAGAATGTAATTTTATCTATACAACAACACCTATTATAAGTAATGATATAGTGTCCTTGCATACTATGCAAGATAACAACCTGCAAAATGTTAAAGAATTAGTTTTAAGTGATTGGAGTAAGGGTAATCCAGAAGTAGATAAAAACTTTAAAATACGTCACAATTTGTCGGTGTCGAGCGAATGTTTATTATTTGGGAACAGATGAAGCTATACGTAAATTTGTATCGAACTCTCATGTATGTCAAGTAACACAACGCAATTCCGGAGATCATTATCGAACGTCGTGGCCGGAACCGCATAAGCCGTGGGAAAGAATTCATTTAGATTTCTTTCATTTTAGATCAAAACAGTTTCTTATTTTAGTGGACATATACAAAATGGATTGAGTGTTATTTGATGCAAACGACAAATTTTGGTAGCGTATCTTTATGTTTAAATGAAATTTGGTCGCGTTATGGTTTTCCGAAACTTGTTGTTTGTGATAATGGCCCACCATTTTCTTCAAAATATTTTCAAGGTTATTGTCAAAATAAAGGTATTAAACTTATGCTTACTGCGCCATATAATTTTCAATGAAATGGATTAGCAGAACGATCGGTACAAACATTTAAGAATTTACTTTACAAATCGTTTATGTCACAATACTGAGTCATTAACGTTACAACAAAAATTGCGAGATTGTCTTTACGTGTATCGTGCTACTCCGAGTTCAGTTACAGGAATATCACCAATGTCCGCGATGCTTACCTTCATACCGCGTATACCTTTAAGTCAGTTATGTCCAAAGTCAAGTTCTAAATCAATATTAAAATCGTTTAAAAATGCAAGAGATATACACATTCCTAATTTTCAAGAAGGGAAGGTAGTGTTAGTAAATTTAAAACACATTAAGCGTCATATTCGGTTCACTGCAGTAATTAAAGTCAAAATAAGTGAAGTCATGTATTTAGTACAAACAATAGATGATGGCATAGTAAGAAAAATGCATGTTGACCAAATTAAAAGTGTTGATAAGTCTAAATATGAAATTGGGAATCATGATAATGTAACTTTTAGTCCAGTTTGTGAAAATCTAGATTTTGATTATGTTCCTAATAAAAACAGCAAAGTAAGGTTTGCGAATACAGAAAATGAGTCTAGTGACGCATCATCTTCATTTGAGTTTGGCGGTAATCGTACGGTTTCAAAATCGAGTCATGAGTCAAATCCAAGTCATATAACAAATGAATCAAATATAGAACAAGTTGAGAATTACAAACAAGTCGATCAATCAAATTCTAATGACAAGTCAAATTAATTTATTATATTTCAAAAACCAAATACTAACATACAAGCAAGTTCAAAGGTAAGTCTTAATAAAAGTAATGAAGTTAATAAATCTCATTACAAAACAATAAGTGGACGACTGGTTAAATTACCAAAACGTTTTGATATTTAAAAATTGTAAATTAGTTGTTTAGCAAATGTTTTTTTAATTTGAAATTAGATACTAAGAGAATTGTAGAATTTAGTATTGTTAAAAAAGAGGGGAGGATGAATGATATATTTTGTAAAACGTGACAACGTTGGAAAAAGAAGGCTGGCAACACAGCATAGTATGTCATGCACGTACGTTGTACCATGCGTTTGCATGGGGTACAAAATTGTGTAAAAGCATTGTAAAAGTTATATAATAAAAGTATTACGTTTAATAGAAGTTCGTAATTATGGTCAGTCTTAGATACCTAAAAACAATAAATCAGGAGTTTAGTGCACTTTGCTTTGTGTTCAATACAATTGCCCCAAACTTCCCGTTTGTGATAATGGTGAGACCGTTGGCGTACTTTGAAACGAATACCCTTCCGTTTTCTAGTTCTTCTAGTAAACCGTCCATGACGAGGCACCATAGTAAGGCTAATAGCACCCCGGCTTGTGGGCATCCACCAGCCACTTTGATTCTTACAGTGATACCGTGCAAAGTAGTTGTCACCGTTCGATTCTTGAGCATTGAGTTGACTCATTTTCAAACTAGCGGTGTGATTTTTTTTTACATTTCTTTTGCAATTGAGATGAAGGTAGTATTGTCAAATGCTCCTTCAATATTTAGAAAAGTACTTAAACCAATTTCATTGTTTTTAGTTAGGTACTATATGAATAGTTGATGTCCACTCTAAATGTGCATATGCATTTTGGAATGCTGTAGGTATCTCTCAAACAAGACCAACGATTGGCGTTACTCTGGGTTTTAGGTGTACTGTGACAAGAATGTCAATAAGTTTTCTAGCTACATAACTAAAAATATCAGCATGCCGTATCAATAGATAATTTAATTTGTGTGTTCTGTTGTTAGCTAGTTAGCTAATGCAACTTATCTGCAATAGCAAAAATCTTTAAAGTTTTGATTTTATTTATAAACTATATACCAGTATAAGCTTTGAGATGTTTTACTTACTGTAACATTAACAGTTATGCGTCTTAGGCATTTAATTCTATGTTCCGTGTAACTTTCGAATTGACTGTTACTTCTGTTTATTTAAATCTTAACTATTTTTTTAGTTTTTTTGCTTATAATGTCTCATAGTGCTTTAGTGTCCAGTATCCTTGCATTTGCTTTGTCTATTTTTAACAATAACATTTTCTTATGTTACATGAATAATGCAGTTACTCCTTATGGTTTCTGTTTAATGTACAAACGTGTACAATTAATCATCTCTTAGTACAATAAATTATAGCATCTGACATTTTAAAACCTGCAATTATTATGAGCATGTTAATCTCTACAATCACTTCAGCCATGTAGTGTGCCACTTCGTCCTTTGATTTGTATCTATTTCTGTGAGACTAATCAATGATGGACTTGTTTTGTTAGTGTTTCTGAAGAATATACTTTATCTTGCTTATGCTATTAGTGTACTTTTAAACTTTAAACACGTATTGCGTGTGGCTTCTAAACTATGTGCAATTTTAAAAACATCATGAAATTTTACAAGATTTTTGCGATAATTTAATCACATATTTTTTGTAATTTTAACCTATGTACCAACAATCATTACGTCTGCAAAAACTTTTATTAATCTTAAGACTTAGAACTTTTTCAGATTGACAAGTATTCTCTACAAATTTAAATGTATTATTTAAAGTAGTACCTATACCGGGTAATTCAACGTTCTGGAAAAGTCAACTGGCAACTTTATTTATTTAAAAAAAACTATATTTTTCTGTAGAATGTTTTCTATTTATTAAAATTATTTTTTGATATACAGAATGCGTAGTATTTATATAATAGTGAACAACACATTTTTTAAACCTAGGATACATATTTTACTTTTTCGTTCTTATAATCACATTTGTATAAAAAAAAAATGATTCATTATACAGTTTCTGAAAATTTTTGTTTTTTTTTTAACGAATACGACAGTTGTAGGACTACAGCAAAAAATTACTTGTTAAATCTTATAAGCTTTGATGTCAATTTTTTTGGTATTAGCTAAACCAAATTATAATCTAACGTGTGATACTTAAAGTTTTTAAAATATTATCGAGTGTGTTCATTTTTTTGCATATTTGACATACTCAAACTTTGATTTTTTAAATAAGATCATGTATTTATTTATGCATTATTTAATTTTTTGTCCAATTTTGAGCAAATTTAGTTATACCAAAGGTTATACACATCATATTGGTGTTATTAAACGTTCTTGATATAATTCAACTTTTAGTAATAATTACCTTTTGAAAAGAAACAAAATGTTTAAGGTTAAAGACAAGCTTTTAGAAGCTTAAAAGTAAAAATTTTGAAAGTGGTTCCTGCAAATTCTTTTTGAACAATTAATTTATGCTGACAAAAAATTCAGCATAACTTTGATCATCTACTTAATTACTTTTTTTGTTAAAATGTTATAAAATTGTTATGGTCGCCAAATAATAATTATTTAATATTTATATAAATAACCCTGAAATATTTTTTTTGTCAAAAAGTAATTATTGAATAGGTAAACTAATACGATATTACTATAAACGCTGGATTATTTCAAAAACAGTTAATAATATAGATATGATGTGTATAAGTAATTTTGCTTCAAATTAGATCAAAAATTTAAAAATTCATAAATAATTAGGTTTTTTAACGCATTTAATTAATAAAGATGCCAGTTTACTTTTCGAGTACAAGCATAATTATCTGTTACTCTTGAGAAATGTTATTTAGTCAAAACGTTTAAAGTAACCGGTTACAGTAGTTATTTTGGACGAACGGTAGTTACGAATTGTGAACGCATAAGGTTTTGTTACTCCTGTCAAAAAGAAATCTGCAGTTTACATTACTTCTAAATATGCTGTTAATGTCAGTCAATCGATGGTAATGAAGCAATTTTTATTTATCTACCGTAGTAATTGAAAATAGTTGCAGAATCGTTTTTTGAAAAACAAAAATGAGTTTGTGTTCGAATGTTACTACTGTATGTCACTAATTGTGTTTATAAAAAACGCCACCCAATAACGTATCGCTTAGAAAAGACTATCTATTGCAGCGATTCTCAAACGTTCTTAGGCGTGATATCTCTATAATTTAAAATTAGCTTGGCGGAGCCTCACTATATAATTTTTTAATATTAATTAACTAAATAAACGTTATCGAGACATTTAGGAAAATGTTGGTAAATTTTAGGTATCATTATTAAAATTGTTAATTGTTATAAAATAGTTGGCATGTTATTGAGTTCGGTTTTATACAAGAGAGTTAGAGCTCCATACAAGGTTTCGCATTCAAACGATTTCGATATTTCGTTTTAGTGGCAACGTACAAAGAAAACCCAGTTTTGCAAAGGTATGTGGTGACAAATGGAAGAACTGAAATAGCTTTTTATTACAGCTCTGGATACTCGTGTCTGAGGCTACACCAAAATTCTGACCGTGGTCGCTTCTCAAATTTTACTCCGATATAACCGTGGTACTTCCGTGTGAAATAGTCAAAATGTATGAAGGCCACTTATATCATTACGCAATATCTAAAATAACCCTATATTTAAAGGTTGAGACTTTATCAAGTTTATTATTTTCACTGACTCGTCAAGAACAGTTTTAAAGGGAAATAGTAAATTCTTTGATCTTTGTCTGCGTTGGTTTCTACTATCACTTTTGCTTCATCAGTGCAAACATCGTTGCAATAGTCCTATAGTAATCCATTTTTGCAAAAATTAACACCATTGAAAATTTCAGATCTTGTGGTAGAAGATCCTCTTCTATAAGATGTTTGTATTGATACCGTACAAACACTAACGATACTGCCAGCTCTGATACATCAGTGGATTCGTCCATTTGTAGAGAAAACTTACAAAACTTTAGTTGAAAAGATAGCTCATATTTTATCTTATCTGAGAGATCTTTTATGCAGCAAGATACTATATCATTCTAAAGTGATATCACGGACAGTTGTTTAGTCGATTTTTTGTACAAAATACATTTTACCATGTCAATTGCACGCGCTTTTATGAGATTTTCTGGTATTGTGTGAGCCTCTCCAGTCATTGCAATTTTGTACGAAATAATCTAGGAACCTGCGGCAGCATTTTTGTTAACCGTCTGTGATGCTTGGAGCATAAACGTTTGTGTTTTTAACTTTTTTAGTTTTTGTCTAAAAAAATTCTGCCGTCTTATTTTTACATTTATATACTGTTTACTAAACTTAAAGTAACTTATAAAATACTTTCTTCCACCATTGCAGATCGTCGATCTAAGTCATATATGTCGTTGCCATTTGATTGGCAAAATCAACTCTTCTCATAAACTCAGTATAAAAGACAATGCTTTCTGGACAAGCTTTTCTTGTTTTTACTCTCGACCATTTCACATTAAGAACTGTGACAACTACTGCCAGCTGTAACTTTCTTGGTATCTCTCCAACGAATCACAAGTGTACCATTTAAATTAGAACGAAAATCGCAGCTCTCTCTTAATTTTAGTTTATCGTAAAATTTCTGCACGTTTTTGAGAGTTCCGATGCATGCTCCAATAGTGGAAAATGATAAAGTATCAAAAAGTTTAATACACGCAAAAAACAGTCAAAACAAATGGCATTTTGATACTTTCAAATAATTTCTGTACTGCTCTGTCATTTAAAGCGTAATTAGAAACAGATTCTTTTTTTTCGGCGTAAATATTATAATGATAAGTAAAACCTGATAACAAATCACACCTCTGCTAAATTTTAATTCCGCATTATGATCATGCAGTCTAGTATTATACAATAGTCTGATTCTTAAATATTTTAATTTTTTTCTTTGAAGTATATTTTCATATAATATTTGCGTAATGTGCAATTTTGTGAAATATTTTTAATCAGATATGTATTATTTCTGGTATTGACACATTTTTCAATTGGTGGGATCTTACTAAAACATGGTTGAAAATTTGCAGGTAGTTTATTATACAATACAACTTAAATCAGTGATCTTTTTTTGTTTGAGAACTTGATGTGAAGTATTTGTTGATTACCAAAGCGCAGCATTTGAAAAATTGCATTGGTTTTCATCCTAGCTTTCATTTTTTTTTCACCGAACTTCCGAAAGTCAGAAAGACTTTTTTTTCAGCTTCATCTGCATTTTGGTTAGAATCTTTACTATCATCGCTGTCGTGCTAAAAAGATGAAATTTAACATCTGGTAGATTATCAGCTAAATAATCTTATAGTAGTGCAGTAATTCCCTATTCGGACGTTTATATCCCACAGTAAAGGTCTGTAGAAATATCTATGGTCCACAACACAAACCACTGTTATTTTGTATGTGTACTCTTCATTTGTAATGTAAATGTAAAGTTGCTATAAAAGTTAACATACACTCACCTATCTTCAAACAATTTATTACCGTATCACACAAAGAAAACATAAACAATAACAGTACGAGATAACATCAGAGCAAAAACGTGTTAAAAATAAACGTTAAACTTTGGCAGAAAAAGCGTACGACACTGGAACTAACTGAATGAGCAGTATTAGTATATTCTCGGACCATATATGTATATCCCAGCAAAATTTTTCAAATATACAAAGTGTCCCGTAAGACTCCAGAGGGTTAAAATACAACATTTTCTTTCATATTATAATATTGAAATCGTTTATATGTTCTTTATTACAAATGATGATTGTTTGGTAATTTTTTTATAAAATGGTTACAAAACTCATGCATTTTTTTATTATGTCCTCGTTTGTTAATGGTCGATATTCAATAACATATTTGCGTTTTAAAATCAACTGCATCAAATTATGAACAATTTTTCTTGTTCATCTAAACACATATTTATTTATGAACATTTTAGATTACCTGAAAATAGAATAAATGTATTATAATACAATCATAAAGTTTATAATTACTACTTTACTGATAGATAAATTACGTAAATTAACATGTGTTAATACTTTCTTTGTGCAGTATATAAGCACCGTAAGCACATCAATAACATTGGTACTGCAAAAATCCCTATAAAAATCATTAGAAATGCATCAAATCGTAGAGCATTTTAACATGTTCTAATGCTCTCATTTTCATGCCTCATTAAAAGAAGCGTCTGAAAATGCATAGCGTGATACTCTTTACCGCGCCATTTTTAATGCTGCATGCCTGTTGCAACAAAGAAATACGTACATTTCAGGTCCCCCTTTACTTTGTATTCTATAAATTTTTGAAGTATTTCAAGTTTGCGTTATTTAATGGAAACGTTCTTACATTCACTTAGGTTATTGCATTACAATACGTTTCCGTATTATCTTTAGTGCTAAGTAAACCTTACCTGCTTTCACAAAATTGAATCAAATCATTTATGTAACTGTAGGGTTAATTACAGCCGGTTTCTGTTTCTTGTTGTTTACAATAATTGCAAGTATCATAGCTGTAATTATTTTTTTTTAACTTATGTCTTAGACAATCAATAGTAATTGCCTAAATAATACCCCATTAGAATTTAGTACAAACAATTATGTCGTGATATTTACAAAATGGAAGATGAAATAGGTCAAAATCAAAATTACTAAAAATTGTTCAGCAGCACATCTACAACAAAATCTTTTTCAAAAATTGCCATTTAAAAACCATTTTGAAATTTATTTTTTGAATAGTATTATCTTTTCTTCTTTAACAATGTTCAAAAATATGCTTAATATATCATCTTAAAAACGTTGTCTTTAAAACGTTCAACGTTATAGTAATATCTGTATGTGATATAAAAATGTCAAATAAGTCCGCTGCCGCTTTGTTCTATTTATTATGAAAAATGTTAGCAAAGCAATGTTTTATTTGCGTTTATTCTTTGACAGTACGCAAACGTTCGATAGATAAAAGTATATACATTTCCATAACTTCATTTGATTTGCAGTTGATGTGACTAATGAGAGCACGGGGTTCGATCAATTTACCTTCGACTTGACACCGGTATGCTATCGTTTATTCTTACTGAGCTACCAAATGATTACATATGTTGAAACTTAGATCCGTTTCTTGAATCAATGTTTACATAAGTATTTTTTTTTGTTACTATAGATGTGTATTCTACGTGCAACTATTATTTACAAGTTATAAATAATCACAAATTAAAGTATTTCTAAAATTAATGCAACGGGTTATGATTTAGCTTTTGTATGTAGGTTTAAGGTTATGTACAAAGTAGGTAGGTAACTAGGTATGCATAGTGTTGTAAAAAAAACAAGGCTTTTTCTGTGGGTTTTTTTGTCAACAAAAAAAACTGCTTTCATTCTAAAAAAAAAAGTTTTGTAGTTTTTTTTCTAGCGTCAGAGCTTTGTATAGTATCATAAACTGTTGCATGACAAAAGTAATTTTATTTACATAATGATAGTTACTTATTAGGATACTAACGCGATAACAAAGTTAAAATACAAAAAAATTGTAAACCATTAATAAAATATTGTATATATTGCACGTGCGAGATGAGAACGTCTTTAGGGTTTAGACCGTGTCATTCTTGTAACCAAAGTTGCCAACGTTTTGCCCACTTTCGTGAGAGTTTTTATCACGGCGTGAGAGAAATCAAAGAACTCAAACAATCAACCGAAATCTAACTAAGAACTTCTCAAATGTTCGGTAATCAAGTTTTGTATTGTTTTCCTCCTTGGTTAGACTTAACACAATTTCTTTACAAGTTTTTGTTCAGGAGAGACATCAAAATACTTTAAATGTTTATAGAAGGCGACGTTACATGTGGCTAAGTCTGCACTTCTTTTTGCCTAGTTATAGAGCTAGAAAAGTGGTGTGTTTAGGATAGTACTTTGAAGACAACCATAACAATAAATTAACAATTAAACATAAAAACAGTTACAACACAACAGTAACAAACGTGACCTAGACAGTTAAAGTGTTTTTAAGCCCCTCTTCATCGAAGAGTTTTGTTAGATAATGAACTTCTGAACCAAGTCAAATTCTAAACTTACAAATAGTAAGAAAGAAAACGAAAAACTTGAAAAAGCATTTGGCCTTTTTCCACATAAGGTACACCCAAAAAAAATCTCTCAAGTTAAGGTAAATTACTTTATTTTGAGTAAATAGTGACTTTCATATAATTCTAAGACATATTTTCTTAAAACAAGTATAGCGTTTCTTTATAGATATTTACTAACAATAAAAAAATTTGAGTTTTATAACAAGATAATTTGATATTCTCATTTCAACGCTAGCAATGATCGTTTTAAAGTTCTCGTTTTCTTGTTTTAATGTAGATGGTATTTAATTTGATCTACCATATACAGTTTATTGAGTATCTGAATGTTAAAATCAAATTTATCTGGTTTATAACTAAAGACATATTTATTTAGTTTGTGTACATGAGTTTGTTAATTTAATCTTCACCGTTATTTGATTTAAAAGTTAATGTTTATTTGAAAGAAGAATAGAAATAAAAAACTTCTGTTAAATTTTAATTGAACACATACAATATATATTTATGAGTGTTCTAAATTGTTATAAAAAATATATGAATTTAACAAAAACAAATGCACTTTTCTTTTTCGAGAAGTATCAATAAAGATTTTTATCATCTTTTGAAACCGCAAAACCAGTAGGTGCAGGATTGCATAACGCCGACACAGAAAGATAATTATTCTGTATAAATAAAATACAAAATTAAAATGTACTTAAAAAAATTGACATTCAAACATTGCACTATCAAAATTAACGCTAATAAAAAAAGAAGTGATTCCAATAGATACCTGTAGTAGTTCTGGATAATTTCTTTTAAGGGTCTCTAATTTTTATACAATCCTTCGCGTCCAAACAAACCACAGGTCCAAACGTTCTAAATACACCGCACAATTTGCACAATGCACAGTACCAGAGAGAAGATATACTTAGAGGGGAATCTCCTGTATATAAACTTGGAACACAGTTTATAGCGCCCTACAACGGTTGTGGGGAAAACAAATAGCGCGAATTTTAAAGTTAATGTGTGGGTGTGGGTAGCACCCATTATTATTGCAATGGTTTATTTTGAATGTTTTCTTGTTTTTGAAAGAATAGTTATGAAAATTGTCACTTTTTTATAATTATACGTTAAAAAAAGCGACTTATTTTATATAACATTTTTTATTTGCACAAATACAATATAAATAATTTCCAGTTTCATTCGAATCAACACCGTGTGAATATTGTAACAACTTTTCTTTAAAACGAATATGAAAACCTTCAGTTTTTAAATAGTAATAAACGTTAGAATCAAACACGTGTAAAAATAACTTGCATTATTTAGTCGATTTTATTCGAGAAATGCAATTCAGCGTTTTTAGCCTTTAAGGTACGAAAAAGAGGGAAATGAAATTTGCTGTGTTTGTATTTTTTACCGATAATTATTACATAGTGGCCTCTAACGGTTGTGGGGAAAAGTTAAAACGTTATTCCTTTTCTCTCAATTGAAGTTACTCGTCTACAAATACTTAGTTTATGCACAGTACACAAGTACAAATCACAATAATCTTAATATAAAAATGCTAAAATTAGATTATTCTTTTTCACACGATGCATACACACATTCAATTCGAGGTAATGATGATAACGCGGTCACGTAGCTGCATGCCAAGCATTATTTAAAAGTACAATTCTCAAAATAAAAAAAATAATTTTTCCATTAAATTTTAGAACATCAATGTTTCTATGGTTTTAATTTTTGTAACAGAGTTTTATACATTGAAGTGCGTCGTTTTCTTTGTTTTTAGAACGCGGTTGCATTGCTTCTATGACATTTCTTTAAAACAAGAGCTATTCCTAAAAAAATAAGTTTCCTCTATTAACAAACTGAAAAATCTTAATATAATATAATTCTCTTATATTCTATTTATAGATAATTCTCTTAGTTTGAGATCAGGTTTAATTAAATCTAGTAAAAATATTCAAGAGAATATAAGTCTTCAATTCGAGAATACTTTTTTTTCTGTGGTATGAATCGTTGGTATCAATTTATTGACTTTTATCACAATTTTCAATATTTTAAGTTGCTTTGGTTATTGGTATCACAGGTGCATGTCAAAGTGTTAAACTATTTAAAATAAAAACTAGTGACGTAGATTTACAGCAACACATAGTAATTATTGTGCTTCCAAATCAAAAACTTACCAACTAAGATAATTTTTTGTAACTAATTTCAAATTGGTAGATTTTGAAATGTTATATTAATCTACCAAAGAATGTTAATGGTGAATTCTTCTTGCAGTTAAGACATGGCAAGTTGACAAAACAACTGTACGATTCAATTCAATTGCCCAATTTCCTAAAAAATCGTAAGTTATTTACAATTAAACAACGTAAATACGTACACTGGTCATTGTTTTCACATCACATCAGCAGCATTGCATGCAAACAGTGGCGGAGGCAAATTTAATTTTAAAAAATTGGGAGGATAGAGGCCAAGCACGGTCGCTGAAAGTTATGTGAGTAGTTTTTTTGATGGACAACTCAAAATTGCAAGCATGCTTTCTACTAAAAATACTGCTAGCGTGCAAAATATGCCCAACAAATCTGTCACTGTCTCATCATCTCAACAGTTTCATTACTCCAATTTAAAAGAATACTTGCATCAAGGCATTTCTCTTTATGTTGAAGGTCGTGACAATTAATATTTATTTTAATAAGACGTCATAAATTTTTTTATACTTACATTATTTTTCTGTTGACTTTGTCCGTTAATTTGAATTGTCGCCCTTGCAGGTTCGGAAAGTGTACATTACTGACGGCGGGGTTTCATTACATACGCGTTTTTTCTTCTATATTTGATCGCTTACACGGTAGCCATGGAAATCGCTCACTTACCAATCTTTAAAAGGTTCGAAAAGCTGTACGTTACTAATTCTGAGTGCGAACAAAAACTATTGTTATACGTTGATAAAAAAAATATTTGACAGAAGAATAAGCGGTCGTAACCATAATATATTAGACTTGCTGAATAACTAAAAGTTATATCAAGTCAGATTTACATACACGAATAATCAAAATGCATACGCATATCCATATCTGTTGGTTGCCTATACGGTAGTCAAATTATTTTTTTATTAGATCAATAATTAGGTATAGAAATGATAATTTATTAAATAATAAAAAAAAGTCCTTTCTAAAATTTTATTCTTTACCAGTCGACTTCAATTTACGTTCTGTAAATTTACTTCATTCATACATAAACTATTTTTCTACAAAAATCAATTTTTTAAATTTTTGATGACAAAAAATAATAACAAACTTGAAGTTTATCTACAGAAAAATTAGAACTTCAAAATAGCAATTATATTGTTTATTAAAAATCATTACAATTAATGTAAAATTTAATTCTTATAAACTAAAACAATAAATTAGTCTTACAACGCTATTACAATAACTTTTGCAAAGAATTTGCCTTTAATAGGTAAAAACAGAGAGATAAAATTAGCAAAATAAAAAATTAAATACTACAGATGAGCGACATATGGAAACAACACTACCAAAAATGCTATATACAAAAGAAGGGGAAATACAAAAGGAAGAAAGACTAGAACAGGAAGAAAACAATTGCTCCCAATATGAAGAAATACAAGAAGAAATAAGAAAATTAAAAAATAGTAAAGCACCGGGGCAAGACGAGATCGAGGCAGAACTGCTAAAATATGAAGGACAGCAGATAAAAGCACAGATACGTCACTTAATCAAACAAATATGGAGACAAAACAAGATGACTGGAACACTGGTATAATAATCCCAATATATAAAAAAATGGGAAAAGAAAACTACAAAAACTACAGGCCAGTAGCTCTGTTAAGCATCACCGATACATTCTTGGAAAATCTGATAAAAAAAGCTAAAGACACATGCTCAAAATATACTTGGGGACTACCAGAGTGGCTTTAGATCATAAATACCATACACACCCTAAAACAAATAATTTAAAAACAGTGGGAATACAAAAAAGAAATACATATAATATTTATTTATAGATTTGAAAATTGTTATGTTATTTGTTGATTAAAATAAATCATAAATAAATCCAACTCGTAATCTTAATTTTATTATTCAATTCAATGCAACTATGCAACTTACAGGTTATACATCATCGCCATTCCCTTTCATCGTCTCTCCCCACGCATGACCACAGCTTCGTGCTCATTCCCGCATCTTCAGAAACCTTAAATTAGGCAACTAAACACACATGCATGTTGCAAGAGTAACTACACAACCAAAATGACATTTGATTCAGTGAGCAGAAAAGAACTAATAAGAGAACTGGAACACTTAAAAATACTTGAAAAACTATTAGCACTGTTAAAAATGATTCTAATAAATACAAATCCGCAAGTAAGATTCCAAGGAACAACAACAAAATCTTTTGTAATAAATAAAGGAGTGAAATAAACAGACTCCTTATCTCCATCCAAGTTCAACCGAGTGCTAGAAAGCATTATACGAAGAGCTAAATTAGATAGAAAAACATCATGAGCTGTTACAAGCTTTTGGTTTTACGAACCTTGCACGGCCAACTCACAATAGTCGGAGGTGGGGAGGTCCACATTAAATACAGAAAATATGTTTAAGGGCGCCAGAGCTGATCCAAAGTAACGCTTCTGTCTCGCTCACGACAGAACGGTCTAAACTTGTAACTCAATCGAAGGTTCGTAATCCTTATACTCGGCTGTTTGAGTAGCCCAAAATTAGTTCGTAGATAACAGTAACCACAGGAGAGAAAAACTAACAAGATAGCTTAACGATTTTAATCACTTTAAGAGGTGAATGGCCTACCTTAACAAGAATATATGAATCCGTACTTACAAGATTCTTACATATAATTAAACAATATCACAGCGTGCTAATTACTAAAATGACTAACAATCTGCATTCGCAATTAGAGGAGATTTTGATTTAGTATTCACTTAAAATTTACTAGATTATATCCCAATTCCCGTACGTAAATGCCTGTAGTACCGGCAACACACATTACATATGAAAATTATGTCGAAAAGGACAGCATCGACAGTCCCAGAATAACTAGGTTTTCCCTCACAGCATGCGATACAATTATGAAATGTTTAAAAAATTACCTTATTGGTATATAAGCAATAACGCAGTTACGATCACTAACATTTAAATATAATTCTGTGAATAACTTTGGTGATCTCGATATAAAAGTCAAACAAGTAACTCATCCTAACATCCAGCTTCCACTTGCACGTAGAAAACGTTTTCTCGTCAGTGGCCTGTAATAAATAGTGAAAAGCAAATCGGATCACAATCGAGTTCACACAGAACAAAAGCTACAAAATATAGTATTAATAAATAAGCAAATGGCATATAAAAACCCGTTGTATCGTGCACTGTAAGAAATAATCTTAACACAGGTGGCTGATAACACATTCGACTTCTTCCTTAAACACTATACAGAACCCCAAGGTATCGAACGATGCAAGTAGCAATTTAAAACAGGTGGTTGATAACCCAATCGAGTAATCCACAGGTAATAACATCTCCCACGGTAAGGCTTATCGAGACCTCCTTTTCGTAGCGTAGAAACCGCCTTCCGAAAGCGTATGTGTGCGGTAACGTGATTTCTTAGTAAGAATTCCTATTCACCATCCCCTTTATCGAAAACGTACATGTGCTCGAAGTGGATGAAAAATGGCCTGTGACGCCTCAAATATTTTATATAGTTAATGTAATTACAATTGAATTTCCATTATGCCGGATGGTATTGGAAAAAGAAATTACTCAAAACGTCCAGACCATTTTATGCAATTGACAGCATCACGATTTTTCGCCAAAATGACAACCACGAGAAAAAAGATCGGTAGAGGGCGTCAAAACCGGAATCTAATTTCAAGTCAATATACACAGTCGTACGTAATAAAAATTTGGTCCATAACAGAGCAACCAAATACAAATAATAGCGTACGCAGATGACAGCAATTATAGAGAATAATAAGGAAGATATTACAACAGCTGCAGACCAACTAGACAAACAAGCAAAAAAATTTAATACAAAAATAAACAAAGTAAAAGCAAAATACAAAAAGATAGGGAAAGAACACGAGCACGCACAAAATTATTTAAAAACATATTTTTGAGAGTCGACTGCTTTAACTTTAGTAGTAGTAGTAGTGGTAGTCACGATGGGACAAACCGAGGAGAACAAAGTGAAAAATAAATTGCGGAAAGAAAATCAGGCATACGGCAGAAATAAAACTCTTCTAAAAAACAAAGCGTTAAGTAAACCAACAAAAATAAAATTCTGTAAGATCCTGATACGACACATCATAACCTATGCGTTGAAAACAAATTGTGTATACAAAAAATACTGATAAAAGTTAACGGAACGCTAAAATATCAAGATTATTAGTACACAATAACTTCACGGAGTAAATCAGACTTTTAATGCAATTTTGCCGCGTACTTTAAATTAACTAATTACAAAAACATTGTGGGAGGGATCTATTTCTATCTATTGAGCAAGTCCAGTAGTTTTAATGCATCTGTTTTTTTAGTTGCATTGTTCAAGTATAAACAAAGGAAATTTAATACTGTTTTTTAAGCAAAACCACAGTTATTTGTAAACGTCTCGATTGTGCACGTATTAATTGTTATCTTTCGGAGAATACAGTTATTAAAAAATAGATTTAAAATATGACTTAATTCTTGTAATTAAACAACAGAGTATAAGTAACTTTCAAAATGATTTACTTGTAATAACATAATAAACGTTCAAATTCATAAGTGTAATAAAACGTATTCCAAAGTTGCTTAACTTTAGTTTAATTAGATGATATATTAATTAATACGCTATACAAACAATAACTTACAAAACTTTGATCAGAAAATTAACAATATCTTTAAAAAAATATTTTTTTATAGTCAATTATATCTATTATTATTAAATGTGAAACAATGGTTTTATGATACATTTTCAATCATTTTTTTGACATCATCAAAGCTTTCTTTAAGTTTTGCTAAAAAATCTTGTGTAGATGTGGTTTGGCAAGAGTAAAAAGAAGTAACAATAATTAAAATACAGTTTGGATATATAGAATAATATACACCGTATCCGTTATCAATAACTGGTCCAAAAACACAATAAGCGTTTTCTAAGTCACCAATTTGACTAGTTGACAATATAAAGTTATTTGCTATAGAATAACTTTTATCGGTAAATAATTCAGGAACAATATCTAAAACTTCCTTAGCGGCTTCTCTTAGACCGAGGAGATGAATATCAATTCCATGTCCCATTGCAACATCTCGAGATTCTTTTACTTGTGCGTTTACAGCATTTTTCCATAATTTTAATTTGACACTATTGTCGACTTCTACTTTGATCATTTCTTTTACCCATTCAAAAACTTCAGTGGTAGTTGCTCGTATGCAATCGAGTCTTCCTCGTTTAAATTTTCTTGTTGAACAGCTTTCATATGTTGAGCAAAGTTTATTGTTCAATTTAAAATAAGCCAACTGTAATAACAACTGCACATATGCGTCCGGGCTACATTTAAGAGATTTTATAAATTCTGATCCATATTTTTCATGAGTATACATTTGCATATCAAGATCATTAACAAGTTTGTCAAACTTTACGCTAGCATTGTTAATACTCTGTAAAATGTTATTTTTAAGAACCCATTTTAACTTTACAGGCTGTATCTTGTTTTGGTTACAATTTGAACAATTAATTTTAACAGTTTTTAATGCAGTGTTAAACAATGATTGTATTATTGCATTTGATACTTTTCCGTCTAAAGTAGAATGTTCAAAACAATATCCAGTAATACTTTCAGATAAAATTATTTGCACCGTTTTATCGTACCAACGATTACCAGAATTTTGATTGCTACCGCCACCGTGTAAAGATTGTTGAAGTTGCAGTAGTGTGTTTTTATCTTCGTTGGTATTTTCTAAATTAGTTTTTATAGGTTCATCTAAACATAGAATTAGAAACGCTGATTCAATCAAACTAATGCTGTGTTTGTTAGTAGAGTTCTTCATTAAAATGTTTTTTATTTTCCACCATTTTCTACGCTCTAAAGTAGTTAAAATGCCAACAGACAAAGACTTACTTGTTTTTATATTGTTTTTAATAGCTTTTAAACAATAATATAGACTTTTTTTGTCTATACCTTCTTCTGACATTTTGATAGGTACATAATAAAAATCGTTGCGGTAAATTACTATTATGTGATTATTGTTGTGATGATTAAACGTTTTTACAGAATCTTTGTCTCTTCCTACAATACGGCAAACTTGAAAAAATCCATTATATTGTTCCATACATAGCTGAACAGTTGGCGTTTTTTTAAGTGTATCTTCTTTAGGATAAACGTCGTGTTTTATCAACCAGTTAATCGTTACAGCTGCGCAAACAATCTGAGCTCCTACATGACAAACATCTACAACTGTATTAATTTTTCTTATAAATGCTGGACTTGAATAGATTGGCAAAGGAAATTTACTAGTAAGGTACATATCGTCTATCCAATAATCATATGCCTACAAACAATTATAAAAATTAGCAAATGTGACTAATAACTTATTACCCAATTATCTATTTTCTGTTGACGATCTATTAAAAAATTTTGCAGTTTAGGTCCAATGTTTTTATCTTCTATAAATTTGTTTGTTATGTTTATTAAATTAGCATAGTCTTCTTCATTTAACAAAACTTTCATCTTTTCTTTATATTTTGTTATAGTTTGTTTTAACAGCGGCACCGGTAATTTTGGTAAATTTTCATACTGAAATAGAAACAATAAAGATAATGTTAATTTCAAATATAAAATTTTAAATAATTTATTTAATAATCTTTATAGTTTTTTATTCTGTATTGTGAGTACATACTAGTTTCATGTATTTATTGTAACTAAAAACGGTGCACAATTTATGAATATTATATAATCAGAGATTTGTTAAATTAATGATCGTAATATTTTCGAATAATATTTGTAAAATAATTTGCGTATTAATTTTTTTATAATCAGAACAAAATTTTGTTACTAAATACCTTAATCTGTATTTTGATGTAATTGCTTGATACTTACATTGTTTACATATATCCAATCATCTGAAACAATATTATTGTCTCTTAAGCTTTTTATTAATAATTCACAATTACTTGACGGCTCTAAAATTAGAAAACGTAAGTATAACTGAATAAGTAAAACACAACTAAACTAAGTTACTCAAATCAAAAGGTAACACTTACAACTAAAAGTGATTTAACAATTAAAAATGACAATAAATAAAGAAAAATTTAAGAGCGTGTAATCTTTACGCGTGATTGAAGTAAAACTTCTATGGCGTTTGTGACAGATATTCCTAAAAAGAATAAACTTAAATGAAAATAAATATTGTTGTAGGTTGTTAATTTTTTTAAATTTGTATTTATTGATGAAAGAATAAAACGTTTCTGGGACTCTGCCATTTTAAATTAACTGAACACTGTTTTATTATATATTAATGATGTTTTATATTCTATATAAAATTTGTTTTTACTACTTTCATTTTTTAAACAATTCGTACGCATCGATTGAATTAATTAAAAAAAAAATTAAAACAACGCTTCATAAACACGTAAATATAGTCCTAATCGTGAGAGGTGTCTTATTACTCATTGGTAGGCAACGAAAGGTTTAAGATCTCTAAAACGTATGCCCTTATTGCCTAACACGCGCATAATAAGTGATACCTGTAATACCGATAAAATAAAATATTGAGATTTTGAAAACAGTTATTAATAATTTGTATTGTTCTTTTTGGTAATTGCACATGTGAAGTTAAAAATTAACAACGCCAATGCCTAGAAAAAAGAAATTAGTTTGAATTAAAAAGTAAGATAATTATACTACTATATTTATTACGGGTAAAACTAAAAACAAATTTAATATTTAAAATGTACTTATGGTAATGAGCAATTATAACACATAGTATTGCGTTTCTTTAACAGAAGTTCATGTTTGATTAACAGTTAATTTAATTCAATGTGAATTAAACTGACACATAAACTGACAGTTTGATTGATTAAGTTATCGGCGTACGCTGTCGTTATAAATAACCTACGTTAAAGAGATTATTATTACAGACTTCCTAGAGATTAGCATTACTGACTTCCTAGAGATTAGCTATCTTAATTTAACTGCAAAAAATAGAGAAATAAATATACTATATTATTTTAATTTTCTATTCGGTCAAGTATGAGTCATAAGACACCTCTCGTGATAATGGCTATAGTCACAACAAAATTTAAGGTTAAAATAACTTATGTTAATATAAACGTCACAAATGTAAATGAGAAAATGCTTTTAAATAGCGGAAAATACGTCAGCTTTACTTCCGTCAGAAAAAAATCTGAGTTACTTTCAAGTCGCGCCTTAAGAAGTTTTACTTCATAAGAATAATAAAATAAATAATATTTAAACTTTAAAAATGCTTTTTTATAACACTTACTTACGTCTTCTATACTGATATTTTGATTTGAAACTGACTGATTTCTAAACCACTTAATAAGCGATGTATAAAAACTTGCAGATCCTGAAAATAAATACGTTTTGTTTAATACATTTGTTTTACAAGCAAATTTATTTATTTTCTAAATTTACTTACTTTTATTTTTTAAACAATTACTTAAAATGTTTAATGGCAATGTAAACATATTCATATTGTCCAAACTCCGTTTAAACTTTGTAGTGTTAAATAAACTAATATTGGTTTCAAATATTAAACTTAAACGATTATGTTTAGCACGGAAGTAAGAAAATTGATAAGATTGATTATTAAATACGTAGTGATTTAATTAAGGAATAATAATATTTTTTTATAATGAAGTTAAAAAAAAAAATTTTAGTACAAAATTCAAGTTTCAGTGGTAAGAATACCGTTTGATAATAAAATTATATTATTACCATAAATGTGGTAGTTTAGTAAGCAATCTAAATGCAACATTTTGGTTATGTGTACTGTGTTCAGGATTACGTTAAACGGGATAGCAATATTAAAACCGGAAAAAATACAAGACTGCTAAATTACAAAAAAAATTAGAGCATGCTTAAATGTTTCTTACAGATATTTACAATAATTTATAGTTTTTAACATACTTAAAAAAATATGCAGTTTAGGTTTTTCGTTTTTTTTCTAACTTTCTGGTTTATTTTAAAATAAATTATAAACCAAACATTTTTTTATTACTAAAAAGTAGGAGTGAGTGGGGTGAGGTGAATAACGGGGTAAAACAAATATTGCTTTTAAAATTGTATTAATAAAACTTTTCTAAAAAATATTTTCTATCCATACCTTATTAGACGAAGTAGATCAGAATATTAAGCAGTAATTTTGCAGATTACTTTTAATATTACGTATGTTTATGTTATTCAGTAAGTGAGGTTATACAATTGTGTTGCTATACGGATGATAATTTTATTATAATAAAAAGGCAAACATATAATCAATTACTATACATTGGATACTACTTGCTATAGTATGTGTAATACATCAAACATTAAAAATAAATTTACAACTACTACTTATTTTACTACAATGTTTAAACATAATTTCTGGGGCAAGCTGGTCTGGTTAAGTTGAATATATAATTAACTTACCCTTCAATAGCTAAAATGTTCAAAAAATACTCAAAACAATAACCAAGTTATGGTTTTTTAAACTACAGTTTTTGTTAATTTTTTCATCAATTTCTAAATTAAAGTATCAAGTTATTGAAGTAAGTATACAAGGTTTATGTAATAAATTAAGGCAAATGTAACACGTAGCGATATTTTTTTTTCAATTTTGAATTTAAAAAAAAGAAATTATATTATTTATTTTATAAGAATATTTTATGAACATTAAATTTCTCCACTAGCGCACATACAAATGATAAGTACTGATTGGGTATATAATATTCAGGGTCTCTATCAGTGAGTACGTCTGGTTTCATAATACACCATCAAAATCACGTTTACTTAAAATGTGTTTTTGAAATAATTTTGTTATTATTATAAGACACTATCAACATTGTTTTTATATAGGTTAGGCTATCAACAAACAATTACCGATTTTATAAAATAAATTAGGTATCTAAAAAATAGATTTTGTTTTTTTACTATATATCTGTCATACGGTATTATCATGCTAAGACCTAGTCCCGGCAGTTTCTGTTTAAGCAGGTTTCACTCTATTAATTATAATTAACATATTTTGTAAATATACATATGATCAAAGATTATATAGTATATGGATGGTTCACGCAATGTATTTTTTTGAGGCAAGTTTCGTTTGGTTACTTCTCTTTTTCTTTTTATGATCTTGAACAATTTTAATTGAAGGCCAGGACACGTTATATTTGCTGAAATGCATTTCTTGAATAAAATAATTCGACATGAGTATTTTTCTACATGTTTCTCACTCGCGTTTATTATTTTGTTTTCAAAAAAACTAAAATTATGATTTTTTAAAATTTTAAATTAGAATGTAACCTCGCTTTTTTGTATACATACAAACAAATCAGCAGGTCCGTGAAGTTAGCAGTGCATAAACGGCACAAATGTCGGGACCTAGTGCAACGGTTAGTGCCTCGTTTGTGCTGGTTTGTGCCGTTATCAGTTTTTTAGCAAAACTTGAATTGACAGAGTTATGGCCATTTTTGAGTGCACTGCTAACTTGACACCTCACTAACGGCACAAATGTCGGGATCTAATGCAACGGTTAGTGTGTCGTTTATGCTGTTTTGTGCCGTAGTATTTTAAAAAACATCAAGTTTTTAAATAGTTATTGAGCAGTAGTTATGTAACACACAACGATTACAGTTGTACTAAGATGAACTAATAAATTCTCATAGGTAAATTTGTATACGATGCATTGTGAAACTCAAATATGTATTTACTATATTAATTAAATAAGAATCAGTTCTACTATGTGATATAACTAAATCGATGTAATACACAATATTATTTGAATATAATAGGCTGCAAAAAGATCATTTATATACATGTGTCAGTTACCACAAAAACATTCTTTAAATAATTAAAGCTTTTATCAAATGATGTAATTCCTCAGTTTTCTGAAATTAATGTTAGCGTTTTAAACTAATATACTTAGTAGTTCCATTTGACAATGTAGTACCCGTTTTTTTTTCACTTTTTTTGACTAATTAGAGTTAGTTTCAATTCTTAACTATGGTTTGATCAACTCTTAGGTATAATTCAAATAGTCTCACATTATGTACACGGAGAGAAAAGTTTACTGTAATAAAGCAAAAACAGCTATATTTCATGCAAATAGACTGTTGGTTTTGAGTCAAGCCGATGTACGCTTAAATAAAGCTTTCATTGTATTACAACAAATATTTTGAAAAATAATTGTATAGATTTTATAATATATCAATTTAAGAAAACATCGTTTTCTTTTATCATTCAAAAGTTGCTTAATGTGATCGTAGAGAAGAACCATGGTTATGACAAGTACTGCATTTTCTTATGTCTGTTGATTGTTGCGTTTTATCATAAATAGGTTTAATAGTAATAACACTTCGTATTAATTTAAGCACGAAGTGTCATAATGTTTGCTTTTGTGCAGCTTCAGGGTATGAATGATTTCAGTAAATATACACATAGTTTAAACGTATTTATTTGCTAAATTCAAAATAAATGTGTTATATTTTATCATCACTACAGTTTATGGTTTAATCGTAGATTACATTAAGATTTATAATTACTGGTAATATTACCGATCCAAACAATACTGTCCTTGACACCAATATGTACACGCATCAGCATTAATAGTATGTTACACTTAGAATATTAGTCGAATCTACACCATCCGAGTTAAATAACCTTCTTGTAACTTTTGGAAAGTTATTTTTTTCTGTCAAAGGGTTCTCCAACTACTAAACTTTACAATCAACCCAAATTCACCTTCCTTAAATATGTCCAAATCATTTTCCGTTAGGCACACAAGGGAAGTAACATCAATTTCTTGTTCTAAAAGAAAAGCAAACACGAGCCGCGCAGCGGCGAGTTTATGAAGCGGTCGAGTGATTGAAACGTATTCTATGACGTGTGCTTTATACTATTTTCTCTATTTTGATACAATATTTAAAATTTTCCGTATAATTTTAATTTTAAAACAACATTGGGAAACTTTTATATTTCATTGAATTGGCAACACTTACATTTTGACATATTGAAATTTGTGTGTTAACCTAAAATCTCATACAAAATTATCTCTTTATACCTTTATAAGTAAATAACTTTGAATTAATAGGACATTTTTATTTTATCTTGGCATCAAAATTTGAATTTCAATTGTTAAGATTCATTAATTTTGATTTCTTTTTCATATAATGTCAACTTACGATGCAGAGATACCAAGTTTGAAAAAACTAACATTACTAAAATTCGTGTAAGAATTTGCTTATACTTACACGGATTTTAGTGTAAGAATCGCTAATTCTCATGTCGAAATAGAGAAAAAGCATTCTGTTTTTTCTAAAAATTTCAATTGTTTGTCTGTACTATTATTTTAGATAAGTATGAAAGTTTTTTAAAAATATAGATACTTTATTTTTCTTAAGTATTGTTGGTGCCGATTGGCCTACCATGTATTTACTCTTAACTGAATTTAAGTTTGAAATTTTTGTAGGAATTAAAGAAAAAGATATACTAAGAAATGCATTGTATTGTATATTGTTTGCAAGACCAACTGATTTACGGCGGTTCTATACTGTCGTAAACAATACAATACAAACACAAACACAAAATCGCCATAACTCTGTCAATTGAGGTTTTGTTAAAAAACTGATAACGGCACAAACCAGCACAAACGAGGTACTAACCGTTGCACTAGGTCCCGACATTTGTGCCGTTAGTGAGGTGTGAAGTTAGCAGTGCACTCAAAAATCGCCATAACTCTGTCAATTAAGGTTTTGCTAAAAAACGCATAACGGCACAAACCAGCACAAACGAGGCACTAATCGTTGCACTAGGTCCCGACATTTGTGCCGTTAGTGAGGTGTGAAGTTAGCAGTGCACTCAAAAATGGCCATAACTCTGTCAATTGAGGTTTTGCTAAAAAACTGATAACGGCACAAACCAGCACAAACGAGGCACTAACCGTTGCACTAGGTCCCGACATTTGTGCCGTTAGTAAGGTATGAAGTTAGCAGTGCACTCAAAAATCCCCATAACTCTGCCAATTGAGGTTTTGCTAAAAAACTGATAACGGCACAAACCAGCACAAGCGAGGCACTAACCGTTGCACTAGGTCCCGACATCTGTGCCGTTTACTTTTTTAATTGAGCTGGGAATTCGCTTTGGTGCACAAATTCACTGAGAATAAAAAAACTTACATACACGTTGTGCATTACGTTTTTCTCACTACCACAGGATAACTCTAATATTTAGGTATATAATACTAATTATCTATAACAAAAAATGTATCGCCATAATCAAGTTTGTGTGGTTACAACGCTTGTAAACAAACAAATTCAGTATAATTTTTTAAATCATAAATCCACTTTGTAATCGGTTCTACAATTAATGATCCGGACGAGGTTGAAAATTTCCTGAACATGAAAGTACTGCTAATGCAGATCGAGCGTCGTTACTGCCAGAAAAGTCAAAGACTCGAAATGAGCGAACATGTACATATTTTAAGGCATGGTTCAATTCAAAAAATACTAAGAAAATTAACGAAACTGTGCTTTTGGCATATTTTAACGACAGGGCATCGAATCTATAGTCTCCAACTAGCTTGTGGAGTGAATATTCGATGTGAAAATTAACGCTTTATGCTAAACTTAAACAGTTTGAATGGTTTTGTATCGGGAAATCAAAGTTCAAATTCGAATTGGTAATTAATAACGTCCCAATGAGCAAGGAAACGTTTTTTTCATGTTTTAAAAACGTTACAACGTTTTAAAATAGTCGAAATAAAAAATGTTTTTCAAAAAAATATATATGTTGCGTCTTAAAAATATTTTATTTAAACATTGATATTGAAATATTTTTAAAATGTTTTCTAAAACATTTTTTAGTAACATAAAAAACGTTTTTACTTTATTAGAAATCATACTTTTGTTTGCTTTCACCTATACACTTGTTTCTTTTATATATTGTAACAAAAACACAATTATATAAAATTTTGTTACATGTTATTAATAAATACATATTAACCTTTTCGTTTTTCTAAAAACTTTCTTGCAAATTTGAATTAAGTACTTAATAACCGCGTTTGCGCAAAGTACCAGTATCTGCGTGAAAAGATAGCGATTTTGTATATTATAATTGCATTATATTTTAAGCTTCAACGAATCAACAATTTCCATGGTATCTGCATGGTATTACTCGCTATGCTGTGTAATGTATTGTTAGCGTCAGTTTAATCGTACTAATTTGCGTTCTAGTGAAACTCAAATAGATACTTTTAGTTTATATCAGCATTTATTATGGTACGTTTTTCTTTGTTTTTTTGTTGCAAGAAAATTTGCTGTAGTATAATGTTATTTGTTACAGCAGTGGTACACTAAAACGTTCATTCTATGTACTTCATGTTTTGCATTCTATGTGATGTTTTAGAGTTATTGATTAAAGTATTGATTATTGATATGATGTTAGCCAAATGGGAGATTTGAACGTGCTCAATAACCAATTAATGTTGGTATGTAATTTTTTCAGCATTGACTATGTTTACACGAAAAAATAACATAGGTTTTAACAACATCGTTTTTATTAATAACGGTTTCCAATGGCTATTTACACGAACGAAACAAAGTGGCGTTATTAACACCGGTTTAAAGCCTGTGACGTAAAACGGCGTTATTAACACATAAAACTACTACCAATAGTAAATAACGAAATTTACCATCGATATTTTAGTTTGTTGTTGCTGCAATTCGTTTTTTTAGAGTGCCCAGTTTCATCCATGTACCACGATTCACGCTTACTACTCATTTTTACAAAAATAAACCAAATATACAAAATAAAAGCAATAACAATTAAGTTGATATGGCGATTAAAGCCGATGATCAAAGAGTGTTTACACGTTTTCTAACATGGGCTTTAGTAATGCTACGCTGTTCAACAGGCGTAGCTTTACTAAAACCTGTTTTAATAAAACCGGTGTTAGTCTCGTTTACACGTTACTTTTACACAGGCTTTAATAACAACGGTGTTATTAAAACCTGTGTTATGTGTTTGTGTAAACGTAGTCATTATTTTGTGTGTACAAAGTTTCAAAATCTTGAATTGTTAGTTGTTTTCGTTTTTACACAAAGAGGTAGTCAAAAGTTTTCTTATTTTATAGATAATATCCTTCGATGTGGAGGAACGGCAACAATAAAAACAACCTTTATTGTGCAGGCCTTAACAACAGATAATGGTTGTTTATATTGTTGTCGTGTTTCCACTCTGAAGGATCCTATCCATAAAATAAAAAAATTTTTAATTAATTGGAAACTTTTGTGAGGATTATTATAATTATTTCAATTATTATAAAGTAATTACATGAATAATGTTTGTTTTACTTTTATGTTAATGTGTTAATTTTTGTTATAGGTACCAAATGTGTTTACAGCCACATGAAGTTGTATTTAGACTACACGAAGATTGTATTATTCATCTTTTGTAAGCATTTTAGGGCTGGTTCTATAATAATGGTATAAATGTCAGTTAAGTTATACTTAATTTGATTGTAAAATGCTGTCGTTATTGGCTAGTATAAATAAAACTAACAGCCAAATATGTCAGTATTCTTAAATTAAAGCAAGTATAACTAAACTTACATTTATACCATGATTGTAGAACTGCCCTTAAGTATATTGCAATATTAAAAAAAAAAAAACGTTGATTATACATTTTTTATACATTAATGTAACATTTGTGAAATATCATAAATATATATAAATAATATTATAAATAATGTTTTTTAAACATTTTTAGAATGTTTTTCTAATATTGACTTTGCAACGTAATTCTGGCCATCAAGACGTTTTTGCAATGTTTTTAAAAATGTAAATATATCTTTTGTAAAATGTTGAAAAAAACATTTCAAAAATGTTTCCTTGTTGATTGGGGTGGTGTTTAAAATAGAATTGTATATTTATAATTTTCTATACTAGAAAATATTGAATAAGTAAATGTAACTAAATTCAAAATATGTAATTAGGTTACATAGTAAAATTAGGTTTAATATAGAGTTATATTAATAGCTTTCTAAATAAGAAAATATTTAATAAGTAATTGTAAATGAAATTAGAATATTTAATTACTGATTAAAATAGTGACAATGAAAATAATAAAATAATAGTTAAATGTGTTTTTTATGGTTTTTTATTTTTAAATGCGGGCGGATTCTTATGTATTAATGCACAACATTAACATTATAGAAGCAACGGCGATGAACTACTTATAGGCGGTTCAAACTAACCAATACACCAACCTGCGGCAAAAATTTAAACTACCGTTGCAATGATAGCTTTACTGCTGTCAAATGAGAGTACAGAATAATAGCATTTATTCGATCAAATACGTAACATGATAACATAAATTGTGTGAACTCAAACAAATTTGATTGTATTCATGTTGAGCTTGAAATTTAGCTTGCAACGAGCCAACAAGCGAACAAGCGTTTTTTTCCTGTCTGAGCTTGCAATGTACGAAATTTTATATATTTAAGCGCTGCATCGGTCTCGGTTTCATTTGTTGCCTGATGCCCGATCGATAATTAACTTAGCGAAGTCAAAAGGTGCATGGGGTAAAAGATATCTGCTTTTGAAACTTTAGTTTTTTGTAGTTTTACAGTCTTTATAGTAATGTGTTTTGTGTTGTGAATTAAGGAGAATTCATCTAAAATTAATTTTTTATTTTAGATTTATTAAAGCATTAAAAGCCAAAAACTTGCATCTCAAAAATTCTTTTATATTTGATTATATAAACATCATTGTTAATTGAAGTAAATTCAAACAGAATAATTGATAAGCACTAATATTACTATTTATAAAAGTTTATAAATTTTGATATAACTTGAAATAAGTAATGTTATTGAGAAAATACTATCGAGTTTGAGACGTTGAAACATTTCCATTTTTCATGAATAATTTGTCAATTTGTTTACTTACGTATTAATTTCTTTACAGTATACAGGATGTCAGAAGAAAAAGAGGAAATTGTCTGAATACCAAAATTTGCTGAATAAAAGAAAAAGAGAGGAAGAACTGGAAAACCATGTCAAAATTACGCATTTTGTTTTCAAAACCCGGTCTACTTTTCCAAATATTAATAACTACAAAAATAATACAGCTGAATCCCAATATTCTGAACCTGTACTTGAAACAACTCAGGCAGCAACAGTACGTCTCTAAAACGTTGGTTTAACGTAATTTACAGACCACGACGTAACTTGTCCAAAATGTAACGTCTTTATTACGTCAAAAGTAACATCAAAATACGACGTTATATCTTGACGTCATTTGGAAGTTGTATTAACGTAATCTTTTCTTGCGCAATACGAGAGAATATTCTGTATTACAAAATATCACTATCTTTAGTTATGAACTCTCAATATCAAACAACAGGTAACTAAATCAACAAACTAATTTTTAACTTCAGGTATAAATAAGATACAAAAATTTACTTTATTTTTCATTCCGAGTTTACGTTTGTCAGAGTGTATAACCTAAACATATAAAGAGCATTATTATTATTATGTTATAATAAATTAGACACCTAAAAAAATTTCAAATTTAACGATTCAGGGAGATGTACATTTTCATTTCTACGTTCCTTTTCAATCGACTATTATCGCATTAAAACGGTTTGCATATTACGCTTTGTTCGTTGTTCAGCGCGCATGTGAACTTTAGGTTATGCTTGGGTTGTTGGGTTATGGTACATCAGTTTTTTGGGTTTTGTGTGCTACACCTTTACAACAGGAAGGTAATAACTAAATTTTAGTAAGTACCTACAATTGTCTACCTATAACTAATTATATTCTTTATAGGAAAATGTTTCCATTAGTAGAATTTGCAGAGGAATCTGGTAGAGGTTTATCAGTCATTCGAAGTGAAGGCTATACTCCTCGTAAAAAGGAAGTGTTTTGGCCTTCTACGAATGAATCAAAGAAATTTGAAAAGATATTATTAAGCGAGAATCAAACATTTGACGACAAGTGGAAGCTTTACTCCATCAAACGATGCTTGTATGAATCGGGTAAGTTTTGTTCTCGTTACACCGGCACTACAATTTTGAATGTATAGTAGCTTTGATTAGCATCTGATAATTTTTCAATTCACCTCATAGTCATATAACAATCACTTAAATGTTTATAATCTAAGATTTTATATTATAAGGCACTAATAAGTGTTTTTATGTAAATAGATGATTACAAAGTGATAAAAAAGAAATTGAGAAGGGGTGAAGACACATCAGACTTGCAAAGTGAAGCTGATGAGGTTGTTGCAACTCTCTCAAAGAGAAAAACAAGACCTACTCAACGGCTATTAGAGTTTGACAGTAGTGAAGAAGACACTGCTTCAAAATTTTCTCGACCTCCTACTATTAGTTTGGATAGACAGTGTAAGTACTCATTAAGAGTTTTTTTAGTTTTATTTAATCTTTATGTAATTATTTATGGTAAAGTAAGAAATGTAGCATCTCAACAGCAACTAGAAGTTTTGGAACCTGTAGCTCAATGCAGTATTCCGATATCAAGATCTTCAACACCACAATCATCACTCAGTGGTCTCGATTCATCCATTGTAGAAAACTCAACTTTGACAACTTGTTTAGATAACTACACAACACAGTAGGTAGTATTTTTTACACGACTGGAATTTTTTAATTTTAGCTCTTCAAAAAAAATTAACAAATGATGTCATCTTCATCAAAGAGCAATCAAACTGCCTATTAATGCAGACTATGATATTCAGCAGTTAGAGGAATATTTAAAACGGCAGGATAATTATGATGCATTGGTAAATGTTTACTAGCATGTTATGTTATCATACTTACCCAATCAGCAAGGAAACGTTTTTTTCATGTTTTAAAAACGTTACAACGTTTTAAAATAGTCGAAATAAAAAATGTTTTTTAAAAAAATATTTATGTTGCGTTTTAAAAATATCTCATTTAAACATTGATATTGAAATATTTTAAAAATGTTTTCTAAAACATTTTTTAGTAACATTAAAAACGTTTTTACTTTATTAGAAATCATACTTTTGCTTGCTTTCACCTATACATTTGTTTCTTTTATATATTGTAACAAAAACACAATTATATGAAATTTTGTTACATATTATTAATAAATACATATTAAACCTTTTCGTTTTTCTAAAAACTTTCTTGCAAATTTGAATTAAGTACTTAATAATCGCGTTTGCGCAAAGTACCGGTACCTGCGTGAAAAGATGGCGATTTTGTATATTATAATTGCATTATATTTTAAGCTTCAAAGAATCAACAATTTCCATGGTATTACTCGCTATGCTGTGTAATGTATCGTTAGTGTATCAGTTTAATCGTTTTCTAATTTACGTTCTAGTGAAACTCAAATAGATACTTTTAGTTTATATCAGCATTTATTATGGTACCTTTTTTTTGTTGCAAGAAATTTTGCTGAAGTATAATGTTATTTGTTACAGCAGTGAGCAGTGGTACACTAAAACGTTCATTCTATGTACTTTATGATTTCCATTCTTTGTGATGTTTTAAGGTTATCATATTGATACGATGAAATCGGAGAT
This sequence comes from Aquatica leii, assembly GCA_035610365.1. Classification (NCBI taxonomy): domain Eukaryota; kingdom Metazoa; phylum Arthropoda; class Insecta; order Coleoptera; family Lampyridae; genus Aquatica; species Aquatica leii. The sequence continues at coordinate 51,626,226 of CM069433.1, forward strand.
TTGAACGTGCTCAATAACAAATTAATCTTGGTATGTAATTTTTTCAGTATTTTTTTGTGTGTACAAAGTTTCAAAATCTTGGATTGTTAGTTCTGGTTTTCGTTTTTACACAAAGAGGTAGTGAAAAGTTTTCTTATTTTATAGATAATATCCTTCGGTGTGGAGGAACGGCAACAATAAAAACAACCTTTATTGTTCAGGCCTTAACAGATAAAGGTTGTTTCTATTGTTGTCGTTTTTCTACTCTGAAGGATCCTATTCATTAAATAGAAAAAATTTTAATTAATTGGAAACTTTTGAGAGGATTATTATAATTATTTCAATTAATATAAAGTAATTACATGAATAATGTTTGTTTTACTTTTATGTTAATGTATTAATTTTTGTTATAGGCATCAAATGCGTTTACAGCCACATGAAACTGAAATATTTAGACTACACGAAGATTGCATTATTTATCTTTTGTAAGCATTTTAGAGCAGGTTCTATAATAATGGTATAAATGTCAGTTAAGTTATACTTAATTTGATTGTAAAATGCTGTCGTTATTGGCTAGTATAAATAAAACTAACAGCCAAATATGACAGTATTTTAAAATTAAAGCAAGTATAAGTAAACTTACATTTATACCATGATTGTAGAACTGCCCTTAAGTATATTGCAATATTTTAAAAAAAACGTTGATTATACATTTTTTATACATTAATGTAACATTTGTAAAATATTATAAATATATATAAATAACATTATAAATAATATTTTTTAAACATTTTTAGAATGTTTTTCTAACATTGACTTTGCAACGTAATTCTGGCCATTAAGACGTTTTTGCAATGTTTTTAAAAATGTAAATATATCTTTTGTAAAACGTTGAAAAAAACATTTCAAAAATGTTTCCTTGTAGATTGGGTATTAGTTACTCATTCCAGCGTTGCCACTTATCTACTTTTGGTGGCAAAAATGATAATGATATCACTTCGAAAATATTTAAAAAAGTCATTGATGATCAGTTGGCATGCAATTACAATTATCTTGGCACATGGTCTCAAAAAAAGGTCTTTTTACAATTATCCTTAAACAAACTTTACCAGTCTGTTTATGGATACCCTATAGACTCTAAACTATTAAATAATTTTAAAGTTAGTGATAAAACTGAGGTAATTGAGACTGTAAATGATATTGATCCGAAATGTGTGGTACTTACTTCAGAAAATTCTAAGATTGCATAACCTTAACTGCACACTTTGTAGCTTAAAGTTAAGTATTTTTTTGTGTATCTACAAATTAACAATATAATAAACTGATAAGTGGTATTTGAGTATTATTTTGTAATGTGCTGAAAACAATAGATGAATTCTTCAAACGTTGTGACTTCGTAATTATTGTACGTCGCAACGACGTAATTACATAATATTATGACGACGTATATTTTTTACGTCACTATGACGTTACTATTTTACGTAATTGGGCTGTGACTTATGCACGTAAAATTTACGTGTTATTTACGTGCACATTGTGGTTGTTTTGACGTAATTAAGTACCAAAAATTTACGTCATTAAGACGTACGTTGCTACCTGGGAAGTATCAGCAGCAGACAAGAAACTGATCTTCTAAAGACAATCTATCATCATCTTCAAGTTCCGTTGATAATGAGAAATCAACACCAATAAAAATTACCAGAACGGAAAATATGAGTCAACTTTCGAAAGATGCTGCACTATGACCAAAGAAATTACGTCCTAATAATATTCGTGGCCCTGCTCGTTATCAAAACAAAAAGGATATTTATCCGAGTGATAGTTCGGAGTCGGGGCGTAAGTTTTCCAATAGTTACTTCTTTAGAATTTTACCGAACAAAGGAAAAATTGAGCGTTTTTGGTTGTTGTATTCCGAAACAAAAAATTCACTTTACTGCTTCTGTAGCAAGATTTTTAATGACAGCGATTTGAAATTTGTGCGCCTTAGTGATGAATCTGGTTACAATGACTGGCAGCATTTAAGTGAACATTTAAACGTTCATGAAAAGAGCAAGTTACATATCGAAAATGTTCTAAAATTGCTAGATCTTTCTAACCGTTTTAATAAAAATGAAATAATTGATTCTAAAATTCAAAATGTAATAAACAGAGAAACTAAATACTGGCAAGCTGTATAGAAAAAAATTTATACTTGATTCAGTTTTTAGGTCAGCAAAATTTAGCTTTTCGTGGAAGTACGAATAAGTTGTTTGAAAAAAACAATAGTAGCTTTTTAAAATGCATAGAAATGATTTTCAAATTCGACTGGATTATGTCAGAACATACAAAATTTTGATGAAAAAGTTATGTCTATTTCTGTTTTCTATAAGTTTATAATTATGTTATGTACCTCAATGAAAAAATACTTGTATGGCTTCTACTTGTAAAATATAAAAATGAAAATAAATTTATGAAAATACTTTTTAAAATTATTTTTGAGTAGTGGATAATAATACCTAACTTAACCCGTATCTGTACTCACGAGCGTAATACAAATTTGTGGCGTTATTTTAAATTTGCACAAGGGCGCCAAAAGCGCTAGGCGCGGACCTGTAGAAGTTATAACAACTAATTACTGATAAAGAATTACAAACCATTACAGTTATTATAATACATGCAAAAATAATGAGAAGCCCTTGTACAATTGACAAGGTTCTCAAAAAATTATTCTTGCAACGCATAGCTTGACATCAGTCTCAGTAGAGAAAGATACTGCGATCGCAGAATCAAAACAGTTTCATATATATATACAATGCATAGAAAATATTGCAGTTAAGCGAAAGATTAAAAATGAATATTGTTTAAAACTACTATAATAGTAGACATTAGAAGTTAAAAACCATAATTATGTCAATGGAAGAAAGTAGATCACTAAAAATTCAGTGCAATACACATAAGTACTTAAACAATGTAATACACAAACAAAAATTAAAGAAAACATAAAAACCAAATAAACAAAGATGTAATACTCATCCTGGAACTATAACTAAGCTGTCCATACAGAATAACGTGTTTTATAAAAAGGAATATTTTACCTATATAATTTCTTTATTTTAGAAACACTACCAATTTATTAAAAAATGAACTTTAATAACCTGAGTACTTGTTTTACCAACCCTTAATCATTTTATGGTTACATTTACATTTAAAGCTCTGAAAACGATTACTAATGTACTGATGATCACTCATAAACAAAGTATTGAAAGATAATTTAATTATCAATTAAAGTGTTAATACATACTTAGTTCTATAATCAGTTTTACCTAAATAATGGTGATAAATTTACTGTGCAATTACAATTTGTTTAGGATAAAACAGAAGATTTTTCAACAATTAAAATAGTAAGTTTACAAAAGTTAATTTTATATAAGAAACTATCACGACACTTAGTGCTTTAGTGTTTCTGAATAATTTATATTTATTATTGTGTACCAATAACCGTTTTTGCTTTATTTTGTATAGGAAGAAACAATTTGAATTCTGCGGGAAGTTCATCCTCCGAATATAATCTATCTGAGAAATAAATCCTTCTTATTCGACAATTGGCATGTACTTGTACTCTAAGAGTTTCAACATAATTTGTCCCATAGGCACGTCTCGTAAAGTCAGCTACATTAAATTGTATTTGATTCCAACCTTCGTCTAACCTCATTGGCATGGTACATATGAAAGGTTTTACCCGTGTTGTTGACTGATAATTACTAGCTCTAAATCGTCTTCTAACATTTTTATCATCTAATATCTAAAGCAGAAGTAGATGTTAATAAGAAATAAATAATGCTCACTACTTTACCTGTACTTCGAACGTATAATACTTTTTTAAATTTTTCACAATCATTACAAGGAAAGGTAATTTTATGCCTAAGGTTTTTCGTGGATCCGCTGGACAAGTGATATATGTGGTACTAACATTTGAACCTACAACTTCTAACACTAAAGACTGGATGTCTTCATCAGTAATACGTTTTATATGGCCATTTTTAACTTTCTTATCCCAAATTTGTAACGGTTTACTTCCAATACTATACAAAATTGAAAGGAATCCGCTTTGAAACGTATTCTTAAACATTTTCTTTTATATCACCGTCAATTTTATTTGTGTAACCAAAAACGAAAATTAGACATAACAAAAAAGTGAGGTTAACCAATACAGTTGTTTATTCTCAATTTATTCTGTTTGTCTTGGTGTTAATGCTACTAGCGCGACCTACCGTAAAATAGTTAAACCATAAATATGAAAGTTTGTATTACGTGTCACAGATGGCAATTACATTATCTTAAATGAAATTTTTAACATATTGATTTTTCTAAGACGTAATGAATCTTTTACGTATTATCGATAAATACACAACTTATTTGTTAACTATTTATTAATTATTACGTGTTACCAATACGTTATTTATCTATTTCTTAGTTCCGGATAACAATTCTGTTTCAAAATATACTCAAAAAAAAAAAAGATAACACGTGTAATTGATATCTTATTAAAAAAAATTATTACTTTTGCAATAATATATTTATTTAATAGTTTTTTGCGTAGTGCGTGCATGTCACATCTAGTGATATAAGAAAAATCTTTTTATATTATGCAGTTATTAAGTAATAATTTCGAAAAAGACGCTGAGCTGCATGCATACTAGAATAACTTTTTTTTGCATTTATTTGCTTTTCTCAATTTTTCAAATTGTTCAATTTCTTAAAAATTTGGTGTTTGATAAAAATTATTGTATTGTCTAAACATTTTGAAACTAAACTTTTATAAAACAAACTGTAAAATCGTTTTTATTGGGTTCAACTGTTTAAGGTCTTTATTGGGACCTAAAGTATAAAAAACGGTTTCCAACGTCTAAAGAATGATTTCAATGAAATGCAAATGCAAGAGGTCAAAAACGTACACAAAAGAATGAATGGAATTTTTCTATAATTTGCGAATGCCATTTTGATACCTCCATTAATAGGTGTAAATTACTTTACAGAGTAATGTAACATTACTAATTCTTAGGTAAAAGTAAAATTACTTATTAAAAAGTACCTACCTAGTTTACATGATTTAAATTTACACAACCATGATGTTTACATCAAAAAATGTAATTATACTTTACGGGATGTAACAAGTTTACCTACAAATTAATAATTTTACATTGCTTTGTAAAATTATATTCTAGAGTAATTCTACACAAATTAATGGCGATAATAAAGTTACCTCCGTAGATTACAGTAAAACTCGCCTGTTTTAGCAATAAACAATTTGCCTGTAACGCTAAATAACTATTTGCTACTGATTTTATGTAAAAAATAAAGGTCACTCTAAAAATCCGATGAAAAGCAAAGCATATTTTGTAGTATTTAAATTTATTTACAAGAATCAATAAATTAACAGTTTAAACTTAGTACGATTTTTTTTGTTCAAATATGGAAAATATGGAAGGAAAAACTGAAAAAAAAAATATAATCACTAGTTTTGTGTATTGCCGCTATTGCGTTAATGACTGCTGGAAGTTGAGTACGCATACATTCAGTTAAGTTACAGATTACGTTCTTCGATATTATTTCACTGCTGGAATAACAACTATTTGAACTCTTGTTCAGCTTCTGGAGCTAATGTATGCTTTCGACTCCGTTGTTCCAACTTATCCCTGACACGTTCGATCGGATTCATGTCCGGACCAATCTAAATGTCTAATTACCACTTTATCTAAATATTATCTGGCAACTCTGACCGCGTGAGGTAGTAGTCGCTTGTTAATACACGTTGGAGCGTATTTTTTTACATCCTCCTACAAGATAATTTTACGGTACAAAGTCTTCTGTTAACTCACTGACATTTTGATTTTTGTTTTGTTCTGTAAAAGTGCAAATACTTCAAAACGGCATTTCCTTAGATAGTAACTTTTTGCCCGGATCCTGGTCTTTTCATTAGCAAACCAGTCTCTTTATTGTGCTAGCACGTTTATTAGACAGGACAAAAGCTCTTACTGACAATTTTTGCAGTTTTATTCTATCCGTGCCTATCTTAGATTAATGCTACAATTATTACTACGTTAACAGAATTGAAAAGCATTGTGAATTGTTAGATGAATACTGCAAACACTATATCGTGTAGCTAAGGCAAAATCAACAAAAAAATCAAAACAAAACAAAACACAGGAATATTTTTATTAGCGCGGATAAAAAGTACATAGGTATTAGAGTGATCAACAATAACAGATAAAAAATGTCACAAATTACATTTCTCAAAAAATGAATAATTGAGCACCTACTATAGTTTATAATTGGCAAACAATTGATAGCAAAGCCATCTCATAGTTTATGATACTATGTATATACGAAACGGTAAATAGCTATAAAAGTGGTAAAAATTGTAAGCACTCAAACAGCAATGTAAGCTTGTAATGTAAATTCACAGTTCAATAAATATGTTTTTATTCGACTACAAAACGAAAGTAACACCAGAACACTTTTTTATAAAATCAACAACTAACTTGACGTTTTACCCCTACTCTCTTCAACAAAAAAAAACAAACACGCTAACTTGATAATATAAAGTATAAACTAAATTCAAATAAAAATAATAACTGAAATAAGATAACTATAATTATTTACACCACTTGTATCAAGATTGCAGCAAACTTGTGACAACTATAAAACTTAAAGCAATATTGTCGTGACAAGTTGGAGACTTGCAGCAAGTTTGTTGCAAGTTGACTAAGAAAGCAATAACAAGCTTGTGACAATCTTGTTCCGACAAACTTGCAGCAATATTGTTACGTCTTGCCATGACAAGATTTGAATTTGCAGAAATATTACAGTACCCTGTCATCGCAAAGTTTAAAATTTGTAAAAATGCTATTGAAACATGTAATCGCAAGACTTACTTACTTACAGACATATTAACGTTGCCTGTCATAAAAATTCGTCAAACGTCAAAGAAAGGTATAAAGAGAAACAAAAAATTATTTTGCTTCCTGGATATTGTAATTAAATAAAGACTTGTTTCTACAAACTAGTTACAACTTCATTAGGTACTGTCTATTTTTTTAAATTCTGTTCCATTTCCACCTGTTCTATTCATAAAATTAAGAATAACATTAATTGCTGATTTGATGGTAATGTTAAATAAGCTAAAAGCATGCAAAACTTTAATAATTTAAAATCATATTATTATACAATACACTCAAACTTGGTTACTAGGGTTTGCAAAATTATCTAAATTTTTTAATCGAATAAGTATACAAACCTAAGATGCAAACCAATAATTGCATTAAATTGGAATAATACTCACCTAAAAAGTCTACGATGAGTAAACACAGAACTAAATAATAATGTGTTAGTATACAAACACCATGTAAATGACAGACATGACTTTTATTAACATAAAAATGTCGAGACATGCGCCGGTATTTATGCGTTCTGTAAATTTGAAAAAGAAAGTTTTCTGCAAGCTTGCAGCAAGCTTGCAGCAAGCTTGCAGCAAGCTACTCAAACTTCTCGATCGTGTGTCGTCAAAGTTGCCAATATTACCAATATTAGTGTAAACTTGCAGCAAGATTCGTAAACTTGGCAAGGAAAAAGCAAGCTGAAAGGAACCTTGCTGTAAATTTACATGCTATCTGGGCAAAGACCTGGACCGGACCGATAGAGATCCGAAAATTGGACCGAAACCGAAATTTTTAATTGTACCGAAACCGGAACCGGAACCGAAATTTGTCCAAGTTAAATTTACCAAACCGGCCCAAAACAGTTATTAATTTTTCGGTGTTTTCGGTTCTTTTCGGTTTTATTTTCAAAGTTATAAGCGTAATACATAAAAACTTTGGAAGAACAGTGAATATGTAATGTTTAATTAGTAAATACAGTACGTTTAAAAAAATCAACACACCATTAATAAAAAGAAAACAAAATACCGTTATGATGTTTAATTCACTGTTCTAAGAACTACACAATTCTCCTCAGAAATTTGCTGACACCAAAAATAAATACAAAATGACGTTGGCAGATAAGACGTAGTTAATTTAAGTTGTTATTCTATAAATGTTTACAGATGCTTAAATGATGTAACGTTACGTAGGTCTGTCAAAATACTTAAATAAATAAACAAGACTGCAAAAATTAAGCTTTCACTATAAAAAATCGTATAGAAACAAATCTAAAAAGAAAATTAATAACTTTTTTATTTTAATTGGTGTAGGAAGAATTTCTTTTTTCAGCTAAATTTATAATAAAACAAGGTTTAACGCTTTTACGTTTCGCCAACTTTAATTGGCTTTTTCATCTGTAACAATTAAAAACAACAATAATATATGATAAATGTTTACAATGTATCATCAAGTTACAATAATAATAAAAAGTAATTACAAAATTGCAATTTTATATAGAATAGAATAATTTTTTTTTATTATGAAATATATTATACTTACTTAAATTAATATAATTTATATTAATTTAAGTAAGTATAATATATTTTATAATAAAAAATAAAAATAATAAAAATAAATAAAAAAATAATTAAAAAAAGTTATTCGATTCTATATAAAATTGCAATTTTGTAATCACTTTTTATTATTATTGTAACTTGATGATACATTGTAAACATTTATCATATATTATTGTTGTTTTTAATTGTTACAGATGAAAAAGCCAATTAAGTTTTATTATAAATTTAGCTGAAAAAAGAAATTCTTCCTACACCAATTAAAATACATAATCACAGCTAAAACTAATCTTTTTATTTAAACTTATTAATCGTCAGGAAGATCGATTATTTTCACAAAATTAATTCGAGCAACAATTCATAACAGTACTTATAAACAAAGATAATTGATTACAACATGAACATCCAATACGAAAGAAATACTACAATTGCAGTGTTAAACAACTACATCAAGAAACACATCAGAAATCCAAACTTTAACTTAATCAAGAAGTTTAATAAAGTTAACAACAAATTAATTAGGGTAAGTGCAAAATTGCAATTTTTAATTAAATGTAGATACAAAAATATTATTCCTAATTTAAAAAAAAATATGAATACAAAAATTATAAAATTTTCTAATAATCAAAATACAGGAAAATTTGAATCAATGCAAATCTAGTTTACAAAAAATATTTTATCTTTACTTATTAAAGATTCCTTTTCTGAAAAGAATTATTACCAACAAATAGTCAGTAATTTAAAGATGCAATTAGAGAAATATTTCCCCAAAACAATAATTACACTACTACTTCATCTTAATACAAAAAGTAACTATAAATTAAAGCAAATATTAAAAGAAACCCATGAAAAAAAAATCAAAAATCTAATTTATAAAACAGAAAACAAAAAAAATAAACTTGAAACAATTAATACATATCAAAATCAAAATTGGGTAGTCAATTTGTCTAATATTGTAATACCACAGTATGTAACAGATGTTATAAAGTATGGACCAAATTTTAATCTACCTATCAATGATATTTCTAAAATACCAATAGCAATCATTGTAGCAAACATAGAAACTGGAATAAAAAATTTAGATCATAACTTACAAAACACAATCCAAGCGGATATAGTTAACGTCATCACGAATTTCAATAATAAAAATAAAAATAAATGTAATAATAAACAAAAGACACAACAAATTAACACAATAAAAACTATAGTAAATAATAAAAACTTACCATTCACTCAAAAACAAGTGACTAAAACAAAACAATTTCTTAAACTACATAACGAAATCATAATAACATCTGCGGATAAAACTCAAAAAAGAGTAATACTTAATGCCACCAAATATAATCAAAAAATGACACAATTACTACAAGATAATAATATCTATAAAAAAATAAATTCAAAATAAAAACAATACAATTATTAAAACATTATTTAATAATAATTACATAGACATAACCGATTACAAAGAATTACATTGTCAAAACGGCCTACCATCGAAAATTTATGGACTGCCAAAATTACACAAAGAAGACTGTTCTTTACGCCCCATTATCTCTACTTGTAATAGTCCAGTTTATAAAACATCAAAATTCTTATCAAAAATTATTTCTAATATAACTAAAAATAATAAGAATTGTATAAAAGATTATTGGTCTCTAAAACAATCTATTAATAATATTATTATACCAAAAAATCATAAAATAATATCTTTAGACATAGAATCAATGTATACCAATATTCCTATAAATCTTGTTATTAAATCAGTACACACAAACTGGCATTAAATACAAAAATTTACTAAAATACCATTAACTGAATTTATACAAATCATCACATTAGTTCTAAATTTCACCTACTTTACCTTTAAAGATGTCATGTATTCACAAATCCAAGGACTTGCCATGGGTCTTCCTATTTCTTCTACCATTGCCGACCTTGCAATTGGAGACATAAAAAATGACATTTTAAAACAAAATCCACATATTACTTTTTATGGATGTAGATGACATCATAGTTATAAGCCACGAAAATGAAATTCAAAATTTACTCTTATCTTTCAACAATGTACACCCACTATTAAAATTTACACTTGAAATAGAAGAAAACAGTATCCTAAATTTTCTTGATGTAACAATCATTCACTTGCCGGATGGTACAATAAAAACTAATTGGTATAAAAAAGATACAAAATCTGATCGTTATACTAACTATAACTCTATTACATCTTTTAAATATAAACAATCAGTCATTTACAACTTAGTTGACCGAGCAATTAAACTTTCTTCTGAAGATTTTCATACACAAAATATAAACATCATTCGACAAATATTAATCAATAACAACTATCCATTACAATTTATAAATCATACAATCAAAACTAGATGGGAAAAAATCAAATATAGCAATAACCACAATACGTTTGATAATTTTCAACTTCAACCCAATTTTTTTGATCCATTATTCAATATTGAAATTACTCATACACCTTCATATATATCTATACCATATGTATACACACTGTCAGAAAAATTAGCAAAAATTTTAATCAAACACAACATTAATCTAGCTTTTAAAAATACAAACACTCTTGGTCATAATATATACACAAACCTAAAAGATAACATCGATAAATCCTCTAATTTTAATATCATCTACCAAATTAATTGTATTAATTGCCCTGCAGTCTATATAGGTCAAACCAAACAATTATTAAAACATAGAATAACTCAACATAAAAATTTAATAAAAATGCTATTAAGAATCCATCGATACCAAAAACTGCCTTAACTGTGCATGCACTAAATCATTTTCACAGTTTTGATTACTCCAATCCAACCATATTACATAATGAACCAAAATTGTATACGCGCCTTTTCCTAGAGATGTTTGAAATTAAACGTAACATAAATTCAATCAATTTCCGTAATGATGTAATGAATTTAAGTTCCATATTTTCTAACATAAAATAATTCAATTTATTATTTAATTATATTATAATAATAGAAGAGAAAAAAAATAAAAATATTAAATTTTCTACCCAATTTTACTAATAATTTAAATAAAATTTTTATAATATTTTACATTTTATATCAAACTTATTTTCCTTTATTGAAGTTATTCAATATTAATTTTCTATAAATTATGTTACCTTGATTCCCATATCTTGTTATTCTCAATTGCATTTCCATTTTTAATATCAGTATTTCGCGTTAACTTATTAAATGTAGTTAGTCCAAATGTAATTGGTTTGATTTATTATTTTGACAAAAATTTTTCTGCTATTTATTTATATTAATTTAAGTAAGTATAATATATTTTATTATAAAAAAAAAATTATTCTATTCTATATAAAATTGCAATTTTGTAATTACTTTTTATTATTATTGTAACTTGATGATACATTGTAAACATTTATCATATATTATTGTTGTTTTTACTTGTTACAGATGAAAAAGCCAATTAAAGTTGGCGAAACGTAAAAGCGTTCAACCTTGTTTTATTATAAATTTAGCTGAAAAAAGAAATTCTTCCTACACCAATTAAAATACATGATTACAGCTAAAACTAATCTTTTTATTATAACTTTTTTATGATTATTGATCTTATGATTACTATAAGCGGTATTTTATCTTTGTAGTAACATACGTCCGGTCTGTTCTTTAATAAAGTGATAACATTACCCGATTGATAACATTTTTCTTAATTCCAATAAGCGGCGTGCACTGTATATTAATAATTTCTTTGCTGCGGGAAAAATAGCTGGTATCTTTTTTACTCCAGTAAGAACAAATAATATATTCGAATTTTTTTTGACGCGTCAGATAACAACTTATGCTACTTATCTAAAAATAATACGTTTGCACTGAAGCTATTAGGTCAAAAGCTTTTTGTCAGTGCAACCACTCACAAAATCCACGTCGCGATTCAAAACTAACGTCTGTTAACTATTGTAAGGGTATAAGGGTGCAGAGAATAACTTTTCAGAATATCGTGTTACTGTATGTACTGTGGAATATGTTAATTTTGCGAGTTAATTTTCTAGTGCTACTGCGGGGACGTTCTTCTACAATTTGCAATATTTGTACATACATTAGAGGAAAACAACTATTTAAGTTTTGATTTTATTGAAAATATTTATTGTTTTGCTTAGTGGCGTAGCTACATATTCAGCGCCCTGGAGCAAGTAAAGTTTGGGCACTCCTTTTGTCTCGCAAGAATTACAGCAAAATATTATGCTTTATAATCTTTATCTTTTTATTTCAATTTTATACATTATTTAATGGCAATTCATTTAAAATATAATATATTCAAACAGTAACATTAAATTAATAAACGTGGTATGATATAAACTACCAACATTAAAGAATTGATAAAATTAATAATATATAAATCTATGAAAGATGTATTTGTTTATTAAGTATTGTTAAATTGTGTAACACTTGATTAAACATATTTTATGAATTGATGAAATTTGGTATCATTATTGTTAGCTTTTTTGAAACTTTCGTCTCTCTGAGTCAACTGCCCTTAAAATTCGGGCGCTCGGAGCAGCTCCATGACTCCATGGTAGCTACGCCCCTGGTTTTGCTGGTTCTTTAGCTGCTAGTACACGAGGTGGTTTTTTTCGCCCACGATCTTCGTAAGTAGGAATAATCATTGATTATAAATAACACTTCTAATCTCTCTCACACACACACGCCAAAATAAAGTTTCATGAAAGCAATTTACACAAATAATTTAGCAACTGAAGAAATCGAGACAAAAATAAAGCAGGTTGTCGAACTGAGTTCTAAGAAAGCTAAATTTGGTATTTATACTTATTACATTCCACATTTTTTTGTTTAATTAGTTGAAGTCTTGTTTTGGTTGCAACAAGATAATTGTAATCGAGTACAAAAGCAAGGAAGATTGATAATTGTAATTATTTTGTTAACAATTTATTTTGTGGACGATTAAGAATTTAAAAAAAAATCAACAAAATACGTTTTAAAATACAACAAAGCTCTTAGAATTGATCGCATAGTTTAAGTGAACAGTCAATCTCGACTTATTTAAGTAGTCAGAACCGGTTTGAAAACTGTAATTGCAAATATCTCGAAAATCGATCACTTTAGACCAAATCTTTAAAAAAATCCCTTGAGTTTGTAGTTGTTAACAGAAACAAACGTGGAATAAGTTATATTTCCCGTCATACCTATAGTCAAAACATAATTGACAAAACTACGATAACATAAGCTGATGATTGGTCATAAGATAAAAGTCACCTTTTGAACGAATGAATTTTGAGTTTACAATACATATGATGAGTATGTAGAACACGTTTATATAATTGTCTATAAATTATTTATCACCTAATCTTTAGTAAAGGATGGCCATGACACTAATTAATATTTTCCTAACTTTTGTACGCTTCTGTTGAGTTGTATAAATAATTTTCGTATTTTATTTAAATATGTAGTTGAAGTACTAGAACCAAAAAAAATCAAAAAGTATCAAAAAAAAAAACAAGAACCGAACCGTTTGTGTCTATAGGAACCTAAACCGAAATCGGACCCGTTAATACGTTTCGGTCCAGCTGTTGAACGACTGCGCAACAACAACACGTACTTTAAATGTGCGATAATGTTTATCAGAGATTTTAACTTTATCTTTGTGGTGACTAATTTAAGTGGCCTATTATTTATTATATAGTAATGGAAATCTTAATATTCGTCTGGCACATGTTGAACATGTGTTAGTAAATTGTACATGTGAAACTTTTGTCGGTAAAACTGCTACTCGATTTTCAGGATAGTCTATCGCAGTGGGCAATCTTCCTTATATGTTCATATCATATGCTTTTAAAAAACAAGATAGTATTTTTGATCAACATGTTTAACTAATTAATTTAGTAGGATGTTATTTAAAATAGGTATAACGCAAGCAAGAATCTATAGTTACGACAACCTGTTTATTTTAAAACCTTTTTTGCAACAAATTTTTAGATATCTATGAAAAAATAAAGACGTACATATATTAGTTTTATTTGACATTTGCCTCAATTGTTTTTTATTATGCTATAATCATCTAATTATAAAATTTTGTCATAAGGTTATCTAATTATTTTTTTAATTCCTAAACTTTTTTGCATTGATAACATTGACTTGAGTATTCCTTCTTACAGTTTATTTAATTTATAAATAGACAAATTACATCGATAAATCTTATTGAAAGATAAAAACCATAGATTCCAATTTATAAAACGAAAGTATTTGGCTGCTACGCAATTACCAATAATGAGATCACATGAAAATTAAATTACTTTGTCGAATTTTTTAAACAAACACATTTACAAAACACATTTCGTTGTTTCGGTACTATGGTTGCATGGTTGGTCCATAGAAACGAACTACATATTAAAAAAAAAGTACTATTTTTTCAGATAAGTTTACATAGAATCAAAACGAAGCCGTTTTTTAAAAGTTTGTAACAAAGTTAATCTTTTAGTAAATCAAAACTCACATTTAAATCAACAACATTTTAAAAATTAACAGATATAGTAGTATTTCTTAACACTTAGAAATTTGTAAAAACTCAACAGAATAATAAAAATAATAAAAATTAAATTCCAATTTTTTTGTAATTGTTTAAAAATATTAGATAATTGATTTCAAAGTAGCAATTGCATTTAAAAAAAAGAAAACAATTTAAAAAGTACTAAAGGTCACGTTAAATTAAACCATTAATAAGAAAATCAAACTTTTAGGAATCTGTCACAAATCAATTCAATAAAAACTGTCAGGAACCTCATACAAGATTACGTTTTTTTTAGAACTACGCGTTTACTACTTTTTCAAGGTCAACTTTCAGTAACATACAATGCAATTACTTTGATAGGTCTCTTAAAAGTTAACTTGTTGATGAAGTTTTTAAATTTATCTTTTCTATCAAAAGACGCTTCAATTTTTGAACGTGTCACATGTTTTTTTAAATAATTTGGACAAATTGTTATCTTTCAAATATTGTTGTAAACTTAAAAATAATAATAAAATAATTGATTAATTCGTGAAAAGTTGCTTTTGTTAGGTTTTAAACTGAAAGAAACCAAACTTGCATGATGTATCATATATAGAATCGAGCTTATGAGCTCAAGCATGAAAATATTTGATTTCAATCGAGAAACTTTGACATCGAAAAGTATGCAAGTTGTTGCACGTGGAGTTCTACTAAAACAGATTTGTGCTTCTGTGAGCTTAATTCTTAATTAGTAAATTGCATTTTTGTCTGTCAAAAAAATATCAATTTGTAGTATGTATCTTATTAAGCGCTATGTCCCATATTTTCCTCGTGTAATATATAAGACAATATACATTTAAATTTGTGATAGTACATCATGCGTCTCCGGAAAAACACAAAAAACATTGGTTCTTTCAGAAGGATACAAAAAATTCTATGGAAATAACAAATACGTCCGATATAGGTGATAATAATAAAAGTGACGATTCCGATCTGTCAAAAGACAAGGGTGATAAACCAAATTGCGTTCTAGTTGTTGATCTTTGTGTTGATCGATATAAAAGTGTATAATAATACCTAAAACTAAAATCGAATCTGATGATGACTACGATAATATTCTTTTAAGTAAACTAACGGAGAAGTTGAAGCTGTGCATTTATATACAAAATAACTGCTAAAATAAATTTATGCAGTGTTCAAAAACGCCTACATCAACCAGCCAATATTTCACAACATAAAATAGAACTAGAATTACTTAATTGATAGTTCACAAATTTATAAAATTTTGATAAATGTATAAAGACTTGATAAAGCTTAAATTTATAAGCGAAACGTTGTCAACTAAATATATCTAAAGTTAAAATAAAGGAAGAAGAAAAAAAAAAAAAAAATGGTTCCAATTAACCAATGGCTGTTTTATTAAAAAAAAAAAACTCTTCAAAAACCTACTTAATTATAAAACATAAACAAAAAACAGCAAAAAACCTCTTTTCATATAAAAAATAAAATAGAACAATTTATAGGAACCTTTTTTCATGTATATGTCGGTTATTCACTTACCTCAGTAAGATAATACTGGTCGCTTCATTTGGATCTTCAGTTATGACTTGCAACAGATGGAAAGAAATAAAACGTTTTCTTTAATAGTATTCCCATTATGATATATTTAACCTTTTTGATTCTTGGTACGACAAGTTGTAAAAACGTTATCAACGTATATAGAGTCATAACAGAATCTAAAAAAATGAGCTTTTAGGAAGTATGGAGTCTGTAAAGTTTGAGCTTGTACGAAAAAGAGGAAGCTCCAGTGCCTTTGGACCAAAAAGAAACGCGGAACTGCCGAGATTTCTTAAATGAAAGTACGGAAAACAGATGTGATCACCAGCATGAATGGAGAAAAAAACAATTGCTGCAAATTTTCTGACTACCAATCCCAATCTTTTGTAATCTGTACAAAATGTCTAGTGGCGTTTTGTTTTAATAAAGACAAGAACTGTTTTGTTCGATTATATACACAGTGATTATAATTTTGTTAATGCATTGTGTACTATATTTCACACGGAACAGTTTTTTGAAAAATGTTAATATTTTTTCAATAAATTGTAATACTTTTTATACTTTTTTTCTCTAAAAATAAAATTAACAGGTCAGGTAAATTCAGTATTTTAACCATGTTTTGTTGGTTATAGATACAACGTCATTCGGAGATCTATTAAATAATAATAAATTTTACAAACAAACTAAAAACAAAAGAAAGTTTTTTAGGTGAACGTTTATGTAAAATTGTAATGGAATCAATAAATAATTATTACATAAGTTATACGACTAATTAATGATTTTATGAATGATGATATAGTTAACTGAACTTATATTTTAAGTGTCAGTTTTAAAATTGACATTTTTGTCATATAAATAAAGAAACTTAAAAATACAAGCTTCAATGACAATACAAACCAAACTGCTGTTGCAGAACTCCTAATTCAAGAAACTAAATATAAGAAATTTTATAAAAAACTGGAACACGTCAACAAACTGTTTTCAGAGACAAAAAAAATACTAATGCCTGGTTGCACCAACCCATCGTAAAAACAGTCGATCGATCCATTAATCGGCAATTCTCCGATTTTTCAAATTATTTAGTTGCACCAAAAAAATTACAGTTTTTTGAATCGAGTGTTTTTTCCAAAGTGAAGTGAGCAGTGCATGAAGTTCTACAAAAATTGTGTAAATTTAACCTAAAAGTAGATATAACAATCAAAATAAAAGTGAAATTTATGATATAGAAAAAAAAATTAAAAATCAAGAATTTGAGCATAACGAAATAGCAAATGCAATAAAAATAAAATATTAAATTTTGAAGAAAAACTAAAAGAAATTGAATGTAAGAAAGCAGAAATCGAACTTAAGAAGGCAGATATAGAATTAAAAGAAACTGAAATTAACTTTAGAAAAAATTTACGTATTTTTCTGTAATCCTATAGAAATTAATTATAAAAGTAAAGTTAAATAAGTTTATTTTTTATTAATTCAAATTTCAAAAAAAAGTGTTAATCAAATGGGTTCGTAATGCATTTCCACTTAGTTCATCTTCAGCATGTTGATGTTCAGCTCCAATTTGATTTTGTTGATCGCAATTGTTATGTTTTTAAGTACATTTGGCAACATGGGTAGAAAACCAGCAGCGCTACGCGCAATCGTACAATACAAAATAATACATATAAGAAATACAAAGCTACATGGTGAATGTATAATCTGGGTTACAAATTATTATTAACAAATAAAAGTTAAGACAATTAAACGAGTTATTTACATACACAACAATTGGCAACGAGGATGGGATAATTAAAAATACCATTTATTACGATTTACGAAGGACATAGAAAAAAAAAACAAAATGGCTACAGCCACACCCGGGCGGGATGAAACAGTTGTGTTTCAGGTTCAGTCTTCATTTACCATTGAAATTTTTGATACAGCAAAGACACGTAGGTCACGTTGGGTAAAGAGACTAGAAGGTGCATTTCAAGTTTTCAAAATTCCAGAAGAGGTAAAATTACAATACTTACTGCATTACATGGGGGCACAATCGTACGACACATTGTGTGATAAATACGCACCTGAAGTTCCTGAAGATAAAACCTATGAGGAAGTCGTTACAACTATGGATAATTTTTACAACCCTGCACCTCTAGAAGTGGCGGAGATATTTCGATTTCAAAAACGTACACAGGAGGAAGGTGAGTCCGTACAGGAGTTTTTACTTGCATTGCAGAAACTGTCAATTAACTGTAAATTTGGAAGTTACCTAAAAAGTGCAATTCGCAACCAATTCGTTTTTGGATTGAAATCACGACGAACCCAGTCAAGACTGCTCGAGACGCGAAACCTTGACCTAGATAAAGCAGTGGAAATTGCAAGCGGCATTGAAGCATCTGAAAAAGATAGCAACCAATTTCATTACATTTCAAATACGCAAGTACATAAATTGCATGCTAAAAGCAAGAGTAGAGATAGTTGTATTACTAACCCTAGTTTTAGGCAAAACGTTACACAAAGCAAATTTAAGTCGGTTGGAAATACTAATCCTAATGAGTTACATACAAAGGCTAGCTCTAGTAAGTTAGGCGGACACCAAAGTTCAAATAAGTGTTTGCGTTGTGGTTCTACAGAACACCTTGCAAATCATTGCAAGAAAAAGAATTTATTTTGCAATTTTTGTAGAACTACAAGACATATACAAAAAGTTTGTATTAAGTTTAGGAATGTTAATACTGTTGAGGAAATATTTAGTATTAAGGGAAACTATACAAGAGATAAATTTATTGCTACATTAAAAGTAAATATTGTAGAACTTGAATTCGAAATTAATTCAGGGACAGCAGTGACCCTGATAAATGAACAATTATACACTAAGTATTTTTCAAATTTACATTTACAAGAAACTGATACTAAATTAGCTTCATATTGTAAAACCGAACTCAATGTGATAGGTATGTTTTCAGTACAGGTTGAGTATCAGGAGATCACTTTACCATTATATTTGTATGTGGTTGAGGGTGAGGGAATTTCATTACTGGGACGTGAATGGATACGCGATCTAAAAATAAAATTAGACGAAATTAATACAATTACAGACCAGGAAGAATTAACTACAATTCTTACAAAATACAAAGATTCATTGGATAAATCTGTTGGAAAAATAGTAGGCATGCAGGCTTCAATTTTTCTTAAACCAAATACAAATCCAGTATTTATGAAACCTCGTACAGTTCCTTTTGCTTTACGAAGCAAAGTAGAAGCGGAAATCGATTCATTAGTGGCACAGGGAATCCTGGAAAAAGTTAATTTTTCATACTGGGCTACCCCTATAGTCCCAGTGGTTTAGGCTAACGGAGAAGTTAGGCTCTGTGGCGATTTTAAGGTGACTTTAAATCCGCGTATAAAGGTAGACGACCATCCGTTACCAACGACGGATGATTTATTGATACAAATGGCTGGTGGTACAAAATTTTCAAAAATCGATCTTACAAAAGCCTATCTACAATTAGAAATCAAAGATGAAATGAAACATTTACTGACATTAAACACTCACAAAGGTTTATTTCGGTCAAATCGCCTTATGTTTGGTATCGCTAGTGCACCAGCAATATGGCAGCGGTTAATGGAGCAGGTCCTACAAGGCATTCCTGGCGTTTCAGTATTTCTAGATGACATTAAGATTACGGGTCCTACAACTACTATACATTTACAAAAACTCGACCAAGTTTTACAAAAACTAAAAGAACACAATTTAAAAATAAATTTCGAGAAAAGCGAGTTCTTACAGGATGAGATAGAATATTGCGGTTTTAAAATAAATAAGGATGGCATTACGAAAATAAAAAATAAAATAGATGCTATTGCTAAGGCACCTATTCCGGAAAATAAGACCCAAATCCGATCTTTTATGGGTCTAATTAATTATTACAGACGGTTCATTCCGAACACAAGTACAATTTTACACCCACTGAATAATTTACTTAAAAACGGGAGCCGATTCGTGTGGACTAAAGAATGTCAACATGCATTCGATACAGCGAAAAAGTCGATAATGTCCGAGCAAGTGTTATGTCATTTTAATCCAAAGTTAAAATTAATCTTAGCTACAGACGCATCACCTTACGGCGTTGGGGCAGTTTTGTCGCACATTTATCCGGATGGGACAGAAAGACCCATACAATTTGCATCGCAAACGTTAACACTAACACAACAAAAATACTCTCAGATTGACAAAGAAGCCTACAGCTTAATTTTTGGCGTAAAAAAAATTTACAATTATCTTTGGGGAAACCGTTTTACATTGATTACCGACTACAAACCACTTTTACAAATTTTTGCACCTAACAAAAGCTTGCCGACACTAAGCGCTACACGGATGCAGCATTATGCGATGTATTTACAAAGTTTTAATTATGATATCGTTTACAAACGTACAGATACACATTACAATGCAGACGCATTATCGAGATTACCAGTTAAATCAGAACAATTACATACGCACGATGAACCCGATATCTACGAATTGAACATAATAGAAACATTACCTACAACCGTACAAGATTTGGCATTTTATACTTCGAATGACCCTACATTAAAAACATTATTATACGGCTTACAGACAGGACGGTCAGTCGAAGAAAAGTTTAGGTTTAAAATAGACCAAAACGAATTCACTCTACAATCGGGGGTAATAATGCGCGGACTAAGAGTAGTAGTTCCTACAAAACTAAGACGAGCAATATTAAACGAATTGCATACGGCACACTTCGGCATAGTGAAAATGAAGGCTTTAGCTCGTAGTTATTGCTGGTGGCCGAGAATTGATTACGATATAGAGGAAATGTCTGGAAATTGCTTTAACTGCAATAAATTACGAAATAATGTAACCCCAGTGGAAGCTCACATTTGGGAAATGCCACAAGCGTGTTTCGAAAGAATACATGCAGATTACGCAGGTCCTTTGAACGGAGGTTATTATTTTGTTGTAGTAGACGCTTTCAGCAAATGGCCGGAAATTGTGTTTACAAAAAATATAACGACCGCCACTACAATAAAAATTTGTAGAAGAATATTTAGCTTATACGGGATACCGAAAGTTTTCGTTAGTGATAACGGCACGCAATTTACATCATATGAATTTCGCAGATTTTTGCGTAATAACGGAATTATACAGAAATTTTCCGCACCGTATCACCCAGCCACTAATGGGCAGAGTGAAAGGTACATACAAACCCTAAAAAAATCTCTCAAGGTAATGAACTGTGAATCAAATACAAAAGATCATGAACTATGTAAACTTCTTCTATAGTACAGAAAAATGCCACACTCTGTTACAGGAATAAGCCCTTCAAAATTGATGTTTGGGAGGGAGATTAGGACAAGAATAGATTTAATCAAACCGGAAGTAGCCAAAGCTACAAATAGGGTAATTACAAATACTCGAAATTTAGAAGTAGGGAAAAGAGTAGCTGCTAGAGATTATTTCTATGATAAGTGGCAATTCGGTAGAATTATAAGTAAATTAGGTACATTACATTACGAAATTCTATTGGATAACGGGTTAATTTGGAGACGGCATATAAATCAGTTACGGGAAATAGGTCATAATACACCTCAGGACAAACCAGTACCTGAATACACTGTACAAGAAAATCCAGTAGAGCACTTACTTACTGCACCCTTTCCTGAGGAAGATAAACCGAGCAATCCAAATACGCAGGTAATACCTGAAAAGACAGACGCAGCAAACCTAGATACTGAAAATTTACCTACCTTACGAAGGTCTACGAGAATACGCAGACCTCCGAATCGATTAAATTTGTAAACGCGGTAGATACAAACATACTTATTTTAGTCCTATTGTGATTTTACTTATGTTACCTACGTACAATTTAGAAACTCCTAAAAAGGGGAGGAAGTGTTATGTTTTTAAGTACATTTGGCAACATGGGTAGAAAACCAGCAGCGCTACGCGCAATCGTACAATAGAAAATAATACATATAAGAAATACAAAGCTACATGGTGAATGTATAATCTGAGTTACAAATTATTATTAACAAATAAAAGTTGAGACAATTAAACAAGTTATTTACATACACAACAGCAATCAATTTCAAAAACTTCATTGTTTTCTATAACTAAATTATGTAATACTGCTGTGGGAATTACTCTTAATACATTATCAACTTTTATTTGGATTCCAACAGATAAAACAGGAAACCGTCTTTTGCAGATATCAAACAATCTTTCAATGACATTTCTAGTATTTATATGTGAGTTTTGATAATTATTTTCTGATTGTGTTTGCGGATTACTTAGTGGTGTCATTAGGTGGTTTGTGCACATGTACCCTGCATCACCTATCAAATAAGTGTTAGGAAATTCGTTGTTAAGAAGTCGAGCACGAATTAAACTATCGTTATAAATAGAGCTATCGTGTACAGATCCTGGATAGCTTGCTACTATATCTCGAATCTTTAATTTTGCATCACCAATCATTTGCACATTGATGAAGAACCAGCCCTTACGGTTCCTATAAACCTCTGCGTTCTCTCCACCAGGGGACAAAATCTTAATATGCGTGTAGTCAATTGCTCCGACAACAGGAAATCTGGCAATATTATAGAATTGCTGTTTTACCACAGTAATTTCAGCATTTGTTACAGGTAATCGAATAAAGCGATCACTTAATAAAGCTATTAGTGCCCTACTTGATGCACTATTCTACACACTGCGCTTTTATGTACGTTAATATGATCACCAAGGACTTGTTAAAATGAGCCTGTGGCGTAATACCTTAATGTTATTAATATTTGATTTGTAGGAGTTACTTCATTATTTTTTTGGGAATTAATTAAATTTTCTCCAATAATTTGTAATAACTGGTTGACTGTTTGTTTGGAAAAACGATATCTTTTTTTAAACTCACGGTTGTCAAATAAATTAAATGGATCACGTCTTGACTTCACTTGTCGTATTTCTAGAAGGAGTTCCATTATGCGATCGAGTTCTTCATCAGATGAAGCAGAAGATGAAGACGTTGTATCCATGACTAACGATGTATTATTAAAATTCACATTAAAATACAATTAAATCATAAAAGATTAATAAAAATTACCTTACTTATGAACGAATGTACAGATTGTATGTTTATAATAAATAAATCACCACTTATAATAACATTATTAATTAAAAGATTGCCGAATAACCTTAAATTTCACAACAAACAAAATAGTAGTTACATTACAAAAATAAATTTAAAAAAAAACAAAAAATAACTAATAATAAAATTTTTCTTTAACATAAATAAAATATGTTTTCTAGTTATATATCTTGTGGGCCCATCCTTTTCTATTTCTTGCTTTATTCCATGTCATTCCTTTTTACTGTAGATCTTCTTTTATGCTTATATTCCATGTTGTTCTTGGTCTACCGGTCGGTTTTATTTTTTGAGGTATTACTTGCCATATTCTTTTTGTTGTTCTTTCTTCTCCCATTCTTATTAAATCTCTAAACCATTTCTGTCTTTGTCGCTTTATTTCTTTTACCACTGCTTCCACACCTAATTCACTTCGCGCACTCTCATTTCTTCTCGTTATTCCCATTACTCCTCTTAAATATTTCATCTCCATGGCTTGTATTCTGCTTCCTAATTGTTTTGTTAATACCCAGCTTTCACTACCATATAATAGTATAGGTTTAAAAATAGTTTTGTACACAACAATTTTGGTTTTTCTTGATATTTCTTTTTTGTTATAAAAGTATTGCTTATTGCTGCAATTTCTAATCTGTTATTTATTTCTGCTTCCATTTTTCCCTTTTTGTGTACATTTACTAATAGATATTTGTATACCCTTATTTATTGAATTTTTTTAAATTTATCTTAATGTTTATATGTATATCTTCTTGTCTTATCACCATTACCCTTGTCTTTTCTATATTTATTCTTAAGTTTTTATTTTGTAAAGCACTTGTCCATATTTCTAAATTATCTTGTAGGTGTTGTCTGTTTCTGGCATATATCACTAGGTCATCTGCAAAGACACTTTCTGCTATTTCTACACTTTCTATGTTTCTATATCACACTTTAATTTTCTTTCACTGCTTTTAATATAGCATCCATTATTAAATTAAACAACACTGAGCTAAGGACTGCTTCTTGTCTTATTCCTTCCTTCGTGATAAATTCTTCTGACTGTGGATTTTTTGTTTTTAGAATATTTCTTAATTTTCGTAAACGCTTTTCATGCAATTTTTTAATTTGGTGTTTACCTTTATTTTCTTTAAACTGGTCTGTTGTTCTGATTTCGTGATTAATGTTCTCCCTAATATTTTTTCACATATTTTGGTTAGTATACTTAATATAGTTATTCCTCTATAGTTTGAACCATTTTTTCTGTCACCTTGTTTATAAATAGGTAATACTATCTCTAGTTCCCAATCTGTTGGCATTTTCTCATATTTCCATGCTTTATTTAATAGTTTAGTAATCATTTTCATACTTTTTTCGCCTAAGTTCTTTATTGTTTCTGTTGTTATGCTATCATGTCCAGCTGCTTTCAGCTATTTTTCAACAATTTTACCGCGTCTGTTACTTCTTCTAGTATTATGTCATCGTGCTCATATTTTTCTTTTCCTTTGATCTTTATTGTATTTTTTCTTTTACTTCTACTTTTTTATTTATTTGTTTTATTGTTAGTATTTTTTTTAAATATTCTTTTCATCTATTCATTATTTCATAATCTTGTTCTAGTATTCTTCCGTTTTTGTTTTTCAGTTGTTTGATCTTATGAGTTTCTTTTGTTTTTAATAATTTTAATACTTTATAAAATAATTTTTGATTTTTGTTAAAGCATCTCTCTAGTCTTTTTCCAAATTCGTTCCAAAATTTTTGTTTTGTTTCTTTCACTATTGTTTTTACTTTGATCCTTTGTTCTTTATATATGTTGTACGTTTCTATTGTTTTGTATCTTAAATAATGTTTCCATTTTAGTTTTTTCTCTTTTATTTGTTGTTTTATTTCTTTGTTTCACCATCTTGTTTGTTTTTTGTACTCGCTAATTTTGGTTACCCTACATACTTCTTGTACTGTTTTTATAATCTTTTCTTTAATTCTTTTCCATAGTTGTTCCAACGTTAAATTTTCAGAAATTTCGTTGATTTTGTTCATCTCCGTCTCAATTTTTGCGCCGTCCATATTTTTTATAATTGATATGTTTTCATTTTTTTTACTACATTGTTTATATTTTTATCAATATTTTTTGTATTATTGTTATCCTTCGTTTCAATTTTCATTTTTGACATTACCAGATAATGATCAGAGTGTATTTGTGAACCTTTCTTAACTTTTGTATCTATTACGTTTTTCCGTTAATTTTTGTCGACGATTATGTAATCTGTTATTGATTTTTTATCTCTGCTTCTTACTTCTATTGTTATTTTACGTATTTCTTTATGCGCAAATATAGTATTTGTTATTATTAAGTTATTGATTATTAAAATACAGCAATTAATCAATTTTATTCCATTATTGTTTCTTTTATTTTCACCGTTTATTCCTACTGTGTCGCCTATTGTTTTATCTTTTTTGCTTTCTCTTGCATTTAAATCTTCCATTCTTATTAATTTTCTTTTTGTATCCTCTATTGTTTCTGTTAGTGATTCTCAGAACTTATCTTTTTTAGTCGTCTCATTTTCGTTTGGTCCATACACTCCATTTCTATTTTAAGTATTCTTTCTAATATTTCTGTCCAGTTATAAATGTATTTTATATTCTCCTTTTTAATTATACATCCCACTCCTTCTTTCGCTCGATATTTTTTTTTGTATTGCACTATATATGAAACTATGGCCTCCTTTTAATTCTATTTCACCTTTTCCTTTTTTATTCGTTTCTGCAATACCAACAATTTTCAGTATTGCTTTCTCAAACTCCTCCTCCAGCTCAGTTCCTTTTCCTCTTATACTCTTTATGTTCCATGTACCTATTCTCAATATTTGACACAGTTAGTTTTTTGAATAGTTTTTTGTTTGTTATTCTATGGTGCTTTTACTTTTGTTTAATTTCCATTTAGTTCTTTCTATGAATAGTTTTTGGTAACCTATTTTTACATTTTTTCCTTTACTTCTTTGTTCGTATGTTTTTATCCTATTTTTTTATTTCCTTTTTTGTTTGATTAAGTCGTTGTTAATAAATATTTTCTCTTCTTTTATTTTGTTAAATTTTGACTTATTTTTCATAATTTTAATTTTATCTTCATATTTTTCTAACTCAATTAAACAAGTTTTTTTTTATTGGTTCCAGTCTTCTGTTTGTCTCTTGTAATTGATGTTACTTTGATCTTCTATTAGCTGTTGGTTTTTTTTCTTTAATTTTATATTTTTTTCTTTTAGTTCTTTTATTTCATTATTGTATTTTATTTGTTTTAGTCTTATTTGACTTACTTCTTGAGTTAATTGTTGTAATAGCTTTAAGATTTTGTCTATTTTATCTTCTTTTGATTTTTGTGTTTTTGCTGGCGATCTTTCTATTTTCTTGCTTTTAATATACGTTTTTTTTCCGTCGCGGTCTGGCACACTTTCTTTTTTTCTTTTTCGCCGTCCGTTGATTCATTGTCCGTGCTGAACATTTTGCTAACTTTACTTGTTTTCTATTTTATTATTTATTTTATTTTAAATTACTACGTCCTTTAAAATCTATATTTTATATAATATGCAAAATTTTGTGATTATAGTCAAAAATAATTGTATTTTATTTATTTATCAATTCGGGTCAACCCCTCGATAACCGACACGCGTTCCGCTTTAATTACGTCATGTACCGCTAATAAAATTATTATATTTTTAGCTACTTTACATTTAGTTTACTAACCTTTTTATTTAATTAGCAGCTACTTTACACTTTTCTAACAATTTTTTTACCCTTTAACTACTCTAAAATACTTTGTACTTTGCGGTGTGAATGGGCCGACGTTGTCGGTTCTCTAGTCGCTAACTAACTTGTAAAGTTTTTACTATGAAAAGAGATTTGTTCGCCAAAAGAGTTTCGTAACCACTGGTTTAAATAAAGACTTAATTAAATTAATGAAAAAGTTGTTGAAACATGTATATATTTTTTAAATTTCTATATACAAACAAAATCACACAAACAACGTAAATTATAAATTATGATTTTTTGATACAAAAAATAATTTTCTAGTCAACATTAAATATATGTAATGAATTATAAACCGCATAGATTTGTAAAAAAGAACTTTAAGTTTAAATTATGGTTGCCAATGATAAATACTTCAAACGTTTTCTTATTTTAAGATAATCGCAACAAGTACAACATGATGTCGTTTAAGCATAAAATACATAGGCATGTCAATATTTAATTTGATATTGTTTAATACACACATATTCATATTTGGCTATACGTCTTTATTACTAAATTAATTCAAAGCAATAACAACAATAATAATTAACAATCATAAACTACATCAATAAGTACTTGTATCTTCTAACAATTTACCATTTAAAACATTTTTCATAAACTCTGTCCATTACAACGTACAGTTTACATCTATCCACTAAGTACATCATCTCTCTAACCGCTGTAATTAAAAGATGCATTCACATTAATTAATATAAGCTTTTGTCTTAATAAAAATTATTAACATAATCAAAAACTGTAACATAGTAATTAAATAACAGTTGTGCTTTAACTTACTTTCTAAGTTACATAAAAATGTAGGTAAATATCACAGTACGACTACATAACTAACAAATGAGATATGTATGGCACAATTAACTATGTATTACAGCTAGGAACAAATCTGAGTGAGCTTTATGGATAAGTAAATAAATAGCAGCATTTAAACGAGAGTCATTATCGGCAGAAAAATTAATTTTAAACTATGAAAACTGATGCAATTATGACTATATAAAACGTTATAATAAAAAAAATAAATATAAGTATTTTATCTAAGAAATAACATTTATATGATCTACTATACTCTTTCAGTCACTATTGTGTGAAAATACATACATATAATATTGCTAATACACGACTGGACTAGTAAAATTTATACATAACTAAATATACTAAAATCTACATTGTACATTTATGTTACAATTTCATGCCAGTAAAATATTTATGACATGCGTATAAGCTGTTGTACCTATATAAATCAACCACAAACTGGAGGCAGAAATATGATCAACCATATATGTTTTAGATTAACAAATTATGTTAAACAAATTTACACTTACTTACATTTTAAATAATGCGTTAATACTATATATAGCTATAAAATATATATATACCCAAGCAACACATTGGTATAAAAAACGTTCAAATGTCCGTCTGATAAACGTTTATGACACGTCTAAAAACGTTTTAATGTCTAATAAACGTTTATCAGACGGACATTTAAACGTTTTTTATACCAATGTGTTGTTTGGGTATATCAAGTGAAATGGGGATATGTATGTATTTGATATGTATGTTTTACATAAGAGATTTATCACAGTTCTAATAAATTAAATGTTATAACTAATGCAATTAATATTGCCTCTTTCTTAATTTTATTTTTTAGTGTACATATTTATTTTTGTTTACGTTGAGTATCGGTTAAAATTATTATAAAATAAAAAATAAATACTGAATAAGCAATTTTGTAAAAGTTGGTTTTTGTTAAACCTGTACGAAACGATATCAAAAATATAGGTAGGTAGAATAAATACAAAGAAAAATATGCTAAAATTATAAAAGTATTATTCAGTTTAAAATTTATCAACTTACGTTAGCTATTAGTAAAACATGAGTATTACCCAATGTCACGCCGTCGAATAGAATCACATTGGGACTTTAGATTGTTGATAACAATAACCAAATGATAACAAAATCCGATATTTAATAAAAACATATACATATTTATTGCTTACAAAGCAATAACTCATACAGCGTGTAACTGATTAACAGGTTATTAAATTGGATGGTAACAGTATAGCATCAATACAAACAAAAAATTTGTCAAAATAAAAGTTTTAATAAAACATTTAAAAAAATCTAAATTTTGAATCAAATAAATCAAAAATTAGGTACCTGTTAATTAAAAAAAATGTTTAATTTACTAAAAATACACAGTAACTCGAAGATAACGTATTTACAGATGTTTAAAATCATTTTTAATAATCAATAAACTAAGGTTTTTAAAATTTTAAGTTTGTTTTTAAACGTTTACAAAACACTATTTTTGAGAAAGATTTTAGTAAAATACCTTTTACTAATGAAATATTAAACGCAACAATAAATTTAGAGATGTAGTATTACCTATATACATTTTTAGACGGTTGTAGATATCTCGTATATGGAAGACATTTAAACATAATCGAATAAATTTTTTTTTGTTAAGTGGTTTCGTATGCCCCCATTTGCACTTTATATTTGTAATTTAAAAACATCTAACAATTATGGACTACAATTTTTGGTACTACTACTTTATCACCTAGATTGACAGATGTAGTGATATGCCACTTGAAGGCCATCGTTAAAATTCAAATATGTAACATATTATTGTGTATACAGCTAATAAAATTTTTTTTAAGAAATATATTACACAAGATCAACAATGTCATAACACATTTAAAATTTCTCAATAAAAAACATTTTTTTGTTTAAAAGCGAATAAGGGTATTAGGATTTACAAAAACGTATTATATATAAGTACATATACTACATTTGACGTAATTTAACGCGTTCTTGTTAGAAATTGTTGTAAAATTAGTAAACTCTCTTCTAAAGTTTGTGCAAACTTAGAGGTACTTGTTGTTTGCGAAGACCAAAATGCTGAAAGGCAAAAAACAATACTATTTGGTTTTGGATTATAAGATGCACCGTAACCATTAGGATCTACTGGACCGTATCCGACAAAACTATCAGTCGTGGTAGCAACTTGACTAGTAGTTAGCAAGAATTTATTCGCTATGCGATACGATTCATCTGTAAACAATTCAGGTAAGGGAGACATTGCCGTTGGCGAAGTTTCTTTGGCGGCTTCTCTTAAACCTAAAAGATGTATATCAATTCCTTGTCCCAGTATATTATCAATCATTTCATTTGTTTGAGCTTTAACAGCCGCATGCCAGAAGCTTAATATTTCTTCGTCGCTTAATAATTGAAAGGTAACTTTTTTGTTACCTAAGTCATCGTCGTCTTTTGGTTGAGCCATTACAGTAACCCATTCCAGTACTTCGGGTGTGGCAGAACGTATACAATCAACTCGGCCTAAACGAAATCGCCTAGTCGATGCGCTTTCATACGTGGCAGTTAATTTTCCATTTAATCTGTAATACGTTAATTGCAAAGCTAATTGAATGTACACATCAGGACTAATATGACAAGATTTTATAAAATCTTTACCGTATCCGTTAAATCTATAAATCTGAAAATCCAAGTCTTTAATTAAATTGTCTAATTCAATTGCGGCTTCTTCTATTCGTTTGTGATCTTCTGGTTCCAAATTCCACTCTAATCTTTCTGGCGGCGGCAAGTGACTATTAAATGCTGTAGGAACTTCAGAATTATTAGGTAAAGAATCAACGTGTTTAAGTAGTTTTTCTAATAATTGTATCACAGCCACACCTTCAGCAGCCGAATGTTCATTGCACAATCCACATGCTCCGTCCCCCGAAATGATAAATTGTAAAGTTTTATCAAACCACCTATTTGCCGAGTTATAAACGCTGCCTCCTCCGTGTAACATTTGCAAAGTTAGATTAGTTTCGTCTCTGCCTCCGGCTGTATGTCCTGCAGCTCCTCGTTGCGTTCTTAAATTAAAAGAACTTGGTAGAGGTTCATCTAAACATACTATTAAAAGCGATTTCTCGATTAATTCTAAATTTCGTCTGTTCCTTTCGTCTCTTTTAATAGTTTCTCTAGCTTCCCACCATTTATTACGTTTCCAACCGGTCAATAATCCTATAGGCGGCGGACTTGCTAAACACGGAGCATCATCTAAAATATGTAGTAACTGAGCACACAATTCGTCTTCATTAAGTCGACCTCTGTCGTTTGCTTGAACAGGTACACAATAAAATTGACTACGACATATAACAACAACGTGCTCCGGAGGGTGTTCGCCTAAATTCGGTTGCGGAGCTATATATTGACTATCCACAATTCTACCAGGTATCCTGCAAACATTTAACAATCTGTAATACTGTGACATACAAAGTGGTTGGCCGGGCTCCCTCGAAGTAGCTCGTTCAATAGGCAGTGCACGACGATCTAAAATAGCTTTATGACTTAATGCCGAATCTAATATCCTAGCCGCAAAACGTGCTACATCTAAAACCGTAGTAAATTTTCGCGGCGGTAAAACCATTGCAGGATTGGAATTTACTGGTAACGGTGCTTGATTTGTAAGATACATATCGTTCAACCAATATTTGTATGCCTGAAACAAAAGAAAATAATTTAAAATACAAAAATGATAGTTAAAAACAGTGTAAAATAAATGTGAATACTATTCATGCTGAATGATCGTATTATTTCCCCTATTGTGTAATAAAACTCGGGAGCTGGTCGTGATTGGGAGATTGCTCAGAAGATAGAACGCGTGCGTGCGTAATGTTCCCCATGATTGGCTACTGACTACAGAATAAAGTTATAAAACTTCACTGTTTTTACTAAATTGTGGGTTGCTAATAACATGAACTAAAACTCGCAGTAGCAAAAATCTATAGCTAGTTTATAACACAGAATAAAAATTATAATAGCATACAATACGATTTAAATTTTAACTTAAATGGAAGTTTAATGTACAACTGCGAAATAAATAAAATCAATTGAAAATAGTATTAACTGTCCGTCTAACGATTAATAATTTTTTTAAAAATTTATTACAACGTGTAACAAGATTTTTTATATTCTATATTATACAAATATCTAAAAGTCTAAATTTTAAATTCTCTTATTCTTATTTTCTACATTATTTTTAGCTTTGATGTAAGATCAACTCAAACAAAAAAAACGTTTTTTTTTTTAAATTAAATCAAGTGCTTAAGTAACATTTATTTAGAATTTTTGTTTTTCCATATCTGACATGGCACTTCCCCACACTAGGCTAAGAATTCTTTTACCTTCTTTTTTTTGCAATTTATTTGATATTGTTAGGGATAATAGTGTTTCTAAAATTATAACTTTCAAATTTTGAGTAAACATTTTATTGATTTTAAACTACACGTTTATAAGAAAAATTTTATATTAAGCATTTTTTTTTATCGGACGTTGGGTATTGGTTTCTGGTTTTTGTACTTTTTTCCCGTTTGATTTTATATCACCTATTCCTATTACATAATAATAAGTTAAAATCATAAAATCGGAATAAATTTTTTTGTGTTGTAATACACTTATAAATAGAAATAAGTTTGTTAAAAAAATGTATAAAAAGTTAAAGAGACTTAAAGTAATATAAGCTAAAAAAACAAAGAAAAAAACACAAAAAAAACGTATAGAACAAAAATAAATCATACCGTATTAGAAATAAGAAAAACCAAAACATTAATATATAAAACCGTTTACCAACTTACGTTCGTTATTAGTGAAACATGAGTCTTGTCCAATAGTACCCCGCTGAATAGAATCCTATTGGGACTTGAGGTTTTTAATAACAATAACCGAATGATAACAAAATCTGATATTAAAGAAACAACTAAATATACATGTTTATTGCTTAGAAAGCAGTAGCTCATACAGCGTGTATCTGATTAACAAGTAACAATGTTTAATTCGCTGTTCGGTTCTAAGAACTACACATTTCTTCTCAGTAATTCGCTCTTTTACATTATTTCCAAGTACCCTAAAAATAGAAAGTAACTCCAAGATAACGTTCATATTTACAGATATTTAAATGAGCTAATGTTACGTAGGTTAGTGATGACCAAAATCGGTCTTGGTCTTGCAGTCTTGTCTAGCAAGATTTGCAAAACCAAGACCAAGAGCAAGATAACAACACCATTAGCAAGACCAAGACTCAAGGTTGCAAGACCAAGACTGGATGCAAGACTAGCTCTGCAAGATATCGGCAAAAACAAGACTATATTTCAACACTCTTGCAGTTTTTTTCTTATTACGAACGGTTATTTATCTTTTTTTATTTATCCCACATACAAAAAAACCTTTGTTTTCCAAAAAAAATTATTGTATGTATACGTGAAAAGAAAAAGTTTTTTGAAAAAGAGTTGTTTCGACATTAGTAAAATGATGTTTGTTTGCAACAGCAAAAATTTAGTTAAACCAAATAAAACTATTTGAAATTTGGCTAAAATGTAATGTAATTGAAATAAATAATGTCAAGAAAGCATTTTATAATTAGGATGTACAATCAAACAAATTTAGTTTTCCAGAAGAAGGAAGTTTAGAGTAAATTTGTATTTAAACAAAACGATATTCCAAATTTTAAATAAAACATATTTTTTGTCACATATCAATATAAACCATATAGGTAGATAGGTACCAATAAAATATTAATTATCATTGATTCCTAAAGTGTTGAAAGACGTGAAATATGCTTTTATGAATTTTAGCAACATTAGCTTATTTGAATTAATTTAAGATTTTTTTGAGTTTATCGAATATAAACTGTTCACATTTCTATTGTTGCGTATTTATTTATTATTAACTACTAATTTATTTAAACGACTAAAAATTATGTTTACTTATTCTAGAAATATGTACACTTTTAAATTAACCGAACTTAATTAAATCTAATAATATTTAATGAAAACACTTACACGAATTTATGTATAACCGTTGTATAACACTATCACTAACACGAGATAAGATAACGTCCTCGGATTTCACACCGTAAGTCACGTTCACTCGATTCGGTGTACACTGTTATTTATTTAAAACTTCGCACGTGCTAATCACTTATTTATCTTCACTTGAATAATCTTCTTAATACTGCATGCATTCACATTCCAGCAATAACTGACCTACGATCTGTCTCGTAGCTATATATAGACATACAGAAATCCTTCTCGATCGTTCCTCACTTTTCGCTATAACTTCTATAAAATAGATAACAGCCTTCTAGAAGGCTCTTGCATTTGCAAGTAATTTCTTGAACGTTTCACTATAATCTAATAAAAGTATATACAAGTAATAAAATAACTCGTAAAATAACAACCTGTGGAAAAGTACCAAATTCTTAATTCTAAATTTGTACCACATTAGCACATTTCAACAAGTTTGTACCTTCACATATACTTGTACTTAATTACTTGTCTGTAATTTAAATTTAGCCATTCAATAAAAAATGTCGGTATATACAATTGTAAGGTCCTTCAAAATTAAGAATTGAAATTAATTAACATTTGTTTATGTATTTATGTATTTCTATTTTGATAGTTTATTAAGTATAAAATTAAATTAAATCTTGTTAGATCGTTGACATGTAAAATTAAAAATAAAGTATCTTAATATTCTGTATTATCGTTCTTATTGCAGGTTTAGTAGATTAATTAAAAGTAAAAAATTCTGTCTAATCCACATTCATTTTTAATAATAAAAATTATAAGCAATACATGTTTCCACTTTTTGTAATACTTAAGCTACTTAGAGACGCAGTTGTACTTGTAGATGGCTTAAGTATTCAAAAAACCGAAACATGTCGTGTCTATTATAATTTATGTGGGTTAGACAGAATTTTTTACTTTTTATTAAAGTAACTTAATTTTGCAAGACTGCAAGAGTCTTGCGTGCTAGACCAAGAACAAGACCAAAACTCAATATTCAAGACCAACAGCAAGACTGAGATTAAGGATATTAATACAAGACCAAGAGCAAGACCAATTGATGCAAGACCAAGACTTGGTCTTAGTCTTGCGTTTGGCCATCACTACGTAGGTCAGTCAAAATACTTGAATAAATAAATAACACTGCAAAAAAAAGCTAAATGTACAAAACAAGTATTTTTAAGGTACAATGATTGAATTTTTTTACTGTAAACAAGCGTATTGTGACAATTCAGATACAAAATTTATGCAAAATAGGTTTTTACAACTGCACTGCAGTACAAATACACTAATGCTTATATGAATGTAGCTTAACACGCCAGCAGTAGTAAATAATAAAATATCAACCTAGAATTGAAAAAAAAAGGATTTCAAGAAGGTAACTTAGTGAAATTAATTGCAATAATTAGACTAAAATAGTAAACACAAAAACATGATTTAAAAAAATTGTACGTATTTGTTTAATATTTGTCTCTGTTGGAACGAACCTTTACTGTATTATTATTTCTTACCGACTTAGAGACTAAACTACTCATTTGTACTCTCTGAAATAATTTATCTTCAAATATGTGAAACACTTTAATTAAAGATTGTATGTTAAAAGATCACATTGCAGCGAACATTTTCCTTTCTAAAAGTATAGCATTTTAGATATTTTCTTTTTTGTAAAGTTATATAACACTATTTGAAGTCCAAATTTTGTTCAGACATAGAGAAAACATATATGTATCTAGAAAGTAAAGCTGTCATTTTTTCTTTTGCTAGCAAAATAACTAAAACAGAGATAAAAAAAATCGAGGTCTATGTTGTAACCACATATTTTCTTAAGAAACATACATAAATTAGTATTTAGATAAAATAGTAATTAGAACAACAATTTTTAAAACGGTAAACTTATACTAAAATTTTTTTTGTCAGTATTTTGTACACCATGAGTCTTAACATAGAGATAATACTTTTCGAGACTATCGGTTAAAAAAGTGTCTAAGTTTAGTAAAATTACTTATCTGGAAGGTTACAGAGACTGCAGGCTATCATCTTCTTCTTAACGTAAAAAAAAATGACGTTTTCCGACCAACACGTAGGTAAAAGTTTTTTATTTTCTCATGGGCAATTGTATTTTGCCGGAAACTCGCTACCAAATATATAATAATTTTATTGAAGTCAATCCGTCAAACGTTATTTTACTTTAACTTTTGTTTGCGATTTTGGCGTATTTTTCTCATATTTTTACTTATGCTCTATTGTTTATTTTAAGTTTTTGACAACACTATTCCACTTCTAATTTAAAAAGTCACTGTGAGTAAAATCTTAAATGTTTTAAGGTTAACGATTTTTCTGGTTATAGGAGTTCCTCAAACATTAACTTTAAACAAACGAGTTATTCATACTAAAAAATAACTACTGGAGTTGGGTTGAATACTGTAAAACCAATTCTGAAGGAAGCTTTCAAAAAACTCAAACACAGTAAATTCTCTTCGTCTAGGCAAAGAAGAAGAAATTACACCACAAATTATTTAGATAACATATTTACAGATTTTTAAATGGGGTAATGTAGGTTAGTCAAAATACTTGAATACATAAATAACACTATCAAAATATAAAGCTAAATAAAACAAGTGTTTTTAGGGTACCTACAATAATTCAATTTTTTACTTACTTTACAAACGTATTGTGAAAATTCAGCTAAAAGACTCGTACGGTAGTTAGACCGGACCGAAAACATTGCTAGAAGTCCTCGACTCGAGATACAATAAGCCTAAATTAGTTATTGAATCACACATTCACAGCATTTTCAAATCAAACTCAGTTACTAAAGGATTCCCCTCTTCATTGCAGCAATTTTTAGACAATATACATAAAAACCTTTTGTGTCTAAGAAATTTTAATATAATAAACTAAAAACTAGCTGTTGCGTTGCTCTCTGACATAGTGGATAGCATATTAGATACAGAAACCAAACAAAAGTTAAAAAAAATATTTCCATACTGAACTCTTATCATTTTTTAAAGATCGAGTCTTGTTTTTAATACATTGGGGTCGAACAACGACCAATAAATTTGACAACATCTTTTACTATCGGCAATCCGTTATTTCTGGCATGTTTTTTGCTTGAATGAAGATCAATCCCATTACAGCTGATTTGGTTGCTAGAACAACCTACCGCTTTGTCTCTGATCATGGTTAGTGGCACAATCACAAACATTACCAAATTTGTAAAGACTATTATACGCTTTAAAGCCATTAATTTTCAAAAATCATTGCTCTGGTTAGTTATTGACCGAATAACATCCCAATTTCCAAGTGTATATTTCAGTTTAAACTTTGAGATACAACATCAAAATCGCAGATCTACAGTTTAAAGTTCAAAACCCAAATTAGGTTATTTGGTTACTGGTCGGGTTTCGTTAACATCGCATAAAGGAAATTTATGGATAACAAACTGCAATGTCACCTCATCCTCAATGGATTTTAATTTTCAAACGTTCTGGGAGATTGAGAAGGTATCGTCGTCTTTGACAAAATTGTTGCTCTTAACAGAGGAAAAATTTTACGAAAATCATTACGACATAACGACCCATGGCTCGACAGACGGGAAATACGTCGTATCGATTCATTTCAACAATCGCATCGATAACCTTGGATCTTCGTATGAAATAGCTGTCAATTGCTTTAACTTGCTTAAAAGGAAGAAAAATCCCTAATTTAAACAGTTATATCGCCACCATGGTGTAATGAAACCAGAATAGACAACCACAAAACTGCGCGTCGTGTTTAACGGTAGCGCAAAAACCCACTTCGGGCTATCTTTAAAAGATTGCTAGATTTTTAGTCCAGTTGTACAACGAAATCTTTTTTATATATTGTTAAATTTCTGGCAATACCGTGTCGTTATTACAGCCGATTCCAAAAAAATGCATAAGCAAGTTTGATTAATGCCTGAGCAGAGAAAATTACTAACTGTTTCGTGGCGGAGCGATCTATCTGATGACATTTGCAATTAAACGCCGTAACTTACAAATTGACAAGTTTTTTTTATCTTGCCACAAAGTGTTTGCAAAATTTGGTCCAAAACAATAAAACTTAATTTTCAAAAACGTTCCAAATGATACTAAACGATTTTTACGTGGATTTAATTTTGAGTGTTAATTCCACTCTTAAAGTCAATACTTTGATTACTAACGTCGCTCAAATATTGTCACAAACAGGTTTTCCTTTAAAAAGTTCTTTCTACTGATATTACTGTATTTCTAAAACTCTCTCGACCAAACTTTGCATTAAGCTTCACAAAAACTGAATCGAAGGCTATGCGCATTCAATGGCATCTCTACTCTGATGTATTTTAAAACAAAATTATCTTTTTTATGTTTTTTAGTAGCGCCACAAAACGCGAACTGTTGTCAACTACTTCGCAATTGTTTGACCTATTAGGGGTGGTATTTCTTCTTATCATAACGGCCAAACTCATCATGCAGGAGATGTAGAAACTTCAACTAAACTGGGTTGAGTCTATTTCTATGTCTTTGCAAGGTGAGTAGACAAATTTTACTCAAAGTTTGTCAAAAACTCTCGTTATTAAAATCCCACAAGCCCTCGAGTTTATGGGGCTACGTACGATGCGTTTTTCCAAATATTGTAAGAGTGCGACTTCTTTGTTCAAAAGTCGGGTAGCTTCTGTTAAACTAGTAACACTTTCTCATCTAGAACTACCTGCAGCCATTTTGCTAGACGAACTTACAGACAAGGTTTAGACTATTTTTTCTAGCGAAATAAAAATATTTTCTACTGAAATGACTTTAAAATAACGTCGAGTTGAATACAATTAGCTCTAATTACTTTTGTAGCTAACCAAATTGTCTTAATTCAAGAATTAACTCATGGTGCTAATTGGTTTCATTGCAAGTGCCGACAATCCAGCAAATTTAATATCTATAGGTTGCTCCGTCCACAACATAATTAACAAAAGGCTATGGTTTGAGGGTCCCCGGTTTCTGAGTTTATTTTCCCTGAAATTAGAATTGCCCGTTTCTTCAGATCTTGCACTAGCAACTAAAATGCGCCAATGCTGCTCTCATTGCTAACAGCAGTAATGATTTAGCAGGTAAGATATTTTCCTCTTTCACTAAATTACAACGGATCGTATCGCATTTGTAACCGTCTCAGTAGAAATCCTCGGTCTTCTCCTGATTTAAAATGCCGCGGAAATCTTTCTGTTAGCAAACTTTATAACTTGTTACTAACACTAACTAGACTTTGTCAACAAGACACTAAAAACTTCAGGAAACCTTAAGAATTTACAACTGCAGTTTCTGAGCGTTTTCATCGACGAGCGTAAAATGCTTTGTCTATTTAGAAATAAGTTAGAAAATTTCTTTTTAGTAAAAAAATGTGGTATGTTTTGATATAAAAACAAATATTTACTTACAATTGTTGAAATATTTACGTTAGTCTCGCCACTATTTAAGAATATTTAGAAATCGCGTCTTTAAAAGATTAAAAAAACTTTAGGCTGCGCCATTAGTGGCAAAGTTAAAAGGAGCAGAAATAATGTGTGTGATATAATGTGAATTTGTACCATTATTAATCAACATAAATAGAAATCGAGCAAGACTCCCTAACTAATGAATGAATGAAGTAAATCAAATTTATTCATTTCTAAACTCTAGACAATCTTGAACAAAAATCTATTAATAACAAAAACATCTTATTTTGAAAACGTATTTTATCAAATTCATTTTTTTGGTTTAGAAAATTTATTAAGTTTTGCCGCATTTTGCATACATTTTGGCGTCCAAAAATATTGTCTAACTTAACATTTTTATTTGACTGATAACGTTATGTGCGAGAGTAATTTTTTTTAACAGTTTTTTTTATTTGACTTGGTATTAAATTTCTATATCACCACATTGGACCTAAACCTATTTGAACTGCCTGAGTTTCGTGAAAATTTTCGTAAATATCGAACGCGGTTCAAAACCTGAAAGTATTTATTTGTTAAAAAATTTCACAAAAAAGTTTAGTCTTTGCTTTGGGTTGATACATATAATGATATAACGCAAATTTTAATATTCACAATTAAAGATCTTAGTGACAAATAGACACGTTATTAATATTTCGAATTTAAAGCTCAAAAAACCAAAAAGATATCCAAGACACTAAATTTATTTTATGCGAAAAATCATATTTTTCTATCCACTAAAATCTCACTAACAATAAAGCAAGATACATTTAAAAACTTAAAAAAATTAAAACATGTTTATTTTGTTAATAAGTTATAGTGACGCAACGAAAACGTTTGGCTCTTATTTTTTATATATCAGAAATAAACTGCCATGAGAAAAAAAACACATTTTGAACTGATCAAGTTTAGTCATCGCTGTGATTGTAATTCCTAATCGTGCTATACTTTTTAAACAAACCTCGTAAGTAAAACAATATGTTAATTTTTGTAAACATAATTATTTTTTGTTTATTATTACAGATTTGATCATTTTATCATTAATTTAAATTGTAGCGAAAAAATCATTTAATCATAAAACATTTATTAGTTCGTGCAACTATACAAATTAAATACTAACAATCTCGTTGTGTTTTTATAAATTTTTTTAGTAACCATGCAATACCCTAGGTTATATTTGCAAAATGGAATTCAAGCAAGAGAAGATGCAATAAATGTTATAAATACTCATTTTTATAGAATAAAACCCAAACCTTATTGCACAGTAATGGATATTGGTTGTGGTCCAGGTAACGTTACACATGACTTAGTGTATCCGCATTTTTTGAATAGCCTAAATCAACTAATTGGAACTGATCGATCAAAAGAAATGATAGAATTTGCTCGAAAATCATATCACAATCATCCAAACATTTTTTTTGATGTAATGGATATTAGTGCAACTAAAATCCCAACAAAATTTGAAGAGTCTTTTGATCACATTGTTTCATTTTATTGCTTACATCTGGTTAATGATCATAAGTAAGTGTTATAATATAAAAAACGACTAGTACAATTAATGTTAAATAATTACAGAACAGCACTAAGTAATATGTACAAAATGTTAAAACCGGGAGGAAATGTTTTTTTAAGTTTTATGGGCAATTGTATAATTTTTGACGTTTATGAGGCGTTAACTAACGAAAAAGATTGGAAAATGTATTTAAAAGATCAGAAAGTAGGCCCTCCAACGCAAAAAAGCAAACAACTTTCAGTAGATTTTAAGAATACTTTAGAAGAAATTGGATTTGCTGTTGATTTCGTTCAAGAAACAAATAAAGAATACGTATATACAAAAGAACAATATGAAGGTAGTTAGGCGTAATAATACTAGTAATAGTATGTTCCTAAACCAAATAATTTCAGGCATTGCAACAGCAGTAAACATGTTTAAATTTCCACAATCTCTTGAAGATAAATTTGTGTTGTATCAACTTGATTATTTCAGAAATTGCAACCTTATTGATACAGATTCAAACGGAAATCAATATATTCGTCATCCATATACTTTATTAACGGCATTTGCAAGTAAACTAAGTTAACTCTTCTTTTCATTTATCCTTTTTATATTTTATTCCATTTTCTATTTAGCCAGTAGCAATTAAAATTAGATTATCGTGAGTTACTAAAACTAGTGTAAATCCATACAGTATTTAAAACATAAATTAACAAAAGAAATAGAGTTTGTACTAGATGTTTATTTTTGTGACTGGCTTAAAATGTATAGTATTTGCTAAAAATTTGTTTGTACAGTGTAAAGTTGGCAAATAATGGTAAGATATGAGTATCTAAAGTTTTAATGTCGTTTACTAAAAAAAATTGATTTCAAAATAACCTGTTTTAAAAAGTACAAAGATAAAAATGTTTAAATTTACGTCATCACAGATTATCACATAAAAACTTGTTACTGTTCTACTCGCAAGTAATTCGAAGTGATTTCTTCGATTGTACTGAGATTGCAGCGTTTGTTTGATTTCTAAATCCATCACAAATTTTTAAGTTCGCTTATACGTAGACAACACACCGTACTTCTACGTTTGGGAGAAAATTGATAAAGTTGCTAATAAACAAACACATGCGTTTACATAAAGAGAAACACTAATTGCCTCGGCCATATTTTTTTGCACATTCTTTAACAATCTATTGTTTTATTATTTACAGAAATTTTAGAAATGACAAACTTTTAATATATTCATATTTTTATATTATTAAAAAAACATTGTTATGTAAAATTAACCTACTTGCCCAAAAGCAACATATTGCTTATACACGAGTTTCATACAAGAAATTTTCTACACCTGTAAATTCAAAATATAATTTTTAACTGATGTTTGTACTTAGTAAACTATTATTTATTTGATCAACAATTATTAAAATTGCTTTAAAATAATTGTAAAGAAACGTTTGTTCACTTGCAAAAATTCTTGCATTCGTCAAACTCTCCTAATTCGATTCGACCATTAGTACTTAAAAAATGTCTATAAAAATAATAAATGCAATAGTGTTTAAACTATATAACTTGTCATTTTTTGAATATTTGTAAATGTTTTAATTGAAAAAATTATTAGGAGTATAATGATACATGACTCTTTCATATACTATAAATAGTTTATAAAAAGATAAAATTTTAAAAGATATTAAAAGTTATCTATGATGTTAGTGCCCATGGGAACTTGAAGTTAATATGGCGCCTCCTAAACGAGCACAGTAGACGGAAGAAAATTTACAGCTTGCCTTACAAGCAATTAGTACCAGAAAATCCAAAATTTCAGTGTCCCAACAACTCAATTTCACTCAGTCGGTGTTTAATTAAAATAAACAACAAAAAAGAGAAAGCGGAAAGAAAAACTATACTTGATGATCAACAAGAATCGGAATTAGTGGCTAGAATTATTAGATTGGGAGCTGTGTGGTACCCTATGACTAAGAGAATTTTTAGAAGGTGCCTTTTTAATTGCTGTGGACAAAAAAGTATACCTCATCCCTTTTCACTTGAAAAACGGTCAGCGGGACGATACTGGTAAGAAGCATTTCTAAGAAGACACCAAAGTATTTTTTGTCACCGCGCTCAGAGTAAGAACACAGCCAGAACACAATAACTGAATAAATTCATAGTTACCAATTATTTTGAAAAGGTCAAGAACGTTCTCTTAGAGCTCGACTTAACCGACAAGCCAAAAAAAATTTATAATGTTGACGAGAAAGAGTGCAGGTTAACACTTCATCACCAAGAAACTATTTTGGCCCAAAAGGGAGCCAAACAAGCACAAGTCATTGCCCCAGAACATGAAAATGTTACAGTAGTATTTTGCGGTAACGCTACTAGCGGACTAATTCCTCTTGCAATTTTCTTTAAGGGCCAAAGGTTAAAACCTGAATAGCATGACCACTTACCGCCAGAAACTTTGACTATTATGACAAAAAAAGGAAGTATGACAGTTAGTAGTTTCAATAAATGGATAAAACATCTAGCTAAATACAAGCTTCCGAGAAAATGTCTTCTAATGTTTGATGGTGCATGATGCCACTTAGATACGTCTATTGTCGAAACTGCTGACTTTTGTGACATATTTTTTTTTGTCTTCTCAGCAATACAACGCACGAGCTACAGCCTATGGACAAGACTGTATTTAAATATTTTGAGCATTACTGGGACGAAAAGGTACTACTATACTGGACTCATTACAAAGACCGTACTATTACTAAACAAAGGTTTGGTAAAATTTTCTCTTCTGTCTGGGACAAGCCTGTTACATCACAAAATATAAATTCTGGTTTTGCGGCGACAGGTATTTATCCATTTAATCTCAATGCTACAGCCGAAATTGCATTTGCACCCTGTATTTTAACTGAAAAGCAAAATTTTGAAGAAAATAAACAAAAAGAAAATAATTTGACATTTTGTAAAACAGCTTTCACATTTAAGCGTTTTATTTTAGACATAAAACTTTCACCATAAAACATTTTAAAATATTTTTAGGGTAAATGTTGTATTATTTATTTAGAATAATATAAATGCGAGCTTTCGAACTTGGTCTTGGTCAGGTTCTTCGTCAGGCAAAATTAAATTAATTTTACAATTGTAAAAACTAAGGTAACTAAAAACAATAACTATAAAATATTTTTAAAAGAAAATAGCCGACAACAAGAAAGTCTAGGGCAGAGGAACTCTTTGCCACAGCCTGGGCCGTCTGGAGCTTAATATAGTATGGAAAACACTATCTTCTAACGACACAATACAAGAAGAAAAAATAATAAACGAGATATGCAGCACTTTAATAGAGACTAAAAAGAAACCGTGTGACAGTAAAACCAAAAAAAAACACAAAAATGAAGTAAAGGTGCAATTGAAGATCAGTTTCACTGAAATGCTGGGGACACCGTATAAG
Organism: Aquatica leii; assembly: GCA_035610365.1. Taxonomy (NCBI): domain Eukaryota; kingdom Metazoa; phylum Arthropoda; class Insecta; order Coleoptera; family Lampyridae; genus Aquatica; species Aquatica leii. The sequence goes on from CM069433.1 coordinate 51,670,880, forward strand.
GATGGCGCCAAAAACTGAACAAAAAAAAAAGCCATTAACAGTAGAGCGTTAGTAGTAAAAAAAAACTATTTTTTCTGATTCAAAAGATAAAACAATCACGAAGGAACGACAAAATAAACCAAAAAGAAACTCCACAAAACAAGGACAAAAACCCATAACGAAGCAATCTTGGTTTTGCAAAATTTACCAAGAAGGTGTGCAAAAACACATGCGTTTGTGCACAGTTTGTTTAGTGTATGTGCACAAAGAATGTATAGGACTTACAAAAAAGGATAAATCCATTTTTATTTGTCCACTTTGCTCTTAAGTTACTGAAAAATCGTATATTATGGGTTTTTAATCACATATTTTCTTAATTTTTTATTGTTAACTGTTTATTTTGTATTTTATTTGTTTTGAACAGTAAAACCCAAAAAGTCCAAATTTTTTTTCATTTCCCTATTTCCTCTACTGATCATATCATAAAGCCTATACTAGGTGGGCATATTAACAACATAAGTTGCTAATATGGCCGGTTAAGGCCGGTTAAAGAAATATATATTTAAAAGTAAAGAAATTATATTATTGCAAAATTTTTTTCAGAAATAGCTTCGAGAATACTCAATTCAAAAAAAAATTTTAAAACCCATCTCTTCTAAATTTTATTACGGTTTTCTTTTAAGCTGGGCATATTAATTTTAAATTCAAATTCATACTTTTTATGCTGTTTTTATTGAACTTTTTACACCATGTTAAAAATTTCTGAAATTTTGTATAATAACGGTCTTCCTTATTTAAATACCTACAAATTGATACATAACGTGTCATGTTTGTTTAAAATTTTATTACAAAATTTAAAACGCTACAATCCCCATAAACAGCATTTTTCTTGTACTACATGAATCTTTCCTTTATTGTCGCTTGCGCATTTTAAGTAATAATTAAGTAAATTCGTTGTAATACTTGTAGATAGTTATTAATTAAATAAAAATAAACTTTTTTTAACAACTAGTTGGCAAATTACAGTAACTGTTATTAATCGATTTTTTAACTTTAAGCGTTTTTTCTTTTTCTTATATATTTTCTCTCATAAACATATCAGCTTCGTGTTTTCAATAAATACTAATTTTATTATTTTTTTATTATAATAGTATTATATTTTATTATCAGAAATAATAAATAAATCAAAACAATATTTTGTTAAACTAATTTAAGTTCAATTAAAGGCGTGGAAAATTACGTCATTTGTTAATGGCGCGGAAAAACCGATACCCAGATGGCAGGTAAGCTTACGGCAAGTTTGCTTTTAGGTGGCTTTTTCAAAGAAAATAAAACAAAGGCGGCTAAGGAGATACCATCAAATATCTATTTACGCCTTTAAAAAATATAGATATGCAATTAACATCACATCACAAAATTATATTCGGCGATTCGGATAAGTACTTACAATGACTCATAGTTCTAAAGAACACAATAGAAAATTGTCTCAATGAGTTTTAACAATTTACATAATCCTCCCCGCCGGCATAAGAACAATAATTTACCATTATATTCGTTTCTAAACCTACAAAACATTATTTAACAAAAATTTTAAGTACTTATCATAGAAAATGCACAAATTTTTCATCATGAAACATATTAAATAATATTTTTATGGGTAAATGGTTTATGTTTTTATTAAATCAAATAAATATACTAGCTTTTGAACATCACCAATATTCTTCATTTATCCATAAAAATCTCATTAAATATAACTTTAATTGCATTTACAGAAAAATTAATAACAAATTATTATTATTGTAACTCAACTGATTCTATATTATGTCGTAAAACAATAATTACTATTAATGATTTGCAAATGAACCCGATTTGTCAAATTCACATTAGCGCATTATTAGATTAATAACTTTCAAATCATAATTCTCTTTTGATATGAGTATGACAACGAATTAATAATAATGAAACTTGTAAGAGGAATGTTAATAGCTAATTGCCTTATATGTAATAATAATAACAATACTTTAAATTTCTTTATTGTACACACCTAGTAGGTACAGTGCGTGTTGTTCTAGTGTGCAAATAATACTCGATTTCATTTACAAAATGGCAAAACATAAACTGTCATTATCACGACCAAGAAAAAGCAAGAAATTAATTATGAAAAAATTATTAGAAAAGTAAGCACAACAAAATTACGTTTATTATTATTTTGACATATTTGTTAATATGTATTTTTTAACATATTTTGTTTTAGAAGGTGGGAAGATTTGGCTCATTGTCAGTTGAAATCGACTGAAATTATTAGTACCACCAATGATACGGATCATGCATCGTGTAGCTTCACAGAGATGTCATGTAGTTATGATCCAGCATAGAGTAGTAAATCATTAACTTCATCTGACGATGATTTGCTTGATAAAATAGAATCAAAAATTTGCGAGAATACTAATAGTGGTAGTATAATCGCAGACAGCGGATTGGTGGACAGTTTTTATAAGGATTTTTGTAATAATAATATTGAATCTTGTGATGAAGAATCTGAAATAGATAGCTCTTCCGGCAGTGATAAAGAGGAGTCTAGCGACCCCGAAGAACTTCTGTGTGTACCTGATGATGCAGCTAAGAAGGTATTCACTGTAACTGGTAGACGTATTGTCAATATTTCGTATTTTCTAGAACAACTACAGAATTTGCAGCATGAAGGTAACAATCTTAATAAATTTAATTATTATGCTATAAAAAAAAATTTTAGGTTTTGAATGTTCATTTTTCAACATGAATTTAGTTTCGGAAAAAATTGAGGGGTTACAAAGCATTTTTACATTTAAATGTGCAGTTTGTAATATCTTGCAGACTGTAAAATCTGAGATCTCTAGCGATTCCATAAATGCAAATTTATCAGCTGTTCTTGGTGCTGTTTCTGGAGGCATTGGATATAGCCAACTGACTGAATTTTTTGCAGCGATAGAGATTCCAATTATGTCAAATAAAACGTACACAAAGTATCACGACAAAATTGCGTCTGCAATTAAATATGAAGCTGCAGATATAATGAAACAAGCTGGCCAGGAAGAAGCTAAATTGGCAAAACAATGCGGTGATATAAACCCTGATGGGATACCAATTATATCTGTAATAGTTGATGGAGCGTGGAGCAAGCGTTCATATAGAAGAAATTACAGTGCTTTATCAGGTGTTGTAAGTATTTTACTCGTGCGTTGACAATGTCATAATAAAGTTTACTTTTATATCTAGGCATGTATTATAGGTGCAAGAACAAAAAAGCTACTGCACGTAGGCGTTAGGAATAAATATTGCTACGTGTGTGAACGGTCAAATACAGAAGACCATAATTGTTATAAAAACTGGAATAGTAGTTCTACTGCAATGGAAGCCGATATTATAGTGACCGGATTTATGAAATCTATTGAAACCCACAACCTAATATACGGAAAAGTAATAGGTGACGGTGACAGCAGTGTGTACAGAAGATTAATTGAATCAGCACCATATGGACCGACGTTTGTTATAGAAAAGATCGAGTGCCACAACCATCTTTTAAGAAATTATATAAATCGGTTTGGGGATCTTTCCAAAGATTCAAAATATCCCATTGACCTCCGAAAAAAAGTAACCAGCACGAACAATTCAGAAATGCTGTCACAAAAGCCATTGAATATCGACAACAACAGCAAGAGCCATTCTCTATTCGAGCAAATTCCTTAATGATCGATATTAAAAATGGACCAAACCACATATTTGGTGATCACGAAGCGTGTGACAATTATTTTTGCAAAAATACCCAAGAAGTAAATCTAGTACCAAAATTAAAAGAAAGCGGCATGTTTCAAACACTTTAATTGTTAAACCAGAAACTTGCAAATAATGCAATAAGTTTATTACATGATGTGAACACCAATGCAGCAGAAAACTACAATTCGATAGTGGCTAAATTTGTCGGCGGTAAAAGCATTAACTATTCATTGAAAGGTTCGTATGAAATGCGATGTAAAGCAGCCGCAATTTCATATAACTCCAACGGCGATTTTCAACGAATTATCTCGAAATCACTACGCTGCGTTCCTCAATGTACTGAAGCATCTTTCTTGAATCAATTCCGTGAACGAAAAATGAAAGCAAGAGAAGCACGCAGAAAAAGTAAGTTTCAAATGATAAAGTTAGTAGATAATACAAATTTCACTTTTTAGGTAAATACATAAAACGAAAACTTTTTCCAAAAACAGATGGTAATCATGGTCCAGATGTAGTTAATTTTGTTGCAGATTTAGAACAAAATCTCTACCAAGAAAAAGTAAAAACGTTTCTACATGATCTTCATGCAGTTGACAAACAAAAAATATTTCAAGAAACTGTATTACAATATAAAAGTAATTTCTGGAAAACAGAAAAGAAAAAGCGTATTACTTCCTCTTCATTTGGAAAAATCTGTAAATTGCGAAAAACTACGTCAACAAGTAAAACGGTTGATAATTTATTGTATTCCAATTTTTTAGGTTCTGTTGCAACTAAGTTTGGATTAGAAAATGAAGAGATTGTCATTTCATTATTAGAAAAACAACTTGGAAAGTTGGTACAAAAAAGTGGTTTGATAATTGATAACGAATTTCCTTATTTAGCATGTTTACCCGACGGTTTAGTTGACGATGATGCTTTGATCGAAATTAAAAGTTCTCATAAAAGTGGAAGTTTGGCACCTCTTCAAGCCGTTATACAACGTCAAATTGATTACTGCACGCTTAAAAACAGTAAAATACATTTAAAACGCACACACAACTACTACTACCAAATTCAAGGTCTACTACATATCACTACCCGAAAACTGTGTTATTTTGTAATTTACACCAAGGGCGGTATGCATATCGAAGAAATTAGTAGGTAAAATTAGCTTACGAATATTTGGAAAGTATATAATAATTTATTTTATAATTTTCAGAGATGACGTATTTTGGAATGAAAAAATGAAGAATAAGTGTAACTTTTTTACCTATAGTTTATTGCCGGAATTAATACATTCTCGAAGATCGAGGCAGCAAGAGATTCGTGAAGTATATTTAGATTAATATACTACAGTTATAGACATAATTATACTTTTAATTTTATTGAATAAAGTCAATGATAATTTCTATATATTATTTTTATTTTAAGTTATTAAACATAGTTATAAAAAGTTATAAAACATAGTTATAATCAATCAAATATGTATGTTGTGAATTCTTATAATTCTTAATCATAATTAACCTGCAGTTAACTTTAATAAACGTAATACAAGGCTGTTATATAATTGTGTATATCTATTGAACTGTTTAAGCGGATTAAAATCCGCACAAAATACACGAAAACGCCTATGGCAGATACTGCTATTTGGGTTGCCTATTACTTAATGGGTCTGTTGAAATTATAAGCAGACATTTTTTGAAAAAATAATATTTTCTGCATAAATTGCAAGAGTACAATTTATTTTGATAATGTTTACAACTGCTGTTGTATAAATAAATAGACGTACGTATCGATTTTTTTAAAATTTTCAAAATTACTCCTTATATACTCATTAATACAAGATTCATAAAAATCAAATAACAGTTTTTTAAAACATTTTTTCAAAAAACAAGATACGTACGACCAATTATAATAAACAGACAAATCGTATAAAATAAAGATTATCTCTTCAATTTAATTACAGAAGCTGTAATTTATGCAGAAAGTTTAGAAAAAATATTCAAAATTTTAGTTGTCAGGTGTGTTGTTTGTGTTGCCTATCTTCTATCCTTGGCCCTCTTAAGATAGCCATTGTGTGGATGTTCACTTTTAAACTTTACTTTTCTTTAGGTCAATCGAATCCATCACTCATAAGTGATTGATTTGAATACTCTATTTGATCTAAGTTGTGTAATCTATGATTCATTAAAACTAAATTTGCAAAATTTTTTTGGTCTTTTGTATATATATATATAATTATTTAAAAAATTTTTAAAAATCACCAAAACTATATGCGGCTAATGACATTTAGATTTGACCTTTGAACTACAAAGAAGCCACACCAAGTGCTTCTAGTTATTATTATTCTGTGTGAATACTAAGTGACAAATATAAAATTTAAAGGTTAACATTGATGTTATTGTTGCAGTTAGTGTAAGAAACCCACTTTGTACAAATGCTACTCAGCAAGAAGTAAAAGTTACCATTAAGTCCTGGTTGAAGATGGAGGAAGAAGTAAGAGGAAAACAAATATTTTGAACTGAATTTTTATGTTATATTATTACAATATAAAACACTTCTTTTATAAAAAAAGGTTATGTTTTTAATGTATGTAATAACAGAATCAGGTACGAATGCAAAAAAATGCAATTGCGTTGTACACATAGCCCCAATTATCTTTATTAAAGAAATTCATTGTACCAGCATTATATGGACGTCTAACCATTACATAACTTATCGAGGAAAAAGTGCTGGCCTATTAACGCGAAAGCAAATGTTTTTAATATACGACCAACTACCGACCAGAAGTGCGTGTAAGCGCTGGTATGGTACCGTTTGCTATTAATGGGCTAATCAAATTTTTTTTGGCTGATCGGCCTGTACTTATACGTTTTAAATAATTTTGCAAACACTAGTAACCACGTTTGAGATCATCATTGTACGCTGTGTATTGTATAATTTTTCGTTTAATCCGTTAATTGATACTCGCAAAAGTTTAATTTTTCGCACGTTACCTCCAATTCATCAGTTTGAATTTCGCAGACTTCATTATATCGTTCACATCTTGTTAGTTGAGAACGGTAATTTTTTCTTAACGTTACATCGACTTTATTCGATTCCATTTCTGACAACACAAAAAATATTTTGAACGTTACGTTAATACGATAAAACAAACACTTCCCGGGTTTCGGCACCAAATGCTAAAAAGCACGTTAATAAATGTTTCCCCAAGTTCATTTAAAAGTGTTCATTTAATCGAAAATAATACAAAATATCTTTTTTAACGACAGTTGTCAAATATAAACAAAAGCACACTATTTTTTTTGCATTGCAACCCCGTCGCTTTAATTAAGGGGGAACAAAACTAGACTACAGTCTGTATTTTTTCAACAATAATCAATACTTGAATAAAGTTGTAACTAGTTTATAGAAACAAGTCTTTATTTAATTAGAATATCAACGACCAAACTATTTTTTTGTTTTTCTATGTACCTTTTTTTCAAAGTACAGTGATATTTCTGCAAGTTTGAAGTATTGTCATGACATAAGTCATGGAATTGCAATTTTCAATAGCATTTCTACAAATTTAAACTTTGCCATGATAAAATGTAATCTGCAAGTTTTAATACTTTTGCAGCTCATTTGGTTACACTTGAACGTACTTTTAGACAAAACGAATCGCGCAGTTTAAAACAGAAGAAGTGAGCAGCGTGTTGGAGCTAAGGAGTAATTAACAAAATTTCTATTCAATTTTATTACAATTACGGCAACTTCTACCGTTTCGTTAGATACCATTCTTTTTTAGGTGAAAACTTGAAAATTGGTGATAGTTTAATAAATTTAACCTAATTGTTTTCTTACTTACAGTACTTGTTGCATAGCTTGGGTTAGTCAGACGATAACGGTCACGATACCTTTGTCATCGTCGTGTCCTAGAAGAATTATTTCAATGACAGCTTTGAAAAGCTTACAGCAGATCCGATTGTTCCACGTCACAATCCGTCAAGCTTTGGTTTATTAACGGTAGTCTTATTTAATACAAACCTGTTTTTTTAAATAGCGTCTTTATTTTCTAGTTTATACAAAAGTCGTCTCAGATTATAATGCCGAGTTCTCTTCTAAAATGTAAGAGTGCCGACGTAAGCCCGACAGATAAATAAGTAAAGGAACTTATGCATAGAAAACTCGAATTCAGTCAAACTCTGGTTCCAATCTCGTTGGTTTCGTTCTGTTGTCTGAACAACCATGGTCCATAAGACTTTGTTCATACACTACACTAGACTCTCTTGTAGTGTGTATGATGGACTGGGTCTAGACTGCATGCATAAAACATCTAAAAAGAAACAAGTTTGTCAGGTCCTTACCTATTTTTCATAAACGGTGGCTGAACGTCAGAAGTGCATATTTCTGGAGCAAAACCAATGGGTTTTTTAACCGTTTATAACCGCAAGCATAGATAAGGATAGAATTTACCTAGTTTGCTGATCTATTAATTTTTTAAAAATAAATATATTTTGTTTTTGTTATCTCTAAGTAACCGGTTGTGAAAGCATCTTGGTATTAGAAGAAAACTTGTTGGAGGTTTAATACACACACTTTCCAGCTTAAGTGAAAAGTCTTGCTTACCTCTGTACTATTCACAAGAAAGTGTTATAAAATCAATTGTGTTAGATTTTGTATTCAGGTCAGATCTCAGGACTTTTCCTCGCAATATGACGCATATGGTAATACAAATTACATTTTGGCTAAGATCGAGTAAGGAAAAGACGGGCTTAAGTGCTTTAGGTTTATGTAAGTAAAATAACGTGTTTGCTGCCATGTTCCGGATACCTGGTCAATATAGCACTTCATAGTTAAACTATTGTAGCTCTAGAATCTACCTGGTTATGTGTGACGTTCGGCTTTTCATTGTCTTAAGCCATTTTTATTATCGTTTATCACCTGAGACTATGTTTTAGCTTCCGGACGGCCTATAATATTGTCTATAATGAAGTAATTTTTCTCTGCGCTAGTCAGAGCTCGGTTAATGTAGGCTAGTACGCGTTCGTCTCTGTTTTGGATCTGGGTCCGAACCGCGCTTAATCTACTGGTATCAGTGACGACTTGTAACTAAGATGCCAGGACAAGCCAATGTAGGAGAAGAGATCAGCGTTTTTTCTAAATTGTTAAACGTCTTTTTAGTCGATGACGCCATGTCAAGAAACAATTGCAACAGTTGCCACTAACTTTACAGTAATTAAAATGCATGGCAACATATGGTGACCAATAGATGGATTGATGCTAAATTTATATCTGTGAGTATAACTTCGTCGCACAATACACACCATAAAGTTAATCATTTTTTAGTAAAACCTAGCGTCAACAAATTAACATACATAATAAAACAAAATTTTTTAAACGTGTTAATTGAATTTTAAAATTCGTTCGGTTTAGTTTAAGTTGCATAATGATCTTTACCGTCTTAGTTTAAGTCAGAGAAACTTGTTTTTCGTTCTGTCATTTTAAATATTGTTAATGGCTACTTGTAATGAGTAAATTACTAATTTATACAAAACACAAGTATTACAACGCATCAATAGGTTATTTTCTGTTTTTTTCTATTGTCAGAAGTATGCTGGTATTTGTTATTAATATCATTTTCTAATAAATGAGAATCACAATATACCACCGTGTTTGTTGTGTAGTGACTTCTCTGTGGTAACTAACAAATATAGATTATATCTTTATATATCAAATAGAGATCCTCAAAAAGGGCTTTTTAAATTTTTCTCCAACATTTTTATAACAATCTTGTTTATTTTCAATTTTTTTTAAGTATAAAACATTGATTAAAAAATCGCAAACAATATTGTCTCAAGTTTGGCTGTATTAAACAAATTAATAATTATTATTAGTATTATTATGTCAAAAAAATATAAAATAATCGAATTCTCTATACAAATTTAAATTAACATGTTTGGAAGCTTATTAACAAAGTAAGCTCATCTTCAGAATATTCTAAAAAAATATATACAACTAAAAATATAAGCTTTAAAAAATTTAACTTACAACTTTTTAAAAACTTCTAAAATTTTAAAGTCAAAATTATTTAACTAGATAAATTAAAAAAAATTTTTTTTACAAAAAACATTAATGTTATAAAGAAAGATGGTGTAATTTCTAAACAATTCTAAAAAAACTTTAGTTTTGAACTATAATTGTAATTAGTTTGATTGTTTAACAAAAAAAATTTATTTGACATTTTAATATAAATAAATTCTAACAATTTTAGAATTTAATAGTGAAGGTTTCCACGGCCGAAGTCTGTACTAGGATGAGAACGTCTTCCAAAGTTGGACCGTGTCATTGTTATAACCAAAGTTGCCAAAGTTTTGTCTACGTAAGGTGCTTTATCAAAGCGTGAGATAAATCAAAGAACAAGCAACTAAAATCTAACTAAGAACGTCTCAAAAGTTAGGTAATCAACTTGTGAACCAAGCCAGATTCTTAACTCTATAGAAGTGACTTAAGAAGAAGTAGTCTCCGCGTATAAAAAAGACTTATTGTCACAGCTGATTAAGCTCGACTCTGGTTGGGTTATGGACGAAAGGGGGTGTGTTTTCAATAACGGCGTAATGACCCGAAACCAAAAAGAATAAACTCAAAACCATGGTTACGATTTCTATGCTCTTTCGGATTTTCCTATTGAAGAAGAATGGAGATTTTGCAAAATGTTATCAAAATTTATGTTGTGACCTGTAGTAAAATAATGTTCCGCAACCGCAAACTTAGAAATACGCCATTTTTCTACACAACAATCATGTTCAAAAATGCGAGTAATGGCGGAACGACCGGTTTCACCAATGTAGACTAAACCACACGAACAAGGAATTTGGTATATGAAAGTATAAGAAATTTGTGCTTTGGAGAAGGAAGAATCTGTAAAATTTTGCCTGTCGGGTTGAATATGGGCTTAATATCATTCTTACAAAGTTTCCTTACTTGATCTGTAACCTTGTGAACGCAGAGTAAAAATGTCTATTTTAGATTGGATTCGGAAGTAAACATGTCCTTAGGTAATCTAGTACGTGGATGTAGAAGACGATTAATAACTGCAAATATCTCGCTTGACATAATCATTGTTCACTAAGGTTTTAGTAAGATGACAGAGTTCCAAGTGTAGATTTTCAGGTTGGCAAAAAGAAAAAGCGCGATCTTCTAAAAATTCAATAACATAACATTTCTGTGCATATGATGATAAGACGCTGCATAAAGGTATCGGTCCGTTTGGTTGGGTTTGCCTCAGATGTCCGTCGGGTCATGAGACCAAACTATAAACGTGACGTCAACATACCTAAACCAAACTTAGTTTTACGAACAGCTTTCTCGTGCTGCTAGAATTACTTTATTGTTAACGTTATTAAAAAGATAAAATAATTTAGAAGAACTAAGAGCAGGATGATTATCTAAAACATTGCATTGTTAAGCAAATGTAGATTTAATAGAATTTCGATTAATAATTTCAATCATATAGATTTAATTAAATCTATTAAACAAAAAATTATTGATAACAATTACTAAAGTACATATAAAGAAAATTGTACAGTTATTTTAAATAGATTAGAGTACATTAATAAAAGTTTGAATTCTTTAGATTTTGCTAGTTCTAAAAATTTAAAAAAATCCTTTTTAACTAAATTTGTTACTAGTTTCATATTTTACATTCTACTGAAAACACTTTTAATTACTTTAATGTTCATATTTCTAGTTTAAAGGTAACTAATCCTTTTATCTCTTTACCTAATTTTTTACCAAAAATTCATAAACTCAATTTTCTTATTAGACCAGTGGTCAATTTTATTAATTCACCTACCTATAAAATTAACAACTTTTTATCTGTTTTATTTGTATTAAAAATACTAATAAACTACTAAATTCTTTAAATAATTTAATATTCATTCTTTTGAAAATCGTTTTCCTTTAGTTCCTCCTACAGATGTATTACTGATTATCTCTAATCTTTTTTCACTTTCTGATTTTCGTAATTTTGTAACAAATGCTTTATTAAAAGTTACTTAATTTTGTTTTTATAACGTTTTTTCCAATTCAATAATCAACTTTTTAAACAGCTTCTGTCTTCCAATAGGTTTTGTTTATTATCTATTTTTGCTGAAATTTTTTTAACCTACCTAATGATGAAATTAACAGTTTTTTAGATTTTTTAAATAATATTCATAATAGAATAGAATTTACCGTTAAATATTCAAATAATCATGTAACAAATTTTAATACTAATTTATTTATAAGTAAATATTTACACAATTAGAACTGCACGTAACTAATTAAATCTAACGATATTTAAGAAAAACACTTACACTAATTTATACCTATATTACTATCACTCAAAAAATAATGTCCGCAGATAACTTCTGTTTGTCTAAACCAGAACTTGTTTACATTAAAAGCACGTACGCTTATACGCTGTTATATTTATGTTTCACTGGCACGAGCACTTTATTTATTTATTTTAGCACACACGTTAATCACTCATTTGATTAAAACAACAAAGTTTTTGTAACTTCTGCTTTCGAAAAATTGATCTCAGTTCCTTTTGAGTACTTTTCATATAATTCTGTTTATGTGTCGAGAATTTTCTAGATCCTTCAATAGAGATTCTCGAAATTGACAATAACTTTGAGAACGTTTCAATAAATTACCGTTCCTTATATCGTAATTTCGTTAAATAATAATAATAATGCTTTTGCATAAGAGATTTATAGGAAGTCTACCACTACTAACCACTTAATACCGTTTAACTCAAATCACCATATTTCTCATAAATTATAGCTTCATTTCATTATTTTTTTAATAAACTTTTTACTACTTCTTTATCAATTAAAAATTATAAAAATTAATTAGATATTATTTTTTATTGATACTTATACTAATCATTTTTCTTTAGAAACTATTTACAATGTTTATCACAAACATTTCTAAATTATACAATCTTTCTTTATAGCATTACTGTTAAGGCCTTCAAATATTTTAAATTTGCCGCCTATCTTTACCCCGTTTAACAAAGAATGTTAAGGAGGGGTTGCGAAATAGCAACCACTTCTGGTTCTGACGTGCGCGCTTAAGCAGGGTAAATGATAGTGCTTGTGCACCTAGTTTAATTTAATTAAGATAATAATACAAAACATGAGGTAAACGATAGTGTTTGTGCACCTAGTGTAGTTTAAATAAGATAATAAACAAAACATGGTCCTTCGCGTCGGATTTTCCGTGGAAAACCTGGAAAAATTAACCAACATTTAAACAAAGAAGAATTTGTTCACGTGGTGAGATTCGCGGCGTGGCATACTTTGTCAATCTACATGGGACGCAACCACCTTTACTCGTAGCATCGTTATTTTACTAATTAACCCGCGAGTGCTCCAATTTTTACATGTGGTTGTATATAACTTCCCATACAACGTCATACAAAACAGGATGTGCGTCATCGCCTGCATCTTTATGTTGCAATCCTAACTTGGAACAAGAGAGAGCTCCAGGACTACCAATAGTGCTACCAACATCAATAATATAAATTCTCGAGGGCTTCTTCGATGTTGCGCTGCCAACCCTCACACAAAACCAGGTTAGTTCCCTATCTGTTCCTATCATAATTTACCTTTATTTTGATTAATGTGTTGCTTCAGTAAGAATTATTCATTTATAATACGATTTATTCTATTAACTTGGTGCGTTTTTTCTTATTTTTTGCCACTTCTTTACACGTATTGCCTTATTGAATTTAAATTATTACATAATTTCATAACAGTGTGTTATTTGCGCCTGTACAGCCAAAAACGTAAGTTAATCTCTAAAGAATATTTATTTGTGTACACATTGTTAGTAAATATAATTAACCTTCGTAATGGCAAAGTCAAAAGAAATGAAGCACCTTGAAGCTGGAAAGCAATTACTTATAGAAAGATTAGAAAATTTTGTTTCGTTTATAGAAACAATCGAAGACGATTGCACAAATAAAACCACTCTTACCAAAGTCAAATTACATTTGGATAGTGCTAGGGAATTTCCCGAAAAAATATCATGAACTATGCGTACAGCTCGATGGAATATCCACCGAGGTTGCCGAAGCAATGACTCCGGTCAATTTTTATAATGCCTATTTAGACGCAAGTACTCGCGCTACTCTTATTTTAGAAAATTTTAAAGATGAAGTAGTCAACCAACCTGCTCAACAATTAAATACCAGTAGCACGACTTCGAGTAACGGTACAAATGCCAAGCTTCCTAGAATCTTGTTGCCTAGTTATAACGGAAGCTACACTGAATTTCAATATTTCTTTGAAACATTCACATCGTTAATCCACGACAATGCTAATTTATATTTATCTTGAAAAATTCATGTATTTGAAAGGGAGTTGTATTGGCCCTGCTGAAAAAACGATTGCAAATATTCAACCATCCGGGAGTAATTATAAGATCGCGTTTGATTTATTATGCGAAAGATATAACAACCCTAAATTAATTATATTAAATCATGTAAAAGGTATAATCGAATTAAAACCGATTGTCAAAAATAATTCAGGGGATTTACGTAAACTTTATGACAATTATCTTAAACATATTAGGGTTTTACAAAATTTGTCAATACCCGTGGAAAATTGCGCGGCATTTATTTATTACATATTGATGTCAAAACTAGATAGCTTTACAAAGTCCAAGTTTACTGAATATAAACCAAAATTAATACCAACTTTGGATGAAATAAATGAGTTTTTGAAGCGACAATGCGAGGTTATGAAGGAGATTGATACCAACAAGAACTCTAATAATTTTACGCCAACTGACTCATCTACCAAAAACGAACTAATGGTTCCGAATAGTTACAGACGCTCGCTTGTCTTAACTGCGGAAAAGTCTATTGTTTGCTGAAATTGTAAAGGAGATCATTATTTAAACCATTGTCCTAACTTTTTGGCGCTTACTACTCAACAACGCTATAATAAAGCTTATGAATTAAAAGTAGGTAGGAATTGCTTGAGACACTCTAGTAGAAATCCTTGCAAATTAAAATATAATTGTACGTCTTGTTATAAAAGGCATAATAACTTGTTGCATTTTGAACGATCAAGTACATTTTCAATCTATGAACCAGGTCCTAGTACTGCTGGCAATCCAGCTGCAATTATTTCGAATGAAGGAGCGGTTAATAATAATGCTAATACTAACACGCAATTAACACTTTTCTGCTTTAGAAGTGCTGATGTATTGTTACCCACTGCTTGTGTGAAAATATTGTCAAACGAAAATACTTGGCATATTGCAAGAGTTATTTTAGATACGGGCAGTCATTGTAACATTATTTCCGAGGAATTTGCAAAAAAATTGAACTTAAAGCGCAATAAAACTAACATTCAAATATTAGGCATCAATTCTTGCTCTTCTCAATCGACCTCTGCGGTTAATTTGAAAATAGCTTCCTTACATAACGATTTCAAAACGTCGCTGCAATGTCTGACTATTTCAAGCATTGCAGAAAATTTGCCGCTTCGTTCTTTCGATAAATCATTTTTGAACATCCCAGAAAATATTTGACTGTCGGATGAAAACTTTAACAAATCACTTCCCATTGACTTGCTAATTGGAGCCGGCAATTATTATAATTTAATGTGCGTAGGTCAAATTTCACTAGGCAAAAATAGGCCGACTCTCCAAAAAACCTTACTTGGTTGGGTAGTATCTGATTGTTATTATTCAAATCAAGGCTCTTCGGGTACAGTACACTCCAATTAAACTCTAAGGGACCCTTCTTGTCCAAATGGTAACTTGGATAATTTATTACAAAAATTTTGGCACCTTGAAAATGTTGAACCGCAAAACCCGCTTTCTAAATTTTCCAAAGAAGAAGCTTTTTGTGAAAGGCATTTTGCTGAAACTACTCACCAAGATCATTCGGGTCGTTTTATTGTTTCTGTACCTTTCAATGCCAGGTTATCGCAATTGGGTGAATCCAAAGAACGGGCTCTGAATCGATTTCTGCACTTAGAAAAGAAATTAATAAAAAATCATGCAGTACGGGCCGAATACTCTAAATACATACAAGAGTACATTGAATTAGGTTACATGACCAAGCTTGAGCCACATTTCGAAGACCAACCATCTACTGTTGATGCCTTAGATTCGAAAATTTCAATATCCGATATACCACCATTCTTTCTCCCCCATCACGCTGTTTTTAAATTAAGCTCACTTACCACGAAGTTGAGTGTTGTGTTTGACGGGAGTGCAAAATCAAGCTCAAATATATCTATTAACGATACACAAATCGTAGGTCCAGTAATACAGGACGACCTTTTTGCCATCCTTTTCAGGTTTAGGAAGCATCAGATAGTTCTGACTGGCGACATCGAAAAAATGTATCGCCAAATTCTTGTGCATCCTTCTAAAAGGAAATTTCAACCTATTCTTTGGTGTGAAAATCCTGACAAACCTATAAAAATCTACCAATTAAACAAGGTAACGTGTGGAACTGCCAGTGCTAGTTATCCAGCTACTAAATGCTTGCAGCACTTGGCCGCTATTAACGTAGATCGCTTCCCAACAACGTGCAGGGTTCTTAAATCCGATTTCTACATGGATGATCTTTTAACTGGCGGTGATACAACTCCGGCGGTTTTAAAAATTCGTGACGAATTAACGTCAATACTAGCAAGCGCGGGATTTCCTATTCGCAAATTTTTGTCTAATTACGCCAATGTTCTCTTAAGTAACAGCGTCTCAGAAGCATCACTTCTTACTGTTCCTTTGTGCGAACGCGAAAGTAGCAAAGTTCTAGGTGTTTGCTGGAACTCCAAGTCAGACGTTATCCAATACAATATGCAAGTAAAGGATGGGACAGTATTTGGCAACTCGAAAAGAAATATTTTATCTATTATAGCCTAACTATTCGATCCTCTAGGCTTACTTTCGCCTATCATTATTAATGGCAAACTGCTAATTCAAAAACTGTGGCAACTTAAAATCACGTGGGACGAAAGTATACCCCAGCATTTAAGCTCCGAGTGGGATTTATTTAAGTTGCAATTGCATTTATTAAATACTTCACAAATACCAAAGTGTGTTATATTTCCTGACGCTGTCGAAATTGATATCCATGGATTCAGTGACAGCAGCTCCAACGCTTATGGGGCTTGCGTTTATATTAAGTCTCGAGATTCATACGGAAACATATCTTGTCAGTTACCAGCGTCTAAGTCTCGGGTCGCTCCTCTTCAAGGGGCCACCATACCGCGTCTGGAATTATGCGCTACACTACTTTTCGCGGAGTTAGTCCAAAAGGTTCAAAATTCACTTTTCATTTGCTTTAATAAAACCTATTTGTGGTCTGACTCGACTATTGTGATTAACTGGATCAGATCTGCTGCAAAAATACAAAACCTTTGTAGCCAATAGAATTGCGACCATACAAGAACTATCCGATCCTGACGATTGGTTTTACGTACCATCCAAACAAAATACCGCAGATTTGGTATCAAGAGGTTGTTCAGTTACTGACCTCATAAATAACTCTCTTTGGTGGCACGGCCCGTCTTACCTTGTTTCATCACCAAATGACTGGCCGGAACAAATCCATAAATACGCTAATCAAATTCTAGGGCCCGAGCTTAAGGAAAATACGAATATTAATACAAATCTTTTAGTTATTCAAACTTCAACCATTTTTCAAAAATATTCATCATTAACTACCTTAAAGCTCATGGTCGCGTGGATGCTACGCTTTGTTAAAAACGCTCGGACAAATAGAAATAGTCGTTTACTAAAAAAATTTGCAAGCTTCAGAATTACAGCAAGCCATGAACTTACTAATAAGGCTGTGTCAGAATAAAACCTTTTATCACGAAATTCGATGTCTAAAATCTAAACAACCATTAAAATCCAACACAAATATTTTGCCACTCAACCCTTTTTTAGACAAAAATGGTATATTAAGAGTGGGAGGAAGAATACGAAATTGTAACTTTGCATTTGACAAAAAATTTTCTGTATTATTACCCAAGCATCATTTGATTACTAAACTAATTTTTGATTATTTTCACAAATCTATGCTGCATTGTGGTCCGCAACAGCTAGTAGCTAGCCTTTGCGAATACTATTGGCCCATATCAGCTCGAAGTCAAGCTAGGCAAACAATTCATAACTGCATAAAGTGCTTTCGTGCCAATCCTAAAGCTTACAGCCCTCTAATGGGCGATTTGAAAGCCAAACGTCTTGAAGCCAACACTTCTGTATTTTCAAATGTAGGGACAGATTATGCCGGACCCATTCTAATTAAGGACCGTAAGCTCTGTGGAGCAAAACTGATTAAGGCTTACATATGTCTGTTTGTGTGTTTAGTAACAAAAGCCGTCCACTTGGAGCCAGTCACAGATTTATCTACGGCAGGTTTCCTTACAATGTTCAAACGTTTTATAGGTCGCAGAGGTGTTCCTGCCTCTATAACCTCTGACAACGCTGCCAATTTCAAGGGTGCTTCGAATCAATTAAAAGAGATTTATAAATTTTTCAATGCAAAAACTTCGAAAGAGGAGATATCGGGTTTTATGACAATTCATAATTCATAATAGTTCCTAAAAATCCTCAAGGAGGTATATGGGAGAGTGGCATTAAATGTGTAAAGGCGCATCTTAAAAGGGTATTAGGTAACCCTTGTTTAGATTACAAAAATTTTTCTACGTTATTAATTCAGATTGAAGCAACACTTAATTCCCGTCCGCTTTCTCCGCTAACAAACGATCCTTCCGACACTAATCCGCTTACCCCAGGTCACTTCTTGATTGGAAAACCTCTTTGCACTGTGCCCGAAAATGACTTGGTAAACGTGAATGAAGCTAAGCTAACAACATACCAACGTATTCAAAGTTTGGTCCAGCATTTTTGGAAGCGATGGTGTCGTGAGGTAGTACCAGAGATGCAACGTAGAACCAAATGGTATCAACACATGCCAGCATTACTTAAGTTAAATTCCTTAGTTATCATAAAGGAAGATAACTTACCACCACTCCAGTGGCTATTAGGAAGAGTTGTAGAGGTCCATGTCCATCCGGACAACATAATCCGCTCAGCAACGGTCCTGGCGAATGGACACCTCCTGAAGAAAAGTGTTAATAAGTTGTGTGTGTTGCCGGGAGTGTAAAAAAGCAACAATTTTTCGTAATGTGATGCATGTGCAGAAGAATTTAGCTGTCAAAAGATGTTCACTTTAGTGTCTTTTATATGTTAACGTATTAGATTACAGATCTTTTTTTTTGTTTTTACTAGCTTAAGTCGAGGTATTCTTATATGTTCGTTTCTATTGATGTACAAATTTGATTAGTTTTTTTGAAATCGATTGATTTCAAGGTGGCCGGCATGTTAAGGCCTTCAAATATTTTAAATTTGCCGCCTATCTTTACCCCGTTTAACAAAGAATGTTAAGGAGGGGTTGTGAAACCGCAGGCACTTCTGGTTCTGACGTGCGCGCTTAAGCAGGGTAGATGATAGTGCTTGTGCACCTAGTTTAATTTAATTAAGATAATAATACAAAACATGAGGTAAACGATAGTGTTTGTGCACCTAGTGTAATTTAAATAAGATAATAAACAAAACAATTACTATTTTTTGTAAAACTTTTTTTATTCTAGTTACATTAAATCTTATATTTTTAGTTGTATATATTTTCTGTAGAATATTCTGAAGATGAACTTACTTTGTTAATAAGCTTTAAAGCACGTTAATTTAAATTTATGAAAAGAATTTGATTAATTTATATTGGTTGGCAAAATAATAATTTTAATAATTTAAAAAACTGATAGGGATATATATCCTTAAGGATTTAAATGATTAATAATTGCAATTGATGATTTTGAGTTTATCTATCAACTATGACCTTTACTAATGAATTTACATTATTTGACTTAAAAACAACTTAACTTATTCGTTTTCCTTATCTTGCAAAACGTTGTTGTCAGTACGGGTGTTCAGCTAGCAAATATGCAGTTTCCTGAATTATATTTACAAATAGGGTTTCAAGCAAAGCAAGATACAATAAATGCATTAGAAACTGATTTTAAATTGTTAAAACCAAAAAAAAATTGTACAGTTTTAGATGTCGGTTGTGGCCCGGGCAATGTTACTCACGACTTATTGTATCCGCAGTTTTCAAGTAGTATTAATCAACTTATTGGAATTGATCGATCTCAAGAAATGATTCGGTTTGCTAAAAACTCATATGGAAATCATCCAAAATTGTCGTTTGATGTAATGGACATTAGTGCAACTGGAATTCCTCAAAAATTCAGGGAGTTGTTTGATCACATTATTTCATTTTACTGTTTACATATGGTTTGTGACCATAGGTAGAAATAATATTCTGAATATAATAATGACTAATAATTAATAATTGTAGAACAACGTTAAGTAACATGTACAAAATGTTGAAACCAGGAGGAAATGTTTTTTTAAATTTTATGGGAACTTGTGTTATTTTTGAGATTTATGAAGCATTAGCTAACGAAACAGATTGGAAAATTTATTTAGAAAATCAAAATCTAAGTCCGCCAACGCAATCAAGCAAACATCCTGCAGCGGATTTTAAGAAGGTTTTAAAAGAAGTGGGTTTTACTGTTCAATTTGTTCAAGAAACGAATAAAGATTGTGTGTATACAAAACAACAATTTAAAGGTAATTATACTCAGTAATTGCATTTAATAAATTAAGTAATTGTAGATATTGCAATAGCGGTAAATCAGTTCAAATTTCCACCATCATTTAATAAAAAATTTGTTCTGTATCAAATGGATTATTTAAGAAACCACAACCTTGTAGATATAGATTTAAATGGAAATGAATATTTTCATCAACCGTATAGTCTATTAACGGTGTTAGCAAGTAAACCGAATTAATTTTTCATTTCAATGACTTCCTTTGAAAGAGTAAAAATTTGTTAGAAATGCAAAATTAATGATTATTTGATATTTACAAACATTTTCTATTAGTAAACCTAGTAAATTATCTTACAATTTTTTATAACAAATAACAACTGAAAACTCTGATAACCATCACAAGATAATACCTATTTGTATTTACGTCTATTGAGGTTTTCGTATTTATTCTGTAATTTGTAGTTAAATTTACTGAAAAGTATTTGGTTTTACTTAAAATCACATATAATTATTTATCTATTGATAACATGTATACTTGTTTTTATGTTTTCCATATAGAAATAGTAAACATGTATTTTTATTTTTTATTAATAACTTTTTTTGTCCTTGTTTAAAATGAGACGTTTTTTTCATGTTTTTGTACATATCGATTTCTAAAAATTAATTAAAGTATAATTCGTTGAATACATTAATCTGACATCTTTAATTATCTGTTTTTTGCAAAAACTTTGAACTCAATATTGTTGTGTACTGAATGCTAGTTTGTACTGCAATAATATTCTACATTATACTTTATTTTGTAAGACTAAAAATTCAATTATTAGAGCTATGTTATGCTGAAGAAAACGGTCAATGCAATTTATTTAATAGAATAATATGACATATAGTTTTTAGGTACAAATTTTATTTAAAAAAAAAGGATATTATATGGCTTTAACTACTATAACTAAAGAAGTAAAATCATGTTTCTCTCAATTAATCATTTACATTAATTTTCTAATCATAAATACATTGTTAATAGAAAATTAAAATACGTTATTTCTGTTAATAAATAAACTTATTAATAAAATAACTAGAATAGTTTTATTCCTGATAATGACATGTTTGCTCTATAATCAATTTCTGCTAAAACTCAAGAAAAAAGCATTTGGCACTGTTTCTGTAACACCGAATACTATAAACTTAATTTATATAGTAGTTTTAATGCTGTATAAAGCTAGCAAGAAGAAAAAGATTTAAAAACAATAGAAAAAGACCGAATGTTGTAATAAGTTGTTACGTGCAAAAGTTATATTCAAAATTTCGTAGTTGTTTTTGGAAAACTCGAACGAAAACAAAATTAAAAGTCAAAAATCAAAAGGCACCAGAAAAAAGTAAAGGTTAATGGATTTCTGGCTCTTGCCAACCACAAGCGAGCGGGCTGATGAATTAAAAGCTTGTTTACAATTTAACTATTTAATATTTATTTGAACAAAAATTACTCAAAACAAGAAAATATAACAAACAAAAAAATACAAAACCATTTAAATTAATGCATAAAAAAATAAAGTAAACATGAAAGTTAAAAATTAAAGTAAATTGAATAATCGTATCAAAACAGACAAATTTTTTTAAGAAATGGAACTAAAGTAAAATCATAAACAAAAAAAAAACAATGGAAAATCTTAATTAAGCAAAACACTACCGTGTGCGCATTAAATAAATATCAATTTAATACAAAATGAAATACATTCATCGATTTTAAAACCAGGAATGACAATCTTAATAGTAAATTACAAAATTAGTCAATTTTCCGCTTCAAACATAAATTTTCTTTTTAACAAATATTTAGTCACATATAGTTTTCATAAATACGGACAATTACAATTTAGTAATTGTATTATCGATAAAATGGTTAAATTGCAACACTCATTTTTCTTAAAAAACCAAAGCTTTTAAGACACTTAAACGCGTAAATAAAATTTAATCACATTTAATTAATCGGTACAAAATAAATTCTTTAAATTATTGTCGTCATAAATCCAGGAAAGAACTTGTGGTGGATCCTAGATTGGCAGATGTAATCGGGAAGAAATGTTGAATGGGTACCCCAAAAAAAAAACTATGGACCGTTGGAAGGTTTTCCATGAGCCGCCAAAGCAAAAATTAGATTGTGAAACACTAACTTACGCACAAATCCACGATACGTTTATACAAAACCAAATCGGTATTCAGCGAAATTCAATAAATCGTAACTGTTTCACGAAATAGGAAAGTTTTTTCACTTGAACAAATTATTCACTGTACCATTGTTAGACTTCCGCGGTAAAATTTCATCCAAAAGGGGTGAAATTAACCCCTGAGAACTACATCCCAATACTTAAGTCATTACGAATGTT
Organism: Aquatica leii; assembly: GCA_035610365.1. Classification (NCBI taxonomy): domain Eukaryota; kingdom Metazoa; phylum Arthropoda; class Insecta; order Coleoptera; family Lampyridae; genus Aquatica; species Aquatica leii. The sequence goes on from CM069433.1 coordinate 51,693,645, forward strand.
TGTCAACCAGTTAACTCCCTCTATCACCAAAATCACTTAAATATAAACTTATTTGACTACCATTTCCACAATGGCTGTGTTCGAAACTCTATGAGATAAAACAGATTAAATAACGTCACAAAAGTAATGTTGGGCCACGGTGTTTGTTTCTGCGTAAAAATGTCAAATTGACAAAGTATCACATTTCATGACGCTCATAAAATTTATTTGTTGAGACCTGAATCATAACTGCCTAATAAATTATAAAAATGACTTAATCTCCACGTAATTTAATGGAACTAACACAAAGAAACTAAGTACGACTGCACCGAGAACAAAACAGAGAACTTTTAAGCAAACTAAAAATAAACAACTTGCTAAAATATATTAATTTATTTCCAATAATATCTCAGAAGAGAAACATAAATTACCACTAGATTTTTGAGCGAACAAAGAAAAAGGTCAACACAGAATACGGATAATTCAAACAGCGTACTAATTTTGAAACAAATTAATACAAAATTTTATCCACAATTTTAAATTATAAAGTTGAAATTAAAAACGTAAAATAATTTCTTAAAATCAATCTAATTTTTTTTTCTTTCGAAGCAAAGTTTTATATAACCATTATTTCCAAAAATTGCTGACTTTCTTTGGTCTTGCAATGACTAAATCGCTTGGAAATAGAAACTATCAGGGGCATATCTCTAGTGATATCGGTGGTTTCTTCAAATAAGCGATTTTCCAAATCATTTATTGATAATGGTTTTGTCGCACAGATTTTACTTTGCAGAAACTCCCAAATAAAAAAATCGAGTAATGTTAAATCAGGAGTGGCTTCTCAATATCAGCCCTTTTACTAATCCAACGGTTTGGAACCGTACGTACGTAAGTTTTTACCAATTTTTATGTACCTGACACGCTTTTCTAAAGTTCTTGCAGATTTCGGTTTCCTCCGAGCAATTATATTCACTGTTAATTAAGTAATCGGTGGTAGTTGAGAAAATAAAATCATTAAGACGTGTCGCACTTCATCGTAACATTTTGTTCTATCCCGAAAGCCACGAATAATTAAAAAAATGATTTTTTTGGTCAGTTTTTGCGGCATTTTTAGAGTTGATAAAAGCAAATTTTAGAAAAAGCAAATTTTAGAAAACAAATTTGGTTTAACTAACCAATAAAAGAAGATAACTAATACGTAAGTACGTAGGCAAATTTAAGATACTACAACAGCAACTGAAATCATGTAATAAATAACAGGTTGCGGTGTCACTGTCACAAAAAGCATTTGTATTTTATATTATTACATATTAATTTATTTCCATAGTTTTGTTAAAGTAAAAATGCAGACATAAATTACAAATAACAAAAACCGAGAAAACTAATCGTAATAAACGTAAAAAAAAACATTAAAATATTGTATTTACCCATTTGATAGTAAACCCTTTATAATTTTTGAAAGAATTAAGATATCGGGTTTTGGTTTATGGGGATGTGTTTCTTTTTTCATTACTTTCAAAATAAGGTAAAGCTTGACAAAAGTTGCTATTTAAAAAGGTTAGGGTAGTCATCTTATAAAAAAAACTGGATGAAAGCTCTAAACTATTTAAGAATGTAGTTATTTAAACGTATAAAATTCAAACGCTGATAATTTGATTTAAACGCAAATTTCCTGTAATTTTAAAGTAAATAAAATACCTTCGTCATCCATTTTCTAGAAGGTCATTGACCAATTGACTTAATAGAGAAACCGCCACTGCAAAATAGAATACTTGTCTAAATTCTGAACACTTAAACCAAAGAAAGAATATCAATAAAGAATGTTAATGCAGCGTTTTGTCTCTCGGAAAACACGATATAATCACTTTATCAAACTGAAAACAGCAGTAACCGATATTGCAATAAAACAGTTTCAGTTCTATGAGGAAAATAGCAACATGCCTATGGAAATTTTAGTTTTGTAAAATTTGTACATTTTTTGATCTTTGTAAAGGGTTAATGTAGAAGGCGCTTCAAAACTAAAAAATCTGTATATTTTAAAGCATACTGGCCGCGAAAGTCTTAAAAATAAAACAAAATTTGTTTTATTTAGAATGTTTGACAACTCTTGTAAACTGACTAAATTAACAACAAATAGGCTCTTTTGAAATACCTATTTGGGTCATATTACATCTTTGCAAAATTAAACATTAATCTGTAGGAGTTAGACGTGACAAAATAGCACTTTTAATTAACAGATTTTAAAAATTGTATAAAACTAGATATTTAATTATAGATTATAAAGATTTACTATAGGTAAGGGGTAAAATGTGTCATCCATCCACATTTACCTTATGAAAATGTTTTTTAGAGATGCTGTTGAACTTGAGCTAAGTTCTTCGTCAGGCAATATAAATTAAATTAATTTGACAATTGTAAAAAACTAAGGTAACTTAAAACCTAGAACCTAGAAAATGTTTACCATATTTGCATACAATATTTCGTCATTATCTATTGCAACACGTTTGTTAACTGTACAGATTAACGTTTTTACATTTCCAATAAGTATTGATATCCAGATAATTATAAAAAAGTAATAATGATAATATCCAACAGTGTTGCGCAAACAGATATTTCATTTTTATGTTAATTCATAAAATTGTTGTTTAATATCAAAGTTTCTGATTCTAAAGTTTATCTTGCATTTTTCTATTCTTATAAAAAAAACCCTTGCCGTGATACTTTATTATTATTATCTCATTATTTTAACTACTATTAGTTAAAATTGCCAAATTTTACTAAAATTCTAAGCGGGGATACTTACGCATTATATAAATCTTTGACGTATTAATTTGAATGCATACTACAAACGTGATAGATACTACAATAAATTCAGAAATCACTATATTTAAGATATAATAATAACAATATAAATAAAAATTAAGAAAGATGCTTCCAAAGTTTTTAAAAGGTATTTTAAAGTCATTTCTTATAACTTATTAGAAAGTCACCAAACCGTCACTGCAAATTGTCAAATTTTTAATTAATGTTAAATTACATAGTAAATTCTACTTGCTTCGTGTAATAAAAAGATTATTCCATGTTTTTTGTACTGTCTATTTTTAAACAAAATATGTTATTTTATTAAATCTAAAGTTTTTACTGCTTTATACAGGTCATTGACAATTGCTTCATTGTACGTCAATAGATTATTATCAAAATTGTTTACTTGCTGACTATGCTATATCAATTTTATCGAAAGCAATTACGCGTTTATTAATTTGTTAGCCTATTTTATGCGATTAAATTCTGCAAACTTATTTTTGAATTAAAAATTGTGTCAAGTAAAAAATATTATACAAATCAAATTATATACTTTTCTCGATTTAAACTTTTGTAAATTTTACAAGCGACTAATTTCAATTTCAACATCCAATTAAAGAAATTCTTTAAGTACATATTTATATAGAAAGTACATTGAGGTATGTTCAGGGCCCACTTGTATTTTCAACCCTACCCAATCCAATTATAATTTTTAATCCCTTGAGGGGCAGCGAAATGCGCTGTTTGCTCTGTACGTTCGATTCAAACCCCAACGCCCTTAGACATTTTACAGATAGACATCTAACGACACACCAATTTTTTGTATTTATATCGTTCTTTATTGTTTCAAAGTGAAACATTGGTGCTATAAAGTAACAGGTTGACATTTTGTTACAGGTGTTATCAAAAAGTGACCCTGAAATTAATTTTATTTGACGAGGCGCTCTACAGTAATAAACGTCTAAGAATTATTCTGTATAGGTAAATGCTAACTAGTTGAATGGGGAGAAAATGTTGCGTTTACTTTACGAATCGGTGATCAAACAATTTTCATAGCTAACAAGATCAGTTAGAACTGGGGAGAATATTTGGTTCTTGTTGAAGTACTATAGAATGCATGAATAAACTGCATTTACTAATTGCAGCATTCAATAGAAGACGTACTTATAACTGTCTTTGCTTTAATTACAACTGGCATCACTTAACTTTATAAAAAATAAAAATAAATCTTAATGTGTGTAAATATATTAATGCAATATTAATCTTAACAAAAACTACTACTAACCCAATTATCAAGCTTTTGCTGTCGATCCAAAAGGTACAATTGCAAACGTGGTCCAATTCCGTCAGGTCTTCCAAACTTTTCAATTATATTTTTTAGTCTTTCTCTGCCTGTTTCATCTAGTAATGGTCGCATCGTTTTTTCGTATTTCATTAAAGTTTGTTCTAATTGTGGCACGGGGAGCTTAGGTAGAACCACATTCTGAAAAAAAGTTTGATTTAATTCAAATATTAATAACAATTATATCGCTTATAATAATGTTTTTAAGTTAAGTTTAAATAGTAATGTTTGTTTTTATGTTTTTTTTTAAATCAAGAAAAAATAGTGACGTTTAGACAAAGAAAAAACCACGCAGTAAAATTTTAATCACTTTGGCACTGTATATACAGCAATTATTCAATGTGTATGTTGAAATTAAACATCATTGTGAGAGAGCTGTGTTTTGTTCAAATAAGTAAAGACTAACAGGCAAATTCTTTGTAATCAAACTAATAAATTACAATTGCAGTCTACGTTTTTAAAGTAATTGCTGCTTAAGTTACATTAACTCCAAAAATAAAATTACAAAGTAATAGCAAGTTCATCATAAAAAACTAACGCAATGATTTGTTAAAAAGTTGTTTAACAGTACCAATGCTGCGTTTCATTAAAAATAATTAGTTCAAATTTAAGTGTTAGTATCATTAGCTAATTCAGGTTTATAATGTTAATAACGAAGGTTTTTATAGAAATAAAAATGCGTGATAACTGATGACATAATATACATATTTGCTACCAACTGTTACTACAGAAAAATTAACCCATTATTATCAAAATGTTATTTTTTGTCGCTTTCCTTATTCTCTATTTTTATATTTTAACACAGTTATTATCATAACTATTTAGCACTATTTGTGCTTTCTTTGAGTAAGTACTGAATAACAACTGTAATTTTAAGGTTGTCTAATTTTTCTAATTTTATATTAATAGCATTTCACGATGTTTACTCCTGAAAAATACCCTCTTATTGTAAAGGAGCATTTTTGAAATGGTACTCGCAATCCCGATAGAACTTGGTTGCATTCTTTTCAAAGCTTCATTGATCAATTCAACACTTCTTAGAAACAAACTTTACTTACGATGCTTTCCGACAACGTAAACAAGTTTTAATTAATAGATTTTTAAATAAGAATTGTATTTGCAAGAGAAAACCTACAGGAAAACCTACTGTACTCACTGCACCTGTGTTGTCGAAAACATTCGCAATCCCATGGAACAAAGTTCAAATAAATTGATAGCAATATTATCTGCGGCAACAAGAATAAAATCATTTTTAGTTTTATTTTTAAATTATAAGCATTACATTTTTAGGATTGCCAGTAAGAACCTAATTAAATCAACAAAAAAAAACTTTTGATGGCTCCGTATAAGTTTATGATTTATCAAAAAATTACGTGTCTCTAACTTCTTGCAGCGTGTACAATTTTGTGAAAGATTAATGAATATTTTAATAACGATAACTTGTTAAATTTAACTTTTTTTTACGAACGAAGCATGGTTTCATTTAAGTACATATTTAAATAGCCAAAACTATCTTACTTGGGCAATTTTTGTAGAAACAACATTGCATCCTTTGAAACGCAGAACGTTGCCGTAATATTTTGGGTCAATTTTTTGAGCACGAACTTCAGTTTGGTTACTTTCAGCAAGACAATGCTTATACTACTCGAAAGCAAACAAATGTATTCAACAGTTCTAAAATGAAAGAACAAGGAGCCAAGAGTTATATCCGCTATAATTTTCAGGTCTTACGCCACTAGATTTTTATCTTTACAGATATTTAAAAAACCAGTAGGTAGATAAGAATCAGCTGCGCAATATTGAAAACTTGGAACAAGCAATTACTGTTGCCATTTGAAATATCAAAGTTGATAAAGCTTCGTAATGTTTTCCAAAATTTAAGAAAAACTTAATGTGTTACTCATTTAGTAATTTTTGTTTTACTTGATACCAATCCAAACAATGTTGGCTGCCTAACATATAAGTCCCGTTGAATACAAGTATTTATGAAAGCCCTGTATTTGTGAATATTTAATGTTTTTTATAAATTTGTTTTCACAAAATTAAAGTGTTGCATTACTGTGATAGCTGATTGCACAAAAATCTCGTTAGTGGGCGATTTACTAATCGTCGATTAAAGGTGATTCTTGATTAACACTCAATTGCATTGTACAAAACAATTTAATCTAGGAACGGTTTTTTAGTTAGTCGAACATTAAGTGAGTACTACTTTACTATTCACGTTTTCTTATAAATGGTTATATTATCATTATGGAAAATGTTGCTTCTGTATAGGTAGCTAAGTTTTATTTTATGTTTACTGATGAAAATTTTCTAATTCTATAATTTTCTTGCTTAATTCATTTTATCCTTTAGTTTAGATAATAAAATAAATGCGGAAAAACTTACTAAAAGATTTATAGTTGAATAAAAAATTTTCGGTGTGGACAAACTTTACCAACAAATGTAATGCATCGGCTAAAACCAGCTTTCGAACAGCAAAACACCAGACATTTTATTTGTATTATATGAAACTGAAGATAAAAAAGATTTGTTAAACGCAGCCACCTGAAAGTGTGGTTTACTGTTTTGGTAAATTTTATAATAATTACAATGAAACCTAATATTAATTTTTATCCTTACTAAAAATAGGTAACTTCTGTAGTGTGCAAAATGTTGAAAATTTCGATTACAACAATTGCTCAGTCCAAACTAGGAAGACGTTCTCAACTTAATAAAGGGCAATCACGATATTTTTGAAGTGGCTGAACCTCAACCTGGATGATTTCATATTTCTGTCCTTTGCACACTTCTATCTCCTTATGGCAACCGTACATAAATAGTGAAACAATAAATTAAAACAATTTTTTGAATAAATCCAAAGTTATACCCAAATTAGCTGTCGCATATACTTAACAAAACGATGTTTTATGCAAAAACAGAAGAGGTTATTAACTATTAAAGAATGGAATAAAACATAAAATTAATCATTACTTTGAAATCAAAATTAACTGTTATAAAAAGAAAGAAAGCCATATAAGTTAACCGATCAAAACATACACACAAAATATGCATTTTGAGTACTCTTCCAATCATGATGTTGACAACAAAAAACAAAACAGCAAACTTTTTGTTTATAGGTGAATAATATCTCAAACTTGGTCTTGTTTTTGACTGAAGTCACGTTATAATTTGTCTTTGTTAAGGCCAATTCTAATAAAAAGTTGGATGTTGATCTAATTTAATTTTTAATTATAACGAACCAAAACAATTATTTAAAAATTTATATAAAACCAAGGGCCTGAACCAAAACGTAATAGCTGTTTCAAGCTAGTTTATTTTAAAGTTTTTTGATGATTCTAGTTCTGATTCTGATCCTTATAGACCAGTGGTTCCCCAAGTAATCTCTACCAAGAGTTTCCGTGATTATACAAGGAATCTGCAAAAAATTAAAATTGATTTAGAGGTCCCTGAACGTCAGGGGGTCGGCGCAAAGTTTAATATAAAATTAAAAATTGTGACACATTTCTATTAATATGGAAGAAGAATAAATAATAATGAATAAATTATTAGCAATTTTTACGTCCCACGTAGAATATAAATGTTGACAGGGTGCATAATATACAAGTAATAACAGGCATCGCGGTGAGTCAGGCTTATCTATACAGGATTATACAGCAACGCATCAAAGTCGATACCTGCATTAACTAGTTATAGACTATAAAAGAGTCGTGCATTTAATCAACAATTTAGTTCTGTGTTATGCCTGATGTTAAGTGCACACAACAAAGTTTCCTAGTCTTGGACGAAAAGAAACATAATTTTTAGTATAGTTGATAGTGTACTTTTGTTAGCATTTTTGAGTAAAATTAATATCTCTTACTATTTTATTATTTTGTTTACTTCGGCAAATAACCAAATCCGTGAATGTTTAGAATTACTATTTTTAAATTTTTAAACTATTCATTTTTTTTTGAAAAATTATTTGGTATACAATGAGTACGTACACAATATGTGACATTTACATGAAGTTTTATCCTTACATCTCAAGTAATTAATCCAAAAAAGCGTTACATTGCAGCATTTCATTAAAAAAATTATTATACTTAACAGTGGTTTCTTGCAAATGAAAATTTTGATATATAGATACCTTCCTATATCTTTTTAGGTACTTTTTTTAGATAACGGTGGTGAATATATGAAATACGGATTTATTTCGTCACCAGAAAATAATACTTTACCTATGTGTCTTCTACGTAATAAAATAATGTCAAACGATTTAATGAATTTTTTTAAGTTTAAGGAACATTTAATAAAAATTCATAATGACAAAAAAGATAAAGATTTAACGCTTTTTCAAACAATAAAAAAAAATTAAAAACACCGACATTGCAAGAACTCGTAAAGACAACATATAAGAAAGATGAAGATGGACTGACGTGCTCCTTATAATATTTTTTAATGATTGAAAAGTATAGAAAGCCGTACACTATTGGTGAAGGACTTGTTCAACCAGCTGTAAGTGAGGTAATACGCACCATGTTGCACAAACCAGGTTTCGATATTATAAAAAGAATTCCACTAAGTAATAATACTGTACGAAAAAGGATCGACGAAATGGCTTACTGTGTAAAAAATTTTTTATGTGACTACTGAAAAACATCTGAATTTTTTATACACCTTGACGAGTCAACATTACTAGGAAACAAAGTTTTGCTTTTAGCTTATGTAAGATTTGTAAAAGAAGAAAAATTTTCTCACAAAATGTTAGTTGCTAAATGTTTCGAAACTGATATGAAAAGTGAAACGTTATTTACTGAGTTAAAAAGATTTTTCGATATAAAAGTTATACCCTTGACTAATATCATCTCCGTTGCTACTGACGGTGCTCTTGCTCTTGCAATAGTAGACAATAAAGCTTTTTGGAATACTTAAAACAAACTATACCGAATGCATTATCGGTACATTGTACATCGATATCATTTGGTTGGAAAAAACCTTAGTAAACGTTTGCATGAATTACTATATTATGTCATTGGAACAATTAATAAAATCATAAGAAATGCTTTTAATGATCATTATAATTGTTTCCTACTTAAACTAGAAGTACGTTGGTTATCTAAAAGTGCATGTTTGGATTGCTTCTATTCGCTCTTTGATTCAGTGTTGGAATTTCTGGAGAGTATCTCCAAAAATGACATCGTTTATATGACTGATTTATTTGCCAGATTTAACGAGACTAATTTAAAACTACTAAGTGACATATTAAATTTAATCAAAGTTGAAAGTATAATATTTGCGTTTGTTGCAAAACTTTTGCTGAAAAGACGATAACGTTCTCAGTTTCCAAATCTTTAAAATTGCAAAATAGAGATAAAGATGTGTTTGCTTATTTTCAACACTTAACGGTACTTTATTCGGACTTTAACCAAAGATTTGAAGTAGACAAACTCAGAGCACAAATACAGATGAATACATACAAATACAGGAGCAACTTATTAAATTATCTACAAATAAGGAGCTGAAACGAATGTTTAAAAATCTGGTTACAAAAACAGATCCCAATTTTATATATAGTATTATGGGTTATTGTACAGAAACTGTTGATTGCTTTTTTGTCTTTCTATTTGGTAAAACGTGGATTAAGTGCTATTATGAGCCTCATCACAAAAAAAAGAAATCGACTAGAAATTAGATCCCATCAGGTTCATCCAAGTCATTAAAACTTTTTTTTGCATTTTAAAGCAAATGTTATAATTTCAATAAATATTTCTTCAACAAAATGTTTTATTTATATTTTATTTTTACGTCACCATTTACCATTCAAGACATCAAAAATAAATTTGTAATTTTTCTATTATGCAATTATGTAATTTTTTTTACTCACAGGTCCGTGGGGAAGTATTGACTACGAAAAAGGGTCCGTGGGTCAAAAGAGTTTGGGAACCACTGTTATAGGCCATAAGTTTATAGTGCTTATTTTTTTTGAAATTTTGGTTTTATTTTTTCGATTCTTATAATTTAAGTATTTAATTCAATAAGTTTAAACTTATTCACACAACTCAACAAACGTTCATAATAATCATTCTCTAGAAAGCATTAAGTTTTAAGCATATTATAGCTAACTATATAACGTGTTCTATAAATTTATCATTTTGTCTATTATGATAAGAAATATAATTTTTTTTGCGATTTTTTTACAGCTGTCGTATTAGCTGAATGAAAAATTATTAAAAGTAGTGTTGGGCATAACCGAATTATTTCAATAACCGAATACTCAGTACTTGAGTACTTTAACTGCATAAAAGTAAATAACTTTCGTAAAAATAAAGTTTATCTACTTGTTTGATAGACACAAAAATATAAAATCGTACAAACTCCCTTGTATCATATTACATCTACTATGCCCGACTGGATACTAGATACTAAATACTGTCAGTTTTTATAATTTTTTATTCGAATGATCCCATCACTAATTAAAAGTAATTACTTTTTTTCCGTATCGCTTTTAAAATAAGAGAAATTGTGAAATCACAATACACATTATTTACCAAAAATGAAATAATACTGCGTTTTTAAAAACAGTAGAAAATTGATATTAAAGGTTATATTTATTTCACAAAGTTTTTAATTGTACAATTCTCCGTGATTCAAATTATAAACAATCAAAAATAAAAAACCAAAGAGACAATGAATTAATTAAAAATGACAGTTTGTCATTACTCATTACTGTTACAAAACATATGAAAAAGTGATATACAGCAGCCAGTGTAGCTGACTAATCAAGTCTTAACCTGATCTATCTAAAAAGCAAACATTTTAATCACCGTATAAACATTATTAAATTATTCAGTATTTAAATATTTTATATTTACTGTCTATTATTTTTTTTAATGTGGAAGAAGTAAATTAATTAATGCTCAACTGACAGTTGTTTTGGGAACTAACAAATACCAACTCAATTTATCTGCAGTATACTTCTTTCTTTAAATTAATTATGTTTAATATAACACAAAAACTGAAAATAATTAATTACAACTATATGTTTTTGATAAGTAATATCCAAATGCTAAGATTTTTAATGCTAGGTAGAAACAATAGACGTTCATCAAGTATGTCAATGTATAATACAGTAATATTGAAAAGTATTTGAATAACATTGCTCGGTAAAAATAATGGGTGCTATTTATGAAAAATTGAAATTTTTTTTATTATCGTTTGAAAAAATCAGTAGTTACAACAATAAACGTAAATAAATACAGAATTCTTTAAACAATTTAATTACAGAAAACTAAATACATACATTCTGTTTCTGAACAATAAAAGTTTTTTAGCTTTAGCACTGCGAACCCGTTTTTTTTTTATTTCCAATAGAAATTGTTTGGGCCTCTGAAGGAGCTACAGCATATTTAGGCTTAATAGGAATACCAACAATAAGCTTACAAAACAATTACTTAAGAAATGAGAGGCGATAACTTGTTTTATTTTCCAATTTTTTTTATGAGGAGCATTGTTAAACAGTTAGTAAATTATATTTCTTTAAATTAGTCAAAAGTTTCAAAGTAGGAATTTCTCCCAGACTGCATGTAGACATGCTAGTAGTCGAAGAAAAAATATTATGCTTTTGCCCATTCGTACCCATTATTGCTGAACGGAATTGGTAACCCAGTACCTTTGTACCAATTTATATTTATCTCCAAACACTTTTTTTGAAAATAGGAAAGAAATTGTTTCTGAACAAATATATTCTCTGTGAGGTATGATTATAACTTATCTAAATCAGAAAACATGTTTTTTGGCTTGCCAAGCTTTTCGGCCCGAACATTTATTTTTATAGGTAATAGTAGGATTTACAACAAAAGTTTTTTTAACCCATTGCAAATGCTCTCCGATGCGTCGCTAGTTTTGAAGATATTACACAGAGAGAAATCTTTGTATATTTTATCTACAATTGTTAATCAAAAGTCCACAAATTGGGTCTGAAAAAGTGACAAGACCAATTTGTGCAGTTTTATTGCATTCATTTGTGTAGAATAAATTGTACAGTTTTTTTAACAATTTGTAGTAAAGTTTTGCACAATGTTGTGATACTTTTTTAAAACTATGCTTGAAGTATTTTTACCCAATGGTAATTAAATGTCTAATAGCGTTACGTTATCTAGACCCATATTTTCTTTGGTTAATTTTGCACAATATTGTGCAAATTATTATTATTTCGTTTAGCTTCTTATTGTACAACTTTATGCATCTTGGTTAAATGTTATTTACTTAAAAATAACATATATTGGGTAAATAGTCAATAAAACGTTACAAATCTTAAAAGCATTATTTATTTACATTTAAATGGTATACTTATTTTATATACTTATTCTTTTCGTCGAGGGATATCTTAAAATTCCATTACTTGTTGTTATCGATTCACACAGATTTTTTATAAATGTGGTTGATTTGCCCGCTACAGCTACAGCAGTTAGCAATCACATTTTTAATAATGTTTTTGCTTCGAAATGATGGTTTTCTTCAATTTCGATTTCATGTTGATAAATAACAGCTGAAACAATACAGAAAGTAAGTAATGTAAAAATCTCCAGCAAAAATTAGCTGTTGTTCGTAGAATTAAGTTAACACTGGAATTAAATACAGATTTTAAAGCGATGAATGAGGTTATGCAAAGGTTATACTTAAAAATGTTATAAATACACTTACCTGGTTCAAATAACAGCGTTTAAAAGTCTTGACAGAAACTGACTGAATAACTACGAATTTTTCAGAAAACAGGAGGTAAAGATGTAAACAAACCCAACGCAATCAAGGAATTTTGATTGTAGACATTTCAAGCGGATATACTTGCTAATTGTGATTGGTTGAAACATTTATCGCTTCAAATTTTTAAAGTTAGTTCACATATTTTCCGAGAACTTTGTTTACTTCGACGCTCTGCATGCGGTCTGTAATCTGTAAGTGCCAACATCAGCGTCTTTACATACAACGCGTTATCGCTTATCGTTATCGTTCAATTTTTTTCTTTGTTCCGAGTTTAAAAGAATTGCATAATCTTATTGTAATTATCAAAGCTGTACGAGAAACTAAAACAAAATTGTGCAAAATACTAGCACATTGTTGTCGAATACAAAACATACTAAAGTTTATAATATTTTTCAAACAATTTGTCAAATAAAACTTCATAACCTATTTATCCAAACGTATTAAATAAAAGCGTGCAAGCCTATGGTATAAATATAAACAATTGTAGTAATATCATCAACAATACAGTTATGCACAATGTTGTGCAAAATTTTGATACAGCATTTCTCTCTGTGTACTTCACTAAAAATTGTATTTATTCTTTTTTGTAAGAAATTAAAAAAAAACAAAATTTTTTGTTGTCTCATTTACGTATACTAAAACAATGAAATCGTCTTTCTCTATTTGTGGTAAACAACCAAGACACGGAATCGTTCCCCGCTAATGCCAACAAAATTATGAAACAAACAAAAAACTAAAAAATCTTAGTTCTTTGTCTTCTATAATACATTCAACTACAAAAGCGTCTCGCTTATAATATGAGAATGCGTTTTAGATTGCCAAAACTTATTGTACTTGAATACAACTTTTTTTCTTAAGAAAAAAAATTTTTTTTTTGTACTTTTATTCTTTTTTGTGACAGACGTTTTAACACTAGCTTTAGTATTTTAAGAATCAAAGGCAACGAGTTTCTTAATTTCTTGTTTGACATCTACACTCATTTTGAGCGGTGATTTTAGAATAATATCATTACAGTTGTGAGAAAGTTAAGATCGATACATATTTACATTTTGGCTTTCTGCTAGGTAACGTAAATGAATTGAAATGACAAACGGATATTTATTGAGCATATTCTAGGTTTTAAAATATTGAAGAAAATAATAATGTTCAAGTAACTATGTCTAATAATAATAAATGGAATTAATCATGCATATTTTTAAAATATAATTAAATACAAGAAAAAACAAAAAAAAACGATTTATTTAAAACAAAGCTAATAATTTAGTAATAAAGAGAAGAAAAAACACGATAAACGTTTTTATAAATTTTTTTAATTTTATTTTATCTAATTTAGCTTTAGCTTCTGCAATATGCAAGATTTGCTGGAAATAGTTAACAATGCGGGGGATGATATTTCAGACGAATACTATTATTTAATTCTATACCGCGAAGTGTAGCAAATGTCATAAATCGAAACGGTGGAATGACTAAATTTTCATTAAATACTTAAGAAAAAATGTGATTTTGAATAACATTTTTGTGTTGCTTTGACAATTTAACCAATTTTTTTTGTTGAAAATCCTAGCACATTTTAGACAAAAGAACTATCTCTTTTGTCCTAACAGTACGTTTTTTTCTCATTTAATATTATTTAAAAAAAAAAGAAACAAAAAAACCGTCATGACAACTTTTTTAAATTTAATGTTATTAACAAATCCAAAAAGAAAAAATGGAAAAAAAACCTGCTAATCGACTTTTAAAATTTATACTTTTATTTGCGGGACATTTTAATTTAATTTAATTTTAGGTAAACACAGTCACAATATTCTTTATACCTAGAAATCATGTTTTGAATATTGAAGAAAAAAACTATTAAGATAGGACTTAAATGATTTTGAGTTTTTCTAATAATAGAATGTTGAGCTCTATAATTTATTGTAAAAAAATTTTATGTTCTAGAATCTATAGAATGCAGTGTAATCTTGAATTTAAACATGACTTTTTACGATTGGACAAACATTACCTGTGACGGTCTCAGAATTTTTTTTCGAGCTGTTAATTTACATGTGTTACTAAGTTTATAATTATTGTTTTATTTGAGATTCTTGACATAATTATATATTAAAAAAAAAATTGATTGACTGGTGATGCGTGGTTTAAATTACGGAAATATGTTATCGTTAAAGCGCAAACGATTTCTTTAAATAAATATTATATAGCACCAAATAAATATTAACATAGTTTTAATTTTAGAGAACCTTAAAAATATTAATAAATTCAAATATTAGTAGTATTTGTTTTCGCCAGAGTTTAGAGATTGTAAAAGATCTATGGTGAACACTGCAAATCAAAGTTTATTCTAATTGAATTTTTATTGATATTTATGTTCAAAACAAATTAACAGTTCACTGATAAACGACAAAAAAATATTCCAAACTGTAGATTGTAAATACATTTTGCATTTAAGTCGTTACTAAAGATCTAACGGAAAAAATTCCGATTTCCATTTAGAAACCTTACGTCTATATTTTACACCTTGTGTGGAATAATCTGATGTGGATGCTCTAACGATCACACCCTTGCTGATCTACGTAATTCAGTTTGAGAATCATCCATATATTCATAGACGGGGTGAAAATAAGGGGATGCGCTCATGTGAAATCGGGGTGAGACGGGGCGAGGTCCCAATTATCATCTCGTGAATCATTCTTACAACACCACTCCCAATTAGTATATTTGCCTTTAAACTTACGCATGCATTTGGATGTAATAAATATGTTTCCGTTATAATTAACAATTACTGAGCAAACAGTTTTTAATTATCGAAGTCGATAACCTTAACGTGTTATGTTTCATCCGCATAGCATTAATTTAATTGAAAAATCAATGTATGAATACACAAATACAATATTTTTAACAAACTTGTGTCAAAGAGCTTATTTGCTAGAAACAATTTTTTTTATAATTTATTTTATATGTAAAGCTATTCAAATACATATTTTGAGTATGTGATTAGTAATTACTCACAAAACTAGACAAAAAATGTAATAAGGTATTAAAGTTTTTTTTTTGGAAGGAATAGCTTTAAACCTTTACCGCGTGTCTTTTTTTAGATGAAAAAAAAATCTAATTGTTAGAACTTTTAATTTTATTTTCGACAAAGATAAGCAAAAAAAGTATTTCATAATTGTTCATCCAAAATTTTTTGGGAAATGTATTTGTTCCAATACGAAAAAGAAAAAACTAATATTTTTTTTAATCTATTAATTCTGAAATAGTAATTAATTCAGATGTACACGGTTACATTTACAACTATTGTGTGAATTTTCACGCCATTCAAGGAGATGATCAATGACATCAAGGCGTACTTTTTTTGAGATAGTTTAAAGTTAAAGCTTCTTTTTGCTTTTTTCTATTTTTGTTGCACATTGTCATTGTTTCGGCGCCCTCTTGGCTTTTTTTTCTTTTCCAGCTTTGCAAAGTGCATCGGCAACTAAATTTTTTTAATCTAACAATTGCATATACTTGTCATCATGATTCTTTTGTCTAACTGTTTACTAAACATGGATCTATTAAATAAAAAAAAAAGATTTTTATATACCATTTTTTGACCTAGTTTTAATCATGTTAAGTACATGCACTAAACAAAAATCCATAAACTAAAATTAATTTTTCATATACTAGCATTTTTGTTAACCTGGTTCTAATTATGTAAAATTTAAGCATTGAATCTAATAAATTGACAGCTCAAATGTAATTAGAGACAAATACACTTCCTTGGTCATAATAACTAAACAAGTTGAACACTGGAAACTTGTAAAAGCAGCTGAAGCCACTAATTTCACTTAGTATCCAGTTTTTGAAACCTCACTAGTGTGGTGTCTTTGGTTTGCTTGATATTAGGTTTTTGTTTTTGTGGGTATTATTTGTTCGTCTACAGCATAGTGCTTTTCATATGTAATTAAAAGTAAACAAATTGTTATAACAGTAAAAGAAAGTTTATTTTAAAAAGCTTGTCACATCTTGGTTGACTCTTAGCAAGTTGTTTATCATCATGATTATAGTAAAAAATCTTTTAATTTCTTCCCACCTGTTACATGACATTTCTTTACTTATAAGTGAGCAGTTTAACGTTTTAGACCAATTTGCGGCAGCTGAACAATGGGCGTTTATAAGCATGTTCTAATAAATTGCTTTATTTTAGTTTTTATATTGGTAGTACTATTATTTATTGTTCGCAATTAAGGTTTGTTTGAGTACTCATATTACGTATTATATTTAAAAAAAAAACAAGAAATAATCTATAAGTGTGTAACAGTTTTACTTAAAATAATTAACATTTAACGCGTCTGACGTTTACTTGATTTAGTGGCGCAAGTACCGCTACCGAGGATACAACGGGAACTGCAATACAATTTTCATTTTTTTACAAATCATATATCTTATTGGATATATCTTTTAATTTAGGAAGGTAATGCGGGTAGTTTAAGTATTTATTTTATTTAATACGTGTAGGGTGCTCCGCGCGTTGAAAGGCCTTGCAACCGTGCAAATACGTAAAGTGTGACCCCGTTTATTGCTATTTAAGTTAATTTTTGTTCCGCCCGCAATATTCGCACCTTCATTTAAGAATTTCAGTTTTCCTTTTTTTTGTTTAGTAATTCTACTGCTATTTCGTTATATTCTTGTACATATTTGCGTATTTCGTTAAAACAATCTATCTTTCTTTGTTTGTTGCTAAATAAACTTTTTTTTGGTTTTATTTTTGTTTTCTTTATCATCCTGCGCCGGCAGTGTGATAAATGTAGTCATTGCTTAGTAGTATATTGTATAATGAGTAAAGAATGGTTCTCGTTGTCAACGAGTATAAAAATTCGCAGCCGAGCCGAAGCCGAGGCTGGCAATTCATACGAGTTGGCAATACACATACCTTACGCATTATACAATATACTTTTTCTACGACTATATCATGTTTAATTATTAATTAAATACCCGTAGTAATGCATAAAATGATAATTGAAAATTATATGTCAAAACCGTGTATTTATTTTATGTCAGTTTGCCACTATTTATTCTGTAAGTTATAAGTGTAACTATTATTTGACTTTTAGCTATTTACCTCTATTTAGAAAAATTGTAAGTATAATGCACCTGCTTTAAATACATGCAATTTTAGTTGAGTTGAAATCATTTACTTTTTTAACTTTCTTGATACATTGATTTTAAAGTTTAAAAGTTTAAATAATAAAAAATATCAATTATTTACAACGTTTTGCTTTTACAGCCAATAAACAAAAGTAATCTATTTATGCGAAAGCCTGAATTGTTAACAATATCTTAGAGTACCATGTTGGTGTGTAAACGCTATTTTCTTACAAGCTGCCTCAGAATAACATGTGAATATGACTTACAAAGGAAATAAAGCGAATTTGTAAACATTTAAAAATAATTTGTAATTAATGGGTGTTATAATTAAGAGTGAAGCTTTACGAACTAAGAAGGTAATCAGAACATTAGTGGTTTTAATAGCAATGTTTTAAAGTGAAAACTATTTTAATCTTTTTATAACAAACATTTCGAAAATGCAAGATAAAGTTAATTACCCCAATGGATCTAATATGCTGCATTTAACTACTGTAAATAATAAGAATTAAATACAAGAAATATTGCAATGAAAAGAAGTTAATGCAAATGATGCTGTAGAAAAAAAAACAAGAAATGAATTACAAAAAGTGACGATAACAGTGATTAAGTGTTTTTGCTTATAATTTCTTCAATGTATAAACCAGGGATTTGTACTAACCTTGTTACATTTGATTATTTTGTCAAATTCATTTTGTGTTATTTATTATAACATACATGCAAAGTATTTACGATTACATTTGTAACAAGGTAGCAACACTGTGTGTTTTATAAGATTATAATTAATATGGAGTACAAGCATATAAAAACTTATGAAAACAGAATTAACATAAGAATAAATTATAACGTACAGAGATCACTCATGTTCGGAAGTAACATCTTGGTATCTTGCAACTATCGATAAATTCCAAAAGATAATTATACTCTTCTGAATTGTCATGCAGTCTATAAAACTGATCGATGTTAATAAATACTGATTACTTTAAGTTAATTTGAGAAAATTTCTAAAAACCTGATCCTTACAACTTCTTTATAACACTGCAAAAGTCTGATAAATTATTGTTGGCGTTTTTTTTCCATCAAAAGAAAAATTTGCTAGCAAACAAGTAATGATATTGCAAATTAGGTGCTTTAATTTGTTCTAATTACCTTGAACTTAGATTTAATTTATAAAATATGTTACTACTTGATTACAAAAAAGTCGAAAATAAATGCATACATAACTTAAAATATTTAATTTACAAACCAATTTTTTTTTATTTTATACGTACTGTTGAAACTAATGCAATAGTATCCACACGATCCTAAATGTTATCGATTTTCTAATTTTGATGCACGGAATATTTATACTCGTTTTTTTAATTCTGTTTTTAAAATTTAATATTCTAAATGGTAATAGCTTTGACCTGTATGGTAATGACCTTGACTTGTACGGAAATGAAATTCGTCAAACACAATGCACAATGTTGTCTAATTGCAAATAAACATACAATGTATCGTATTATCTGCTAGTCGTAGAAAAAAAAATACATTTTAATTCAATTTTAGTTATGTTTAATACTCAATTCGTTTATTATGTTTGAACCGCTACTTGTAATTATCTAAGGGTCACTAGGCAATCGGAGCTTAAACTTTGGTTTAACTAAACGTGGATTAATTTTAAAATTCTGTTTTGTTATTGGTTTGCCCAAAACCAGCAACCAATAACATGTCAGTATTTTGAAATTAAACCAAGTTTAGTTGACTTAAGTTTAAACTGATTCTACAAGTGGCCCCAGAAGGTATAGCGCTTGGAACTACCGGACATGTTTACAAAGCATAAGCACAATTAAAAAAAGTTTTAAAAAGTAATGTTTTAATTCAATATCTAAATTAATGTGACTACACTAAAATAACACTTTAAAGATTTTCTATACTGTAACACTTTTGACAATTTCTGATGGATTTTCTTAAATTTATTTTTTTTTGTAATAATTTCTACAGTGTGTAGTCTCATATTAAATTATTAAATAGCAAACAACGTTGCTTGTACCAAAATTGTACAAGAATGTAGATCAATATGTAAGAAAGAATGATGCTATTTTACAGTAAACGCTTTTACAACATCGTTTAATGGTATAGTACAAATTTGTCACAAAAAACCGTATAATTTGTTGAAACTTTAGATGTTAAATCAAACTGCTCCTGTTCTATTTAGATCTTAGAAATTTACGGCTTAACAAAAAAATTAATTTTGAGATTTATCGGAAACCTTTTCACACAGATTGCGGCGTTCCTTTTAATTCGTATCAGTCTTTTCTTACAAAATTGCTACTTTTTATTCGTATTTTCATAGAATTTGTTTTATACCAAGCTCTACTAAACACACAAAATTATACATTAAAATTAAGCTAAAATTTTACGCGATTGTAGTAAAGAATCTTTTTTAAACTGTAGAAATCGACTCGACAAAATTATTAAATCTAAATTTAAAATTCTTAGGTTCTCTTTAGTTCAAAATTATAAAATTTTATTTTAGTTTTTTGTGTCTATTTTATTGTTAAATTCGTATATGTTTCTTACTTATCTTCTATTTTCATATATTTTTTTTTAATAAATTAATTTTTATTGGGGTGGTATACTGTTTCTAAAGTTGACAAATACGCTTAGTTGTCATATTTATATTAATAACAATTTTGAATTTAGTTAGTACACTTTACATATATGTATATTAATTTTTACAATTAGTTATTAAAGATATGATGGTGATGACTTTAACGAAACACGTTCGATTGATTAATTGAAGTAAAACTTTGTAGAAAAGAAATTAAAAACCAATTCATTGTTTTTGACTATATTATGTACAATCCTTCTGAGTTTCGACTGATTCTCAAGCTTACAACATTTATAAATAGCATTATCTGTAAATACTTCTTCACACAAAAAACACATTTTTGTAACGTCTGTATACAGGGTAAGAGGCTTTGATGTAATTAGATGGTAGCTCAGGTATGTATTAAAAATAGATAAAAATAAACTGGATAAACTTTGTACACTTCCATTCAAATTTTTTTGAGAAACAAGTTTACAGGTTTATTTGTGTCAATCTTGATGTAATGTAACACATTTTATAAAAACAATACGTTGATGCTTTCTTTAAAAAAGAACTTGAAATAAAAAGAAACATTTTTTATAAGTATGGTTAAGTATTGTATTGTGTACACCAGTGGAGCACTGTGAGAATGAAAACGTTTACTTGATTAGAATTTTAATTTCATATTAGTAATTCAAAGTACATTTACGTTAACAGTATTGTTGAATATTTATTATATAATAATATTATATAATTTTACATGTATATTTACAATCATGCTGATCGAAAAACACAAATTACGAAATAAACGGTTTGTATATTAAAGATTTTTTAATTAATAACAATAATTAAAAAATAGTAAAGCAGTGCGATTGTAGACGTCTATAGCAAGGATTACAATATCTTTTCGCAGTTTTTTGTTTTTTACCATTTAGTTGCTCACCTTTAATCTCTAGATATTACGTTTCACTTCTTTTCTCTGCTCTTTTTCTATTTTGTTGACCACTATTTTTT
Organism: Aquatica leii; assembly: GCA_035610365.1. Lineage (NCBI taxonomy): Eukaryota > Metazoa > Arthropoda > Insecta > Coleoptera > Lampyridae > Aquatica > Aquatica leii. Next base: position 51,715,220 of record CM069433.1, read on the forward strand.
TCTGTTACGTACTCCAAACGCAGGTCATATCATATTGCGGCTTTATAATTCTCGTTATGCTTGCTCTGTTATACCACTGTTTTATTTCTAGATTTTCTTATTTCTCCTTACACTTCTAGCATTTATTTCCTCTAAATATCTTTCTAAGCACTTTTCTTTCCCGTATCTGCAATGATTGTGACTGTTTCAATACCCACGTCTCACTCGTAAACGTTACTATCTGATAAGGTGTAAAACTTTCAATAAATTTATATTTTGCAAAAAAACTCAAGTAGTCATTTGGTATTCGAAAGAGAACCTTAAAACGCAACGTGAGTAAAGTAAAATTACAAAAACCTAACCTAATATATGTGTAATATGTATAAACAATTATTACAAAAGAAAAGCTTTATCATTAGTAATTTATTAATTAACAAAAACAATAACTTGTCATATATATAAAATATTTTCATAATTTATTTTTAATAAATTACAAAAAAAGCTTAAACAAATTTATTGTATAAAACATAATTATTGATTTAAATAACAATTAGTAATACTTTTATATTTATAAATGACTTATAATTTACAGTATTAATTAAAAGTATTTTTAAGGTATACATTCTTAATTGTTTAATATCGTAATTTCTATATATGCTATAAAATGTTTTATTAATCTATACTTTTTATAGGTTTACATATTTACCGTACAATTGAACTCCAATCGCATTCAAGTGATTGTGAAAAACATAATTTCAGTTATTTGTATTGTAGTACGGACACGTGGCAGTAGTACTTACATTAAATGAATACTTTAGATGGCGTGACTACCTGTAATTTACCCAATCATTACCAGAAATCGATTTTGTACTTAAAAATAATTTGTAGAAAAATTAGTTAGATTAATAAACAACAACAATACAATCATTAATATATATAAAATATAAATAATCAGAAATCTAAATTTAAGTAAAGATTAAAACTGAAATTATAATTCAAACTAGTGTAAGTATATTAAGATAAAAAGAAACTTATATTTACGTCCTAAACAGTTAAAACACAAAAAAAATTCACAAAAAAAATTTTTTTGCACTGATATGATTCAAAAAAATCTAATTAAGATTAATGCTGTTGTAAAAAGTTCAAACAAAAGCATTAAATTACAACCTGAATTAAATAATAATAGTAATACTAATAATAATTACTTCGTCATTGCCAATCCTAAGCTCGGATGAGAAACGAGAAGAAAGAAGAGTAACTACTCGTTAAAAAAAACTATTATTTATGTGACCCAGATAAAAACACCTGCGTACGATAAAAGGTACTACCCATAAACATGGAAAAGAATATACTCGCCTCAAATGAGAATAGCGCCGTGAATGCTGATGCCGCGTCCGTCAGAAGAATTGAGGTGTTTCTGGTTTTCACCATGCACAATTCTCAACTTTTAACTTCAATACGAGTTTCAATAAGCACCCAACATCATCTAACTCAACGTGGTTTGTCTCAATTGAATGCAACTACTAAGGCTGAACCCAAAATAGTAATAATTAACAAAACAAAGGACTGCGGTGAAGAACTAGACTTTGCCAATTTATCATGCATAACATGCCCGAAGACAAATCTATTGTGTTAAATCACGAAAAAAGATATGACTACTAACAACACCTGATTCTACTTCAGAAAAACTTCAAAATGTTATGGCACACAAAAAAGACAAAAAAAACAACGAACGGCTTGATCTTCTTAGTCTGTTTAATAAAACAATATCCGAATTTAGTAAGATGGAGCCAATCTTAAAAAAATATTTAAGTAAAAGTTATCAAACAAAAGTACTATTTTTTAAACAAACAAATTTTATTACCACATTTGTAACTATACAACTCTTTTAAAGAAATGGATAATAAATGTTTATGCAGTTACGGTAGTTAGGTTTAAACCAGTTTTTAACAACCAAGACTGTTGCAAAGTTGATGCTAAAATTTTTTGTTTTTTTGAAATTTGAGTTATAGAGTATAAATATGTACTATCAATACTTCGTAGGGAAATAATATTTGGTTCAAGTTCTAAAGCATTTGAGATACCGCGTATTTAGGAGTTCAGCGAAAGGGAATGGCTATTTTTTCGTGTTACTGAGGATTACCACTTAACGAGGTTTGACTTTTCGAGATTCTATTGTACTTTGTAAGGCACGTAGAAAATATCAGGTATAAAACAACGTTGCATTGTAAAAAACTTCGATCATCGTACAGTCACAGAAATAATTGCTGGTCTAAAGTAAAAACATAGTGTTGCAGTTTAAAAGCGACAAATGAAATAATATTTAAAAAAATAATTTAATCTTTTGCAATAATCAGAAATAGTTTAATCGTTATTTAATAACGACTTCACATAAGATACCAAACATCCAACGAAGAAGAAAAATTTTTGATCTACAGTTTCATTACAACTGGATCAGAAAACAAAATTATTACATTGGTGTTGCTGATGCTTTAAAACTATCATAGAACCACAAAATTAGAAAGCAGTAGCAGTAGATCAAATTACAAATATTATTGAGGTTTATATTCAGTCATAAATATGTATATATCGCAATATTTTACTTTCTTCAAAAACTAAAGTCTGCCAATATTTATTACACAATAAAAAACTTATTTATTACCAAAAAGTAAAGATTTATGTAATCTAGCAGAATACAGACTAGTAACTTGCTAACAACCATTTACAAATCGTTTACATGTATTTCTAAAAAAAAAGTTATACACATTGCAAAGCAAATAGTATACTAGCAGATGAACAAAAAAGTGGTATTAAAAATACGCAAAAAAGCAAAGAACAAGCAATTTATAAACACAGATGTTTGCACACAAAATAACATTAACATTTGTCAGCTTGTTGAAACATCCAGTGGCTACGAGTAAACTAAACTCAACGTAGCATAAAAAGTAGAAAATTTTTTACAAGAGTCATTAAAATCTCTAAAAGTACATTTCAAAGGAACAGCTATGGTCCATTTTAGTTTTGTTTAACACTTAATGCTTTTTCTCAAACGGTTAATAACTGTCAAAATCAATTTTCTCTAAAACATCAAACTAACGTACAGTGTAAAATTTCGCACTTAATGTACATTGATGATATTACATTATACGCCAATATAGCTACCCGTCTGAGAGCACTTCTTATGCAAGTTAAAATTTTTTCTAAAAATACTTCGGTTTTGGCAACAACAAAAAACTGAGGAAACATTTAAACACATTGACATTTTGCAATCCACTTGCAGAAAACGGAAAACAAGTATACAACTAACTGTATCCAAATAGATTAAAATACTACAAATACTACAAAACTTAGTAGAAAGCGTCTTGCCAACGCTGTGTCGGTCATTACATGTCAATTTGGGATGGTAAAATAGACAAATACCAATTAGAAAAAAACTAGAATAAATTTGAAAAAATATCGTGCCCATCATCTAGTGGCAGCTGCAGAGAGATTCACAACCCTTCGTGATTACAGAAGTCGGAGTATATTCAATCTAGTACCTCTCCACTACACAGTAATACACAATCTGCAACAATACTTTTTCAAATGCAAATACTGCTGTTTTTTACGATGCAGCATGCTGATCCAGTTAAAACTACACCTCGTCGAACCTAAATAAAGCCACACGCTGAGAAGAACTAACTTAAATTAAATCTAATTGACTGTTGGAAACAAAAGTCACTACATGGAAGGCATCCAATTAATATACTTATATGACAAAACTACGTCACACTATTGGTTAAGTCGTGGAAAGTTATTCTTATAAGTAAAAGGATTCTTTGTGGCTATTCAAGACCAACTTTTACACAAAAAAACTATCTAAAATACATTGGTAAGTATTCTAAGGTACAAACAAGATGATTGATGCCGAAAATGTAAAAACTATTCAACACTTCATTGCAAGTTGTATTGGTTTAACAACGTCCGACTACTTATTTCGACATAACTGTGTTGCTAAAGTTATTCATAAATTCGTGACAACAAAAATAGAACTGGTTTTAAAAAAATACCCCTAAAGTGTAGTTCAAAACTACAAATTTTATTAGGATAGTACTGTCTACATATAAAACAATAGTCGCTAACCGAGCTGATATTATATGTATAAATAAAATTAAGAAAATAACATATTTTGGAGACATGATTATCCCAAATAATAATAAATTTCAAGAAATTGATACAAAGAACATAAACAAGTACACGGAACTTACTATTGAAATTCAACAGCAATAGCAGCAAAACAATGTGCGAGTCATTCTGATAGTTATACTGTCTAGTACAGTTGTTTTAAAGTACCTAAAAAAACCTTTAAAATTAGTAAATGGAACTGTATATTGTAAGAATGGTTCAAAAAACTGTTATTTTAAACACCAGCTGCAGAGTCCGAAAATTCCTTTTCTAACATGTGTTGTAGCTAACCCATAGTATATATTACCGATTCGTTTAATGGCCTTTTTAAAGTAAACATCATTAGACACAATACTTAATTAAAAACCTCGTACTGGTATACATCGTCGTCGTTAAATGTGTGCATTATTGAAATGTACTGTAAAAAAACGAGAAATTTAGGTCCTGATACAGAAAACAAACACTTTAGTGCATTACGTTTTAACGAGTTTGTCAATGTCGACTGCAGTTTATCTGTGGCAGTTATTTGTAAGAAGTTCCTAACTATTTTTTGCTATTAGTACTATCAACTAGTGATGGCGGCTTTTTAGATGAGCCATTTGGTCAATGACCCTCCAAAAAATACTAAACATTATACTACTTTAAATTAAAAAGATTATAATCGTTAATAATCATTTTGCTTATTTCAAAAATAGATACATTGACTTTAAATATAGTTCTTTTATTAGGTAAGAATGCGTTTTTAAAAGTTTAATGATGAAATGACTCATGCAAGATTGGCCACTAGCCGACAATGCTATCATCGATGTAATTTCATTTCAATTGCCTGGTGCATTATTACTATAAAATAAGCCTACAACCTAGTTAGTTTACTAGACTATTGTTCAATATTTCCACGTTTAAATAAATCCATAGTACACTAAAAACAAGAGTTGACTACCGTCGCATTTTTTAGTTCAAGGCTGTTTGTGCGTATTATTAATGCAGTATATCATAAAAATAATGTCTATTTTTATTTTTATATTACTATTATTCTGTTTTGTTTCTATACTAAACAATGAACGCATAAGATTTTGTAATTGAATTGCATATGTCAGAAACAACCTAAGTCACGTTTTAGTGATTTTGAGTTTATTGCACCAACTTATTCTTTTGAGAGTAACAATGGCAACGCCCATTTAATAAAAAAAACCTAAGTGTCGTAAACATCTTTGGTCTTATAACGATTTAAAATATTCGTTTATTTCTAAAATTACCTTAGTTCGGAGTTTTTTTCACCTTCTGAAAACTGTGTGGCTTGGGTTGTTTCTAAAATAAGCAAATCAAAGGCTTTTCGTGTTTCGTTTTTTAAATTTATTTTGTATTCCCTTATCTAATGAACCAATTAAATCTATAAAAGTTTGTTTTATATTCCATCTAAAGCTAAAGTAATTTGTCAAGTAGTAGCGCGTTTTTTAGCACTTTCTGGTTGGTATTTAGCTGTCACGCACCGTTTTTGGTGCCACAGTATAGATTTTTTCTGCGCAGATTATGCATTGCAATTATTGTTTCCTTTATTTATGTTGTTGAAACGTTATACATGACTACTGCGTAAATACGTACAGTACATTCTTATTATTTTCCTTTTTAGTTTAAGTAAAGCGAGTTCAAATATCTCAAAACCTACTAAAAACCAAAACTTTTATATATAATTCCCAACACTTCTTTTGTATTTGTTTTAAGCGAATATAAATAACATAAATTTCTACTCAACTACATTTGTTTCATAAAAATTGTAAAGCGTATATTACAGCAAATTTTAAGAGATTATAATTATATAAAATATTTATTACTCTAAAAATAAATAAGTTTAAACTTTTGGATTAAATATTTTTGTTTGTGGTTGCTTACCTATATAAATTTAAGATAGATACATATCTATTTGCAATATTTGATTGTTATTTTATACTTGTACGGAGATGTTCACATGCTAAAAGTTTTACAATAAACGATTTGGTAGTTACAACAATAATAAAAAAAAAATAACAATAATTGTGCTGTGTGCATAACTTAATTTATTGATTTTACAAAAGAAGTAGGTTTTTCATAATCACTCATCTACAATGGTTAAAATTAAAGTTTTGCTTGTTATAACTATGCACAACTGCTGGTATAATAAAATTAAAGCAAAATACGCATGTTTAACAATTTTGTGTTTTTGTTGCAGCTAAAACATTAACCAACTAATAATAAGTTAAGATTAAATTGAGCTACAATTTTTGTAATTCTAGGCTGGTAGTACTTCGGTGTTAGTGGTTAATAATTATATAAAATTTCAAAAAAATTGTTTATATTCTTTAACAACCACTTAACATGCCACAATATGCAATTTCAAAAAGGTGTGACACTTATTGCATCACTAAAAATATACACAAGAATACGATATCGATCGGCATAAACATATAGCACATCGTAAAACGAGGACAAGCGTATCAGTGCAATTTTAATCTGGTGCTGGAACGTGCAGTGCAGACAGGTTACCCTAAGAACTTGAGCTAATGCTGTTTCCAGTTTCATTTCAAGTCATGCGATGTATCCAAAAAATAAAAGGGCACGAAACGAAACAAATCGTGTTGAGCACGCTAACATTACTATTGAGCGGTTAGTTACAATGTCTACCGTGTTATGTCGCTACCTTAACGCTTATTTAAGTATAAATACATAATTCAAAATTGACACATATGAACATATACTTAAGAATACAGAAAAATAAACACAGCATAATGAATATTTTTATTTCAAATTAACAATTAATAAAAAAATAATCAATATTAATTGTTTTGAAACGCAATAAACAAAGACAGGTAGCTTGAAAATTGCGGTAGGAAATCCTTATATTCGTGAACAATGAAACAGTTTGTAACGACACTTAACAGCACAGCGCACACTTGACACGTTTTCAAAGAGAAATTTTCCCTATTGTTTCATCAATAGTAAAAATAATGATAACATTTCTATTATTTCTAGTGAATTACTTCTGCAGACAAATTAAATTTGTATTTGATAAGCAATTATTTATACTAAATAGCGATCGCGTATAAACACAGGGTATTGATTTTCTTCTGAAGGTAGAGGGAAAGCATACTCACCTGCATTTATTATTTAAAAGAATTGTATGCTCTTGTTTATTTAATGACCTGTTCCCCTAAAGCATATAAAATACTTTTGTTCGATCTACCCTCTAAAACATTCTTAATGATCCTTCAACCTACCGTTATTTAAGTAGATTGCGTTAAAAATAAATTAACATAGCAAAACTTAGTTGTTTAGAATTATTTCGCCTAATATTTTATTAATAGCATTTTTTTTAATACACTTCCTTACAAAAAGATTATTATATACGGTTTAAAAAACTGAAATAGTAAAATAACGTACAGTTTAGAGTGAAGTATTATTTTAAACATGTGTTCTGATTCTCAAGATTTAGAAATGTTTCATTTGACTTTAAGCTAGTTTTGCGGTTGTAACCTTAAAGATTTACCGTTGAAGATTTAATAATTGCTTTTTATATAATTTTTTTTTTAAATAAATTCTAGAAAAAATTGTTTGAATAAACTAATAATCTGTTTTAATTTAACAATATTTCAAACTTTATTAAGTTAAATTTTCCCATTGAATCCCTTAGTTTCACTGGTCGGCTAGTTCGAACGGTTTAGTTAGCCTAAGTCGTCTGGTTAGATTCCTCACATTTAGTAGCCTGGACGCTTCTTCATTAAAATGATGCTGAAAACGATTTACTTGAGAGTTAGCGTATTTTGTTGTGATAGATGCGACTATTTCCACTCTGAATTCTCAATGGATGTCGCTGTTACGTGCGTACCATGGCGCATTAAATAGGTATTATAGCGCTTTGTTCTGATATCGCTATATCACATGAGTGTTGCATTTTTTCGCACATTCCTAAAATTGGGCTCTATACGTCCATACTGGTCGCAGCACTTGTTTATACCGGGAGGTGGCTCTCAAAGTCGAACATAGGAATCTAACATGGTATTCAGAGCTGGGCAAGTTACTTTGTAAAAGTAGTTAACTACTAACTAAAGTTACTACTTTTTAAAAGTAGTGTAAGTTACTAACTACTAACTACCATAAATAGAAAAGTAGTTAGGTTACTAACTACTCAACGGTTGTATTCTAAAATATAAGTTATTTTTTTCAACTACTTGAAGAAAAAGTTCTGAGACGATTTATGTTATACCACTTTTAGTCATATAAACATAAGTACCTATAGACACTGAATTATTATTACATTAAAGAAGACAAAGTAAATTAATCACGCTCACACGAAAACAATAAAACCTATTATCATGTATTTTATTACAAATTCTCAAAAAAAAATTAATAAAATAAACCTTTAAAAAACAGAACTTAAAGTAATAAACTGATTGTGGTATTCGATATTCATTTCCTTTTCATAAAACTAACTTTCCAAAAAAAGCATCAGCCAATGCATTTCTTTTGGGCGAATTTATGAGTGGAAAACGAAAATAATCGCTCGAGAGCGCCGATTAAAATTAAATTAAAATTATACTGTGTCCAATGAACATTTTTTTAATAATCTTATCATCATCTTACATAGACATATGAATTCTGTTATCTTCCAGGTGTTTTAACAGTTCTAGTTCTATTCTTCTGGTTTTGTGAGCATGTTCATTCTCAGTATCAAAAGAAATATGTAACTTTTTAGACAAACCACGTTCATCAAAATCAAAAAAATCTTCATTTTGTAATACTTTGTTTACGTTTAGATCAGTGGCATTTAACATTTTGAAACAATTTAGGTTTGCTGCATTTACAACAATTTTTTGAATAGTCTTTACATCCATGTTTATTTCTGCGTTAGCGTTTATCACTTGAATGACACGTTTTACCTGAAAAACTGCAATGCAAGCTGAATAATTGTTGCAATTCCATATAATTGAAGCCGCTAATAAAGTAGTTTAATTACTAGTAAAGTAGTTAAGCTATTATCAATGTAGTTTAACTATTTTTGTAGTTAAAAAAGGGTAGCTAACTACTTTTTAAATACAATTACACCAAAAAAGTAACTTATTCTAACTACAGTTACATTATGAAATTAAAGTAACTTGAATATGTAGAATACAACTAACGTCAACAATAAAGTAGTTAGATTAGTAGCTTAACTACTTTGTAGTTAACTACTGCCCAGCTCTGATGGTATTGAACGTTTTTGCTAATTGTTGTTTGCCAATTCAACTTAGAGAAAAAGCAATAGTATAAATAGAAAGAAAAAAATATTATGATTCAAATAACACTATCGATAAGACTAAAAGTACAACTAGTTATTTTAAAACACTAACTTAAAGTATGACAATTTTTAAATAGCATTAGCGTTGGTTTTAGAATTTGACAGCAAATGTTTGTTGTATTGTTTGTTTGTTTGAAAACGAGGAATTATTTGAATATTTATTATAATTTATTGTTTCGTTACTATTATTTTTTAAATTTTTAATAAAAAATGTTTTTATAATTGCTACTTACTTGCCGTTTTATTATAGAACTAATGCTAAAAAAATCTAACTAAAAATTGAATAGACCTGTTAATTGCCTATCTTCGACTTTGAAAGTGAACACCCGGTATAAGAGCAACTTGTTGTGCATTGATAGTTCGGATCGTCGTCCGAGTAACCAGTACGTTTTCGTGGTTTCCATCGGGGCTTGGTATCAAGGATTATTCCGAGATACTTAGCTATCTTAACCGACTGCATCCTTACTCCATTTAGAAAGATTGCTTACTAGTTAATTTTTTTATTAGTCAAGTTGGTATATGTTGATTTGGTTTAATTGAGCTTAATGTACCACTTATGTTGTAAAGTGCACATTTTTTTCGATTGAATACCTCTGATTTTAATTAACATTTTTGTGTTCACTGTTTATGTAAACTCTTTTATGCAATGCATTTGACGCACTGCGCATTCGTTATGAGACTTTTTCTTAAATCATAAGCAATCAGAGAAAAAGTATATTAGAGTGGAAACTCTTGTAGAAAAACTTGGGACGCCCTACAGCGGTTGTGGTAAAAACAAAAAAACTTAATGTGTGGGTGTGGTAACCAATCATTATTATTACAATGGTTTATTATTTTTAATGCTTTTTTGTTTTTAAAAGAATGGTTATAAAAATTGTCACTTTTTATAATTATGCGTTAAAAAAAGAGACCTATTTTATATAAAATTTTGATTTGCACAAATACAATATAAATGCCTTTCAGGTTCATTCGAATCAACAACTTTTCTTTAAAACGAATATGGAAACCTTCAGTTTTTAAATAGTAATAAACGTCAGAATTCAACACGTGTAAAAGTAACTCGTATTATTTATCGATTTTATTCAAGAAATGCAATTCAGCGTTTTTAGTCTTCAAGGTGGTAAAGAGAGGAAAATAAAATTTGCATGTATTTGTATTTTTTATCGATTATTATTACACAGTGGCCTCTAACGGTTGTGGGGAAAAGTTATAACGTTATTCCTCTTCCTCTTCCTCTTCCTCTTCCTCTTGAAGTTTCTCGTCTACAAATAGTTAATTTATGTAAGGCTTTCGCCGCGAAAGGACGTTTTCGTCCTGCATAAATGGCAGAAAATGTCCACCTGTTAAATTTAAACTACGGTTTTTTGTCTTTTGTCGTTATGCAGCGACAATTCGGCTTTAGTAGTTATTACAAAATCTGCGTTTGTTAGTATGTGTTTCTTACAGGTGGTAATGTAAAATTTGGTATTTGCGTTATAGTTTTTCTTCTACGATCAAAGTTTTTTTCTTCTACGCTCGGTTTTTTGACTACGTTCAAAGTTTGAATTTGGTGCGTCTACGTTCTTTGATTTATACGATGCTTATTGATTTGTGCACGTGTGATTTCGTGTATGGTTACAAAGATTTGGATTGATTACGTATGCTCTTTACGTTTTTTTACGATTTTCGTTTTTGAAGTGCGATATTACGATATGGTTTTCGCAGCACGTTTGATGGTAGTCACAACGTCGCTTTTACGAAAAATTTTCCTTTACGAATTACGATTTTATGGGTGAAATCGATAATTATTCATGTGTTACGTCTGATGTCATTTGATTTCGATTATTGCGAGTGAAGATTTTCATTCGTTACGTTTGTTTTACGATGTTCTGGTTAATGGATCTGTACGAATATTAGATCAATTAGAATAATTACGGAAAATTTGAAAGATATGTATTTCAGGGATTACTAATGTTGCGTACTCGCATAAATCAGATGAGAATGGCGTCGTCGACCACACCTAAATCGACTCGCGCAATTTAACTGTGTAGTCTTTGAATTTTGTACTTAACCTTCTCTATTCTGTCAAATATGTAAATACGTTTATTTAGTTAAGATGTAATTAAGTTTTGTTATTATGTTAATATACTAATCTTTTGATTTCAATATATAACCATTCTCAGTAAAAAAAATATTGTAGCGTTCAAATTTAATGTTTTGAATTATCAAATTAAAGTTGAAAATTTAAGAGTACGATTAGAATACCCCGATCCTGGTTATATGTAATTTGTAAAATTGTCTTATTGTTCTAAATTCGATATTTTTGTGTTTTCCTTATATGCTAATAAATCCACTTTAGTTTTTTTACTAAGAATACGTTAAAATGTGTCCAGGTGGCAATAAAGTCTGCTGTTTGTTGCAGTTTCCTTGTCTTCGATTGAATTTCCCGTTGCCAACACTGTCGTGTCATTGATATACGACAAATAGTGCACAGGACCTAAGACACGTCCATTGGGATACACCGGCTTAAATTTTTCTTAGTTCTAAATACGCACCTCATATTTAATGCAAAATTTTTGTTCGCTTAAGTACGATTTAATAAGTTTATAATATGTATAGGGGAGAGTTGATTTTAGTTTGTGTAGCAAGCCGGTGTACCATACCCGGTCGAAGGCTTGTGCAATGCCTATAAATATTGCGGAACATATTTTTTTTATCTTCAAGTGATTTTTCATTGACGTCAGTTATTCTGTGGATCTGGTCGATGGTTGAAAGCCAAACTGATGTGTTGAGATAAGTTAATATTTTTTGATAATGGGTTGGACACGTTTTAAAATTAGCTTTTTAAACAATTTGGACATAATCGGTAACAGTGCAATTGGGCGATATCATTTTACTTTGTTGTGGTTTTTGCCAAGTTTTGATAACATAATTACATCAGATACTTTCTAAGACACTGAAACATGCTTTAGCCGGATTGAAGCATTAATTAATGTAGTTAACTTAACTAAAGTTTTTTTTTTAAATTTATTAAGTATGGCTCCAGTTATCAGGTCGAAGCCAGGTGCTTTCTTCGAATTGAGGTTTGTTCGAACTTCTTTAGTAATTTCTTTTGGTGTGACCTTCTTTTAAGGTGGTCCACGAACGTATTGGCTTTATTACAGTCATTACGATCCTATTGTGAATTGGCTTTTCTAATAGGAGGTGTTTGAGAAATTGGACGTTTCAAGTGCTTTGTGGTTTTCCAAAAAGAATATTCTGTGCCTGCTATCTGCTGTCAGGCTTGTTAAGACTCTGTTAAATGTGAAAATTGTGGAGTTTTTTAACGTTCTTATTTCTTGGGTTACTTGTCGTTTCAATCTATTCAAGTTTGTTTCATTTCGCGCCGCTCGAGGTTGGTGCCAGCGCTGTCTTAGTCTACGTTTTTCGACAATTATATATTTATAATCTCTTTTGGATAGTTTAATCCTTTAAGCTTCCTTTTAATAACTAGTGTACTTTTCTATGTTGCTTGCTTGATGGCTGTAAAGTTGTGCACTTCATTTTCAAGTATGTCAATTATTTTAAGAGGAACACTAAGTTTAATAGTGTTTTCTAACAAAACTTAAAGTAGTTCCAGTCCATGTGTTTGTTTATTAAGACAAGGTTTTGGTGTTTTGTTATGTTAATTTCACTGATTGTTAATAAGATAGGCGAATGGTCGGAGTTCATGGTTTTATTCAATTTTGATGTAATTTGCTGAAACGTTTTTGGTGACAAAGAAGTCGATCAAGTCTGGTATTTTGTTTGGATCAGTTGAGCCATATGTGGGCTTTTTCGTAGACACGAATTCACATCCGTATTCTGTAGCAGTTTTTTTTATATAATAATTTAAACAATAAATGAATTACTAATTGATTATTTAATGATTTTGAATTTTGTATACAACCTAAAATGTGTCACAAACTTTGCAATTGAATGATGTAATAATATTTTTTTTCTCAATAATTGTTTAAACGCAAAGATTTCTCTAGTGTGTTAAAAATCAAATAAAACAAATACTGGTGATTTATAACAATGCTTTGTCGCCATCAATATATAATAGTAGATTACATACCGAGGTGGAAAGTATTCCATTTCTGTCGAGAGGACTATAGTTTACCGAGAGGCATAGCCTCGAGGTGAACTAGTTCTCGAGACAAATGGAACACTTTTGCCAAGGTTTGTATACAATTTTATTCACAATCAGCCATTAAATAAAATAAATAACATAAAACTAATAAAAAATGAATGAAAATCTACTTCCAAAATATTATCGTTTATTTCGGTAAAATATTAACACATAGTAGGCACTTCACAATTGACATACGTATTTAATTTGTGATTTTCATTTTATCAAATTAGTCAAAACAAAACACACAAAAAATTGCAGGTTCGGAAAGTGTACATTACTGACCGTGAGGTTTCATTACATACTCGTTTTTTTTAACCATGAAAACCGCACACTTACCAATCTTTAAGAGGTTCGGAAAACTGTACGTTACTAACTGAGTGTGAATAAAATACTTTACTGTTGATAACATCAGGCATTCAACACTTTCATACAATTCTTAATTAGAGCCAATGGCTTTACAAAAATGTTATTGGAACATTTAAATTTTTAGAATTTTTAATATTAAAATGTTTTTTTTTAAGTCTACTTTTATAATTTATGTATCAGTTTCTATTTTTTTACTTTATCCTTAGTATATTGTTTTTCTATGAAAATATTTCAATTTTTGTTATTTAAATTTATTTTGTAATATACTAAGCACACATAATCTTATTGAGCATTTAAAATATTTTGTCAATATGTATTACTGGTTACATTAAATATTAAATATATATAAATATATTGAGTAGTAGTAGCCTGATTTATTTTTTTATCGCCATTGTTATATTAGATTAGACTAATTTTCAATTTCAATTTTTTGTTATTATGGTAATTACATTACACTACCTTAAAGTAAGTCTTTTTCTATCTCTCCTGGTAGAGGCTAAGAAAACATAGTGGGAATTCAAGGATGGCTCGATGTTTGGGTGAACTTTTATTCTGCTAATGCACTGTATATTACTTATGTATATACACAGTGCGTATTTTAATAATTGTTCGGTGTTTGAATTTGCCGCGTCGTCATTCTAGTAACTGTAATCAAATAATGTTGGTTCGTTGACGAATAAACAAGCGGCAAATTCAAACACCGGACAATCATTAAAATACACACCGTATTTATAACTATGTATAAAGAATATTTTTTTACACATTTATTTTTACTTTGTTTTAATATTTTCTAGCTTAGACACTGTTCTAAATTTTAAAGTAAAATTTGGTTGATTTATGAAAAGAAAAAATAATTTAACTGTCTATTTAAATAATGATAATTAAAAATGATTTTACATTTCCTAAGTAAACAAATTTTATAATAACTTTCTCATGTTTCTAAAATATTCACTTTAAACATCGATTTGCTCTGTCATCAAGTTGTTGAAGTGGTGTTAAAGTGCTACTACTAAAAATAGCTTTCAAATTCAACGCAAACAAGGTCTTATATAACCAAGATTCTAAAATAGTTGTAAAAACGTGTACAATTATTTAAAAAATAATATAGTATATAGTACTACTTAGTTACTGACATTTTAGTCAAAAGTGTAAAAGCAGGTAATGGGACAAAGAAAAAAATAATGTCGAAAAAATAACAAAAAGTTTACTTTTAAATCTTAACAAAAAATGTCATAAGAAAAATACTGTAGAGTAAAATTCAGAAAAAAAACACACATTTGAACGTAATTTGTGCTAAGTATTGATTTTTTTTTTCGGTCCTAACAAAAATTGTTTATAGATTACCTAAATCCGTTTGCTCGTGTAGAATTTTTTTTATTACTATTTTTGAAAAATTTGTTATCAATATAAAAAGTTTATAATAGAACGATTTAAATTTGAATAACCATTTTTTTAATCATTCTCGTAAATGTAATGTCTAAACTATTACAAAAGTTATATTGTATTTGTTAATATTCGTACTTTATTATATAAGTTCTGAGGAATGTAAGTAAATTATGTTTTTGTGCAGAGTTGAACAGTTTTTATAATTTGTAACAAAATAATTTTATTTATGTTATTGTAACCGATTATGACTATTCAGTTTCAACTCAACAATGGTCAATTATACCTAAAACTTGTTGATTGACGTATACAAAAATTAATCCTGTATATACCAATTTATTTGTAATAAAGTGGATGGTAGAGATATCTTTTCTTCAAAAACCACTTTTGTAAAATTTAAGTTCATCCTTATAAAGGATAAGGCAGGCTTTTTTGTGTAACGAATTTTGTTTTAACTTGCGATCGAAACTAGTATTTTATTTAACTTTTGATTGTTGCCCATTAAATGCCTTAGATAAATAACGTAAAGGTGAACTAACCGAGATGTATTACAAATGTTGTTGTTCTTTAAGCTTTACGAGGGTGCGCACCCCTTAGGTGGGGTCGCGTGAGAATACAACAAGGCGTAGTCAGGTG
This sequence comes from Aquatica leii, assembly GCA_035610365.1. NCBI lineage: Eukaryota > Metazoa > Arthropoda > Insecta > Coleoptera > Lampyridae > Aquatica > Aquatica leii. Next base: position 51,731,188 of record CM069433.1, read on the forward strand.
TTTGTGGTGTTGATGACACATTTTATCGTCAGTCTCTTTCATATTTCCATTATTGCGTTCGAAATATAATACCACAACAAATAGTTTTTCTTCTATAAGGAAACGCCATGTTCTATACAGTAAAGGTCTTTTTATTTTTATGCCTAATTGCAAATTGATCGTTTGGCCATTCGATGGTTATCCGCGTGAAGGTTAATTAATAACGCTGTGTTTGGTATTGTGGTGTAATCCCCTTACTAAGGGTCGTAACGAGGACACATGTCTGCAGTCCGCACCCTACTATTTCGTTTACATGTTGCCATACAACAACGTCCTGTTACTAAAATTTTGCATTACGCTTTTATATTTAAGAAAACGTAAACAGAATTTAAAACCGATTTATAAATGCAGTTTGCAATAGACACACATTAGCAAGCTAAAAAATAATTTCGAAAAAAATAAACACGTGATTTCGTTAGGTGAATTTTGAAATAATTATTTACAACGTGTAGCGTCATTTGCACCATTTGCTGCTGTCATGTAAACGTATCCATGATGCAGTAAAATCGATCGGATACGGTTCTTCGCATCAGTCAAGGTGTTCGACACGGGAGCTTATCGCAGCTGGGATAAAACCCTAACGAACCGTGAACCCTGGCAGCTCCTATTTGCCCCTCAATTTTTTAACTATTAAGAAAATTGGAAACGGAAATCCTAATTCTAATGATGGAAGGCATTCACTTTTACAATAATTAGATTGAATGAAGCTAAAATTAAAAGTGCGTTTATTTTGAATTTGGATATCATTAAAATAGCGTTTAAATAAATGATTATTTTTACTGTTATTGTTGGATAAAAAATTGTATTGCATTTAATCAGATGACTACAAATATAGATCTGAATTCTAAATCGTTACCGGTGTTCTATTGAATTTGCACAGACTTATATTCCAACAAATGTACCTAAGTTGTATTTAACTGAAAAAAATATTTATTAATAATAATAATTTTAGTATAGTATATCATCATAGTGTAATTTTACAAAGAGTTGCATTTTAAAACGCCAGAAATAAAAAATGTCAATGTATTTATTTATTCAAAATCTTTCAGAGACGTCAATTGAAAAGAAATAATAATTTCAAGTATTGAAAATTTCATTATACGTCAATTATTTTGTAAATTTAGTAAGACTAATAACTTATTTTATTTCTTATTAGCATTAGTTATACCAGGGATATATTAATGATTATTGGTTAAAGTTATTTGAGTGATGAGAAAGTAAATGCTTTGCGTAATGTTATGATGTATAATGATACAGAACATTTAAATTTTATTCTTATGATTATTATCTCATACATCGTAAGACTTGAACGACTATTTATTTTACCAAAAAGATAAGAAAACGGTTTTAAAGAGAAAAGTTGTCTTAACTGAACTAAAAGTAAATAAATATGAAAACATCTAATGAAAATTTTGTTGTTTGAATTTGTCGGAAATCGTTTGGGTAGATTGTATGTATAATATAATCAATTTTAAACAGTATGATTTTATTATATCTTTGCTTGCGTAAATCTATTTTTCTAGTGTGTATTTGTTCATCAAAACCAAATTGTCTTGTTTGTTTACAACGACTATTCTAATTACATAAATGTTAGTATGTTATTGATTTCACAGTAATCTTATGTACTTATAAATATTTATTATTATTATCGTAAACGCTCCATAAGATCATTTTTTATAATAATAATATGTATTTAGTATTTCTACTAAGAAACTTATCTTAATGATATAATTTCTTATAATTATTTTTCTAAACAAAAGTTTTTTTAATATATTTGGTTAACATTTTTTAAATAAATATTTATTTCTTGTTTTATTTCATGTGGAAAAACTACGGATTCTTGTGTATGGATCATGTATGTCATAGTTATAGTTTAGATCTTAAATATTGAATTAAATGTAATAAAATAGATTCTTCGTTTATACTTAACCATTGCAGAACATCTAGAATTAATGTGATTTTAATGTATGTATTTTTAACATTGTAATATAATTCTCATTGCTGTATTTCGTTGAATTTGCAATTTTTTTAAATCAGTATCTGTACCGAGAATTAATATGGCACAATAGTCAAAGTGAAGTGCAAATATTGTTTTTTAAATTTTAATTTTTTATTGAATTGATTACTTGTTAGATATTCTACCAAGTAAGACAATTTTTTGTGCATATTTTTCTTAATTAAGTAATCAACTTATTTTTTAAAATTTAATTGATTGTTTATAAATACCCCTTAATATTGATTTGATTAACATGCTGTAACTCTACATTGTTTATTTTAATTGACTGATTCGATAACACGATATGTTTAGTCTTTGATGTGTTTAATTTTAGTTTATTCTATTGAAACCACTTCGCAATCACTTGTAAGTCAGAATTTAATTTAATTCATTAACAGGTAAATCAACATTTTCGTTCTTAATAGACACTAACGTATCAGTGTTCAGTTCCAGATTTTTCATATACATTAATAAACAATTTTTTTTTATATTCTAAAAACACTGAAATTAAACTTTTATGTACCTTAAGTTTACTTTTTTGATTTGTGGAAACTTTACCATGTTTACGGTTACAGAATATTGTTAAAGCTTACGGTTTATTAGGACAAACCATAACTTTAGAAATTAACCTCTGAAGAATTATGCTTAAAGAATAAAACTAGAGTTATGCCATTAATAAACCAGCCATAAGATCTATCGTGATTTAAGCCAAAAACGGTAGATATACACGGAGAAAAAAGTTTACTGTAATAAAGCAGAAACAGCTATATTTCATGCAAATAGGCTGTTGGTTTTGAGTCAAGCCGATGTACGCTTAAATAAAGCTTTCACTTTATTACAACAAATATTTTGAAAAAGAATTGTATAGATTTTATAATATATCAATTTAAGAAAACATCGTTTTCTTTTATCCTTCAAAAGTTGCTTAATGTGATCGTAGAGAAGAACCATAGTTATGACAAGTACTGCTTTTTCTTATCTCTGTTGATTGTTGCGTTTTATCATAAATAGGTTTAATAGTAATAACACTTCGTATTAATTTAAGCACGCAGTGTCATAATGTTTGCTTTTGTGCAGCTTCAGGGTATGAATGATTTCAGTTAATATACACATAGTTTAAACGTATTTATTTGCTAAATTTAAAATAAATGTGTTATATTTTATCATCACTACAGTTTATGGTTTAATCCTAGATTACATTAAAATTTATAATTATTGGTAATATTACCGATACAAATAATACTGTCCTTGACACCAATGTGTACACGCATCAGCATTAATAGTATGTTACACTTAGAATATTAGTCGAATCTACACCATCCGAGTTTAAATAATCTTCTTGTACTTTTGGAAAGTTATTTTTTTCTGTCAAAGGGTTCTCCAACTACTAAACTTTACAATCAACCCAAATTCACCTTCCTTAAATATGTCCAAATCATTTTCCGTTAGGCACACAAGGGATGTAACATCAATTTCTTGTTCTAAAAGAACAGCAAATGCACGATAATTTTATTTCATTGCAAAAAACTAAGTCATACATGCCAAAAAATGTGCAAGTTTTGCGACATAATTCTAACATATAACGACAGTGAACAATATTCAAAATCAGAGTCAATACTTACTTGTAAGTTTCTGATAGTTTACAATCATTCACTAATTGATGTAGTGAGTTATAGATTATATGCTGCAAGCAACTTGTTGTAAAATGATGGATCCATGTCGTTTAGTTCCAAACGAAAAACTGTCGGAGTCACTGTACACGTTAATTTATCTTTGCCACAGCTTTAGCAAAAAGTTTAGCACATATTGCAAACCTTAACGTAAATTAAACTGCTGATACCTTATTTTAGACCAGCGTGGAACAAATAGTGATAACATAAATGCTTACTTGAAATGCCTACTTGTAGTTTCGTAGTAATTTATTACGTACTTTAATCGCTGATATGATTTCTTATAATAATTAGTTGAATTTGATCAATTTGTAGTCTTAATTTTAACAAAAACTTTTTACTTGTATCATAATTATGAACGATTTAATAAAAACATGTTTGAATTGCAATAAGAGATTTAATTTAAGTTTTAGAACATGTAGGTTTAATTTTATTTGAATGTGAATCAATTTTAGAAAAAAAGCAAATGCTTTAAATATGAAATTGTAATGATTAAATTCAGCATAATATTTCTCTCCGTGTACATACCTACATTTGGGAATAAATGTAGGTACTAGCATTAGCATTTTTTACATCAATTGTTTTTTGTGAAAGTAATTGGTTATGCCAATGTTGTCTAAAGATAAAGAAAATATTTTGGAAAACATGACGTTTAACGCTAACTGGTTTCTTTTTTCAGTAACGTAAGTTCTGTTTTATGTATTGTTATATTGACTAAAAAAACATTTGTTTTTTTTTGCAAACAACACATAAAACAAGATAATAGAATTGGGAAAATAAAACTGCAATAATATTACTACTGAATGCTTTTAATTACCTATTATATATTAGTCCCAATGGTGATGGAATTGAGTTTGAAGATCAAGAAAACATTTAAATATAATGAAGCTGTTATGACGAAGACAGCAAAGCAAGTACCTACAAATACATTATTGTATTTGGTACCTAGTTAATTTACATTTAGAGTAAGCACGCTTAAGAGTAAGCACTTAATTAATTTAGTTTAATAAAACGCCATAATTAGCAAGAAAATATGAGGTGTATGTACCTATAATTTATTACCAAACTAAATTTGACCTCATGTATGAAAAGTAGGTACCTAGCCAGTACTAAAAAAGTTTGAATTTTTTATGTTTAGACTCATTTATCAAAAGCAATGTGTGTTGTTGGTGAAAAAAAAAAACGATTTTCCATTGAAAAGAATTAATTTATTGAAATAAGTGGCAACAGAGTGTATAATGCAGTACCATTTTTTCACATTTGTTACAGTACAAATTTTTGTAATCAAAAAAATTGTAGATCCAATGATCTAAAAAGCTGATCGACTTGTATATAACCAAACAACAAATCATGCGAAAAGGTATATTCTTAACATAAATATTGTTGAAGTAGGTATAAACACAAATATTAATGGGCACGTGCCTTGTAAGTTGTACGCTGCAAAATGCACAAGTAGTAAAAGAGACAATTGTCTTATACAACTCGTATGTGTACAGCAGCGTTGTAACATACGTCTGAGTCGAGTTGGCATTTAGGTCCATAAGCCAAGCTTATGTCGAGTCGACAAGCTGGCCATGCAAAGTATTTTTTCTATTTTGAATCGGTTATAGCTCTATATTCGCACTGTAAATGATATGGAAAGAAACTATCTTTTCGTGCTGCTGTAGTGATCAAAGCAATTTAAGTTTGAAACACTGTAAATCTTTTCTGACAGTAAACCATAACCTAACCAAATATACTACTATCAAGCTACAACTTTATGTTTTGATTGATGAAAGTTGTTTTACTTTACATTACAGTTAATTTTGATATTTATTAAAAATTAGTTTATAAATTAGATAAAAGTGAACAAACGTTTAACAATTTATTGTACAAAATGTTCTAAATTGGATGTTTTGATAGGGAAACACGGTGACTATAATAGATACGAAAAAATTGACCGCGTATCCTCGATCTCTTTTTTTGAGAAAAATTCGATGGTGAAAACCAAGCAATTGTTTTTTTGTTTTCAAGGTATACGCTAAAGTTTGATTTTCTCAATTTTTAACACATGGCTATTGGTTATTTTTTAAAGTAAGACTCTTTTTCAGTAGAATGGAATGGCGTTGTATAGTTTTGAATAACCTCATTATATTTCAAGTTATGGCATATAGTTGTGCTCTTTTACATGCAAATTGTAGTAGTCTAATAGACAGTTAAATTGTTTTTTTTTTATAATGATATATAACATGTAGGGTCTACGATTTTATATTTTACTCATGTCATCAAAAAAAATTGATATTATTTAACAAACACGTATTCCGTTGTAGTTATCTCATAGTAGACTTCTGTCGGTAAAAATGTGAACAAATTAAATCATTTAGTATTGAAAGTTAGTTGGCATAAAGTGCAATGGCTTTTTAAAATTATGAAAAATACGATATGATAGAATGCTTTAATTAAAGTGATAACCATTCAGACGCTGCAGCCGAATTATATTTCGATCGTTACCTATTAAGAAGACAACCTCATAAATCCATGTTTATAAGAAAGAAACAAAATCTGAGGAATCATTTGAAAAACCAAGAACAAGAAATCACATTATTCAAGATATGGAAGAAGCTTCTACCAATGTAGTAAGAACTGTAGTAGCAAATCCTTTAATGTCCTATCGCTAAATTGAAGCAGAAGTTTGAATTTCAAAAAGTTAAGCTTCTATTATATTGAAAAAAAAATCGATTATTTCTAATTAGAAAACAGCTAACTATGATTGAGGATAGGCGGTCCATTTTTACCGTATCTATTATAGCTACCAAGTTTCTTTATCAAAACATCCAATTTAGTACACCTTGTACAGTTGTTATAAATTTAAATTGCAATGGTGCAATTGTCACCTCTAGAAACACCTTTCTGATCTTTTTGTGATACATATATATACTTGCAAAATTTTAAAAAAGTAAAAATCATGAGAAATCTGTAATTAGTAGCATATTATAAGGTACTATGTATGAACGAACGTTACCAATTTTTATTTGAATACAGCACAATCATGACGTCATGCTGGATGACTAATATCTAATTTTATCATTAATTTATCTATAGTTTCCACAAACTTTACAGTGTAACTGTCAGTTGTACATTCGTTTAAATAAAAAAATGAGTACCTCACATTTCGAACATGTTTTATTACATTTCCACTACGTTGCTTTATGATTAAATCCCACTAAACGAAAAACATCTTGTGACTTCTGCAGCATCATAAATTCGACATCTGTTCTATGCTATATTTACTTTTTCTTTTTTCACCATAACACAATACGCTAACGCATTTACTTTGAAATAAGGAATGTAATTTTTTCTCCTTTTTTTTTTAATGTGAACGATTTTTATATAGTAGAATTCTAGTTTTCACGGAAAGCATTCGTAATACACCTTTTTATTCCGGATGAATTCCGTATTGTCGTTATCACACAAGCTGAGCTTCTGTCACACGTCGCAGTGGACTTCTTCAGAGCTCGGAACAAACTAATTAATTGCGCCGTATCTCGCTTTTATAGGCCCCCCGAATGATAAAACTGGTTTTCAAATCTCCGGTAAAGGAAAACTATAATCTCGGTTAATATTAAAAAGATTTTTAATTATTTCAATAGATTCCCTAATTTTTGCTGATAGTAATTAGAAAAGTTCGCCAATATTTTAGTATTTTCAAACATAATTTGATGATCCGTTTCTAACACGTGTTCCGCCACTGCTGATTTCAAAAATTGTTTAAGACGACTACACTTTTGTTGCTTTTTAATACGAATTCCCACATTTCTAATTGTTTCTGCTATGTATGCACGATCACAAAACAAGGAATGCTATAAACACCGTCAGATTGAAATAGAAAAATGTCTTTCACCAAATTTAAGACATGACATAATTTAGGAAAAGTAGAAAACCAAGTAACAATGTTGTATTTAGACAACACTTTTCCTATACTGTCCGTACTACCTTTGACATGGTTTCGCAGAGGTAAAATTTGTAATAGATTGTTTAATACGTTTTTTATTGTAATTGTTTGCGATACCTTGGTGAGATGATATAACTTTTTTTGGGAATTTTTGGGTTGACAGCTTTGTAGACTAAAAAATTCACTACTGATAACTTCTAAGAAAAGTGATGATGAAACAATCCATTTAAATATCTATTCATATCGGTAAGTTTTTGATAAACTGAATGTGATAGTGAACCGTCTTCATTTTGATTAACTAAAACGTCCAAAAATGGTAAAGAGGAGTTCTTTTCTAATTCCATAGTAAAACGAATATTTTAATAAATTGAGTTTAAATGCTATTGAAACTTATTTAGCTTAGAACGTTCGTGTTGCCAAATTACAAAGATGTTATCAACGTTTCTGTATCAGCATTTAGGTTTTAGATAAAAATTTTTTATAAGTATATTAGTAACAACCGGCGAAAACGAAGAATCTATGGCGGCTTCTGATCTAATAATGTCAGTCGGTTTGCAAACGAAAATTATTCAATTTCTGAACAAAATCTCCCGAATTGAGTAGAAATGAATCAGTCTTTTCTATTATAGGTTTTAATAAGCTTGCGAGATATTTAGAGATTTTCTAAATAGGTGAGTTTACAGTGTTGAAAATAAGTCGAAGAGAAATGTTAGACTTATAAATTTTAGGTAATCCGTAAAATCGAGGAGTTTTAGAATCTTTCTAATTTATTAATTAACGACTCTTTTATAAGTTTGGAAAGTGCTCTTTTAATAGATGAAGAAGAATTTTTAGAAATTACTTTATACGACTTGTCTGCAAAAAGATTGCAGATTTTGTTATCATAATCTGATCGATTTATAATACCTGTGACATTCCTTTTGTCAGCTTTGATAATGACTATAGATTTATCTTGTTCAAAAGTTTGTGAATTCTTGATTAACGAAGAATTTTTGTAGTTTCAAAGCGAATTTTTTTCCGCAAGACGATTCGGTACTGCTTAGATAGCAGCATCTACAGCTGATAAAATTTCTTCAATAAAAAGTTGTTTAGGAGCAAATACTAAGTTAAAACCTTTCGACAAATTGTTGTTTCTGTAGAGGAGAATGGGCGTGAAAATAAATAAATCACAGTCACTGGTATTGCTTCTGCTTTGACGACACGTTTTGGAGGCACTAGTTTGTTAAATTTCTTAAGATGATTACTCATAACCATTTCTTTGACTCGTCAGGTTTGTTTAAAAGAAATTCGATCAACGAGACTCCAATTAGAAGGCAAAAAGATCCTGGTGAGTACCTACTAGATGAAAGTCAAATAACGATTTGTTAACAATATCAATTTCTTTCTTAAACCTGCGCAAATTAATATTTTTGAAGCAGATTCGGATTTTATACGACTTAGTTTTATACACCTAAGAACAACAAAATTATCACATCGTATCAGAACGAAGGGTTAAAAACTTTTTCATTTTCTTTTTAATAGTCACTCTATAAAAGATTCTTATAGTAGAATTTTGGTTTCCACGGATGGCATTTGTAATACACTTTTCCATTCTGAATAACTGCCGTGTTGTTATCACGCTTAATTTATCTTCACGCTCATTGTCTTTTACAGAAACAGCTATTTTCTCAAAAGGTTTTAACTTTGTATTTGCTTCAAAACAACTTTCTCTTGAAAAAAATGTATCAGCTGTAAAAACTTCTATTCAAGCAGTTCCCAATCTTCTTGCAAAAGAAATTTGCTTTGACACTACAAAAATTCTTTGGAAATCAAGAATTCCCTATAGTAACATTACAAAATCAGAATTTTTTGCATTAAAATCTCTTAAACAAGATAAAACTATAGTCCTTCTTAAAGCTGACAAAGGGAATACCACTATAATTATGAATCGATCAGATTATGATAAAATCTGCAATTTTCTCGCAGACTGGTTGTATATAGTAATTTCCAAAGTTCTTTCTTCATCTATTAAAAAAGCACTTACCAAACTCATAAAAGATTCGTAAAATTAATGAAACCGATAAAAAACTTGTAATACATACAGATTACCTAAAATTGATAAGTCATATTCATATTAATTTGAGATACTTTATTTCTCATATTTGATCTGATGTGTTTTAGCAACTACGGAAAACTTTAACTCTCTAAAGTTTTTTTATCGTCAACAAGTCAAGCCAAATGTGTTACACTAAATTGTCCAAAACAATACCCAGTGTAAAGTTTGGGATTTGGCAATTTTAGATATCTTGCAATATTTTTTGACACTTTCCGCCTGGTATTAATTCTGATCGAGTTATTAACACAGTGTTCCTTAAAATATTTTAAGAAAAACCGCTTATGAGTAACTTTATTAGGAAGTAATTTCTAATATTTCTCAAATTTAATCAATCGCTTGTGTATTGTTTATTACAAATGTTCTTAAATTGTTTATTTTTGTTGTAAATTTGTAAGCAATAATTGCTTATTTTTTAATAATAAATGTCCTGTACTGATACGTTGGTCAATACTTGTCACCGAGAAGTGATATTTTAAATCATCTAAAATTAATATAATTACATCAGAAGTTGCAATATATGGATTTCGTTGTGTAACTTTTAGAAGTTCGTTTTAAGAGAGCTTCTAATTTACAGCATTTAAATATGTTTATATGTTATTTAAACAAAGGTAATTTGTCAACTGCTTATATTTCTTCTGCTATAAATGAAAAAATAAAATGTTTCGGGTTGTTACTTTTATTTTATTATTGTTTATAAACAATTTTCATATTGAAAACCAAATTTGTCGAGAAACAAATCTTGACTGTAAGTAGAATATGGACGACGCAACCTTGAACTTTCACTTTCACTGACGTCATTACTGACCTCGGAGGAAACGTAGGTGAAGGTTTTTTTTGTGAAAGTATATTTCTCTCTCTAACAATGAAATTTTTCTTCTCTCTCTCACAATGAAATTTTTCTTCCCCCTCTCCCAATGAAATTTTTCTTCTCTCTCTTACAGCGAATTTTTTTTCTCTCTCAGATATTTTCTCTCTCACATTGTTACATCATCGCATAATTGGTAATTTTGATTGCGTCGTGCGTCATCGCGTAACTGGTAATTTTTTATGCGTCATAAAATCTCATGACGAGCGAGAAAGAAAATATTTTTATTAAAAAATGCTGTGGGTGTACCTGGATTCGAACTCGGGTTTCTTCGATTACAAACCAACGACTTTGGCTAATGCTCCACGAGGGTATTGGATTTAAACACTCAATTTAATATTGTATACAAAAAGTTGCAAATTAAAAATTAAGTTTTAATGTGTAATAGTTCTATAGTAGTTTTAGATAAGGAATTATTAAAATTGTAAACTGAAAAAAAATAATAAAATTAAGTTGCGCGATAATTTTTTCAAAACTCAAGTTTTAGAAATTAGAGATAAATAATAATTCTAATATAAACAAAAATTTAAAATAAAATTTTAAACAATTTTAAACGAGTAAAACAAAAAAGAAATTAAAAAATTTGCGGTAAAAATACTTTTTAAGATAACTGAATCATTTTAAAAATGGTGACAAAAAAAATTTAAAACAACAACAATAATTTTTAACAGTTGGTACTAAAATTAGTTTTAAAACAGCGTAATACATGTTTTAAAAGAAATTTTAATTATGGAAAAATAATATTAATAAATGAATTCAATAAGTAAAACAGAAAAACAATGTACCTATAGTATTTATTTTAAATTTAGATTTCAATGTGAAATAAACAATAATAATAAATAGCTTTATATTAAGAAGTAATGAAAAAACTGCAAAACAACGAAAATAATTTGCACGTTCAAACTAAAGTTAAATAACTATGATACAAATCTATCAATATTTTAAATACAGCACAATTTAAGTCGTCAACGATTCATGAATTAAAACGAAATTTTTTTAGAGAAATGTGAAACTTCTAGATTACTCAAGCACTAAAAATAAAAGAGTACAGAAAACAATTTTTAAAATTTAGATTTTAATGTGTAAATAATTTGATAATAGTACGTTTGACTAAGAAGTAATGAAATTGTAAATCTGTAAAACAACTAAATTAATTTGCGCGTTTATTTTTAAATTCAAGTTTTAGTGTTTTCAAAAATTATGTTAAATGATAATTGTAATATATATCTATCAAAAGTTTAAATAAAGCATAATTTCATATCGTCAACATTCATGTGTTAAAAGAAATTTTAATTATGATAAAATAATATTAATAAATGAATTCAAATAAGTAAAACAGAAAAACAATGTACCTAGTATTATTTTAAGTTTGGATTTTAATGTACAATAAATAGTAATAAATAGTTTTATAGTAAGAAGTAATGGAAAAACTAGAAAAGAACGAATTATAATTTGCGCGTTCAAACTAAGTTAAATAATAATTATTATATAAATATATCAATATTCTAAATACATACATTTAACTCGTGAACGATTCATGAATTAAAACGAATTTTTAATTAAGTTAAAATAATACTCATAAATGAATTCAAATAAGTAAAACAAAAAACAATGTTGTACTTATTTAAAATTATTATTTTAATGTGCAAATAATTTAACAATAATAGTTTTAGATTAAGAAGAAATGAAAAAAAAAACTGCAAAACAACAAAATTAATATGCGAATGAATATTACAAATTTAAGTTCAAGTGTTTTTAAACTAACATAAACAACAATTAAGTTAAAATAATAAAAATAGGTTTTAATGTGTAATAATTCTACCGTAGTTTTAGATTAAGAATTCTTTAAACTGTAAACTAAAAAAAAATAACAGAATTAAGTTGTACGTTAATTTTCCAAAAACTCAAGTATTAGGAATTAAAGATAAACAATAATTCTAATCTGTATAAAGTTAAGTCAAAATAAAGTCGAAAAACAATTTTGAATAAGTAAAGAAAAAAAATTAAAAATTAGCGACAAAGATACTTTTATGATGGCTAAATAAATTTAAAAACTGGTGACAAAATAGTGTTTAAAAGTTTCAGTTAGTAGTAAAAATAATTTTGAAATGGCGTAACAAATTTTCAGTTGGTAGTAAAAATATATTTGAAATGGCGTAACAAATTTAACAGTTGGTAGTAAAATATAGTTTTAAAATGGCGTAACAACTTTTACAATTGGTAAAAAATGTTTTTAAAAAGGCGGAATAATTTTTAAATTTTATATTAGTTACTTTAATCATAATAATTCACAAGAGAAAGGAAAAATTGATTTTGTTAAATTTACAAATTAGTAGCTAACAGTAAAAATCATTTGGTAAACTTTAAATAATATCTACGTTTTTGAAATATCTACTTCAGAATATAATTTATAGTTATAAAAATTAAAAACGAAATTATTTATTAAGCAATAAACTTAGAGTCTGTTTAAAGAAAAGAAAAACATAAAACAGTTACTTAAAAAATACACTTACCCCATATGCCTTGTTTTTAAATTTATAAATTTTAGTTTAATATTAAAGAACTCACTCGCACACATTTTAACACGAAGAAGACACAAACTAAACTAAATACAATTAGAAATTTTTGAAAATCCCCACCTTGAAAATAATTTTTATTAATTATTGTATTGACTCGTGCAAAATCTTATTGAATCATAACTTTATGTTCCTTAAGGCACAGTTTTAATGAAGAGAAAGAAAATGGCGTGGAAAATAGTAAAAAACAACATACACATACATGCAAACAAGCTGTCAAATATTTGACGTAAATCGTCAACTTCAATCTAAACAAAACAAAGGCGCGTTTGGATAATCTATGCCTCTGGAAAAAATCGTCAAAGAAAATAATATTATTGTACGTGTCATTCGCCATTAATTCTTCTGTGCGTGGCAGTTTCTTGGTTGTTTTTTATATTTTCACTTCTTTTTAAAACTAATTGTGTGTTCGGTGTGATTACGTTTAGACCCCTGCCGCCAAAACGTAGGCGCAGTAATTTGGGTCGAAGAACTCGAAATGCTACAAACCAAGCAAATTTTCAATCTAATCGGACATCGCGTCTTTTTAGCGGCACACGGCTAGCAGTAAAAAATTTACTTAACAATGTGATCGAAGCAACAATTCTAAAACGAAAATATAAGGGAGAGAAAATGTGTTAATACCCCGCATCCCAATGGTACCAACTGACGTAGGTACCATTTGAATTCAAACGACTGCAATGTACAGTGCGACTTGCTTTTGATATAACAATAAATAAATACTAGGGTCAGTCGTTGAGTGTTTGCGGCGTTAATCTTGAAAACTCATGCTTCTCTCGTGGACAGTTGCATGTTGCCTGCTCCCGCGTAGGGAAACCGTCAGATTTAATTGTTTACGCGCCAGGCAACCAAACAAAAATATCGTATACCTACCATAAAGCATTAGATTGAATATCATCACATTTGTAAAGTATTGCAGTGTACGAAATAAAAAACTTATTTTGTAAGTAATCGTCGTTTATTGTTGAGACATAAATAACGTGATCACTCCGAAATATGTTTTATTTATTTAATTACCAAAACGTTTAGGAATTTATTTGTAACATATTGTTAATGCCGATGTAATTAACATGTAATTTTAAAACCAAGCAATTTCCATAGAACAACATTTTTTAAATTTTAGATTGTGATAGTAACATTAAATTTAACCACTAACTCTGCAATTTGTTTTAATGAAAGCTCTAAAACATTGCTTTATATTTTAATTGAGTTTAAATCGTCAACACAATTTCCTTGTTCGTCTACTAAAAAAAGTTGGTACTTTTAAAAATGATCTTGTTACTATTAAAGCAATAAAAACTTAAAATGGCACCAGTGTCTATACTAAAGTCATCTAAATAATTTGGGAGATCTTCATTTAGCACATAATTCCATATTTTATAATAAATAATAATAATTGAACGCGCTTATTCAAACGTTTTCGTAGCAGTACTACGGTAATTACATATATGCGTCATACGTCATTACATTAGTAACAATGTAAAATTAAATTTTTTTATTATTATTTGAAACTTACGTTGTACAACGGCAGCGTTATTTGTACACTTTACCAAAAGATACAAAATTGCTATAAAACATACATATCTACAAGAAATTAAACGTAAATAAATGTATTAGTAATGCAGTTAATGAAGATCTAATTAACTAAACTTTTAAAACCAAACAATGTTGTTACAGTAAGAAACGTTTTTAGCAAAGACGATTATATAATGTCATTAATAACTAAATTTTTAAGACTAAAAAAACGTCATAAAAATAACAATTGTAGCTAACGTCGAAACTAAACGACATTATTGAAACAATAAAGTTTTTTTGAGTAACATTATTTTGTATTTTATTTGTCAACAAAAATTTTGATGGACCCGTTAAAACTTGTTTTATATAAAATTTTTCTAAAAACACAATTTAACAAAGTTTTGCAATGTCAGCTAATTTAAAAACATCTGCTTTAAAAAAATTAATACACCTTTCTCTAAGCTGGTGAAATAAAATTCCTAATAAGATATGTCTACGTTTCTTTTACATTAGTACTACAAACTGTGTACATCAGTCTGTAAATATTATAACGTTACAATTACTTAAAATTAAAAGCAGACATTGCAAGAACATATTTTTACAGTTGTATTTTATCTACTAAATCAAAGTTATTCGAATATCATACATAAAGAAATATATTTTTATAAGTATAGAACAAGTTTAAAAATAGTGAATAAGTTGAAGACTTATTTTACACCTCAACTAGACAATGTAGAAAAATGTGGTTATTTTCACAATTTTATTGAAAATGTAGTATACTACTTAGCTAATAAATGGCTAACCAAATGAAAATATTAATCATTTTGTAATAAACACGCGATTACTAACCAATAAACTTTTAAGTTAATGATTTACTGAAAGAAAGAAAAAACATTTTTAACAAAAACAATTTCACAATTTAAGATTCAAAAATTAATTAAAATCATGTTAAATAGGAAATTTTGCTTGCAGTTTGTAATTACAGTGAATAACAATGTAGTTAATGACTAAGTTTTTCAAATTAAGGAATGCCACGCAAATATTTTAAGCGAAAACTAACTATTAATTTTATTTTGAAACGATTATAATTAGATTAGATATACTGTAATCTCAAGAAAAATAGAAACTTATGAAAAATTGCTAAAAGTTGCAAGAAAAGCAATAGGAATTTACTGGAGTCATTAGAAATGATTGAAGAAAAAACCTTTCTCAATGTTAATAATTAAGTAATCATACTGTAATAGAAAACTTATTGCGGATAACTACAATCTAATTAAAGACAAAATTTCTAAAACTAAGAAACGTCACAAAATGTTTTTAACAAAAACTATTTAGCAATTTAGTTTTTTGTTCAAAAAATTAAAATTAGATACTCTACAATCTCAATCAGCAAACAAATAAATAATTTTTTTAAGATTGAAATTAAAAAAAGAAAACTTTTTTGCAAATAGATATCAAATTGTTTAAACAAGTAAATGTTACAATGTTACAACTACTAAAAACTTTAAGCAAAATTTTGAAAGAACAAAAAAAAGAAAAACTATTTAGAGAATATCTGTTATAATAAAAATTGTTTTATGAGAAATGGTGTTATTGTTTGATTAAAAATTTAAAACTTGCAACCTTTTGAACGGGGTCTACGTTCTTCTTCGTCAGGTAATAAATCACAATCACAAATATTTAGAAACATTTTATTGTAAATAACATCGTGGTTCTAGTTTCACCATTCGTTCAAAATTAAATAACTAGTTTAAAAGATCGTAACTAAGAAAAAAAGAAATCACTTTAATTATATAAGACACTCATTTCAAAATGTTTTGATTTGACATGTTTTAATATTAACAAATGTTAAATCGAATAAACTTAAATCTGTTTAAACAATAACCGATATCTAGTTTATGTACTCAGAATTTTGTAATGAAAAGTAGCTTCGAGATATTCACAAAGTAAAAAAAATTGTTTATAATTTCAATTTTTCTTTTGTTCAATGTAATCTTAAAAAAAATTGTTCGTTCCATGCATTCACTACTGTAAGCCGTTATTTAAATATTATAATACGTTTTTACAATTTAAGAATTATTAAACTTAAAGTTTAGCTCTGTGGGTACCTAAGTAACGTTTAAATTTCTACACAAAGTTAATGTTACGAACAATCATGATTAAAATAAAACTTCCTTAAAAACAGAAAAAAGTTACAAAGCCCATTTAATACGCAAAGTAATACTCATAGATGCATTGTAACTTAATCTATTTAAAAAAAATTCTTTAAAGCGACTTAGTGCGTGTCATTTTATTTAAAGCAAAGATTGTGTCTGACTGCCATTGCTGTGGTTTACAACAAGTTGTGTATCGCAATTTAATTTTAATATATATTTGAAATAAATCTTGTTTGAAGGTAATTTATTATTCGCTCGAATGGTGCAGTTTTAATTGACATAGTAGTGAATGCATGGAACGAACTATGTTTTTAAGATTACATTGAACAAAAGAAAAATTGAAATTATAAACAATTTTTTTACTTTGTGAATATCTCGAAGCTACTTTTCATTACAAAATTCTGAGTACATAAACTAGATATCGGTTATTGTTTAAACAGATTTAAGTTTATTCGATTTAACATTTGTTAATATTAAAACATGTCAAATCAAAACATTTTGAAATGAGTGTCTTATATAATTAAAGTGATTTCTTTTCTTAGTTACGATCTTTTAAACTAGTTATTTAATTTTGAACGAATGGTGAAACTAGAACCACGATGTTATTTACAATAAAATGTTTCTAAATATTTGTGATTGTGATTTATTACCTGACGAAGAAGAACGTAGACCCCGTTCAAAAGGTTGCAAGTTTTAAATTTTTAATCAAACAATAACACCATTTCTCATAAAACAATTTTTATTATAACAGATATTCTCTAAATAGTTTTTCTTTTTTTTGTTCTTTCAAAATTTTGCTTAAAGTTTTTAGTAGTTGTAACATTGTAACATTTACTTGTTTAAACAATTTAATATCTATTTGCAAAAAAGTTTTCTTTTTTTTAATTTTCAATAATTTAAGTACATTTATTGCTTTTATTGTAGGTATATCTTAAAAAAATTATTTATTTGTTTGCTGATTGAGATTGTAGAGTATCTAATTTTAATTATTTGAACAAAAAACTAAATTGCTAAATAGTTTTTGTTAAAAACATTTTGTGACGTTGCTTAGTTTTAGAAATTTTGTCTTTAATTAGATTGTAGTTATCCGCAATAAGTTTTCTATTACAGTATGATTACTTAATTATTAACATTGAGAAAGGTTTTTTCTTCAATCATTTCTAATGACTCCAGTAAATTCCTATTGCTTTTCTTGCAACTTTTAGCAATTTTTCATAAGTTTCTATTTTTCTTGAGATTACAGCATATCTAATCTAATTATAATCGTTTCAAAATAAAATTAATAGTTAGTTTTCGCTTAAAATATTTGCGTGGCGTTCCTTAATTTGAAAAACTTAGTCATTAACTACATTGTTATTCACTGTAATTACAAACTGCAAGCAAAATTTCCTATTTAACATGATTTTAATTAATTTTTGAATCTTAAATTGTGAAATTGTTTTTGTTAAAAATGTTTTTTCTTTCTTTCAGTAAATCATTAACTTAAAAGTTTATTGGTTAGTAATCGCGTGTTTATTACAAAAATGATTAATATTTTCATTTGGTTAGCCATTTATTAGCTAAGTAGTATACTACATTTTCAATAAAATTGTGAAAATAACCACATTTTTCTACATTGTCTAGTTGAGGTGTAAAATAAGTCTTCAACTTATTCACTATTTTTAAACTTGTTCTATACTTATAAAAATATATTTCTTTATGTATGATATTCGAATAACTTTGATTTAGTAGATAAAATACAACTGTAAAAAATATGTTCTTGCAATGTCTGCTTTTAATTTTAAGTAATTGTAACGTTATAATATTTACAGACTGATGTACACAGTTTGTAGTACTAATGTAAAAGAAACGTAGACATATCTTATTAGGAATTTTATTTCACCAGCTTAGAGAAAGGTGTATTAATTTTTGTTAAAGGAGGTGTTTTTAAATTAGCTGACATTGCAAAAACTTTGTTAAATTGTGTTTTTAGAAAAATTTTATATAAAACAAGTTTTAACGGGTCCATCAAAATTTTTGTTGACAAATAAAATACAAAATAATGTTACTCAAAAAACTTTATTGTTTCAATAATGTCGTTTAGTTTCGACGTTAGCTACAATTGTTATTTTTATGACGTTTTTTTTAGTCTTAAAAATTTAGTTATTAATGACATTATATAATCTTCTTTGCTAAAAACGTTTCTTACTGTAACAACATTGTTTGGTTTTAAAAGTTTAGTTAATTAGATCTTCATTAACTGCATTACTAATACATTTATTTACGTTTAATTTCTTGTAGATATGTATGTTTTATAGCAATTTTGTATCTTTTGGTAAAGTGTACAAATAACGCTGCCGTTGTACAACGTAAGTTTCAAATAATAATAAAAAAATTTAATTTTACATTGTTACTAATGTAATGACGTATGACGCATATATGTAATTACCGTAGTACTGCTACGAAAACGTTTGAATAAGCGCGTTCAATTATTATTATTTATTATAAAATATGGAATTATGTGCTAAATGAAGATCTCCCAAATTATTTAGATGACTTTAGTATAGACACTGGTGCCATTTTAAGTTTTTATTGCTTTAATAGTAACAAGATCATTTTTAAAAGTACCAACTTTTTTAGTAGACGAACAAGGACATTGAGTTGACGATTTGAACCCAATTAAAATATAAACCTATGTCTTAGAGCTTTCATTAAAACAAATTGCAGAGTTAGTGGTTAAATTTAATGTTACTATCACAATCTAAAATTTAAAAAAAAATCTTGTTCTATGGAAATTGCTTGGTTTTAAAATTACATGTTAATTACATCGGCATTAACAATATGTTACAAATAAATTCCTAAACGTTTTGGTAATTAAATAAATAAAACATATTTCGGGTGATCACGTTATTTATGTCTCAACAATAAACGACGATTACTTACAAAAATAAGTTTTCTATTTCGTACACTGCAATACTTTACAAATGTGATGATATTCAATCTAATGCTTTATGGTAGGTATACAATATTTTTGTTTGGTTGCCTGGCGCGTAAACAATTAAATCTGACGGTTTCCTACGCGGGAGCAGGCAACATGCAACTGTCCACGAGAGAAGCATGAGTTTTCAAGATTAACGCCGCAAACACTCAACGACTGACCTAGTATTTATTTATTGTTATATCAAAAGCAAGTCGCACTGTACATTGCAGTCGTTTGAATTCAAATGGTACCTACGTCAGTTGGTACCATTGGGATGCGAGAGTATTAACACATTTTCTCTCCCTTATATTTTCGTTTTAGAATTGTTGCTTCGATCACATTGTTAAGTAAATTTTTTACTGCTAGCCGTGTGCCGCTAAAAAGACGCGATGTCCGATTAGATTGAAAATTTGCTTGGTTTGTAGCATTTCGAGTTCTTCGACCCAAATTACTGCGCCTACGTTTTGGCGGCAGGGGTCTAAACGTAATCACACCGAACACACAATTAGTTTTAAAAAGAAGTGAAAATATAAAAACAATCAAGAAACTGCCACGCACAGAAGAATTAATGGCGAATGACACGTACAATAATATTATTTTCTTTGACGATTTTTTCCAGAGGCATAGATTATCCAAACGCGCCTTTGTTTTGTTTAGATTGAAGTTGACGATTTACGTCAAATATTTGACAGCTTGTTTGCATGTATGTGTATGTTGTTTTTACTATTTTCCACGCCATTTTCTTTCTCTTCATTAAAACTGTGCCTTAAGGAACATAAAGTTATGATTCAATAAGATTTTGCACGAGTCAATACAATAATTAATAAAAATTATTTTCAAGGTGGGGATTTTCAAAAATTTCTAATTGTATTTAGTTTAGTTTGTGTCTTCTTCGTGTTAAGATGTGTGCAGTGAGTTCTTTAATATTAAACTAAAATTTATAAATTTAAAAACAAGGCATATGGGGTAAGTGTATTTTTTTAAGTAACTGTTTTATGTTTTCTTTTCTTTAAACAGAATCTAAGTTTATTGCTTAATAAATAATTTCATTTTTAATTTTTATAACTATAAATTATATTCTGAAGTAGATATTTCAAAAACGTAGATATTATTTAAAGTTTACCAAATGATTTTACTGTTAGCTACTAATTTGTAAATTTAAAAATCAATTTTCCTTTCTCTTGTGAATTATTATGATTAAAGTAACTAATATAAAATTTAAAAATTATTCCGCCTTTTTAAAAACATTTTTACCACTTGTAAAAGTTGTTACGCCATTTTAAAACTATATTTTACTACCAACTGTTAAATTTGTTACGCCATTTCAAATATATTTTTACTACCAACTGAAAAATTTGTTACGCCATTTCAAAATTATTTTACTACCAACTGAAAAATTTTAAAAACTATTTTGTCACCAGTTTTTAAATTTATTTAGCCATCATAAAAGTATCTTTGTCGCTAATTTTTAATTTTTTCTTTACTTATTCAAAATTGTTTTTCGACTTTATTTTGACTTAACTTTATACAGATTAGAATTATTGTTTATCTTTAATTCCTAATACTTGAGTTTTGGAAAATTAACGTACAACTTAATTCTGTTATTTTTAGTTTACAGTTTAAAGAATTCTTAATCTAAAACTACGGTAGAATTATTACACATTAAAACCTATTTTTATTATTTTAACTTAATTGTTGTTTATGGTAGTTTAAAAACACTTGAACTTAAATTTGTAATATTCATTCGCATATTAATTTTGTTGTTTTGCAGGTTTGTTGTTCATTTCTTCTTAATCTAAAACTATTATTGTTAAATTATTTGCACATTAAAATAATAATTTTAAATAAGTACAACATTGTTTTTTGTTTTACTTATTTGAATTCATTTATGAGTATTATTTTAACTTAATTAAAAAAATTCGTTTTAATTCATGAATCGTTAACGACTTAAATGTATGTATTTAAAATATTGATATATTTATATAATAATTATTATTTAACTTAGTTTGAACGCGCAAATTATTTTCGTTCTTTTCTAGTTTTTCCATTACTTCTTACTATAAAACTATTTATTACTATTTATTGTACATTAAAATCCAAACTTAAAATAATACTAGGTACATTGTTTTTCTGTTTTACTTATTTGAATTCATTTATTAATATTATTTTATCATAATTAAAATTTCTTTTAACACATGAATGTTGACGATATGAAATTATGCTTTATTTAAACTTTTGATAGATATATATTACAATTATCATTTAACATAATTTTTGAAAACACTAAAACTTGAATTTAAAAAAATAAACGCGCAAATTAATTTAGTTGTTTTACAGATTTACAATTTCATTACTTCTTAGTCAAACGTACTATTATCAAATTATTTACACATTAAAATCTAAATTTTAAAAATTGTTTTCTGTACTCTTTTATTTTTAGTGCTTGAGTAATCTAGAAGTTTCACATTTCTCTAAAAAAAATTTCGTTTTAATTCATGAATCGTTGACGACTTAAATTGTGCTGTATTTAAAATATTGATAGATTTGTATCATAGTTATTTAACTTTAGTTTGAACGTGCAAATTATTTTCGTTGTTTTGCAGTTTTTTCATTACTTGTTAATATAAAGCTATTTATAATTATTGTTTATTTCACATTGAAATCTAAATTTAAAATAAATACTATAGGTACATTGTTTTTCTGTTTTACTTATTGAATTCATTTATTAATATTATTTTCCCATAATTAAAATGTCTTTTAAAACATGTATTACGCTGTTTTAAAACTAATTTTAGTACCAACTGTTAAAAATTATTGTTGTTGTTTTAAATTTTTGTCACCATTTTTAAAATGATTCAGTTATCTTAAAAAGTATTTTTACCGCAAATTTTTAATTTCTTTTTGTTTTACTCATTTAAAATTGTTTAAAATTTTATTTTAAATTTTTGTTTATATTAAATTATTATTTATCTCTAATTTCTAAAACTTGAGTTTTGAAAAAATTATCGCGCAACTTAATTTTATTATTTTTTCAGTTTACAATTTTAATAATTCCTTACCTAAAACTACTATAGAACTATTACACATTAAAACTTAATTTTTAATTTGCAATTTTTGTATACAATATTAAATTGAGTGTTTAAATCCAATACCCTCGTGGAGCATTAGCCAAAGTCGTTGGTTTGTAATCAGAAGAAACCCGAGTTCGAATCCAGAGTACACCCACAGCATTTTTAATAAAAATATTTTCTTTCTCGCTCGTCATGAGATTTTATGACGCATAAAAAATTACCAGTTACGCGATGACGCACGACGCAATCAAAATTACCAATTATGCGATGATGTAACAATGTGAGAGAGAAAATATCTGAGAGAGAAAAAAAATTCGCTGTAAGAGAGAGAAGAAAAATTTCATTGTGAGAGAGAGAAGAAAAATTTCATTGTGAGAGAGAGAAGAAAAATTTCATTGTGAGAGAGAGAAAAATACTTTCACAAAAAAACCAGAAAAATACTTTCACAAAAAAAAAAACCTTCACCTACGTTTCCGCCGAGGTCAGTAATGACGTCAGTGAAAGTGAAAGTTCAAGGTTGCGTCGTCCATATTCTACTACTGTACTTTCAGCAATAATTTCTCTAACTTCATCACCCACTTTTATTAAAATTTCATAAAATATCAAAATGAAAGTTGAGAGTAAACAAATTTTACAATTAACAAATTTAGCAAATAAAAACAAAGCGTTTGGCATAAAAGGCACTTTAATTAAAAATAAAAAACCACAGTTGTATTTCAAATATTTATTATAGTATCTATTTGCAATATACTTTTATTTGTTGGTATTATATTTACTTTAAACGTTTAGTTAAAACATTTACTAAATAAAATTCATTATAAATTTGTTTTAATTCTGTAGATACTGTTTTTGAAAACACGTTTGCATTACTTTACAATTAAATAATGTGTATTACCTAATTTATATTACACACCATTCTCTCAATTTTAACTTTTCTAATATACATTATTGATAAGGGGCAACTTTCTTTTACAAAAGATTTGAGCAAAAAGTAATCAGTATTAGTGGCATAAATCAATAAATAAGCTTATATGATCAAACAAGATCTACCCAATTCGAAGCACGTCTGATCAGAAAGATGAGCTCGACAGTTACACGATGCAGCAGGGAACTGAGTTAGTGTCAAAAGTAATAAAGTGAAGCCTTCCACTTCACTTCCAGTTGGTCCACAAAGAACATGTATAGGAAAGGACACAGGTTATTCAAAAGAAACCGGCTTAAATTCTTATTACGCGATTGAGCTTACGATGAACCTTTTTACTAATGAAAGTCTTATAATTAACGAAAGATATTACATTATATAATCTATACGTAGGTACGCGTAATAGCATTTTTTAAGAATTTGGTTAAAAACGCATTTGGCAGATGTCAGGATTATGAAATCACATTTACGAGACATTTGCAACGCATCACGTTACGGATTTAACAACATTTACGAAAAAATCCTATCGTACCCTGGAATATGCATTTCCCCGAGGCAGTTATTGTAATGGATGACACCAACGCTGAACACAGAAACGCTATCTACATATCTGATGTCCCACGAGAAAAGACAATGCCCCTCCAGCTGCCATCAAGATTTTAGTCCGGTGCAGTTTTTATAGCTATTTATAAACATGCTAAATATGCAGAAATGTTTTAAAAATAGTTAAATGTAATCAGAAAAACTATATAAGGGATTAAAAAAACTGTTAACAGTTTTTTAGCAAAGTTGATATAAATTTTTAGTTGTAGTTGATACTATGCATATAATATTACAATTCTTATGAATTCATAAATTAATATCATTTACTACAATAGATTATGAAATTCTACATAGTACCTATATTATGATTATTTGAAGTTTTAAAATAAATACAAAAACTTAAGATCCTTTCAAACTGTATAAAGCTACTAAGACTATTTAATAATATAAATAACATAATCATCTCCAAATTTGCAGAAACAACTATTACAAAATTATTGTCAAACCTATTAAAAAAGGAACGTGGAAAAATTCAGAACACACCAACACATTTTTGATTTAATAAACTTTTTTATATTTAGTTACATCTAAACTGTTCTGTCGGTACAAAACCATACAATTTAACTGAGTAAATCAAACACATTCATATATTATTTATAAATTAATTAAAAAAATTGTAAAAAAATGTTTTATTAATGCTCAAACTTTACAAAGGATTTGCCTTTCAGTTGCGTAAACTGTTCGTAACTCTATGCTTTACAAAGCTGAGCCCTGTATTGATCGACGAGGGTGCCCTCGTCTACCTGCCTGTAGCACTCTGACCTCAACTCTCTGAGTTAATTTAGCGACTATTTTTAGAGCGATGGAGTTTCCAATTATAAGAAAGACGACTACATATTGAAAGATAAAACCACAATCTCTATAAATCAGCAATATTTATTATACTATAACTGTACAATCAAGAAAGTAAATTTAATTACCTAAACATTTTAACTTAATTTTTCCTTTTATAAAACCTCAAAGATAAATAATTTCAAAATTAAAATTTATGATTAATTAAATATGATTGATTTATTTAATATATCATTAGATCAACATTATAATAGATAAATAATGCATTTAAAGTTATTGTTTAAAAAAATGTTTAGTTATAGTTTTTTTTTGTCACTGTATCTTATGGAAATGTTTATCTTTCTATTGATAATTTAATTTAATTTTTAACAATCAATTACTGAATTTAAAAAACACCAAAATTGGAATATTTTAGTAATATGGTATGGGAAGAAGTATAATAAATCTCAAACAGATTTGTTATGCATATTTATGAACTGAAGTAACATTGTATTCTATTCAAGTTTTCTATGAGCATGAAATAAAAATTTGGAAACTGCACATACGTACATACGTACAACTACATCTGGTGGTCTATTATTTATATGAGTAGCATCGCTTATCATTCTCATAAAAAAATTAAAAAAACTACATTTATACTGCAAGTAAAATATGTAGAATGCGACTATTCTTCCAATAATTCCGCACTTTAAAGTTTTATGAGCCCTATTTGCGCCCGCGCAAGCTCAAAGATAGTGGTTCTAGGTCATTTTTTTTCTAAAAGTTTGCATTAAAAATAAGTTTATTTATAGTTTACCTGTATAATGTACATTTGACACGATTGTGTTACAAGTATGCAAATAGTATATATATAAAATTTAGCGACTTAAAAGGTTTGGTTTAGACTTTGAAAATCACGTAACTAAAAAATTAAATAAAAAAGTGTAAAGCAAGTATTTGGTGTTTTTTATCTTAGAAAATCAATAATTTTTAGTGACATATGAAGGTTTTTCCTCATTCTGAAAAAAAATTGTTTTTGTACTCAAGTTCTATTAGCGTTCTGTATCAAAATAGATACTGGTTTTTAAGCAGAAAATTAGTATAACCACAAAATATAAAAAAGCAAATATCTAAAAAGCTATTATTTTCAGCAAAAAAAAAATAGTTATTGTTACAGCTGATGATGTTGCGTTTTTACTTAGTAATATTTTTGTCAAGGAGGTTAATAATTTTTTAAAAAAATGTAATTTTATACCCAATTTTACAAAAACAAAATATAAAGAAATTAAAAAAAAAAATTACCTAGCAATTTAATTCTCCATGTATTAATTACATTTGTTTGTTCTCAAGTTAATTAAAGTATTTAAAAAAAATAAACAATTTCATCTATTTTTTAAACAAACCAAATTGAAACTTAAATATTTTTATTTAAATTTAACATAAAACTTTATTCGTTCGTTTTTATTTAAAAACATTAATATCAAACAGTAAAAATATATGTTACAAAAATAATATTTAATGTATAATTATAATGTATTTATTTATAAACCACATAATTATAAGCGACTAAAAAACATATTTAGTGTACTCTTCATTGATTAAGCTGTGTAAAAGCTGCTTAATGTGTAAGACAAAATTTGTAATTAAACTTTGTAATTGAACTGAAATGTAGCATAAAAGTAGTTAACTGGGTTGCGGCCTTTAGTAACTTTCTAAAATTAAATTAAACTTTTTTCACTGTTTATAAAAAATAGATTTTGCGTACCAATAATTTTAAAATGTTTTTTTTGCATCAAATAAAATTAAATTAAGGTTTACTATACGCATTTTTAATACAGTGTATTATTACAGCAAATCTGCGAGATATAATAAACTCGTGTCTATGCTTCATATCGGGGGTCGCATCCTATTGTTCAAATTCTATCGGAACACCAGTGAGTTCACAGAGGGTCCAACTACCCTTTTGTATATAATGCAGCGCGTAGCTATAATGCCAACCATTTCCATTTGCATTGTATTCTAATTAACACACGGTTTCATAAAGATAGTAATAACTCGAATTAAAACAAAACATTGATGTAATATTCTACATATCTATACTAATCGGAAATGGAAAATACATTTAAATGTTGCATGACATTAATAAAAACAATATGTTTATTCCGTTTGTAATAATAAACAATCAACAAATAAAACAATAGACAAGGACTAGGATTGTGGAATGATAATAAATGTTATATAACGGAGAAATAATAAAACTGTTGTTAATTGTTTTAGCATTTAATATATTTTGTATAAATGTGTAGTAAATTATCTACTTAAAATGTTTATGATTATTTAACTATTTTATAACAACTGAAATACTATGTAATCTTTTAAAAAACGTAATTTAAACAAACAACGGGTTAACGGTAAACAAATTTGCAGAAAAAACAAAACAGAAACATGACAAAAACTTTATTGATTTAATTGATTTAAAACATAAAACAAATTTCATCATTTACAAATTTTTATACAATATGGTTCTTTCAAAATTTTCAATGCTAAGCAAAAATTAGACTACCAGGACTAAAGTCTTTCAATTAGCGCCGAAATTGATGTGTTTAAGGAATAACTTTTTCAGAAATGGAGAAGTAGTAGTAAACTTAATTGGATTTTTTTTGTAACGGTTAGGAAAAATCTGGCTTTTATATCGACGCCAGAACCTAAAAGATTATAAAATTTATCGCTCATAGCCGTTAATCAAACTCCCTGAATTATTGCTTTTTGTTTTTAAATTTAAGTTATCATTTGTAGTTCGATATTTTAAGCAAATTTTTCACAAAAAACGAACTAATTCTCAAAGTTTTATTGTATTCTAAATTTTGAGCAGCTTACATCAGCGAGCACTTAGAGAATTAGCTTTTAGGTCTTTTTTTTAATTGTACTAATAAGATAATTTACAACATTGATTTTTAGGATTATAGAAGCGTAAGATTAAGGTAAAAGCTACATGACTTAAATACCCTTCAAAAAGAACTCTAAATTACATGTATCGAGGTTTGCCACTTTCAACGGCTAAAAAAATCATGAATTTTCTCTTTTAGAATTAAGCATTTTTTTACTTGGACATAGGTTTGCTGTCTAGGCACTTCAACTAATTAGATCTTCAAAATTACAAAATTAATAGCTGTTAATTTCAATGTATGAATCGTGCAAGATAATGTATTGAACAAATGTACGTTAATCAAAAAGCTTATTATTGTTTCTAAAGACGATAAGATACTTATCACAATTGGTTCAGTTTCAAAAAGCAGTTTGAGTTATGTTTTTGTTTATATCTCGTATTGCATGTATTTACTCTCAAGGTCATGTGAGTCTAGTTTTTGTCAGCAGAAGAGCTGCAAAAATGAGAAACATTTACGGCGATTATTTATCAGGTTTTAGCGATCTAGACCGTACTACATTACCACAGACATTACAAATTATATTATTTTTACAAATATAAAAATTACCAAAAAGCAAATCTAAACTAAATAATTTATGTTACTTTAAAAAAATTATCTAGATAATTTCATGATATATAACAGAAAAATCATCTAAGATAATCATCTAGATAATATTCAATACTTTTATCTAGATAAGAAAAAATATGATGAAAAATTATCTAGATGAATTATCTATATAATTTTATCTAGATAATGCACTACACTGGTTATAGTACAATGTTTGAATCCGTTAGAAGACGTGTTTGAAAGGAAAAGTGTATTTACTAAGCTTACTCTAAAAAAAGAAGTTTCTAACGCCTAAAGTAAAAAGTGAAAAATTGGTGAATCATTTTCTTCATTTGACTTCATTGTTACGTAGTATTTCTTGTAACAAAAAAAAGCGTCAATGGCTATAACTCAGTTGTTCCGGAGATACAGTCGTAACCTTTGTAGTTTTAGATAATAAACGAAATTTAAAAAAAAACGCCAAAACGATGAAAGATTAGGGATGACAGACGCCGTTTAAATCTATCCGCGGCTAAAAAAGAACAAATGACAAGATGGTAACACAGAATATATATTTATTTTATCACAGGCAGTAGTTCAAAGAAGCCGATGAAGGTATATAAGTATAACTAAATAAATTTTATCAAACATTATCGTTATGTCGGTATCACAGACAAAATATAAACTACGTCCTCGACTAATCAACACGTCATACAGCAAAGTGACTTAGTCGGCCTAACTTTTACATTTAGAGAAGGAATGACTTTACATTCGTAAATTAAAATATGAAAGTATGAAAATCTAAGATTTAGAGAATCAAAGCGCGCACCGTATCGTAGTATGACACAACAAAACGATTTTATAATTAACTGTGTTAACAACCTAACATGTACGTACGGTCATTCTACAATTGACATGACTATCAAAATACTAAGAATTTAAAATATAAAGTGTAATACTTACAAATAGTTTTCCTCAAGTATGGAACTAGCTAGTTGCGTTCTAGTTTTACCTAAAACTTAATTGAAATCTAACACAAAAGTAAACGTACATATTTGGTAATAAACATAACCAAATCAGAAGATAAAATTACGATTAAACAAACTAAATTTATAAAAAACTGTTAGCAAATTTAAATATGGAATCATGTAAAACAAAACAAACACTTATGGAAACAGGATTTCAACACAACCAAGAATGTAAAATAATTTAAGTACTATATAAACAATTAGTTGGAGGATTAATCTATTTAGTAACAACAAGACCCGATATAACTTTATATGTTTCTTAGTTAAATAGATTTCTTGATATACCTACTCAAGAAGCATGGAATGCAAGTAAAAAGATACTACACTATTTAAATGGAACTAAATATATAGAATTAACTTTTTACAGAAACACTGATAGATATTCTGATGTCCATTGGGCTACCGATAAGACAGACCAACAAATTGTAAGTGGTTGCATGATTTTGTATAGAAAAAATCAAATAGCATGGTTTTCTAAGAAGCAGGAATCCGTAGCATTATCAACCGCAGAAGCGGAATATGTGGCAGAGGCTACTTGTGCTTAGGGGAACTTTAAATAAATTTAAATTTGATAACAAAACTATTCTTTATTGTGATAACAAAAGTTCAATTCAAAAACTAATGTAAATTCTAAAAGGGCAAAAATAAAAAATCATTATGTTAAAGATTTAGTTTCAAAAAATGAATCAATAATCCAATATATTCCTACAAATCAAAAATTAGCTGATTTGCTAACAAAGTCGTTAGTTGAATATAAGTTTACTTTACTCAGACATAAAGTATGTATCCTAGATTAGATAACATTGTAATAATTCATGTACTTAAATAATCACGTAAACATTTCAAATCTAGGAGTGTTATTATATAAGCTGTGCGGTAGCAGAGACACTATATACTAATGTATGTATGTATATGTATAATGTTACATGTGGGTTAAGAGAAGCATTGTTGTATGTATCATTAAATGTATCAGAGTACGTGTAAAAAAATAGTTAATTGCATTGATTTATTATTGAAAATAAATAATTTAACAGTGCTGATAAACATCTAAACATGTTTTTCGAGTTTTTTTATTGTCAAATTTAATAAATCTTTGTTCTTCAAATCAAAATATGGACAAAGCTGCTTAACATTTAGAATTAGGAAATTTACATCCCAGCTTCTGTCAACTCTAGCATTAATAAATAACCCATAAAGTACATAAAGTGTATCCACAGTTACATCAGTTTCTGAATTCCTTATTATAAATACATTTTGTTTTTAAGTTTCTACGGTGCAGAATTTTTCGAAGAATACATTTATTCACTAATAATTGCAAAACTGTTTTTAATGCAGTAAAATAATATTGTGTTATTTTATTTATGGCTGGTGGTTCTATTTTTTGTTTAAGCCGCTTTAAAAATGATAAAACTTGACCCAATATTGGACTTTAAACGCTAATACTTTTGTATTAGTGTTATAAACACTGTCATCGCTATTGGAATTAAAATGCTCACCACAATTTGCTTCAAAATTACTGTCAATATTTATGTCATAATATTCCGCTTTGAAAACATGACTTTCTTTAGAATGTGGTTCATGGCAACAACGTTTTCTCGGATGTCAGATTACCAAAGCTTACAGTTTGCACACACTTTCTCACCGCCAATTGTAACGATGCAAATACTTAACTAATTTATAACAAAATTAATTTAATTGTACATACATACCAATAACCAAAACTAAATTACAAATATCGCGAAAGCAAATTGATTATTAAGACTGTTACTGCCCGAACTTAATTACTAAAATTACAACACCAATAATATTAGTAGAAGACTTAGGGAGCCAAACCCTGAGGGCATAATTAGTTACTAATGACTTTCTAATGATGTCATCATTGACCTCGGAAGAAACGTGGGTGACTGTATTTTTGGGAAAGTTCTTTCTCTCTCACAATGAAATTTTTCTTCTCTTTCTCAGATTTTCTTTTTCATTTTACGTCATTGCGTAACCGGAAATTTTTCATGCGTCATAAAGTCTCATGATTCGAGCGAGAAGTATTTTTATTTAAAAAAAGCTGTGGGTGTACCTGGATTTGAACCCGGGCTTCTTGATTACAAAGCGGCGACCGTAACCACTGGCCCACGCAAACAGTTGAATCGAAACGATCAATTGTAAATAATATAGTGATATAACAAAAAATGCAATAATTTTTTTTTTAGAAAAGATTAGTACAAGAATGGTAAAATTATTTTTAGAGTGAATGTGAAACAACTACATTATTTATATATATATTTACCCGAAAGGCAAAATTGGTGAATCATTAACCTGTTTTTCTAATGTGTCACGTGTCAAACATTTTACAAGAAATACTTTTTGTACAAACATTCTTTCCCTATAAAGATATAAAAGCACGTCTTTACGAAACCTTAGTTAGTTCTTGTTAACAATTCTAACCAATACTTCATTATAAAACTTCTTGTGATGGCAGCTAAAACACCACAACGTGATGTAAAAAAGTTTTCACCTTATTCTAAAACGGAAGATTGGAAGAAAAATTATAGATCACCAGCATCGCCAGTGTACATTCCTACCGCTAAAGATTACACTCTGTTTGAAGAAGCCAAAAAATCATACGGTATCAATAGCATAGAAGATAAATCAAAATTAGAAGTACGCGAGAAACACGAGTTGTTTAACGAGGTATCTATTCCATTAAATCACAGTTACTCAAAAATTGCGCGTCTAGGAATAGATGTTTATAATGGCTTCAGACCTTGCCTGAAAATAATAAAGTCCGGTTTTAATTCGGGTGTTTACTTCACGTTACCACAATTTACCGAGTTTCTAAGTGTATTGGGCAACATGATAGAAGACCTCAGTCACAAAGATGTGGGTAAATATCATCTTGAAAATTATATAGTGCACACAACTGATGTGAACGCTGTTCGATTTGTGCCTAAAAATGTGGAAGAAAAATTTCAATTGTATGTAGGCCTTAGTTCATTACAAACAATTAGAAAAATGAACTCTTATTTTACCTCACTACTGAGCGACAAAGAAAACTGTGACTGTCCTTTTCAAGAATTTATACACAATGTGGTGAATTTGGTAGACGTAAAGAAAAAACAAGAAGCCTGTTATGAAGATTTCGAAGAAGTTCTCGAAGAAAAGTATAACAAAAATTTTATGTTATTCGAATTAGTTCACAAATTTCCAAGTTTTATGAACATTACGGTAAAGAATTATATGGATACATATGACGACCGTTTTTTGTACAAATAATTTAGTATTTTACTATAATTACATGTAGGTAATAAAAACAAAAATATAACCAATAAAAGTAAACTTTTTTCTCGTATATAAATCCTGTTTTATTTTGAATGCAGTTAGTTCTCGTTAAGATAACGATTATTAACATGTATCAATTTCAACATCCTTTCTCAGCAATTGTTGCAGGACCCTCTGGTTGTGGTAAATCTTACTTTATTGTAAACTTTATAAAAAATATGAATGATGTGTGTGACACTAAATTTGACAACGTCATATGGTTTTATGATGAGTGGCAACCTCTGTATAAAGATTTGCCAAAGATAAAATTTCAAGAAGGATTACCGTCTATGGATGCGTTTGATGGAAGAGAACCTAACTTAATAATAATTGACGATTTAATGCGCGAAACCAACAGTGCTGTTGTGGATATATTTACTAAAGGTTGTCATCATAGAAACCTCAGCGTATTTTTCCTAACTCAAAACGTCTTTCACCAAGGTAAAGGACAACGCGACATATCATTAAATGCTCATTACATAATTCTATTTAAAAATCCACGAGATAAAGCCCAAATAAAACATTTAACGAGGCAAGTATATCCGGAAAACCCAAAGTTTTTAGAAGAAGCTTATAACGATGCAACATCGAATCCACATGGATATTTACTTTTTGATTTAAAACAGGGTACGCCTGACATTGTACGTTTTAGAACATCAATTTTTAACGAAGACGGCGCATGCTACATTTACATTCCTAAAAAAGGGTTTAAATACACAAGTTCAGATAAATTTGACATCATTCAATCATAATGACTAACGTACTCACTAAGCATGCTGAACTTCTACGGGCTTTGACGAAATTAGGACCTAATGAGCGACAAGCTTTGCTAAAGTGTGCCAGCGATAAGCAAATACATTGTATCTGTGAATGCATTTACAATACTTTAAAAGGAAAAGTTCCATTGTCAGGAACGCAGAAGAGACGGCTCTCTCGTCATAAAAACACGTTGAGACGAATAGTAAAACAGGGAGAATCCATTAAAAAGAAAAAAAAGATTTTATTACAACAAGGAGGCGCATTTCTACCGTTTCTCTTAGCACCCTTAATTAGCGGTGTGTTAGGAAGTCTTTTTAACTAATATGGAACACGCTAAAAAGATGATTATTGTTCCCCCGGAATTGATTCAGCGGTTAAAAACTACTCCTGAACCTACGCAAAACAATGTGTTGTCAGAGCTGGACATCGAAATGAACAAAATTTTAAATTCAAAACTAACAGATCACGATAAATGGAATATGTATAATCAGATTCTTCAAAGGTATTTACATTTTGTCGGTGAAATCCGACAGCCTGTTAACATTTCAGTTGAAGGAGAAAAGATCACAAAAATGACGGATTCTGATATAATAAACACGTTACCTCCTACATACAAGAAAAAAGCGGAAAACTTTTTGCGGATTTTGAACACTTCAGGAAACATACTGTGGGATAAGAATGGAGTTGTAACAATAAAAGGAGAAAATATACCATCTTCTAATATTATTGATTTGGTGCATGACGCTATAAGACCGAGAAAAACTAGCAGTCCTAAAGGCTGGCAACAGCTTGCATCTTATATGAAAGAAATTAATTTTCCGCAAGAACTTATTGGAAATTTAAAACGTCGAGATGTTTCACAAACTAGAAATGAGCAACTAGCGGTAACTTCGCCACTTAGAAGTGATCAAAGTTTTGCGCCAAACTATGATGGTGATGACGAGTTGAGGCAGTTAGTAGCTGAAACGCCGAGAAGATCGAACCGCAGGTCAAGAGTTTTAAACTGGGAATCTTTCAAACTTTGATAATGGACACCGTATATTACGACCCAGCTCACGTTAGCGGCTTTGCGGGTGCAAATGACTTATTTCAATCAGTAAAGTATAAACATAATCGCCCCAGTGTTGAAAAATGGTTACAACAACAAGAATCGTATACTATACATAAACCTAATAAAAAACGGTTTCCAAGAAACAAATACATCGTAAACAATATGTTTGAATTATGGCAGGCTGATTTATGTGATATGCAAAGTTTGAAAAAATATAACGACAACTATAATTACATTTTAACCGTAATTGACGTATTCAGTAAAAAGGCTTGGGCTAGACCACTAAAAACTAAAACAGCTAAAAACGTTATTGATGCGTTTGCAGATATTTTTAAAGAATGTCAAAATAAACCTCTAAACATTCAAACGGATAAAGGAAAAGAATTTGTTGCACAAACTGTACAAAGTTTTTTTAAAGAACACAACACTCATTTTTACGTTACAAACAATCCGGATGTTAAAGCCGCTGTAGTTGAGCGATTTAATAGAACTCTTAAAACAAGAATGTGGCGCTACTTTACATATTCCAATTCATATCGGTACATTGATGTGTTACAAAATTTATTATTGTCTTATAATAATAGATATCATCGAAGCATTAAAATGGCACCCAATGATGTAAATGATTCAAATATTTTACAAGTTTGGCAAAACCTGTATAGCAGTGGAGTTGGACTAGAACGCATATCCAAATATAAAGTCGGTCAACATGTAAGGATTAGTAGAACTAAACAGATCTTTGAGAAGGGTTATACAACAAATTGGAGCGAAGAAGTGTTTAAAATAAGTGAAGTTATTAACCGAAAACCTCCTGTTTACCGAGTTGTTGATTTAAATCGCGAGCCAATTGAAGGAACGTTTTATGAAGAAGAATTACAACCTATTACAATTACTAGTGACACAAGATATAAAATTGATAAACTATTGAAAGAAAAAGGCCGCGGAATAAATAAACAGTATTTTGTAAAGTGGCAAGGATATAGCAACAAATTTAATTCTTGGGTTCCATCGAACGAATTGCAGCAATTATGAATACCGAGAATGAATTTTATTTAACATTGCTAAGTAATAGTTCTATGAATTACTACCCCAACAATACAACTGCAAATTTTATTACACAATTACCTAAACGAGTAAGATTGACTGGAGAATGGGTTGTTGGAATTTCTGAAATTCAATATCCGTGTTCGTTTTTAGCAGTTGGAGAAACTGATAACTTAATGTACTATAGGACTGAACCACCCGAAGAACACGAGTTAAGTCTCGAAGAAGTGTTAAATCTTGCAACGAGACATTTTCTTGACAATAAAGATTCAATTCATTTTTCTTATCAAGAATGGCATATTGTAAAAATTTCTCCAGGAAACTACGAATCAATCGAAGACGTTATTACTGAAATTAATAACCACGAAATAATAAAGAAACTGATAAACTTTAAATACAATAGAATAACAAAAGAGTTTTCTTAAAAATAAACACGGCATTATCGGTACTCGGTTTTTCAAGAAGATTAGCACTTCAATTAGGCTTTCAACCCGATCAAAATTTAGCAAAAGAAAAAACTTCAGCTCATCCAGCAAACATATGGACAGGTATACCATCTCAAATGTTTATTTATTGTGATATTGTAGAACCACAATTAGTAGGAGATGTCTTAGCACCTTTATTACGAATTGTCAATGTCACTTCTGACAATTACAATTACGGATGTCACAAAGATGTAGTGTTTTCTCCTGTACATTACATACCCCTGATGAGAAAAGAGTTTGAAAATATAGAAATAAATATAAGAACCGACACGGCAGCTTCTATGCCATTCGAGTTTGGTACGTTGAATTTGAAACTTCATTTCAAAAACTTGATTAACATGGCGTGTCCATATCAACAATATTACATTAATCAAGCCGGTAGTGGAATTGGTGTTATTTACCGAGGGGCTCCGTATCAAAGAGGTCATGGAATTGGAAGTTGGTTAGGGGGTATATTTCGTTCAATTTTACCACTGTTTAAGTCAGGCGTGAAAGCAGTAGGAAAAGAAGCGTTGAGGACAGGAAGTAATATTTTAGGAGATATTGTGGAAAACCGACCAATCAAAGAATCGTTTCAAGATAGAATGCGCGAAGCCGGTCAGAGTTTGAAACGCAAAGCAGACACTAAAATTGAAAATCTGATGCAGGGTTCTGGATATAAAAAACCGCGTCAAAAAACAACCAGTCATTCTCTGTCTGTAATTAACAAGAAGACGTCAACTTCTAGACGCAAGCCTGCTAATTCAAAAGTTAATTACAACGATATTTTTGACAGAAATTAATAATGGCTTTTCTTCACGCTCAATCTTGCGAATGCATTAAATCTGAATTGGATTTATTTGCACTTCCATCAACTCAAACAAGTATAGAATCTGGCGAATGGATTTTCTACAAGCCACTATCTTCGTTAACTGACGACGCACCGATTGAATTTGTTATACCAGGCAACGGCAATGATTACTTGGACTTAAGTCAAACAATGCTGTACGTAACAGCCAAAATCGTGAAACAAGACGATACTTCGTTAAACGTTGAGGATGTTGTAGGACCCGTAAATAACTGGTTACATTCTCTATTTAGTCAAGTTGAGATTTATTTAAATCAAAAACTTGTATCTCCGCCTAATAATACGTATGCATACCGTTCTTATATTGAAACTTTACTAAACTATGGATCGGAAGCAAAATCTTCGCATCTATCGTGTAGTTTATGGCATAGTGATACACCAGGAAAAATGGATAGTCTGACGGAAGACAATGTGGGATTCATTAAAAGAAAATCTTTTACTTCCGAAAATAACCAAATTGAGATGATGGGACATGTACACTCTGACATATTTAA
This sequence comes from Aquatica leii, assembly GCA_035610365.1. NCBI lineage: Eukaryota > Metazoa > Arthropoda > Insecta > Coleoptera > Lampyridae > Aquatica > Aquatica leii. The sequence continues at coordinate 51,768,850 of CM069433.1, forward strand.
TCAAGAAAAATTTCTTGTTAACGGCGTCGAAATGAAGATAAAATTTGTTCGTTCAAGAGATTCGTTTAGTTTAATGGCTAAATTAGGGTCTACATACAAGGTGAAAATTTTAGAAGCCAGTCTTTTAGTAAGAAGAATGAGAATTAATCCTACAATTCTAATTGCACACACAAAAGCGTTAGAATCTACTTCTGCAAAATATCCAATAACCAAAGCCGATGTTAAAGTATTGACTATTCCATCAGGGGATACAACGAAAGTCTTTAGACAACGTTTTCTTAGGTCAATTACCTAAACGTTGTATTATTGGATTTGTGTCAAATAAAGCGTTCAATGGGGATTACGCTACCAACCCGTTTAATTTTCATCATTATAAAATTAATTACCTGTCTTTGTATATTGACGGCCAGCAAATTCCGTCAAAACCACTTCAACCGGATTTTACAAAATCAGGCTTGTACGTACGAGCATATCATACTTTATACTCCGGAACCGGCATTCATTTCTTAAATGAAGGAAATGATATATCTCGAGAAGATTACCCTAAAGGTTACTGTTTAATGGCTTTTGATTTAACACCGGATTTATCGGCAAATGCAAATACACATTGGAATCTTGTAAAAAATGGGTCGTTGCGCATAGAAGTCGGATTCGAAGATGCGTTAAGTGAAACTATAAACTGTTTAGTTTACGCAGAATTTGACAATGTCATAGAAATTGATAAACATAGAAATGTAATGGTGGATTTTAGTAGTTAATAATACCTGACACTTTATTCAACTTAGTTATTAATTAACACTCGAGAAGAATGGACGCGTTTGTTGATTTGCAAGGTTTTCGTGGAAAAGACAAAAAATTTATTCCTAAAGAAGTTGCAGTTGTCTCGTCAGATGGTGACTATTGCGAAGTTTTGCTTATAAAGCCACCAATGCCTTATTCTACTTTGCCAAAATCAGCGAAAAACGAAATTTATTACTTGGAAAATTATTTTCATGGTTTACGATGGAGTGCTGGATACATAAATTATGAAGATTTTGAAGACGAACTTAGAAAATTATTGATGCCTTTTAACGGTATTTTTGTTAAAGGCTATGAAAAGCAAAACACTTTAAAATTTTTAAATAAACCGGTAGTTAACATGGAGGGGCTCAGTTGTCCTACCTTTAAAGAACTAAAAAAAGACATGCAAGCAATCAAATGTCTACATCACCACATTGAAAACCCTTCGTGTGCTTTGGAACACGCTTTAATTTTATGCGAATGGTCAAAGCTTAATAGCCGAGATGAATGCGGTACAAATTCAACAATGTTTGAAGAATATCCCGACCACCAAGAATGTACATCGACTTGTATGTGCTTCTAATCAACTGCCATGGCGTATACAGAGACCTTGTGCTATTATTGCAAACACCGACCCCTCCTATAAACCTGGTGAACATTGGGCAGCGTTTTACATTGATGAATATGGACATGGAGAATACTTTGATTCTTTTGGAAGACCACCCCTAGGATACCATCAAAAGTTTTTAGAAAGAAATTGTTGTACTTGGACTTTTAATTGTAAAATTTTACAAGATTTTCATTCTATGTTTTGCGGTCAATATTGTCTTGTATATTTATATTTTAGACTTTGTAGTATAAGTATGTTAGAATTTTTAAAAATGTTTTATATTAATAATAATAACTTGATTGATAATGATACTTGCATTAGTTTATTGTATAACTTGTATTTTAAGAAAACGAATGTATTAGATATAGTATAAGATTTATTGTACACATTAACAAAATAAAAAAAAAAATTAGTTGCTATTTAAGTGTTTTTATTTAAAAAAAAAAAATATTTAACAAAATAATTAAACATTTGCAAATAAATAAAAACAATATTAATAATAATAAAATGCAATGAAATCTAACAATAAAAAAAAAAGATAATAGTAAAACAAAGCAATATATATAATTATTCACTATTATAAAAGCTAAAATATTTACCAACGATAACAAATATGAAAATAAATACCTGAATGTATTATTATTATACAATAAAAATTTAAAAAAAAACCACTATAACGTCAGTACAAATTTACGTTTTATATCCGTACGGCAGCGTATCCATGTTCTTTTCAATGCGTCGTCTTTTTGTATAATTGATTCTAAACACCTTCTTTTCGGGCCGCGACAACACATCATACATGGAGTTTCTTACAATTCTGCGATCTGTTTGAACGTACGTGTCCTCTGCGTCATTTAGAACCATGTTCTTAAGAGTTTCGAAATTGACATTCTGCGAATTTTTAAAATTTAAGGTAATACCTTTAACTTTACAAATATATTCGTGTTGATTGGAATTAGTCGAAAACACCTTAAAAGCATAATTCTTCGGACCTCCGCTGACAAATTCTACAATTTTACTACCAGGACCGTAGCATTCGATCTCGTCCGTCATATCGCCCAGAAAATCTCCTGTCACGGGGACCCATTCACCTGGCTTTTCAGTAAAAATTATAGAATCCGTATCGAAGTAGAGGACACGTCGGCCCAATTGTTTTAAGTATTTGTACAACTCTAATCTTGCGTTAGCAGTTGTATATGCAGCTAGTGCCACATTGACTGTTTTTAATGGTACAATCCCTTCATCCGGCCTGTCCCAATTCAAAATAACCGTATCATCATTAACAGAAGTGAGTGAATGAGCCTCCACCGAAGGGTCGGTTAGCATCTTGAATAAATCATAAGGGTCCTGTATGATTGAGGATTGCATTAGATTTTCGCGTTGGGCAAATTTACCCCAAAAACTGTTTAAACATAATTTTGCGATGTATCGCAAACCAGGATTAACTGCAATATTTGACTTATCTAATGCAATCCCCTCTCGTTTGAGATAATCAGATACGTACTGATCCTTGGTTTGGTCATCTGTACACCATGAAGGCCATCCGCTACACTCCTGTTTCAGTTTTAAAAAGTTATCAACATACGTCGAAAACAAACCTCCAGACCTAGACATTCTACTATATTGTGCAATTTCGTACTCCCAAATTTCAAAAATTTCTAATACTCTGTACCCTTGTGACAGCGCTTCTCGAAGTTCGTCCGCAACGTAGGTACCAGTAAACTTACGTTCATCGTCTGTATGATTGCAATCATTATTAAACATAGTTTCTCCACAAAATCTACAAAGTATAAACATAAGCTTACCGTGCATTCTACAAGGCAGAACAGGATGATATAATTTGGTGGGTGGCAGAACCGTACATTTAATAATACCTTCAACGGTGTCTAATGAAAGCTGTTGGCAGGCATCTTTACCTACGTGAATTTTTGGATGACCTATGGGATATTTACCATATTTGTTTACAAAAGGGTAAAGGGAACACACGTCAAGGTAACGGATTGATTCATTTCTTTCTGCCTTGTAGTATAATTTGACAGCATTCGTACGTCCTCCGAAAAAGCTGTCACGAGGATTCAAAGGTGTGTGGCGAATTGTTGCATGACTAGTTACAAATTCTGATGCCTGAACATTAATTTTTAAAAAATTTTGAAAACACATTCTTTCATTTCTACTAAATGGTAGCCAAAAGAACGGATGCGGGTTGCTGTAGCTGTAGTGTTTTCACGCCTTACAAACATAGTATCGCTTTTGTCGCCGTTAAGCTTTGCTGTTTGATCCGAAAAACAAATCTCGCATCCGTGAAAGTAACATCCGTGAAATTGATATACAGTGTTTGTCGCAGAACAAAAACCGTCAACTAACATACCCTCTTTTAGTCTTACTTCCCGAGCATTTCCAGCATGTTGAATTTGTATTCCTAAAGAATATTCTAACCAAAGTAACCATTTAATAGCAATGAAAGATTGATTGTCTCCCATTCTGTATCCATTTGGAGGAATTAGACCTATTGAATTTTCTGTTAAATAATTACGACGAAATACTGTGTTGCAAGCACCAGCAATTGTGCAAGATTCATGAAAAGGGTCAACTCCATTAGAAGTGATAAACCGTTTCCAAAAATCTAAGCAAGCTTTTCTTAAAATATTTACGTCAGCAATACAATATTCGACAATTTCTTTTTGAAAATCAAATATAGAATTATTGCTTACTTGTTCCTGGTGCCACTTTAAAAATTCGCTTCTAATTGAAGTTGACATTTCGTCACAGCCGTAATAATGTATGGGCGGCATAGGTCCAACATAATTTTGGTTTACCATCGTATTAAAAAAATGCGGAAAATAACCTTTTACGCCCTGAAAATTAAATGTTTTCGGAAGTTTAGATAATGGCATTGGCATATAATTGATCGAATCTATAAATTTTATGTTACCGTCGCAGTTAATTGACATTAATTTAGTTCCGGTAGAAATAATTTTTGGATTCCACGCATTTTTATTTTTTAATAAACCCTTTAAAACAAAAGCCCCATCGTAACCCTTCATATTATGTGCCAATGCCACAATACTAGCTTTCTTATTTCTTTTTTTCAATATTGAAATATAATTTAAAAAGTCGTCGACAGGATTCTCCTTGAAAACGTGTTGGCGTTTTACACAATTTGACAATTCTGATTAATATCCTCAACATTAACGCAAGATTGACATACCTGCTGAGCAACACATAACGTTGGAATATGTAAATAGATATCTGTTACACCATCCATTAGAGTATCCTGTCGGCATTCAAAATCGTAAAACACAAAAATATAATTTTGATTTATAACTTTTTGTTTTGGAGCGCACTTGGTCATAAAACATAAATGCCGTACAGGTTTTTCAGCACAACAATTACGGCAGTACCTGTATCCGCACTTATGTGGTTTGGACTTATTCACCCATACACTATTAAGACATGACATGCATCTTCTTAAAATCTTGCACAAATGTTTACTATGTTGTGCGTACCAAGCGGTAGCCCTGAAATCCCTATTACATAAATTGCACAAAATAATATTTAGATCTTTCTTGCATGGAGGTGTAGAATGACAAGCTGGACAAATGTATTTGCACCCTTTATGGTCATTTTTATTATTGGTTCGTACGCGACACATTTCACAAAAGTATGTCGTAGAGAATGCCGAACATAAATTTGAAATTACGTTATAGTGGTTTTCTTCTAAGATTAAATTTAAAACAATTCTGTCGCTAGTACGGGGGCCTTCGTAATATACCGATTTACCTAAAATCAAAATTATTATAATTTTTTATAGTAGACACAAATTATGGCATTTACCTAATCTATTATTATATACAACAATGGTATAATTTATTAAATGTTGTTGAAATTGGTGTATATCCTCTCGGCTACCTCCGTTCTCGAGATTCACTCCTGCAGCTTCACATAAATCTAAAGCCCGCGCGTGCATCAATGGATTTCCATATCCGAGTAAGCTTTTTAAGTTGACGTCTTTTGACGCTAAAGCCATAGCCGCCACTAATGCCCTAGCTAAACAAAGATTATCGTTGTTTTGAATTACGATTAATCCGGTTTTCGGCGACAAAATTCTTCGTAGCTCACACCAACCATCCTGTCATAGCCTCCTCCCATTCCTATAGGTAGTGAAACTTTATCTAAGTGCAATCGTAAAGCATCGGTGGCAAAGAAATTTGCGTTACTTTGCAAAATTTTTTCTAACGTTGCCATGACAACTTTACAATTGAGTTGGTCTCTACGCCTAAAGGAAATACCGACTGGTTTTTCGGGGTAGTTTTCGTTGCGCAAAACAACACCTACCCGGTCTGATGGAGCAGCATCCGTCAGTAAGTAATTTAAAATTTCAGTAAAAGCATTCTAAAAAAGACACAACATTAAACAAAGATCGATATGAAAAAAAAGTAAAATAAAATACCTCTAACCAGATCAATGGATTCGCAGGTTCGCTAACATCTTTAAATCTAAATACCAGAGTTTTAGCCGTGGTTTTAAAGATTTTAATTTCTTTCTCCCCTTCTGCAATAACATCAAAAAATTTAAAATTTTTAATTGTTGTCATTCCTCTCCCAACAAACGTCTGTAATAATTAAAAATTGTTAATTTGCTAAAAAAGTAGGTATATCTTACATTTGATGGAATAATTCGAGATGTCGACGGCTGTGGTTCATTTTGAGAGTTGATAGAATCCTATAATAATTACAGATTTTGTTATAGCATCAACAATAATTTAAAAAAAAATAGTTGTTTTACCTTAATTTCACAGACTTTTTTTAGGAATCGCTTTAAAGTTTCCTCATCTTCTTTTTCGATGACTTCGTGATAAAGTACAACTCTTTCACATATATCTTCATACGCCTGGATTAATTCTTCATCACAAAACATTTCACAATCAAATAAATTTAAAATCGTAGAAATAGACATTGTCAAAGAAGATAAAAGTTGCTGCTCAAATATTTGAGAAACACTAAATGCAGTTTAAGTAAAATTTGCTTTAAATACCGTTTGGCTGCGCAATAAAATGTGCAAAATGGTAGAATTGTTTTGTATATATGTAAGTAATATTACAAGTAATCGTTATCAAAAGGGTACATGAAATTTCTTTACGATATTCATATTTTAGTATATGACCAAGTGTAAGATTTACCCTTTCTGTTTTTCTTTCCTTTATGCTTCTCAACATGAATAATTTTTATATTAAAAATTAAGATTAACTGTATGTTTTTTATGTATTACATAAGAATACTTTTCAACAATTTTACCTAATTTCTAGAATTTGTCACCATAATTACATTATCATTGCCATTACATTAATTACTTGCTTTCTACATGAGCAATTAGTCGTTATCAAAAATAAAATTAGGATTTTATTAGCTAACTTGTCACTATAATTACAAAGCGATTATCATTAATTTGAAAAGAAAAAAAATTTATATTTGCTGTATTGAAATATTTTATGTTTTTAACACTATAAAGATTCATATTAAAAAATAAATAAATAAATAAATAAATAAGCACATTCTATAACATTTATTTAATATAAGTTAAAACAAGTAGATATATTGAGCAACTTTTGTAATTTTACATTCATTATCGAAAATTTTCAATAAACACAATTTTTACATGTTTTGCTTTCTGCATTTGAAAGTTATTTGTTTTCTTTAAAAAAGAAACTGTTAATTATTTAATACATTGATGTTTTCTTAATTTTTAAACTAAAGTTGAAAAATTAGTATGACATGCAAGCTAAAATCAAATATTTTTGAAAGCGATTATCATTAATTTGAAAAGAAAAAAAATTTATATTTGCTGTATTGAAATATTTTATGTTTTTAACACTATAAAGATTCATATTAAAAAATAAATAAATAAATAAATAAGCACATTCTATAACATTTATTTAATATAAGTTAAAACAAGTAGATATATTGAGCAACTTTTGGAATTTTACATTCATTATCGAAAATTTTCAATAAACACAATTTTTACATTTTTTGCTTTCTGCATTTGAAAGTTATTTGTTTTCTTTAAAAAAGAAACTGTTAATTATTTAATACATTGATGTTTTATTAATTTTTAAACTAAAGTTGTAAAATTTGTATGAAATGCAAGCTAAAATCAAATATTTTTGAACGATGGTTTTTAAAATTTTACATGGGTTAATTACAAATAATAGGAAACAACAGTAAACTTTAAAAATGTTTTTACATTTTTTAAAAATCGTAAAGCTAACTTTGTTAAGGCTATAAAAATGTTTCTTTTAAGGTAAATTTAAAAAACAATTTGGATTTTTTTAAATGTTAGTTTTTGAATCATAGTTTAGAATTTTAATTCCAAATTCAGTTATTAATGACCTATGACTATAGATACGTAATTATCGTAGCTTTCGCATATTAATGACCTATTACTATAGACTGTAATCGCAGTAGTTTTCGTATAAAAGCGTTTGAACAATTGTATTTAATTATTATTACAAATCATGGAGTTACCGGTGTTAAGCGGTGATCTTTTTGAAACAACTAACTATGAAGATGATTTTAACATACATAGTGCAGGTAAAACGTTTACATTTTTTTTTATTGCTGCAGTAGTTATATTATTTCTTAGATGCACAGCGTATTTCAAACACCGATGAGACAAATTGGATTGAATATCTCAACTCAATTAGAAACTCACAAAGTATTTTAGAGATTGAAGCAGCCTGCGAAGTTATTGGTAAGATGCTTACATTTACGTTAGTATCACAGTCTATTTTTTTCTATTATACAGATCAACAAATTTATAACACCCCTAATGCCAGGGGTGTATACCAAGAAGACCTTAATAGATGTAAGTTTGGACCTCCTTTATTATCGGAGTTAGAAAGTCAGTCCAGCGACGTTGAAGAGGAGGTTATTGAAATTATGAGCATTTCATCTGAAGGTATAATTAATTAACATTATATTTAGAAAATAAATTGAAAGGTTAATTTTCAGAAATTCAAGATGACGATGATTGGCCAGACCTTCCTGAAGGCTGCATGGAGGTATTAGATGCCATTGAAGAAATGCTAGAGCTTAATATAATTTAAATGTAAATCTAATTAAAAATAAATAATTGTTATATATATATATATATATAGATATATTTTTTTTTATTTCACTCTTATTTACATTGAATTATTATTTATTCAAATATTTAATCTCCTCATTCAATTTTTTTTTAAAGAAATTGTTAAACATAATTTTAAAACCAGATGCGTTTTTAAATAAAGTTGTTAACTTTGATAATTATTTTCTTTTTCATAACTAACATTTTTGTCTAATAATAATACATTGTATACAACAATTGATAGTTTCGATTCAACTGTTTGCGTGGGCCAGTGGTTACGGTCGCCGCTTTGTAATCAAGAAGCCCGGGTTCAAATCCAGGTACACCCACAGCTTTTTTTAAATAAAAATACTTCTCGCTCGAATCATGAGACTTTATGACGCATGAAAAATTTCCGGTTACGCAATGACGTAAAATGAAAAAGAAAATCTGAGAAAGAGAAGAAAAATTTCATTGTGAGAGAGAAAGAACTTTCCCAAAAATACAGTCACCCACGTTTCTTCCGAGGTCAATGATGACATCATTAGAAAGTCATTAGTAACTAATTATGCCCTCAGGGTTTGGCTCCCTAAGTCTTCTACTAATATTGCATAACGTTTTTGCATCACAGCGGAAAAATGCCTTGTAGAACAAAGATAACAAGTACAAATCAAACTATTACCACTGTATTTATATGTTATATTACGTCAGAAATAGTACTTAGAAGACATTCTATAAAAAACTGAATATCTTGTTATAAAAGCAAATACAAAATTTGAAGCTTTGTCGAACTATGACGCCCATATAAAATACGTAGACCAAGTTAAATACCTAGTAACTGTTGTTGATAGAGACGGTATGAGAAAGCAAGAGATAAAGCAGAGAATACAAAAAACACGTCAAGTATCGTTTAACTTAAATTGGTAGGAAAAGACCATTAGTATAATAAATAAAAAACGCATAGATTAGTCATACTTGAAGTGAGGTTGTAACAGCAACAAAATAAGATAAAAACAATTTGCTATCTACAACAAAGTGTTATGATAACAATACGAAAACAAATAAAAAACGAAAATATTTGTTATTAAATGTCAGGAAATTAAACAGTAATTCCAAAGTAAAGTGCTTTGAACATGTGTTACGCATGAAAGAAAAGAAACGACCGAAACGGTTGTTAACAAAGAAAACACCAGGAACGAAAAAAACAAAACGCCTACAGAAATTATAGAACTAAAATAAAACATGCGACGAGAGACCGAAACCTTAGTCTTATTATATATTAGTGTAATTTTCTTCTTTCCTTCTATTTCTGATGTTAGTTATTTAGTTATCAAAAATCCATTGTTTAGGAGAAATGAACAAACACTCAAGGTATTCTGTGAAGGCAACGTTTTGTGCGTACTTCACCAGGTCTTTAAAAGTTTATTAAGTAAGTTAATTTATAATGCACAAAAACATATAATAATTATAAGAATTCAGATCTTAGTTACACTTACATGGAATCGTGAGAATGTTAAGTTGTATGAACCTCAACATGTAACAACAATTTTACATAATAAATAAGTTGATTTTAGTCTTAATCATTAGGTACACAAGAAATCAAGAACTAAAAGCAATGATAAAAAACTACAAACAGAAGCAAGAAAAATAAGACTGCAAATAAACATATCTAAAACTAGGTATATGACAAACCAACATAGCTATGAAGAATCAATAGTAATCGACAAACAAGACATAGAAAAGGTAGAGACATACATACATATACTAGATGCTCTCACAGCAGAGAAGTTAAATTGCAGAGAAGAAATAAATTAAGACAAATACAGTTAATGTGAACTAAAAATAAAAATCTACAACAAATTTATATTACCAGTCACAACATCAGATGCGTATTACCAGAAAAACAGTGAAGAAACTTTAAATCGACCAAAGATCAATAAAGAGAAGATTATTAAAAATAACATTAAAAGTTCCGAAAACAAATGAATGAACAAGATGTCGAACGCAAACTGATGATATAATAAAGAATTTGTACCTTGAAATGGCCCTAGGGCGGGTTTGTTGCTAAACATAAGAAAAACTAGATCGGAACGACTACAAGATGGAAACTTTGAGAAATAAAAAGAAATAGCAAAACAACAATAGTACGACAACTTAAAAAAGACAGCGGAAATAAATTGGTACCAAGCAGCTCAAGACATAGAAAAAATGAGAGAGGCTTATATCCAAAAAATAGAAAACGGCTGATAATGAGGAACACCTTATGACAGTTACCTTAAAAGCATTCTATTTTAAACTGTAATTTTGATAGCATAAAAAATAAACCGTACATGTGTTTAGTTTAACCAACATTTTTTGCATTAATGATGTACATTAGCTTCTTGTCAGTCTTAGGATACTTGTAACTACAACAGAAAATTTATCAAGCCCAAAAAACCTTATATAACTTACACTTATATAAAGTGCACTCCCCTTAATAGAATCACATTGGGACTTGGAGTTTTTGATAACAATAACCGAATGATAACAATATTCGAAATCCGCAAAAATAAATGTTCATTGTTCATTTATAAATACATACAGTGCGTATCTGATTAACAGGTTATTAATTTAGAAGATGAAATTATAGCATCGATACAGAAAAATAAAAGTTCTAATAAAACATTGAAAAAAAAATTTTTTTTTGAGCCGAATAAATCAAAAAGTACGGACTTGTTGCAATAAATAGTTTCTTTACACCGTTAACAAAAAGAAATCAAACACAAACACAATGTTATGATGTTTAATTCACTGTTTGAAGAACTACACATTTTTTTAGTAATTTGCTAATACTAAGAATAAATTAAATACAAAATAATGTTATCACATAAATTGTAGTTAAATTAAGTTGTTATTCTAAGAACTGGACATGATTATGGAGATACTTATTTTACAAGCGTATTGTAAAAATTCAGCTACAAAATAGGTTATTTTTGATGTATAGAAGCAAGCTTCAGAAGAAAATCGATAACATAAACCGAAATTATGATTACTGTAAACGATGTTTTTTCCTATGCAGTAGCATCCCGTTCTTTAATAAAGTGATGACATTACCCGAATGATAACATTAACCGTGATTCCAATAAGCGGCATGCACTGTATAATAGACACGCTAGAAATAAAAAATAATAGATGTAAATCCCCGTGAAACTTCTCCATAAGAAAATGTTTATAATGTAGTCAAAGTGAAACTTAAGTTATGCTTAAAAAGTATAAATAGAAACCATACTTCAAAACAGCTGCGTCCATAAATTAAAAACATAGAATTCTAAATTTTAACGATTACTTATAATAACTTAAAATAATTTATAAGTGTAAAAATGAAAGATTAGTAATTTTTTAATAGTGATTATTTTGAAATATTGCTCGTACAAAATGCTATTTATAATAAAATTGAAAGTATTCACAGCTTATAATCAATTTATTGATGTTAAAACAATGTTAAAACAAGCGTAACATATTTATTACATTAAAAAAATGTTTACTTACAGTATCGCTATCCGACTTCAAATTTGAGTGCACTAGTGGCGTTCCAGATAACCATTTTTTGGGCAATGATAACAACGATTCTTTCCATCCTGCAAAAAAAAATACCTATAACTAAACATATTTTCTTTCTTAAAGTTAACGGTTATCACATTTTCTCCGGTAATAAATTTTCTATAGTTACAGCTATTTAATTGCAAATTTAATTAAAAACAGTTTATGTAACGTTGATAAACTTCTAGAGATTTTTCCTCGACAACTAGGTTTAAATTCTAATGGCTTACCGACAACCGTAATAGCATTAATCCTGCGGGAAGTGCTTAATTGCTGTTAAGTGACATTCTTAGTCCTGATTTATCATTATGTTTAGCTTTGACGTTTATTGGGATGCTCTTGCCCTCTCAATGTTTACCCATCTCATAATCTCGTTATGAATGCGGATATCTTTTATGTCATCTGCTACCCTACGTTAAATAATATTGCGATAACTCATGAAGGTGCTTATAAGCTTCTAAACGCTACTGACATTTTTTAAACGATACTTGGCTGTCGTTTGAAAATTGTAATTGTTAAATGTAGCATTAAATTTTACCTAGTTTTTATCGTTTGAAATCTTTTCTCAGAGTCTCAAAAAAAAAAAGATTCGAAAATTTTATAGTTTACAAATCTAAACGATTTAATAAAAGATATACATCTTGAAATATAAAAGTTAATTGTTACAATACTTGTGGTTTTAAAAGTTGCTGATGAACTTGTGACAATAAAACAACCTGACAAAGCAATCAAGCGCGTCAGCTCAGGGTGTAGTTCACGAGGGAAAGAAGATTGGTCAGATACGTCACGGTCCTAGAAATTAATGGACCATCTTGTACGCCCTAGTATACTAAGTGCTGAGCCTAATAGTTTTTGCAATTACAGGAGTTATAAAAAATTTATTACGAAAAAAATGCATATTCGATAGTCATTGTGCGTGCACACGCTAAGAAAGTTAGTATAAATAATTCAATTATCTGTTAATTTATAATATGTATAGTATATAAAAAGAATATAATAAACAAGTTACATTTTTTAATTAACGTAAGTTGTTGTAATTGAGCTCCAAGTTTAGTAAAAACATAACTTGGTAAAATGAATTTGTTAGAAAATAAACCTACACCTTAAATTGGCTGTGTACTAAAAGAAGGTGCTACAACGTGGATCAATATAATCGTAAATCCTTATAAGAAAAGGCGAACAAAATTCTTTGTGGAACCTGGTCCTTGTAACAGAACGCCGCAGTAGTCCTAAAGGCCCGTTGATGATTATCTGCCAAGTTGTTTTTCAGTCCTGTTCGTTCCCTGAAGATACCGCTCTCCTCCCCTTCTATGTACCGTTCTGTTTCCTTTGTGTGCGGACAAAGTTAACGTTGGGAACTTTTTAGTCAAGCTCTCTAGGGATTTACCTCAGTTGGTAGACGTGAGGCGCGAGCAAATAAAAGAAACGCGACGACTTCAGCTAGATGCGTTTTATAACCAGTCTTTGAATTCGTGTTTTGTGTCAACGAATTTTTAGTTGAAATCTTTATTTTTAATTTATGTTTTTTGCTTATTTGTCGTTGCAATTTCAAAGATTATTTGCATAACGTATTTGAAAGGTTTTCGTGTTTCAGCAAATATTTCACGTTGACAGTTACATTAGCTTTATAAAAAGATGGATAAAGATAGGATCTTTAGAATTGCTTTTGTTATGTTTTGAAATTAGAAAAAGTGTTCTTTTTACATTAAATCTGTATGATAAGTTAGCAAATTTTGGTTACTGTAAAAAATGTTTCTGTTTTTTATTGTCATAAAACGGCTACTAAAAATAACAGAGTTTAATGTTTTCATTTTGCCTTGACATTTCCCTCTATTTTTATTTCGTATATAAAGGAGCCCTGAAGCGTTCAGGGGGTGAAATTCAGCTCCGTGTCGGAAGGTCTCTTGAGACTTTGCCCTGCACTCGATCAACTCAGATAACAACACTCATGTTCATCCTTTGTTTGAAACAACACGCTGCATTATAGTATTTTCCCTTTTACTAATTGCAATTGTGTAGCGTAAAGTACTCGAAATGTTAATTTTCTTAGTGTTACTTGATATAGGGGGTGAGAATATAAATGGTCAACCGACTGACCTGGTCATTCGGAATTTGATTACATTTTATAAGGTATATAGTATTTCATTTTAAATTAAATTATATATGCTTGGAATGGAATGGAATTATGGCACATTATTTAACGATGCACTTAACCATTTAGCATTATTTTGAATCTGGTCTATCCTAGTATGAAATTGACCTGATCAATGGATTTGTTTCCGAATTGCTTACTTCCCGGATTACTTTTGTACCGTGATTTTTTCAGTCTCGATATTTCGAACAATGCGCCCTGTTCTTCTGCCTTACTGCTCTTGAAATTGAAACTAAATCACTACTTTTGTGCTGGTTATCGATTACCCACAGTCGTTAAAGTAAATTCGTGTTTTATTCTATTTCTGTAATAATCTGTGCTAGAATGAAATTCTTTACAACGATAAAAACGAGCGTTGATTTGAAGCTTGATTACTCGTATTACATAATAATTAAAAGATCACATAAATCTATCGTATTTGTTAAATTTATGCGTTGGTATAAAGTATCTTTAAACTATAAACTCATGTAAAAATTGAAGATAACATGATAACAATAATCTATTTTTTTAAGTGACCAATGTATATATTGTCAAATTTAAACAAGTTTTATGTAAGGGTTTATACGTAAGTAGAAATAAAGCTTGAATAAATCGGAAAACCTGAGATGTATAAATGCAAATAACTTTTATTGTCTTAATTTTCCACATTTAATAAACTTTTATATAAAGTTTCTTGCAAAAAAATTTTTGTCTACATAAATGTCAGTTTTCGTATCAATAAAAGTTTTATGTATTTATATAAAGTTTAGTAACGTCCAAACTTAACATATCATTTGAATTAATATTTTATAAAAGTTATATTACTAAAAACTTAATTCAAAAACTGAACTGAAACTGAAAATCGTCAAATTATAATAGTATTGAATTTTTACTATAACTTGATCATAAACTAGGTAACTGAAAACAAGTACGTTTTAGATTAAAATTGAATTTCACCTTAAATAAAAATAATTTGATATTGAAAGAATATAGTTTAAATTGGTGTTGGAACGGTATAATTACTTTTCAACGCAAAGCGTTAAAACTCATTTTCATTTTAATTCACATTTTAAAATTGTTTACGAGCTTTTCTGTATTTTTACCATTTATTTGAAACAGCAGTTTGATATTACAATTAATTTAATATAAAGTTGTAACTTTTTAGATTTAAAGGTTTTAGTTTATAATTATGCTAATTATTAGACGCTAAACAGGAACACGTTTTCTTTGAATGTAACTAGTTCAATTAATTTTAACAATAAATGTTAACAAATAGTAGAAATAGTAAATTCTGTTAAAATTGAATACATTAACACCTTCAAAATTCGGATTTTAATTAAAAAAACGTTTTGTACTGCCTTTATTGAGAACACCAATTTTCGTTTGATACTGTAGTTATGTAACGGCGAAAAAACACTAGAATTGCAAAGTAGAAAATCGAAATCTACGTAAAACTATGCTTTGAAAGTCAATTATTATTTAAGTAGAAGCGTGTGTCTGGTAGAAAATCCGTTTAAAAGTATCATAAATTTTAATAAAAAATTGGAAAATTCATTTATTACCTATATCTTACAAAATAAAATTTCAGTAACAACCGTTTTAACAGATCAAGCACTTTTAACTAAAACAACAAAATTGCTGCTTAACACCAAACATTGTCATTTATAGTATGTATAAGAAATAGTTATTTCTATCACTAGTCCAGATCTCCGCATTATGTTTATAAATATGCCCAAACTTGCGAAATACTTTCAGAACGTGTGATACACAAAATTGTTTGTGCTAACATTTATAGTATAAATTTATAAAAACCATTATTTAAATATTAGTTGTTAATAAAATTTAATAATTTATGTTGGAAAAACTTAAAATAAATTGTTTTTGAAATTAATTTGACAACTACATGTTTTCATTGCAATTTAACACATATAATGGTGTATGTTAATAAGTCTGATAAAATGACAAATTACGTAAAAAATTAATAATTATTGGTTATAAAATTTTACTAGGCCGAAAACTTAAATTTTCAACCGATTACATTTTTGGCAACAGTAACATACATCTTTTTTTGTGCTGTCCTTTGCAAAATAACTTTTTTTTTAATTAAAAGAATAATTACATTGAAAACATCACACATTTAATGTTGGTACTAGATTTACTGAATCTGTCAAGTTTGAAATTTAAAATTCTTTCTTTTCTGACATTTTCAATTAATAAAAACTTGAAAAAACGCATTTATAATAAATATACCTGATCATATTAAAAAATCTGCTAAAGAAGCTGTAGCTAGTCTACTTCCAGCAAGCTCTGCCAATTGCTAAAACGTTAAATATAAGAATTTGTTATGTTAAAAATTCTTTAGTATAATGTTTGTCCTCTGTATAAAATTTATTTTTGATACGCCTACTTTTCGTTGTTGAGTGGAGATAGAATGTCAAATTTCAAAACTCGATTTTATTTCTTCCAGTAAATTTTTAAAGAACGCAGACATCATCCAGCGTTATGTGCACCCAACTAAATTTTTGTTAAGTGTTTCACGCACACCTATGTGAATATGAATTGGAATATTGTTGCGATCTGAGTGACAGTCTTTTTTTGGGGTAAGCATTTATTTTTAGTATTGTGGTTTTATTTACTTTTTCCGTAATTGTTTGTGGCGGGTTTCCATACCCTCACGCATTTTTTTGTCGGTAGAAATAATAAGCAGATGTTATAACTGGAAAAATTTCCATGATGACGTCATGTCGCCGTAGCTAACATTATCTACGGATTCGAAAAATTGGATGCAATTAGTATACGTAACGAAAAAAACTTTTACCAAAAATTACGAAATTAATTTGACCACCCTAGTCTTTCATCGTTTTGGCGCTTTTTAAAATTCATTTTATAATTTATCACCACGAAGCTTACGAATTAATCGCCGGAACAACTGACTTAGTCGTCGCTCTTTTAGTTACGAAAAAAACCACGTAACAAATTTTATTAAATAGTGCAACGAACAACACTATTATTGAATACAGCGAGGTAGTATTAATAACTTATTTAATAAAAGAGTCAGAAACTTTAAAGGCTTTGACTTTGTGGACTATATATTAAAATCTACATTATGTATAAGACACAATATAAATGTATCTAAATATTCCAAACTTGTGGCATTTAAAAAAAAAAGAATGACTGACTTAAAGATCAGAAATAATTACAAAAAAACAAATTGAGACTTTTTTCAAACAAATCTATATAAAAAAATTGTGTCTATCAAGGTAAATATATCTTAAATTATATTAATATTTCAATGAAATTAGAAACTGAATTATATACAACAAAACTATCTATTAACTATATACTAAGGTGCTGTTGGCAGATATTAACATTGACCCTTAAAGGGCGTAACCTGGTGTCGCTTCAAACTCGAAGTTACACTCTAATTCACAAGTATTTTGGCGGTAGATTTAAATGTTTCATAGGTGAATTTACTACTGCTAAATAGCTTTTTTCTAATTTAGAATCGTTAAATTAAGCGACAACGTTGGTTAGCGTTAAACTCGTACTTCTTATTTATCATTGCAGGCTAAATGTTTCGCCACCACAAATGTTTAAATTTATTTGACATATTTTCCGGAAACAATGTTTATTTCTGTGCGCTGTATTTACAAATTTATTATAGTTACTTCTGGAACTTGCCAAAATATCAAATTCCCAAATTTATCTACAGATGCTGTGCAATTTTTGGAACAGTAATAACATTGTGCGATACAAAAAAAATGTAATCGTACATATGTCATAAACAACAAACAATGTGATATTAGGTTTGTACATACATATTATAATTTAAGACCGCATATCAGTTACAAACATTTTTTTATTTATTATTACAATAATAAATGTACTCGACAACCACTTGGAGTGAACACTTTTGGCAGTATGTCCTGTAAAATAGTAGAATTTTTGAAATAATTGAATTCTTTGCGAGACTCTGCTTTCGAAAAAGAAATATTAAGCGTCATGGTGCATGGAAATCGTCTACAGTTGCCAAAAGTTACATCGAAAACTTGTTCCATGACAAAGTTACATTAACGTATCAATTGGCTTTCAGTATCAAAGCCATTGACGTTTTGTAATATACAGAAATTATTGTCGACGAATTGTGAAAAGGTTTGGCATATAAACGATGTTGCCTCAAATGAACCATTAGCCGCAGAGTTAACGGAGCCCTCAACATCCTTTAATACCGACCAATTATCATCTGTTCGTGAAAGTGTTTAGCAGCAGTTTTGTCTTAGATGAGACTAAGAGAAGCATTACATTTACAAACTGCCAGCAAATTACTATATTTTTAATATTAATAAGTAATTTCTAATTTGTTTATGTCGTGTTTAATTATATTCACCTTATATGAAGTGTTTCCTTTCTTTCACAGTATCCAAATTATAACTTGAATTATCAAATTTTATTTATGTTCATAAATTCTCATAACTATGATTATATAAACAAATATAGTGAAATACAATTCATTTAGATTTAAGGATTTCATATTAAAGTCTTAGGTTAGATTGAATCAGGATTGAATTAAGTACTTTACATTGTATCACTTCGAAATATTATAATCACCTCTAATATTTCAGTTTCTAAACTTTTTGAAAAGTCTTTAATTTAAAATAAATTTTAAAGAACTTTAAATAAATTTTCCACTAGACATACCTTCCTTCTTAACAAATAATTGACTACTTCATTTTGCTACTTTAGAGCTTTTTTCTTCCATTACGTAACTGCACTGACCAACAAGTATTAAAATTTGTCTTTATTATTGGTTAAGTCAAAATCTTTTTCTTTTTTAGATAAACCAATGCATTGTATCGACTGCTACATCGAGTAATTTTATAGAAGAAATTACTTTTGGTGTCTTTACAAAGTTTAAAAACGGCAATCTTAAATTCATGTTTGTTATTTCGAGGTTTTTATGATTTTGCATGCTTTTACGTTGTTTAAGTGTCCGTATGCTGTGTTTTTGAAAAATTTGCATTTTCTTTGTATTTATAAATTCAGATTACATTATGATTTATAGTTTCGACTTACACTACTTATTTACTTTCTACGATTTAAAAAATTTTATATTACATTTGTTTGATTATGTTAACAGCATTAAGAGTTTTGTTTTTTCTATATTATCTTTGCTTACGGTTGCAGTATGATAAGAAAACTTCGTACAAAAGTTACGTGAACTTACGTGTCAAATAATATTTCATCTTTGTTGGTTACACTTTCTTCATAGAAAAAAAAATTTTTTTTTGAATAATCACTGGTCTGCATGAAAATCGGCCTTGATACCATTATTGACGATTCTTATGTAAAATGACCTCCTGAATCCAAAAATGAGCTCCGTTTTTACCCATCACCCACCTATTTTGGGTGGACCCCGTTTTTATTTTATTTTTTGCATTTGTTTTCAGAATTTTAACTTATAGCCGTTAAACATCCCAAAGCATGTAATAAAATTTATACCAAAGTATATGGCAAAAGTTTTGCTATAAAATGTATATAAAAACAACAATAAAATACAAATATATAAGAACAGTAAAAAAATATCAGTAAACAGTTAGGAAGATTCACTGCACGACGCTGGCGATCTCAATACCACATGCAGGTTTGAACAGGAATTTTTGACAGGCTTGAACTTGCATTACTCTTTTCTCATTATAGTATATTACATTGTTTGCTTAACTGCTTTGATCAGTACATCTATAGCTGTTGCAGAATTAACTTTTCGACGTTTTAAACGTGCTGGATTTTGTGTTCATTTTTGTTCATTTGTGTAAAATAGTAAAACTACTTTTACTCCTGATTTTTTCAAGTGACTAAGTGTGATTTGTGGTTAATGTCGGGCGTTGAATTACTGTTTAATTATGCCACGCGAGTGTAAAAATCATCCCAATAGCTTCTGCTATGTCTGCAGGAAATTAACTTTAAAAGCGCAACGAAAACCCTTTTCTCCGCTTGTTAAAACAGTTTATAAATTGTATTTTGATTGTCAAATTGGCGACTAGGACAAGACTTGGGCTCCATCAGTTTGCAGTACGGTTACAGTAGTTTGACCAAATGGCTCAAAAGTACCCGTAAATCAATGCCATTTGCTGTGCCCATGGTTTGGCGTAAACCTCGCTGTCATGATCCCCAGATTAGACAACTCTTCCAAGAATCTACGTTTATTGAACACCTAAATCGAAAAGAAAAACGAGCTTGGCTTGCATTTCAAAACGTTTGTAAGAACTTCCTGGGTAACCACAAAAGTGAAGATTATGTCGCTCACGTGGAGGAACTGCTTTTAGCGTACAAGGACATAGGATGTAACATGTCTCTTAAAGTTCACTTCCTTCACTCGCATCTGGAGTTTTTCCCTGATAATTTAGGAGCAGTCTCGGGTGAACACGAGGAACGGTTCCATCAAGACATCGCTAAGCTGGAGAAAAGATTTTCAGGGAAGTGGAATGCAAGCATGTTGGCGGAGTACTGCTGGTTTTCAAAACGAGAGAGCTGTACCTCAGGGTATAAAAGGAAAGCAAGCACCAAGTAACGATGAATATCTTTTTATTTATTACTGTTTATAGCTAAAATAGTTCTTTTTCCCATTTAAATTAAATTAATGTCCATATATTTATTATTATAATAATTATTATAATTATTATTATCGTTCGATAAATAAATTATAATTGATTTATCAAAAAGTGGTAAAATTAGAGATTTGGGGCTCCCTCAAAAATGGTGGGTGATGAAAGAAAATAGAAGACATATTTCGATTCAGGACGTCATTTTACATAAGAATCACCCGGAATAAAAAAAATTCATTTCTACTTAATAAAGCAGTTGAATACAAGCTCTCTCTCGGAAAACAATAAGATGTGGTAGTGCCGCAACAAAAATTTCAGATAGCAGTTTAAAACTACCTTTTAGTATAATTTTTCTTTTCATTTCTTTTTAATTAAATTTTGTTTTACTGTAAACGATTGTTTTGTTATCAATTTTTATTTATATATTTTCTGTGAAAATTTTTTTGTTTCTTACATTTTTTTAAAATTTTATTTTTGGTTTATTTTATGTAATAAATGTTAAATTGTCTAATGAAGCTTTACTCAATTAACCTGATCGCAAGTCAATATTATTTGCTTTTCTTTTAGAATTTAGTGATTACACACGATAAAGGTAGGTTCCAATAGTGTGTACATTGCCAGACAAGTTTGTTAGTTGGCAAGCTCTAGGAGTCCTTATTAAGCTTAAGCACTTCACACACCTCTATGTGAATTGCAAGCGCATATTCTGGTGATCTGAGTGAACATTTTTATTTAGGGTGAGAATTTTTTTTTTTGTATTGTGGTTTAATTTTATTCTTCCATAATTGTCTGTAGCGGGTTTCCATACTTCTACTTGTGTACTTTATCTGTGGAGTTGATAAGCACATGTTGCAATTTCCATGCAAATTTCCATGATGTCACGTCACTGAAGTTAACACCACCTACACTTTCAAGAGGTTGAATACAATTATATTGCAGGAAACAATTACCGAATGTATGATGTTCATTGGAGGGAAAATGCGCATTCGCTTAGTTTTAGTGATCGTATGAATTAAAAAGGGATTTACTTGTGATAACGCCGTATGTACGTTATTTTTTGTGTTAGATTTCAATTAAGTTTTAATTAATACTGGTACGGAATTAGCTAGTCTCTTACTTGAAGAAACTTAATTCTAAGTATTACATTTTCTATTTTAAACTCTTAGTATTTTGGTGGTCATGCCAATTGTACAATGACCGTACGTACATGTTAGGTTATTCACACAATTAATTATAGAATCGTTTCGTTGTATCCTATTATTATACGGTGCGCTTTGATTTTCTACATCTTCAATTTTCGTACTTTTGTGTTTTAATTTACGCCTGTAGAGTCATTCCTTCTCTGAATGTAAAAGTTAGGGCAACCAGGTCATTTTGCTGTACAACGTGTTGCCTAGTCGAGGGCGTAGTTTATATTTTGTCTGTGATACCGACCTACGTGCTAGTGTTTGATAAAATTTCTATAACTATACTATTCTAATTACTGCCTGTGATAAAATAAGTATACATATTCTGTGTTACCACTTCTGTCTTGTTATTTGTTCTTTTTAAGCTGCGGGCAGATTTAAACGGTCTCTCCCATCCTAGTCTTTCATCGTTTATTTTTGTTTTGAGTATAATTTACACTCATTGTCACTGAGCACCGGCAAATACCTCGTCTATGTGATTATTATACAGGTAATTTTTGTAATAACAGTTTTTGCATGCAACAAGTTCTTTACAATCTCCCAAATGCCTTTAATTAAATTTAAGTTATTTTCATGCAAATTGTAGTAGACTCTAGTGGCATCTTCCAGTCGTTCATTGAATGAATGTATTTAACAATAACTTGCTAAAATCCAAGTTTCAAAATAATTTATGTAAAGTTGACAGTCATTAAAAAAATCTTGATCTGGTAGTCTATGTAACATTCTTAGAAAAGACAATAAATGACACTAGTTATAATTATATCTTAATTTATCAGTTAATTATAGTCTTTGTTGTTACACTTTGTCTAAAAGTTGACTAAAAATTTCTTTTTGGTCGTTTCTTTCTAGAGAAAATATGGTCAGTACATTAGAAATTTGTATAGTTTGTTTTTGTTGTTAAAATACGTTTTAGTATAAAATTAGATATTTCCATAGCATTCATTGTTTGGCGTGTGTAATGTTTAAGTAAAATTACAGATTATTATGGTATAGATTAGAAAGTCAATTACATTAATAATCTGTTGACATTGATTTCAAATTATTGATCATTCACATTATGCGTAGACTTGGAAGTTGAAGCTTCTGCAGAATCCATATTTATAAATATTAACACACGTCTTATAATTAAGTTTTCAGTAAAATATTACTTCTTAGTATATAAATTATTATCTGTAGTCTTTGAAAAGACTCGATTTTACATAATATCAAAACAACACAAACAAATAAAGCAATTATTTCAAAAGCTTTGATAAAATTTAGACAAACTGTCAGTTGCTATTAAACTTTATAGTTAAGTGAGATTGTCTGTTGATTTTATGGATCTGCGCACAGTATTTTGGTTATTTGACGTCAAACTAACTGATTCTCGAGTTATCCAAAACAGACGAATACACTCAACAAATTTCTCCCTCCGTAGTTTAAAACCGTTCAGCTAGTTGTCTTTAGAAACATTATCAAAATAAGACTTAACAGTGATATCAATCTCTTCTTCTGACTAGAATCTTTTCTTTTGCAAATGCTTTTTTTGATCGAAAACTGGTCGAAAGTCACACAATGCCAATTCTGGTGAGTAAGAGGGACGGTCTACAACTTTGTTTTTGTTTTCAGTTAAATACTGAAGAGTTACCGCTGCTACATGAGATGATGCGTTGTTATGTAAATGTTTGTGCAATATTGATCTCATTTTGAATAATCCAATCTTCATTTTGTGCTCTATCATGGCATAGGTAATTCGGTTGTCCTCTTACACCATCCCTTTCACTGCAGCAATGTTTTCTAGGCTAACAGCAGCTCTTTTTTAATGTACAACCGACTTGCAACCTTGCTCAAATTTTTTATACCGCCTATAAACCGTAGCTAAATTTCCCAACTTTTTTCACATTCATATGCGCTAACAACGGGTTATTTTTCAAACACTATTCAACCGAATTTCATAAACTAAACTTATATTGACAGATAAAACCATACGCTATTTAATAAACAACAATATGTTTTGCATGACCATAACTAGATTTTTCTATTCATTTTTCACTTTCATTTCGCACTACTATTTAGTGCTATTCGAAAACGTCATGATATTAAAATTCGGGCACTAATTAAATATATGCAGCAGTAAGTGGCAGCGCAATTGAAGAACACAAAAAAAAATTTTCTAGACAAAAAGTAACATATTAAACTTTGAATGAAAATGCAATGCCTAATTAAGTGGAGATATTTTATGCTACTGACTACAATTTGGTATCGCATCATTTAAATTACAAAAAAATTGAAAGAGAATTTTTTGCTGTCATGTTATAAAAAGAAACATCTTAAACTCAATAAAAAGTTAATCAATAGTTCTCTATTGTATGATAAATTTGCATACAAAAAATAATGCTGAATGATAAATATCTTTGAGAAAAATGTTTATTATTTCAGTCTGATAATAAATAAAAACATTATTCAAAATGTTTTATTATCTATTTGCTTAACTAAAATCATCAACAAAACCAACATCTATTTTTTTTGTAATGTTACAAAAAGTTAACAATATATGGAGTCATTTATATATAAGTATATGCCATAAAGTGGTTATGCTTAATCGTAATAACTATTCATTTTATAACATTGAATGTCAGTAATTTGATGCTTTATGGAGAATTTGGATGTTGTTCATTTTTAATCAGATTAACAAAAAAAATAATTTATTTATAATTTTCTTCCTTTTTTTCCTTAATGAAAGCAGATATACACCGTTTATGCACTACATAGAATATTTATACTCTTGCTTTGTTTTTAGAATACTGCAAAACATCATACGTATGAATCGGTAACGAATTTGATGAAAACATGTAGAGGTAAGGTTATATAAATAAAACAGTGTAACGTAAGATTTGCTTTATCAAATTTTTTACTGACTGTAGTCTTGAAAAGACTATATTTATTAATAGTAATAACAAAATAATCAACATAAAACGAAGTAGCATTAAAAACAGCTGTGTCCTTTGATAACCGTGCATTTTATGATAACCTAAATTGATTTATTGAGTCTAAGTTAAACTTGCAATGAGTTTTTACTTTACTTTAACATTTTATAATTAATTAAAACACATATTCGTAAAAATAAATAGCGATAAATCTTACAACATTATTATAATATTATAGTATACGGGCACTGACAATGTGTTTTTTTTTGGTTCTTTTTTAAATTTTTTATAGACTGTATACTTTTAAGATTTTTTGGTAAATTGTTGTAATATTCCTTTACTTTGGGAACTATATTTATATTTTGCTGTTCTACAATGGTTAACAAAAACATTTCTTTTTGTTCGTGTATCATATAAGTGAACATCTTTATTTAAAGTAAGAGATTGTAGATTTTGTTTTGTTAATGATATAAGTTCAAAAATATACAGTTCATAAAACCTCAACAGATTTTTTTTTATAAATATGTTTTTACATGATTTATAATAATCTAAATTAAAAATTCTATATTATTCTAAACACTCGAATAGTTTCAGAACAATGACCCCACGAAACAATACAATATTTTATAGTACTATACGCACTTCCATAATAAAAACTTAATAATACATCTTCGGTCACAGTTTGTTGTAGCAATTTTAAAGAATAACAATTTTTGTTTAGTTTTTTACAAACAGTATTAATATATTGCAACCAGTTTAATTTGGAATCGATAACCACACCAAGAAATTTGGTTTCTGATATTCTCATTATTTCTTTCCCATCTAACATAATATTAAAATTGAAGTATTTGATATTAGGTCTTTTAATTAAGAGATAGTAACTTTTGCTTAGATTTAAAAATAATTTAACCATTTGTTAAACTCACTAAGCAATTTATTAACTTTTATCTGAAGTTCTGTAAGCGATGGTGCAGATACAATAACCGATGGATCAATTGTATTTCTAATTTATTTTATGTAACATCAAATCCATTTGGTTAGTTCCTAGATTATTAATTGCTCTTCTTGAAACCTTTTTGATTTTGGAAATATTTTGATTTTCTAAATTAGACTGTATTTTTACACTCTGAGCTAAATGGTCACTTAAATTAAAATTTAATATTTGATAATCACTATAGTTTAGTTTATTACTTATTATACAATGGTCTAGTCCAGTCTTTGCATTTAGATAAATTCGAGTATGTGTTGTAACGATATTAGTCATATCGTGTGATTCAATAATATCAAAAAGAGTTTTTTTATTTAAACTTTCTTCTAAAAAAATTATGTTTAAATCATCACATATAATAAAAGGATGTTTACTAGGATCAAGCACTTCAATTAATTTGTTGAATAAATTAAAAAATTGTTGATAGTCTCTTGATGCTGATATGTACATGACTACAATAAACACCAATATTTTTTTATTACGGATTATTTCAATTCCATTGCATTCAAAATGTGTTTCTATGGCAAAACGTTTAATTTTACTTAAAGTTTGACAGAAATTTTTGAATTCACCAGATACGTATATTGCTACCCCTCCATGTAGTTTATTTTTTCTACAAAAATAACTAATCAGGTTTAATCCGTTAATTTTTACGGTGTTAATAGATAGGTAATTTTGCTAATGTTCTGAGACAGAATATTCATTTATAATGTTAGCTTCTATTTGATTTATTTTGTTAGAAATGCATTGTATGTTCTGGCGGACAATAGTACATAAAGTTAATTTTTCACTTAATTTACTAATTGGTTTCATATCCATATTCGAAAATTGAAAGTGTTATTTAAGCAATTTTGTCTGTTGTTTACTATGGGTTTGTGTTTATTGGTTCGAACTTTTAAAAATTTTTGTTATTATAAAATGGCCAAATGATTGCAAATTGGGGCCAGTTTTCTGGATTAAATACTCTTGTTTCTTCAGTAGAGGAAATCATTACTTTATATGCTGCTATTTCGGTAAATCTTATTTGTAATTTTTCAGTATTACAGCATGTAATGTTTTGTTTTTTTAAATGCGATTCTATTTGGTTTACTGTAGTATTAGGTGATAATCGTGAGATAAAAATTTGCCGTCTACTAGCTACTGCTGTTATTTTAGATTGATTAATATTGCTTCTTGAAGTAGTTTTATTAGTTTCTTTGGTTCTCTTATTAGATACAGTAATGTAATCAGCATTACTAAATAACGATTCTTCATCAAGTACTACACGGAAAAAAAGGTTATGCGGAATTGATATGTATCATGCAAAAGGCTGTTGGTTTTGAGTCAAGCCGATGTACGCTTGAATTAAACTTCTATTTTATTAGATTGTCGCTGTAATTGCATTCCAATAAGAGATTTAGTTTAAATTTTAGTACATTTACGTTGAATGTTATTTGAACGTGGATCAATTTTAGAAAAAAAGCAAATGCTTTAAATATGAAATCGTAATGATTAAATTCAGTATAATATTTCTCTCCGTGTATATTGTTCAGTTGCATATTATTTGAAGGTAAATCATTGTATAAATTAAGTATTTCATTTATTTTTGATTTTTATTTATTTAATAATTTCAAGGATTTTGTTTTATCGGTTGTTACTATTTTACATACATTATTTACATTTGGTTTATTTGAACTCGTTTCAATTGCATTATTATTGACAGGATTTTAATTTTTGATGATATCACTGTATGATGGAGTTTTATTAATTTGTTTAACAGATGCAGCTTCCGTATTAGAATAAGTAGATGATAGTAATCTATTAAGTAATCCTACTTGGGCTGTTAGTAATTCAATAGTATCTTTTTGATTATTAATTAGATCTTTGTGAGCTAATATGGATTTTAAGTAATTAATTTCAGTTGAACTTACTTCACTACTGCTGACATTCGCAGCTTCAATACTAAAGCGAAGCTCACTTAAGTCAGCTTGCCCAGCTTCGCCACTTGTACAGCATACCACCTGATTATCATCAATAATTTTAACATTTTTTATATATTTAACACATCCAGGATGTAGAACGCAACCACAATGTTTACATTAAGAACCCGATTTAGGCATAATTTTGCAGTACCTTCATGGTTTATCGGGAAGAAAATTGAATACATTTTCACTTTCTGCCATAGTCTTTTGATAATAGAAATTTATGTCTTTAAATAAGTTACGTATTGCGTTATAAAGTAAATATAAAATGTAGTAATAAACGACACTTACCGAAATGTTTTTAGAAGTAAAATGTACCTAATCTAAAATAAATTTCACGTTTTTATAAAAATATAAATAAAATATTATGTTAAAGGAAAATAATTATATTAGGTGACAGTCTACAAAACGGTTTGTTTTTTTTTGTCAAAAAGTAATTATTGAATAAGTAATCTAATACGATCTTAATAAAAGTTGAATTATTTCAAGAACGGTTAATAATACAGATACAATGTGTATAACTAAATTTGCTTAAAATTGGACCAAACATTTAAAACTGCATAAATCAGTATATTTAAAAAATCAAAATTTTTCTAAAAAATTGAGATAAAAAATATGAAATTGGAGATGCAAACATTTTCAGAAAGGGTTTAATGAATGAAAACATTTTTGATACAAATGTTATTATAAATTTAACAAAAAATAAAAAATTAATATAAAATACATACCCCAGGTCTAAAAAAAATTGAATCCATCATTAGTACAAAAAACCGAAGCATCCTATATATCAAAAAATAATTTGAGTAAATAGAAAACATTAAATATGCTTGTTATTGCATTTAATTAATAAAGATGCCAGTTTACTTTTTCAGAACGTTAAAAACCCGGTATATACAGGGTGTCCCAATTAAGCGTACTTCCTCGATAACTCCCTTATAAAATAGGGCTAAGAGGACACCCCTCCCTTATTAATAAAAAATATCGAAAATTTATCAAATCAAATTTTTCATCTCCTAAAATTATTTTCAGTTATATAAGGTGTCCCATATCTGCTGAGCCGGACTTCATTTTTTTAAATAAAATGATACAATTTTTATTGCATTTTTGGATTTCTCTGCTTTTGAAGCGTCTTACGCCATTTTGAATATCTCGTAAATGATCGCACTTAAAGCAATGCGGTTTGTACCATTTGATTTGAGAAGAACGAACTACGATTGTAACTCTTTACACAAAACACAAAAATCATTAAAATATTTAACTGTCAAAAACATTTTTTTAGAACTTCAATAATTTTTTTTCTTAAATTGGAACTATGTATTTTTTCTTGCCTATGAAACGCAAAATTTAATGTCCTTTGTCTTGATATTAGGTTGTTACAATTTATTTCCAGCGGTTTTTGAGATGTTTAGAGATTTTGAAAATTTCTGCGAATGCGCTATAATCTTGCATGCTTTGGATAACCGTTTGTTTGTTTCAAAGTTGAATAGACGGCTAGCTAAGTCTAATGTGACTCCTATTGTAATTTATTGCTATTATACATGGTAATGATCTGAATAAATGTGATGATTGAAGTTATTTTAAAAATAATGAAATTTAAACAGTTTTATATTTATTAATTTACAACAAATTACAGCAAATGCTTGAAATACATACCATTGTACTCTAAACACTTTCTGATTCGCATGTTGTCAACATTGTTCAAAATATCTGGCGTAATGTCTCTAAAGGCAGCTGTCATTCTGTGTCGCATATCCTCTGCTGTAGTAGTGTACTCATTTCAGTAGTAAAGAGACAGAAGGTCTAAAATTTTTTTATTCTTAATTAAAATTAGATTAGGTCTAATATCGTTAAAAATATAATCATTTCTGGTAGCTTGTACACTTTTGAGTAGATATAAGAAGTGCAGCAAAATAATTTTATTAAATGTCAATCTTTTTTAATTATTAAAAATGTATCTACAGTGTAAGAAGTCGAACTTTACAAAACTGTTTGTAAAACGCTAATTTAAGCTCTTTGCATAATGTGATTACCCATGCATAATTAATAAAGAATAAATTAAAATAGTATATAACACCCTGTAAACCCAAATATCTTTATTTTATAATTAGTATTAGAATTTGATGATACAAAATTACAGCCTTAAAACATATGTAAGAAAAATTTTAAAAAATTATTAGTAATTGTTTGCTTTTGTAATTATGATAACGGCAGAATTAACAATCTAGAGTCTGTCTAACATGTTTTTTTTAAATTTTATATTTAATAATGATAGACCGTATTATAACACAACATTTTAAAAAAAATGTCTAATCACATTAGCAGGCTGTCGATCCGGCGGCCTGCACAGTTTTGGCTTGTACAGGCTACAACTCTGTGTGTGTAGATAGATTAGACGACCTGTGCAGTTAAAAAATTGTCCGGGCCGATTTCCGTTTCTGCTTGAAATTGCCCCGCACAGACTGAGAGTGTGGTTGCCAAAGATGCCGAATGCTTCAGTTCAAGTGCAAGCGCCAAACAATGGATATGTCTGTAGATTTCTTTATTTTTCCATCTTTTAGGGCGAATCCATGTCTTGTTATGTTAAAAATTTCTTAGTATGATGTTCGTCCCTTATAAGTTTCGCCCACTTTTTGCTGTAGTGACAGGCTTGCGCTGTTAATTGGTTGCTTTTAAGAGTTAGAATTTAAAAACTGATTGACTGTGGTCCGCTTCACATATATGGTTTAAGTAAGCGGCCAGCAAAGTTTTCACTTCTAAATTTTCACAATCATCTTTGTTTTAAATAGGTGTATTGTTGTCGTTGCTTTTGTGGAAGCTTTCCTGGAGTAAGCATTGACTCATATTGATGCGTGCCGATAGCTGTCCGCATGACTTTGACAATCGTAAGCAATTTTTGTACTTGATATTGATTTGTGCATTTGTCAAATGTAAAATACGTGTGGCATAGATATAGCTATTATCACAATTGACGCATGCAGATTTTTGTTTTTACGGTTTCCATTTACGCTAAATGCGATTTGCTACGGATGTGAAGTCACTAGTTTTGCATTAAATCGACAATTAAATTACATATTACTTGATCTCCGAACCTAACTGAGTTAGTCGCTAGCAATTTAAGTTACGAGAATTCCTCGTAACAGTCTTTGAAAGAAAGAATAACATGGATAAGTATATGAAATGCGCGAAATTGATGTTTCCGTAAGCAAAAAGTGCGTTATTAAACAAATTAATAATTTGCGGAGTTTATTTTGCACAGTTGAAAAAGGTGAACAGTTTTAAACATTCGGGTATGGAGGAAACAGAGGTTTCTCTTTTTCATTTATGGTATTACAATTCCTAATGTTTTAATTGACTAAGAGCGCTTAAGCCTAGTACATCCACTATTGAAGAAAACGAAAACACTGATCAACCGCAAGTCATCCATTGTACCATTTGCTTGAGCTTACTAAACTGACAAATTTCTTTGGTCGTCTGCATAGACCAGAACTGTGCAGACCGCCGTATTGACGGCCTGCTATTGTGTAAGCTTCTTTATACAGTTTGCATAATATTGAATTACTTAGCGCAAAGTATTTTTAACTATTTGTTGCATTTGTTGTTTTGCTGCTAATACACAAAAATTATTTACTTTTGGTATTGTTGTACAGATTAGCTAAATGTCTTATTTTTTGTACAAATAATTTGCTATAAACTATATAATGTAATATTGATTGTTATTTATTTAAAAATCATCTATAGTTGTTAACGCCAAGTACATCAATTTGCACTTTCTCCTCCTTTCATTGTTTCTTATCCTTATCACCACATTTCCATTCCATTCGTTTTCCTAGTTTAGACATACAACGCATCGTAATTTTTAAAAGGGAACTTTTACTGTGCTAACGATTTTCCGCGGCAGTGAAATATTAGTGAGGTGAATTCGCTTCACGTGTGTCATCTGGCCAGATTGACCAAGAAGACTGCCACCATTCCGAGCCTGTGCAAATTACTCGTAAGTGCTTTAATATCACTAATTTGCGACCACCAGCGCAACCTTATTCACAAACAAAGAATAGTAATTGGTGATATTTTTATTTATTTGTCAAATTTGACTACAAGTTTAAAGAGTAGTTTCCTTGTAGCGTTAAACAAAAATATTTCCTTTGAAAATTTGGTCTAAAGTGACCCTTTTCTGAAATATTTGGAATTACAGTTTTTAGTCGGTCTTGACTATTTAATTAAGTATTGACGTATTGTTTTTGATTATAGTTTTCTGTATTTTTTTATCATCTACAAAATAAATCGTTAATAAAATAATTACAGCAGATGATGATCATTATTTCTTTCTGATGACACTGACTTAACTTAACAAAATGTATTTTAAGTTTTCGATTACGTTTATCTGCGGTTGTAAGCAAACAAGACTTTAAATAAATAAACAAAAAAATTGCAATGTAAGAAGTATTCATCACGAATTCAATTTTCTTAGAATTCAGGTCGACAACCTACTTTATTTCTTCAGTTGATAATAACTGTGTTCCGCAAGCTGCCTTTGATGAACTTTATTTTGGCGTGTGTGCAAATTATTGTCTGTATTCTTGTAATGTCCAATAGACGTTGATTTTGAACCGCGGCGTGAATTCTGTGAGTGGTTACTGTAACAAAAATTTAGACCTCGACTTTAGTGCCAAAGTATTACATTTCGAATTAGTGTTGTTTTGCACAAAATGGGGTGATGAAGTTTTGTAATGCGCATGTTTGGAGTGAAAAATAATCCTCGTATAAAATTCAAATTTTTGATTAATGTTTAAGCGGGTAGTTTAGGAAATACTTTAATTAGACCGTTTATTTTACCAGAAAGGCTTATGGGTGACTTGTACTTAACTATTTTACAAAATCCTTTTTTGTGAGAATTTGATGACTTACGCTTTAAAGTTTGCAGTACAATGTGGTATATGCACGATGGAGCTGCCCCGCATGTAAGCCGCTTTCTTTGCTATTTTTTATATATGATTTTGATAGAAACCGTCCCAAACGCTGGCTGAACATTTACTATAACTTTGCAATAATAAAATCTGACTACTTATTTTTAATGTTTACTTAGTAGCATTCCAAAACAAACAAACAGAAATTCTTGTTTTGCATATTTAGTTTTATCTTTGTAGTGTTTTTCATTTGTTCAAGTATGATAACTGAGCGACATTTAAACATCGGTAAATACGTTATCTTTTGAAAATTATTTAGTGTACTTTAAAATATGCAGTTAGAATAAGAACGTAGGTAATTAACTACGCCTCATCAAATAACAGGTAGATATGTGTTTTTATTTTTTTCCAGCAAATAACTGCAAGAAATTCGCACAGTAACATTTTTGTTCACGGTGCCAACAACCTGCGAAAACTAATAATGCAACCGGTCTGTAATTCACAATTTGTTTTGTTTGTTTTTTAAAACTTTTTAATGGAAGTATTATTTTGACATGTTTTGCTTTTATTTATGATCTAACTTTACTATCTAAAATAATAATTTGTTATTCAGATACATTTTGCAGAAATAAAATAACTTATAGTTTATAAATCAAAGTTTGCACACACACACACACACACTATATAATTAAACATAAATAATAACTTATTAGCATTTATACTCTATGCCAGGGGTGGCCAAGCTCTTTGATAGTCCGAGCTATTTTTCAAAATTTGAAATTTTTGGCGAACCGCAATTAAATACGTATTTAAAAAGACATTTTGAAACATACGGAACGATAATAATTTTTTAAAATATAATAACACAAAAATGAAAAGGGAACTCGGGTACATTTATCTAGAGCCACAAATAATCCTTCAAAGAGCCGCATGTGGCTCGCAAGCCGCGGGTTGCCCCCCCCCCCCTTTGCTCTATGCTATTAGCATATTTATCAAGATAATATATAAGATAATCTATAATTTGTATAGATAATATAATATAATATTCTATCAAATACAAACATGTAGTAATTTTAATTAACTGTTGCCATTCAGTTATTACATTACACGTTAATGTGGGTAATCTCATAACAGAAGAAAAACCAATTAATTGTTTATTAAATTTACCGATTAAAAAACTTAAAACCAAATTTAAAAATCTAAAAACCAATGAGGAAAACTGTTATTGAAACATTGATTTAATGACTTACTATTGTAAAATATAAAACAAATTTTATCATTTACAATTGTTTGATACATTATGGCCATTTCATTTTAAAATTTTATTATTAAGCAAAAATTAAATTATCAGTCAGTGGCAGCTCGTGAGGTTGGGCTTAAGGTGTGCTACATCTTTAAAAATGCTTGTAGGTAATGCGAGCGTTTTCAGATATGATTACGGCATTCTGTAAGTAATTACCAAAATGTTTTAGAGTTAACAAATAAACATTACGTATATGGGGTGCAGAAACTTAGTGTTTTTAAATTTACTAATTTAAACTTTTTTTTCTGTACATTTTAACCTTGCCCAAGCTTTATCTGTTCCATCTGAATAAAACGATATACATGGAAAACAAAACAATGAATTTATTTAGTTCGCATACCCACTTAGTTTTTAAGCGACTTAAAAAAAAAAGACGATCTAGAACACTTATGAACCAGCCACCACTGTTATCAGTACTAAAGTCTTTCAGTTAACGCCGAAGTTGATGTGTTTGATAAATATCTTTTTTAAAAATACAGAAGTGTCTAGTAAACTTAATTATTCTTTTTCTTTATAGCTGGTTTTGATTTCAACGAGGTTTGAAGCTATTATGATAAAAAATTATCTCCCATAGTCGTCAATCAAACTCTTTAAATTACTGATTTTTGCTATGAAATTTAACTTATCATTTGTAGTTTGATATGGAACAATTTTTTTTACAAAACGACAAGTATTTCTCAAAAATTCATTATTTGAAGCAACTTGCATCAGAGAGCATTAAAAGATTTATCTTGTAGGTCTTTTAAATTAGAATTTTGGGTTTTAGCAGCCTTTAATGTTTTAAATATTTCATGCTTTTTCTGTATTTTTGTAATTGCAAGTGCAACGTATTGTAAAAATTAAGCACTTTTTGTATGCACTTTTGTTAACTACATTTGGCAAGTTGTCAGTGGTTGTACTAATAAGATAATTTACGACATTGATTTATAGAATTATAGTAACGTTTTTATTCGATTCGGTCTACATTACGATTTTACTGCTACTTTATCTTAGCGTTAGTGTTTATCTAAATCATGGCTTTTAAACACTCTTAAAAAAACTTTCATGAACGAGTATTAAGTTTTGCCACTTTCTGCTCAGAAAGCAATTAATCTTCCCTTTTGGAATTAATTTTTTTAAGTAATCAAACTTTGAGTTCCTTCTTCAAGAAATCAGATTTTCAAAAATTTAAAACAAGTAGCTGGTAATTTCAGTGTAAAATCATCTATATAATTTTATTAAAGGTGACAGAAAGATTATCTATGACAAACAATTAGATAATATCCAATATTTGTATCTAGACAAGCAAAAAGATTATAAATTATTTAGATTAATTATCTATAATCGGTAGAAATTGATGAGAAAGCAGTCGGTTACTAAGTAAAAACGTTTACAAAGTAAAAATTCTGACAGTGCGATCATAAGTCTATAAGGCACCTATAATCGTAAATCGTTTAGTAAGTAAATTAACTTCGTTTAGTAAATAATTTTTAATTCAAGTACAAAAAAAAGTTTTTATGGTTAAAGGTTGAAGATAAGCACCAAAATAACGGATGTAACAGCTAGATAACGCTTGTATTTACCTATTCATTCTCTATGTAAATAACTATAAATGACATTTGTTAAGTTAAAGATGTCGGGTAAAAAGTTGATTGATTAAAACTATGTTAGCAGTTATTAATTTTTTAAGAAATTTGTATACATTTTGTAGGTAAACATTCGAGTAAAAAAGAAAGATTTTATTGTTAAAGATCTAAGATTAAATATAAGCTTTTTTTAATTAATTGGAGATAATGATGTTTTATTACATTTAGATAAAATGGAGAAAAATTTAGACTACAAGTTTCTAAATTTGTGTCAACAATCAAACAATTTAAATTTTCTGAAAATAAATATGTAGTATGTATAAATAGTTTTACATGTGTATATTTTCATAAAATTAAAATTTGAAATAGAAATTTTTATGGTTTTTAACAATATCTTATTACGTTACTTTAGTTAAGAGGTAAATATGTCAATAGTCCATTGAGTTACTTACTAAACGACTTACACTATAATTTTATCTAGATAATGCACAACACTGACTAAAGAATCCTGTAAATTCATTTTTTGCAATTATTGTCTACTACTTTTAGTTTAATTTGAAATTATTCAAACCATAAACCTGCGATACGATAATGTTTATACAACTAATTTTATTCAATCAAATTGTTGTAAGCGTAAAAACTGCGACTTTATTAAATCAACAAACAAGTAGGTACGTAGTAGTAAAAAAATCCACTTAGCTATAGAATATTCTAATACTATTCGATAGGTAATTAAAAAGTACATTTTTTAGTAAATTAAAAAATATGGCATTCTATTTAAATTGATCAAGTTATAGCCACTTAAATTTCTTAATTGATTTTGCTCTCATAAGATAAAAGTTTATATTTTGACAAAAATCAAATTATTTATTAAACCTTAAGGTTTAGGCCTCTTAAACAATGAAAAACACAATGTAATAATATACAGGAAGTTTCATTTAAAAGAACACAACGTTGATACTTTTACAACCTTTGCAACACTATAATTTGAAAATAGTTTTAAAAAGTAACTACAATAGACTCCTATATATTCTAAAAGTGAAACTTTTTGACAGTCATGTATTTTGGCCACCGTATATAACGTTGTAAAATAATTGTTTATTATTAAATTTTTTAAATTTTTGTTTAGTTTAGTAATGTTTAAAATCACTTTTATAGTAAAAAGTGACGTACGTAGTACATGTCATGTAAATAAAATGTATTTGTTCCAAAGTTAGATAGTATCTACTCAAAATATATTACTTTCGGTTAGTCCTAGCGACGACTAAGCGGGATTAGGGTACTGGTGCATGTAATCCTACATGGATATGACACCACAAGGAAGCATTAACGCTTAGATAAGGCTATGCTATTGTTGTTACGTTTTTTAAACGTATTTATTATTTCATAAAAGCTTGTATTCGCAAAAATCATTGTACGTAGAACTTTTGAAAGAATCATAAACAAAATTCGTAAAGTTTGGTACAGATGCTGTAATTCGAATAGATGGACTACGTGTATAATCTAAAGAGTAGTTTTGCTTGACGATGCCTTAGGGCTCCGTTCCCTTTTATGTTTTCTCGTCTGTTTTTCCGTGTGGGGCTATTTCGTTGAAGTAATGTTATTTTGCAATTACGACGATTTTGTTAGCTAAAAGTTATTTTATGTTTGTAGAAATAGTAGAAATTTTTAAAACCATAATTGTAGTTTTTTATAACCAGCGCATTATATATAGTTGGTATAAGCCTTGTAAGACTAATTCTAATTCTAGTAGTGTGTTTTGAGTAATCACCTGAGCGGCAATCCGTCTGCATTAGAACTTTACGTTTCAGAATCCTCTAGAGACTCTGCCCTTCAACGTACGAAACTATACCAACCCTCGCTTAGTTTCGTGGAATTGGATTAAACTAATCGATGTCACAGAATTAAATAAAGTCATCTATAAACGGAAAACGTTCAGTTTCTAAGATTGATGAAATCATTTTTATGATTATTTTTCTTTTCGAATTTAAAATAACAGGCACTGCCTAATAACAAAGGAGAATGTGTTTAAATTTTTTCAATGTAAAGTTTAATTCATTATAAAAATATTTTTTTTTTCGAGTTTATTAAGTTACAAAAATAGCTTTGTCTCTTAGTTACCAAAATCTTATTATATTAGTATAGGTCTTTTTTGCTAAAATGTTCTTCAATAAATGTGATTTAGAACGCGTGTAGATACAAAAAATGTTCAAATTTAAACGACAGCTTTGAAAACTAGTTCAGTCCTACATAACTATTAGTTTTTTGTTGCATTCACATTTTATTGATATCAGTATATGAGATATTTACAACCAACTAACATTTGATTTACAATTATATGAATCAACTTTAAAAACATATGTACGTAGTATTTAAATAAATAATTTTGATTTATTGTAATGTCTTGTAAACCGGTAACCCAAAAAATAGCATAACAATGATTTTACTCTGTGATTTACATAGAATAGAGTTTGTAACAAATATTTAGACCTTCGTAAAACTATAGAAAATAGATGTTCACCTACAGAGTACTTATATGTAGAAAGTAATCACAGGTTGGTAATTAAAGTTTTGGAAAATACAAGAATGGCATTCTAACTTTTCTAACTGTACTTATATACAAAGTATTGTCAAATAGCATTGACGTTTGTACTTTTCAGTTTTATGTTAACTCTT
Organism: Aquatica leii; assembly: GCA_035610365.1. NCBI lineage: Eukaryota > Metazoa > Arthropoda > Insecta > Coleoptera > Lampyridae > Aquatica > Aquatica leii. Next base: position 51,807,143 of record CM069433.1, read on the forward strand.
TTCTAAAAGTCGTATAGTATTTAAAAAACTGTATATTTAAAATTTTAACATTTACACTTAAAAATTATGGTTTACAATTGTTTTTTGTACATCAGTAAATAATATAAGTAATAAAAGAAAACTTACCTCAGTATTAGCTCAAACGCAGATTTAGTAAGCCTAATTTGATTAAATAATTATCTATACGTCATTCTCCAAGTTTATCTTTATGAAGTTAATAAAGTCAAAAAAATCTTTTATTGCATTTTCGCACCCTTGTGACTAAGATACAATAAGCAGGTTGCGCCATTATGAATATTAATGATGAACTTCTGTCACGGTTGTGCTTTGTGGAACAATAGTCGTCATACGTAATGGTATATTTATTTTGGAGGCTGCAGGGGTCCTCAATATTAGTTTTCGTATTTATGTTCACTGTTATATTACTCTGTCACCCTCTCTGGTTCTTGCAAAATTGTCCCTATTCGGCAACTAACGTAAGCCAATAAATTCAAGTATAACAACAAAAGTGCATATTCTGTTTAAACAATTTATTTTATCTTTGTCAAGTTTTTAATAAAGTTTTAGTAAAATCTAGTTAATTCAAGTTTTATGGATACCATAAAAGAGGCTATCGTCTTTAAGTGTCGAAGTTATAGAGGCGTTAAGTAACCACAACAGGAAAACTAACAGAGTATACTGGATGATGAAGTGTGGCATAAGTTCCGTTCGGATATTTCAATGAATTCCTCATAACTTCCGGATGAATGGATTTAGAAGTGCGGCGCTTTGTTAAGGGAGCGGGTGCCGAGTCAATTGGGCGTGCTAAGGGATACAAGCCCTAGAAAGACCGCCGCGGATCAGCGAGATTGGCTTTGTTAGCCGGCCTCAGCCCTAACCGTGTAAAGCTGAAAGAACTACAACATGTACAAATCTAGAATTGCTTTTTCACAATATATTTTTATCTCTTATAATGAAAACGCTTTGGTGGTTATTATGTTATAAAACAAAGACAATTCTCAATTATAATTTGTTTGCATTGATAATAATTTAATAACTGATACGTACTATTATGTTTTCTTATTTTTGAACTTTAATTTTGAAATATAAACACAACTAGCTACACCTATTATATAAAAATAGTTAGTTATTAATTAACAAACTTAAGTTCTTTTTTGTAGCATCAATGTTGTGAACAATCATTAATTTTAGTTTTTAAAAATACTAATATACAAAAAATCATTGTTTACTCACTTTCTGTATTTATTATAGCGTGTAAATCTGTTTAATAAATATTTTTTCAATTGAAATCAAGTATATTATTCTGTAATTAAAAATATTTGCATATTATACATATTTAAAATAATATTTTTTTTCTAGTTTATGTATATGCAAAACAAATTATAATATTATATTAAAAACTTCAAATAAAAACAAATTTTTGATTAAAAGTCTTTTAGCTTAGTTAGTAAAGAATGCTACTATTTTAATAAATATTAGTAGCATAAAAAGTTTAAAATATTATGTTTTTTACACAAAAATCCGCAATTGTTTAAAAACTTGCAATTAGATCATATAAAATATGATTTATAGTTTACTTTTAACGAAAAATGTTGCAAGTATAAATGATACCAATATTTAGAAAAAAATCAAATTTCGAAAATGTAAAAAATGTACACAATCGTAATAAACCCTAAACAAAAATATTTAATTTAAATAATTGGCAGGTTAAGATAAGTTTAAAACGGTACTAAAATCACTATCTACATTACAAAAATATTAGAATGGTTTGAATAAATAGAATCTAGAAAAAACGGAAATTTCATAATTTAAGTCTATGAAAAAAAAAATACGAAAACGTAATTTAAAACTTATCCTAACAGATCTAAAATTTAAAAAATTAAGACATATCTTCAAGTACAATTTACGTGGAATATTTCTTATAATACCATATTAAAAACCAAAACGAACCAAAAATATTGCAGATCAAGTACAAAATAATTTGTTCTTAAAAAGGTCTAAAACAACTAGAACATAACAAAATAGGTATTGCCGCGTAAAGCAACGATGAATTAATGATTAATTATACAATAATTCAAAAGATAATCATTCTAATTATATAAGGAATTTTTGGTAATTCATTATTGCAATTAAAAAAAATTAATAAAAGTACTCGTAGCGTTTACTTTCAACTGTATTATAAAGCAATAAAATATAAAGTGTGTTACATGTCTTAAGTTTGTTAATATTAGCAACAACACGTATTTTAACACAAATTACATTGTATATGCTGTAGAAACCTGTAGTATTTACCCGTAGAAATAAATATAAAATCAAATTAATTTAATTTATTATATAGTTTATAAAATAAATCAACTCATGCTTAATTAGAAACATCTCTCAATAAAAAAGTTTTGTGTAATGTAAATGTAAACTAACATTTTTTCTATTGTATAAATTGAATGCAGGTACGCTGATACAATAACATTTAAATTTAGAAGAAAATGCAAAAATATGGCATAGCAATCTATGTAGAACTTTCGTATATTTAATGAGAAAATACGTTTACAGAATAGTCGGGAAAATCTTATTAAAGTACCCAACAGACATTTCATACCTGAATGAAATGAGTTTCTTAAGCAGAAAGTCTCTCAATTTATCTTTTCATGAAAAAAATTCCATTGACACATTCAATTTAGCCAAGTGTATCGAGGACTTTTTCAATAGAATTCGGCATTTTCAGAAAATCGCTGTGAACTTTTCATTTATTTCAAGCACGCGACGTAATTTTTTTTATGAGTAATAATCAATATCCGTTTAGTAATTAAAGACGTAACATGTGCCATGTTGGATTAAAAATGTTGAAAAGTTTTGACATGAATTTTGTGAAGCGAACGACATTTTCACGTGATCTATCGATTATCTCGTGAGTGGGTCAGACCCTAAGTCCCTTGAGAGTCCTGGGTCGGTTTACACAGCTTCAATTCGCAATGTTTGTGCTTACCAAAAGAACACAATTCGAAGAGTTCTGAATTTTATATAAGTATCAGACACCCCAAAGAAATGCATTTATGTAAGCATTCAATTTTTAGAAGGGTTTCAATCAAATTGTTAGTAGAAAATTGCGTGAGTACGTGTAGATACTACGTAGGAGGGTTTGCGTGCTATGCAATGCTTAAACAGGGAACCATGATTTATATTATTATAAGACGTCTCGCCCCTACAAAGATTACATATAACAGAAACAATCTAGAATGTTCTTTTAATGGCCGGATGCACTTAGTATAAGACATACGTTGTTCATAGTGTAAATTTCTAGTATGTATATTCTAATTTTCGTGTCAACTCGGAAAAATACTTCATATTTTAAATAATATTGAAAACATAGTATAAGTTGTTTAAGAAAAATTTGGTAATACCTTAATCAGCTTGTTAAAAAAATTTTGTTTTTAATTAATTAGAGCTTAAGTGCACTAAAGCGTATCACTTTACTAATAGGCAGTAATATATACAAGAGAGTACAAAACTGAGAAAACAACATCGTCTTCTAATAATATTTAAAATTTTTAAGGCAATTAATTATTATATAAAACATAAAATCTATTTAAAAGATTAACAATCAAAAGTAATTTTACAATTTAGTTTATTTAGATCTTTAATAATTTGATAAGAGAAAATTTTATTAATGTAGTTTTGTACATCTTGAGTAGCAGCGTATTTTTCTTAAAAAAATATTTCTTTTTCTTGTAATTGTAAAGAAAGAAGATTTTGGTTTGTATAATTTGCATTACTATAGTTAAAGCAATAAAAGCAGATGTTGATACAATTTCTTATAAGACAGTGAATAGTTTACTTTTTTTGAATATTGATAATACTATGTATATTTTAATTAAAGAACAACAATTATTTTGTACACCCAAAACTATCTATATACCGTAAATAAAATCTTTAATTACTAAGTGAACGCGGTATAAATAACTGGCCACGTCAATTAGATAGACACAATAAATGACTGTTTTACCGTTCAAGTGTACCAAAACTGGTACGTTTTTAAAGGCGAAAATTTTTACAGTAAGCACCAAATTTTATTTTACCATAGTGTGTTAGAACGGTACTTTTTAATTATTTTGTTATTAATTTTACTTCCTAGAAAATTATAGTTTTCCACATGTAAGGTTTTCTCTTTTAAAGGTCAAAAAAGTGGGACCTAAACGATCCTAGGCATTGGGTTGAAGTTCTAAAAACAAAACTAATTGTATAATGAAATATAATGAAGGTTAAGGTCTTATTAAAATATTTTTCAAAATCCTAATTTAATATTCTTGGTTACCGGTCTGGGGTTACTATTAATTCGCTCTTCATCAGACCACTACTACATATATACATATGTATCAAAAGGATTCCATTTAAAGTTAGTTGACATTGTTTCGTAGTAAATTTATGAATAATACATTAAAAACTTAAAAGTTTTGACATTTGAGTTAATCGCTTATATAAATTAAAAGTTGAAGTTAAAGACTTGCTAACATTTTGACTACTGAGTAATAAATTATTTAAATTAATACATTGAAAATTTAAATTTTGAGTGTTCGGTTATAACGAACATTTTCTTAAGTAACGAATAATCATTCGATAACTTTAACGCATTTTTTTTTTGTTAAGGGTTGTATTTAGTCAAATAAAATCTTAGTTTTGAAATTTAGTAAACGCCTGTAGTATCTGCAAACCTCATGACACCAACTACCTGGCTCACTGCAGGGGTGCATGTAAACCATAAACCAGCAATTACCATTTGTAATATGATAGACATCTAAATCCCTTTCTTAAACAAACCAAACTTAAGTTTATTTACTTATTCTTATTCAAAATGCTACATTTTTTTAACATAATAAGTCATTGATTAATAATTCTATTAATATTAAATTGCTGTGATTGTTTACACGGAAAAAATGTTTTTGGAAGAAACAAACAATATATTTTTAAATTAGTTACCAATAATGTTTAAGTATTAAAGATATTTTTAGAGTAATAAGTTGTATTTATTTAGAACCATTTAAATGCAAGCTTTCGAACTTGGTCAAGTTCTATGTCAGGCAAAATTAAATTTAAAAAAATTTAAAAAAAATGTTTATGTATTTTATCATTAATTGTTTTGTTTTTGTTTTATACGAAATATAGATTATAATAACAAATTATAATTAATCATTTAATGGATATTTTACAAAGTTAGAGCTAATACTAATAGGATGTTGAACAACAATAAAAGGTATTCTTATTCTTTTAATTTCTTTATTGTCGTTTTGAGATATTGATGATTAAATAAATTTCTGGTAATTATCATAGAGCTACAGAGGTGCATGTAACTTAGCTACTTGATAAACATCTAACATTTGCAATATTGTCAATCCTTTGAAACAATGAACCAATGTAAGTTTATTTATAAATTGTTATTAAAAACGTCCTGCAATTATTGTAAACGTAAAATGTGATTATTATTTTTTTAAGATTAGTTTTTGATTATTTCAATACTATTTATTGGTTGAATCTAATTATAGATACATTCCAGTCTAATATAAATAACAACTTTATTCTACAAATTACTTACATACATCTCATTTAAACAGTAATTACCAAACATAATACGAAGTGATATTATCTGTGTTTAGTTGTTCATTCTTAGTTTTCGAGAATGTGTCGTACAGAGTTTGCAAATTCGAAATACTTGCGGTTGACTAAAACAAGACGTAGTATGAAAGAACAAATGCGTGCAGCAAAAGAAAGGGTGCGCACAGTTAGTGCACCATGTGTATCGCGTGTACACGATGAAGAAAGTGAAGTGAAATTGGCCATTTTCTTCTACCGAAGAAAATTTAATGGATGACAAACTTTTACGTTGAGGAAGAAATATTTTCATCTGAAAATGAATATTATTTTGAAAATTTCAATGGTTCCAAAAATTTTAATGAAAACCCAACTGACTTTTCTGCGGTTTTAGATATTCCTAGTCCATCAAGTGCTACTTACGCCGTTTACCAAGATGAAGTTTGTCAAATTTATAATGGAGCAGCAATTGACGCGATGAATAAAGCCGCCAAAGAAGAAACGAAACCAGCATTAGAACTAATAGAATTAGACGACCAAGGGTGTCCAAACATTGCAGTTGTAACAGACGGAGCGTGGAGCAAACAATCGTATCGCACTAATTATAACGCCTTGTAAGGTGTTGCGTGTATAGTTGGACTACGGACAAAGGATTTGTACAAAAATAATCAATGTCCAGAGCACACCTGTTATGGAAATTAGACCGGTCCATCAACTGGAATGGAGGCAGTCATTTTAGTAAAAGATTTCCAAAAAACAATAGAGATGTGTGAAATATGTAAAATTAGTGGGTGACGGCAATAGCAGCGTGTACGAAAACTTGTGGAGTCGATGCCCTATGGTACTTCTACTGTAATACAAAAAAATGAATGCAAAAACCGTATTTTGCGTAATTACATAAATAAACTACGAGAAGTCAAAAAACCAAAAACGTCATTCAATTAAAAAAAAATCCAAGATGTGACTACAGATACAAAAATTAAAGAACTAGAACTTGATGTTTTAAATGCACCGAAACATATTTTTTGTGATCATACGGGGTTATTTTTGTACCGGTCCAATAACCAAAAACAATATTATTCCAGATTTTGAAAAAAGCGGTTTATTTAAGGAAATAATGACTGCAGTATGTCGTGTATCTTACGATTCCAAGAGTTTGATACATGATGTTACCAACAGTTCCGCAGGACTTTAAAATTCCCACGTTGCGAAATTTGTTGGTGGTAAACGTGTGAATTTTGCTTTTCACCGTAGTTATCAAATTAGGAGTAAAACTGCTGTAGTGCATAATGAATTAGGTACACTCCACGAAATCGTGAAAACTACAGCCAATAGTACGTACGTAAGTAGTAGTTATTTTGCGAAAACAAAAGCGTAAAATTGATTTGCAATCAAAAAGCAATACGTTACCGTACTAAGTACTCTGGAATCGCAGATGCTGATTATAAACCGGATGCAGCTGAACCAACGCCGGATATGCTAGAGAAATAATTAAACGAAGCAGCGCAGAAATTTGTACAGAAATTGTTTTTGAAGCGAGAAGAAATTTTGAATGAAACTATTGGTCAACACCGAAGCAGTCGGTGGTACGAAGAGCGGTGGAAAATATTGACAGCGTCAAATTTTGACCGCATTTGTAAATTGTGCAGAGCAACTTCGTATGCAAATGTAATAAAAAATGTATTATACCAACAGTTTACAGAAAGTGCTGCTAAAAGATATGGAAAAAAAAATGAGCATTGAGCCATAGACGATTTTCAAGAGGTCACGAATATAAAGGTTAATCTTTGGGGTTTATTTGTGGATGAAATTCACCCATGTTTGGCAGCATCTCCAGACAAAGTAGTAGATGAAAATGCGATTGTAGAAATCAAATGCCCATACGGTGCAAAAATGTACACTCCGATGGAAGCCGTTATAAAGAATAAAATCAAATTTTGTCGAGTAGAGGAAATCGAATTAAAATTAAAACAAAATGACAGCTACATGTACCAAATCCAAGGGCAATTAAATATCGTAAGAAAAGACATTTGCTATTTTGTTGTTTGGATTCCTACTGGTATTTCTGTAGAAAAGATTAAAATCGATACTTTGTTTTGGGAGAAAAAAATGCTTTCGAAGCTTGAATAATTTTATTTATAGTATTGTTACCCGAAATTTTGGTTTCAAGACAATCACGACAGCTACCTATTCGAGAGACACTTTTAAATTAATGTATGTGGAAAAAACTGTATCTTCTGAAATTCAATGTCAAGGATGTACATCTGTAAAGTTGTTACTTTTTCCCCTTTTTTAAATTAATTTATATGCATACAAAATAATATACAGGCTGACTTATTATTATTTATACATAGTTGATTATTATTAGTTATGTTTATTTGTAAGATTGTTTATTTATGCGTTGACAACAGTATGTTGGTACCTATTTTGGACTGATGTATTTATTGTTTTAAACTTTTCTCGTCACTATTAACACTGTTAGCTAATATGTCGTAAATAAATATCTTTAGGCAATTTTATTTTTATTCGTTATGAATGAATTTCAATATTCTAATCAAATTGATTACGTACTTGGTGTATTATTAGATTGATTTTAATAAATAAATGCGTTAGCAAATTAAGTAGGTTTCTACCTGCAGTTTACAAACAGTTATAATCCTTTTGTTAGTAATCCGATTGTTTAACAACGGGTGGTCGCCGGCACAGGTCCTTGGTTAATGGGTTGCCTATATTTGTACGAAATTTTAACAAAATTAATAGAACATTTTTTAATCGCTAACTTAATTAATTCGTCACCATGTAGAATGTAAAGATACATCGATGCATGTAGGTCAGTAAAATACATGTATGTAACGGGGTAAAAGAATAAAAACTTATAAAAATAAATTCCGTTGGCAGTAACAATTAAAACTTATGTTTTATTTGTAACGTGATATTATTTATATTTATTAAAAAAAAAACTTTTCGCGATTTAGCCCGTTAGAGAAAAGATTGTTTTAAATAATACTTAAATTACTTTTTTAATCATACTGCTACAAAGTGAGATATCTTGATTAGCGTTTCACTATTCTACGGTGCAAGACGTCCTAACTAAATACAACCCTTAAACTGCTGAATTACTTTACTTATTACGAACACAATTAAATATGTGCCTTAAATTTTTGAATGCTGCGGTTACAACGAAGACTTTATGATTCATATATCGAACAGCTGCTGTTATAACGAGTTCAACAAATTTGTCGCAACTCGCAGAGATGCGTTTCGAACCGATTTGATGTACCTATACAATTTTACATTTAGTCATCGTTATTGCTTATTATTGTCCACTGTAACTATGCCTAAACCTCATTCTATCTAGAAAAAAACAACAACTTAACCTAAACTTCGAAACCATTATTGGATGCTAGGTAGAAACTCCCAGCTTAGCTTGGAGAACAAACAGAACAATTATAAACCTATCTGCGCTATGGAATTTGAAAGTGGAAGACGGCTTCATCTTCAAATATATTCATATTAATAAAACCCAAATAATAAAAAATACTACACATTATCACTAACGCATCACAAATTATCACCAACGCTTAAATAAGTGCATGCTAATAAGAAATACTTAAAGAAATTGCAAACACAACCTAATAATCCAGTATCTGGACAATAACAACAATAGTCGTAGAATTAAAAAAGTATTATACATTAAAAAAACAATAGTAATTTATGTCGCTAGCGTCGAAAGTGAAGCATAGCATAACGAACGTTAATACAGCGCAAGGTAGCAGGCCGAGCGCTACATGAGAGTAAGGAATGCAATTCCGAAATATATAATACTCTAGTATTTGAATTTATAAAATTAAAAAAAACACAGACTTTTATTTAAATGATAATCAACTTTGAAAACATAGTTTTATGTAGATTTCGATTTTTCACTTTACCCCTCTAGAGATTTTTCGTCATTACCTGACTTCATTAACAAAACAAATATAATTGTTTGTAATGAGGGCAGCACAAAAAGGAGTTATAGAATAGTATACTGTTTATAAATGTTATAATTGAGTTGAAACAATTGTTTCTTAGGTTGCTTTTAAATATCATTTACTATTTAAAATAAGTTAAACTGTTTTAGTTTTATTATTTTATTAACATTCCAATAACAGAAAGCTAATTTCGTCGAGTTGCAGAATTGTCTAACTCTAAACTATAGGTACATTTACTAAATGATTAGGCAATACGACTTACCGCACTGTACGTTACGGTTTAATTAAATTTTATTTGACGTAATAATTTTACAGTTTTAATTAGTTGTTTTGTTGTGGTTAAACAGATAATATACCATATTTATTATCATACTCTTGGATTCAAAATTATAGAAAAGTTTGAATTTCAGATGTTATTTGCTTTTGTACGGTTTATTTCGTTCCAAAAGTTTAATAAAATAACTTTTTTGTTTCTACCGTAATTATGCAATACAAAAATTTTATAATAATCAATATTAAATGTCTAAAGTTATTTATAATTAACCGTAATTATTTGTAGGTTGCTTCAAACTTTAATATCACTTCTATGCTAAAGTTGAAACACATTTCTTTTTTTTTCAGTATTCAAAAGTGTAGATATGTACTTCTCGCAAACCTCTGGTATTATAGGTGCGTAAACGTAGCTGTGACTAAGCCATTATCAGATTGTAATTAAAATATAGAGCACGTAGGGCACAGTAATTGGCTAATTCTACCGGTTCCATTGTATAACAGAGGGCAACCGCATAGCAAATCACCCCTCTAGGTTAGTCCCTAACTGGAGGGTTACGTTCCAGGGAATATAATCAAGAGGCAAAATCGTGCTTTTTAGAACTGCATTCATTGACTTGTTGTACAAGTGAATCGGCCTTTTACAAATGTTTCTTATAAAATAGCATGTTACTGTCTGGACTAAATTAGCGTAATTACAAAGAGACATGGTATTGTCAAAGGTTCCACTTCGTTAAATTACAAAATATTTAACTTGCAAATTACAAATTTGATTCGGTTGATAAGAACAAAATCTCTAATTTATATACATAAAATGAGTTATAGCTTTTATTCCACAAAATACGTTTAGAAAAGTATAGAATTTTCTTATCAAATGTTAATGAAGCTGTATGTATTTATCCATGATACTCAATTTCAATAAATTGATAGATGATGATAAATATGTGTAAGATTAGCATTTACAGTTACAGTTTTATGTTTGACGATAGAAAAATATTATTTAAGTTTCAAGCAAAAAGATAACACTTGGCAAACAACTGCCAGCGTTTTGGTCACTTTTGTAAAGAAATCATCAAAACTAAAAAATCGAAGAGTTTTCAACACTAGAACCGCGACTGAATGTAAACACCTAAAAGCTCAACTTTTGGTCAAATTGACCTTTTCTATGCTGTAACAGTTTAAAGTCGGAATTACTACACTACAACTATTTTCAAAAATATATTTATTGAACATTTATTTCCAAAATCCATTACTAAAAAAGTACTCCAAATTTAAGTTTATAGAAATTATAAATTCTGTTAAAATAATTATGCAATAATTCAAACATTTTTACATATCAACTATTTTGTGCAATTCAAACTAGTGAAACGTTCTTCCACAATTCCGACACATTTTTCATAAACGTATTTGTTACAATTGTTTTGTTGTGATTCCTTTACATTTCAAAATTTGGCACTTTTGTCGATTTTGTGAACTCAATTGACCGTTTGTAATGTCGCAAGCTTACAGAATTTTGGCTTTTTTGGATGTACTTTTTGCGAATTTCTAAAGCAAATTTCAAAACACGGTCCCTATTCAACCTATTCTTACCAGTTACAACATTATAAATGAACCAACTGTTGATTACATCAAGGTGCAGTTTGATCTAAAAAACGTAGCCATTTAACCTGCTTTATAAGAGTATCTTCTTGCTATTTGGTCCACTACGTCCAATCCACACTTGGTTTTTTTATAATGCTGTATCGTTTCTGTTTTTTTTTTATTCCGTTATCCATTACTACGTTGAAGTAAAGTGTACCCAAAAGTAGTACATTTTTATTCAGTTAGTTTTATATAATCAAAATCACACGCATTACATACTACGGGTATTTAAAATATTCATTATCACAATAATCAATTAATCACAATTAAAATTGACTCCTTTGGCTCCCTGACAGAGTAAAAGTTACTGAAACCTTTGATTTGGTTTAAATATAAATTATTTTTGTTCAAATTTGTTTTATTTTATCATTATATATTTATAAACAATAATAAATAGAAACCATGACATTTGTTTGTACCGTTGGTAATGCAAATTCAAGTAATGATCCCATGGCTATTATAAGAAAAAAGATACCAAACTGTAAAATGTACACGATTTATACCTGCGTTTCACATCATTTTACTTCATAACTTTTGAGCCAAACTATTCAATACTATAGCAATTTTATTACTCGTAATTTTACAAATCAAAATAACACGTATATTTTTTTGGCAATTTTGAATAGATTAAAATAATCACGTTCTTTATGACCTAACGCAATTTTGGTAATACAAGGTGTATTTGATTAACAAGTTGTTGTTTTAGAAGATGAAATTAGAGAATAAATACAAGTTAAAAAAATGTTAATATAAAAATACCATTAAAACATTGAAAAAAAATTAAAACTGTAACAAAATAAATCGTTAATTACGAACATGTTGCATTAATAGTCTCCAAAACTAACTTAACACCGTCAACTTTATGGTTATTTTCAAACATATGTAAGAAAACATTGCATTTACCTATCCTTTTGTATTTAACATAAAGTTAGTGGCATTTTAAATCTGGTGTTAAGAAACCTATAAATATTTGATTACAATTTTTACAATTCATTTTATACATTTCGGATTGCAATTTTTTTTTAAAGCCTTTAGTGTATGCATAATAATTCGGTAATTTTAAATGTTTTTGTTTGTTTGTCGTTAATATTTGTAACGTAGTTGCGTTTTTAATATTAAGTTTATAATTTTGCTTTGATACTATATTTCTAACTGTTGATTCTAGAAAGCCGTTTTGCGTTGCAATTTGATTAATATGCTTTATCGCTTTGTTAAAATTTTGTTTTGACAATGGATAATTTAACAATCCATATAAACCAAAAAATTAAAGGATGCTAATTTATGTTGCATAATATGGTTTGAATCATTACTAATTACCCTCATGGTGTTAGTTACTATAAAAATTAATATCTTATTTGTTGCACTTTCTAGTTACTAGAGTGTCAAGATATTGTAACTTTTGTTCTGTTTCCGTTTTTATTTGAACAAATTCTTGTGGGATGTAGATATTAATACATATCTGTAATGTCTCGATGTGCTACTAAATGAATACGAAAAGTAAATAAAATCAAATTTTGATACCTTAAAGTTATAATAAATGTTAAAAATGTATAATGGCGGCCCAATTTGCCAATACAACAAATTAATTAAGCAGGATAAGAAAATTAAATTAAATCAAAACGTTACTTATTACAGTCAACCATCTAACTATAGAAATTCATAGACCTAACTAACTCAAAATCGAAAAAGGGAAGGTTCGAATTAATCTACTATATCAATGATCTTAGAGAGCGTCACCTGCTTATCTTATCGGTTGTTTATTCATAAACAAAAACAAGCAACATAATCATGCTAAATATACGGGAATAAAATCTACACAATACCGTCTTAAAAGAAAACACTAAAACTCCAAAAGATATGAAATTTATCACACAAATATTTATATAGTTGTCAGGACAACATACCCTTAACTAATTTAATTAGAATTATTTAATAAATAAAATTATAATCACGTTTTGTAATAGATTACTATTAAGTGGCAATAAAATAATAACAAATACAACAATTAGTTGTACTGTACGGAGTAGTAACACGCAATAAGTGTAGCATCCTTAATTGTGCACAATATTAAAGCTAACACACCCTGTATATAATAATGAAATTACATTCTTATATCTACACGATCAGAGCTTGTTGTTTATCCCCCTTACTATATCATTCTACGCGCTAAATTAGTTGACATCTCAATTACCACTTCAGTTTTACAATCATTTCAAAGATGAAATTAATTGCAACAAAAATCTAAAGTAAACAATATTGCTGATGATACCACATTTACAGTTGTGTAATTTTAGAGGATGAAATAACGTGTAGATCTCGATATAAGCAAAATATTTTAAACAGTTTGCAATTTTGTTATTTTAAACAGAACATTATTATATATTATTAAATTTTTGGATTACTTAAACAAATCGGTGATGACTTGTATCAGGTGTTCCTATAACTATATGTAGGAATTGTTGAATTGTTAATTTTATTTTAAAAAATTTGCTATTTGCGTTCTCACATCCAATTTCAGAGATCTTGTTAATTTTAAAAAATGGGAAACTAATACTATGGGTGTTTTTAATTCCTACATCTATTTTTCAAAAATAATTTTTAAAATTGCATCCTAATGTTTAACAACTTCAAAGCTACATAACACCGTTTTTTTAAATAAACACCCCCACAAATGTTTTTGCATAAATTTTTTTATGCCTGTCTTAAATAATTTGCTTGTTATTAGAAAATTCCGTCAGAGCGCGCTCTTATGGCGCGTTTAGGAAATATTAAATGAGCGCAAAGGGTCGTAAAAACAAAAGATCATACTATTAACAAAGTTTTGCACAGATACTGTAAAAGATTGATGCTAATTATGAGAATATAGTCTCCTAATCGTTAAGAAATGGATGAGATTGTGGGTTACTCAAATGGTGAGATTCTGAATTTATGGTGAATTTAGAAAAATATTGGATAGAACATTTAATGCAAGGTATTCTTCTCTATCCGTAATAAATTAAAATAAATTTAGAAAATTTGAAACACGTTTTGTGAAAACAGGAAATGTAAAAACCTGTAAAAACTTTTTAAAACCAATTACCGATAACAAAGATAACCAAATAAACACTTGGGTTTACTTTCAAACTAATTATCGGTATTGAATAGCAGCTTTTACAAATTTAGGCATGTCGGTGATCCAAAGGATTTTGAAACAAAACACATAGATTTTATCTAGACTCAGTAACAGTTAAAGTTTTGCATATTGGAGACGATCTTAGTCTAACTGAATACTGGGAGCATACGTTTTTAAATATGCAAAAAAATGAATACTTTCCATCTACCGTAATCCCGACTAATGAAACTAAATTTAGTCGAGAAGGCATCGTAAATTAAAAAAATAACCATTATTGTACAGAGAAAATTCTTTGCTACGACAGAATAAATTTCAAATACAATTTAGTTTTAATGTGTTTTGTGCCATAATAGGGTGTGTTACAAAATTTACAATGCAAATCTGAATCAACAAAAATATTTGGAAATTCTGAAAGGAGTAGCGGCAGCACTTAAACTAGCAGAGAAACCTATTAAGATCAACTAAATGGAAGTGGTTTCCTAAATCCCCGGATTTATTTTACTTAACTTTTTTTCTTTAGGGATATCTCAAGAACAAAGTGTACATCAAACTAGTTGTAACCAAAGAGTACTTTTTAACTTGTGTACAAACTGCTTTTGTAGAACTAGATCCAGAGACTGTTTTTTGCGCGTCTACTAGAGAATATAACAAAAGGATTTTAAACTGTCTTTAGCAAAATGATGACCATGCTAAACATTTATAATTTTTTTGTTTTGTTTTTATTTTTATTTTCTGTCATTCATAGTTTGTAAGTTTATCTTTGATTGTAGATAATATGTACTTTTGTTTTTACGACTATTTGAGCCTACTTGACATTTCCTGAGCGCGCGCGTTCTAAGAAAATCTTTTAATATCAGAAAAACCATTTAACGTAGGTATAGGAAATGCTCTCGTGGCTGTTTCTGGATCTGCTATCGGCGGCCGCCCCTGGCGATGGAGTACGCTCGTCAGTTGTATAGGACTGAAAAGTACCAGGGAAATAAAATTACCCCGGCTGCAGCGAAGACTACGGAAACTAGCAGCTGCGTTTTTACTATCCCTCGAGAGTGCAGATCAAGTCGATAGAAAAAGTCTATAGGGTTAAACCAAAGGCGGAGATGGGACCCATCAGTACGGCAATGACACAACGGCGTGGAAGCCACGGAAAACCACCACACTAAATAATTTCCCTGGATAATCATCATGGCTGAAACACTTAAAGATTTGGCCCTCAATACTTGGCAGGTCCCAGACCAGAGGGTGCTAAGAATCTACGAGTTAGTCAAGAAGATTGCTACATGGAACGTCCGAAGCATGTTTGAATTAAGCAAAACACTTAACACAATGCAAAAAAAAAGACTTAATATTGACATTCATGGTATCAACGAGATGCGATGGCCAGGACAAGAAAGAAGCAACATTGATCATGAAATTGTATACTGTTCTGGTAACTCTGAAAAACAACACCGAAACGGAGTTACAATGATCGTCACAAAAGAAATCGACAAATCCGTAAAACATTTTGTACGGTATTCAGATCGTGTGATGCTACTACAGATACAAGCAAATCCAATGAATATCAATGTTATCGAAGTATATGCCCCTACCGCAGAAAAAAAGAACAACTGGTGGATAAATTCTATGAACAACTCAATAGTGTGCTTAGATCAGAGAAACAGAAAGCATTGCGGTTACTAACACCTATTTTAAATTACCGCCGAGAAGACTATATACTTAGAAATCTCCGGCAGATAATGCTCAGAGAATAATCAGAAACCAAATTTGTTCTATTAAACAAACGATTTCAGAATAGCATAAAATCTGCTAAAACGTACCCCGGTTCCGACGTCAATTCAGATCACACCCCGGTAGTTGCAACAATACGGGCCAAACTCAAAATTAAATAAACCTAAACAAGAATAGAAACTACCAGGAAAACCAGCGATGGCCGCACAGGAAATTGATAATATAAATAGAATAATATAAAACAATCGATCGGAAAAATTGCAAACCAACTCAATCCACGGATTAATACAAAGGAAGATAACAACCACAAAGAAGTCCTGGTTGTCGGACCGCTGCAAAGAACTAGAAGAACTGGATGCAAAATACAACGCTAAAAATATGCATAAGAAGATTTAAAAAATTACAGGAGAATATGGGCGCAATACCAGTGGTACACTAGTTGATGAAGATGGTAAGACCGCTATATCTGTAGAAGAAAAACTGAAAGTTTGTCAAGAATACACTAAAAAAACTATTTGAGGACAACAGAAACTAATGAGGCAACGCACATACCTCAGAAACTAGCCCAGACATAACCAAAGAATTGATTAAGCTGCTAATGGAAGATGATTAACATATCAGTGAATCTATTTAACTTAATTTACCAAATCGGAACGATACTAAGTGAATGGTTGATATCTACACTGTTGACATTTCTGAAAATAATACATAGACGAATATATCAGAAACGTGAGGAAGATATGAAGGATACCCAATTTGGTTTCCGTAATGGTTTTGTAGCAAGGGAAGCTCTCTTTTCCATAAATGTTTTAATCTAGAAGTGCAGAGATGTCAAACAGGATGTACACCTCTGTTTTATTGACTACCGGAAGGCTTTTGATTGAGTACGCTACGACAAGTTAATGCAAGTTCTAAATGACATTGGCTTGGATAATAAAGATATAAAAATAATTGATAATCTGTACTGGCACCAAAGAACAAAAGTAGTCGTAGAGGGCACCACAACCGAGGAAGTCGATATTTTCTGGGGAGTCATGCAAGCATACGTCTTCTCGTCATTATTATTCAATGTTTACTCGGAAACAATATTCAGAAAGGCCCTGGATGAGAGAAAAGAAGGAATCAGCATAAACGGACAAATTATTAATAATCTGAGATACGCTGATGACTTTGTATTATTAGCGAAAACAGCAAAAGAACTAAATTTGCTGATCATAAGTCTTAACGACACAAACCAGGCTAACGGACTGGATATGTAACGTCAATGACAAGTGGGAGCAACACCAGGAAATAAAGAGTATAATGGAACAAGCCAGAATTGCATTTGGGAGAATGCGCCAACTATTCTCGAACAGAAGTTTAAGCTTGGGACTCCGTAAGTGCGTGGTCAAATGTTACATATTTCCTAATGTACTATATGGAATGGAAGCTTGGACCCTGACAGAGGATACGATAAGAACGGCTTTGAGTTATGGATATATAGACGAATCTTAAAGATTCACTGAATAGACCACGTTACCAACGTGGAAGTCTTGCGTAAAATAGAATCTGCACCTTAATTAATGCTCACAGTAAAGAAAAGAAAATTGGAGTACTTTGGCCATGTGATGCGTAATAAAAAGTACCGTTTGCTCCAACTCATAATTCAGGGCAAGATTGCATCCAGGCGAGGTCCAGGTCGTAGACGCATTACATCTTTATTCCAAAATGCGGTTTACAAAATTAGAATCGGTCTAATAATCGCCAACCTCCGATAGAAGAAAGCACCAAAAGAAATAGCAAATTTGTGCAGAATTAACTTGCAAATTGTGTAACTTAAAGATTTGTGAGGATGTTCATTTAAAAAAAGTGTGTTATGTAGCATTGAAGTTGTAAAACTTTAGGATGCAATTTTTGTTACCCGGTATAAAGTAGTATAGTTTTAAACATTATAGTTAAAAGATAGATGTATGCCTTAAAAACACCCATAGTGTTAGCTTTCTATTTTATAAATAAAAGAGATCTATGAAATTTAATCTGAGGGCGTAAATGGCAAATTTTTTAAAATAAAATTAATATCTCAACAATTCCTACAGATACGTATAGGAATACAAGTTATCCAGAATTGCTCGGGAAATCTAAAAAGTAATAATACACAAGGTGTTCTATTAAAAATAACAACGTTAATAGCCATTTCCGGTTGAACCGGAATTTCAAAATTTTAGATGTATCATCGCTAATACTTTTAACGCACCGGTACCGTGGTAGACGTTGTATTGTATCGTATGATAATATCGCAATTTGAATCTTTTCCGTCGTTACGATTACGTCGACAATGGTATAAAGTAGTTGACTAACCCTTCTGATTAGTGTTATTATTTATTAGATTAAGCTTGAAATGTTATCACATGGACGATCTAAACAGGTATCACGCTTATTGATATGTCAAGGATTATCGGGAATCTTATATTTTGCTGGCTGCCAAAATTTTCGTGAATATTAACTATTTGTCATCTTAGCTTTATATTGGACCCTAGCATTATCTAGGACACTAACATTATCTGGAGTCCTAAAACCCTGTGATAAATAAGGTTTTAACCACCTAATTACAACCAGAATGGTATAATTTCTTACTACTATTGCTTAGCTTCTTTTGTACAACCAAAATGATAGTTTGCTCAATGAAACGGAATTTTCCTATTACGAGAAATGCGATAAGTTTTCTTGCAGTTGCGAAGATGAATACAATAATTGTCACAACGAAAGTCAAGTAACAACATTAAATATCACGACAAAATACAGAATTCATTTCACTTTATAGCAAGATGTTATACGAACTGACAGCGGTACTACATTTTCTATTTCGACATGAGAGTTAGCGATTCTTACACTAAAATCCGTGTAAGTATAAGTAAATTCTTACACGAATTTTAGTAATGTTAGTTATTTCAAAGTTGGTATCTTTGGATCGTAAGTTGACGTTACATGAAAAAGATATCAAAATTATTGGAACTTAACAATTAAAATTCAAATTTTCATGCAAAGATAAAATAAAAACGTTCTATTAATTCAAAGTTATTTAGTTATAAAGCTATAAAGAGATAATTTTTTACGAGATTTTAGGTTAACACATAAATTTCAATATGTCAAAGTGTAAGTGTTGCCAATTCAATAAAATATAAAAGTTTCTCAATGTTGTTTTAAAATTAAAATTATACGAAAAATATTAAATATTGTATCGAAATAAAGAAAATAGTATAAATCACACGTTACAGAATACGTTTCAATCACTTGGCCGCTTCATAAACTCGCCGCTAGGCGGCTCGTGCATGAAACCCGGTCTCGTGATTGAAGCGCATAGGCGCCGAGTTCGTGGGTTCGAGCTACTTTTTGAACCCACAATAATTTTTATGTGGGTTCCTAGAACCCACAATAAAAATCCCGCACGTTGAGATTAATAAATTTTTGTTACCCGACAAACATACATTTTTACAACACTTGTATAATATTTCAGAACATAGTACTTTTACAAGGGCTGTATGATCTAAGAATAAGTTACCATTCCCGAAAAGGTACCGTTGTCAATGGTCAGCCCATCTGTTTCTTATAGCTGTATTCTTTAAAATGCCGCCAATAAGACTAATAAAAGAAAAGTGATCGTAACAAAACTGTTCAATAAAACAATAAAACTCCAAAATTTTTCCTCATCTGGTGACAAGCGAGTACGTATACGCAGTTTTTGATGAAATACGACACGCTAATACAATTAATGTAACTTGTAATCTTATACTAGTCGACTTGTTTATAAAAAAATCAAAGGAGTTGTCATTAAAGAAATTAAACAACTTCTTTTGGTATCTTTATGGCGTTTTTCTACTCGTTTTCTCTTTCTTATAGATTTAGATTTTAGAAACCAGATCATTTTTCTTATCTTAATCACCCACCGACACAAACGCATTATTAAAATAAAATTTGAGCGAAGTTTTTGTTTTTTTATTACAATCAAACTATGAATTTACTGTTTTTTGGATCTCATATTTTAAAGAAATTATTAAATATAAATTAATTGTATTTCTTTTACAATAACTAAAACCATTGGATAATAAACATTTTGCAGTTTCAAGAAGTAAAGTTATCAGATGTCTGGAGCAGTGGCGGCTCGTGAGATCGGGCTTAGGGTGGCCTACATTTTTCAAAAAGCTTGCAGATAACGTGGACGTTTTCAAATATCATTAAAGTATTATGTAGGTAACTACCAAAATGTTTTAGAGTTAACAAATAGCCGCCGCAAAAGAATAACTAATAAGAGATTGAAATTTTATTATTGTATAATAGTTTACATAAGGTTTTATGAAAGGGTACTTATTTTTGTGTTGTTCCAAACATTGCGACTAGATTCTCGACGCCCTTTTGAATATTGAAGTTGCAAGTGAACGACATTTTTCGATTTTGAGTTATTTTGAATTAGATTTTATGTAAGTACTAAAATGAAGTGTTTATATACATGATTTTGTTATTAATATTTGTTTAATATTATTAACTAGTATCACAGTATGGACAAAGTCGTAATTAGAAAAGTAAAACAATCGAGCGCAGTTGACCTATGGGTAACGGCATGAACTTCAACAATTTTCAAAATGGATGACGATAATACCAATGCGTCATTAAGCCCGCCATCTAAGTTCATAAAAACAAAACTTTACACTATCAACAACGCATAAGACAAGTAAGTCACAGGGAAAACGTGGTTTTAAAAAAACCTGGAAATCCTCGTTCCCTTGGATTGTTTATTATCAAAGTACAAAACCATACTCTGAATGCGTTAACACCGTTACCGATTATGTATTGTGTAAAATATGCAAAAATGCTTTCGAACAAAAACTGCTTTCGTTTTCAACGAAGAAAGATATGTCATTTATTTTATCTGGATTTAGGTCTTGGAATAAAGCTTTTGAAAGATTTCAAGTACACGAAAATTTAGCTTGTCATCGAGAAGCAAGTCTTAAAATATACACAAAATCAAAAAATAAATGCTATGTGTCGATGCAGCTCTCATCCATAAAAAAACAAGAAATTTTAGAGCGCGTGTGGTATTACTTACAATTAATTCCTCAATTAAATATTTAGCAATTCAAGGATTGGTTATTCGTGGACATACAGATGAAAGTAGTAATTTATTGAGTTTGTTAAACCTTAGAGCTACAGATTGTAGCGATCTTAAGCGATGGCTGGCTAGAGATAAATATAAATGGTTATCTCACGATATCGGCAACGAAATTCTTAGCATAATTACTCATAAAGTTCTTAGACATTTTATTGCACAAATAAAAGATGCAAAATACTATGCAATCATTATCGATGAATCCAGTGACATGTGAAGGAGCAAGTCTCAATATGTGTCTACTGATTATGATGTAGAAAAACATTTTTTTTGTTTTTACGAAACATTAAATACCCATTTTTATTTTTGAGGCTTTCGCGGCCATGATTTTTTAACAAATAATTATTTTAGGGAAAAATTACAATGTTTGATGTTTCGACAGTCATGTCGCTGTCTTCTTCAGAAAAAAACGGAAACTAAAGATATAGGATCCTGACAAGCCTTTATATTATTATTGGCCAATATGGAAAAACATGTTCCGGAAAATTAATGAATCGGAACCGTCACGAACCATTGACCTGAACGGCATAATATAAAGGCTTGTCGGGATCCTATATCTTCAGTTTCAGTTTTTTCTGAAGAAGTTTGTAAGTTTTATAAATTTTGTGAAAAGTGTAAAAATGGAACGCGGTTCAAAACCGAAAATAATTAATTGTTAATAAATACCCAGTCTGCTACATTATTGGAAATCATTCTTGATATGCTTCATAGATTTGATAGAGCTGCAAATATGCCTGGTACAGTGACTGGCGTACGAACCCAATTTGTTGCGTTGGAAACTAGAGCCATTTTTTGTGCATTGCTTAGCTCGCAATTTGAACCTGGTTGCCCAGGATAGTGTTCAACTTCAAACAAAGTGTCGAAACGCTTTAAATATTGCGCGAGATATAATTACATTTGTGCGAAGTTCTTCGAAACGATTAGGGATATTTTCTCCATTTCAAAATGAATAGTGGAAATCTTCGCCCTTTTTGTCCTACTAAATGGACAATTAGATTTCTTTCTATGAACTCAATTTTAACAAATTATTCAAGTGCTATAGATTTTATGTCCGAACTGTCAAAATCTAAAAAAAATGAAGTTGGGGCAAAAGCAAGTGGTTTCCTGTCTCATTTAGAATCATTTTACTTTTGTACTCGTTAAAGTTTTTGATCACGTCGATACAACAAACACAACTAGTCAAAAAAAGACCGTGTCGTTTCAAAAAGGGTTTGTCATGCTTAGATCTTTAAAGACTGTGATAGAATCTTTCAGAGAGCAAAATTGGTTTTTAAATTTTTGAGAAGCCGTCAACAAAAAAGCCATTTCACTTGAATTAGACAAGGCAAAGCTTTCTCGTCAGCGATGGGTTACGCGGCGATTAGATTATAGATATAGCTTAGATTAACTGTCTTGTTTCAACATGTACTGCTGAAAGATACTTCTCCAGTCTACGTCGTCTTAAAACATATGCGAGATCAACGACTACCCAAATGCAATTGAATAATATATTGTTATCAAACATCTGCATTGATGAAGTAGCAGATGAGTTTATCAGTGCTAACCACATCCGACAGCACCCGTTTGCACGAAATAGTTTAAAAAAAATGCATAAAATGAAACATAAGTCTGTAACTTACATTTTTTTAATAGTTTTTGTATAATATAGTATTTATATATACATGTGTGTGTATATATTTTAGATAATCATAACATAATGTATGAAATAACATTTATTCTTATGTTATAATTATAAACAACATTAGTTTTCATACTAATGTTTTCTAGGAACCCACAAAGTTTTACACAAGTCGGCGCCTATGTTGAAGCGCGTTCATTCTGTAATTTGTGTTTTATTATACTATTCTAAAACGTTACAAATGACATCCATTGACTACAACACGAACCTCGAACGTTGCCAAAAAGTGTTCGTTACTCACGTAAATAATTGCACATTGTATCTAATTGCATTTGTTACCTCAAAAATTAGATTTAGCAGCTTTTGTCTATTATTTCGTATACTTCACTCTTCATATAAATAGTTTAACCAGAACAATTAAATGTTTTTCAAATATTCTAATTAAGACCATTTAAAAATTATTTTATTTTTATATACCAAGTAATTGTTTTTAATATAATTACATTTTATAATTTTCGTAATTACAAAAGTACTCAAAAGTTGATCATATTCGCTTTGTAATTAGTAATCAATCATTGTTTAACAATAAATTATAAAAATGTTTCAATCTAAATAAAATATGTCAAAAAAACAATAATAATAAATCAATTTAGCATATATTTTATTACAGATGTTTATTAAATTTTACAAGCAATAAAAAACAATACAAATTAATAGAAACAACAAAAAATTATTAAAAGATATTTGAATAAATTAAAAAAAAATTATTTTATAGAACAACACTCAATATAAGAGTTGAAAATCGGTGTACATAGTAGTAAAGTAAGAATCTAAAATCTGCATTAGAATTCAACAAGCAAGATTAGTACTGTTTAATGACATGAGCGGTTAATACAAAAGTAAATACTTAAATCAATATTTACAAAAAGAAGTATGTTTGGAGTGTAGAAACGTAAGTCATAATAATTGTTAAATCTAAACAAATACAAAAGTTAACACTTAAATATAACTTTTCTAACAAAATTACTCAGATTTATAATTAACATGTTTATTATATGCTATGGCAACAAAATAAAACTTAAGAATATCTGACTGTATCTGCTATAATTAGAAACTATTGATTGGTCGTTAACTCAGTTACCTATTAAAAACCTAAGATTCTAAATTTATGAGGTCGGATAATGAATCACATGCTAAAGATTTTACTTCAACCGTGTTGTAAGGTATGACTGTTTCGAATTTTAAGAACACTTCTTATGGCATATAAAACAAATTAATTAACTCAATGTCAAAAATAAACCAATTTAAGAAATATCTTCTACATCGCATATATCATTAGTGCAAAAATGAAGAAATTTGGTTTTACCATTCGGTCAGCAGATCTTTACATCTGTACGTCAACGTACTTCTAGAAAATCAAGCTTCTGGTTCATGAAAATTATGGATTATTTAATACGTATTTGTAACAATCCGTAGAAAAAGTGAATTGTGCACATAAAAATTGCAGTGTCAAAGAATATCATAATCGTGAACGAGTTTTACGGATTTTGATACAATAATTATCAATTTTAACAATAGTTCAAGCTTTTCTGAATTTAGTCGAATAAAATATTCTAACATTCATGTTTTTTTATATCTGTTTACATAATTAATATAACTGTTTTAAGGTAGTAGTATGGTAATTTGGGTTTTGAAAAATAAATTTTCTTTTCTTATTTATTTTAAAAGTAAAATATATTGTAAAAGTTTTAAACCGAAATTCGAAATATTGATGAATTTATAACGAATATTTGAGATCGTCCCGTAGTAGAATGTTGAAGCTTAACCATATCCTTTATACCTAGTTAGAGAATCTCGTACCTTTGAGATTATCAAAATGTATCTCTAGCACAATCGAGAGATATTAACAATCGAGTGAATAATAAAAGTAACTATACAACAATCGAAAGAATCATTCGAATGATTCATTCGGATAGATGTTTTTTCAACTACTTTAGCACCAAAGCTTTTTGTGGGTTAAAAAACACTTGACATTGCTGCATGGATAACAGCATCTTCAATAAAGGGTTGTTATCTATTTTGAAAATCTTAAAGACTACGGGAGTTACAATCGACTCGTACGCTTTCGGATATGCTAAATTGTACAATTCCCGAATCTTAAAGGCGGACAATGACACGGAAAAGGCTTTTAAAGTAGCCTAAATTAATTGCAAGGCAAAGAATAATTGCCGAAGATAATGTCTACAAAAAATGGAATGTAATGTAATACGCCCCAGGACCAACAATTAATATAAGTAGAAATTTTTTTAATCTGTTCTTAAAACTTTAAACAAAACTTTACTCAAAACAACTTTTTTTGACAAAAAAATTTCTATCTGACCAATTGGTCTCAAATGTTTACACGTTATTCCACACATCAGTAGTTCTTGCCGAGACAAGAATATTTTTTTCCCTTTATAACTTTCTAATTTAGAGCCCGATTTGTGCCTGAAGAAAAAAACCACTTTTATTTTTTCAAATCCGCCGTTTTGTTATTTTTTGATCAAATTTAATAATCCTAGTTCCAACTACGCTATAGATTAATAATCAATTTGATTTTTTTATTTAAGATATCTTTAAGAGCCGAAATCACCGGGGTCAGTCACGTACCTTTTCTTTTCAGGTGTTTACTTTGAATCATAATATTAATAATATAACGTAAAAACAGTGAATAATTTTTTTTTATATCTTTTAGATATCAATAATCACATACTAAAAAAACAAAACTATTCAATTTTATTTTCTTATTAAATGGAAAATCCCAATGAAGACGTAAAAAACGTGCAAATTAATAAACTACCACCTTAACTTTCATTTTTTACAAAATTTTAAAATTTGTACGGTAAAAAAGTTTGCAAATCATTTCTTACTAAAAAAAGCAAATTTTATTGATAAACAATTAACTGATTTAAGAAATTTTTTAGTTGTCTTGTAAAACCTTTTACATAACCATAATTTTAAAAGACCACCGTCTCAACTAAAACTGTTTTGCTTTTTTTTAAATGCGTATTCTGCTTCTAAAAAATAACCGATTTTTTACGATTATTGTTGGTCCTTTACAGTGAGCTATTTTAAAAATCTTGAACAAAATTGGTTAAGTAGGTATCTAAAAAACTGATTTAGAACGAAAATAAGTTTTTGGTGTTTTCGTGAAAATTTTTAGTAATGCGTTTAAAGTTTATATTAATTATATTTTGAAGGAGAACAGATTTCATAAACAACTATTTAATGAACCATTTAGTAGAATATTGAACAAGTTTTGTACAATTACAGATTATGTCATATTGAAAACTGTAGGAGTTTGTCTTTAAAGATAATATACATTAAATCAATTACAATTACATAAAGTTTTTAATTTTAAGTATTAACACATAATGTTATTGTATTTTGCCGCATACTTGTAGGTACACTAAACAGTTATTAAGTATCTTTCTAAATATAGATTTTATATTGTCTATGTATATCTATATCATTATATACATACATTACACGCACTCACTAATATTTTTAGAAAGATTCAACATTCGGATATGTTAAACTACCGATACTTTACAAAACAAAATTTCATTATTTTTCAACGTAATTATACACTATGCGTTTATAAAATATTTTTAAATCTATAGAATACTACCGCAAACATTATGTAAAACGCGTATAATACTTTTGTTAACAAAAACATAAAAATACTTGAAAATATAATGGAAGAAACAACGAAGGGTACATTTACTATATGAAGGCCAACATTTACAATGTAATGTTCATTCAAGTAGTACAAGCTAACTATACACAACGCAAAATGTACAGGCACCGTTTTTGAAGGACATAAATAAACCTACAGTTCGATGTGCATTAAATTCGAGTATGCTATGTTGGTCTAAAATATCAGACGTCAATCCTTAACTACTTATAATATTATTGCTTCATGTTAAGTTTACTATAATATGAAGCGAGAAGCAAAGATTATTTCTATAAATTTTATGTGATGATATGTATTTGTTATAGTACATATGTAGTCAACAATAAAATTTATTGAAATAGTAAATGAGTAAATATTTAATTGGATTTTATTAGTCCCCCAGGTAATATATTTTTTTAAACATAATTTTGTGAAACTGAAATGTACAGTTAGACGATTCTAAATATATTTTGTTATCTACACATCTGAGCAATTTTTCTGGTCTCCAAACGTATATATACTAACTGGAAACTAATGCAATCAAGACAGCGTTTGCATAAACACTCACTATACACTAGTAAATTGACACTATCGAGTCGAAATCTATTCCAATAAAATCCAACATGAAGATACATTATAGGAGACGGGGGTGTGATGCGGGCTAAAGTGACTTATAATCATAATTATTCTATCTTTATCTATATTACACTAACTTGTTTTTGGTCAAAATTTGACCTATCACGATTATAACAAATGAATCAATTCTGATTCTGATATGTATGTGATCTTAGTTGATATTTTTATAAAAAAGTTTTAAAACAAAATAATACAAAATCAAAATTGTTCTATACAACACAGTGATTACTAAGTCATAGATATAATTTCAGAAATATAGCGTTTTATGTACATTTACAGGAACAGTCGATGTGATATGTACAAAATTGTGATTAATTTAAAACACTTATTAAAGAACTACTCAACTATTTTATCTTTAGTTAAACCCTTGTCTAAACGGATTTCGGTTAGGTTCTGGTTGTGGTCTAAATGGATTTTGTTCTGGTTGCGCAGGTAATACCCGTCCCGTCGGTCTAGCAGGTGCTTGTTGAGAAGATTGCTGTTGATATGAATTGTCTTGATAAGTGGGTTGATGATAATCTTGCTGAACGTACGTTGGTTGCTGATAACTGTTTTGATCTTGTTGATAGTAACTTTGTTGTTGATAACCATTTGTTTGTGAAGAATCAACATTTGTTTCTTGTTGCTTATATTCCAGATGGTTTGCGATTTCACCCACTACCGGTTTTTGATCTTGCATTGTATATGTTTGATATTCCTTATTAGGAGGATCAGACATTAAAATATTTGCTTCATTTTCAAATGGTTTAAAGTCATATATATGTCTTAAATACACAAGTACAGGTGCATACAATAAATTTGAAAACGCAATACCTATGTTTAAAGCTGTAAATCCTATTGCTTCTACAACACCTCCTGCAATTATTGGTCCAATAGCGTAAGCTACCGAGTACGAAATATCAGCTATTGCGTAAATACTTCCATAAATTGATACATATCTTACGTCCACTAAATAACCTAAAGTAGGCAGAAGCGCGGTATCGATTAGTGCAATTCCAAAACAAATTCCACATATTGGTATCATTAATACTTTGTAACTTTTGGAGAAAGGTATAATAAAACAACAAAGACCTTCTAACGCTAAGCCTCCTGCAGCCATAAGCCATTGATATTGAGGGTATTGTTTTGCCATTTTTACAGTAAGTATTACACCAAAGACATGAGGAAAAAAAGCGGGCAGCCATATCATTCCAATTTTCCAATTGTCGGTTGTGATGTTGTCTTCCATCCACAACGAAATAGTAGGCTCTAAAAAAGCTAGCGCCACATTTGACATCATTAATGCACCTGCACACACTGCAATGTAGGGATCCATAAATAATCGCCAAATTGGAACTGACGGCGGTTTTGCTCGTTGGGACTCTTTTATCTGATCTTTCAGGGGTTTCATAACAAGTAAAAGCATAAATCCGTCCATTAATGATACAAAGGCAAGAATTAGAAAAGGCATTTCTTTTCCAGCAAACTGGTAAAGTGCACCACCGAATGGAGGAGCTACCAGACATCCGAAGCTGATAAACGCTAAAGCTATTCCTAGAGCTTTTGTACGCTCCGCTTCTTCGGTAAAACGATCGGCGATCATGGCTAGACCTGCCGTGTCTGCGAACGCTGACCCGACGCCTTGTAGACTTCGTGCGAAGAATAGGAGGCCATAACTGCGGCCGCATGCGAATGTTGCTGTTGATAGGAACATAATGCAAAGACCCACCATCATCGGCATGTCGTAGCCAATCCGGTCGATTAGTGCTCCCGAGAACGGATTCACCATTAACTGTACGATTGCTTTTGATGCGAACAGGACGCCCGTAGCTCGGTCTTGACCATGATGGTCGTGCTTGATGGGCATACCTGGAGCTACTGTTGAGTTTCCCGGAATCGAAATTTCATCTGAATAAGCACCAATGTAGCGCAAATAATCCGGTATTATAGGGACTATCACCATGTACAACATATTGTCAAGTAGTAACGCTATGGAAACGATAACCAAAATAAGCTTCCGTTGAGACCTTGGTTCCTTCAATTTTGTCCATACCGCCTCTTTGAGTTCACCAAACTCCATGTTGATGATGGGAATCGTCGTCATTGCGGCGGCGGACCAGCAGGCGACCAAAAGATTTCGCGACGTCGTAACGTCTAAAGCGGCTCTTTGGGGGCGGGGGAGTGCAGTGCCATCCCGTTAACCTGAAGATAGCAGAGAACAATAATTAGACACTGTCTGAAGGTTGGGTGGGGAGGCACTGCGTTGGTCCCCCCCCGTACCCCGCCAACCGCATTGCGATTTTTAAATGATTTTTAAAATTTGTGTTTAAGTTATTTTTACACAGATTTTAAAATCGTATTTAAATTGTATGTCTAAAGAAAATTGTATTTTCATTCGTTGCGCAATAAGAAAATTGATTGTACGAATATAGTTACGTTAATAATTTAAGGTAAATGTATAATAGCTATAAGTATTTAGTGAATATGTTATTGATTTCTGTATTTTATTAAAACAGCAAAGTTCGGCCATCTTGTAATTTTCGGCCATTTTGTCATTTGTATTTATTGATTATTTATTCTAATGTTAAAAATTACGCGTTCTTTTTATTATACTTTTACAATTTTCAAGTGCAGTTTAAATATATACGTTTAAAGCTTTACAAAGATCAATAAAACAATGAAATTCTTACCTGTATCAGGAAGCGCGTTTCCTAATTTATTTGCGAAAAAACCGCGAATGTTACTAGCAACGCGCGATTCTCCGAGCAGGCTGAGGCTGCCTCCCGGACCGTATTGCCCGCGGGTCTCCACGGCGCCGCTCTCTAGGTGCACTTATGTGGCTCACTCCCGCTACGTGCGACCCTCTCTTACGACGGAGCTTGTGATATCTTAATGTAATACGGGTTGCAGAGTTTCGAGGGCGGTTCCGGCAATAAGCAAGCGCCGTATTTACTGTTGCAGTATTGGTTCATATTATAGACGTCACCACCCCGAAACCAATCACGATAGAACTCAAATGCGCTAATTTATGCTTAACAATATTAAAATAAATGTAAATTTGGTGCAAGATCCTGTCTAAAGGGACTCAAATTTCATTTAAGTTTAAATACATGTCTATTTTTATTAAGCATTAATTTTTGTCTTAAGAAACGAATTTTATTTAGTGAGCAAATAATTCAATACATCAGTAACTGCGCTGTCTACGTACCTACCTATTATTAAGTACCAAATTCAAATTTAATGCATTTTGTTTAATCTAGACATGACATAATATTTAAAACCATAATTGTTAACGTAATTGATAAATGAGAGTTGTTCCTAATAAATTACATAATTTATTTTTCTCGATATTGATTATTTTCCATTGAAGAATAAACATAATTTTATTTTTTACCTTAATATAGTAAAAGTTTTAAGATATCTATTCATTTTAGTTATAATTACGTACTACATAGGTGCGTACAAGTTAAAACATTTAGGTAAACTACCTGATATTTACTTTATAATTTTAATGCTTTACCTAAAAATTTAAATATTTAAAAACCGACGATGTTTTACATTTCAATTCAAGTAAAAGTTTTATTTATAGGAAAACAAAAAACAGATTTACCATTTTATCGCTGTATTTATTGGCACTGTTTTTCTTCTTCAGATCAATTACTTATTCCTAATAATTTTTGATTTTATTTTTTTTTCAATAGCAAACGTTAAAGTAATTTTAAAAACATTTTAAAAACGTTTTAAGCTTATTTTGATCATTTATTAAAGTTTTTATCATCTTCGCTTACTGCAAGCATATTAAGGTTAAATAATTTTTACACAGATTAACAACAAACAATTTAAATAACTGGTTTATTATTTGTTGTAATGTGTATTATTAATTTCGGTTTATTATAAAAAAGCACTACTAAGATCACAGAAAACATAAGTACCGTAAACTTTTTGTAAGGTTGACTAAAAAATTTACTAATAACGCTTTTGTAAATAAATTTTTGCGTTTTTCGGAGTTTTTATTAACTACTAATCAAATGTTAATGCAAACGGCACTAAATGGGCTCTTTCTACTGTTTGAGAAACTAAAAAAAACATTAGTTTAAAGTTGCTCTATAATCAATATTATTGTGTTTTATATAATTTTTGTAAGACTAATAAACGCATAGCATTAGAATCTGGTTTCTTTTATTCTACATATATAAATCTATAAAAAATTTAAAATCATCGCAAATGTCAATATTCGTTTGTTAGTGTAGTTGCGTTACTAGCAAAAAAAGCTCTAAAGCGGGAAAATGAATAATAGGAATTCACATAAAACTAAGCGTTGAAAGTCAATTAGTACCTGATGTGTTAGAACGAGTATGTAACAGATGGAAAAAATCTTGAAATTTAAAACGATGTTAAAGTCGATGTCAAATTTGACAGATTTAGTAATAAATGTAGTACCAACACTATATTTCTGGTAATTTCAAACATTTGCGGCCTCGCGTCACATTAACATTTGTTATGGCATGCCTTACTTTCGACGCTTGTTACGTAAATTAATATTTATTAAATAAATAGAAAATATTTAATTCAAAAACCGCGTGTTTCTAATATGTGGCGTAATTTATAAATTTAAGTTATAAACTATTATGACATGTGACATCTCGTGGTAAGCTGTCATTGATTTCTTCAATGTTTAGCATTAATAATGTAAACTGCGTTATTTCTTTTACATTTTAGTTTAGTATGTTAAAATTTGTTTTGAGATGTTAAATGTAAATTATTGTTTATAGTATAATATACAGTATACTATAGTATATATGTCAAAAGTAATTTATACTAAAAGCTATATTATTTCTCACAGTTTTTATTTATAATAATATAAAAAACATAAAATAAATTAAGCATTATTGTCGAATTGTTTTTTTTTATATTATAAGAAATAAAGTAGTAGCTGAAACATCATATCTAAAGTTTTCAAAAAAAGCTCACACGTGTCTATTAGAAACAGTTATAAAAATTTTGTTTCCGAGATTTAATGTCAAAGTTGTATTTTATCCAAAGAAACAATCAAAGATGGATGTTGATAAATTAATTCCATTCATTAATCCAAATCATAATAATACAATACAAAAGTTTGCAAACACTGTTTATTAATTTAATTTAACCGAGTATAAGCATTTAAAAAATCTTGTATATCTTATAGTAAACTTGCAAAAGTATTTCTATTAATGTTTATTATTAAGTATGCATTATGTAAAGCTTTTAGTATGATTTATAATCATATTTTTTACAAAGGTCTAATAACCATGGTTGTCAGCATTGAGTAGTACAACTAAAGTGTGTGTAAACAAAAGATTTATTATTTTTTGTTAAATAGTTTTCATTCTAATTTTTACCCTACTTTAATCAAAAGTTAATATTTTTTTATTTTTTTGACATAATTCTCTTCTAATCATTTTAGCATCTATATCTATGTATATCAGAACTTGCACATTTGTCAATTTCCATCCAATAAAGCTTTGTAAAAGTATTATCAATTATTCAAACGTTAAAATAGCACCAAATTCATAAATTTTGTTGACACCGTTGACACCGGGCTACCAACTTAAGGGGTTTCCTATATAATTTAATAAAAAAGCATGTTGAATGGGACTTTTTTTTAGGGTGCTAATATTTTTAGGTTAAATTAGAGATATTATAAAACTATCAAGTCACAACAAAAAACAAACAAAAAATCAATATATTATCAGTCCTAAAGCACAGCTTAAAAACACTCAAAAGTGTTCCTTGTGACTATCCATTTGGGGTTTTAATTCTGAGTTTTATGACCTTCAACCATAATGCTAGGACATATTTCAAAACAGATTTTTACGATATCTTGCAGTACACATGCACATCGATTTTCAAAAATTTCCAAAACGTAGCATTTACAAATAACTCAAATTATTTATTTTACAAAGCTTTCAGGTGTACAATGTTCTATGATTCAAATTATAAATAATCATAAATAGGAAACAATGATTGATAACCAGTTAGTACTACAGAATACTAAACACGGTAAATAAGTATCTTCGTTAAATCAAGGTAAATTTAGTTTTTTGAGAAATTTTAACAAATAGTTAGGAGCATTTTAGAGGTATTTTGATTTGCGTGTAGAAGTAAACTTTTTTAGGAGTTGGCAGCCATCGCTGACATAACAATACTTACAGTGTAATCCAAATAATACCATGGTCGTGTAACAAGTTTACTAGAACGATTAATTGATTATTATTTATTTAAATATACCTTATTAAAAAAAAGAACAAATGTGTATCTGGACTAAAGTGGTGTGTTATATATTCAATGATTTCAGCTTTATCAAGCGTTATGGCAGCAAATTGTGGAATACAATACACTCTTAAAATATTATAACCAGAAACATGACATAATTTATGTACCTAAAAATAATAACTAATAAGTAGTTAATACACCCTGAACATATAATTTCTTTAGTTATAATGCCAACGCATTTCTTCCAGACTCTTCTATAACCACCGATGACGACAATATCAGCGTTTACTATATTAACTAATACGAAACAACAATTTGAACAACTACGATCATTGAACTTCTTTTTATGTATAGGGGAATTCGCATGTTCAGGTAACAGATCAACGACAAATTTTATTAAAACTTGTGCATTTAATTTCTGTTGCAATAAATTATAAACACAATATCAAATAAACAAATCTATTTAATAAATGCACAAATTCAATAACCAACAAAATAAATATAAATCGAACAATTTATAACATATGTACAAAGATTACAAGTTTATATACATGAAAATAAATTGAATAATTATCTTTTCGATAAATAACTACTACTAAATTTAAACTAATTTCAACTAAGATCAGATCTGTCTTTCACAAGCTTATCAACTAAATTATTTACAAAGTTACGATGCCAATTTATCAAAATCAATTTCGATCTATACGATCGAACAACAAAAAGCAAATATTACGATGTTTCGTCTTACAACGAAAGCTAAATATTATTAGACTATTTACGAACTAGCGATATATTTTGTCTGACGACAAACGCTTCTATTAAAATTTTCAAATTCAATTACAACGAAAGCGAATGTGAAGAGATGCAATCAATGTACATCCTTCGATACTTATACGATCAACGAAATAACGATATTCATACCTTATGAATGCAATTGTTTGACAAGGTCAAACATTGAAGTTTCCTTATCGACAATGCGATACTCAATGGAAATTTACAGCTTCTGCGACTCCAGAAAATGTAATTCTTCAATACGATAACAACGATTTGTAGACATAAAGCGAATTCCAATTATGCTACAACGATATCTCAATTGGGATGCTACTTCAATTCTAACGAGATTTACGATTTACATTGGATCGATATATTACAAAGGGTGACGCCATTTTCCGCCATAACTAAATGTGCCATGCTTCATTTCAATTTTCGATTAAATATTCGATCCAAATCGATTTTCAACAACGAAATCTTAAAGCTATTAACGACAAAACGAAATTACAATAAATTCAACAATTTTAACGAATTCTTACCCTTTTTAATTATATTAAGAAGGCTTAAGAGCTGAATCAACGTGTTGACTCGCAAATAACACAATTGAAAAAGAACGAACGATTGGTATTCGCGCATGACGATCTTGCGCGACCTACGATATTTAAATTAACTAAAGATTTCAAACCATAGGCGTGCTATAAAACATATGGGTTCGAGCGACAATATAAAATTTCAAACTCAGGCGTTACACACATCCCCCTCAGGCGGTGAACCCATAGGTTACTGAAGATGTGTGACCTATGTGCTATTTGGATAGCTATACGATTTCAACTTCGATGGGTGAAAATGAAAAGATTTTTGAAATAACAACGAATACAAGACACGTCAAGGGATGGTGATGAGATCGACACGACCTACTATTGTAAAACAATGAAGGAAGCACCTAGCTCATACCAGTGTACATTTGATTACTCGCCTTTTACGAGAGGTAGTCGACTTCTACCATAGAGTCATTCTTAAGCCGGCCCTATACGGCTATCGAACAAATTAGTCCTGTTCGGAAGAGATGCGAATCTTTACGAGTAATAGCATTGATTTTCCTAAAATCAATGCAAAATCTATAACTATCACCTTTTCGTACCATAACTACTGGTGAACACCACGGACTACGACAAGGTTCGACAAATCCTTTTTCTAGTAATCGATCTAATTCAAGATGCATCGATTCTAAAACTTTAGGCGAATATTGATAGGCCTTCTGTTTAAGAGGACAACTATCTTCAACTATTTCAATATTGTGAACTAAGTTAGGAGTAAATTCTGTAGATGATTCTACCTTTTCCACACCTTCCTTAATTATTTTATTCAAAATTTCCTTTTCAGACGAATTGAAAGGAAAAATACCATAACTAGGTTGTTTGTGACAATCAGGCACATTTAAAAGAAATTCAAATTGACTTTGAGGATCATTCTCAAACCACCATGTATCCAAGTGTGAATTGGTACATATTTTCGATTTCAAAATACTATCTACACCAACCAATAACGAGGGCAAATAAAAGAACTGGAAAGTAAATTTCCGTTTACCAAAATACAATGAAATAACAAAAACTTCAGTAATTGTAGTGTCTGAGTTTGCTGACTCAGCGAAAAATGGTACAACTCTAGTAGGTTTGTATCCTAATCATAAAAGTGTAGTAGCCGTGTCTGTCCTTACATAAAACAGACTGGAACCACTATCAAATACTACGAAAAATGTTTCGGATTCTTTATGCTTCGTTAACAATATTGGAAAAAACCATTGTTTAGCTATTGGCTTCAATCTACAAATCTCCGTTTTTGGAATTTTCGAAGTGGAAGCATTCATAACTGTCATCGCACTAACTATTTGTGATGAGTTATCTAACGAACGTCCAACTAATTTCAACGAACTATTACTACTATTAACAACAATTTTCGAATTACTACAATTAACTAAACTACTATTTACAATAAGACTCTGAGAACCTAAAGTGGAAGTCTGGCCGGTTCTAAAACTAGACCTCCCAACTAGTTTTTTGGATTACAATTAGGACATTTCAATTTTGTAATTCCGGGTTTTCCACATGAATGGCAATGTAAGTCGATTGGTTTGTCACAATGTTTGAATAAATGAGGTCCTTTACAGTTAAAGCACAGAAGAAGTGGTCTAACTATTTCCTCCGAGTCAATTACGGGTTTCGAGAATTCAATGGACGAACAAATTTGTTTTGACGACGATGAAACTGGTTCAGTTCTAGACGATACGATAGTATTTTTGACAATTTCCTTTGATTTAGGTTTCAAAATACTTTTACTAGGGGTTTTCGAAATTGAATAAACCTTACTCGAGGTTCCAGATGTCGATTGTGTGTCTCGGCTTGGCTTAGCAGTCGCCATGAGAGATAATTTACGGCTTCTTTCGGTTATAAAACCAATCAAATCTGAATACGACGGAATGTCTTGCGAAGAACATTGGTCCTCAAAAGCTCTACGAGAACCATGATCTAAATTGCGTAATGCTAATTGGAGTTTGAAGAAATCTCCAACGTCCGATATACCAAGGACATCTAAAGCTTTGATGTTGCCTTCATGAATTGACAAAAACGAATTTAAGTTTTGACAAGAACCATTTGTAATTGGTTTAAAATCAAATATACGATCGAGATACATAGAAGCTAGTCTACGTTTATTTTGATAACGATTTTTCAAAGCTACTAAAGCTAATTGGTAGTTTTGAGGTTCTAATGAAAAATTAGAAATGACCGAAAGTGCTTCATCTTTTAAAGAAGTACGCAAATAATGAAACTTAGATGTTTCCGAAATGTTTGGATTAGAATCCACTAACGAATCAAATAACGAAATGAAATTTGGCCATTCATTTAGCTGACCACTAAAAGTAGGCAATTCTATACGAGGAAGTGACGTAGATGACGTCGACAAATTTAATACTGAGTTAGCATTTGCTAAAACAGGTGAACTTGCAGATGATGCAGTCAATTTCGAATATTTATTACGAATTTTATCAATCAAATCAATAACAGCATTACTAGCCTGTAATGTGTTTAAATGCAAAGAAACGTCAACAATAAGGGCGTTAGTTTCCCTAATACGTTGGGTAACTATTTCGAATTTGTCTTCTAATTTAGACAGTCGATTGTATTGACTTGTGAAATCAGACAATGTATCAATTGTTAATGAGAGAGATTGGTCATAAATTGCTTGAATATTTGCGAACAAATCTTCCCTTTCGCTTTTTAAAGCTACTAGTAGAATATCTGACTTACCCATTATAACAATTTATGCAATTTCAAATAATAAACAAAATCAATTCAAAGTACAAATTACAAACTATTTCTGTTACACGAAAATGCTGTTCCTGCTCTCGGGTGCCAAATATATAACCACCGATGACGACAATATCAGCGTTTACTATATTAACTAATACGAAACAACAATTTGAACAACTACGATCATTGAACTTCTTTTTATGTATAGGGGAATTCGCATGTTCAGGTAACAGATCAACGACAAATTTTATTAAAACTTGTGCATTTAATTTCTGTTGCAATAAATTATAAACACAATATCAAATAAACAAATCTATTTAATAAATGCACAAATTCAATAACCAACAAAATAAATATAAATCGAACAATTTATAACATATGTACAAAGATTACAAGTTTATATACATGAAAATAAATTGAATAATTATCTTTTCGATAAATAACTACTACTAAATTTAAACTAATTTCAACTAAGATCAGATCTGTCTTTCACAAGCTTATCAACTAAATTATTTACAAAGTTACGATGCCAATTTATCAAAATCAATTTCGATCTATACGATCGAACAACAAAAAGCAAATATTACGATGTTTCGTCTTACAACGAAAGCTAAATATTATTAGACTATTTACGAACTAGCGATATATTTTGTCTGACGACAAACGCTTCTATTAAAATTTTCAAATTCAATTACAACGAAAGCGAATGTGAAGAGATGCAATCAATGTACATCCTTCGATACTTATACGATCAACGAAATAACGATATTCATACCTTATGAATGCAATTGTTTGACAAGGTCAAACATTGAAGTTTCCTTATCGACAATGCGATACTCAATGGAAATTTACAGCTTCTGCGACTCCAGAAAATGTAATTCTTCAATACGATAACAACGATTTGTAGACATAAAAGCGAATTCCAATTATGCTACAACGATATCTCAATTGGGATGCTACTTCCAATTCTAACGAGATTTACGATTTACATTGGATCGATATATTACAAAGGGGTGACGCCATTTTCCATAACTAAATGTGCCATGCTTCGTTTCAATTTTCGATTAAATATTCGATCCAAATCGATTTTCAACAACGAAATCTTAAAAGCTATTAACGACAAAACGAAATTACAATAAATTCAACAATTTTAACGAATTCTTACCCTTTTTAATTATATTAAGAAGGCTTAAGAGCTGAATCAACGTGTTGACTCGCAAATAACACAATTGAAAAAGAACGAACGATTGGTATTCGCGCATGACGATCTTGCGCGACCTACGATATTTAAATTAACTAAAAGATTTCAAACCATAGGCGTGCTATAAAACATATGGGTTCGAGCGACAATATAAAATTTCAAACTCAGGCGTTACACTTCTTTTACAAATGTTGCAATTGTCTTTTGATTTATTCTGCCATTTTTGTTTTGGCGTTGTCTTCGCTTGAGTGATAACTGTAACCAAATACTATATAGTACAAAAGACAGAACATGTTAGGGTAACTTTTGTTCCGAAAACTGTTTGGCAAAAGTAGATGGCGACACTCATTGGAGGAACACTTTTTTCTACTATTAATGGCAGGAATAATATTCTTAAAGATCGATTATAAATAATCTGCTTTCTCATAGTCTGCGATACGAGATTAGAAAAATAATAAATTGTTTTGTATATCTTTTATATAAAATGGAAGGAAGAGTTAAACTATAAATAATACAAAGTTAACTGTAACTTAATTCTTTTCAAAGATAGACTATTATTCTTACTTGCATTACATGAAAAGTTAAAACGTAATCTTGTCGATGTTTCGATCTTTGTTTTCAAATTTATTTTATTAAACTTTTTTACCTTGAAACCTTATGTTTAATAATCGTTTCTTCTATTTTGTAACTGTTAGTTTAAGATTAATAGGAGAGGTTGTTGCAAAATCGTTGCCACACATTTCAACTAATAAAAATGCTGCTCATTTGAGTTTGTTTGAATCTATTGGATAAACTAAAAGTTTCAAATGATGTTTATCCAATCGATCAAGTACTACTTTTTGGTATTGATCTAATTGAACGCATAATCAAATTGTTTTATATTTTGATTGGCTAATATATCCAAATTCTCTCAACAGCGATATATTAATTATAATTATTTAAAAGATTTTTTATTCATCTATTAATTTCAAAAAATCATAATTTTAATTTTATTAAATGATTTTTTTATTCAAGAAATGCATTAGATAGTGCGTCAGGCCTTCGTATAAAATTGTTTACGATCATAAAAAGAAAGAGAGAAACAACGAAACAAAAGAGAAACAAAACCAAATAATTAATGATCAAACCAACGTTACACTCGACACAAAAATGCATTGCGTGGGCCATCTATATACTATATAATCTTTGTTGTAACCCATCTTCTTGAGATGTAGTAGATTTTTTTGTACGTACGTACTGAATTCATTGGCGAGTTTCAAAATGTATATTCGGCAACTTATGTTTTTGTTAGTACATAAGTCTTAATTATCTATGAATGTATTGCAGCTAAATCAAGTATGCTAAAAAATACTTACTTGTAAAAGCCATCTCCTAGAAGACGATGTGGTGGTATAATTCGTTGCCATTTGATTCAAAACACCTACACCATATTCGGTAAGCTTGTACAAACGTTTCTTTGAGTGAACTGTTAAAGGGTTACATATTGATAGGTTACATTCATACGTGTGATTAATATTCTGTTTCCTTTTCTGTTCTATTTGAACATTTTGAACTTTTGAACGGCATAGAGTAATTTATATTTATGTATTTTGGTTTTATTCACTGTTATTAATTGCGGAGGGTATTGCGGGTAATTAGGTTTACGTTTTTTTTGTATCATAAGTTATTCGTAATTTACGCATTGCAAAGCTTTTCAATTGTAGTGTTTGGATAAGAGTAAGTTCCCGTTTGATTTTAGTAGTACCCGCAGTACTCTTATCCAAATGTAAGATAACAATAATGAT
Source organism: Aquatica leii (assembly GCA_035610365.1). Lineage (NCBI taxonomy): Eukaryota > Metazoa > Arthropoda > Insecta > Coleoptera > Lampyridae > Aquatica > Aquatica leii. Next base: position 51,847,846 of record CM069433.1, read on the forward strand.
TTGGTTTAGCTAGAATTAGGAGTACATCAAATTGGGTTGTAGTCGTATGTCACTAACAGAATTTATATTAAACGCCGTCAATTAACGTTTCGTTCAGAAAGGATTGTCTATTGTGTTTTAATTTATTTAAGACTAATTTTGCCAGTTAATCCTGGCACCATCAGCAAAACCTAAATAATTAAATTTTTTTAATATGTTAATAAAATTTGTCACACAATGTTGACTCTTATTAATATTTGAATACTTTCTACAAATCTTAATTGACTACTAATAATTCATCAACTTGCAACCGATCCCTATAAGTTTATCAACCCTCTTCAAATATATATTGACCCTACAAGGTCAGCACCGACCCTGTCAACCTTTCTGTAGAATACATAATCTACCATGTATATAATTAATTTTATTTATGGTATTACTACAACTTTTTGATTGACAAAGCACAACTAAGAAAAAAGTATAAAGTAAACTCTTAAATTATAGTTATGTATATCTTAGATAACTGTAGAAAGTAAATAAAAACATTGTTAAAAACTTGTAAATTAAAAAAGTTTTAATAAGCGAATGTCTACTAATATAGTTACAAATTCCACTATTCTATTTATAACAGAATAATGTTTTTCGTTGAAATTTATGCTTACGTAATCAATAAATAATATTGTTTTGACGTGCGTCATAACTAAAGTCAATGTTTTTGTTTATTAGTTAATTAAACATTAAATACTATTTTAAAAACAATTTTAAATTCTATCAAACTATAAAATAAAGTGTATTTATTGAAAATTATTGGTTTTGACTGCAAATGACTAAATAACTGAACTAAACTAAATCAAATAACTGAAATATAATAAATTTCTATAAATACGCATGAAATGCAATTAAATTAAAATTAAATGGTATAGAAAAATGGTTACAGAGTAATTGGTCGTTTTAAAGCATATTGAGGTATGTATGTACATTAGTACAATAAAAATATTCTTCGAATGTAAGCTGTAGGTACTACAATATTAATTTAATAAGAATATGTCCTTAAAATCTTGATAAAAGATTGCAATTCAACAACTAAAATGTTTCATCTAAATTTAAATTAAATTTAAACTTGAACAATGCAGCACAAAACCAACAAAGAAATCCGTAAATATTTTATAACAATACTGTTATTATATTGTCATTCTAGTTATTCTATAAAATAAGTTTACAAATTGAATTTATTAAAAATTTACAAGTAGCTTAAGTTTATTTTACAAGGATTATAAAGAACGTAAAATTGTGTCAACAACGATATAAATTTCTAGATAATGAAATATTCATAGCTTTTACGTTGTAATAATTAAAACAACGTGTTAGTACTTTTTACTGTATTTTTATCTATAGGCAAAAGGGGGGATGATTCAACCACTTTTTAGCTTCCTGTTCAAAACACTATTACGTATGCAATCATTTTGAGATAAATGTAAAATAATACTTTACAAACAAACAAAATATGGAGAAGATTCATCCATGTGCTGGGGTAGAATAAACCACTAGTAAAATATACATATTTACAAAGAATATCTATTGGTAACTTTTTTCTCTTAGTAATAATTGTTAAGTAATTCTATTACACCTTTGAGTAGGAGAGGCAGAAAACTCACACTTGGTAAATTTTTTTACAGGCAACGTTTCGTGGCGCTATTGTGTCCACTTCGTCATGGTCAATAAAAAACGGACTGAAGATAAATAAACAAACCATGATATTAACAGTTAGTGTAGAGATAACAAAAATAAATTACAAACAAAAAACATCCACACAGACAAACATCATCTAACCGTTAACTGTTAATGTTTGTTTATTTATTGTATGTTAATATTGTGACTAGTTCATCAGACAACGGACACCAAGTGTGAGTTTTTTGCCTCTTCTACCTGAAGGTGTAATACAACTGCTGCAACAAAGTCCCTTCTTTCGACATTTGAGATGTCATCAACATTGGAAAAAACAAATGAACTAGAACTATTTCGCCGCCTTAAAAATTTTATCTCATTATCATTTACATTTTGTTAGTTATTTTTCTAACGTAATAACACACTGTGGCTTTTGAAGCACAAAATCTTCGTCTTTTATCACATAGTCAGAATCATTTAGAAGTAGAAAATCATCAAGTAATTCATTGTCATCAGAATCAATTAGATGTAACGAGACGTCAGATACGCTAGCAGAACTACTAACAGTTTTCTAAGAATATATAATTGTTTAGTGCTCTTTACAGTCTTTTTATTTTGTATTCTTCTATTCTTTTGTTGTCAATTTGAGAGTTGATGTATATATTTTTGATTTTGTTTCTCTTTTGCGTTTTCCCACAAAACCATAAGTTCCATGTAGGTTCGATAAGCATTCCCAAATATTCATTTCTAAAGCATGCCAATAGTAGTTTGTGTATGGACTTCTAATAACACACTTAATTTAAAACGTATTCTATAAGAATTCCTATATAAGAATAATAAAGTACTCTAAAAGATTCTTTTTAAAACACTTCTATAGGAATACTATATTTAATTTAAGAAAGAAGTGCTTATAGCAGCCTTAAAATTGGCAGTTGATTGGAATCACTAAAGTATTAGAAATGTAGCATTATAATGGCGTTCCCATATTGATTCTATAACAATGCATATAGAAGGAGAATAAAGTACCTTAAAAGATTCCTTTAAAATCACTCCTATAGGCCTTCTATATTGATATAAAAAATAAAGTGTTTATAGCAACTTTGACAATGTATTGAAATTCAAGTATTACGACTAACATGATAACATTCTTTTAGTGTTTTAGTACCTCTAAAATCGGCTTAATCGTTCTTTATTTGAGATAAAGAAATATAATTTTTAATATCAGAAAAAACCGTTTGTACAAGTTGCTAAATTGTAATACCTAAACAAAAATAATTTCCTGTAGAGATTAAACGCCCACATCTAAATTTTGTTGATAAAGATATGTATGCAATAAAAAACTTATGCATTCGCGTTTGATACTGTAAATGTAGATAAGATAATTTGATTTCTGAGAATTGTGACGAAATATGTACCGACTACCGAGTTTGATTCACCAGAAACGCTTCTAAGTACGGGTATATGCAGTTTTACGTTTACGAAAGGAAGACGACTTCGAGCTTGGTCTATATTTGTAAATGGGTTCTTTTTTTGTGCTGAATTAAAGAAGAAAAAGCTATTAGAAATTCTGCTGATTTAAGTAAAGTAGTACAAAGAAACAATTTTTATACGTTCAGCTTATCCACGTTTTAGCGCTTTATTGTTATTGTTTATTTTTTACTTGGCATCCAGTTATTTTTTTAGAACAGGGGTGACCAACCTGCGGACTTAAAACATATTTTTGATATGAATCTAGTGAAAATGCATGCGACTGATAATAGATAATAAAAAATAATTAAACGCATAATTTTGTTATAGAGTTAACCCAAAGTTGATTCAAAGGAGTTCCTATAGATGTTATTAATGAGGTGTTCCAATGGCTACGTCATGGCAAAGCGAGATTAAAAAATGAAATAATTAGGATGATGCAGCAAACTACAAATTCGCAAACCATTGATTAAAAATTATTATAGTTTAGACAAAGATACTGTACAAATTTCTTAATAAAAAATGACTTAAAACTAATCATTTCATGCTTTTTGTGTTTCTTATGGTATGCTATTAAAACCCTGTAAAAGCATGCAAATCAATTACCTTTTAGTCGTTAACTTTGTCATGCTATTCTAAAACATAGGAAAGTACTACATTGGCACTATTTTAAAGCATTCTAATGGAACGTGAAAACTTCTACCTTTGGCCTGCTTTTGTACAACGTCTAATAGGACTCTATAAGCACTAACTGTACAGCATTCTACTGGAGTGTCAAAACCTACCTCTAAACATAAACCATTCTACTGCTACAGGAAGGCTTTCAGTAATATCAATACTGCCTCTATGCTTCTAAAAGCATTATTATGGAACCTATTTGGTTTTGTGGGTTGTAGCTTTTTTCGACTGAATAATTTTTGGAAAAAGTCTAATTTTTTTAATAGAAATGCTATCTTGATTTGATTATCCTTTTGTGTTATTTTTTGATGTGCTAATATTTGGCACTTCGATATTAATTTCGTCAGTGTTTTTTTCAGTTGAAGTAATAATTTCAATATTATTAACAGAACTAGCCCCAAAATCTTCATGTGAAAAAATTAGTATATTATCGGCCATATTCCTGGCTTTTGAAATTTAATTATAATTTAATATATTATTGATCAAAAATGCACGGGAATATGCCAGTTTACTTATTTTGACAATATTTCTGACGCTAAGTACTTAACCGGGATTAAAAAAGCAACTAATCATCATAAACCACTGCTGAAACTAATTTAAAGGGTCCATATATGCCGATGTCTAAAGGTTAAAGACGGTGTGTGGTATGAGGCGGAAATGATAATATAGTAATTCCAGTTTTTTACCATAATTTAATTAACTGAAATATGTGATTTGTGGTTATCAATTAATAGTAGTAAACGTCTATTATCTGGCGAATAGTTGATATGTTAAATAATATTAGAGAACAACTCCTTTGTCATCCAACGAAATTTTTTGCCAAGGGCAACACTGAATCCAAGAGCGTCAGTCAATACTCTTCAGAGTGTCTAATACGTGGAAATATGTAGACCGGTGATACAGTTCCACCTATCGCATTTATAATACTTACAAGCGTAAAAATCCCCTATTTCACTAGACGCTGTTCAACTTGTTTCTTTCCTTTACTAGTTACTATTTTAATTGGTCGTATCACAGTAGTAACTATCGTGTTGTCTAGATTGTAAATTTGATCAGGTCTGCGTTTATACTTTTTTATTAATAAGATGTAGTTGTTAAAATTTCTTTTACACGGTCTTTGTTGAAAACATTAGTACTGATTAAACTGGTACTTTTCGGTTTTTTTAATGATAATTGATCATGTTTTGTCATAAAATCTTTTATCCAATCTCTTTCTGAAAAACAAAATTTGTTTTTCAACAATTGGAAAGAATTTTATCATATCAGTACAATCTTACCTGCAATTTTATTATTTTTCCAAGAATCAAGGTATTTACCATCACGGATCAGTCTCTTCTATTTTGGTAAAAACTAGATTGACAGTGTACTTAGTTTGGTATTCGCGTTTTTCAGGTGGGTCCATTTCTGTTTTAGAGTCCGAGTCAATGTAGTTGTTTAGTATAGAACGTTTGACTATGTTACTAAGTTTACTTTGCAAAGTATCACGATTGAAACCATACATATTTGCTGCTTCTTTACTTCTATGAATTTTATTGAGACAGACTTTTACTGCTCTTCTCATTATATTTTCATCTATTTCTATTTTTTGGCTGTCCTACGAACGAATTTACGAAATATCTACAAAACATGTACCAGTTATAACATTTTAATTAGTGCAGGGTAAACTAAACCAGTGTGTGAATGTGTCCGTTGGGCAACACAAGAACTAAATATTTTTTACAATACAGCCACTAAGTCTCTTTTTTTGGGACATTGCAATGTTTTAATATTTCACATTAGTTTAACACCATTAAACAGGTTTCGGCAAAACCTTGTAAACCTAACGTCATTGTAAGCTACATCTAGCAAAGTTTTTATTACCTGCTGTGTCGTCACCATCGTTCGTCAAACTTAAAGTCTCCTCTGTATGTCAATATATAAAATATACTTTAATTTACTTAATCTTAATTTTCAGTCCTGCATGGTGTATAAATAAAGTATTTTTAGTTTTTTTTTCCAAGAAATTTTGCTGGCAAAAAAACAAAAATACCAGTTCATTTATACTTTAATTTACTTACTTAGCTTACTTGAGTCTTACTTCTAATAGCTAAGTATATTAGTTTTATGTTATAAGTTAATTTAACTTCTAGAGAACAGTAATAGTTTCGTTGGCTACTATGAGCACTAATTCGAAGAACTGTAACGATATCCCAAAAAATCACATTTCCTATGACCTGAAGACTCAAATTTTAACAATAAAATTGATAGTGAATATCAGACCATAACATAGATAAAGAACATGCAGATATGAGAGAAATCCTGATAGACAAAAAAAATTGTAGAAGAGGAAGGAAAGGCAAATGTCTGGAGTAAGAATGTTAATGAATCAAACAGAGAAAAAGGTTATGCCTTTAAAAAATGTCTAAAAATCAAAATGAAAAATAGGTTGCAAAAACCGAGCTGCTTGTAAAATTAAAACTATATGTAATAGTAAACATAGTACACGTGATACAAAAATTAAATGTAGAATTTTTACTGAAGAAGACCGACAAAATATTTTCGAAAAGTTTTAGCACAATATAACAAAGAAAAGTGTATGTTGCAAGTCTTGTAAAAACGGTTTCTCCAAAACACAAGAAACATATGATGGATGAGGTATTACGTAAAATAAAAACTTTAGTTTGTCAATTGAAAAAAAGATGGTATCCGTGTTAGAGTATGCAAAACTATGTTTATAAATAAACTGTGCATAGGTAGTTAGATTTTACATAATTGGACACAAACTTTACAAACAGAAGTATCAGTTATTGACAGTAACGAGGGCAAAAGGAAGAGCACAAAATTTGAAAAAGGGAAAAATTGTCTGAAAGAATTTTTCCATCAGTTACCAAAGATGAAGTCTCACTACTGCCGGGCCTCCTCCAGTAAATTATATTTAAAGCCCATTTGTAATTCAAAGCATGCTTTATATAAAGAATATTTGCATAAAAGCTTTCCGTGACGCTTTTAATGACAACAATCCGCGTCTTTTTCGTGTGACGGTTTTAAGACAGGCCATATTTTAGAAGACTAATATAATGCACATTTTATCAGAAAACAAGAAGCCTACAAAAGAAAGAAGTGACAAGGAAAAATCGAAGCATATTTTTACCATAGATTTGCAATCCACACTGTTTGGTTCTATGTTAAAAGCTTCTGTAATTTACTACAAAAAGAAACTGATCGTTCAGAATTTGACTGTTTTTAAATGCGATACAAAAGATGGCATGAGGCAGAGAGTGGTGTTACTGCAAATAAATTTGCGTCTATATTGTACCACTTTATCGATGAGAGAATTAACTTAGAAATGGGTGAAGAAATTATTTTGTATTATTACAACGGTCAAAAAGAAAAAACTTCCATCATTATACAAAAATATTTAGTGTCAGGATATACTCAGATAGAGTGCGATAGTATGCACTCCACAATTAAACGCAAAATAAGAAATTTATTTCCCAACAAGATACATTTCAGCATGCAAGATGGCAAGAATCAAACCTGGACCCTACAAGATGCAATATTTACACCTTGGATGTTTTAAAGACTTTTCCAAGTTGAAATATTATACTTCTCAGCTTTAAAACAGCCGATCCAACCCTGAATGATCTTTGTGCAATACAGTATAGATCAGACAAAAAGATTTTCAGAAGAGAGGAACATTCTCGAGTTTGGTAATATAAGGTTTTTGTACAAAAAGCAGCCGCCAATTAAAAAAAGGAAGTTTGACTATCTCTAACAGTTAAAACGTGTGATTTTTTTTTATTTTTATCTGTCCATTATCATATAATTTGCCATACGTCGCCGATTAATTATATTATTTCAAAAACCTCTAAGTCTACCTTTGTTATAAATTTGTTTAATGTAATAACTTTTAAGTTTTTTTTATAGGAAATATTAAGAAATAAAATGTATGTTGTTTTATTACAATAAATCTGAGTTTATTTTAATCTTCTCATTATTGTAATAACTTATGTTTTGTTATATTAATACAATAAGAATATTTTTCGTGTTTCCGCTAAAATCATTCTACACTGACTCAGGAGCTTTTGATAGTAAGGTGACGATATATTAAGGTAATACGTAAATATTTTTGTTTAAAAATTAGCAAACCTATTATCTAAATGATGGAATCATGAAATAAAGAAAATATCTTACCCTGAAACTGTAAAAAAAAGAAATGGTTTTCTATTTTGTCACTAGCTAACTAACAGACACGACGCCTTGTACAAAACACATGCTGAAGATAACAGAGCTACAACAGCATCCAAGAGGCGGGTAATTCAAATCGTAAGAAAAATAAATTTACCGTTTAAATATACCATGTGGTTGAAGCATCTTCCCTTTTTCTATATAAACTGTTTATGCAATTATAAAAACCAAAATAATGTAAAATAATAACAAATAATTATTTTGAATCCTAATATGAGACCCACAAGTATTTTTACAATTAATTCCTTACTTTGTTTTTGTACTTATTTTTGTACACGGTAGACAAACGAAATTCATTTCTTCAGCACCACATTCTTCGCGATTCCACTAGTAGCACTGGTTACACTTAACCCATTGATGCTCTTCTCGGGTGTCTGAAAAATAAAGTCCCGTGCAACATAAGCGCTTTGCATCATAATTTTCATCACTTTCATCATACAGGACAATGTGTTAATCCCTGAATTCACTTGAGCTGTCACTTTCCACGTGTTTTTTTTTATTGACGTATTAACGCTTTTTTTGACTATGTTATTTTCTTGGACAAATTTACCTTTCCCCTTTTTATTTAACTTTGCTTGTAGCTCATTTTTATAGGGCAAAGAGGTTATAACGGTTGATTTCTTACAATGTTTATTGCTATTTCCGACAAGAATTTTTAACACTAATTTTATTTGCAGGTAAGTTATTATTTTAGACAAAAATGCTTAATAAAATTTTCTAAGCTTAATATGTGGACGGGGTTTATTTTCATCTTTTTAAGTCCTTGGTCAAAGTTCTTGTTTGTTTAGAGGTTTTTTGTTGTTTCCAGATTATTCCCCTACCTTAAAAATATCAAATTTGTGCTTTTAAAAAAACATTTTCATTGCGGTTGTAACGGTTGTAAGCAGCAGCAAATAATCTAGCAATTATGAAAAAGTTAAGATTCGATTGAAATGATTCCTTAGTTTTTTAATTTTTTCTGCATAATATGTTTTAGATAAGCGATGTCCGCTGTGTGGCGGTAGACAAACAATAGATACGTTGTTTTCTTAGGCTTCATTGGTTACGTCAATGTTTTGCGTACGCAAATAGTGTTCATTTGATACTAATAATATGATCTCAGATGTCGTTGCTTTAATAAATTTAATAAAATGATCAAACCATTAAGTAAATATTTTACTTTGTATTCAAGCAGAAGGCGTAAATAGAATCAGCCTGGAGCACCAAAATCAATTTTTTTAGCTAGACAATTTATGATGCGGTCATACATGTCACCACAAAGTGTGGCTACTTACTTCTAGTTTTTAGCAAATATTATCTTACTTCTTTTATGTTGTAGAACTGTAATTCCTGTTTCGTTCACATTACAATCTCGCGGTTCAAGATTGGCTTTGTGGAATTCCTTTTCATACGGTTTAAAGAATGCAGTAACATTTTCTTTATTAAAACGTCTTTTTTCCCGGCAGCTCCATCAGATTATTCAATTTTGCCAACTAAAAAGCGATCTGTTTTACGTCCGACTTTTGCTAGCCAAAACATCTATTGTGCATCACAAGATAATACAATACTAGTTGAGTTTCAAACTTTTTGCTTAATGCAGGTTTTCTGTCAAGAGGTTCTGGAACCAAACATTTAGGAGGAAATGCAATATTTTTTATATAACGTTTGAGGGTTTTATTGAAACATCAAATTGCTTTTACGCCGCTTTATAACTTACAGTTCGTTACCTAACAGCTTTAACAAACAAGACCATTTGGTTTTTATCCCACGTTTTTTGTCTTTGAGGTCCACCTAAATCAAATTTCAACTTCACTTCAGTACTGTTCACAGAATTTATTCTTAATATAAGACTCTTTTCATAATATATAAAGTCCCATATTAAGAATTAATAACGTGGCAACAAAAAATATTTTGTAAGTAAATACTATATGCAAAAAAAAACTCTTTATAGATTAATCTTCTTTGCACGTGATACCTAATAAGTCAAATAAAAATAATTAACCACTTACTATGATAAAGATAATTGTAAATTAAACAAAGACCTTAAAACTTTTCTTGAGCACATGTATTTCAGAAACACAAAATAGATGAATTTAATGCCTTCAAGCGGACGGTAACGGTGCTGTATGAGCAGATGTCAATAAATGGCACTCATACTGCATTTGAGTTCAGTTTTGTATTAGAGACAGTTTACCCTTATTTTAATACACAGAGCAAATGCAAATTATAAACATTAAATAGTAAAACCAAGAAGCTCAGACACAATTTGTTTAACAATGTAATGAGTATTAGCCTAAATTTCATTTTTCTGCAAACATTTTTGTAGCCTTGTTTTTTAAGATTTTATTCATTTTCATTGTTTTTTTAAGTTATATTATAACAATGTTTTTGTTGAAACATGTTTTTGGTTTAATTTATAATTACTATTTTGATACAGTACTAAAACATATGAATTTTACCAGTTTTTTATATACCTTTTTGCTTTTATATTTTTTGTTTTGTTTACTGGTACTTAAGATTTATAATTTCGTTTGTAAATTATGTTTCAGGGTCACGTTGCCTGTTTAAGTAATTTCATAAATTGTCTTAACACCAAATGCAATTTTTAAAATAAGTATATTTTGATTTCTAATTTTCATTATTTAAAACAAAAATTAGAAGTCAGTACTGGCCTATATTTCGTTTTTCTGTAGTGATGTTTGTAGTTTTGTTTGGTTTTTGATAGATCCTATTTATAAATTATTAAATACTACCACCACTACAACTTAACCGAGTAAACAAAATCTCTGAGGAGGCGTAACGGAAGTCGCTGTTTTTTGACAGATACATTCCACACAAAAAGTAACATCGCGGCAAATTTAAATCTAATTTGTGGGATGTTTCAAAATTTTGTGAACAAATTTATTCCTATTTAATAAATAAAATTTACTAGAAAATTAATAAAAATAAAAATCTTGTACGTAGGCACTAATTATTGCAATCCAAATCAAGTGGATTTGAAAACTAAAGCATTTTCTACAAAAAATAACACATTTTATAGTTATCTAGTTTATTTAAAGTTTTATAAGAATTTGGTAATGCATAAATACAGATATTTTTAATAAAATAAGAAAATCCTTAATTATTGCAAAAACTACCTGTTTGCACAATAATATGCCGTGACCTGCCCTGTCAGTTTGGTAAACTCCTGGTTCCTCTTCAGATTGCCGACTCCATATGACGGATGAATGTAAGTTTTATCCAAGTATGTTACGGTTTTTTGTTACCTCCCAAGTCATTGTTTTGTTGTAATTTGCGTAAATAACGAGAACGCCATGCAACAATGTCATTTCTTTCCATTAATAATTTTCTGTTATTGTTACACTTTTTAAATGTAAAACCGATTTTATGTAGATGATGTCGTAGCGTTTCTCGACTCCCAGAATAACCAGTTCTGCATCTTGTTAACCAACATTTTCAACGTAGGAACTTTGTTATCTATCGTGTAGATTTTATAAACAGTTCGTTTTAATATGCCAGAATCCATACTGTCAAAAGATATTTTTGTAAAACCACCACTTCTCTTTTTTTTCGAGGGAGATTTTAAGATGCCACTTTCAGATGTTGTCGTTTCAGCCCTAATAATACCAATGATTATTTACAAATTATACTAATTAATTCTATCTTCTTCGTTTAGGAGGGGCATATAAAACCACTTTAACTTATTTTTATGGCAACGTTTCGTGCTGAAGGTTAGCACTTCTTCAGGCCAACTGTAATTTATTGAACTCGTAAGTCAACACATAGTAACAACAAAATTAAATTAACAGATAATTTTTAACACATAAAACTTACAGAATAAAATCAAGCGGATCAATCCACCGACCAAGGACATTGGCAACTTTACGAGTTAGTAATTAATAATAAATACAACATTAAACATACAATGGTCAATATTTAAAATTTTAATATAACGTAGGACATACACGTTCAACAAACAATTGACAAATGTTGTGTAATCAAAAATTTATGAATGTCAAGGGAAAGATAAGAATAAAATGATAAACAAAACTGAATAACGATAGATCCAACCTATATAGTTATCTCACAATTTTGGATATTAAATTATTATAAACGCTGGCGCTGCTTAAATTGTTAGTATCGTTGTTAAAATTTATATTATTATTATATATATTGATGTATACCATTTTAGAAACTAAACGCTTTTTCAAGTTGTTTTCCACATCTAGAATTGTGGGATTGATAAAATTGAAATTGTGTCCCGTGTATATATGATGTACGGCCAGAGCTGTATCGCCTTTTTTTGTGCTACAATCGTATTTATGGTTGGCCATCCGATTTTTTAGCTTCTGTTTAGTTTGACCAATATAACACGCATTGCATCCAGTACAAGCAAGCTTATACACTACGTCGTGTTTATCTATACTGTTAGTTCTAGCTTTGGTATTACTATACAGCATGTTGTAGATAGTGTTAGTGTTATACATGGTTATTTTGATGTTAGGTGTTGTTAGTATCGGAATGATTCTTTGTGTTAGATTTGGGACGTTTATGATTTTGGTGTTAGTATTAAGGTTAGCGTTAAGGGTAGTGTTAAGGTTAGTACTAGGTGGGTTAACTGGTGGTGGAATAATATTAGCAGCGTTTATAATAATTTAATATCCAAAATTGTGAGATAACTATATAGGTTGGATCTATCGTTATTCAGTTTTGTTTATCATTTTATTCTTATCTTTCCCTTGACATTCATAAATTTTTGATTACACAACATTTGTCAATTGTTTGTTGAACGTGTATGTCCTACGTTATATTAAAATTTTAAATATTGACCATTGTATGTTTAATGTTGTATTTATTATTAATTACTAACTCGTAAAGTTGCCAATGTCCTTGGTCGGTGGATTGATCCGCTTGATTTTATTCTGTAAGTTTTATGTGTTAAAAATTATCTGTTAATTTAATTTTGTTGTTACTATGTGTTGACTTACGAGTTCAATAAATTACAGTTGGCCTGAAGAAGTGCTAACCTTCAGCACGAAACGTTGCCATAAAAATAAGTTAAAGTGGTTTTATATGCCCCTCCTAAACGAAGAAGATAGAATTAATAAGTATATCACACAGAGGAGGATAAAGAATCTTTACCAAGTATTATATTTTACAAATGTTTATACATTCAAAATTACCTAATCTTTTCAATGAATGAAACCGATTTTTCTGTCGCAGCAGCAGCTAACTTGGTTGCTTTCTCTAATGGAAATGAGCATACACCATCTGCCTTCTGTATATCAAAGAACTCAACAACGTTCTGATTAATGTTCCGGCCTTTAGAATGAACCGTCTTCTGTGATTTATTAACCATAATACAATTAAAAGCAAACGTAAATAATTAAATCTACAGCAAAATACCAAAATATTTCTTTTATATTTATTAATTAATGCAATTGCATTAAAAGATTAAGAACCATAACTAATTTTAAGGTTATATGCACTATTAATTGTGCACATGTTTATTGTAAATCCGCAATGTTAATTATTTTGTAATACGTACCAATTCCACAAATAAGATAAACACAGTCTAGAAAAAAACTGTTTTAAGATACTGAACGAAATAATAAAAATAACAGCGATTTGCAAAATCACAATTGACAAGTCGATACAAAGTCCATCGATATAGAACTTACCTATGTCAATGATTGCATCAGCTTGAATTTCTTAATTGTGATTGGTCGGGTTTTTTACCGGTTCGAAGCTTGGATTTTAATTCACATATTTTCCGGGGTTTTTGTTTACTTTGTCACACTGTACCGGAAGTGACATCATCTCTTTTATTTTATATGGAATGCTATACTTTTTAATAATTTTCTGAATTTTATGTGTAATTTTAAACTAATTTTGTTCATAGCTCATTAACCCAAAAGTCACCGGTTTTTGAGATATTTAGATGTTTTTGAGAATTTTCACATTTGTAACATCAATTTTAAAACTAGACGTAGTCCTAGAAACAAAATTTAGATTTCATAATTTTTATTACGCATATTTTTTTTGAATAAAATTAATTGAGGTACTGTTTATTTTCATCTATGCAAATCAATCAAATGTATTTAAAACACATTTTTGATAAAATAGTTAAGTAAATTTTCATTCAAGGTGAGTCGTAAGGAGCCGAAAACACGCAAACTTACGTTTAACGTGAGTCCTTAGTGATCAATAGAAATTTTAACAGAACGGTTTTTTAAATGACGTTTCAAAGAAGACGTTTGAAGGTAAAATACGAGAATCTTAAAATCATTAAATTAAATTTGTGGTAATTAAAGATAGAAATAATTAACATATAAATTTAATTTGATTATTTATACAAACGTGATTAAACGACTATTTCTAATCTTAAATTAAATTGTGGCAAGTTGCAATAGTATTTTAATTACGATTATATAACACAGATATGTTTTAATTTAAAAATATCTATACAAACTGTCAAACATGATTTTAAATAAACATGTACCTACCCATAAAACGGAAGGTCTTGCAATCACTTTTTTTTATATCTATCACATGAACCCGAACTGAAATCAAATCGAGTGTAACTTGTTACACTTAAAGTACTGTAACTTGACCAGAAACCTTAAATCTTTAAAGCTGAGATTTATTTTGAAACCGCACCAATCTAACTGTATAAAAAATTTATTTAGAAAAAAAAGGACTTTTTGCAGTGACTGATTAGGCCGATAAGCAAGTTTTTGTTTATTTACATTTAATAAACTGCAGGAAGCACTTTAAATTATTTTATATAAAAAGTAGACAAGCGTGAGACACAAAAATACAATCTACATTAAGATGTACTAATTTACGTTAGATTTTAATAATTTGGATTGACATATAGAGCGAACTGTGCAATTTGTAACCTTATTTTATTTTAACCTTTTTTATAACAAATCATATTTAATTAAAATAAAACCCACATTAAACCTCAGTCAAAAATACTAAAAAGTAAAAAGAATTCATTATATTAGAATTTTGATTTGAGAGGAGAAGGTGTGTTTAACAAAAAGTTTGATAAAACAAAAAGGACTTTTTGTTATCAGAATGCAGTTTAATAAATACCTTAATGTTATGTAAATATTTTTATGCAATTATTATCTACATCATATGAGAAAAAAATTGGTTTGCTCCACGACTAGAATAAATGGTAACTTTTGTGTCAATCACGTGTAGCGATAAAAATTATTTTCTACCTAATTTTGCTTTTACTTATCTTAGTCTGAGTCTTCTTCCAATTGTTTAAAAAATGCAAAAACAAAAAAATTCAACTCCCTGATCCCCAGTAAATACCCTGAATTTTTTTTAAATGGCACGACCGTACTTGTGATACGTCAATTTTAGGGAAATGTATAAAGAATTAAGGGGTATGCTTAGTTTATAATTTTGAGTTTTTTTATAAGGAAAAAATATTAATGAAATTAAAAAAAAATGTAATAAGAATTAAAATTTACCACAAAAATTTATGTCACAAAAAAATTATATTCTATTAAAATAAATGTAATTCACAATAACTATTCAAAATCACTTCAACAAAAAAGTAATGTTTTGTGTTGGAAATAATTTCCGTTATTCTTGAAACAAGTGTAGAGTCTGCTCACAAACTCTTGTCGAACATTTTCAAAAGTCTTATCTGTGAGAATGCGACATTTTTCAGTAATTCTACGCCGCAGTTTTTCAATTGACTACGGTTGAGTTATAAAAACGACCGACTTTGAATGACTCCACAGAAAAAAGTCTAATGGTGTTATATTCGGTGATCTGAGAGGCCACCTAATTGGCCCTCTTTTGCCAATCCTCCGATGTGAATAACGGTCATCTAACCATTGCCTAACTGGTCGTAGGTCGTACGTAACCAAGAAAATTTTCATCTTGTTGGAAGTCTTCAACTATTAACGGTTCTATGACATTTTCTAACAATTCAAGATAAACAACACCAGTCAAATTTCCACCTTTGAACACAGAGTCAATATTATACAATGTTAAATTATCGAACCCAAATTTGTGACAACAAACATATGAGAAGAGATTGTCAATAACATAATCTATGACTTGAAATAAAGTAGTTTTATATGTATAACATGTACAGCGATTACAAAGATAGGTCGATAATTTTAAATACGATAAAATTTATATAGAATTAATTTTTTAAGCGTACCAGATAAAAATTAGTTTTTTTATTATAAACTAGAAGTTATCAGTACGGTTCAACACTTGTGTTATAATATCAAGGGGGGTGCCCACCCGGGTATTCGTGCTACTTCCGATATCAAACATTGATATTTTTTTTTGATCCTCGTTCTCGTTATGTATTGAATGACTTCTAATATTAACTAAAATTGATAGTTATTTATTCATGTAATTATTGATGATGGTATTCATATCAGTAGAATTTGAAGAAAGTGTTGGTTCGGGCATAGCTTTAGTTTGCAAAAGTTGACTTACACCCCGAAAAAGTTTTTTGGTCTCCATACAAAAGTCAGGCCTTGTATAACAAAGCTCTTAAATCAAATGATGTACCAGTGGAAAATACTTGGCAAATTTATTCAATTAAGAGTTGTTTTTTTGAATGTGGTAAATAATATCATAAGTAGTGAGTGAATTCATATACCAGCTTTTTTTTTAAAGATGATTATAACAAAGCTGAAAATAAACTGAACAAATTACAGTATACCTCCGATATTGCTACGTCAGACGTTCTGTCAGATGAAGAGCAAAAAACTTTAAAAGAAACAGTTCAACCTTTCGAATCACAATCAAACAACCAGAATGGACGCGCTGTGATTAATTCATCATCATCAGAAATCTCTATTTCTTCAAGATCATTTCTAAAAAAGCCTCCAAAATGCATTTGAACTCAGAACAGTATTTTACAAGAGGTATGCAAATATCATTTAAAAATATTTTATCTATAGTTTTTATTCTATTTACAGAGAAACATGTATCTCAACCAACACCTTCTGTCACTTTAAACCTTACGAACACTTTTACTCCTTTACGTAACATCATTTCCAATAATACAGGTAAGCATTTGAAATACATACACACCATTGGTTTTTTTTTCAATGTGGTATGTAAGATAATGAGCTAAAGCGACAATTTAACTGTTTCCTTGTTTTTGGTATTGCAAGATCAAAATAAGCAAATCCTGGCTTTGTTTAAACAACACAAACAAACGTCTGTTATTTTGAATAACACTCTTCCAGAAAATCTTCCTGTACAATTTCCCATAAATTCTTTCGAAGATAAAAATTTATTGGAAAATTATCTTCAAAGTAAAGAAAATTTAGAAAATCTAGTAGTAGTAGTTATATTTATTTAGTAACTTTAATATAGCACGTCAGAATTTTGTAGTGTTTGTATTTATCTACTTTTGGTGAACGAGACTTAACGAATATTACGAACATTATCATGAAATATTTGCTGACCAATGATATTGCAAAACATTTCAGCTTTTTTGGATCACGCTTGAAAAAGAAGGCATTTAACGATTTTAAACTGAATTATGCTTATGCATTCCATTTTCAGATGCAGTTAAAAAATAGTTACCTGAATCAACTACTAAAATTGAAAAATATATAAAGGACTGGTTGAAATATGCAACACAGCGTTTAGCATACCAACATAAGAGACGGGCAATAAATAATGTCTACTTTTGTAACAGTGTAAGCGTTCTTCTTTATTTTTTATTTTAAAATGCATAAAATCCGAAAAAAGAATGAAATAGTTGGTCGTAGAGAATTTTATAGGCGCGTTAGAGAAGCAAAAGAACATATTTACAGTAAACCGATGGTGATCAACTTAAATACAATACCTCATGTTCTCTTGAGTCTCCTCCTCCTATATTAAGTCAAATAAAAAATTTTAATAGTCAACCATTTGAAATGGGAATTTTTTGTGGCTCTTTAAAACCTGATCCTTTATCACTTTTTTTAGACGAGTTTATAAATGAATTATTACAAATCGTGAATAACGGATATAAGTTCAATAACAGTATGTATCAGTTAGAGATCCATAGTTTTGTTTGTGACAATCCTGCCAGAGCTTACATCAAATGTGTTAAGTCGCACAACGGATATGCTTGTTGTGATAAATGCACAGAATATGGCAAATACATAGGAAGAGTTGTGTTTAAATATATATTATCTGCGCGAGGGACAGACTTGTCATTTCGTTTACAACTGGACGAGGAACACCATTTAGGAAATTCTCCATTACTTTGTCTACCGATTGGACTAGTAACACGTTGCCTTATAGATTATATGCATAATGTTTGTATTGGTGTTCAGAAAAAAATTCTGAACACTTGGCCTTTTGGTTCTTTGAAGGTGTGATTAAGCGGTAGGACATCACAAAAATATCTGATGAATTACTCTTCTTAGGCAGTTACATTCCAATAGAGTTTAATAAAAAGCATGGTTCACTTTTTGAAATGCCTCGCTGGAAGACAACTGAGCTAAGAACTTTTCTACTTTATTTAGGTCCTTTTGTTTTAAAAAATAGAGTTGACATTACGATTTATAAACATTATTTTCTTCTGCACTGTGGAATTACTATACTGTTTTCCGAAAAGCATATTTCCAAATTTGTTGGTTTAGCTGAAAATTATCTTAATTATTTTGTATTGCATTGAGAGATTTATATGGTCCAGAATACTTAGTTTATAATAAACACATTATTTATGTCATTCAATCGAAGATGTTAAATTATTTGGTTCATTGGACAATTTCTCTGCGTTTAAGTTTGAAAGTTATCTCGGCCAGTTAAAAAAATTGGTACACTCGTCAAATAAGTCCCTACAACAAATCTTCCGGCGATTGCATGAAATTAACTTTTCATTTATAACTGACAAACTTTTAATGTCAGAAGATGTTCAAATATGTAAACATAAACTGCTTGTGACTACTATTCTGATTATAAACAATACAAAAAATTAGGATTTAATGATTCCACTTTTTCAATCTACACACATTCTTCTGCTGATTCACATTGTACCACTACTGATGGAGTGATTTTTCAAATACATAATATTGTAATTAACAATGAAAATAAAAGTACACTAATCGGAAAAAGATTTTTAACTTTGACTTCTCTGTACATGTATCCATGTGATTCCAAATTGTTAAACATATTCATAGTATTAAGTTTATGTGAGCAGCTGCAAACATAGTGTATTAAAGATATACTTGCTAAGTGCTTTATGTTTCCCAACGAAAAAAATAATAGTTTAAAATTTTTACTAATATTTTGTTTATTTTTAATATCGTTTTGTTGTTTTTTTGACTTTGTTTATTTTAATTAACTATATACAACTTATGCATTAATTTGGTTTGTTTGATAAATTTAGGAATAACATTTTTATTTCCGCTGACACAAAAGATGTTATAATTAGATTGAAAGTAAGTTAAAATGACGTGGCTAACCACGTCACAATGACCTTCGCTGTGATCATTGACCGTAATTATGACGTTATTATTACGTCGTATTTTTAGTTATTTGACGTCCCTAGTTACCAAATTGCGACGTTGTAATGACGTGGCTATGTTAGCTGGGTCCATTTCATTAGGGTTTATCTGGATTTTGGTAATCTACGGCAACTGTACACACGGTTTCTAATTATATCATTTTATCTACAGCATCCTTCGTGTTCGAGTTGTTCGGAACTTCTCTAGTGATCGGTACTTTTATATTTTTTCTCTATTACCATCAGTACTTTGTAAAGAATCGCCTAAAAAAGATTCCAGAAAAATAATGTTGCTTATAAGAAAGTAGCATAAAAACTGCTGCATGTAAATTAGTTAGAAAAAAAAATAAATTTAGGAAAATAACTACAAATTAATGTTACTTGAACGTATCAACTGCTTTTTTTAAACGAGGGGTTAGTTTAAACAATAACGTTAAAAATTAATTTAAAAAAATAAATGGTCAAAAAGCAAAATAGTTAACAAACTTACAAATCAGTAAAACTAAAAAATGTATTTTTACATTTTAATTTATATTTTCATCCGGTAAATACTTTAATCTCTGCTGTTAATCTTTGACCATTCACATAAAATTAAAACGTGTTACAATGCATACGAAGGATTTGGCGATGTAGACATCTGACTGCTTGCATTTCTTCCTTT
The DNA here is from genome assembly GCA_035610365.1 of Aquatica leii. Classification (NCBI taxonomy): domain Eukaryota; kingdom Metazoa; phylum Arthropoda; class Insecta; order Coleoptera; family Lampyridae; genus Aquatica; species Aquatica leii. The sequence goes on from CM069433.1 coordinate 51,868,002, forward strand.
AGTTCTTTAAATGTAGGGCAACTCAAACCCTCCATGTTAACTATTGGTTTGTTTAAAAATTTCAAAGTATATTGTTTTTTAATACCTTTACAAAAACTGTGTTGAATGGCGCCAACAATTTTATATGACTTTTTTGAAATCTTTATAATTTATGTATCCAGTACTCCATCGTAAACTAAAAAAATATTTTTTTAAGTAACAAACTTTTTACCAATTTTGGTAAAGTAGAATAACAAATTGGTGGTTTTATGAGCAAAACTTCGCAATATTCATCATCTGACAAAACAACTGCAGTTTCTTTAGGAATATTTTTTTGGTCTTCTCCGCAAAAACCTTGCAAATCAACAAAGCGTCTATTCTTCTCGACTGTTAATTAATAACTAAGTTCAGTAAACTGTCGAATATCCTTAACCGCTAAAATCTACCATTACATTTCTATGTTTACCAATTTCTATGACGTCAAATTCTGCGTAAACTAAACAGTTTATCGTTTCACTTTACGCATCTTAAAATCCAGCTTCTATGAGCAATGATCCATTTTTTATAAGATTCCAATGAGTGTTGGCATTTGCCAATAAATCCAGTGTGAAATCAAAAACCATTAAATAGTAACCTTTTAGGCAATCTTCTCGAGAAGAATACTGGTCTGAAGTATAAGTATTCACTAAACAATTTAATACCCAATCTTGCTTTATACAATACATATTTTATGACGTCAATATTTTCACATACTACGTATTTTTGAAAAAATCAGTAATTTATGAGAAAATGAATTACATAATCAAACGATGTTTCATACTCAAAAGTAGCTCGTCTTCACGAAAACAAGAAAAATGTAAGAGAAAGAGAAAAATATCTCACACACGTTTCCGAAGAGGTCAAAAGTGACATCAGTAGAGAAAAAGTATGACTCATGGGAAAATGATTTACATAATCAAACGATGACTTATACTCAAAATAGCTCATTTAATTTTTGAAAAAACTTACCTTGTATGTATATAGTATAATTAATAACGGTAAAACAATTTGCGTATATACTCGTACATATCGCATGTGTGATCATTATTGCTAAGATACTATTGTTACTAGCATTAATTTTGTGGTAGCTTTGATTAGTTTCTTACTGATATTAAATTATAATTCATATGCTTAAATTAGTCCTGTTTAAAAATTATAATAATAACTTAGTGTAAACTAGAATAAAATTATTTAAATACTGTAAACTAAGATTTTTATCCAATTTATTTGTGAAAAAATAATTTCACCTACTTGTTATTTCTTATATTATAACAATCACAATTCGATTAACAGCTAAACGATCCAACAACTTATACAATAGGTAAACAACAGTCCTAAATTGTTTATACAATACAATCTACATATTAATAGTATTTGTTAATTTTTTTTCAATCTATTATTAGTTTTTTTTTCCTAAAGTTGACTATCTTAATGGATTGTAATTACAGACGTTTTTAGGTCATAATCATAAATAATAATAACGTTATAGTACTACAAAACGTAAAGCTCAATAAAATCTATTCTTAGATCGTTTTTAGAATAAACCTAAAATAATTTCAGCCACTAAAGTTTCGTAAAGCATAACCTCACCTCTGTTCCGCACAGGTAACGTGGGGGGTGCAAAGAATGAAGAGGGTATAGCGGATCGATACAGCGGCCGCCGTTTCTGCATGAATATTTGATATCCCTGCCATCCTCGCCCTGCATCAGGTCGACCTCTTACAAATGTTAAAATGCACTCGGTGGCATTCACTTTCGTTACAAATACGAGGTAACCCTGAAGCTTGTTGAAAACAGTATCTGATATGTCTACATCAAATTTTAAAGAGGTCTAGGTTAAAGTGTAACTACGTTAATTATTGTATTAAAGGGTACTTTTACGGTCAACAAAATAAGGGAATAAACAGAAAATTTTAGTAGCATTGCCATTGCTAATAATGTTTTTGAGACATTTGATGTATACTTTTTTACTTTTGCTATAACTCATAAGGTAAGTTTCTTAGGAAGTAACATAATGGATATTCTTTTATTTTTCTTCAACATGGTTATAGGAAAAACTTTGATTTAAAAAAAGATAAATTTAATTAAAAAAATAGTTATTGTTTATAAACATTTTAAATTCTACACATTTTTTTAGGAACAGCGTTTACATTTACATAAAAAAGCTTAAAAATCAATAATATATTTCACTCTTTATTTTTATTGGTTCTATAAATTCTTGTTTAAACATTTGTATACATACATATGTCGTATACTAATTAAATTAATAGCCGTTTTTTTTATAATAATGTATTCATTTTTAATTGTAAATTTGTTTTGAAGACATGACAACAATGAGCACTATTTATTTTTTATAATAATTGCAGTACTTTTATCACTTTAGGATGTTTGTTTATTTGTAGATTTAGACATGATGCTAACATAATAACAAAAAATGAAAGCCTCAGCTGTCAAAATCTTAAGTTTCAAATAAAATAGTTTAAGAAACAAAACTGATTAATTTTTTTTTACAATAAAGCGTTTTGTTAATATTGCAGAATATTTTAAGAAACTTTTGGATTACGGTTTAACGGTTTTCACACACTGGTAACGTATAAAAGTACAATGCTAAATGTGTAACAAAAAAGTAGTTTGGTTTGGTAACGACATATAATGCAGTTGAAAAAAATTTATTAAAAATAGGTAAATGTTTAAATTGAGAATAATAAAACACGTTTTAGTTCGATTGCAAAAATCATTTATCTAACAAAGACAAAACACATACCAAAGTCACTAGAATTTGTGTCTGGTAAATTTTGATAAACATATTAAAGGTTTTTGAAATTCAGGGTCGGGTATCCAGATTTTGCACAAAGTGAATGGCAATTTACCTCACTAGCGTCGAAAATGAGACCGAATGCTGCATGAAAGTGAGCTATGCTATAAGACAAGATGTACAAATATTATTTTTTTGTGTTGAATATTTGTTAATTAGGTAGTTAAATAAGGAGCAAAATGAAAAGTAATTTAAAAAAATCTTAAAATTCAGTTAAAGTTGTAAAAAAAGTTAATGTCAACTTTGACAGATTTAGTGATAAATGTAGTACCAACATTATATTTCTAGTGTTTTTTTTATTTAAAAAAATATATATTTTGATAAAAGACAACACAAAAATAATGTAAATTACTCTCGTCAAAAGTTTTATAGCATACAATAAATCTAGGGAAAATTACGAAAAAAACCCCTGGAAAAAAACCATCGAAAAAACATTTTTGGAAAAGATCCACAAGTAAAATAAACAGGAAAAAAAACACCTCAAAAACAAACATGTAAAAATTTTTACAACAAATTTCTAAATATTGGCGACTTAAGTTCAATATTGAATTAACAAATGTGTTTTACCTACACTTTATTATCAGTTTAACAAATAGCGTACTCTAATTACATTTTTATAACGTGTGTCAACAATATTTATTTATTAAAACAGTCAAGCCTAAAATATGTTAAGTTATTGCATGCTTGACTAAAGCATGAACTTTATGATTAAATGCATTAATATATTTATGTATTTATTATACGTAGATATTGATTTATCACTTAGTGGTTCGAGAGTTTTTTCCCATTACGTAACTACACTAACAAACGAATATTGATATTTGCAATGAAAACAGCACATAAAATGATATTATACTTGCTTTTAATGCTATTTTTGCAAATCTGTTTAACTGAAGAAACAAAACAAAACATTTTTTGAGTTATATACAGGGTGGTTATTTTAAGAGGCTCACTTGGTGAACAAGTGGTGTAATTTCATATCCTCCTTACTGTCCCATTGGCAAAAATATCGAATTTCTTTTTATTCGTTTTTCATTTTGATAAATTTGACTTATTAGAAGCTCACTTATTGAATGGAAGAAATGCAGTTTGTGCATTACAAAGATACAGATAACTTTATCCAGATCGTCAAGTGCCGCATCGCACATATTTTGTAAAAATATTGCGTAATTTGGGGGAACCTATGTTGTTTAAGAAAGCAAATAAAAGACAAAGTGTGGTTTCAAAACATGTGTTGCAAATGTGTTAGCTTTGTACATTACACAAATTTCATTGAAATAGATGTGTCTGTACGGAAAATTGAAACAAATGCTGAAGAATCCGTAATAAAAATTTTGAAAAATAAACACTAGCATCTACAAAAGTTTCGTTTGGTAAATCATTTAGAGCTAAATATTGATCAACTTACAAAAATTAAATTTTGTCGTTGGTTAATTAGACAACACAGAAGAATAATGATTTTGGTTTGAAAATTTTGTAGACAAATGAGCATTAATGTTTGGTTTAGAATAGTAGGAGATCATGTATTAAAACCAGAGAGAATCTTACGGCAGACTAATACAGCTTGTTTTTGCAGACTACTTTGCAAGACTATTTGAATAATGTTTCCCTAAACATTTTTCCAAATTGTACATATTTCTCGGTGTTCCTACTCATAGATCTTGACAATGCGTGTATTTGTAAATGCCTGGAAACTAAATCAATGGATAGCTCACCTGATATTACACTTTCAAGATTTTATATTGGATTCAGATAATCTGATACAAAAGAATTTAGACGCGTGTGTTTTACTTAATTTGTTATGTTCAAAATGCTGTAGTATAAAGTTTATCCTCGGTACCCCCACTTTTCGTTGTTGGAGTAAGGACAGAAATGTCAAAGTTTAAAACAAGATTTTATTCTTCTGGTAAAGTTTGAAGAACGCAGACAACATCTAGCGTTGTGTACGCCCAACAAAGCTTTCATCGTTAACTGTTTTACGCACACTTATGTGAATATGAATTAGAATATTGTTGCGGTCTGAGTGAAAGTATTTATTTGGGGTAAGCATTTGTTTCTTGTATTATAGTTTAATTTGATTCTTTCGTAATTGTTTGTAGCGGGTTTCCATGCCCCCACACGTTTTCTTTGCCTGTCAAGATAATGAGCAACGTCACGTTGCTGTTGCTAACACTATCTACACTTCCGAGGGGTTTGAGGCGATTATTATACGTATTTTAAGCTTCTTTTACCAAAAAATACAAAATTAATTTAAGGGAAATTTTGCGTAGTCGTTTATTTTTAGTGGTCGTATGAATAAAAAGGGTTTACTTGTGATAACGCCTTATGTACGTTTTTTGTGTTAGATTTCAATTAAGTTTTAGGTAATACTGGTACAATGCACTAGCTAGTCTAAATCTAATTGTAAGTATTACACTTTCTGTTTTAATTCTTAGTATTTTCGTGGTCAGTCGATTGTAAGTATGATCGTACGTACATGTTAGGTTGTTAACACAGGTAATTATAAAATCGTTTTGTTTGGCACATAGTATTATACGGCGCGTGTTGATTCTCTAAATCTTTAAGTTTCGTACTTTTGTATTTTAATTTACATATGTAAAATTGTTCCTTTTCTAAATGTAGTAGTTTGGCCCACTAGGTTACTTTGCTGTACGACATGTTGCCCAGTTCAGGGCGTAGTTTATATTTTGTCTGTGATACCGACCTACATGCTACTGTTTGATAAAATTTATATAAATATACTTATATAACTTCTTCTTCTTCTTTTTTTCTTCTTGTTCTTCTTCTTTTTCTTCTTCTTCTTATTGTTCTTATTCTTCTTCTTCTTCGTCTTCTTCTTCTTCTTCTTCTAACGTAAACTACTGTCTGTGATAAAATAAATGAACTCTGTGTTATCACTTCTATCTTGTTATTTGTTCTATTTCAGCTGCGGGTAGATTTAAACGGTGTGTACCACCCTCGTCTTTCTCATTTTGGCGCTTTTTTAAATTTATTTTACGACTCTATCGCCGGAACAACTGAGTTAGTTGTTGCTCCCTATTAGTTACGAGAAAAACCACGTAACAAAAATATGCATCCAAAACAATAGAATTCATTTTTATATATTGACTTTAAACTTTAGTTTAATCTTTTAGAAACATACCTGCTGTTTGTATGATTTGTAAATTCCGATAAAATTTTGAAAAATAACCCGTTATTTTTACAAAATATGTGCGATGTGAATATTTCATCCTGTATGAAGTTGTTCGTATTTTTGTAATGCACTACCTGCATTTATTCCACTTTATAAATACCTTTCTAATATGTAAAACCTTTTGTTTGTTCTATTTCCAAACCAACTTAATTTGAGGTTTAAGAATTAATCAAGCCGATAACAAGTTAGAATTTAAAATTAATTTAGTAACCACATATTTATTTAAACTAATACAGGCGACATGTTTTGAGATATGTGTCATCTTCAAACCTTTAAATCTACTAATTTTATATACGTGAATAAACTTAATAAGCCAATTTAAATAAAAATAATATGACAAAATATTAACAAATGTAAAATACGAATATAAATAAATAAATCAGACAAAAGTCAAGTTTTATGTGATAAAAAGAATGATGTAAAAGAAACTTTAGTTATTAAAAAAGGAAATTATTTATCATCATTAGTGACTTTATTTAATAATTTATTAGGATGAGTGTTATATTTTTTGACAATCTTCTTATTTTTAAGAAAAGTAGTTTCAGCCTTTTATAACAAACGTGAAAAATTTTATAATCGTTGTTTAAGTTGAAAGAATAATTAAAATTTAAGATGTGATTAGAAAACAAAGATTTAGATAAGTAGTTAATGTGTAATTATTCTTAATGCATGAAAAATGTTCAGAAAACCTAGTACAAAATGTACGATCAGTTTGACCTATATAAAAGGTTTTACAGGCACTACATTTTAACTTCTGATTTATCAAGAATATCAATTCTATTCTTACAATTATATTAATAATTATATGTGGAGAAAACTTTGGATAATAATTTAATTGTAAACATACTACTCTACTTTGAGCAAAGGATTACTTTAACGTTATAAATGTTATTCTTTGTATTAACTAACAAAGTTTTTGATTAAGTTTAGAAACAGATGATGTGTATTAACGTTACGTTGAAACAAGTAGGAAAAAACATTTTTATTGGGTTAGATTTTTAACTTTTATAGAATACAAATTAAATAATTTAACAAAATAAATAATATTATAACGTGGGGTCGGCTTTAACTAATTAAAAGATACATTTTATTGATTCTTTTTATTTTCTAAACAAGTTTCTGTAGAAATTTTGGTCGTAAATAGTATGTTTCTAAGTTTTAATGTTTATCTATGTTTGTTTTGTTGTACTTGTTAATTATTTATCACATCTTTAGTATTGTTATTTCACTGCAATGGTTTTTTTTTTGTTGTGGTTCTGTTAAAATTATTGTCTTATTTAGTATTTTGGCAATTATCATGTAGTAGTCATAATTAAAATTCATAGTAATGTTTTGTTTTGTGAGTTTGAATAAAATAAAACAAATGTACTTTTAAATTTTAAAATTATTGTAGTACTTTGCTTCAAATTTAAACACTATTAGCATACAACATTCTTTTATAAGTTGTAATATGGTATAACAATACTATAATAAAATTACCGTTTTAATAATCAGAAGCTAGTAGTTTTTAGAATTATTTGGTATTAATTGACGTTTTGGGTCCACCATTATAAAAAACGGTTAATGTAAAAAATGTAATACATTTTCTTGCATTCTACTTTCAAGTAAATAAAACATACAGTTGTTAAAGACGATTAACCGACTTAGACACTTCTTTACAAACGTTAAAGAGTGTCATTAAAAAAATCCTTGAAACAATTGCTTTATTAATGATACAAAGTAATTAAAGACGTCTTTAATTATAAAATCGGTTTGACCTTTTATTTTGTATAAGGGGAAAACTTGTCATGACGTCATACTTAATAGTCTCTACGTAATTTAAGAAGTAATTCTCACTGTAATTATTGTGACATATCCAGAAGGTAGTTGTTGCTCCCCTAGTATAAGAACGTTATACCAAAATAGTATTTTTCACAATATTCGAAACTCTAACTACATAGAAATGCCACCGGCACATTTACCTAGGGGGTTCCGTTGATTCACCCTAAATCTGCCTCACGCACAAAACTGCGTGATCGAAAATTCAAATTAACTGTTGGTGGCCTGGGGCTGCGGTGTCCGGAACATGACGGTAAAAATTCAACAAAAAATCGAAGAATTAAAAATAAATGTTTTTTGTTTCCTAAACAAAAGTAGAATTTTGATATTTTTCAATGTGCTGATAATGTTTGGAATCAATTCTGCTAAAATTAATACATTGTGCCTATGCAAATATTAATCTTTTTATCATGAATAATTTACAATAGCAATTTGTTTTTGTAAGGGGTTTGGTAAATTAAAAATAGTTTAAGAAATTTAGAAGGGCTCAACGCTTTATAAAAGTATCGTCTGTTTGAAGTAGAACAATAGAACTTGAGTCAATGCTAGGTTAAGTGCCTATTGAATTTATAATACCCTTGAAAGGACTTGTCGATATCGAAACTTACATTTATTGGATTATTACTTGTACGCTCAAATTTACCTTTGATGTTAAACGAAGATATAATGAAAATGCAAACGTTTGACTGATAAAGTGCTTTTAAACATTTTTACTGCGCATAAATGTAATACAATGTAGTAACATTGATAGAAAAATAAAAATGACATTTGTTTTATGTTAGAAAAATACACACAAAAAACACAAACTTGTTTAAGTAAAATATAATTTATAAGCAAAAATAAATTGCACAGAAATGCCTGCTATATACAAAAATCAAAACGTTTCCAATTATACTTTTTTAAAACTTGATTGTATTATATTTCGAACTATAATTAGATATTTGCGTGATACCTTTAGTCAATCGACAAAGATTTTAATCTACATGCCAAACTTCAACTAAGAACCTTTAATTGAGTATGCAAAAGACAATTATAACCTACTATATATAATTTAATTAGCGTATTTACTTAATTAATTTGAAAATATACTCTTTTGTAGAACATTAATTAATCGGTATTAATCAATTAAAAAAAAATAAATAAATCAAAATTATTATAATTATAAAAGTTTTTAAAAATGCTTATTTGTGTTTTAAATATTTGCTTTTATTAAAATTTAATGATGCTATACCAATTTAACATAAATCTGATACTACGGTTACGCATCGTATTTCATAAGTAAAAAAAAATTAATTATTTTTTACCTTAGGTTGTTTAAAGATTATTAAAAGTAAAATAAAGTATATTAGAACAATTAAGATAATTTAACGCTGAAAGTACGTTTGCAAACCATGTAGTTTTTGTACCAATTAATTATGTCACTATCAATGATACTAACAAATTTTTATTTCATAAATGCAAAAATTTAGAAACTTAGTCAAAACAACACAATTAAAACATACAAGTTACTTTTTTATGGCAATATACAACATACACATTTATCATTTTAATCTTTAGAAGAATGTATTTTAAAACCATACAGATAAACTCAACGACTGACAAATCTGAAGAAGAAATTAAGCTTATATCTTAATGTACAAGGTACAAAAATTGCTACAGTTCAGTTAAAACTTAGCCTGGCACTGATGTTTTGTTGAACCACAACTTTTTGACAGCAAAAATAGACATAAAACTCAAAAGACAAATACATTTTAAAAAAGCACATAATTGTAGAGCGCTTAATAAAGTAATCAGTGCGAAATAAAATTCTTTATATACGGAGACTATTTCTTCTTAAATCACTTCCATGAACTTTAGAATCTGGTTTGGTTCACAAGTTGATTACCTAACTCTTTAGTGGTTCTTTGGTAGATTTTTTTTGGTTTCTCAAGTTTATCGTTTTCCTTCTTATCTTTTCAAAGTTTAGAATTTGGCTTGATTCACAAGTTGATTACCTAACTTTTGAGAAGTTTTTAGTTAGATTTCGGTTGCTTGTTTCAATTCTTTGATTTCTTTTACGCCCTGATAAAGCCCCTTACGAAAGTGGGCGAAACGTTGGCAATTTCGGTTACAACAGGTCTAAACCCGGAAGACGTTCTCATCTGGTATAGACTCCGGCCGTGAAAGCCTTTGCTATTACATTAACAATCTCTACGGGGAAAATATTTTTTCTAAAACCTCCATACTTTTCAAGCTTCGCTACAAAGTAGTCAAAGTTTTGTAAACCGTAACTTTATTAGTCGTGTCGTGTCGTGACCACAACATCATTCCTGCATTCCTCAAAATCAAGATCCAAATTCAGACACGTTCTTCTAAAAACATCCTACACCGTGCTAGTCTAGCGTTGATACGCGAACGAATTAAGCAAACTAAGCAAGAGTTAGACACCATTTTGAAACAACTCTTTTATGTTTATCTTGAGTTAGCCAACACTCTATCCCTGGATGATTGAAATGTCTTTGACAACATTACTTACCAGAAGTCTGATACCACTCTACGACTAACCATTGAAGGTCATCTCAAAAAGTTTCAATTATTAAAATCTAAGGATTGTAAAGTTTTATCCACTACTAACTCCTCAAAACCGGTTGTCAATTTATCTAGTTTGGTTCTCACTTCAGAACAAGAATCGGTGCTATCTAAGGGTTTGAATTTTGTAGTTGTTCCCAAACATATTCTTAAAAAAAAATTATTGTCTGTCGAGTCTTCTATAAGACATCTTCTTTGCCACATCTCAGATTCGATTCGTATTCACACTCGCAAAATCCTTGAATCATCTAAAATTCCAAAATCCAAGTCGGAACAGTAAGCCCTAAAAAGTCTTTGTAAGAACCTTGATATTATTGTTCTTCCAGCCGACAAAGACAACGTTACTGTCGTTTTGAACCAAATTGATTATGTTGTGAAAATCAATTCTATTTTGTCTGAGGAAACATAAGCTCTTCTAACTCGTACCCTCACTTTAAGGAGTTCTTGTCAACATTCTTTGCGAGTTTACAGGTAAAACATCTTCTCGCATCTTTAACTTTCAGCATTTTATTTAACGTTTAGAAACTATAAAATTTGAACTCCAAGATCTTCTTGTGAGCTTTGATGTCACTTCATTTTTTACTAAAGTTCCTATTAAGGATTCGCTTATTATCATCGAACAGATTCTGTTTCAACATAGCAAGGACTTGAGTTCGGTTCCTTTTATTTATGAGTGTTTATCCTCTACTTACTTTCAATTTGATAACTAGTTTTACAAACAGGTTTCTGGTGTTGCTATGGGTTCTCCTCCATCACTTATTGTAGCTAACATTTTTATGGAATCCTTTGAAACGGTTGCTTTGGAATCATCAATATTAATCTAAAGTTTAGTTAAGGTATGTTGACTACAGGTTTATTGTTTCGTCTCATAGTCATCTCAAATTGTCTAAGTTTCTTGATCATCTTAACAATCAAAACTTAGATATAAAATTTACCATGTAAATCGAAAGTAATGGTTCTCTCCCATTTCTCGACGTCCTTGTGACTCGTAAACCTGACAGATTTCTTGGCCATTATGTTTATCGCAAACCCACCCATACGATCAGATACTTTTATGGTTCGTCTCATCATCATCTTGCACAGAAGCGTTCTGTTATTGAATCTTTGGTTCATCGTGCTTTTTCTATTTTCCAACCTAAGAATCTACCCAAGTAGCAAAAATCAGTTACAAAACGGTTGTAAAACTCTCTTGCAACTATGGTTTCAGTAAGGTATTTAGTTACAGAATAGTTGCTGAGTCTTTCCTGATACGTTGTCAATACCGGATTTGGTCAGTTGCAAGGCAACTGCAGTAATATTATAACCGTTTTACAACGTGTCTGAAACCGTTGCAATTACTACTTTGTGACTGTTTTGCAGCGTTGCTATAACGGTTTTTTACAAATCATGTTTACCTATTCTGAATCGTTTCTGTAATGGTTTATCATCACGGTTTTGTAATTGATTTGTAACATTGTAGTTACCGTTTACAGCAACTGCTATGTAACTGTTTTGAAAATATGCTTATTACCATTACTTGAAACTACTTTATAACCGCTTTTGTTAAGCAACTTATCCAAGATTTTAGTTACTAACTGCATCATCAAGATTAAAACAAAAGTAGAGATAAAAATATATTAATAAAAAGATACAGATATATAAAAAGTTATAATAAATGTACATTATTTAATTTTTTATACTTTCTTATAGAACTAAATTCAAACAAAAAAGATATAATAAAAGAATTTTTACATCTGTTGCAAGTAGGTACCAGTAAACAGGTTTTTACTGCAAATTTTTAAGAAAAGCGGATTATGTCTATTATTTATAAATTTTGTAAATAGTAAATGCATAAATTTTGTTAAGAGAAAAATGTCTTTGTGTTAAAACACTATGGCGGATTAAGATATTCCTCACATGTTATAGTTTAATGCGTCTACGTAATTCTTAGTTAAATATTTGTATTAGGCTACAAATGCACATGTGCAATTATAATCGGTTCAATGATCATAATCTCGACTGCTTTTTTAAAGATTATATGTGTTCGCAATGGCGATCTAATTTACACGTTCTGATCACTGTGTGTAATATTGTAATGTCCTTGCAATCAAATTCTATTTTATCCTAGAAGAAAATAAAATCAATTTAAAATTTGCTTACTTATAATTGGCAACTAATTCTTCAACGTTGATTAAATTAGAAACAGTAGTTTAAATGCACGATTAAAATTATAGTAATATAATATACCAATAATTGTACTTACGTAGTTTTGAATTAGAAACACTTTCGGTACTGTTTATTGGGTAATGATAATATAAAAATCCTGCAAAATGCACTTCTTCTGTTGCTGTTTGAACGTATAGATTAACACTGTAGTGTAGTTTTAGAAATTCACACTTGTAACCATAGTTTCAAGACTGTTACACTCGAAACCAAAATGAAGGTTTTAATGTCACTAAATTGACACTGTAGTTACATAAGGGTTTAAGAAAAACTTAGTTATAACCATAGTTGTAAAATGGTTATTTCTGTAATAGATTTAAAACCTCAGTAAATTACGAAAGTTGCTGCTACGTTGCTGCAACGGTTTATTTACCATGGTGCTAATGTTACTAATTTGCAACTGGTTACAACGTAACCACGGTTACAAAATGTTGCTTGGGTAGACTTAGAACTCTGTCATCTTACTGGAACCTTAGTGTACAATGGTTATATGAAGCCAGATATTCATACAGTTATTAATCATTGTCTACATCCACATACACAATTGCCTAAAGACATTTCTACTCCCGAATCCAATCTAAAATTGGTTTAGTCTATATTGGTGAAACCGACCGTTCCGTCATTACTCGCATTTCAGAACATCGTCGTTGTATAAGAAAAAGAAAAATTTTACTATAGGTCACAAGATAGATTTTGATAACGTTTCGGTGATTGCCAAATCTTCATTCTTTTTCAACAGGATATTCCAAGATAGCGTAGAAATCATCAAACACCTCAATAACTTCAATCGTCATCATGGTTTCGAGCTATTCTCTTTTTGGTTCCCGCTCCTTTATCAAAAACACGCCCCCTTTCAACCGTAACCCAATCACAGTCGAGCTCAACAAAGCTGTGACAATACTTCTTCTTTAGATACGTAGACTATTTCTTCTTAAGTCACTTCTATGAAGTTTAGAATCTGGCTTGGTTCACAAGTTAATTACCTAACTTTTGAGAAGTTCTTAGTTAGATTTCGATTGTTTGTTTGAGTTCGTCTTTCCTGGCGCGCAGACCGTGCACTTACGGCACCATTCCATGACGTCCTCTTTGCAGTTCCTCAGTAGAATCTTTCTCAACTTTTTTTTTATGTTTTTGGGCAAAACACTCACTTCTTTCTAGGTCGATCGTAACATTTCTTTGGCAAGGTATCTTTACTAGAATTCACGCGTCTAATAAATAGAGATCTTGCATTGGCCTTCCACGGTCTTTTTATTCAACGTCAGTAGATCTCAATTTACATTCAAGATTCCTACTGGCATCGCGTTTCTCATTCGTACTAATGTTCTGTCAACTAGTAGACCTTTTTCAACTAAGTCACCCTTCATTAGTTTAATAACGCCAACGTAGCCTTCCTGGAGATTTCCATCCAGGCGTGCTAGTACCACACTTTTAGCCCTTCCAGGCAGAGTTAAGTCTTTGTGTCCATTTCGAGGATAATTTCTTCCGTGAAGTCAGCTACCAGTACTTGATCTTCGGTACATTACTAGATGAAAACTTTTGTCTTTTTTTGGTTAACACGTTCTAAGCTTTCAAGCGGTTTTTGTCTTTTTCTTAGGTTTCACCGCAGCTCAAAGTTGTCACTCCTCATTCCCAAGGTATTGGTCGCTGTCCTCGATGCTGTCTAATGCCTGCGCGAATACTTTTGAAGCGGAGTTTATGACCGTCTCGGAACGATTCTTGTTTTGCTGTTTCAATTTCCAAAGCATGCACTAAAGCGTCCATTGTCTTAAGTCGATCTACAGAGGTTTGAATGACCAATTGCTCTAGGAAGGTGCTGTAGGATACGTAAACCGTGTCAATTATTTGGTTTATTCTTTCTTCAATCAATTTCATTCTGTCATCTAATTTGTTCTTTATTGCTTCTATTTTATTTTCTAGAACTTTGCATACTTGCTCTCTTACATTTAACGTATTTGCTTGAGTTTCTTCTTGAACATGTTTAATTTGGTTTTCTACACTAACTTGTATTTGTTCTTCAATAATCTTTAATTGATTTATAATTTTCGTTCGTATTTCTGTTTTTAGACTTTTAGAAGATTCTTTTATTTCCTGAGAATGTTTGGACAGTTTTTCTTCCATATTTTTATACATCCATTTTTAAGCATTTTTTATCGATTCGAGAAATTCAGATAGTTTTGCATCCATTTTCACTTGATAACGAGTTACCGGCATACGTTAATAATACGAATAAGAAGTTTGATACTAAATACTAAATTTTAATTACGAACGATCCTTTATTATTGAATCGCTAACTAATATGCACTGATAAAAAGGTTACTGAACTAAGTTTGTAAACAAACTAATGACTTGTTTAGTCAATCTTTATATTATGGGATCGATATTAAATTACTTACATTTACACATTAAAACCCCAACCCCGTACGTGACACCAATGTAGCGATTTTTAAAATTAATTAATAAAACCTCTTCTAACTTAAAATTTACATTAGTTTACATATTACTTATTATTATCACTCAAAAAATAATGTCGGCGGATAACCGGTATTTGTTTATATTAAAAATTACACTTTATTTATTTATTTTATCTTTATCACACACTTTATTGATTTATTTATTTAAATCGACAAAATCTTCTTCTCGATTGAATTTGAAAACTGGCTTCAACTTCCTTTGCATACCTCTTATATATTTCTGTTATCTGTGTTCTGTATCCTTCGGTTATTGTCTCGAAGTTGACAATTACTTCAATAACGTTTCAATAGGAAAAGAACTTGAACCAGATATAATTAAGAAGAAAGTAATATACGTACTCAATAAACTTAGAGAACTTAGAGAAGCAAGAACACTCAAACACCTGTAAACGGTCATTAATACAATTGTCCCAGTAAGTACAAAATATGTATTGTCGCTGAACACAAGGTAAACAAAATATATTCTCATAAAAAAAAACTAAAGACAACCGTCGAATATGCGAGAAGAATCAAACTACTGAAAGGAGAATGTAAATACCTAGACGCAAGCATTGATAGAAACTCCAAAAAAATACGAATTAGAAGTGAGTAAAGAGAAAGCACATTTGGTTTATTGAATTCGAAGCACTAATTGATCTATTAGTGTGTACATTTTATCAATTTTACTTTTGAACTTGATAGCGAAGGAATCGCCGCAACATTTGTGGTTTGGACCGGAACGCTAATATTTTTTTTGTCCAACCTTTGACACTTGCAAAGGACCACCCTTGCTTTTTTTACTTTTGCACAAAAGCTTTACACGTTTTAAGACATTGTAGTTAGAATCAGTCAGTGTTTGGGTTCACAAACGACAAAACGACCAAGTTTCAACCCTTTGTTTTGGCTTACAACGAAAAACCTAGACTAGTCTATATAGTCTAGGCGTTCTATTACGGCGCGTTCTAAGCCAAAAGTAGCCCATAATTTAAACAAAAAAAACGTGAAAACTTTATGATTCTGTATAACTGCCATTCTGCATCAAAATGTACACGTACAGCAAACATAAAGTCATATTTTGTAAAACTGTAAAATACTTTTAAAATAAATTATACAAATAATTACACAAAGTAGCAATGATAACAAAATTCGATATTTAAAAAAAACAAATAAATATTTATTCGTTAATAAGCAGTAAATAAATACAGCGTATACCTGATTAACAGATTGTTAATTTAGAAGGTAAAATTATAGCACTAATAAAAGCAAAATATCTCAACATAAACAATAAAAAAATTCCAATCTTGAGCCAAACAAATAAAAAATTATAGACCTATTGTAGATAATAGTTTGTTGACACCGTTAATAAAAAACAATATTATGATGTTTAATTCACTGTTCTAAAAGTTACAGATACCTTCTCAGTAATTTCCTGACACTAAAAATACAAACAAATACAACAAAATGTTATCATATAAGACGTAATTAAATTAAAATATTATTCTAAGAACTGCACATTCTTTTCAAGATTACTTTCGAAGATAACGTATTTACAGATGTAAGATAATGTTACGTAGGTCAGTCAAAATACTTGAATAGATGAATAAATAACACTGCAAAAACACAGCTAAATATTTAAAACAAGTATTTTTAAGGTAGTATGATTATATTGTTCACTCTAAACAAGCGTATTGTCAAAATTCAGCAAAAAAAATCATAAAAAATAGGTTATTGTTTAGTATAGAAATAAACCTGAGAAGAAAATGTTAACATAATCCGAAATTATGATGACTATAAACGATACTTTTTCTATGTAGTACTATACATCCGGCCCGTTCGTTAATAAACTGAAAATATTATCCGTGGTTCCAATAAGCGGCGTACACTGTAGTGATAAATAATTTCTCATATGCCATGCAAATTTCAGTGACTTATGCTGTTTCCTTAAATCAAACAAATTCAATTTGTACTTAAATATATTTTTGTAATGCTCAAAGTGCAAACGCTTAAAAAAAAAGCTTAGACAAACTGTTATAATAACAAAAAAAATTATACTCAAAAAAACAATCGAGTAAACACATACATATATGTTAACTTTACAAATAGTCTATATAATTCAATGTGGTGATTGAGCCATTACAGTGATGAGCTTTTATCACTGTGTATGGTTAGGCAGATACAGTGAAATCAAAATTACTTTCAAAGCACTTTACTCTGCAGTACAGGCAACACAGTAAATATTCTTAAAAAAATAAACAAAAAAGTCATAATAATAATAATCTCGATCACACGTCACTACTTTTAGTTTTATTGCAATTAAAATGTGTTAATGTTAATACTTTTAACAAAAGTTAACATTTTTTAATTGACGATTGTATGCATTTGATACTATGTTAGGTGCTGCAGTGACTACATTTTGTATTTGCTTTAATTAATATTGACCTTTGGATTTGTTACAGCTTATAAAACTTTAATTAAGCTTTTAATGACTTCACTACATAAGACATCAAACAAAAAGTTGTTAGTTGTTTGACGTCATATTTACGATTTATTGTATATAGTTTACTAGTAATAAATCTCTCTATTTGTTTTTATTTACGTTACAAAATTATATGCAATTAATGTATTTGACAAGTAATAAAATGTGTTTTATAGCTATTTTTGTAACAATACGTTTATTTCATCTTACAAAAAAATTATTTACGGATACTACTAATATGTATATTTTACTTTGACAGCAGTTATGCATATTTA
Organism: Aquatica leii; assembly: GCA_035610365.1. Taxonomy (NCBI): domain Eukaryota; kingdom Metazoa; phylum Arthropoda; class Insecta; order Coleoptera; family Lampyridae; genus Aquatica; species Aquatica leii. Next base: position 51,885,817 of record CM069433.1, read on the forward strand.
AGTAAAGTTTAAAGCTTTTTGAAATAAGCTGTGCTTAAGAAATAGCAATGCATTATACCAAGTACAGGCAAATTTACTATAAATATATTTTCTTTTGAAACGTACAAAACTTATATTAAATTATGTTATGAGTTTAAAAAATGTTTATTGACGATAACTATGAAATTTTGCGCGTGTCTGTATCGGATAACATGCTTATTTTTATTGACAGCATAAACAAGGAAATCTATTTTTATAAGGTTTACTAAGAATATGTTATTTTTTTATTACTTTACGCCGAAAATATTTTTTTATTCAATAACAATTAAGAATCTTATAATGCGGTGTTTTTTAGTCTTTTATAAATTTATGTTATTTTTTAACTAAATTCATGTAAATATTGTAGTGCATATTTATATTTAATTCTAAAGTTAATTAAATTGGAACGATTTAAACGTGATGTTACGTAAACACTGGTAACATACAATACATTTAATAATTGTAAATGCAGTGTGGCAAAACATAACAATTATGTTTTGATCAATAAACGTAACATGACAATGTATTACAGTTTTATTTACTCATGTCAATTCACAAAGAACCATCAAAATAATTAATTATAAACACCAAAAAAAACTTATTTCGGTTACTGGTTGTATAGGCTTTTATTATAGCGTATGATAGTAGGTTGTGAAGTATCCCTTTTTTTACCACAGGTAAAAAATTTACATTTTTTGATAATTATGTCAAAGTTTTAAAGAAAAAAAGTTTATAGAACTAAAAGCAAAAGATTTTGCTTAATGTTATTTTTAGAATTTAAATTGTTAATTAAACAAATTAATTCAATTTTAAATATGTAATTTCATTAACTTTAAAAAACTTAAGTACGTAATCTATTTATTTTTGTGTGTTAAATCACAATTACGTCAAAATTAGTTATATTAAACCAGTGCTAACTGTCATAACCACAAAACGAAACACTAACTTGACTTCTAATTCAAAGTTAATATAATAAATTTTAAATTTGATTTAGTAGCAAATTAAATTAAAAGAGTTTTAATAATTCTATTATCTTATAGACCACGCTTAAGAAAATTATTATAACCTACGCGACCTATATCTATCGAAGCTTTTGCTCTTGCTATATCATTTTAGCTTAGGTTTTAATAATACACTTCTTAACCTTGGTACATAATATACTGAAACGTTCTAGAAGTTATTCGCAAATTCGAGATCCTTCTCGAGGTTGTTATCCATCTTCTAGAACGTATATCGAAAGATATGGAACACTCGAGAATGATTTTCAAAATGTGTATATATACCGACGAAACAAATCGTAGGTCAGTTATTTCCGTAATGCGAAGCCTGCAGTGTTAAGAAGATTATTCAAGTCTAAATAAATAAGTCGTTAACGCGTGTTATAAATAAATCTACGAAGTACGTGAGTTTAGTGTAAACAAGTGTGTGAAGTTATCCGCGGACTTTATCTTATCTTCGTGTAAGTGATAGCGTTATACATAATTATACTGTAAGTGTTTTATTAAATATCCTTAGATTAATTAGTTCGGTTAATTTAAAAGTGTACATATTTTTCGTATAAGTAAAAAATATTTTTAGTAGTTTAAAGCCGGGTTGCACAAAGCAAATCAAAAATGTAACAAGTGATTATTTCTGAAATCAATTGTTACATCACGAATAAACGTGCTTTCATTGGCTATATAGCAATTGTTTTGAGAAATAATCAGTTGTTACATTTTTGATTTGCTTTGCGCAACCCGCCTTAAATAAATTAGTTTTAATAATAAAATTGGTTACAATAGTATGTTTACATTTTACAAAAATCAAAAACTTAAAAAAAGTCTTTTATTACCTAAAACCAATTTTTGGATGTCAGGATATTCGGGGTATTTAAAAAAAATAATTGAGTACGTAATAAATCACTAAAATAATTTTTTGGTAAACCCACAAACATCTACAAATAACCTAATTTAATAAAATATAACAGAAACTTATTTTTGTTTAAATGTAAAAAACAAAATATTTATTCTTAAATGAACGTGTAAACAAACAAACTACAATAGAAGCTTTCTTGACCGGTTTTAAAAATGTGTGTAGATACTCTAATGCATTAGGTTTTCTAGATCAGCGTTTCTTAACAGAGGGGTTGCAGCCGCGAAAAGTATGTACAGGAGGCGCAGAAATATTAGAATTTTTTATATCTTTACAAATAAAACACAATAAATTAAAAAAATGTTACTAAAGCTCGTTGTACGCAAAATGAAGAAAATCAATCACTTTTTGCGCAGCTAACATGTATTGCAAACCACACGTTTGATAATTATAGTTAACCGCATTGGAAAAAGGTGTACTGGCCGCAAAAATATTTTTGGATTTTAAGGGGGCTGCGAATATACTTTCGGATTATAAGCAAGTCGCGACTAATAAAAGATTAATAACCGCTGTTCTAGATGACAGGCATATATCAACTACACGTGGATGAAATTCATGAGTTTTTTTGTAATCTATAACCTAACTAAATATACTGCAATTGTATTTTCTGTTCGATGAAAGCTAATTTACTTTAAATTACAGTTAATTTCGATATTTAAAGGTTAGTTTATCAATTAGAACCAAATTAACGAACTTTTAATAAACTCTTATGCATTATGAGTTATACAGTTATTATAAATTTTGATTCTAACGGTACAACTGTCACCGGTAGAAATAGGTAAGCCAGAAAGTGATTTTATAGTTTTTGTGTTTTGTGTTTCAGATTGTACCTCTACAACATTAAATGCTTCTATTGCTTGAATGCTATCATGCTACTGCTATTGGCACTACCACAATCTGTTGAAGTTCAAGGTTTGACAACCGTAGGTGTTGCAAAATGTTGTAAAAGTTTTTGTGCAACTTCGAACTTCTTCTTTATTGTAGCATCAATATAGCCCTCAGCAACTGCTAAAGATTTTTAGCCTTCATGTTTTTTAATGTTTTAAATCTCCACCACGGTTTGCTAATTCAGAGATTAAGCTACATCAAAAACAGTAGCCTGCACAATCCTGGGAATTGAATAATTTTAAAAACGTCGCAATATTTTTAAATTAAACTTAAGTTCAATTAGTATAAACACTTGTGGGACATTATTTTTAGTTTTAGGAATGGATACAATAATCGAATTTACATTATTTTGATCCCACCAAGTTGTAAAATTTTGATGTTCTTTTTGATATTTTGCACGGGATTTCCTTGGCGTCAAATTACCTAAAGCTTTATTAGCTATTAGCTTTTACGTCGAGCAGAGTACAACTTTGAGATTCCCTTTTTACAACTTTTTGTTAAATTCAGAAATACAATTTAAAATTACAAATTTTAATTATCAAATGCCATAATTGCTAACATAATTTTAAGAAAAATCAGTGAAATTATTTTATTAAAAATTTTAGATTAAATTCATGCGTAATAGAAAAAATAGTATGAAAAACACATGTCACAACTTTTTTTGCCGCACTTGACCATGTGCACATCTCCTATTAGTCGGTTTGCAAACCCGCTCTTCGTGCGGCAAAAAGTCTTATTGTGACATTTGTTTTTCAATGTACTATTATTTTGCATAAAGCAAATTACCACTTGTGAACTTTGTTTTCTCATGAGATTTTTATAGCAACAAACATTCGTAAACCTACTTAAAAATATCAATAAATGATCATCATTTATGTAATTACTGTTTTGGAGGAACGTTGTTTGATACTTGTTTACGAAATGCTTTTGCATTTTTGAATGTTTTTTTTGTTCGCTTACATTTGCAAACAAAATTCTCAAATGTAAAAGTATTCTTTTGCAATCTAGTTATTGTGCTGTTTTTCTCGTAACAAAAAAAGAAAGCGACGACTAACTCAGTTGTTCTGGCGATAGGGTCGTATGTTTCGTAGTGTTAGATTATCAAGGAAAAAAGTTTTAAAAGGCGCCAAAACGATGGAAGACTAAATTACGGAGACACCGTTTGAATCTACCCGCAGCAAAAAACAAAAAATGACAAAACAGAGGTGACTTCATAGCATATATATTTATTTTATCACAGACATTATTCACGTTAGAAAAAGTAAAATAATGAGTATATTAATATAATTTTTCTAAATATTAGCACATGGGTTGATATTACAGGCCATGTATAAGTTACGTCCTCGACTGGGCAACACGTCGTACAACAAAATGACCTAGTCGGTCTAACTTTTACATACAAAAAAGAAATAGTTTTGCATTCGTAAATTAAAATGTAAACGTGCAAAAATCAAAGGTTTAGAGCATAGGTTTCCAACATTTTATGGACTACCGCTCCCTTTACAAAAAAAAATTCCAACGGCTTCTTTTACATAATAGTTAATTATACCAATTTTATGTTTGTCTATTATAATCACAAATTAAAAATTAATTCTCTCTCTGTCTAATCGTGGTTGTGGCAGAGGGTCGTGTGATGTTTAATTAATAAAAAATTCAAAAATATATAATAAAAACATTTAATTCAGACAAAGACCATACAAAGTGTTAGAACAAAATTATAACTTAACCAACACTTGCAAGACAAAGGCAAAAATAAGACGATTAATTGAATTAGTTAAAAAAATTATAACAAAAAACAAAATTTAATAAGACACATAAATATCAATGCAGTGGTTGAGGCTGGTGGTGTTTCCACTATTTGGTATTGTCGGGTTTCAGTTTAGTTAACATCAGTCGCAAATCACCACGCTCAGTGATCTGCAATCTATTCTTTTTCTTTGACAGTAAATTAGCTACTGCACTGAACCCACACTCAACCAAATATGATGAAGGAAACACAATTAAAATTTTTTGTATATTCTGTATATTATTTCCTACAATCTAGGACAAAGAGCTGATATTGATTTTTGGAGTCAGAACTGTTGGTATCTATTTCTGAATTTTACTTTTAATTCTTCATTAGTTGTGAACTCTACAAGTTTTTCTTCTAAATTTGACGATTCTGCTGTATCTGCACTTGTGAAAGAGTCTAAAACCCAGCTTGGTATATTCATATTTGAAATATCCTGTATATCGCTCTGTAAAATCGGTAGTGATGACCAAGACCAAGAGCAAGATAACAACGCCATTAGCGAGACCAAGACCAAGACTGGATGCAAGACTAGCTCTGCAAGATATCGGCAAAAACAAGACTATCTTGCAAGACCCTTAGAGTTTTTTTCCTATTACAAACGATTCTTTATATTTTTTTATTTATACCACATACAAAATACGTGTTTTCCCAAAAAAATTATTGTATTTATACGTGAAAGTAAAACGTTTTTTTAAAAAAGGGTTGTTTCGAGTTTAGTAAAATAATGTGTTTGAAAAATAAAATAATAGCTAATAAGTAAACACTATGATCATCTTAAATGAAATATTTACTTCAACCAAATGAAACTATTTAAAATTTTGCTAAGATGTAATTTAATTGAAATAAATTATGTCAAGAAAGCATTTTATAATTAGGATGTACAATCAAACAAATTTAGTTTTCCAGAAGAAGAAAGTTTACAGCAAATTTACAGTATTTAAACAAAACGATATTCTAAATTTTAAATAAAACATATTTTTTGTCACATATGAATAGAAACCATATAAGGTTGATAGGTACCAATAAAATATTAATTCTCATCAATTCCTAAAGTGTTGAAAAACGCTGTTACGAATTTTAGCAACATTAGGTTATTTGACTTAATTTAATAATTTTTTGAGTTTATCGAATCTTTACATTTCTATGATCTAATAACAGTATATATGAGTAATAAAATAACTCGTAAAATAACAACTTGTAGAAAACTCCCAAATTCTTGATTCCACACTTGTACCAAAAGGCACGTTTTACTTAGTTTACAATAAGGCATCTACAAAGGATTTTAAACCGACACGGCGCCTCTAATACTCATGTAAATGCCCCAAACCTGCCGAGGCGTTGTTCCTTTTTCAAAATAACTGAATTTTCAAAACTTAAAAACACATCTATTATAAAATGCAACAGACGCATTGCAAATGCAATAGTGCTTATGATTTACTATTTGTAGGAAAAAACTTGTTGATTTCTTAGCACATCTTAATAAGTTTTTATCTTTACAAACATTTTTACTTGTCTGTAATTTAAATTTAGCCATTCAATAAAAAATGTAGATATAGACAATTTTAAGGTCTTTCAAAATTAAGAATTGAAATTAATTAACATTTGCTTATGTATTTATGTAATTGTATTTTGATAGTTTATTGAATATACAATTTAATTAAGTTTTGTTAGATCGTTAACATGTAAAATTAAAAATAAAGTAACTTAATATTCTGTATCATTATTCTTATTGCAGGTTGCAGCAACGAGAAGTTGCAATTTACATTTTTAAAGTTAAACGTAGGCGGACGTGTGCCATTGATCATGTCAATTTGGTTCTGAAGTAAATTTTTTACTTTCGGTAGCTTCTGTATATTGCTTTCAACATAAGTAAAGGTCCTACTATTTAGTGGCAGTTACGCAAGTGTCGTCAGTGCGATTCAGATAACAGCGGTCGTTAATGAAAGAAAAATTATTAATCAGGTTTGGTTTACAAGCAAGCAGGAAACTGTTCTCAAAGTATATCTTAGGATGCAAGAATCGGTTTTCCGGAAACGGATTTTGAACGGGTTTCCCCGGAATGGATTTCGGCAGAGGGTTTTTCCGGAAACGGGTTTCGGACGGATTCTACCAGGACTGATTTCGACAGAGAGTTTTTGGGAAACTACTATTAAAACGAGACGGGTTTTATCAGGACGTATTTCAACAGATGATTCTCACGAAACGGGTTTTATACGGGAAGAGGTTCTACAGAGACAGATCCCGGCAGAGAAATGTTTTTTGAAATTCCGATGGTTGTTTTCATACACCGCTTGGTTAACCTTGTAGCGGGGATCACCGTGTACATCGACCTAGATTTAGTGGGTGTACAAACCAGGACCCAACATCCCCAAAAAATTCATCTTTAGGTGGGAATATTAGGTCATCATCTTATAGAACCATTTTTTTCACTCCGGCGGTAGCTAAAATTTCTGGAGACAACCAGAAATTGGTTACAAATGAATGGTTGTCCCACATACAACACACGAAATCTACGTTAATTTTAGAACGAGTGTGTTTATAATAAACTTATTTTGTCTAAATTGTTCAATTAACAAATTTTATGACAGTTTGGGCCATTGTTTAACAGTAAATAGTGGTTTCTTTGAACATTTGATATAATTCTTTATTTTTGCTATAATTTTGTTTTTTTTGTTATTTTTTTATTTCTATAAAATATGCTGCGTTTTTAAGTCACTACCCTGTATAGCAAAACGTATTTACTTTATTACTTTTTTTGTGATACAAATATTTGGGTTCTGACTGTTTCTTGAATAATTTTAAAATAAACTTACAAAAAACATAATCACGTAATTACTACATATAATTGGTTATTAATACAGTGCACGCCGCCTAATAAAATCAGGTTGAGACTTGGGGTTTTTGATAACAATAACCAAATGATAACAATATCTAAAATTCAGAATAAAAAACAAGTAAATTATCATTGGTTAGAAAGCAGTAAATACATACAGCGTGTATTTGATTAACAAGTAGTTAATTTAGAAGGTAAAATCATAGCATAAATACAAGCAAAAAAATGTCAAAATAAAAATTTTCATAAAACGGTTAAAAATATAGTCAAATAAATTTGAAATTACCGTTAAAAAAAATCAAAAAGAACGTTATGATGTCTGATTCAATCTTCTACGAACCATACATTTTTTCTCAGTAATTTGCTGACAATAAAAATAAAAATACGTAGAACGTTATTGCATAAGACGTAGTTAAATGAAGTTGATATTCTAAGAACCTACATATGTTCCAAGTTAGTTCTAGTAGATAACGTGTAGGTCAGTCAAAATACTTGAATAAATAAATAACAATTCAAAAATAAAGCTATTAAACAGACAAAACAACCATTTTTAGAGTACAATGATAAAATTTTTCTTTCTGAACAAGCGTATTGTGAAAGTTAAGCTAAAAAATGCATGCAAAATAGGTTATAGTTTATGTAAAAAAGCAAATCTGAGAAGAAAATTGATAACATAAATCAAAATTATAATTACTGTAAACGGGTTTTTTTCTATCTTGCAGGCATACGTCCGACTCGTTCTTTAATAAGTGATAACATTACCCGACTGAGAACATTATCCGTGATCTCAATAAACGGCGTGCACTGTAACTAATAATAGTTTTTAATTTAAACGTAATTAGACATCATCTTAGTGTTGTGGCAACTGTGATTTCGTAGAAAACAAACATACGTGTTTTTTTAATTATATGCATAAAACTATGAAAGTGTAAATTTTAATAATCACTGGAATTAGAACGCATCATAAAACTTTTATCTGTAAGAAAAGTGCCAAAATTTGTTCGTATAACTGCGAAAAACAGCAACACAGAATCATAGAATATAACTTTGACATAGTTATAAACTAAGCACGAAACAGCTGTCTCTGCTGTCATTCCTGCAATTACACATTTGGCAGTTTGGCATTGCAATTAAAGATTTTATACAGCATTTGAATTTGGAACATATTTGAATCTTGTGTTAATAAATCGAAATACTAACTAATATAACGTTTTATTTTATATAAGAACTTTGTGATTAATAATTATAAACAAATAGAGATATAAGACGTTATTTAATACTAGTTTAGTACAGCTTTTTATTTTACTACAATCAATACAAATTAAAAAAAAAATAAATAAACTAACACTTTAGATTACATAACCTTTATATCATGTTTTCTAAAAGTCTCAACCTACGTTCTACATTGTTTAAACTTGAATATTGTATTAATTTCTAACGTAATCTGAGTATATTATTTAATATGTAATTAAATATTTAGTAAAAATACCACATCATTAACTACAATAAAAAGCTAAACTTAACATCTTTTTTTTTTACTTTTTATAATAACTTTATAAATGTAGACATCAAAATGTTAAAACTGGAAACATTTTTATGATAAGTTATTCATAATTTTTAGGCGAGTTTGTTTAACTTTAATCCAAGCAAAAAAAAACTTTATCATGCATTGTATTTTAAAATATTGTGGAATTAATTATTAACATACTAATAGCTATTTGAAATTATTGTTTCAACTTAATGAAGATTTATTTTTTGGCATTCATTAAATTTAGCTTAAAGTCTAAGTTAACATCTTAATAGAAACCTAAAGTTTATAACAATTGGTTTTATTAAATTTTAACAAAGTTTATAAGTTTGTTTAATCATTAAAGTATAACAAACAATAATCAACTCTTTGATTACCGAAAATTATAAAATAAAATTGCTCTATTAACGTAGCTCTTATATAACGCAAGTTCTAAAACAATATCTGGGAACATCAATAAATTGTCGTTAACCTACTTTCATGCAGTTTATTTAAATAAAGATTTTTATAGGAACCAGAACCCTTTTAACAGTATTTCAACCAATCTGTAGGTTCAGCGTTTTATGATTAAAATCAGATGACTAGCTTGTAGAAAGTTTTTACAATCTTGTTAGAACAAAAGCATCTTAGATAATTTTTTTTATAAAAGTTACTAAACATGTTTAAACCCACGATCATTTTTATTGCCTTGGGGGATTTCGATAATTTAAAAATTCTACTCCAAATACAATTTTATGAAATTTTATGAAGTTGGGCAATGTTTTAATTAAGATGAAAAGTATTAATCTAATAAGTGATAACGTACTAATTATAAATAGTACGTTACTTACTTTAATTACTAATACTTTTAGCACTAAAATTGATTATCTATAGTATCTAATATAAAAAACACTGATAGATATTAGTTTAACTAGGCATAACTTTTAATTTTCATCGCAATGTAAATACTATATGCCAAGGCACATCTAAAGTAGGTTAGTCACGTAAATGATGACAAACTTAAATACCAAAGTAAACGTTTTTAAATCGCCTAAATTTAGTAAAATTAACACACAAATTAACTTCAATACGCCTGCATTATATACAACTTAAGATACGCCAAACAAAACCATTGGTTACGTATTGTTCAGTTTTTGTGTTCTTTGTACACGAAATTGCACTTTTGACAGTTTGTTGTAACATATTGACTAAGTGAAGATATTTTAATGCCAAAACTTGATAGTGATATAAATTACTACTTGATAAAGATAAAAAATGTGATGTAAAAGTGATTAGAGATTTTATTGTTTAATCTATTATATTTTAAATTACCAAAAAAACATTTAATTTTTGTAATTTATAAATTGCTATAAAAGTGAAAACGTTTCTACCTCTATAGCAATTTACAAATTACTGCCTTTACAGTGTAAATTTACATTAAACTTTACAAATAAGTTAATGTAATACACTGTCACTTATTTGTAGGAAAAATTAGATTTCTCACCTAATGATGAAAAAAACAAGCGCATCGGATTACCTTATTTATAAATGTTAATGTAACAAATAAAAATAAAATCTATAATGGCAGATTGACAGTATTCTAGTTTAATCAATATAAAGCTATAGTTCTGTCAATGCGTTTGTGGGAGTACATTAGAGTGTTCTCCCACTGCTGAGCAGCTCCAAAAGGACAAAACAGCCGTTCAGTGGTAGCATTTTCATGTTTGCATTAACATTGTTTGCCTTACTAAGTTATATGTTGTGATTTTTGTCCGCGGTATAATCAAAACGTATTTGAATTACAAGCTGGTCTACGTTTCCACTTATGCATATAGCAATTTACAAACTACTGAGCCCCAAATAAGCAAAACGGCCGTCTAGTGGTTTACTTTGGTAGCATTTTTTACATTTTCATCGACATTGTTTACCTTACTGTATGTTATACGTTGTGGTTTTTGCCCGCGGTGTAAACAAAACTGATTTGAATTCCGAGAGTAAACAGTCTAGCTTGTCAACGTTTTCAGCTATGTGGGTAATATGATCATGGTACACCCTCCGCTTTTTCTTTAGTTTTCAAGATGATTAATTGAAATTTGAGATACCTTATATACATAATAAGCGGCACTGTTTGACAATCAAGTGTTTTTTTTTCAATTCCGGTTTCGTCGTAAGTGACACTAACAGTCAATTTTTAAATGGAATACCTTGTATGTTATTATATTTGTAAAATCTGCATAATTTTCAAAATCCAAAGATACCACATAAGTGATACTTCCAACGTCAACATTTATTACAGTTTAATTTTTAGTTTTCCATTTAAGTGTGCTATGACGGTTCCAAATTGATTCTAATTGACCCGTTTATTGCTAGAAAAAACGAAATTCCTTCAAAACCACTAAATTACGTGATTCATGAGCAAATAATCATCAAAATGATTTTTGGGGTTACCGTGGTATGTGCAAAATGCAGAAATCGGTCAATTTTGGTTGTCAGGGGTAGACTTAATAAGTATAGACCTGCAGATCACAATGTCACTTTACGAACTAATGAATATGAAAGCCCATTAGCTTTAGCAGTCTGTTTTCACACTTGCATCACAAACTAGAATACTTATTGTTTATTTTTTACATATGGCATTTGCTCCTTTTTCTAGATTGAGTTGATGTTGAAGCTGCTTCATCTGGAACAATCGCTGTAGCAGACTTTGTTTTTTTAACAACGTACCTTGTAATTTTTGTTCTAAGAAGGTATTTTCTTCTTTCAATATGTGGTTTCACCAGAGATATCTACATTTTTTAAAAAACGTCTTCGTTTTTGACGATTTTTTGAACTCTTAACTTTTAATAATATAACGTAGGTATTGTATGAACTTATGTCAATTATATTATAGAAAACGATTAATGGCCAACGGCTGGTCTTTCTTTTTGTTGTATAACACATAACCGCTTTATCCACAATGTCGACTGCCCCTTTTGTTTTACTGTAATCTACTATAATTTCAGGCTTTCTATTTGCTTGGTTTAAAACGTATTTTTCCGTATGTTGTGTACTTTGCAATATAATACATTTGTTTGAGTTTTCGGGACGGTATAAGACCAAGCAAGTGTTGTTAGTAAATGCAAACTTTGAAAACATTTTTTATCGTTTGTAATAGTTCCGGTGGAGTACAAGTCTTGTTTCTTTTTATTGTACTAATAATTGTTAAATTTTGCTTTAATAAAAGCTGACCCAATTCATATGACGTGAAAAAATTATCGCACGCATTATTATGGCCCTTCAATCCGTAAGATAGATCCAAAACAATTCGCATACCCTGATTCTGTTCTCTAACCCTTCCAGAAAGTTTATTCAGAATTTCATAATTTAATTTTATAGCGAGCAGGCTTACTGAACATGTATTGTCTAAAAGGGCATCAGCTTTTGAATCTAACCAATTGTTTATCAACGGTTACATTTGCATCTGGATTGAACAGTTTTGATAAAAATTTTACTCATTTGTCCCAAAGGTCCCTAGTAGCCGCAAATTTATCCCGAATTTTTCTTTTGTTTTGTGTTTGTTTATTGGTTTCTTGTCAAGTCTTGATCCTAGAGAAATTCGTTTAAAATTCTCTAAAGACATTGTTGCTCAAAATATGCTCTCACCTTTTTCAGAATCCCGTCTACTTTCTATCGATTTGTTATGAGATTTGAAAACTCTTGCTAAAATCAACAAACCCAAATAGCAGTATAAATCTTGCGCATCCAAATCTTTTTAATTTGTGTCATACACTCGACGACCTTCTATGCTTGAATTTTTTTATATTATTTTTGATTTGATGAAAAAAAAGCATAAAAACAGATAGCTCGTCTATCACCCTCGAGGTGGTGTACCTACTAAGTCTAGGTTTCATTGTAAAAACGTTGTAGGCAGCAAGTCTCTCTTGATGTGTAGAAGGTTCAGAGGATCATTCAATTTTATTTGTTTATTGATGGTATAGTTTTGGATATTTTTGGTTCATCCTCTTCTAAGTGATGTTGTAAACAAGCAAAACATGGTCCTCAATTTTAGAGCATTTTTTTTCTTCAGAAAGATCCTATTCATCAAAAGAATCATGAAAACCAAATATTTTATTGTCTGTATTGTTAATTGTTTCTTCTATTTGTTTTTGTATCAAAGAATGCACGAATTTGGATTGTTTTGAATTTATGTGGAATATAAAATACTAGAGAGGTTAACATGTAGGTCTACATTTGTTGCTGTTATTATACAAGTTTCAGTTTGTTTCGGCTTGTTAACAGTAAATCACAAAAGTGACCCGAACAACCTATGTATGTATGTAAAATTAACTCTTTAGCGCCTGAATTATTATATTTTCTTTCAAAATAATTTTTTTGCACTCTAACTATTGCTATAACCATCTATGAAGCTCATAATAACAATAAAACATTTTTTTATTATAGGGTGCTGTTTTTAGGGAGAATGTATTAAATTCGATATTTTAGGCAATATTTTATTCATTTTAACATTCTGTTACACTTTGTGAAACTCTGTAAAACAATTTGAATGTTTGTTAAGGCATAGATTGACTTGCAATTTAACACAAAAAACATTAGTTTGTCCTTTACATTTAGGCTTCTTACATTGTTGTAGTTCTTTTATTATCATAAGCCAATGATGAAGTACATCTACTCTTACATTTGCGGTAGGAATTGGTGCAGTTGGGTAATTTTTTTTTTATACTTTTGCTGTATTGATAATGTTGTGATGTTGAAGGCCTACGAACATTTAGGTGCTACTCTTCTTTACACGAAGAATCAGCACTTTTGGTTTTAAATAATAGGAGATTGTATGTAACTCTCTTGCTACTTCTAAAAATTTTTTTGTTTAAACTTTGTAATTGGTAAAACGCACTTAATTTTTCTTTAATCCTTTAAGGACAAACGTAACTTGTTTTTCACGTTTTTGTCTAATACGGTTTACAAGAACAATTTCAGTGGAATGGCTCCTGCGCTTGTACCGTATTCGTTACTTATCACTTATCCATACCCCTACAAAAATAAGTGCCATCATGCGACGATTTTTGTAAAACTCTGTTACACTGCAGATACTTGTTTGGCTGTCCCTTTTTAGCATTTTTCCAATTGTGGAAAATAGATGGCGTTTTCGGATTTGAAATTTGCAAAATTCGTACTGAAACAATTTGTTGTGAAACTAAGTGACGCGCATCAGTCACGTGTTTGATCTCTTAGAGGAAAGATGTGTGTCGGTCTTTTGCAAGCGTATTTAGTGAGTTCGTCATTAGCGTCATTTTTGTTATGTATACAAAAATTTTTATTTTAGCATTTACAAAATACATGGTCAAGAACCAGCACGTTTCTATGGAATAAAGAGTTATGGCAATTATTGCCTACAGCAACATAAATTTTGTTAGTAATTCTGATGACCCGTCGTACACTCCAGGTGCAAATAGCAACGCCATACAAGGTTCTGATTATAAGAAATAAATTGAAACGGAGGAATAAAGCAGTTTTAGAGTCAAAGAAAATTTGGATGAGGCTGCTTGAGGACGAGGAAGAGCAAGAACTAGAAGAATGGTATATCAGTATGTCTACAAAAATGTGACCAACAAGAAGAACACTGCTAAGGATATTCCGGCCTGGAATAGAGCTCTCCCAGGCGCCAGATTTATTCGTGAGCCAATAAAATATTTTCCTGAGTTTTATGATGAGTTGAAAGAGCTAATAACTAACGAATACAGTTTATATAGTGTTTAAGATAATCCGAATCCACTCAATTTGACATCAAAGGAATTAGAACATTTTGTAAGTACCGTCTGCAACGAGAATAGTCGAATTGGTCCCGACAAACCTGACAAACTTTTCAAAATTGAATTGAGAAATTAAGTTAAAAACCAATAGTTCCTCACAAAAGTCACTTCCAAGAGATGGAAATTGCTTCAAATACTTAATATCAACGTTTCCAGGCCTCTCGGGGGTAAAGTTGAAGGACAGTGATCCACAATTCATCACATCTATGACGGATCCTCAAAGAGAAGGGTAGATTGCCTTTAAAGAGGTCTTAGAGAAATGTTTAGGCCATAACATAGACCCTAACTACAAACAAATCGACAAAAGACTGTTAAAAGCATTTTACGCTTTAAGTTGCTTAATGAGTTTAAAAGTACATTTTCTGCATTCTCGCCTCGACTACTTTCCAGAAAATTTAGGAGATGTGAGTGAAGAGCAAGGTGAACGATTTCACCAAGATACTAAAGAGATGGAAAAAAGATACCAGGGAAGATGGAGCGTCTCAATAATGGCAGCCTACTGTTGGACACTTCAGAGATACTTTCCAGATGCTTCTTACAAGCAAAAATGTACCAAAAAGAGTCTAAAGTAGTATTTACCTAAAAAGCTTCATAAGTGGTAATACCAAATACACGTTCTAGCCAGGTTGAGCGGAGCGGTATACGATTTCAAAATATATACAGAACCAATACATACATGCTCAAGTTATCCGTGCATTGAATCATCAAGAAACATCGTGTTGACTTTATGTAGATCTGTTTATTTCGTAAATCATCTACTGTTTATAGACAATTTATTTACGTTAATAAATTTTGTTAAGCGAACTATCCAAGAAGGAAATTTATACCTTAGGAACTGTACGTAGTAATCGTTTGCCTAATTGTCCCTTAGTGTCAGATAGAACCAGGAAGTAACAAAGTCGTGGTTCATTTCAAGAAATTGAAATAAAATCAACGAGAAATACTTATCGTATCGTCAAATGGTTTGATAACCGTTCAGTAGTATTTCTCACCAATTTTTGTTCCGCTCGACTATTTTGTCAGATTCGTCGATGAAGCAAACCAGATAAGAAGCACATCAATATCCCATGCCCTGCTGTTGTGACCTAATGAATTTTCTGATCGGTTTCTACCGAATAACAATTATATCAAAAAAATATTACCATCGTCCGTTTTCTTACTTCATGAATATGACTTTTGTCAATTGTTAATCTTTATATAAAGGAGATTGTAGACACTTTATGGTACCGCCAAAGAATGAACAGACGCTATACGAATTTAAATCCCGGGTAGCAGAAAGTTTTTTGAAAGAAGAAAAATATGTGGCGGCCAGAAAAGTTGAGCGTCCGAGTGAACCATCCATTGATAATCAGCAAGCCGCTAAGAAACAAAAGTACTTGCGACGCAACATATTCCACAAGTAAATATTTGGCATGACGTTATTGGCCAATAGCCAATTGTGCAAGAAAAACGTGGACCTGGCTGTAAAACCTGTCCAGTGTTTTGTTTTCAAAAGTGCAATGTATATTTATGTGAAAACAAAAAGACGAATTGTTTCTACGATTTCCACCACATGCAGTCTACTTTTTTTGTATTTTTATGGAATAAACAATAATTATGCTTGCCCGTTTTGTTCGTGGGGTGCCTAAATGTCACTTTTAAAAAACATCAAAAATTTTGCAAAAAAAATGAAATAAAATTTTATTTGTAAATTACACGATAAAATATGAACCAGTCTGGCAGTTTTAATTTTTTTTGTACAGTTTTAAAAAACTTTAGAAAACTCCGACCGTAGAGGGTTAAATTAAACCGTATCAAATTAAGCTTCTATACACCAAATATAATTTTTTTAATTTGTTTTTGCAAGCCATCTTTTTTAACTTTTTAAAATATTTTTTCTAGTTTATAAGCTAACCGTTGTTTTAATTGAAACTTTTGAAGGTTTACGCTTACGTCAAACTTCAATTTTAAACTTTTATTTATAGGCCACTACTGTTTGAACTTCATCGACTTTTACAGGCTGATATTCTTGTGCTAAGTTTAATTTTGCATTTCTGCCATTTATCTGAGCTGTTTTATTCCTATGGCATTTATTTTGATTTTTTCTTTTTAAAAACATCTTTGTATATACTTGTTTACTATTTCTTGTATTGGTTTTCCTTTAGTAGTTGATTCAACTAAGTGCTCAATTTTTAAAGTGAAACTAATTTTTTCTTAATAAACTGCTAGAAAAAATTTTGATGAACTGTGTAGTTCGTATTTTAATTGAAGCATCTTTTGCCTATGAATATGAACGCGCAGTATAGCGTTTAGAGTACGAGAAATGACAAAAAATTATTTTCTGAATTGAACTTGAGAAAACTTACGCATGTGAAAACTTTGTAATAGGTGTACAAATGAAATCAAAAATTTTTAGAAGCCGTCTTAAGTATCACTTTCAAAGTAACTACAAATAAAATTGATAAATTGAAATATTAGTTAAAGATTTATAGTCATATTAAACCGGATTTCTTGTTAATATCTCAAAAACAGTTTACAAAAACAATGAAAACTTTTACTTTGTCAGATTTAGTTGTTATAAAAATATAAACAAAACATCTTTGACCAACATAAGAATTTATATTTAGGTTAGTAATTTACTGCCAAGATAATAATTAAAATTTTAAAAGCAGAAGAATACCACCTAAAGTAACAAAAAAGTAGTTAATCAGATCAGTAAAGGTCATTTATAAATACTACGTCATGCAGAAAGTAATTAATAATTCTACAGTTACAGTTTGCAAAAAATTTACTAATAAAAAAATTTGCTAATTTGAATATCTTCCGTTAAGATTTTATCTCATTATTAATTGATTATTCATAAAGGCATCACAACCTTTCTAATTGGAATAATTAAGCAATATCTAAATCATAATTGGTATTTAATTAAGAAACGCTATAACTACAAATCAAATTATTGACAACTAATAATACAATTTATTATATATAGTACATATATACTGTAAAATAATAGTTTAACGCTAGGTATATAATAGTTGGTTTGATCATTAAATCTTTTATTTGCGTTGACATGTCAAAAAAAATTTAGTTATCATGTTTAGTAAATAGGTATTTTTAAAAATTATTTTCTAGATTTAGATCAAAATATATTACTAAAAATTTATAGGTAGTAAATTTAATTTAATTACTTACGATATCAAATTATTAGTTTACTTCGCTATAACAAAAAAATATTTTTATTAAAGTAAACATGATAAATTCCAAAATCTATCATATTCAAATTCTAAAAACTGGAGTAAAGCAACAAATCGGTTACAGTTGTTAATATGTTGTGGTAAATTAAACAAATACATATCATTTACATATTTGTTTAAATATTTTTAAGCATATTTTTGTTTTTTTTCTACTAAAGTGTTTTTTTTTAGAAATGCGTTTTTCAATAACTTTACTACTTGTGATACCTATGAAATAAAATATTACTAAAAAATTAAATACCTATTTTATTTTATTTTTTAGAATTATGTCAGCACACAAAACTGAATGTTCGATATAAACTGTATGCAAGAAAAGAACGTACAAGATGCCGCTCAACCCGACCAGTTCTTTAATAAAGTGATAAAATTACATAATTGATAGCATATTCTGTGATTCCAATAAGCGGCGTGTACTGCATTATATGTAAATATCAATTTTCCTTAGAAGTAATGTAGATTTAGAGTTATACGTTGTTTATTATTTATTTGAAAAAAGAATAACATTTTGTGATCTAAATTTTTTTATTAGGCAAACAAGTTCGAGATCTGAATAAATGATAATATAGATTTATTGTGATTTCTCGTGAGGACGATAACAAATCGTTAGATTGATAAAAGTTTTTATATGCAAAAGGTGAGAAATTGATTTCGCTTACTTCATATATTAATCATAGTAACTGATAGTTAATGTAAACTAAAATGATTTTTATTAATGATTTATATTTTATAGTTTGTTTTATTAATCGTTAAGTATTTAAATAGACCTGTTTCTATAAAAATCAGTATGTTTTAGTGTGATTACAAAATTAGGTACGTAAGCCCAATTAAAACCTTTGTACTTACTCGAATCGGTATCGAGTTCCTTGATAACATCGAGCTGAAAGAAAAATAAAAACAATTCGTTCAGTAAAACCGCAAAACATAATTGTCAGTATTGGTTTTTTTTAAAACGACAATTAAAGGACAATGATATAATAGAACTGTCACCTTGAACCTCTTACCTAAAATCAAACAAATTATGGAATATGAACACTTAAAGTTGTATTGATCCCAAAGCAAGACACTCCCGTCAAAACGCCTCCTGAAAACCACGCCCGATTTTGCTGCACATGCCTATATTAAAAGTTCGATTGCTGTAAAGTTTAGAGTTCACGGAAAGGTCACTTCACTGATAAAATTTGAGAATAGCAATATTAAAGTTGTTAAAGAAGATTATCGGAAACGTTAAATCTTTCTAACACTTACTCAATTAAATTTTATTTCTGTTTAGGGACATATTATTGCATGTTTCTGTAAAATATTTACAAAAGCTTGCAAAATATGTAAGGATTTTAAAAGTTGATATGTATAGACGTACATTTGCAATCAGAAATCTATATTACTTTGCATGTAAATGTATTCTAAAATACTATATTTTATTGGTCATGAATAATTCAAAAGTGTCGTATTGGTGGAAATGTGATTTGTCTATTATTTATAATTTTTTTTATTATTCCAAGCGTACTTCTTAATAGTATCCAATATTAGACAAAATTTCAATATTTTTCTATTTTTTTTAAATATTTTAAGAAAAATACGAAATCTTACTTAAGTTTTTTTCTGTATAGTTTATACTGCATATGAATTTACGATGTCTATCTGCAAAATAACAAACATAAAATTTGATTGCAAAAATATAAATATTTCTACTTTACTTATTATTAACAATCTGTTTTTGTATTTTTCTTTAAAAAAAACAAATTTTGTGTAATCAATTGTAATTACAATATAAAATCCAATTTTGAACCTTTGTTCAATCTAAATCATTTACTGCTAATAAGCTAATTTTTATTTTTTCTTAACTATTATTTTATTAAATTATAATAGTTTTTGATTTAATACAAGGTAAGTTACAAAATGGATATAATAAAAAGTACATACATATTTATCTGTTATTACGCGGTCATTTACTCGTATTACAGAATACAATCGAATAAATAATTGCTATTAAAATATCATATACAACATAAGAAGTAATTTATTTTTATTAACCAAAAATCTTATTAAGTGATTATATACATGGACTATCATTTTTCAAATAAGAGTAATTTAGTAATTTTACCGTCGTAGTTATTTGTTTTTAGGTGAATGAGTTGTGGTTGTAAGAGTCGAGAGAAATTAAAACTACATATCAAGTAACGACTACATTAAAAGATTATATCATATTTTAAGTTTCATCAATGAATTGTTGTAGTTTCTTATGTTTTACCTTATTGATATTTCAGAAACGGTAAATAAATTGAAATATATACGACGAGCTTTACGTTTTCAAATACGTGTCAAACTATTTAAAACTCACTTTTATACAACATCGTGTTAGTCACAACAGTGATTTCATGTACGATAGAAGAAAATAAGTTTTATACCTTGATGGAGATTACGATAACTTTAACCTCAAACTTCTAAATAACATTAAAACCAAGGAAATGCTTATAAGTTCAACAATTTCGTAATTTTAGATTATTATGTTACAATTATAGTATAAACAAAAACCCAAATAAATCGCAGGTAATAATAGATTTTACTTTACACCTTATAAGAGGCGAATTTTCATTATTAACAGATTATACAGAATATTTTATTGCTTGATTTCAATTATGATTACATTTATTTAAGACAAACAAGGCCTCAAGTAGTCATTATTACGTATAATAGTAAGTTGTGAAGTAGCACTTTTTAAACCACATTTATATTTTTTTATAAATATAAATTTTTTAATACAAAACAAAAGCTATTTGTATTTAATTTGTAAAAATCATGCAATTTCCATTTATTTATTTTTGTCGTGCAGATATCGAAATTGGTCAACAGTCAACTAACAGGAGGAAGAGGAAGTGTATTTTACTACCAGTGTTAAGAAACATTTTTAAAGATTAGTATACTTAAACATTATTCTAAGTATATTTTAGAAAATACAAGTTTACTGGTATGTAGATTGCAACTGAAAAATCGAAATTTCATTTAGGTTTTTCACTACAAATTTTGCTAGTGTTTATAATAAAACCATTATTCATTTAAAATTATTAGAATAACGCAATGAAGAATATAAACTTTTATCATTGAAATAATAATACAATTACAAGATAATGAAGTAACAAGCGTTTATTTCATAATTAAAGCACACGCAAACAAATAAGTAATTCTAATGTATAAAATTTCTTTATATAACGTAAGCTTTGTAAATACAAAATGAAATTAATTAAAAAAGTAACGCACAATTCAGTTATAATATAATGAAGTCAAAACTTTATCCTTAAACTGATATAGTTGATTATTAACCAGCTGAAGTGATTTTTACAATGTGTATGATATACACAAAGGTACATTTATGTGACAAGATAATAGACATTTTCAGTATGTATTCATAAATAAAACATTATTTACTAACTTATACAATTTAGCAAAATTATTCTTCCAATTTTAATTATATTTATTATTTATACTAAGCTATAATTGTTTTGTTTTGCTTTATACTTTCTCTATTCATACTACTCCCCAGCATATTTATTTAAAACGGTTTTTTCTATATATTTTTTTTTATTGTTCATACGTCAATACTTTAAATTATGACGTGGTTTTGCTCGTTGAAATATATAATGCTACTTCCTTAAAATTTAGTGTACAACGCTGAGATGTTAATTCATTTTGATTATTTAAATTTTTTTTAATGAAGATACATGTTGTTACTTTAACTATTCTAGTAAGGCAATGTTAATGTTATTAAAAATTTGTTAAATATTAGTTAATATAGATTAATACAATTACATTATTTACTGACATTTAAATAGATACTGTAAATGCAATTTCATTATTGATTAAAATATTGAAACGTTCGCGAACTTGTGTCAGCAGCTTTGAGAGCGTTTACGAAGTTTTTATCCATTTCCAGAACGTTCACCAAAGGATGTATAAAATTTTAGAAAGATAACAGAAATATATAAAAATGATTCAAAGTGAGCGTCAGTTATTTGAAGTCGGAAGTGTTAAGAAGATGTTTAAATAAAAAAGTGATTAACGCGTGTGTTCAAGATAAATATAACCATTGTTTTACGGTGAAGGAAGTGTCACAAGTGCACAAGTTTAAAGTTGTACCTCTAAATTTTGATGGTAAAGTTTCATGGTCAACCTACTACAAGCAGTTTGAAACCGCAGCTACAGTTAATGATTGGAGTAACAATAAGAAAGTCACGTCTTTAATAGTGTCTTTACGTAAAGAAGGTCTTGGAATCTTGAAGACTGTTCTTGACTACTTACAAAAAAATTACAAACTCTTAATTTCACGTTTAGAAATGAGATTTGGAGATGCCCATCTTCAACAAGTGTAGCAAACTCAAATTAATAGTAGGGTTTAGAAAGCTACCGAAAGTCTTCAAGAGTTAGATGCTGACATTGCCAGATTACCACGGCTTGTGTATCTTACACCACCAGATACATTCTTGGAGCAGTTAACTATTTAAACATTTGTAGGTGGTTTCTTAAACAGCACAACCTAGCAGACATTCCGGTTAGCTCGACCGAAAACGTTGGATGACGCCGTAGCCCATGTTTTGGAATTCAGCGAAACAGGCGTCGCACCGAGGCAGCCATAAGCTCCGTTGTGCTGCAGAAATACTTTTGCACACACAAGAAAACATTAAAGCAATAATGCGACGTGTATTCCTCGAAAAACTGGCTCGAGAAACAGAAGCGACGTGCTAGAACTGCGGAGTAGTGGCCACGTACAACGACGCTGTACTAAGTCTAAAAGAAGATTCGAAGAGTGTCCGGAAAACTAGATCAGGTCGACCGAATGGGGCAAAAGTCGACCTCAACGAGCCATGCCGCGGAGATTATGATTCAAAAGATATCGCCTAGAGAGCAATAGCATAGCATTTATCTCGATGGCAGGATTAATGAAAGAAGTGTCTAGTTGCTGGTTGACACGGGAGCGACAAAGAACATCATTCGTCCTGACATGTTATTGGAAAACGAGAAAACATCACTAGTAACAGTCATTCGTCAGAGAAAGCAGCCGTGCGAGTTTTATTGAATAAAAACGTGACTCTGTTTGCGAGGAATGAAAGTGTGGTAATGGAACGCCCGGATGGAAACCTCCGGAAAGGCTACATTCGCGCGATTGAACGAATGGAGGGCGACTTAGTTGAAAAGAGACTAGTCGCTAACAGAACTCAACTCAAATTAAGTAACGTTGCAAAAGAAGACCGTGGTAGACCAATGCACGCTAGTATCTCAAATTGTGAGATGCGTGAAGCCTAATGAAAATACGTCGCCGAAGAAGTGCCGCCAACATCTATTGGACATTCTTAACTCCAAATGCCAAAACCTCAACCAACACTAGCTAGTTAAAGTTAGACTGTTGATCTAGCACTATCAAGATGGAGAGTGGTTCCAAAGGAAGAACTAACGTGGTGAAGCATAAAATTAATACCGAACGCCGACTTTCTTTGGCAAAAAGAGAAGCCGAACAAATAATTATGGATACGGAGAAAGAAGGCGTGATTGAACCTTCAAATAACCCACGGGCGTCCCCAGTGGTACTCGTAAAGAAGAAAAATGGATCAACGAGGTTTACAGACAGCTAAACAAAGTGACCTAAAAGGACAACTACCTTTTACAGAGAATTGACGATACGTTAGACACTTTGTCAGAATCCCAGTAGTTTTTCACGTTAGACTTAAAGAGTGGTTACTAGCAGGTAGAATTGGAACCCAAGGATCGCGAAGAAATAGCTTTTTCGATTAGAACTGGTTTCTGGCAGTTTACTGTGATGCCATTTGACCTGTGTAATGCTCCTGCAACGTTCGAGCGTTGATGAAGACCATCTTGCGCGGACTGTCTTGGAAGACGTGTTTAGTTCACATAGACGACGTGATCGTGGTTGCACAGTCGTTTGAACAACAATTGAACAACTTGAAAAAAGTGTTCCAGCGATTAAGTGAGGCAAATTTAAATCTGAGTCCAACAAACTGCTACGTTTTTAAGAATGAAGTGCAATGTCTTGGTCACGTCGTATCTAAAGATAGAGTAAAGGCTGACCCAGACAAAATCCGAGCAGTGCAAGCATGGCTAAGATCAATTAAAAAGCATCAGGTCTGAAGTTTCCTTGGATTGTGCACCTATTATAGACGATATGTACCCGACTGTGAAAATGGTTTTTATCAACTAAAACAGGGCCTAGTCATTTCGTCGATTTTTACTTATCCAAGAAAAGCAAAAAAAATTATTTTGGATACCGACGTAAGCAATCTGGCAATAGGAACGGCCCTTTCGCAGGTGAAAGATGGACAAAAAAATAATCGCGCTTTTTGGTAAAGTTTTTTACAGGCCAAAAAGGAATTATTGCATGACTAGGAGGGAGCTGTTAGCAGTCGTCAAGTCCATAGAACACTTCTACAAATATTTGTATAGACAAAAAATTTTAATGAGAACGGATCACGCAGCTTTGAAATGACTATTGCAGTTCCGTAATTCGGAAGGACAATAAGCAAGATGGATTGAAAGACTGGAAAAGTGTGACTACGACACAGTACACCGTGCCGGAAGCAGTCATCGGAACACTGATGTCTACTCTAGAAGACTATTCCTAAACTGGAAAGAAGACGGCTAACGACACCTGGGAAGAAGTAAATGCTTTGGGCAGAAACATCAAAGCATACTGACGCAGTGAAACTCTTTGATATTAGAAGACGGTTTTCTTAAGCGATCCCAAGAGAGTTTTGAGAACACGGAAACAAACTGCAGTTGGTAGTGCCAAAAAACCGGGTGTCACTAGTGTTGAAGCATCTCCACGATGGTGCATCAGAAGGCATAAGGAAGACATTAGGAAAAGTTCGAAAAAGATTCTACTGGTTGAACTGCAAAGAGGGCGTCATGAAATAGTTCCGTAAATGCACGATCTGCGCATCAGGAAAGGGTACAGCGAAAAAACCGCAAAGCACCGATAAAGCAGCGCAAAGTAGGAAGTTCTTTGAGAAAAGTAGCGACTGACATCGCAAAGCCGTTGCTAGAATTTGATTCGGGGAACAAATACATTCTGGTAGCGATGGAACGTTATTATACACTAGTTTATCTTATTGTGATTCATACACAGGACACTGCTTTAGACGTTCGTCGGCTACTTTCTTAGTTAACAGAGGAGACAATATGACACAGCTAAAGCTGCATAGAGGTTGAAAAAGTTCGTCGGTCGCAGGTTATATCGATAATAGCATTAATGAAAAAATTTCAACAGCAACAAAAATTTTGCCAGGTTTTTCCAACTTGCAATTATCGAAATATGCAAATTGCAATAATCAAGATAAAGAATTTTTATCAAAAATAGTCAAAACTGCACTTTTAACTCAAATATTACAAGTAATAAATAACTTGTCTTTTTGAGTATTTTGATTTCATTGCTTCGTAATACCTAGGCATTATTTGGTATGGTTTGTAGACAAATTGTTATATACATTACGAGCAAAAAATTATTTTTTTGCTCTTGAGTGATTAGGTCCGTAAAGTTAGCAAAACATTTTGAGCACTAACTCTGAAAATTAGTAAGGAATTAGTGCTTATTAGTGCTTCATAATAAAACATAGGCTACCATTTAATTTGAAAGCTACAGAAAGTAATTTTTTTTGCTAACTTCATGCTTGAGCACTAATTCTAAAAGTTTGTTAAGCTTAGAGTACACGCACGCTTTATGGAAACGCAAATACACGTACTGGGTGTTTATCACCCATGGATGGTTTAAGGTCCTTGATACGTATATTTAAAAAAAAAATTATTTAAAGCATCATTTTTAAATAAAAGAAACATTTCTTAGTTAAAACACACGGAAGTTAACTAATTATAATAAACTTAAAAATAACAGCACTAATATTTTTGGCACTCATTTTGATTTTCTTTGTCATTGTTTCCGCAGAATATACAATTACTAATTGTATGCTCCTTGCATATAAAATGGTTGCATTGAGTACATCTTGATTTTGTTTTTCGGTCTTTTTTTCATGGACATACCTGACAACGATATACTTGCCCTTTTGGCTTTTTCCAGTGAAATCATTATTTGGTTTGTTTTCCTTTTAGCATTATTGAATTACTACCTTTATGTCTTTTGGTAAGGATACAATTGTGAATCTGTACATTAAATGATCTTAAAATAATTCAAGAGATAAAAGCATTAGAAAATGCACCCTAGGTTCTTTTATCTTTCTTTCTGTCATCTATAAAGCAAATAGGTTCTTTATACAAGCCACGTTTAGCATTGAAGAAAAAATACGTTTACTTTTTCCGGCAATATTATAAGATCCACATAGCTGATCAACAGTATCCACACCACTTTTTATCTTATTGTAAAAACATATCATTTCTGGTTTTTTAGTCACGTCATCAGTTCTCGAATCATTATATACGGTTCAGAGCATAAACATAACTTTGCCTTTTTCGTGAATATATTATAATAACGTCATGTGTAGTATATTTTATTTATTTCTTTTGAGCTTCGAGTTTGAACTGAACTTTATTTTTATATTTTGAAAATTTATTTACAAAACAACGCAACCAACAATACAGAAATAAGCAACACTAAACTATACAACATCATGTTTTCTTGAAATCTAAATAATGTTGTTTGAACATCCTTCTTATTTGTTAAAAATTCTGGTTTGATTTCCTTTTTGTTGTGTCTAATTGTTCCGACTATTGTTAATTTTTCTTTTTCTAATAAATCTTTAGCTAATAGGATGCTGGTAGTCCAATTATCGGTCATGTTTCGACCCGTTTTAGATATAGACCTAACCATTCTTTTTACTACATGAAATTCTGAATTACTCACGGCAAAAAGACTTTCTGGTTGGATTCCAGTATATACTTCTAGTTGTAACTATAAAATGTCTCGGAATCAACGAGTGCAAAGATTTTGATCCCGTACCTGACTGATTTAAACTTTATATACTGACAAAATCAGAATCTTTCTCTAAACGCCTACAATGTTTCGTCGATTGTAGCATTTTCACCCATGATGTATATTTTCTGATAATCATACAATCTCGGCATCTAAAAATTAGGAAAAAAAATATATACTTGAAATAAAATGGCAAATAGATTAAAATTCAATTTAAGAAATACAAAATTATAGAAGAAGTACTTACCGTGACCATAAAAATTGAAAATCATCTACTTCACGAGTAGAACAGAAATAGTTATAAAAGAGTGTGATTGTACACGTGTTTTGCACTAATTAGTTCAAAAGAACATGAAACGTTGTTGTTTTTTAAATTTCTCCGCATTAAATTTGAATTTATCGCTTGTCCAAGTTCATTGATATCCATTGTTCTTTTATAAACATTTGTCGGTGGATGTAAGTATAGATGCTAATATAAATGAAAATATAAAATATAGAGCTTACCTTGGTCACTTCAAAATACAGTTACGTTAATACAGGCGCCAGAATCGAAAACACCCACACAGACTTTAAACAACAAATAAGTAAAAACGGCAAAAGTAATACACTTCCGGCAAAGTGCAGTAATCAACTGACGTTAAGACAGGAAAATATACGAAATTTAGAAAGCTGCTCTTCTGGTTGTAATGAACCCATGCGCGTGTACTCTTTGAGTAAGAATTAGTGCTTTATTAGTACTTATTAGTGTTTTATATCAGAGCATCATCAAACATTTGGTTTAAAAGATATAATTGTTTAAAGTTTTTTGCTGACCATTCTCAGTAAACAACGTTGAGCACTAATTTTGAAAAATATTTAAGAACCAGGGTTTTATCAAAGCGTCAGCAAACACATGAATAAAGGTTATAAAAGATCAAAAATGTTCTACTAATTCACGCCCACCAAACATTTTAAGCACATATCAGAAAATATGATTTCTTATTTGTAACCGGTTTTTTCAGTTTTATACAAAGCATTGTATTTGGTAGTTTTTCTTTCATCGACAAATGCATTTTTCCAAATAGGTAGAAGTCACATGGTGCTAGATCAGTCAAATACGGCAAGTGGTTAATTTCTCGTCAAAAAATCACTTACAAGTGTCGATTGATGACCATATCATGGAACAAACGTCTACTTTTTTCTTCTCGATATTCTAGGCTAATACGTCAATTACGTTTTGTTTGGTCGATTATCTTAGTTGTCAAACTAAGAAGAAGAAAACCATTGCATGATACTATTATGCCGTGTATAATACAAATACATTTTTTTTTAATTTGCAGCTGTAATATTTACTATCTAACTAACAACTTTATAGTTTCCGACATGTGGATTAACTCGTACGTATCTCCGTTTCTACAAGATGGCGCTTAGCCTCAGATTTATTAATTATATATGTTTTTAAACAATGATCTATAGCTACATTACATAAGAAACGTAATACTCGATGCGTTTCTTGAGATAGCTATTCTTTCCAAAAATGTTTTGTGTGGTTTTACGTAAAGTGGACTGTTTAAGAAGTCTAAGTATTGTGATCTGATGTGATGCGTAGTACGTATTTAATATAATCTAACATTGCTGATTGAAATAATGTCATTAATAAATAAAATCGGATAAGGATAACCGAGATATAAGCGTTCAATATCATTTCTACATAATATAAAAAAACAGTTTAATACTTAATACTACAACAAATAAATTAAATTATACAAAACAAATGTTATAAATAATGTAAAATATCATAAACTAAACGGTTTTAGCAAATTCACAAAAAAGTTTCTTAAAGCTTATTTTGTACAACACAGTAACAGTCAGTTTTATTATAATCTTTAAAGTAAAACTCGAAATGTTTTTAAAATTGAAATAAAGTTTTACATAAAAATAATTTAAATTCTTAATTATATTAATTTATTGTTAATATTAACAATACCCTCGTGTTTGTCATATTTAAAGGAGTTGAACCGATAAATGTTACAATAGTAAAATTAGCGTTAACATTAAAATGAAGCTTAATTAATATTTATCAAAATTTATAAATAGTCTACAAACATATAATAGAATAAATTTTTAATTTCACTATATTTGATGAATAAAAACGGGAACGCATAAGTTTCGTAAAGTAAAACTAGTTGTACCTCATTTTTATACACTGACTTTGCTTTTAGTCTTGGAGGCAAGTGTTTAAGAGCTTTAACTACTTCATTTGCAATTCAAAGTAGCATTAGAAGTTCTTAGAGTTTGTATTCCAAAAGAGCTAAATTAAGTTTGTATGTTTTATGTGTTAGATAGTTTTCCCAAATAAATCTTTTATTATTTATGGTTACGCATTTATTACTTTTTTTATGTCTTTGTGATGATTCCAGTATCAATAAGTTACTTGTGCTTATGTACAATTAAACCTTGTAAACAAATTTTGAGAAAACAGTAACAACTAGTAGATTTTGATAATTTTTTTGGCTTACATTGGTATGTAATTATAATAAAATTAATCTTAAGACCAAAAACATGTATTTGATATGTAACGTTTTGTACTAAACTGCAAAATGTGTTAATCTTTGCACTTAAAATATACCTATAACATAATTTGTTTACATTATTGGTTAGTAATGGAAATACAATATGCAAACCTTAAGTTAGTACGTCTTGTTCTGTCCTGGTACCAAATTCAAACCAAAAACGTTAATGGCAACTAATAGTGCATTAAAAAACATTTTTCAATCTTAAAACAAAGAATTATCTTGTACTTTTTATCAATAGTGACTGTTGAAAAAACTTTGAATATTTGCTAGAATATCTGGTTTAAGTAAAAGTTTTTTTATCTTCATTATTTGTCAAAACAAAAAGTTTTGACTAGGCTTTTGCCGTTTTGTCATTTGTGAACCCAAACGTCAGTTTGCTTTGGTTTGAAAATAGCAAATTGAAAAAACAAGCTTACTTTTGTTACAGAAACAAAAAGGAAAATAATTGACATTACCATTAGCAGACACTTTATGGCAAGTTTTCAACTGAGTAGCAAGGTTGTATTAGAGACTAACGTTATATAGGCAATCCTTCCTAAGCGATACGCTATCTGGTGGTGTTTAAAATAAACTGTTTTACTGGTATACGAACATAATTTCATTTAATGTACAGTAATTATGTCTAAGTCAAATAGTTATTGTTACGTGCCTAATTCTAATCATGTATTAAGAACAACCCAACCCTTCTTTTCACTACTTTTCACAGATTAAAGAACAAAAACGTTGAAAATTGTGGATTAAACAACTAAAAATGGAAAAAACTCCAAGTCGTTTTATGATAGTTTGTAGCCTTCACTTTATGGATGCAGATTTTTTTAAATGTAGCGGAACCAGAAAAAGGAGATATTTAAAAAAGACTGCAATACTTCCATACAAATTTCCACAATCAATTAAAAATGAAAGAAACGAAAGAGCTGAAAAACGAAGCTTGCTAAAAGACCAGCAACTAGTTGTATCAACTGATGAATTACAGCAGCCAGTAGAAAGTGAACCTACTGAAAGAGAAGCTATTGCAGCCGTAGCATTGCTGCAGTTAATACATAGTCAACCAAACATATCAGAAAAAAAACTTTTACAGATTTTCAAGTACAAGTAAATAGTCCAAATTTTTTAACACTAAGTGATTTGATAAAATCAAATTCTGTTTTATGTAGCTTTACCGGTTTACAAAATTTGGATATATTAAATGCAATAATGAATGCTGTGGACATGGTTTACAAAGATGTTCGTCAACATAGATTGACACTGAAGAACAGAATAATTTTAACATTTGTAAAATCAAAACTTGACCTAAGCTTTGCTGTATTATCACCGTTGTTTGGAACTACACAAAATCTGTGTAAAACTTATATTACTACTATGGTGAATATACTTGCTGAAGTTCTTAAATGTACTATATATCTTCCCCATAAAACTGAAATTCTCAAAAATATGCCTATTTGTTTTAAAAATTGTGAGGACACTGCAATAGTTCTCAATTGCACAGAAATAAAAATTCAAAAAACAAAGTGTTTGTGTTGCAGAATTCGATTCTATTCACATTATAAATCAAGTGATACTATAAAGTTTATGGCTGAAGTGTCACCATCGGGGGTTATATCTTATATCAGTAAAGCTTATGGAGGTCGTGCTTCTGACAAAATAATATTTGAGTAAAGCAAGTTGTTTGAAATAATTGAACCCCAGTCAGCTATTATGGTTGATAAAGGATTTTTAATAGATGATTTGTGTGCTCTGCATAGTATAAAACTTTATAGACCGCTTTTTTTGAAACAAAAAAAAAAACAATTAAGTTCAGAAGAAGCTCAGCGAAACGCTGAAATAGCTGCAGCAAGAGTTCATATTGAGCGGTCCAATCAACGTTTGAAAATATTTAAAATACTAAATGGTCGATTACAGAAGAGCTTAGTACCTCACGTTGAAAATATATTTACCGTAATTTGTGCAGTAACAAATCTATCATCAGCAATATTAGCAAATGACAAATTTTTACAGTAATATTGTTACGAATAAAGTACTCTCTGCATAGTGCCCAAACAACACATTGGTACAAAAAACGTCTAAATGTCCGGCTAATAGACGTTTATTAGACATAAAAACGTTTTTAAACGCGTTATTAACGTTTATTAGACGGACATTTAGACGTTTTTTGTACCAATGTGTTGTTTGGGTGATTAATGAGCAAAATCTTAAGTATTTTAGTTTATTTCATTTTTAAAATTTTTACATGCATATGGTAACATTTTGCTAAAATAATTTTGTTTTACTACAGAATAAAGCTTTTTTGAGAACTCGTAATTAAAATTGATTTCTATAACATGCATGCTGTCATCAAATGGACAAAAAATTGCAAAATAACATATATCCACGTTCAGTACAGCCATGCCAGTTTGAATTCATAATATTTATGTTTTTCTTTTATTATGTACTCCCCATTTTCCATCTTGAAGTAGTTTAACTCTTTTATTACATTTAATATTGTTTGTGTTGCACCTGTAATGTTAATGAAATACAAACATTTTACTTTGCAACACTAAATCAAAAAAATTTTTTTTTAATTATTATTCACCTGCAAAAGGACAGTTTATTTCTAAAAGAACGATAGGCTTGTTGTCGACAAATACTACACCATTCGGTGAATATCCTAACCAATTGTTATTATGAGGAACAATAAGTCCACATGTAACATATGTACATCCACTTTAAAATTATCTATAAAACAATTTTTTGCTCTCTCCTCATATTTTAATCCATGATTAATAAACTTTATTCGTAACATTCTTTGGATTAAAATATCCATCGTTTTTTGTTAATCCATTATTAGATGAATATGTAAAAATTTCATATATTCTAGATCCTGTGATTTTAAATTTTCTCTGTACAAACAATTCCTTTTGCGAAAGTTTGGTTGTTTCTAAAATTGCAGCAGGATCTTCATTTAAATTGACTAAAAGAAAATTCTTGCAACAGTTTTCAATCATCAGTTCCACCGAAGATAATTGCATCATTGTTATCGATTGACTAGCTATATTTAAAATAAATTACATTTTATGTCTTGGTAATTAATTTTTCTAGAATCATCGATAGGTTCAACACGACGTCCAATACTGAAACAATATTTTTTTAATTCCAGTGTTACAGTGAGACTAATTACAGTAATGATATTAGAGAATTTTAATATACCGATTTAAATTTAGTGACGAGCCTGGAACATCTAACATTAACTTTTCCAAAATATTTTTTTCCATTTCTTTGGAAATTGTAATAATTGGTTTAGGCCAATGTTTTTGAAAACATGGCATTGCCTTTATCTCTACAGGTTTATATAGCTGTTTTGTGTTTGACTTCACATTTGCCGTAGACCATTTACAATTTAAATCAGTTTGAGATTACTGTTCAAAATTATTTATGTTGTTTCTGAAACAAACAGCAACAGACAACGCAAAACTAAAATAATTTAAAATACTAATACTATTTAATTGCAATACTTGATTGTACTAATATAAACTTGATATTGTATACACCTAGTGCAATGTATTAATACAGCTGATATGTGCTTGCAACGACCACTGCTTCCACTTTTACAACTACAATTCATATTTAATACGGTCGGTCTATTAGACGTGATATTTAATTCACCCTGAATTGTATGTGGCGCAGATTGTAAAGAACTTGTCTGTAAGCACAATGCATGTATAGTTACAGTATCCTTTACATTATTTTCACTAGGCACTTTTCCACATAAAATTACATGCCCAGCATTAAACACTTCTCCCCTTCATATATTCTTCTGGAGTTTGTGTTTCCGCCCATGTACATAAAATAATCATTGATCGAAACTATTACAACCCTTGAATCCATTACTAAAACTAAATAAATGTGTAAAACATAACCATACTTGAATCATATTTGAATGACTTAAGTCGACAAGTTTTACTTGTTACTGTACATTACCCACTTGAATTAAAATCACTACTTTTTAATCCGAAATTAACCAAAAAATCGATAGAAATATCTCTAAATCAACACACATAAACACTAACAAACTAGTTTGACGAATATAAACCGTCTATAAACTACCATTAAATCTGGTTTCTATCGACGCCGCAGTGGCGCTACGATCTTAATCGAGATTACCTATACTAAATTAAATTTCTTAATTTGCACTTGGAAGAAGAAATAAATAAAGCTACCTGAGAATTTTGAATCAGCAGGATTATCGTAGGAAAAACGTGATAACTAAAACCATACATGATACTTTAGATATATTATTAATAACAAAAAATCTTTGTATTAACCACTACTTTATAGATGTCCTATTCTATATCGTAGTAATACTAATAATTTATGTCACTGAAGCACAGCATAACAATCGTGATAGTGAGTCATGCTATGAAACATTCAACGAGAGTTACGTACATTATGTTTTGTGCTGATTTTTGCAAAATGATTTTTTTTTAATATAAAGATATTTAAAAACACGACAAATTTAACGTTGTATTACATTTATTAATAGTAAAGTCTGTCAAATCTGACAATCAATGTAAAATCTAATTTTAGTTGATGACGATTATGGTTTTTGAATGTATTTTTTACTTGACACACTTTTACTTAAATAGTAATAATTGATTTTAAATAGTTTTATGTAGATTTCGATTTTTTGCTTTGAGTCACAAGAGGTGTTTCTTACGTTATTACGTAACTATACTAACAAAACAATATTAATTGTTGCCATAAAAGCAGCACAAAAAATATTTTTCACTGTTGTGATAAGATGCATTGTAGTAATATTTTATATTGCTTTCTATCAAGTGATAATAGGTACTTTTTAAACCAAACTTAAACATTAATAAAAAGTTTAAAAAACGGACAGCAGACAATGAATGGCGAAATAGAAGCAGTAGGAGGCAGAATAAAACTGCTAAAAGAAAGAATAAATGAAATTAATTGCCACAATGAAAGATACGTCACGAGCGAAGAGCTAGTAATGAATCGTCGTAAAGAAACAACTAACAAGTTTAAGATTGTACCTCCAAGTTTTGATAGTAAAGTAAAGTGGCCTTACGTAGAGAAACGTTTAGAATTTTGCAAACTGTTTCTGACCACCCACAAGGAAATTTCGAGCCTTTAATGTCACGGTTAGGAATGAGACATAAACATGCTCAAATGGTATACCAATCTCAAATAAAGAATCAAGTTTAGAAAGTTGTTACAGTTTGAAACTGACATCGACAGATTGACACGGCATTGGTATCCTACAACACTAGACGCTTTTCAGGAGCAGTTGCATATTGAAACCTTTGTAGACGGCCTCTGAGACAGCAAAACTCAGCACACTCTACGGTTAGGTCAACCTAAGACGTTGGATGACGTTTTACGCACACTTTAGAGTTTGAAGCAACGAAACAAGCGTTGCACCAAAGCAACTATAAACTCAGCTGTGCGGCAAAAATTAAGAACGAAATAGTTTCACCAATACTTCGAAAAGAAAACGCGCTGAAACAGGCCACGTACGACGATACCGCACTAAACCTAAAAAAGTAGAAAAATAGCGTCCAACGACCTTAAACGAGTTGACTAAAAAAACAAAATTTAACCTTATCTAGTCATATTCTGGAAATTTCCATTCAAATGACGTTGTCTATAAAGCAACTAAACAGCATTTATTTCAATGGCAAGATCAATGGACAAATTGTTCAGTAACTGACACCCGAGCAACAAAGACCATTATTCTTGACATGTTATTAAAAAAATGAGAAGACATCACCAGTAAGAGTGCAACTTCAAACGGCGATGGACAAAGACATACCTACTCACAGACAAGTAAAAGTAACCATTGGTTTGGAAAATAGAGTATTGGACCGACATCTCAAAAAAAGCTATAAAAAAGTGAGGATTCTATTTGAATGTGAAAATGAATGTCCTTATGATTAGGGATAAAAAAATTTCCTTTTCATTTGTTAAAAAAGTCTTTAAAAAAAACTTAGTCTAGCGAATAGGTATTTAGTGCCACTTTTCTTTGCGAGTAGAGGAAAAAAAGTTTAGAATAGGAATTAAGTGTCCAAACACGCAACAAAACTGTGCGTTGAAAATAAAACAACAGACATTATAACACAACTATTACAACGATTTATTTAGGACTGGTACTGCATAGCAGTGAGAAAGCAAAAAAAGCGAAAATAAAACGGTATCACAAGAAAACTAATCAACTAGTTTGCGGTACACAGTTATAAGTATATAAATCGTTTATAACTATTTGACACACAATTAATAACAAAATTTTATAATATATAGATTAAAATTTGAATTTGCATTAAGTAATAATTATTTAGAGATTATTGTAGATCTGGAAGTAATAAAAGTAGCCCTAAAGTACAATACGAGAAAAAATAATTAAACCTACAAGTTTCCGTAGCAAACAGCTAAACATGTAAGTTGTTTAAACGTGTTTTTGTTCTTTGTTTTGTTGTATTAAACTCACCCGGATGGGTGACGTCATCCGCGCAAGCAATAAAAAATTTGTATTAACACGTAACGTAATCAACATACTTTGGAATCTCAACAAATGAATGTAAAATAGCAATTATAAATTAAATAATATAAGAAACGGGAATATTTCTCGAAATTGCGTTATCGTGCGCTCACTGACCTCGTCGTAAACGATAAGTAGTTAAATTGTTGATGGACCAAAAAATTCAGAACTTATTTATAAGCAAAGCTCTGACGTATTAGTGGTTTTGGTCCACGCATAGGAGGCTTTATTTTTTTACTTGGTCCCGCATAGATTGGTGATTAAATAATATAGTATAGAAACTTTAAATTATAGGTCTAATTGAGATAGAATTTTTATTTTCAGAAATTTTTAGCCACCAAACGACCGTGAGTAGAAAGTTGCCTATCCGTTATTCAAAAATGTACCAAAATGTATTTTAAGTCATTACACACTATCAAGATGTTTTTGCGCCAAAGAGTTACTCCAAAGGAATAACTTATGTAGCAGAGCACAAAATTAATACCAAAGAGCGTTTAATAGAGACCATCTTGCGAAGACTGTCTTTAAAGACGTAGGTGGATTATCTAGACTTTGTGGAGTAAATTTAAAACAGAGCCTACAGAAATGCCACGTATTTAAGAAAGGTTGACTCAGACAATGTCCGAGCAATATAAGCATAGTCAAGACCAATCGAAAAACATCAAGTTCTCAGTTTTCTTGAGTTGTGCATCTATTATAGACGATTTGTATCCGGATTTCCTAATATTGCCAACCTTTTGACAAAATTGACCGAAGAAAGAGCAGAATTTAGATAGAATAAAAACTGCAAAAACTCTTTCCGTCAACTAAAACAGGCCATTTTTCCGATTTTAAGTTATCCAAGAAAAGATGAAAAATCTGTTCTGGATACCGATGCAAGTAATCTGGCTATAGGTAGGTGCAGTTATTTTACAGATACAAGATGGAGAACAAAAAGTCGTCGCGTTAGCAAAGTATTGTCTAGGCCAAAGAAGAATTATTGTGTGACTAAAAAGAACTGTTAATAGTCGTTAAGTCTATAGACCACTTGCAGTTTTGTAACCTAAAAAAACAAGTGGCAAGATTGATTAAAAAATTACAAAAATATGACTATAGTACAAAACACCCTGCCGAAAGCAGTAATCGAAATGCTGATACCTTGTTCAGAAGACCATGTCTACCAGCTAAAATTATAATATTTAGGTATCATTGTATCTACAATATTTTTATTTCTTTGTTACCGACGTAGGTTTAAATCGCAATATATGTAATCAAAACAAAAGTCATTCTGTTTTGTACCTACCTAAAAGAATTCAAAAGTGCGTCAAACATAAAAAGAAATTTATTTTTCTTAGAAAATATTAACTACAATTTAATCGTTTATACATAAAAGTAGAAGTTCCCTTAATTTAATTAATTTGTCGGTTTAACCATAACTGATATTCTCGTTTGACAATTGGTGTATATACAACAGATGACAAGAAAAATATTAAAGAGTTCCCAAAGTATTTGAAAACTTCGAGACGATGATCGAAAAGGATGGAGTGTTCTGGATCCTTATAAAGTAGAAATATAAAAAGGTGTTCAAAGGAAGTTAATCTAGTCAGTAGTTTGAAATCCTAAGAATTATCGGTCTGAATAAATAAGTGAACGCGCGTGCTAGTAAAAATAAATACCAGTTAAGATAAACCAAAATGCGACTTATCTGCGGACAGTGTTTATAAATATGAATTACTAATGAGTATTTGTTCTTAAATATCAGTACATTTTAGTAGCGTTATGGTGGGTTTATATTGAAAATTTAACATTTAACTTAACATTTAATTTAAGATTTGATTCAAGGAAAAAACCAAGTCTTTATATTCCCTTAAATTAAATTTTTGCTTTACGAAAGTTGTTTGTTTTGTAAACTGGTTTTGTATTCATTCTTATTTTGTTTATGTCTTGTGATAAATATTTTTATTACCATTGACATAACCTTAGTCTATTTATTTTTACATTTTTAGAAGCTTACAATGAAAATTGCAAAAAAGAAATTATTAACCGTGGCGTTGAACTTAGGTATTCTATATTTATCAAAAAAGAAGAAAAGAAATCGACGGTATTTGATCAGGCCCCTAAATAGACAAAGATCTCGATTAAGTGCATATCATAATTTTGTACAATTTACAAAGAAACAAGACTGAGCAGTTTTTCAAATTCATACGGATGTCACCTAACTTGTTCACATCACTGTTATCGTTAATTGGATTTAAACTTTAAACAAGGGATACAAAAGTAACAATATCCTTAAGTTGCAGATTGGTTATGACACTACAGTGAGTATTTAACTTAGAATTTATTTTAAAATTTTCAACAATAATTATAAGCTATCAACGATGCAAGAAATTGCTTGAATGTTTCATATCGTGTAAAACACAGCTCACTGCAGTATTAAAGAGACATGTGTAGTGCTATGGAAAGTTTTGCAGCCGATTTTCTTAACGCATCCTTACGAGGAAAATTTACTAGCCATTGCTCAAGGTTTTTTTCGAAGGTAGAATATTCTTAATTGCTTTGCAGTTGATGATAAACACATTATAATACAAGCACCAAAATATTCTGGTACAGAATTTTTTTCGTACAAAAAATCATTTAGGTAAGAGCGAAGATAAAAGTTTCTATTTAAAAGCATTAAAAACATTTTGCAAGTTTAATTTTAATAGCTTATTCTGGTGCATTTTATAAATTCAACTTTGTCGATATTGAACAATCTGGATCCAATCATGATAGCATTGTTTTTAGGTTATCTGGTTTTGGAAATGAAATTATGAACATGACTTTAAACATACCAAAGCCGAGAGTATTACCTGATACAAATATTTCACTACCGCATGTCTAGTTGCAGATCAAGTTTTTTTCTTGCATGAAAATATTATGAGGCCTTACCCAGGAGATAAATTAGAAATCGAAAAAATTGTTTTCAACTATTGATTGTCCAAAGCAAAGAGAACTATAGAAAACGCATTTGGCATATTAGTTCAAAGATGGATAATACTTCGAAGTCCCATAATAGGTCATTAAATTAAATCGTCACCTTACTTTAGTAATAAAACTTGTTTTAAGGGATATCGATATTTGTAAACAAATGGTTAAAGCAACAATCGTCTTACACTATTTTATACAAAAAGGGGAAGGAGGCATAAATGATACAAAGCTGCGATACTGTCCAACAGGTTTTGTCGATCATGAAGACGAACAGGGAAACCTGAATTTAGGTGAACGGAGAATAAATGGTATAACTTTAAGATCAGTTGGTAGATTAGGCAGAAATAATGCATCTCGAAGCATTCAAGAAAATAGAAATATTTTTGCTAAATATTTTATGTCTACTGAAGAAGCAGTACCGTGGCAATTTAGTTATATTTGACGTACGTCACAACCCTAAAATTTCTTATAATAAAGTGAATTTGATTTTATCTTTAGTTTCATTTAATATCCTAGTTATGATTTTAAAAACAATTCAATGTACATGAAATTTAAATTTAAAAACAAATTTATTACTTCATGGCTTCATCGAGTAATTGATCAATTTCGATTCTTATTTTTATTGCCTCAGTTGAAGGTAACAGTTTAAGATTACTAGTTATATAATTCCCAAATATTTTATTGACATCAACATCATCTGGCTGAGACATTGCGTTTGCAATATTTGCTAAAGTTGAAGTAATCTCATCGTCTGTTAATTTGTTTTTTTTAAAGGTCGTATGTTGCTAGCAGGTGCTACAAAGTTTGTTGTGGTATGTTGTCTCGGTAATGAAATCGTTTTATCAGTGATTGGTAATGGATCTTTTACAAATAAAGTAGGCTGCGCTTTCCCATTTTCACTTGATTATTCATTATCAGCCTGTGATTCATCAATTTGAATATATGAATCATCAAGATTGTATTCAACTTCTTCGGGCGTTGTTCCAAATTCAGTGCTATATTCAAATACAGTACCTTCAAAAGATGATGATGGTCCGGGTGGAATGCTTGAATATGCTACATTTCCACTTGCTCTACAAAATTCTTAATGTATACAAATAATTATTTAATGTAAAATACTACTTACGTTTTAGACTGCATTTAAAAATGATAAACTTGCTGTGTGCTTCCAAGTTTTATATGAAGCCGATCCTGATGATTTAGCTTTTTCTTTTCTTTTTCGACGCAATAACAATTTTGAAGAACTTAGCAGCGCTTCCCCATCTTACCTATCAAGTTTTTTTAAATTTGGAGTATCTGTACCGTATATGCTACTTGCAATACTCAACCACGTGTTTTCTTTGCATATGTTATCTTTAAAATCTACGTGTTTTTTGTCTGATAGAAACACAAACTGGTTCACTACACTTATGAGAATTGCGTCTACGTCAACTTCACTGTCCATTTTCAAATTATTATTTATAGAAATGGTGTCCAATTAAGTCCGAACCATATGGAAAACTTTTTTATTCTTAGTTTTATGAAAAAAAGTCATTATTTATAAAAAGTTATGCATGATCTAAAACTTTAAATATAATCATCAGTTATAAAATGTTTTAAGTCGTATACAAGGTTTGTCAAAAATATGAATTTTACTGAAGAGTAAAGTACCTTTATTTTTGAGAATATTGACAATTGTTATTAAAAAAAGTTGATCATAATAGAAAACTGTTGTCAGATATCTAATATTATCCATCTGCCATAAAAAGTATTTTTTTAAATTTTTATGAACTTTTCTGTATTAGGATTGGTAATTTCCCAATAAACATTTAATCTAGGATGTCCTGATAAATATTCTGTATATTAGCAATTTGCGTATAGAATGATGTAATGACGGCAAACGTCAAATCTCTAGTTAGAAGTTATAAATAGCGGCTCTGTTAAGTTGTGAAGAGAAAATTGAAATAGTTTTGATTGTGACAGATAATTATAAGACTCATCGAGAAGCAGCAGCTATTTATAACAATAGATATTCGAATAGAAATATTCAGCATTCGACAGTTACAAAAATTGTAAATAAATTTAAGACGTCTGAAAGTGTTCACAATAATTTCAATAAAAACGCTAGAAGCAGGTTGCCAGTAATGACACGGAATTACAATTGATGCTATCTGTAGTAGAAGTCTTTGATCCAAAATGAAGTAAATAAAAGTACAACAGCAAACATTTTAAAAAGTATCATCCATATAAACCCCAGTTGTTCCTACATTGAAAGAAAGAGATTATGACAGACGGTTTGAATTCTGCTCGTTAATACAAGGAGAATTAGAAGAGTATCCCTTTTTATTAAGAAATTTAATTTTTACCAAGGAGGCAGCGTTCACATCAAATGGAACTATCAGTTCACAAAATTGTCGCTGGTGGTGTGAGAGTAATCCTCGCTTTACAATAAAAACTCGCGACTAATGCTTATTTAAGACCAACATATGGTGTGGTATTTATAAAAATAAAGTAATAGGACCATATTTTTTTCGACATTCCATGAATGCTCAACTGTATCTAATTTTTTTACAAAATGAATTAGACAACAATTTTATTAGCAAATTATCCTATAGAACATCAACGTATATGGTTTCAACAATACGGTACTAAATGCCATACCACAGTAGCTGTGAGGAAACTAAAAACTATTTTCAATGCAAAGTAATACATACATATTCGTACATTTTTTGGCCAGCTAGATCTTTAGATTTAACCCCTCTGCTGGTCCCTAAGATTTACCAGCAAAGGCCTTTTCAAAATACTGATCATTTGGAAAGTACAATTACAGAAACATGTCTGGAAATTACTGCAGATATGATCAAAAATGCATTAAGGGAATTTGATAGACGAACCATTAAATGTTTAGAAAAATATGATGGATATATTGAGGCTTTAGCCAATTGAAACAAAGAACAAATTATTTTATTTTCAATATATTGTTACGAATGTTACTTATTACGTATTAGTTAACTTCTTTTCATTTGCAAAATTAATATTATGACATGTACG
The DNA here is from genome assembly GCA_035610365.1 of Aquatica leii. Classification (NCBI taxonomy): domain Eukaryota; kingdom Metazoa; phylum Arthropoda; class Insecta; order Coleoptera; family Lampyridae; genus Aquatica; species Aquatica leii. Next base: position 51,927,792 of record CM069433.1, read on the forward strand.
CATTAACTATTCAATTGCAATGAAAATTGTTACACAATTTAATAAGGAACCGAAAGGTTTTATTTATATCAAAAATTATTTTTTCATGGCAGATGGATAATATTAGATATCTGACAATAGTTTTCTATTATGATCAACTTTTTTTAATAACAATTGTAAATATTCTCAAAAATAAAGGTACTTAACTCTTGAGTAAAATTTATATTTTTTGACAAACCTTGTATACGGCTCAAAAAACTTTATATCTGATGGTAATATTACAAGTTTTAGATCATGAGAACTTTTTATACAAAATGACTTTGTTTCATATGATTCCGACTTAATTGGACACAGTGTATATATTATTTTCTAATTCGATCATTATAGAAAACTATTATATCTTGATTTATAGGTTACTAAAAAAAATTGAGAAAGCTTTTATAAGATTTGTCTCGTGTACTAAACTACTGTGACGTATTTTAATTAGTTAGTGTGTATTAATTTTGTGTAAGCTTGTGGTTGATAAAAAGATAAATTATTGTCGCAAAAATATACTATGATTTATCAAATAGAGATTCTGAAACATCCTTCACTTTTTTATAAAATTTTTGTGTCAGTCATCAATTAAAATACGCAATGTGCGTTACAATAATAGCGAGGTCTTATGAAATTTAGCAAGTTGATTAATGTTGCTATAAATAAGACAAGGTAATTATTAACCTATATGTATCGTGTCGATTCGTTAGTGTAATAACAATATCTATTTTTAAAATGATGTCAAAAATGTAGTCGTGCTAAAATTTTATTACATAAATGGAAATAACTTGGTAATCGTATGAATTTTGTAACAGCTTTATGTTAGATGAACATTGAAGATTAATGAAAATTAATTTGTTTATTTGTGACACAATTGCAATTAACTCGGCTTGGATTAAGGTTAAATCAATGCATCGTGTTTGGATATAATTTATAACTGTTGTAGCTAGAATTAATGCGGATGTTACATTCTCTACTTTTTTTTTTTGATGTGATGCATAAGTAACGAAAGTACGTACTTGTTAACAGTAATAACTTCTTACAAAGTTACTGCTTTATTTATTTTGTCCATGGTGCATAGTCATTTTTAAATAATAATACGTGCTCGCTTCTTCGTTTTAAGATGATTATTAGATATTACGCATCCTTATCTGGTATAACACTCATGCATAAAGAGTAGGTCAAACTGTTATAATTTAATGCTACAAGTACTTCTTAATACATTACTGAGTACGAAAATGAGCATCTTTTACTTTCACTACCACATACTCATAGACAAGTAAATTTTCACTTTTTAGTACTGGAATTTAACGGTAGTTTCATTTTGGCAATAATATTTTCTTTTAATTACTGTAAAAATTGCATGTAAGGCGGAATTTAGTACTCGCTTACGATCAAACGTGGGATTAATTATTTACAAAAGTTAATGGCGAATGTAAGTGATAGGTTTGACTAAGTTTACAGACAGAACAAATCAAAATGAAATGTTAACAGGAGTATTTTCAGTTAATACGCATAAACTTTAAATTAATTGTTCTACTGTATTAAATAGTACTGCAACACAAACTTTCGTATTTAAAATATATATAAATAAAAATCGGATTCTAAATTTGAAAAACAAAAAACACGTGTTTACGATAAACCGAAAATAAGCTAGTTGCAGCAGCAAAATTAAAGTGGGTAATCGATTAAAGATTAAGGTTACTATTCTCGTTTCAACAATTTGCAATATATTTTGATTTGATTTATTGCTGTTATTAGTTTTAGTTTAACTAGAAGTCTGTTAAGCAAATGCTTTGTATTCTATAAATTATACAGCTTAATTGATTACCTCATAAATTTTAAGAAATAATGGTCTTTAAATATGTTAAGTCTTTAAACAACAGTTAAAGTAGTTTTATTGAAACATCTTTAATTTAAAGAAGTAAAATATATTTCGAAGTGTGAATAGAATTTTATGCTATGTCGTTCTACCCAATTAGTCTTTTTACTTTATCCGACCTTGAACCTTGTGCATATCTATCGTTCATCTTAGTTAATTATATTTCCTGTGTAATTTACAAGAAATTTAATAATTTCGTATAATAACAGTAATTGCATTTGCATATTAAACAAAGACTGACGAGTCTTGAATATAGAATATCAAATACTTTATAATTCTTTAGAGGAACCCAGTATTTATCTATTATTTTGATATGTACTAAATTGTAAAAGCATATTTTGATTAAGAAATAGCAAATCTAAGCTATTATGTATAATATGTATTAGATTGCACCTTACAATACCATTTTTAATGTTCATGAATACAAATAATACAACTTTCATATTTTATGTTACAATCAAATCTTACAATGTTGCAAGAACAAACATTCAAGTCAACTGAAAATAACAAAAAAAGATTTAATTTTTACATTACTGTATGTGAGTATAAAGTAACCCGAAAATGTATACGCAATCACGTGTGGATCTGGCCGCAGTGTTGAATGCATACATCAGTAAAGTAAAAACATAATTATTTAACTAAAAAATATGCGTCAAACAAGATCCTAAATCAGAAATAAGATGAATTAATACAGCTATCACGATTATAAGAAACAATCAGAAAAAAACACTGTACTTCCACAAATGCATTGATATCTATAAATGATAGTAGATGTTAGTAAAACCAGTGAAATGTGGCAGTATAAATTTACTAGGCATGAATAGTAGTATGTAAATTACTATAGAGATGGAAATGTTAAAAACTGCTTTTATACCCGCGTAATTTAACTAAGTTTTGAATAAACTGCAGCCTGTTAACTTTGTGTTTGACTTCCAATAAATAAATCTTTAGGTTTGTCTATGTTAATGCTCAGTTTCCATTTAATGTATTCGATTTTAAGTTTTAATGTGTTATTACCACGTAGTCGTCAGAAAACTGTAATCAGTATACATTACTATTCTTATTCATAACATAACAGGTTTTTGTCCAATGTCAACGTTGCTTTTGAGATATTGGATTTTTTTTGTTTTTTTTAGTATCAGCTTATTTATCTATAAATTAAGTCAAAGAACCTAGTCTATCTATTGTAAAATATAAATAAATAGATAAACGTGTATAAAAAGTACATTTTTGCAAAAAAATAATTGAACAAAATACAAGCATTGTTAAAAACAAGATCATAAACGGGCAAACTTGACTCTAGAAAGAACAAACTTTGTGCTGTTCTTAAAAGCTTTCAACCATTGTCAGTCAAGAATTTGACCACACTCAAAACTTTTACTATCTCCAACTAAAATATACTAATAACAAAACGTTTCCAAGTTGTACAGATGCAAAAACGATAACCAAAATAAATTTGAAATCCGTCTAAATGACTTTGGTAAACTGCGGTTGATCACATTACCCAAGCTTGGCAAGCAACCCTCGTTTTGAAGTTAAGAAAAGGTGTTCAATAATAATTAAACAAAAAATAGTAGAAGAAAGAAAGATAGCAAAAAAAACTGATGCTCAAAATTAAAAGAGTACTCCAGCAACTTACTTTAGAAAATCACACAGAAAACAAATAGACGATGTCCGTTAATGACGATACACGCAAATCAGAAAAAATGACAAAAAAAAGATTAAGTAGTTGCAAAACATTTTTAAAATGTATTTAACTCATTACCAGCGACGACAACAAACGATAATGAAGACGATATACATACTACTATAAAGATTTCATTTCGAATAGACTTTTTCATCAAACACTTTGATTTGAGAAAACAATCGAAAGCGTTATATTAAGCACCAGGTTTTGATCTAATCACTAGTAAAGTGCTTTAAGAAACCACTTATAAATGTATAAAACTTATAACAATAATTTTTAATACCATTATGCGACTTAACCAGCTGCACAGCTAATGAAAGGTGGTCCAAATAATAATGTTGCTCGAATAGCGGAAAAACATGTAACATCGTACACACCCATAAATCTTTTACCGTTATTATCCTCTAATCATTAATATTCTTTTGAGCGTTGGATGGCGGTCTCTAGTCATATCCATTTTTTCCATCTATCTTTGTTTTTTGCTATTGTTTTCATTTTGTTCATTGTCACTCTTTTTTTTTGTACTCATATCTTTGATTTGTTTATTCCATTTTCTTCTGGGTCTGCCTCTTTGCTTTTGCATTAGTTTTATCATTACTGTTTTTTTTTCTGATTTTAAAAAAATAATTTAAATAATTGTGATATTTTATTTATTTAATAAGAAATACAAAAGAGTTTTGCAGAATTTATTTCATCTGCTATTTTTTCAATTGCTTTCAATTATTGAGGCCAATAATTCTCATATAGAAAAAAAAGTAAAATTGGACAGAAGCGGAATAACTGGGGGTCATAAAAGTGAGTAATCACTTTATAATTTTTCGCTGTCAGTAATTGATTTTTACGAAAAAAAAACAATTACAAAGTCAGAAGCGGAGCAATTAGGTGAAAGGGAAATATACAGATAACATCAAAAAATATGTATCCTTAAAATAAGAAATTCCTTAAATTAAGAAATAATTCTGCTGTAAAACTGTTAAGGAATGACAAATAAATATAGAACATTCTTGAAATTAGAAAAAAATATAAAATTGTTTTTGTAATTGTAAATCTACAAAAATGAAATAAAAACACATAAAACATGAAATGGTTCAATTATTAATATGATGTACTTCAAAATGCTCCTTGGAACAGAGTTCAAACTTACTTTCGCATGTTGCGCAGACGTTTGTGATATATCTTTTTTTTTTATTTCCTTTGTTGCATACCATACACAAAATGAGTTCTCTTCGCTTACCTTCTCTTTTGATATGGTAAGCATAAACATGATTATTGTCTTTTTTTTTCAATTTGATCGGTTTCTTGTAGCACTCCTGCAGTTTTTTGAACCAAGAGTAATTTTTACGTGGACAATTGTAGGGCTCAATTTCTTGATCAATGACATTTACAAATCCCATGTTTTCATTGTAGTGGACAATATGCTGTAGTTTTTGAAGCATATATCGTAAACCTTTTGATTTATAGCAATATGTTTCCAAAAATCTTGCTGTTAGTTTTGTCGTCAAGATATAGACATCCCTCTTATCTTTGTACCTCACAATTAACATTTTTTTAACGAAGCAGGACCGCCCAGGTTCCAGATCTATTTTTGCTAGTTCATTTAGAACGCCTCTGTTTGTTCTGATAGTCCCTGTGACATAGGTATTTTGCTGTAGTAGAAATTTTGATAATCTTAAAGATAGATACCAATTCTCTAAAATGATCTTACGTTCTTTGTCTAAAAAACTTGAAAATAAACATACCACAATATTCTGAAATAGACTCAAATGTTGAAAATTAGGAACGTAATCTAGATGATATATATCCTTCCCAATGTATAAACTAAACGTGTAGGTATATTCTCTCAGCTCCGGACTGCTTGGACATAGACAGAACAGTTTTATACCAAATCGCGCGCGTTTGGGTTTTATGTATTGGCGAAAGTGCAAAAGAGTCGTTTCTCCAATATCAATCCGATTCATGCATACTTCCCGTAGTTCGGCTATAAACATAGTCCCACAAGTAAAAAGTGGATTTTTTATATAGGCTGTAGGCTGCTGTACCTAACAAACTACAAAATTGAGAAAAATCTGTTGCGACTCATAATATTGGAAATGAACATTTTTGGTTCTACAAATAGGAATCATTTTCTGTTCCAGTAGTCATGCATCTTACGATAGTCGATTAATCCCATAAACAAATAAAGTGCTATAAAAACATACATTTTTTCAATATCAATTTTTTTAAATTTATATTATATACACGAAAGGACTCTGGAAGCTCATTAGTCCAGCTACACAAACTTTGCGTAATTTTAGTCGACGTAAAAGCTTCAAAACAAACTTTTGCCGATTTTGTATTTTCAGGTTCTACCGCTGGATGTATGCCATCAAACAAACGACTAATGTCTACCAAATCGGTGTGCCGTTTGTCCTAAAAAATGTTACATGTTAGCATACTTAGCAAATTTTTTCTTGTAATTTAGGCGTACTTCAAAGGAATCGAGTACAACTGCAAAATATCCCATAGTTACAGGCTCTACTATTTCATGCTCGTCACTTTCACTCACTCGTTTTATCACCCCATGTCGTTATCATTTTCAAACTCCTCGTCACTAGATATTTAAGGAGAATATATTGGATCGGCGTCATTATAGTCAAATGGTGAATCGCTTTCACGCATTATCACTTTAGTTTTAATGAATTTTGTTAAAATACAATATACTTTTAATTAACTAAAAACCAGTACAAAATAACATGGAAGAAATTACAGCAGCCACTGTCACACTCTATCGCCACAACGACTACCTGTAGCGACCAAATGAATGCGGATGAAAAGGATGGGTGTGTTTAATCCCCTCTTAAATAACTTATGGTATATACCAATAAAATAGAGAAGCTTAACATGCCGAGGCCAATCAGCTATATCATAAAGTTTTATGTTGTCTCATATGGCATCACTAGTATTTCAGCGGATCTATGTTGCCATATGTGGATGCATGGATCTAAAAGGGTTAAAGTTACCGCTTCGCTGCATTTTTACATATAACCTAGTCTGCGACATGGTGTGCCACAAAGGTCTTTTGTATAAACTAAAAAGTAATCACTACCACTCAATGCTCTCACAGGCTAGCGTCTTAGAACTAATGCTCTACGTATCAAACAAGACTGAGTTATTAACTACTGGACGTATAACAGTAGCCAGATTTGCTAACAATAGGAAAATACATATCGCATACAGATCTTGCTACTGCGAAAAAATTTACAAAATAATCTAAACAAGATTGCTACATGACTGAAAACATAAGGGCTAATGAAACAAAGTCTGTACACGTAACCTCTACAATGAAAAAAGTCTGAACCAAAGACATAAAATACTGAAGAATCCATCTTGACTAAAAACGGAATTGGCGCAAATATATATTCAGGAAACGAAAATGCCTCGGAATCAAATTTAGCAGTATCTACTATCTACTAGTTTACTCGTTTAGGTTGTAAATTACAAATGACGTCACTGTGGACGTATGTATATATAGAAAAATTTATTTTAAAAGAAAGTTTACAATTTTTGCACGTTTTTATACATATCAAAAGCGTCTTTTCGGCATTTTGACGGTTTTTTATTATTCTAATACAAAAATCAAAACTTATCAAATTTCAACAAATTCTTTATTTGAAGCAAGTTATTAACCGTATCTCCATTTTGTAATTTAAATACATATAAACTCAAAGTATACAAGAATAATAATAAAATGCAAATCACGTAGTTTTTCTAAATTTATAGTTGCCTAAACCGTCCTATTTCAAGATCTGTATCGTATTTTCAATATAAAACATGAGAAGTGATCAGCACGTGACTACGCCTTACCGTAAGATTTATTGTAAAGTAACGTTTAACGTGCAAACATGAGTAAATTTTAAATCATTATAATTAACAAGTTGAAATGAATATAATCAAAGTTATATACTATTTGTTACATAATAAGGTTTATTTGAAACAGCAGGTTTATCACATTTAATAATTTTCGTAGTTTTTCAAATATAATTAACTTGAAAACGTCGGTCAACTAACCCATGGTTTCAATTAATTTAATTACCATAAAAATGTTGAGATAACTCTTTGTAGACTGTATATTTTTATTGTAATTACAATTTTACAATGTTAACTATCAAGTAAAGACATACATATACTTATTACACCATGTGTGTACACTTTAATGTAAAAATTAGATATCTAAGGTATTAGCAAATAATATAAAATCAAATCAATGTTCGTTCCAATTGCCAATGATATCATCTAAGCACTTAAGTCTTAACGATTGTTTAAACTAAGACTCATTCAACTAAGGTCAATTATATGCCAAGATGCTATAACTTAAAATGCACGAATTCAAAATTAGTAACCTACATTTCTGGAGATGTAATTAGTCACATCAGTAAGTACAAGGACGATCGCGTCTTGAGATCAGCTATTCACGATGTATTAATTGACGTTTTATAATGTTTTGCAATTTATCATATTTTTGCAACGTTATTATTTTACTAGCAGCAAAATCTTGCAATCGTAATAACCTGTGATAGCTGTTATATTTATTGCAAATACGTTCTAGTCAGTTAATTTAGCGGATAATTCATTTATGAAGCGTAAAGTAAAATGCGTACCTTTTCAATTCTTTTTAAGTAATTTATAAAACCACTTAACTTTTCATTACATCACAAATATTTTTTAAAATTATATCGACGTTTTAAGTTGAGCTTAAACTAATATAATATTTATTATATTATTTAAATCATTTAATGAAGTGTATTACAATCGTTATAGTAATATTAATGCGTACAAAATAATAAAAAAAAACTTAACTTAAATTTAAGTTAAAATTGAAATACATAAATCGAAATTTCCATAATAATAACAATAACATATGTAAAATTAAGACAAATAAAAAAAAATATTTTAGATTTTTATGAATGCTTTAATTTTATTTTTAATTTGTGTTTTATCTCAATCTTAATGCTACTAGTTCAAATTATTCATACACGGTTTGTTGAACACAAGGAATGTTCTTAAGCAAGAATTTATTTGACCAAAAGCTGATCACAATTCACTGTAACTTATGTTGATTAAGAAACATAATATGTGAATAACAAACCCTCGTATTCACTATTTAAATATGATGAGGATCGTTCCTTATACATATTAAACAGTAGTTTTTTGAAAAAAAAATTAATCATAACAATTTACAAATCGAAACAACAACAATAACTTGCGTTAGTACATATAAATAAGTTTACCAACTGTTTATAGTCTAACAGCTAGCAACATTTTCGAGAGAGAATTTAAAAAAAACTGTTTTTTTTGTTATCTTGTCTTTCGCTTTCGCGGGCAGCATACGGGCCACTACAGTAGACGCTCGATATAGTGAATTTATTCAAACCAAACGTGTTCACATTATCGCAATATTTACATTAGCAAGCATAATTTTGCTTATAAACAAATTACTTAAAAAATCATACAAAAGACAACACTATAAAAAAACAAAACATAATATATCATGAATACGCAGTAATACAACCCAAACAACACATTGGTACAAAAAACGTCTAAATGTCCGTCTAATAAACGTTAATAACGCGTTTAAAACCATTTTAATGTCTAATAAACGTCTATTAGCCGGACATTTAAACGTTTTTTATACCAATGTGTTGCTTGGGAAATTTTTAACAAAAAATAAAACAAGTTACTATGTAATATATTCAATGAATTAACAACATTTGATAATGCACTAACAAGAGTATTCAATCGTAAATGTTTGAAAAAGAACAAAAGAATACAGCATTTTTCCGTCACTTGCTGAGTAAGCGTGCTTCAGACCTTGTGCAAATTAAAAACAGTTTCTGGTAATGTTACTTGTTTCGAAAACTCGTATATGTTTTCAGGATTTTTTGATAAGACATACAAAAGCAGAAATTTTTGTTACTAGACTTTGAACAGTTTTATTACATTTTGATTTTTTGTTGTTGTTGAGTTACTAGAATTACGATAAACAAAGATTGACTCTTTACTTTTCAGTTGTTTCTTTGCAAGATGAATTAGTGCGTTATCTAACAGTAACAGAACAACGCTGTCATTGGAATTTTTTTAGAAACTTCTTTACTTACAAAATTAGGTTATATTACATTTCTATAATTATTTTTAAAATCAGATAAAATAAATTTTCAACGCTGATAAAGGTGGATAAGTAGCAATATATTTTTGTAATTACATATATAACCAGAACTTTAACCGCGTGCAGTTATGTCTGCTTTTCAGCTTTCTTAATCCGTTATTTGGGATGGATTAGTTCCCGATTGTCTTATTTTTTTTTCTTTATATTAATTTTTTGCTATTCTTTGCTTCTTCTACGATTCTAGACCATTCCGTTCTGTTATGGCATTTTACTTTCCAGTTTTTTATTTCTAACGTTTTTAGGTCGTCTACAACATCGTCAATCCATCTGATTTTCGGCTTGCCTCTCTTCCTGTTTTCTGTTGGTTTCCATTCAGTTACTATTCTTATTGTTTTCGTTTTATCCTTTCTCATTACGTGGCCTAACCATTTTATTCGTTGTGATTTTATATAGTTAACGATGTCCTCACCTTTCATTTGGTCTCTTATCTCGAAATTCATTCTTGGTCTATATTCGTTCTCTCCCGTGTTGATTGGTCCCAGAATTTGCCTTATTATTTTTCTTTCAAAAATTCTTAATTCCTCCTCTTCTTTTTTTGTCATTGTCCATGTCTCTGACGCATATACTACTACTGGTCTTATCAAAGTCTTATAAATCTGGATTTTAGCGTTTATGCTTAAATGTTTACTGTTAATATATTTTTGATTTGCGTAGTAGCTTCTGTATCCCTCTTGTATTCTTTGTTTGGTTTTGTCATTATCTTTATTTTTTCTGTTGTATATAATGGTGCCTAAGTATTTGAATTTTTGCACACTTTCTATTTTATGATTTCCTACTTTTATAAATTTTTCATTGTTACTATTACTATATTTTAAGTATTTGGTTTTCTCTCCATTGATTCTTAACCCAATTTTTTTTGTTTCCTCGTCTATTTTTATGGCAGCATCTATCATTCCTATTTTAGTTCTACTTATGATTACTACGTCATCGGCGTAAGCAATAATTTGTGTGTTTTTGACGTTTATTGTACCTTCTATTTTTGTTCTTTTGATTGCATTGTCTAGCACTATATTGAATATTAAAGCTGATAGAGTATCCCCTTGCTTTACTCCTTCCTTTACTTCAAAGCTTTTTGTTGTTATATTTCCCACCTTCACTACTGCCGTGTGTCCTCTAATGTCATTTTAACTAAGTTTATTAACTTTTGTGGTATTTCCATTTTTTTCATTTCTGTCGGTATGTTAGCTCGTATTATTTTATCAAATGCTTGCTTGAAGTCTATGAATAATATGTGTAGTGTTATGTCATATTCATGAGCTTTTTCCAATATTTGTTGTAATATATATATTGCATCCGTTGTTGATCTCCCCGGCCTGAATCCTTGTTGGTAATCTCCTATTTTAGTATCTGCATATTCTTGTAATTTATTTTTGATTAATTTTGAGAGTATTTTGTAGGTTACATTTAACAGCTGTATTCCTCGGTAATTCTTACACTGTTCCATATCTCCTTTTTTGTGTATTGTTGTTATTATTCCTTTTCTCCATTCTTCTGGCATATATTCTTCCCTCCATATTTGACTTATTAATTCTTGTATCTTTTTACGTAGTTTTTCACCTCCGTTTTTGATGAACTCTGCAATTACGTTATCACTTCCGGCTGCTTTGTTATCTTTTCAATTTTCTATTGCTCTTTTCACCTCCTCTAGAGTTGGTTTGTGTATTTTTAAGTCTACTGTTGTATTTGTTGGTGTATTTATATTTGTCTGTGTTTTGCCACTGATTAGCTTTTCAAAATAGTTTCTCCATATTTGTTGTATTTCAGTTTGTGTATATTTTGTGTCGCTTTTTTCATCTTTGAAACCTCTTGGTTTTATTTTATAATTTCTCTTTTCTTGCCTTATTCTTTGATAAAACATTTTTGTATTTTTGTTTTTATATTCTTCTTGTATTTTTTTAATCTTATTTTCGTTCCATTCCCTTTTTTTCTTTTGCATCTATTTCTTGCTATTGCGTTTGCTTCTTTATATAGTTGTTTGTCTTCTTCTGTTTTTGTTTGCAGCCATTTTATCCATTTTTCATTTTTTGTTTTGCATGCTTCTTCACATTCTTGATCGTACCATTCTTTACTCTTATCCATTTTTTTTCACCTATCCATTCTTCCGCTGTCACTAAAATACTTGTTTTTATGTTATACCATTCCTCTTCTATTCCATTTTTACTTTTTTTATGCTCATCATCTCTTTTTTGTTGGAGTTTTTGTGTTATACCTTTTGTAGTTCTTGTTGTATCTTTTACGTCTTTAATTTTTTCTGTATTCCATCTGCTCTTCATCTTGTTTTTAACGTTGTCTTGTGCTATACTTTTCTTTTCTTTCATGGTTGCAATTACTAGAACATGATCTGTGTCTGCAGTAGCTCCTCTGTACGATCTAACATCTTCTATGTTTTTTAATCGTTTTTTTGTTATTAAGACATGGTCAATTTGACTTTTTGTTACATGATTTGGGTGATTCCATGTGATTTTATGTTTGGTTGGGTGGGGAAATTTAGTACTAGCTAAGTATAAATTCATTGCAGCTGCTAGATTACGAATTCTGTTTCCATTATCGTTAGCTTTTTCGTGTATTGTTTTCCCGCGCTACAGTTTTTATGTGATCTTCTTTTCTTACTTGCGCATTTAGATCACTTAATATTATTAAAGTATCATATTTTGGAATTTTCTCGTATTCTCTTATACATTTTTCATAAAAATCTTCTTTTTTCTCATTTGTATCTACTTCTGTTGGGGCATATACACATATGAAGGTCGTATTACTTATTTCCCCTTTTATTCTAAGCTTTGACATTCTGTCATTTATAGATTTAACTTTTATACTATTTTTCATTTGTTTTTGGGTTACTAGAAACCCTCTTTCATTTTTATCTTGTTTTTTTCCTACGCTCCAAAATATTGTGTAGTTACTCTTGTTTATCTCACCTTCTTCTGCCCATCTCAGTTCTTTGTATTGCTATGATATCTATTTTATATTTTTCTAAAGTTTGTACAATATCTCTTATTTTTCCTGGTTGTATCATTGATCTTATATTCCATGTTCCAATTTTTATTTTGTCTTGCTTTTTCTTTTTTATATTTCTTACTTCTACTTCACTTTTGTTTTTCCTTTTTCTGTTTTTTTAATTATTTGTGTAGTGCATGCGACTTTTTCATTATCCTTCTTCATTGTTTAATAAATGAAGTAGAAGAAATAGAAAAATATATATGTATATATGTTTTGTATAGATATCACTAAATTTGTAGATATACGTATAAGCGTGTAGACAAATAAATAAATCGATATATGTATATATATATATATATATGTATAAATAAAATATGTAAAAAATATCACAGTTTATTTTCGTAGATTCTGGACGTCACAACATTTATATCACAGTTTATATATATCACAAGTTCTTTATCTGCAGTTAGTTCTAAGTCTTTTCGCCCATCTCCTTGCTTTGTTTTCGAGCTTTCTTTATATAATTTCTCCAGCTTGCACAATTCCCTCTGCCGGCACTGTGACCCTCCTCCTCGCATAGTGGGCAGTATTCTTCTTCTTGGCATTCCTTGTATTCATGCCCTTCTTTTCCGCATTTGTGGCATAATTTTGTCCTATCATTTCCCTTGCAGTCTTTGGCATTGTGCCCATACTCCCAACATCTGTAGCATCTGACGGCTCGTTGCTGCTCTTCTAGGGTACATTGCGACATTGCTATTCTGATTTTCTTTTTTTGAATCATTTTATTAGCTTCGTCTTCTGGAACTCGAATTGTGTCCGTTTTCGTGTAATTTCTATTGGGCCTATACTCCCCTATTTTTAAGTTTTCTACACTGCCATATTGTTTTATTGCTTCTTCTATATCTTTTGTTGTCGTCATTACATCCATCCCTCTAATAATCAGATTTTTTGTTTTTACTCTCTCTCCGAGTTTCCTCACGTTAACTTCTTCGTTTCCTTTTTCTAATTCTTTTTTTATTCTGTTTAGTGCCTTTTCATCTTTATCTATCGTTATTAATAATTTTCCTTCTTTGGTGCTCCTTATGGTTTGTATTTTTGTGGTTTCTTCTTTATCTTTTAACTGCGTTCTCATTCTTGTTACTAGTTCTTCGTATTTTTTCCTTTTGTTCTACAACTAACGCGTAGGTCTTCTTTTGGTTGTCTTGCTTAGCTATACTTTGTTGTGTTTGGGTATCCTTTGGTACTATTATGTTTATTCTTGTTTTTTTTGTTTTGAATATACACTCTGCCATTTTTCTTAGTCTGTTTACGCTCATCGTTTTTAGTTTGTGTAAAATTATTTTTTCGTCCTCCTCCGTTTCAGATTTTATTGTTTCTAGCTTCTTCCATACGTCTTCCTCATGGTCTTGATATATAATTCTAATTATTTTAATTTTTTTTATGTTGGTGTAATTTTTTGTTTTCGTTTTGGTTTCTCTCTCCATGGTTTCTATTTCTTCTTTTCCTTTGTTTATTTCTGGATATACTTTTTCTATCATTAATTGTAGTCCAGTATTTTCTTCTACTTCTTTTTCTGTTACCCATAGTGTACTTGTTCCTGTAGTTTCTTGTAGTGGGTGTCCTTCTACTATTTTTGTGTGTACATAAGCACTATCTCCCCATTCTTCCTCGGCTACTTGTTTCCATTCTTCGTATGTGTTTACATTCTCTACGCTGTCTATCATCTCTTTTCCTTCTGCTGTCCATTGCGTCGTTTGTATGGCAATTTCTTTCGTTTCTTTGCTGTGTGCTTTCCATGCGTCCGTTTGTGACTCAGTTTCTATCGTCATTTTTTCTGTTTTCTCCCATCGTTCCTGTGCTAGGTAGTTTTGGATTGTTGTTTTATTGAAATATTCGATTTTTTCCTAGCCTATCTATAACCGTTTTTAATTCATTCTTGGTATTCGTCGAAACGTTTTTTATTAAAGTATTATAGGTTGACTGTATTGCTTCTATGGTATCTATAATTTCCATAACTGCTACATTTGGCCTTCTTCGGTATATTATTGCGTCTTGAGTAGACAGATCTGTCGCTTTTCTTTTTTTTTCTCCACCCCATGAGAAACTCCTTTCATGGCGTGTATTTTTTGTTTCTGTTCCAGTAGAGGTACTAATTTTCGAAGCCTGGTTGCCTACCTCGAAAACAGGGTCTCTGAATGACGACCCGGGAGTTCCCACCTCCCTTGCCGGCCCTGGGGTATCCCTCCCCTGCGCGGTAATATTCATTTTTGTCGTGTGTAATTCCATAATTTATTGTTTAGAATTGTCCGTTTATTCGTAGCCATGTCCTTACAATTAACATGCCCTTGCGGGAACCTGATAAAAGACTAATACATTGCTTTTTTTTTTTTTTTTTTGAATTTTAATGTTTTTTTTTTGTATTTTATTTACACTTTTGAAGACTAAAACACTGACTAGACCACAGTTGGGACTTCACACACACTAGACATCACGATAGTACTGGTTACATGTTCTTTCTCAGAAATTTCAATTTTCTTTTTTTTTATTTTGTTTTAAGCTTTTATTGACTTTTGATTTTTTTTCCCACTTGCATATGAGCCTCTGTATATTCTACATTTTTCCCATTGTTGTTCTTCGTATGGTTTCTTTGTAAAACG
Source organism: Aquatica leii (assembly GCA_035610365.1). Taxonomy (NCBI): domain Eukaryota; kingdom Metazoa; phylum Arthropoda; class Insecta; order Coleoptera; family Lampyridae; genus Aquatica; species Aquatica leii. Next base: position 51,943,175 of record CM069433.1, read on the forward strand.
TTCAGTCACTTTATTTTCTAAGTGCCTCTTGTAAAATTGTTCGAAATTCATTATCACATGGATTTTGTGTAACCTCTCCTAATTTTATTTGTAACCCGATAAGCTTCATTTTTTTTTTAGTGATAGCTACTGAAATGTATTTAGTCAACAAATATTTTGACGGTTATCGGTTCATATGTTTCTATATTATTACATTATCACATTTATATTGATAAGCTTTTTGTACTTCTATATTGACTTTGTATGAGTTTTTTTTTCATTTGCTACCTTTTTTATCTTGTTCGCTATATTATATCCTTTCATTTGACACCTCACACGCCTATTTTCCGCCCCATTTCGACGTTTTTTTTTGTCCAATTTCCGTTTTATAGAAATTTTTGTTTTTGGTATTAAAAAGTTGATTTTGGCCCTTGGTTTTAGTTTTTTTATTTAGATTTTTAGATATTTAAGTTGTTACTATCTAGGCCTACCTTAAACGTTGTTGTTTTTTTCTTATCGCCCTTCCCTTTGTCCACGATAGCCTTATCTTTTCTTTTCCCGCGTTTTCATTTACTGCTTTATTACAAAGCTACCATTTTGTCTTCTTTTTTCTAACTGATGTCAAATGATTCGTCTTCTTTTTCTGTATTTTTTGGTTACACTTGCACTTTTATTACTTCACAATTACACCTTTGTTTTTCAGTTTTAGATTTTAACTTTCACTATTATCTAATTTTATCTTAAACTACTGAAATGTCACTCAAATTTTTATAATTTTTGGGATATGTTTGTTTCCACTAAAACATACTTTCATATTTTACCTCTATTTTTTTTTTTTTAATTGTACCTATTTTTACGGCGTTTTGTGATGTTTACGCGTTATAGCCGCGTGCTCACCGTAATTACATACTTATTGTCATACCTAAGAAACAAAGTGCTTAGGTAAAATTATTTCAAAAGTATATTGCTACTCTTCCAGTTTCATCAGCGTTGAAAATTTATGTTATCTTTAAATCTAGCCCCTTTGATTCTTCTTAAACAGCTGTACTGTTAATTTTTCATTAATCGAATTTCATATCTCATTTTGCTTTCAGATTCATTTAAAAGTTTTACCTTTTTATTTATTTGTATTTTAATAATCAATATTTTACTTGTTAATAATTTTGCAGTACATATTACATAGATTTATAATGTCATTACGGTAATTAATTGAACAATTATATTTTTTTAATTTTAAACATTTCTAAAAAGAGTCTGTTTTTTAAGCTAATTTCATTATGTAGAATTTTTGGGTTACTGAAGTTGAAAACATGGTTTTTGTTAAATTAATGTTCTACTAATACAGTTTTATTATTAGCTTGAGGCATGTAATAATTTTTTACGGAATTTTTATGTTGTTGCATACGTTTTTTTAATTATTGCTTAGTTTGTCCAATGTAAACGTTTGAGCAAAATAAACATCATATACTATAAATAACGTTTGATTTGTGAAGTATCTTTTAATCTTGTAAATAATGTTGTGTTCAAAGTGTTAGTGTTTTTAATGAAATTGTAACATTGTAATTATTAATTTTTTTAATTTTTCTGATAATTTTTCAGCATATGATAAACTAATATAAAATTTAGTGTTAACTAGATTATTATTAAATTCATTTCCTAAACAGTTAGGTTGTAAATTAATTATTGTTTCTATGGATTGTTCTTTGATGTTATACTATGTATGATTTTTTTAAACGTGAATTCATATTTTATAAAATTAATTGGATATTAATTAGTATGTTTTTAATAATAGTAATATTGTTTTGATGAAATTGTTTTAAAGATAATTTTATGGCACCATCTACTAAACTGTAAATTACTGGCTTTTTATAAGAAATAGGCGTGCTTGAATTATAAATTAGGTGTATATCGGTTTCAATCTCTTTTTTACACCAATTGGTATAAATAGTACCATTGGTATTATGCAATATTGTTAAACCTAAAAAAAATATTTTATAGTTTTTTTTACTTTAAAAATAAATTTTAATAAAGGATGAATATAGTGTTGAACTTTTAGAGTACATTTAAAACTTCATTTTTATGTAATATAATTAAATTGTTATCAACATATCTGTAATAAAAAGTGATGTTTCGTTAGTGGTACCGGCCTATGTATTGATTTGAATTTAATTTTAATTAAATGCTAGTGCTTAATTTTTAAGCTTGTCAAAAGAAAAAGTAGCTACAACGTTCTTGTTTGTTTTTTTTGGATTCCGATTTTATTTCAAGTTGGGCCAAATCAATTCAGATAAGCGCAGGACTTAAATTGTAGATTTATTTTATTTTGGTTAAAACCTGTTTACATATTATTATCTATATATCCATAATTGTGTTATGTTGATTTCTTGTAAATACATTATAAGATGTTTATTAAAATTCAAAAAACTTGACGATTTTCAAATTTTTATCACTACGTTATAAGTTATCATTTATAGAACATATAAACATGCGTGGCGCCTTTATTTATTTTTATTAAAATTTTTTTTGTTATAAATTAAAGACATTATATACATATTTTATTTTATAAATTACTGTAAATACCAAAATCTTTTTATCTAACAAATGAGTGCCGGTGCAACGCGAAAAAGTTATTTAGAATTTTCAGGATTACCGATTACTAGATCTGCTATGGTTGATGAAACTGGTTGACCCATTGCTAAACTTTAACGTTATTTATAAATTAAATTTTTGCAAGTAAAGATAGTTGAAATTAATATTAAGTTAATGTCGATAATACATTCTTTTTTTGGTATTTACGTATGTTTTTCTATTTTCTTTAGTTGTGGTTAATAATATTAATTATATAAATTAAAAATAAATAAATAAAAAGGTAAATCGTTATGTTGTTTATGCATATTCGATTGGATTACAGTTTAGCATTCAACGTTAAATTCAAACATTTTTTATAAAATACAATTTGTTATTAAATAGCATATGTTATCCTTAATATTAAATATCAATTTGATGATAAATTATTTGTAATTTTTGCAGATTTTGAAAAAGCACTCGTAAGTGCGTACGTCAATTTTATATATGGCATCGATTTCAAAAAATAATTTTATGTGAATATAAATTTTGTCGTTTAATTTGAACTAAATTAAAGTATATGTTACTTTGTAGTTCGTTTTTTGAAAACTTTTTTGTTAATCTTTTTTGTTTTAAACTGCATAAAATGAAGTATAAATTACGTATTGCAGTTTTATCTACTTAATTTAGTTCCAAATTTAAAGTAGCTTTTCCGAGAGATATATTTCAATTCATTTTAAAAAATAGGTTTTACCCTATTTTTCTGTATTTTTCGAAAATTACATACGTCAAATACATTGTTTCACTTAGAACAGGTCGTACACGTTTTACTACTCAATCAGTACTGAACGGCGGGCAGCATTGCCAGTTATGCAAAAAAAGTACTAAATTAAAGATAAAAACGTACTGAATCTAGAAAACGAAAAACGTGGAAAACTATGTATCAACAACTCGTGGCATATCTTGTAACTAATTCTATGCGTTATATTTGAAATTATAGGTACTCTTGTTTAAATAAGCAATTAAAAGCACTGTTAATGTTTAGATAATACGTTTATTGCACTATGACTACATTGTAATAAAAAAAAACGAAATTCTAAACATGGTTACTGTGAATAACATTTTTAGTACACAGGTCAATGACGAAGTGGTAGCGAATTGATGATAGCTTATATCGGTATATCCTTTGGTTATATCGAATGAGATCGTATATTAAAGTTTATGAAAACGTTATAAAAGTTTTTGCGGAAAACATTAGGAAAACAAAAAATAGTAACTGTCTAAAGAGTGAAAACCAAATACGTGTTGAAACTATGGAAGATGTATTTACGAATTTTTTTAACCACAAAAGTACTGATTTCAGTAAAAATGTACGGATTGGAAACACTAATAGCAGGCTTTAAAAGCTCAAGTCTTTTTGTACGTTCAATCTGCATATAAAAATCTCATAGTGGAGTTGTGACGTCACATTACAATGCTCTGAAACATATAAGGTATGAGCTCCAATAATTGTAGCCTGATTATAAAAAAATATCTATTGAATCTACGTTGCTTTGCATATTTTGTTACATATTATTAATAATAACATATTAAACCTTTTTGTTTTTCTTAAAACTTTTTTGCAAATTTATATTAAGTACTTAATAACCGCGTTTGCGCAAAGTACCAGTATCTGCATGAAAAGATGTCGATTTTGTAAATTATAATTGCATTATATTTTAAGCTTCAACCAATCAACAATTTTCATGGTATTACTTGCTATACTATGTAATGTATTCTTAGGGTATCAGCCCAGTAAACACGGATTGAAACTGTTACAGTCACAAAATTAAAACAATTGTTTCATTACGTTGTTTCGTGTTAGTTCCATTTTTATATCATTTACATGTAACTGACAGTGAATAAATTGAAAGAGTTCCGATTTTTCACAATCAGTTATAAACCGTTTCAGTACTTGCAATTTTTTTCCCATAATCAGCAACCGTCTAAAAACTGATTTATTAAAACCGAATATTTTTTGAATAACTAGAATTGTTTGAAGATCGGTTAAATAAAATTGAATTACTTTCAAAACAGTGGAATACTTTGCGATTAGTCAGCATTAGTCGTTGCTATACTTTTGATTACTGTGCTGCAAATTCATATCTTTTCACTTGTTCGGTCGTAGTTTGATAAGTGATGCTGTGTGTACAATTACGAAATGGAACAATAAACGGTAAGTCGAAACATTTTATTATAATCCATAAATGTAATCAATATTATTATCATTTTTGTTCTTTATGTATCATGTTTTAATTTGTATAAAAAAATGTAAATTAACACACATGATTGCGTTAAGGTAGATTATTGCGTAAATCTGATGATACTTTAGGATTTATAATTACAGTTCAATTCTTCAAGTTTTCTATACGATTATGTACAGCTAAAGGTATTCACAGTGTTTTTATAACTTTCTTATGATTGCTAAAGTGATATTTATATTAAGTTTGTGTTGTTTTTGATTAAAAAAGTGTAATTAATTTTGTGTAACTCTATGATTATGTATGTATATAAATGCAATATTTATTTCTATGTTACAGATGCGGTTAAAAGTTGCTACCCAACAGTAACTGATGCAGTTTTCGAGGCTTCCGTGAAAAGACCACAAAAAGAAAGTTGCAATATATGTAAAAAAACTTATTGTGATGTATTTAAAAATATTTATTGTGCAATAAAATTTGAAACGTGCATTCGAAAATGTATTATTGTATTATTAAAAGAATTGTTTTAGTTCATTATTGAAACAAGAAAATCATATATTTATTGATCATTTAGTATCAGTTCAAGAACGAAGCTTTTATAACGTAAACCGATTGCAACATTTATTTTGCAACAGATTTAAATTTAAAATACCAAAACTATACTGATTCAAATAAGTGAAACAGCGATGGACTTATAGCTATTTTATTGCAGTTAGGTTTCTTTTATGTTTGAAACAAGAGTGAATCATAAATTTTTTGTTTTAAAACTGTTACTAAACATTATCAATTTTGTGTTTACTGGGAGTTTAATCGTTTTCTAATTTGGGTTTTAGTGAAACCCAAATAGATGCTTTTAGTATACGTCAGCATTTGTTATGATTGTACGTTTTTCTTTGGTTTTGGTTGCATGAAATTTTGCTGAAGGGTAATATTATTTATTACAGCAGTGGTACACTAAAACGTTCATTCTATGTAATTAATATTTTCCATTTTTTGTAATGTTTTAAAGTTTTCAAAAGTTTTTTTATTTTATGAATAGGATCCTTCGGTGTGGAGGAACGTCAACCATAAAAACAACTTTTATCGTTTATGCCTTAACCACAGATGAAGGTTGTTTTTATTGTTGTCGTTCCTCCACTCCGAAGGATGTTATTCATAAAATAGAATAACTTTTGATTCATTGGAAACTTTTGTGAGGATTATTATAATTATTTCAATTAATATAAAGTAATTACATAAATAATGTTTGTTTTACTTTTATGTTAATGTGTTAATTTTTGTTATACGCACCAAATGCGTATGCAGCCACATGAAATTGAAGTATTTTGAGTACACAACGGTTGTATTATCTATCTTTTGTAAGCTTGTTCTATAATAATGGTATAAATGTCAGTTAAACTATACTTATTTGGTTTTGTAAAATGATGTCGTTATTGGCTGTGTTATTGGTTAGTATAAATAAAACTAACAGACAAATATGTCAGTATGTTAAAATTAAAGCAATTATAACTAAACTTACTTTTATACCATGAACTGCCCTAAAGCATATTGCAATAATAAAAAAAAGCGTTGATTATACATTTTTTATACATTAATGTAGCATTTGTAAAATAATATAAATATATATATAAATAATATTATAAATAATATTTTTTAAACGTTTTTAGAATGTTTTTCTAATATTGACTTTGCAACGTAATTCTTGCTATTAAGACGTGTTTGCAATGTTTTTAAAAATGTAAATATATCTTTTGTAAAACGTTGAAAAAAACCTTTAAAAAATGGTTCCTTGTTAATTGGGTATATATCTTCACTTTAATACCAAAATAAAGAGTCTATCTTAGGGCCATTATTCTTTATAATTTATATAAATGACTTTTTTCAATATATTCAGCCAAATCAATGTGTTGCTTACGCTGATGATACATCTCTAGTCGTTTCCGATAAAAACTGCAAATTATTAAATACCAAAAGCCACAATTCGTTACAACTAGCTCATAAATGGTTCGCTCACAATAACTTAAAACTAAACACAGAAAAAACACAATTAATCACGTTTTCTTCTAATCCAAAGATTACATCTGGCAATAGCGCAAAAATTTTAGAAATTTATGTAGACGACAAACTAAGCTGGAACAGACACCTTGATTACCTTATTGGTAAATTAGCAAAAGCGACGTTTTTTCTAAGGAATTTAAAAAGTTGTATTAGCACCCCCACTCTTAAGTCATGTTATTTTTCTCTATCTCTATCTATCATTCCCATCTTCTGTATGGTGTTAATCTTTGGGGTAATTCATCCAACGCTAAAAAAGTCTTTTCAATGCAAATGAAAGTACATTATAAAGATCATGGTCAAAGAATTTTTTGCAAATTTCAAATTATGCCTCTACCTTCAATATTTATTTATTGTACTCTATTAGATATACATAAAAACAAATTGTCTTTCTTGACAAATGGTAGTACACATAACTACAACACTAGAGGGGCGAAGGATCTAAGAACCTCTTATTGCAGACTATCTAAATCTAAAAATAACAATATCAGTGTCAAATTATATAACGTACTTCCCAGTCAGCTCAGGGACTCGACATTTTATTATTTTAAAAACAACATAAAGAAACATATATTAAGTCATTGTTTTTTACTCAATAGATGAATATTTAAATACTCCAATCCTCACACTAGTCTAGTCAGTTAATATGTTGCATAATGTTATTATTGTTGAATTTTAATGTGTTCTTTTACGTGTATTGTTATTTTTATAACTATTTTTATATTATATTGTAATTATGACGAGTGCAAAAATTACATGTATTTATAAGCACAATAAATAAATAATAATAATAATAAATAATAATAAATTGTGATAAACTTACAATAATAGTGTGACAACATTAAAATTCTTTTAGCAGTGCCGTAAAGTATTCTAAGAACTTCTACCGTTCTTCTACATTAAATCTTACGTATAAGATACTTGGTGATGCAGGAAGTATACACTTCACTTTAACCCTATTATATATTCCAAAAGTAGGAGATTTACGAATGTGGCTACAATCTTTAACAAATTTCATATTTTGACAACTATAAATCTACATAAACCGATACCAAAAATTTAAAACACTTATTGAAACTGATATCATAATACTACCATAAACAAACATTAGTTAAAAAAGATTTATTTATTAACAATAAAAATTAAAATATTATAACAGAAATTACGAATTATCCGAAGAAAACTTTGTTCTAAAATTGTGTTAATTATGGTTTTGTTTATAATTGTATATTCTGCTATATCACGCGGTGGGAATTTCTTATAACTATATTTTGAAAAAGCTATTTTTTTTAATGTAAATATATATAAATACTTTAATATTATTATTTCTATTTATTTATGTTTCATGTCATGATTAAGTAACCTTTAACTAAATTTTAATCATAGTTTCGGTTTTTTAGCGTGGATCACAGTTGCACATTGACATTTATTCTGTAGTCCTTACCCGTTATAAATACTGTAACAAATGCGTAATGTGAGTCAAGGTTTTACTTTAAATTATAATTAATTGTATTACGTTTCAACTAAACTTATCGTAAAGTGATGAGATGGTGATTATAAATTTGTTGTTCGTGAAACACTTTGAAAGACTTAGTAAGAAGTAAAGACCTATTTGCAAAAGAATAAATTTTATTGCATGTTTAGATTGCTAATAATTAATAGCAGCTTAATTGTTAAACAACGTTAGAGAAATTTATACCATTTTTTATCTATAGAAGCAATTTAGATTTCTTGTGATCTCTTTTTAAATTTTCTTCTATAGATAATCTTCATGTAATTTTACAATGATATTTGCACGTTAAAATTGTTTTGAACCAATTATTCTACCAGCATTTTGTCCTATATTAATATACAAAAAAACTGAAGTTTTAGACTCAAATTCAGTTTAGTTGTCATAGTAAAATTATTAGTCAAGCAAAACACACTTACTATTTTTGTATTTAATAAATTGTTTCATAATCAAATGTTTGTGTTTAATTAACCAACTTTAAAAATGACATGAAATGTTACTTGATATGTACTTGTACTTGACATTTACTGTATTTGATATTATGTTGCTTTAAATGGATATTTGTTACTTACGATTTACACTAAACAAATAGGTTTAGAAACCATAATAAACATTATTTTAATAATTTCAAATTATTACTCTTAAAATTTTATTTAACCACCAACGGAATAATTTTCTTTTTAAAAAAACTGTATTTTATAAAATATAATTGATTAAAAAAAATACTGATATTTAAGATAACCAACTAAATCAGATGAAACAAGTAGTAAAATCTTTAAAAACGAAAAATTAGAAGAAAAACTAGGCGTTTCGTTTTTTTTTGCAAAATATTATGCCAGGAAATTGTCATGCTGAATAATTTCTATGTCGTAGATTATTCACAAGCTAAGCTTTTGTAACATATTACAGTAGATTGGAATAGCTTATAAACAGGAGTTTAGCCCGTCCCGGCATGACACCTTAATTGATTTTAGGCCGGGCTGCAAGCCGGTGGGTTGTCAAGTTGTCAAACGGATACAAATACTTTGTTATTAAATATTATAAAAGTATCTACGAGTATATGTTGATAGAGCACTCTTCTTAATTTGCAATAGGTGGTTTATAATACAGTTTATTTAGCAGGTTCCCAATACAAAATTAAATAATCTGTATCGTCTGTTATGAGTCTATTTGAAAGACTGCATTTTTCTGGCGAGTTATAATCTATGTTGACCAGATCTGCCTTGTTTAGAAATCGGCTTAAAGGCTTAAGCCCGGCTCAACTTTATGTCCAATATTTGAGATAATCAACACTCGGACCGTAAACCATCCTTAAAAACGTAAACGTAAGCAAAATAATAAATATCAAAAAGTCGGGTTTTGGTACAGCCCGGCTTAAAACTCCGTTTGATTTTGAGCCGAAGCATAGAAATACATTTTGAGCCGGTTTTAAAGTTTTGGATTTGAGCCGAGCCAGGTTTCTGTCAAAGCACTATTTAGCTCTGTTTCATTCTACCAAGAGCCGCCAGGAATCTCTACTTTGACCTGTTGTTGCATCACGTTTTATCTAAAACCCAAATATTGGTATAAACACCTTAGTAACAATTTTGTCATTTGTCAACATAATCTTTGCGCTTAACGATTTTTTGCCATAAAATTTTATTTATCAAATATTTGTTCTACAATGGAATGGAAAGCGAACTCTTCTTTGCCATTTTTGAACGTTTTAGTTACTCAAAATAAAGATTCATTAGCACACTAGTTTATCAAAATTCTAACCATACAAATAGATATTTAAATACATTTTTTTATTATCACACTTTTCAGAAATTGTCAGTAATTTTTTATATCACATAGTTATTTTCCTAAGTCAACTTTAAAATCTTCAAAAAGAGTTAAACTGTTTAATCAAGGTTTTCGTCTCAAACAACTACTACAAAAAAAAATTATTTCGCGATCTTATGTAAAGTTTACTTCTACCAAACCAAAAGTAGTAGCAGAATCTAAGTTTCGATCATTGTCTATAGCTTATTAATTGTTACCATTGTCAAAACACAACATTCGGTTTTCTGCTAGAAACAGTATTATTAATTGGAGACCGCTTTATAAAACCGGGATTTCAAGAAACAATGAATCAATTTATAACTTTGAAGTTGTTTACTGCAACATGCAACAAAAATTCGGTTTGTGAAAAATCTACGACACGGGAATAATGTAGCATGGAGAATTGTTAATACAAAAATGTAATTCTAAAAAATTAAGTTTAATGTTGCTTAAATTATGTTACAAAATATAAACATTATTGATATTAAACTTTTTAAACAAAAAAATTATGACAAAACAATGTTACAAACTGACTATAGCGTTTGTCATTGTTACAACTTATAACAAGTAGAAATTTTGACAACTGTACCTACCTTATATGTCTTCTATAGGCAACTGTTCTAATTTCATACATAATGAGTAATGTTGCAAAAAAATTGTTTTTTGTGGAGTTTTTCAACAAAAAACGGTTTTTATTTAAAATTATACTATTGAAAAAATTAAATAAAAACACGTTTTGATAGCAAACCGAACTAAAAAATAGAAAATAATTTTTACTTATGAAAAGCTTATGATACAGCAATAGAAAGTCTAATAATCAATCATTAGTAATAACCCCAAAATAAAATTATAGCAAAACATAAGTTATTAACAAAATAATTCAATTCAGAGTAAAAAAAGCGTGAGATGCTGGATATTAATCATACAATTATTCCATTAGTATCTATTTATTAATTATTAATAATTATGAAAATATAGTAAATTTCATTTTCTACTTAAATAATTGTGGGAAAAAACAAAAACCAAAAATATGGTTTATTTAACAAAATAATGTAAAATGATCATTATTATTATAAACACAAATACAGTTTCTTTGAAAACGTTTTTGGTTTAGCAATAACTAGATATAATTACAGCCTGACATCGTCGTAGAATACTTTTAATTAGAGATCTAATCGTTCCTTGAATGATATCTTCCCGTAAGCTGTTAGGTGGTGAATGTTGATTTCTAAGCCGGCGTCCTATTACGTCTCAAAGATGCTCTATTAGTTTCTAGTCTGGACTCTAGGACCATATGTGGCCCCGCATTACCCTGAATAAGAAATTCATTTCTAATATAAGATGAAAAAAATACCACAAAAGATTCTAAAATGTCTGTTATGTATTGTTCAGAAGTTAGACGTCTACCATTAACAATAAAAACTTCTGTACGAGGTATTAAAAATATTCCAACACATACCATCACTGAGTCACCTAGATATAAAGTGGTTTTTTGAATGTTACAAATAGAATATCTTTCGTTTGGTCTTCTGTACACTTTTGGATGGCAATCAGAACTTACAAAGCAAAATCTCGACTCTTCTGTAAACAAGATTTGCCCCCAATCATAGATTTCCCAATCCAAATGCCTCTTTGCAAAAACCATTCTGTATCTTCGGTGGTCTACAGACAATCTGAGACCAATAACTGCTACCAATGGCTGTAAATTTAAAGCTAAAAGTTTTCTTCTTATTGTATCTTGACTAACAGCAGTGCCATGAACCTCAGGAAACCTTATTTAAAGACTGCCTTGGCTATGTTGTCTAGCGTGATTATTGGTTTCTACAAACTTTGGCAAAATCCTGCTGACCGTTGTATGAGACACTCCATCTCTTCTACCAAGTTTGCAATTTGTTAGTCCTTCATTGGCCAAAATTACATTCATCGCTATTTAAATTTTGTGTGTTGCATTGCAGATGTACGCGCAGTTATCGTAACTATTGATAAAATACGTGATAACCAATGCATACTTTTATTTTAGAAGCGAGAGTTAACTGCTATGATTTTGAGATTAAAAAAACAAGACGGACCAAACCTAGAAAAGGCGCAACAATAAACATTATTATTATACTTGTAATTGACAAACCGAAAAATACATATTTTTCGAAATAAATTGGAATGTATAGGTGGTGCGTAAGTGTAAAACACTGTAATAACGCAGCTGCTGCTTGTTTGTTTGTTGTTATTTATATTTTCTCAACAAGAAAACTAAAATAATAATTTAGTTACAATTAATGAATTCAAACTTGTGTAAGTGCCATTTACATTAAACGTGACATCGGTAATGACACATTTTTATTCTTAAGAAAATTTCTACTGTACTAACGAATCAAATGTATCAAGTGCAAGTACGTGTTTTTTAGTTAATTAGAAAATTATAACGTAGATGACAGTTCAGGTATCCATTTTACATTAAAACATAAAATACGTCTGTAATTTTATTACGTAAAATATATATTTTTTCAAACTTTAGAATTATATCACTGAACTTATTTAATACAAAACGTATTTAGAAATAAGTACATTTGAAATATATTGAGATCAAACTAATATAGGAAAAGAAAAATGTAAAATTTTAAATTTCATTTAAATTGTTAAACTAAAATATCCATTTATTTTTCCAAATTTAGAGAAACTAACAGAAAATCCCCAATATAAAACAGAAGCTTCCAAACTACGTTTTTTACAGAAATAAAAAATATATTTTAAAAAAATGTTATGGATAAAAAACGCGTCAACTATAAAACATTGAATGTATTTAAATAGAATTGTATTATTCTGTTTCATGTATGGATAGCTAAACAGTAATATCTACCTAATAAACGAAGTATTTTTAATTGTAATTTGTATTTTATTTTTGACTAAAACTCTGAAACTTGAAATCAAAGCGGAACAATAGTGGAATAAAACTTAAATTTAAATTAAGTATTAACATTCACGTTAATTAAATTCTTTTTGTTATTTTCAATTTGTTAAAAAAAATTATCTCTATAGAACCTTCTTTTAGTTTTAAATCAGCGAAAAGTCAACACTTTCTTTTGATGAAAATGCATTTGAAAAAGTCAAACTAAAACCAGTTATGATTTATCAGACACTCCTCGTGTCATAAAAATTTATTCTAAAAATTATTTAATAGTTTGTTGGTAACCTTAAGGTTTAGATGACACAGAATTTGTATATTGTTTTCTTTCTTAGTTAGACACAATTAACACTTTAACACTTTAATTCTTTATAGAAAGCGACGTTTTGTGTGGCTGAGTGCGTACGTCTTCAGGTCCAGTTATGGAGCTAGAAAAGTGGCGTGACTAGAACTGCACTTTGAACACAACCATAACAATAAATTAACATTGAAAAAAGTTAATTAAACATAAGAACAATTACAACACAACAATAACAAAGGTGAACTTGAGATACTATGCTATGCCATGATACATATTAATTATTGTTTTTTATACTTTATCATTATTGTAGTAATAATTAATTCTAAACGAAATGTTTGCATAAGTGCCCACGTCGTTGGAGTCACCATAAAAAAATTGTAGTAGTTTATTTGCCTCTCTTAACGAAAAACTTTAAATAACCAACCTAATTAAACTTATTTATACATCTCAACAGAAGCGTACAGAAGTTAAGGAAGCGTTATTTTAATGATCTTTTTTCACCAAACATTAAGTAATAAGTAAATTATACATAATTATATAAACGTGTTCGTCAAATTCATTATATTATGTAAACTCAAAATTTATTTATTCACAAGGTCATTTTATCTCATATCTAGTCATCAGTTTATGTTGTCATTTTGTCTGTTATGCTTTGACTATATGACAAAAAATATAATTCATTTTACTTTACTATATAGTAATAACAAATAAACAATCGTATGTTCAATCGTTGTTGAACTAATAAAATTAATTAAAAGTAATTACTTTTTTTGTTGTTCTTTTTTTATATGGAATGCGTGTAATAGAAAAATTGTCAAATCACAACTGATTTGATTTACCAAAACCTAAGTTTAAAAAAATAATAGAAAATCGGTTTTAAAGATTTTATTATTTTTTTTTCACATTAGTTTCAATTGTACAATATTTTTAATTAGAAATTATAAGCTAAAGAGATAATGAATTAATTACAAGTATTGCTGTTACAAAACGTGTAAAAAATGTGATATTAAATTTTACATTTTACATTTTACATTTAAATTTTTGTGTGTTATGCTTATTTATGTTTATAACTTTAAAAATAAAACTAAAATGAACAGAAAAAAGAAAAATAAATAACGGTTTCTGTTCAATATATCTAATTTCAACAAATTTTGATTCAGGCACTGAATTAGATCTAAGTAAAAATAATGATTTTGATAAAAAAATATTTACTAATTAAGTATTATATAATCATTTTTCTTCTAAAATGTTTGTGTGTTACACTTAATTATGTTCAAAACTTTTAAAATACAATCAAAATGAACCGAAATAATTGAAAAATAATAACGGTTCTTGTTCAATAAATCTAAGTTGAACAAATTTTAGTTCAATAAACAGTTTTGGTTCAAGTAAAAATTACGGTTTTGAATTGTATGGTAACTGTACAAAACCAAAATGTTTACATTTGAAAAAACGAAACAAATTTCAAAACGTATTAACCCCAATCGTAACGATATTTATACAATACCACTGTTTCGGAAATCAAATCTTAGTTTTAAAGGCCTCCAGTCATTTCCCCACCGAAAAAATCCCGCCGGTCAATTGCCCGCCGGAAAATTGTTCGCCTGGTAAAAATCCCATGCGGTGAAATGTTCGCTGGTAAAATGCCCGCCATGACAAAATCCTGTCGGTCATTTGCCCGCCGCTGTAGATAAAATGATTCCCCCGATATTCTCCTATTTTCGTGATAAAGATGCACTTACATTTGTACGTTACGTTTTATGTTATAGTTTCCTTATGCTTGTATATTTAGAAGATAGAGGTAATCTTTTCAAATTTCAATCTTTTTTTATTATTTATGAGTATCTCGTGAATGTGACTTTAGAATTCTTATAGAAATCATTAAAGGATCTTTATATTAATGACAAAACTAAAATGTCATTAATTAATAATATGTACAATAATTTTCCGGATAGGGTGAACTATTGCCATTGCTTTTCAGTATGCCTTGCATACTTATTAATGTGCAAGAAAATGATTTATTAAAATAATTAATTATCAATAAGACCATTCAACGTAATTAGTACACAATAAAAGTTGCTATATATAGGAAATTTTTAAATCTGAGTTCATCCATTTAGTTCGTCAATTTAGCTGGATATCGTTGCAGTTATCAAGTGCTTTTATTGCGATGGAACTCGAATTTGTGAAAAATCAAAAGGGTAAGTTAAATTATTTTTTAATACCGTTCTCAACGGTTACATTTTTGTTAATTTTTTTCTTACATGTAAGCAACCAAGCTTTAATTTATTGTGAAACTTTAAAGTCCAGTCTACAATCTGCTTGCGTTGACACTAGTTGTGGATATTATTATTTGTATGGTTTTTTTTGCTGTTTAGGAAAGGACATGTTAGTTGAGGGAGGATACTTATTTGAAAAGGACAAAACTACTGATGATGGGCGCGTTTTTTGGAAATGTATAGTTAAAAGGGAAAATGTTCAGCACGACGTCATACACTACAGAATGAAATAGTAAAGTCACTTAATGAACATAATCATGTCCCAGATGTTGCTGCTATAGAAGCAAGAAAAGCATTGTTATCTATTAAAGAGCGCGCAAAGGTTAGCAGAGATGCTGGTTACGCGGTTATTTCTGAAAGAGTATCTGGGTTAGCTGAGCCTATACAAGCGAAGTTGCCCAATATTGAATGTATAAAACGCACTATTTGACAACAACAGCAAGTGCCAAGACACTATCCAGCAAATCCTAACTCACTGCGAGAACTCAATATCCCTGAAGATATGTGTCGTATAAGTGTGAATGGTCAAGATGAACAATTTCTTCTTTACGACAATGGAGTGGCCAACGATAACAGAATATTAATTTTTGGAACTCAAAAAAACTTGCTCGGAAGGTAAGTCTGCCACGTCTCTAATTTAGTTTAAATTCAATATAATCTCAAAATTACAGTCCTACGTTATTTGTGTTAATACTCATAATTTACAGCTCTGACCATTGGTATGCGGATGGCACCTTTAAAACAACACCGCCACTTTTTTCGCAAGTGTACACCATTCACGGGGTGAAGTTTAATAATTGCATACCGTCCGTTTTTGTATTACTGACTGGAAAAACTGAATTAATATACCAACAAATGATACAAGCATTAAAAGAAATAAAACCTAATTTGCAACCTATCACTATTATGATGGACTTCGAACGTACCGCAATGAATGCTTTTGAAACTGAATTCCCAGACGTGTCAATTAAAGGTGAGATTTAAAAAATCCATAAATTGTTGTTTGGTCCTAAGTTTGCAGTATTTTAAAACAGGTTGTTTCTTTCACTTGAGTCACTGCATTTGGAGAAAAGTGCAGGAAAATGGGAAGACAGTAAGATACGCTAATGATGCTGTATTTGCTCTTCAGGTGAAGATGTTGAGTGCCTTAGCTTTTCTGCCAACTCAAGATGTTATTCCCGGGTTTGAAGAACTGACTGATAGCCAATATTACATAAATGATGATGATCTACAATCTATAAGTGATTATTTTGAAGATGTTTGGATTGGTCGCCTGAATAGACGTTTTCGGAGACCGGCTTTATTTCCACCCATATTATGGAATTGCCATGAAGCAACAGAAAATGACCTTCCTCGAACAAATAACTCTGTGGAAGGCTGGCATCGGCGTTTTGCGGAACTTGTATCTGCTCAACATCCAAGTATATGGATATTTATAGAAAGTATAAAAAAAGAACATCATATGAACGAAGTAGTCATCATGCAATTCAATCAAAGCAGAGATGGACCACCGCAAAAAAAAGTACGGTGCGATACTAATGATAATGATAAATTAACGTTTTTAAGTGGAATCGCTTATAATTTAAACTTAAATGTATAAATTACAATGTTTATAGGCATGCATATGTATTTAAACATAATAAAATTTATTATTATTAAAGATCTTCTTTTCTAGACGCGTATTATGTTTATTTATTCACGACGGTGGTCGGCGGGAAATTGACCGACGGGATTTTGTCACGGCGGTTATTTCACCAGCAAACATAGCACCGCATGGGGTTTTTACAAAGCGAACAATTTTCCGGCGGGCAAATGACCGGCGGGACTCTTTCGGCGAGAAAATGACCGTGAATCAGTTTTAAATATTTATAACAAAAGCAGTTACTATAGTAAACATTAGATACAGTTTTGGTACTTTTAAAAAAAAACAGTTATTTAATTAAATACCTAAATGGTTGTGGTTTTATTAGCAAAGCGTGGTTTTGAGTATTCACTTCATTATTGAAAATCAAAATATAAAAACTTATATTAAAAATATCAGATACACATATACGTATACGTAACTCGTCACTACATTGAGAGCGGCGCGCGGCGCCATACGCGTAACTTTCGGGAACACTTTTCGTTGATACATTTCGTAGTGGTTTCTGATGTAGAACGAAATCCGAGCATATTGACGGAAGTTGTACGTTTTTGCTTCTGTAGAGCATTTTTTTGTATGTCTGCCATCATTTTTTTTGTACCGATATTTGTAATTGTTAAGTCCTTCCTTGCAATGACTTTCCTGATTATATGATGTCTCCTGTCGATGTGCTTGCTTCTTGCATCAAAGATTGGGTTTTCCACAAGTTTCAGTGCGCTCATATCTGTGTGCACTTTTATGTTTGTTAAACTTTCAATTCCGATTTCCGCCATTAACTATTAAAAGTATAGTGGTTCTTTTGCAATCTTAGTTTTTCTTATGCATTCTGCTTTCTGCAAAAGATCTGCTGTTTGTTGTTACCTTAAGTTCTACAAAACTGGCTCGTTTGATAGGGTGAACGCATATCCCGCGTAAAAACGTGTCATTCGGACAATTTTTTCAGTCAGCGTCTACATATCCGTTTAAGCCGGTATTGTTTTCTCGGTAAATTATTCCTAAGTCAATAGTTCTTTTTAAATAGCCTAGAACTTGCTTTGCCGCCTCCTAGTGAACTTTTCTGAAACAATCGTTAAACTGGCCTAGATAGCTTACCGTAAAGCTGGTCTTGTTCTCATTATTAGGTAGTTCAGAGCGCCGATTAATTCGCTATATGAAGCTTTCTTTTATCTTCAGCGGGTAAATTGTTGTATTTTGACATTTTTGTTTGAGTATCCATAGGAGTGCTGATTGCTTGGAATCCATCATTCCAAAGCGTTTTAACATCTCTAAGGTATAATCTTGTTGGTGTATACATATTTCATTCCCGCGTCGAGTGTATTCGATTCCAAGACAAAGAGTAGCTTTTCCCAGATCTTTTAACTTGAATTTTTTAGCAAGCTGATTCTTTACTGTAGTAATTGTCTTAAAATTTCTTGAAGTGACTAAAAAGTCGCGTATGTACATTAACTTTTTTTTTAAATTTTTTTCGCCATGACGATAAAGTTCTTTGTTGTTTGCATCGCCTCACTTTTAGATTTGAGGAATTGCACTTTGCACCATTGAGAGTAGTCGTCGATGAATCCTGTACTTTGTTTTCCCGAGGAATTTATGTCTCATTGGACCATGAACGTCGGTGTGTAAAATCTTGAGCAATGTTTGCTGTTGCTGTTGATTGAAAATATTTATCTTTGTTTTGTCAGCTTTTGTTGCATTTGGCGTTGCGTTGTTACAAGTAGTCGCGTTTCTTACGTCAATTTCTTTCTTTATTTTGATGCGTAGTAATTCCGGCAAAGGAAGTTCATCGCGAGATTTAATGGCACATCGAAAGTTCTCAAAACTGAGTGCAAAACTGTAAACCAACATGATCGTTAATAATAAATTATTAATTTCAACTTGCATTTTTTGTAGTTTGTCGAAAAAACTATCCACTATTGCCTTTTCTTTTATTATTATTTTAATTTGATTAATTCTAATCATCCTTTTCGAGTGTTTTCACACTTGTACACTTTGTATGTACCGTAATACAAACACAGACATATCCAGTTTGTCGCAGTAAGAATCCGGTCACTTAATTTTCCTGGCCCCATAACCTATTAGTTGAGCTATTAGCAGAACGTGGGTTTGAGTGTTCTTTTTATTATGGAAAATCATAATACAAAAATTTATATTAAACATGTCAAAGATACACATACACGTATACGTAACGCATCACTGCACTGCTAGAGAACCGTCATAGGTGTAAGTTTGAAACATTTTCTAACAAATAAATATATACATACGAATAATTTGTTTATCATTCTCATCATCACCATCGTTAGCTGATGTCATTTGTCTTCTATAACCAATTATAACCACCTATTTTTTATATGATCTGTCCATCTTGCCTGTGACCGACCTGTGCTTCTCTTATTTTGTTGAGGTTTCTTTTCTTATTTATCGCAACGTCTATCTATGGCCGTTTGTCTTTCAAATATGGTCCGCCCAGCTTCATCATATTGTCCATATCTAATCTCCGTGTTAGGTATGTAACTACATTAAAAAATGGTTTGATGACAGTAACAATATAATAACAGAAAACAATTGTTTCATTATTAAATAAAATTTATTATAATCCATTTTAATATTAATACGTTCTCAATTTATGTTTGTATACTTACAATTTTGTACAAAGTTGCATTTAAAGATTTAAATATGTATACTACATTTTTAATAAACAGTAACAGTTAAGTAACAGATGCTAATGTAAAATTGATTTTTAAATATTATTTTTGTATGTTTGTGTTTCTAAATAGTCTTGAAACAAAATCTATACAGTTTCAAAACGAATCTCTATTAGCTTAAATACAGTTCAAAATTTTTGTTACATGGTAACTGTGATGGACAAATACCCATTTGATTGCTTATAGAATGCCTAAAGTAAACCATACCAGATAACTAAAATTTTGAATTTATTTCTAAACTAAACCGATTTTGAGTTATTTGGTTCACTTGATGCACTACGGTTGATTTATTTAAATGAATTAAAAACACTTTAGTCTTAAAATATTATTTTATTTTTGCAATTCATGTTGTAAGGTAAATAAAACTACGTTTATATATAATAAAAATATCAAATATTAAATTTTTTGTGTATTAAAACTCGTTTTTTTTAAGTATTTGCTTGTGTCACGTTTAATTCTTTCTATAAATTTAACAGTTTTAAATAATAGAAATGCATTCTTTATTTAGGCTATACACGCCAAAGTTTGGTTTTAACATTTTTTAAGTCTACAGTTTTCTATGAATTTTTTTCTTTATTTGTTAATTATTTTGACGTTTTTATTATTTATACACATGTTGCCGTTTGAATGTGTGTAAAACATATACAATTGTAGATTTTATAAACAAGAATAGTGCTAGATAGTTTTATAATGTTGAGTACTACTATAACTTTTTTTATAAACTGTAAATTTAGTTTTTTTCAATATTATTGCATAATTTTTCGTATTTTTATTAAAACATATTACATGCATATTTTTAGAACATTATTAAAATGGAAACAAACATCAAACTAATACAAATGATGTGAGACTTAAATTTTACTACAAAATACATAATATTCAGAACAGCCCGTTGTACTACGTTATAAAAATTTTAAAGTATTATATTAAACTTTTTTTTTCTAATTTCATCGATTACTATAATTTGTATATAAATAATTTATAAATTTTGGTGTTTTTTCAAAATAAAAGAAAAGAAAATGAAAGTTTTGTATACAATTCATCATCTAAGTGAAAAATAGGAATTACTTCTTCCGTGAATTACAAAATCATTTAATAATTCCTTTAACAAACTATCTATTCATTCTAAAGTACGTCATGCAAGATAAATGTGCATCATACTGATAGTTAACTTATACTTAATACCTATTCTGATAGTATAAAGTATTAGAATTAGAAAACGAACTTGATTATCTTAATGAACAATGTGTAGAAAATTGCAGTTGCGTTCGTAAATTCATCCTTTATAAAATGCACATTTTTTATGCTTTCACCTTTAATAATATTCGGATTAGTATATAAATACAAGTACAATTGCACATGTGCACCATTTAAACTTGTTGTTCTTAGTTAGGTTAATCCGTATAAGACTTAATATGGAAGTAACTTACGCGATGGTAAGTAATGCACCAACTTAAAATAGTTTACTAACAAATGTTTTTTTTTTAGATTTTTGTGTTTGTATTTATTGATTGCAGCCATTCTCTCCGTCGAATAATAATTATGAAACGTGATGGTAACAATACCTCTGATCATATCAAAAACTTAAGTTTAAATTGTATTAGCACCGTTTTCAGGTAATGGTGGTGGATTTTCGCCTCCAGCAACAAGTTATGGAACTCCCGATTTACCAGCAATGCAATATAATCCACCTAATGGTAATGGTGGAACTTCGCTTTCTTCTAGTTACGGAGCACCTGGACCTTCTCAACCGTCTGATTCTTATGGTCCTCCCAATACTCCACCTGATACTTATGGTGCGCCTCCATCACAAAGTGCACCATCAACAGACTATGGTGCACCAGCACCTTCTACACCTTCAGATAGTTACGGTGCTCCAGCTCCATCACCGTCATCATCTTACGGGCCACCAGCTTCTGGCGGAAATGGACACTCTAACGGTAAGAATGGCCATTCAAAAGGTAATGGACATAATGGGCATTCAAACGGAAGTAACGGAGGTCATGGAGGCCACGGAGGTAACGGTGGTGGTGGTGGAGGTGGCTATGCACCTCCAACAATTCCACAAAGTTACGACAGCAATGGAGGGTACAAGTACTGAATTTGTATAAATTGCAACTTTATAACTATTTTCTTATTACAATCGTGTACATTATGTAGCATAGTCTCGTTAGTACACATAACATATAACACGTAGTTTGAAGGTAAAGCGAATTAACGAGATTAAGTTGTACAGAATATCCGAATACAAACACTAAGTCAAAATAGAGCTCTATATAATAAACCGTAACCATAATTTTATTTCAGTTATACTAAAAATATTTGTAGAAACATTGTTAAAAATAAACTGTATAATTATTTTGTGTTGTCTTTCTTTAAACTTACTAACTTTATGTTTAAAAAAAATAATTTACTTTTTGTACAGTTGTTATAAAAATTCAGAAATATCTTTGTTTTTGTTGGAAAAATCGATACAGTAGTAATGTTTTTTTTAGTTTAACAACATCGGTTAGCTTACTGGTAACGTAACTTTTTCTTTAAATTCAAAATTTGTGATAGTAATACAATCAGCCAATCATAACTAGCAAACAGGTACATTCAATAGCAGAAACAATCCTCTGATGATCGAAAATTGATGTTATGCTTTTTTTTGCAGTTGTATACAATACGCATAACTGATAAAAACGTTTTAAACTTCCAAATGTTTTATTATAATTATATATGTAAACCTTTTAGTATATAGGAGAAGCGATAAAAACTAATTCATGTGTTTCCTGAAGGAGATATTATGTGGATCTCATGTGTCTATTTTTTTAGGCCAACTAAATTTATTAAAAAAAAACATTAGTAAAAAGGCAGTTACAACCAGGTGAAAAAAAATTAAACCTACCATATACATTGCTACAAGCTTCTAGTAGTTTACGAACCCTGCACGGCTAACTCGCTGTAGGATTCAAACAATATCTATCGGAGAAAGGGATGGTTCAAGTGATTTTATTTTAAAAGGCGCTAGATCTTTTTTTGCAGATATACAGAGCGCCGAAGAAAACAAAGTCCCCGGAAAATATGTGAACTAACTTTAAAAATTTGAAGCGGTAAATGTTTCAACCAATCACAATTAGCAAGTACCGTTTGCTTGAAAAATTAAATTACAATCAAAATTCCTTGATTGCGTTGGGTTTGTTTACATCTTTACCTCCTGTTTTCTGAAAAATTCGTAGTTATTCAGTTAGTTTTTATCAAGAATTTTTTAAACGCTGTTATTTAAACAAGGTAAGTGTATTTATAACATTTTTTACGTATAACCTTTATAGCATAACCTCATTCATTACTTTAAAATCTGTATTAAATTGTACGAGCAACAGCTAATTTGTGATGGAGATTTTTGCATTACTGACTAATGGAATTTTAAGATCTCCCTCAAAGAAAAAAATAAGTATTCCACAATACTTTAAAATGAGTCATGACAACAAATAAAATGCATAAAGTGTTAGTGAAACAATTTAATTAAACGAAAACATATGTAAACAAATTTCTTAAAAAACACGGGCATACAGTGTTACGTTTGCCATCTTACTACTACGATTTAAATCCAATTGAGTTGGCATGGAGTTTAGCAAAACATAAGATCACTATGAATAATATTACACAGAGTGGTCTGGAGATAAAAACCTAAGTGAGAAATGCATTTTCTGAGATAACTGCATCAAACTGGGATAAACATCGTCAACATGTGAATCACTGTTGAAAACCTGACGTTTATGCTGAACACTGGATCATCTGACGATAAAAGTTGTAATGGAGAAAACGAAAGTGACTGTAATTGATTTTTTTATAATTGTGTTTTTTGGTGTAAATAAGTAATTTTTAGGAATCCTTTTAGAAATATGTAATTATTATATTTTGTAATTCCCTACCTAATTTTTTAGAAAAGTAAATGTGTAATTACAATTTATTTTAATAATATTAAAGTCATAAAGTGTTTTTTTGAAATAACCTCAAATTTCAAGGTCTAATGATTATCTACACGAGTAGCATATAAACGATTTAAATTTTCCACCAAAATACTTTTTAATTTGAGTGTTTCAAAAGTTTGATTAACTTGAAAATCTGCACACTTGTCAAGGACTGATGACAATACATTTATTTCATAACTTTGTTTCAACGTTATGTCTAGGATTACCAGGATAAAAAGAAAAATATTTAGATAAGTTTGCAGGTTAATGAATGTATTGTATCCACGGAACGACGGTAAATGTCATTCTTCTTTGCCGATTTAAATGGTAACGAGTATGGTACTGCAGATGTCACTACGGTATTTTTCTACGTACATTTCAAAAATTATTTCAAATTTTTAAGTAGTAGTGATGCGTTAGATGAAATAAAAAAGTTACGTAAACTTAAATGAAATAAACCTAAATTTATTGCTACGCGAAATATATTTTAAAATTAAAGCTCTTGAGACTAAAAACTGGGAAAGTAAATTATAGTTTTAAAAAACTAAAATAAAAACACGCTTTGATAGCAAACCGAACTAAAAAGTAGAAAATAATTTTTACTTATGAAGAGCTTATGATACAATAGAAAATCTAATAATCAATCGTTATTAATAACCTCAAAATAAAAGTATAGCAAAACATAAGTTGTTAACAAAAAAATTCAATTCAGAGTAAAAAAACGCATTAACTTGATGCCTAAAAACGGTAGAGAGCCTTGATATTCGAGTAAAGCTTAGAAATCATAACTGTTGAAAATATTTAAAGTGTTTAAAATATTATACTGAAACGTTCAAGAAATTACTTGCAAACGCAAGAGCCTTCTAGAATGCTGTTATCTATTTTCTAGAAGTTATAGCGAAAAGTGACGAACGATCGAGAAGGATTTCCGTATACAATTTATTCACAATCAGCCATTAAATAAAATAAATCAGTTATTGCTGGAATGTGAATGCATGCAGTATTAAGAAGATTATTAGCACGCGCGACGTTTTAAATAAATAACAGTGTACACCGAATCGAGTGAACGTGACTTATAGTGTAAACAAATCCGAGGACGTTATCTTATCTTATCTTAAGTGTTATACAACGGTTATACATAAATTATAGTGTAAGTGTTTTTATTATTAGATTTAATTAGTTTGGTTAATTTAAAAGTATACATATTTCTATAATAAGTAAACGTAGTTTTAGTCGTTTTAAATAAATTAGTTTGTAATAAATAGATACGTAACAATACTTAGATATAGATGTTATTGACAATACTTGTAATGAACTTAGATAAATAATAACGGTGCACAATACAATAGGTTAACAGGATTGTCGTCTTTATGAATTTTAATTAAACCATAGTTTAGAAGGTATGCTGGTATATGTAACTAGTTTAAGTCAATGTGTATATTTTTAAAAGTTTTTTAGCGTATTAGTTATTTTTATTTTGAAGTTTGATTGTTTTCATTGTTAAGTAAATTATAAATTATGTCTTCATATTCGTCTCTTTGTATTATAACCGTAACGTTATTACTTTTGTCAGGTTTAGGTATCAATAAATCATTATAAACTTTTAGAAAAAGTTTTGTAGAATTTATCAAAGTTTGAACAACTAAATCTTGTACTTTAAATTAGTTGTGTTACTTCTATTGGTAAAATTAATAATAACGTTAACTATTTTACCCATTAACATTTCTTGGTCTTCTTCTTTATGGGAACTGAGTATATCCTCAGTGTCTTTTAAAAGATCGTTTTTTATTATTAGAGTAGTTCAACATAAAACCACATTCTTGGGTAAGTGCACATCGGTTAAATTGTAAATGCAACCTACTTTAGACACACTTAAGTTGTAATTTTGTTTCACAAATAACTTTTCAATTTTTCCTGTTTATATTTGTTGTCAAGTGTGTTAGTAATGATTTGAAAACCTACGTTGTTGAGCGTGATAGTTATTTAAACTATGTTTCAACACTGCTAATAACTTTTTTATGAAATTTCCAATACGAGATTTTCACTTCTATTTTAAGGATCGATTTTTGAATATTCTGTGTTAATTTATCTAGCGTTTTATTAAATGGAGTGTGTTCAGCTTGGATAACCTAAGGACATTTAAAATATTGCAGTATATGTGTAGGTGTTATGTAGTTAGTTTTACATCTTTTTAGATAATATTTTTCTAATGTAGTGATAAGTTTATTTGTGTTTTGATTGTAGATTCTTCGGATCACATTGTGCCAAGTTGTTTATGTGTACGATGGTGGTTGAGACAGGAATCCTATTATCAAATCGAATTATTGATAAAAACGTCTTAGACCTCCTAGTGTTCAATTATAATAAAATACGTAAACTCTTTGGTAAGTACAAGAAGCAATGAAAACTATTTCATGTGTATTCTTAATGCGACGTTTTGTGGGTCTCTGAAAAACATGCTCAAAAACAACAATTATCTCAATAACCTGGCAAATAAAAATTTTATTCCACAGTAACACTATGAACGGTTGCCATCACCAACTAATCAAACCAACTCTTTATGCAAGTTTACTAAGATCAATAACGTTGCTGGTCTTACTAAGAAGCTTATTTCTATTTTAGAAACATCAGAAACATCTGACCTTAAAATAGCAACTTATAATAATAATACTTTATATAAAATTATTTATTCCAACATTAAAGATAACACCAAGTTATTCAACAAACATAACGTTATATATATATAAAATTGATTGTATATATTGCAATAAATGTTATATTGGCCAAACAGAAAAGTAACTAATTTTAACGGAATCAAGAATCACCAATACGACTGTAGAAATAAAAAGCAGAATCAGCTCTTGCTCTCTACCATATTAATATAGATCATAATCTTAATTTTAGTGCTGATACCAACAACCTTAGTATAGTTTACAATAATCTTATCCCAAAAATTTGTCCTTCGTTATGCATTAGGTTGTTTATTCATTTGCGCTTCGGGCTCGTTAACCTTAAAACCGGCAAATAGAAAACTTATTACTTTTAAAACTTTTCTGTAGCAAAGCAAATTAAGGAACTAATAAATGTGCATTCTTGTTTTTACATTAATTAAACACAGTTCTACATAATTCATAAGATACATTTTTTAAACTTAATTAAATTATTGCAGTTCTATGAACCATACTTTAATTGTTCTTCACTTTGCAAGTACTAATATCTAATTGTAGTTGTTTTTGTTTTTTATATTCTTTGAATATCAAATAATGAAAATGCATTTTTTAAAGTTAATAAATTTACAAATTTTTCTCCACGAAACTATTAGAGAAACGAGTTTTACTTATAATAAATTTTTGGTGTTCGGCAGAAATTTACAATAAAAATTGATAAATAAATTCTATTAACAATGTAAGAAAAATTAGATTTACTAAAGCGCTTTTAATAACTATTATTATTTATACAAAAATTGAAAACTTTTACCAACATGATGTCAAACTAATACTGATTTTTTTAACCGTTACCAAAACTATAGTTAATTTTGTTAAAACAAGAAAAAAACCAACTAGAGCTATTTAACAAAAATATATGTACATAAACGTTTTATTATAAACAAGGTTAGATTTTATATACATTTTTTAGTGTTACATTAGTATAACCAAGTTACTATAAAACTGCTAAATATTTTAAGGGATTAAAAAAAATAATAGATACAGTTGAAAATAATAAGATTTATTTTACATAAAAAAATCTGTTTCAACACAATTTAATTTTGATTGTAAATACCAATTATTTAAACATTATTGTTTTAGGTGCAACACAGTTTGTAATAAACACAAAAAGCACCTTTCTTCTAAGTTGTGGGCAATGACTTTAAAAACAAGTACAATGACTTCTTTATGATAAATTTGAATATAATTTGAATTTGTTGCCTGCATTCTTGGCGTTAAATACATATTTCGTAATAATTATTTTGACCAAAAAAATTTTTAAATTCTAATTTAGGCAATAATTGTATCTAATCGAAATTTGTATAAAAAATATATATCTGCACTTGAATTTAGTACATATAAAGTGTATAATTATGTAAATGCTTACTTCGTAACTTTAGTCACTTAAAGAGCGGTTTAGTAAAACAATATGTTAATTATATAGAGTATGTTACAAATTCATAACGTATAACAATTAAGTATACCCAAAGCTAAAACAAAAAGTAATTGGATTTTAGGTATACCCCACTATAAAAAATTGTAAATTGAAATTCAAGTTTGCTTTCACTTCAAGGTTTTGTTGGTATATAAATATCTTAAGAAAATGTACAAAATCATTGTCGAACAGGGTGTAGTAAACTATAAAATCCTAATTTAGTAAAATGCACATTTTAAAAATTGTGGTAAGAATAATTTGTATGAATCTAATAATTAAGTGAAACAAGTTTTGTTATTAGGGTTTTTTTGTACTAATATCTTTAAGTGATGGCATAATAATTAAACGAGAAGGTGAGTAAACTTAAAATTAATAAAAAAAATTAAAACAATACTTATTTCAGTGCCACTTTCTTCTGTCTCAGCATCATCATTTGGCTTTGGTAATTTTAATCCAGGTCTAGATCTACCAAACTATTACGATAATGTAAAAAACAACGGTTTATCAAATCCATCTTCTGCTTACGGAACACCTATTTATCCATCGTTTTCCAATAGTATATCGCATAAACCATCCTTACAATATGGTCTTCCTGTAGCAATTCAAACTCCTTCATCTAACGTTCATCAGTCAGGATCTTTTACTCCGTATCTTCCTCCAAAAAAACCTGCTACTCAATACGGCGTGCCATCAAAACCATCTCAAATTTACAGCGTTTCAAGTAGTTCATCAAGTTTTACTTCTGATTCCTATCATCATCCTTATAATCTGCCTAATAAACCTATAACAAGTTATGTGCCACCTCCTTCAGGTCATTTTGACACATCCTTAGCAAGTCATCAATACATTCCACCAGCCACATACACGTCTCCGCCAATATCACCTACATATGGTATACCGTCAATTCCATCGCCTTTTTATGGAACTCCATCAAAGCATCATGGAGTTTCTTCATTTAGTTCAGAATCTTTTCATAGCTCTAAACCATCTTCCCACAATTTCGGAAGTACTTTGACTCAAAAGTATGATGCTAATGGCGGATACGTATATTAAATTAAGATTTGCGCTAGTTAGTAGTGCAATCAGATTTAAACATTAAATAACTTAAGACTTCAATTACTTATATTTTTTTAAATGTGTTCCATAAAAGTTTTAATATTATTATAAACAAAATAAGCAAGAACTTTGCTTTATATGATACAAAAACGCGTTATCTTGTGCTGTACTTTTTATGGTTATTCAGAATACAAATGATTTGTTATAAACATTGTATTGTGGTCAAACAACAAGAACAATTATCAATGTAATAGAATTGATGATGAACTGCTAAATACCATAGAATGGTATAATAAAGTTTATATATGTATTTTGCAATCCAAAACACGATAGTTTTAAAAAAGTAATCTTTGAATGTTAAAACTTCAAATTACTACCTTGTTATAATAAATATTATTTAATTAACCTCTGTTAAAGTTTGTAATCAGTAAAATTTAAAAAAAAAACATAGTTTTTTTATTTATATTAACTTTATATATTAAACAGTAAACCATTAAAAAAGATTTTTTACAGTAAAATAGTCATAAGAATTAAGATACAAAATGAAAAATTCTATCGTAAAAATATTCAATTCATTTAATTTAAAATGCCGGAAACCTAGTAATATATAAGATTAGTAAAGTAGTACAGTAGAACTAAGATCAAATCATAATAGTTCAAGAAACAAAATGATTAAGAAAGGATTTTACATAAAAGGTACACAATGCATTGTTATTTAAGAGTTTCTATGTAACAATAAAATATTAAAAAAAAGAATTTTTAATTATTTATGATTCGTTTAATCTAATTTAATCTATTATTCAAGCAGCCATCCAAGGCTATTTGATTGTTTCTTGGTGTGACATCAATTTTCTTTTATCTATTAACACAATAGATACATCAATTAAACGTTAATTACTTGTTACTACTGCAACTTGAAACTAGAGATTCACAAGCTTAAGTTTCAATAATCAAGCCAATTTCAATATTATCCAAGTCAAGCTTTCACAGGTCAAGCTTACAAACATTTACCAAATTTTTAAGCTCTTGATAATAATACCTTGATGTAAAATTTATACCCCAAAATAAAGTTTATCGAAAAGAATTTGCAAAAATCAATTCTATTATATATCAAGGTAGTAGTCGAATAAAAACATTAATATTTAATTGTATACGGTCGAACTAATATAATACATTTTACAAACATTCCTAAAGCTCTTTATACACTACAATCCTCCTTGATAAGTTTTTTTCTAATAATAACCAACGAGTTGGTTAGTATGTAAACCAACCAACGCGAGTTGGTTATTATATAAACCAACCAATTCTCTTTGGGTAATTTAGTGGGGTTATGTTTCGTCAAGTGTTGTGTGTTGTGACGGTGTACAGTTGTGTCTCGTGAAATTTGTTTAAGAATACGTATCGGGTTATTAAAAATGAATCAACAGCAACAATTTGAAAACCTATTGTTAGACGTTTACGACCAAAAGTCGCAAAATTCAAAATTAATGAATGATAGCGATTATAGTGAACTTTTGCAACGTATCAAGAGAATACGCAAAACTGGACCTGACAGTAGTAACAAGAGTGATTATCATGTGATAAATACTTATGATTTACAAATAATCGAATCATCTTATGTAATTCTACATAGAAGATCTGGAAAGATTATTTTACGTTTGAGTGAATGTTATGATGCGATTAAAGCTGCCCATCAGGGAACTGGGCATGGAGGGCGTCAAGCAACAACAAAATTATTAAACGAAAAGTATCACAACTTAACACAGGAAATGGTAAAATTGTTCATTGAAACTTGTGAAAATTGTCAGCTTAAACGGAACAAAACTAAAAAGGGAATTGTTGTTAAACCAATTGTTTCAAATCATTTAAACTCTCGATGCCAAATCAATCTCATCGACTTACAAAGTAGACCAGATGGTGACTACAAATTCATTTTTGTCTACCAAGACCACCTAACCAAATACCTCAGGTTGAGAGCGCTAAAAACAAAGAAAGCTAACGAAGTAGCTGAGCACCTATTAGAAGTATTTGCAGACTTAGGAAGCCCTTGCGTGTTGCAGAGCGACAATGACCGAGAATTTGCAAACCAGGTGGGTATTAGGGTAAAAAGCGTGCTAGAAAGGACGTGGCACATTTTATGGGCATTTTGGCCCCCTGTATTTTTGATATGTTGTAGCTGACATCCAAAATTTTTTTTCCTTTGCGCTAAAGTCCTAGCTCTACTGGGTGTACCGGAAAAATGGGCCCAAAGTTGAGATTTTGAATTTTACATGTATTTTGAAGTGCCACGTCCTTTATTTCAAATTCCCTAAATGTTGCTTATATGGATGAAATAAAACAAAATCAATACATTTTGATTTTTTTAGGTGATTGACGAATTAGTCAGAATGTGGCCTGACTGCCATATTGTGCATGGTAAACCGAGACATTCACAATCACAAGGTTCAGTGGAGAGGGCAAACCAAGATATAAAGAACAAAATAGCGTCGTGGATGAAAGATAATAACTCGACAAAATGAAGCGAAGGTTTAAAAATTGTTCAATTTCAAAAAAATCGGTGAGTAGGCTAGTATTATGAAATTTAAGAAAAGAAACTGTGTTTTTCTAATTCATTTGCCAGTTGTGAAAACGGCGCAGCGGCATAATTTTGTATCTGTTTTGTTTGCGTAAGTATCTGTGTTTGTATAAGTGGCGTTTTACCTCAGTTCATTGTTTTTAGTAGTTGCTTTTATTCTGGTATTGGACGCAGTCCTTATGAAGCTTTATGTGGTGTAAAATGTAGAGATGGTTTAAATAACCTCCCTGTTTCTATCACAAACATTAAATCCATACCTACAGAAGAAGAACTGAAACATTATTATTTTCTAGTAATGACACCAAGGATAAAGTGGAAGAAGATTTACATCCTTCAAATAATTTTGTACCCGATGAAAAATCTACCGTCACTGAAAAGGAAATGGCCGCCCAACAATTGTCTGGTACGTATCTATAAAGTATTTCCACATTATTTCACAATGCAACCTAATTTCTTTTAGATTCAATTGAAAATGCTACGCTGGTTCTGCTGCCCGATAATACTCATAGCCAAGTTGTATTCGCAGATAATACTGAAACCCCAATTTTACTCGAAGTTTTTACTGAAACGCCAATTTTACCCGAAAATAATACTGAAACCCTAGTTTCGTTCAAAGTTGACAATAAAACCTCAATTTTATTTAAAAACAAGCAATGGCATTGCTCTCTACTGAAACAACAGAAAATGCTCTCAATGAATCATTACCACAAAAATGCTTATTATGTTCTGAAGAAAACGTATGTGACCATTGTCAGAATAAAAACAATATTAAAGCGATAAGGGATTCATGCCAGGAAAGTCTAAAAAGGCAAGCACAAAAAATGCTACAAACTTCTCGCAAGAAATTTAAACCAGGAACTGTCGGCATGTCCGTGAGAGTACCCATTCCAGATGTAGATCAAAGTCGGTCAGATCATAGAAATATATTGGGCGTCATAATGAGTGTAGAAGATGAATTTTACCGAATTGGAACTGTTCACGGTGTCCTTAAACAGCTCTATTCCCGCAACAAATTCGAAATATGTAAGCAACAATTTTTAAAGTTGGAAAATGTCAAAACGGACACCGAAATAACATTACGAAGCGCTGCAGGAAAATTTTCAGTATCGGGTTCAACCCAAGAATATGTGCGATGTCACTGCAAGAAGAGTTGTGCGAATAAAAAGTATAAATGTCTTGCGTCTGGATATACGTGTAATAGTAAGTGCCACAACAGTGCAACTTGCTCCAACAAATAATATTGTTTTTTGTTTGGTGGTTTTTCTAAAGTAATAATAGGTACCTGTAACAATCTTACATTGTACCAATAAAGAAACCATTTTTGACTAAGGATTTTACTATCGTAAACTAAATTAACCCAAGAGACTTGATGAGTTTGTTGAGTAATACATAATAACCAATGTGGATAGTTTACAAACTAGCCAAAAATGCTAGCTAATTTGTGTTATTTCCTTGTGGTTTGAATTTTAGCCATAAATTTTGTATAGTTTATAAACTAGCTGGATAAAAGGAATTGGGGAGATGTAGGGGGGGAAGAAGGATTAAAGGAGTTGACTGTAGAAATGGAGAAAGCAGTAGAAAAGAAAAAGTTTGAGAGAAGACAAGGATAAAGAGGAACGAAAATAGGTGGTGGAATAGAGAATGTAGAGAGGCAAAAACAGAGATGAGAAATGCTAGAAGAAGATGGAAGAAAGGTATAATAGATGTACAGGAATATAAGAGGAAGAAAGTGAATTTTAAAAATATATGTTTTGAGAGAAAGGTGTCTTATAAAGAGGAAATGGAGAAACAAGTAAAGGAAATAAAGAAAGAAGGAGAAGTGTGGGAATTTCTAAACAAGGAGAGAAAAAGAGGTAAGAGGAGAGGAGGTTTAATGAATTTAAAGGTGTGGTTGGGTTATTGTATGGAGCGGTTGGAGGGAACAATAGAAGGACCAGGGCAGGTGATATTGCAAGGGGTAAATACAATACAGGAGGGGTGGGAGATAACGAAAAAGGAAATGGAGAAAGCAATAAATAGACTAAAATTAAGAAAGACTGCAGGAACGGACGGTACGCAAGGAGAGCAATGGAAATATGTAGGGGAGAGAGTGAGAGGAAATATAAGAAAATTTTTTTAATATAATATGGAAAGGGAAGGTATTGCCAGGGAGTTGGAAAGAAAGTTTAATTCTTCCGGTTTATAAGGTAGGGGATAGGAAGGAGGTAAAGAATTATAAAGGGATTAGTGTCACTAATGTAAGTTATAAATTGTATGCCTTGATTATACAAAGGAGGTTGGAAAAGGAAGTAGAAGAAAAAAGTCTATTACCAGATTGGCAGATGGGATTTAGAGTGGGAAAAAGGGCAATAGACAATGTTTATATATTGAAACAGTTGGTGAATGGAGAGCTAGATAAGAAAAGGGGTAAGCTATACGCGTTCTTTATGGACACAGAAGCTGCGTTTGATAATGTGAATAGGGAAAAGCTATTTAGGGTGTTAAGGAAAAAAGGAATAGAGGAACAACTAGTGAGGAAACGAGAAGGGATATAAGACTAAGAATAGAGTAAAAATAGGGGATAGTGTTAGTGAAGTGTATTGGACGAGGAAGGGGTTAAGGCAGGGGTGTCCTCTTAGCCATATTTTATTTGCACTGTATATAGGGGACATAGAAGAAGTGTTGAAAGGAGGACAGTGTGGTGGGGTGGTCATGGAGGGAGAGGTTAAAGTGTGGGTGTTGGCATATGCAGGCGATATGGTCATGGTGGCAAAAAATGAGCTGGAGATGAAAGGTATGATAAATACGATAAAGAGGTACCTGGAAAGGAAAGATTTAGGTTTAAATGTAAGAAAGTCTAAGATGGTAGTTTTTCAAAAAGGGAGAGGAGGGAAGAAAAAGGAGGAGTTAAGTTGGGGAGAACAGAAGATAGAGGCAGTGAATGAAGTGACGTATTTGGAATATAGGCTAAGGTATGTTAATAAAGATGATGCGCATATAAGGGAGTTAGCAAAGAAGGGTAACAGGGTGTTAGGGCAGGTATGGAGTATAGGGGAAAGAGTGTTTGGGAAAGAGATCGAGAAAAGAAGATGGCTGTTCGAAAAATTGATTAAAAATGTGATGATGTACGGGGTGGAGGTATGGGGTTGGAAAGAATGAAACCTATTAGAAAGGGTGCAAATAAAATATTGGAAATGGATACTAGGTTTAGACAGGGAGACGCCGGGGTACATAATAGAAAAGGAGGGGAAGTTAGAGAATATTAGAATAGAAGCAGGGAAAAGGGCGATGGGTTATGAAGAGACAATGAAGGGTAGGAGAGAATGTAAAATTTTGCAATGTTGCTGGAGGACGGTAGAAGATAGCAAAAATATATATGGGCAGGAAGAAAGGAAACTGTACTACCAACGAGGAGGTTTCGCAAGAGAAGAGGTGGAAAGAAAGAGAGAGGAAGGGAGGTTAAATACGGAGAAGATAGTAAGAAGAGATAAAGACTCGCAGGTGCAAGAGAGGGAAGAAAAGATAAGGGAAGGAAAGTATAACGTAAGGTATGGGAATATCGTGTCTAGGGAGGTTCCTAAGTACCTGATGGGGAGGGGAAGCTTAGGAGAGAAACGGCTTATAGCCAGGTTTAGATGTGGAAATGAGGAGAATTTAAATAAGTATTGGAAGGAGGATGTAATGAGGAGATGTAGATTATGTGGGGAGGGATGGAAGGACATAGAACGCTTGAGTGAGGAGTGTGACGAGCTAAGGGAAGAAATGAGGGGGAAGAAAGCTTTGCTTGGGGAGGAGGGGAGGGATTGGATTGCATGAAAGCAGTAAAGGTAAGAAGGATAAGAGGGGAGGGTTAGGTCTAACGAAATAGAATAGCAAGATGGTGATTGGAATAATTTATGGGAGAAAATTATTTTAGTTTCATAAATTTTTGTATGTATTATATGTATTATATTAGTATGTAAAGGGAAAAAGTGTAAGGGTAACGTAATCCATTGTAAAGCCGAATGGCTCAACAATTATCAATAAATAATATACATAAACCTTTTATCAAAATGCATGCCCAAATGTGTAGTAAAAATTAGTTTATTATACTGTTGGTAATCTTCTTCAAAATTTAGTGAGTACAAGATGATTCGGTTTATTTTCATTGATTCTAACACGCCATTTTTTGTCTATTACTCAATGTCGTTGTTATTTTTTTGCAGTAGATTAGTTGCTTTGATAGGTTTTGTATGTACCCCTAGAATGACTATGTCGTACAGTATCGATCCCAGCATGCTGCCTTGTAGAACCAATGATTGCCAAACGTTTGTTAATATCAGAAAGACGCCAAAAATTCTAGCTAATCTAATCCCGTTGTTTGAAAGGAGGTTGGGAGTTTAAACGCTTTTTGGGCAAATTTCCCATTTTTATCTGAAGTTTGATAGGTTTTACTTTAGCACATATTACACAGTTATGCACTATTTTCCTATCAAATTTCAATTGTCTAAAATCGCTCTTTCAAGAAGCCAATACCAACTGGGGACCAGCATGCATTAAACGTGCATGCTTAGCTCTAATAATCAAATCAGTTAAAAAATGCTTTGAAGATAGCAACATGGGGGGTTATCAAAATCAAACTTGGATAATTCTAAACCACCAAAACAATATGCAAAAACCTTTTTTAGCTTTGTGAAACTTGAAAATCTTGAGAACAGACACCATAGAAGTTTTTCAACCACTTTCGGGAAGTTTATTTAAGTCTAAAATTTTACTACCTTATGTTAGTGAATGCAGCTATTACAAACAGTTACGTAATTACACAACGTTCTCTATTAAACATGAAAAAAAGCATTTTTAAATAGCTTATAACGAGAACAACGTCCTAAAAACATATGGAAACAACTAAAAACCTTAGGTATATACTATAAAAAACAGCCAAAAATTCCTAATTATCTAACTAATCTAAACAATATCAACCGTTTCTTTTCTTCCTTACAGAATAACTCTAAGCCCAATTTGGATCTCTTGAATTATTACAACTCTAATAATATGTCAAAAATTAATGATTTTCTAATATTTAAAGCAATTTAAGAAGATGATATTGACAGGGTAATTTTTAAAATGTCATCACGTTCAGTGGGTGTAGAGGGGTTAAGCATTTAGATGATTCGTTTATGCTGTCTTTTACTAACTCACTTTCTTCGTCATATTTTTAACTGCTGCATAAACGAATCTTATTTTCTGAATAAATGGAAACATTCCAATATAATTCCTTTACCAAAAAACAACAATCCATTAAATTGTGGTGATTTTCGTCCTATCAGTATCCTTCCGACCCTTTCCAAAATATTTGAAAAAATCCTTATTACCTAGTTGAACAGCCACTTAACTAAGTTTTACGTACTTCCACTCAAACAGTTCGGGTTTTGAGCGGGATGCGGTTGCGCCACAGCATTAACTGATGCCACTGATGAGATCTTTCGCGCAATAGATTCTGCCAAGGTTTATAAAAGACCGATTGCAATATGTATTTATAAACAATCAATTATCATTGCCGCAAGTTTTTAGATCTGGAGTTCCCCAGGGTTCAATTTTAGGTTCTACTTTATATTCTATCTACGCTTCCTTTCTTTGTAAGGGTTTGAAACACTGTGGTTTTCATATGTATGCTGATGATACACAGATTTACCGGTCATTTCAGCTTTTAGAAGTGGATTACAATATTATATTAATTAATTCCGATCTTTCGCGCCTTATTAACAATGCCAGTAATTATAGCTTAATTATAAATCCTACTAAATCAGCAGTTATGATTTTTGGTAGTCGACGCCATCGGGATTTTGTCCACGACAAATTAGCAATCCGAATTAACAAAGATATTCTACCTATTGTTAAATTTCATAAAAATCTAGGTGTCTATCTAGATTCAGATTTACAGTTTACTAAACACACTACAAAGGTAATTCAAAAATCTTTTTTTACATATAAGATTTTATTTGCCCAAAAAATGTTTTAAATCAAAAGCTTAAATTATTATTGTGCGATTCCTTAATTTTATCAAACTTTAATTTTTGTGATGTATTGTACCATAAATGTTTAACGACTGTGGATATTAATCGCATCCAAAAAGTACAAAACGTCTGTTTAAGGTTTATCTACGGTATTCGTAAATATGAACGCGTCTCGCATGCATTAAAATGGACTGGCTGGCTGGTTGAGCATGGCTAATCGGCGATGTCTACATCTGGCATGTTTCTTTCATAAAATAATAACTTCTGCCTCTCCCCCCTACTTGTACTACAAAATACGCTATAGGACAGATGTTCATAATATTAATATAAGAAATAGAAAGCTCCTAGCCATACCACCTCATAATCTAGAAATTTAAAAAAATTCTTTTAGTTACAGTATTGTACACTTGTATAATATAATACCCAATAATCTTAAAAATTTATCTGTTGTTAGTTTCAAGTCACATTAAACGTTTATTGGCCAACAGGGAAATTGCAATTTAATGCGCATATCTAAAGTAACAGAGGTTGTCTTTGGTAACCTTAATGCGGGAAGATGATTTTCATGAGCGGTGGAAAAAAAAATTATATTAAAAAATATATATGTAATAAAAAGGGTTATTTTGCTATTAAATAGGTATTTAGGGGCAAATAGAAGATCAGTCGACTTTTACCAGTCAGACTGAATTCGTTCCTTTTGGCAATGTTATTGTCGGATTTTTTTCTTTTCTTTTTTTTTCGTGGATAGTATTATTTTTGTTTTTAGTTACTTAAGATCTTGTATATCTTATAATTAATTCTATGATGTAACATGTCAAACAAAGGATATAAAGGATAAAGGAAACTCCGTTAAACCATATTAGGCATTTTTTTAGTTTAGTAGGTGAAACACCTCTCGATACTAAATTAGCTGGATTTTTTTCTGATTTGACATAAAACCAATTTTTAGAACCCACCATAATCTGAATTTGAACTACTCAATTTGATACAAAAATTTGAAATTGATTAGGAGGTGATTTTATCCAGTTTAATCAATTTTGACAATAGAAATGTAGCTGATAACTCTAAGTAAGTGCTTCAATAGGTGCCACTTTAATGTTTGCACACAACAATTAAAGTCGATATTTTTCAGACAAGCGCCGAAAACGTTTTGGAAAGCATCTGAAAAGCCGTGGATTTTAATTCGAACTGGATCCTGACAACACACGTGTCTAGGAAACAAAACCTTATTCAACTCTAACATTTACTCTTTGAATTTGTACCATTCAATTTCCAAACCTTCTGAAATTGGATCTTTCTATAACAACTTCAACAACCACTGATTTTGTAATATCATTTTTGGACTTAGTAAGCCAAGAGAGTCAAACATTTGTGCTACATCGCCCAATATTTGTCTGTTAGTAACAACATTACCTTTACTTATAGTTGAACTTACATTGTATAACAGCACATCCTTAGAACAATTCCAATATAAGTTTAATGTTTTTGTTTTCTCATTTTCGTCTAAATTCAGTACAAAAGATTGTGTGTCGTTAACACGCTAACCTTAATCAACATGTCAGTTTTTTGAGGCTTGTAAAAGTTTGCTAAGAATATGTCTCTGGGTAATTGCAAACTATTTATAAGATGGCAATTCCTCAGTAATCTGTGGTGTAACTAAACAAAACAGAGAAATATTGTAACTATCATAAACAGATTGTATATCCACATTGCATTTTTTGGTAATTATAGTGGACTCTTGACTGATCCCAACCACAACAACATTTATTCATTGCGTAGGTAACCTTAATCTGGAACACATTTTTTTTGAGATAAAATTACTCATTGGCCTTGAATTCAACAACACTGTACAATCAAACCAATTACCACTTTCATCTTTAATCTTAACGATAGCAGTAGACAACAACGCCTAATTCTTAACACTCAAGGTTTTACTTGAAAGTGTCACTGCCGCTTTGTCTTTCCTAGATTTGGTTTGTATACACGACTACTAGCTATCGAGTTCCTTTCACTATCCCTATTATAATAAAGACATTATGAGCGAATCCACACTTAGAACATCTACTTGCAGGGTAATCCATACCAAACTGATTTTTATCAAAACAACAAAAACACATTTTATTTCTATTTATTTGTACAGATCTCTGATAAATAGGTAAATCCAGAAATCGTTTACATTCATTCAAATTATGTGATGCTTTACACATTATACAATTTTTGTTTTATTTGTTACTTCTATTTACTGCCAAAAAAGATTTTTTTTCTGCGAAATCTGATTTCCCTTTCCATAATCTCCAATAGATACGCCCTAACTCGAATAAAATCTTTAAAATCTTTAAAATCTGACACTCTTTTAGGCTAGATTTATCAAATTTGGCAGTAATATTCTAAATTAAAACTAAATCCCAAAATTGCACAGGTCCACCCAAATTTTCCAGAACCCGCAAATTCTTATTAAGCTTATGTAAAATATGCCGTCAACCCTCCGACAATTCGTGTTTAAGATGTTCCATTTTATAAACACCGGAAACGTGGTTTCTAACTAGTATCTTTTTATTATCATATCTCTTACACAAAAGTTCCCACGCCGTAAATAATGAAATTTTTGAACATCCCCTATAGAGTTATTGGCGTTGATTAAACTTTGAAACGTATCTTCAAATTCTAACCACTTAGTATATGTATCATTCAAATTGGGTAAATTTATTAGGGGTAATTCTACGTGTGATTTTCTGAATTGGGAATCTAAAAATTCCCTAACTGACCCATTCCTACTATTAGTACTACTTACACAATCAGATACGCTATCTGTTTGCTCATTAGTTTGTAAACACTTATCAAGAAGCTTTACTTAAATTTTTGAAAGATTCATTTTCAAATAACTGACTATCTTGAACATGATTCTCCAAATCATTTTTATTCCAAATTGTTTAATTTGAGTTTGAAACTCCTCATACTCTACTTGCATCGTAGTAAATTTATCGTATCTACACGATAATTCAATAATTATTTCCGTTACCAATTTTCAATGAATTTATTTTACTAAACAGCTCAGTTAAATATTTGTTAAAAAAGGCAAGACGTTGTTTTACATTTCAATTCTTTCTAATAAGTAATTTTATTGTATCGCTTATATCTGGCATTTTAAATGTTAAGTAGAGCTTGCGTAAAACAGAGAAACAATATCAGGAAATTTGAAAAAAAAACAAAGTTACGTTTAGAATCGGCAATTCTCAAAACAGCAAACCTGCCACTAATTGTAATTCGATATTATCTTGAAGACGCTATCTACCGATGATTCGTTTTCCACCAACGCAGAATATACACTTTATATATATTTTTTTGCCACATTTAGGTAAACTGTTAATCAGCAGATGAAACAGTAGCCTTGCTCCAACCCATTTGCTTTCCACAGTGTTTCGTGTGCACTTGATCTAGCCTCATTCAAAGAATCCACCAACACGATCACAGTTTGCGGTAAAACACTGATTTTTAATCCGGCTCGAAGGACCGAAATGTTTATAATAAAACATCGTAATATTTATTAAAATTTAATGATTTATTATATTTAACTTGATAAAAATAGACTGTATACACTTTAAAAACACATAGAATATACAGTTCGACCACATGCCGTTAAAAGTTCTAAGTAACCTTGCTTTTTTCTTGGAGCTTCGCGCGTCGCTCTGTCTTGTTGCGGCATTGCCAAACGTTTGTTAATATCAGAAAAATTAAAAATTATAGCTTAAACAGTATCCTAATAGCTTTTTGAGTTGAGCTCCTTTATAACTTGACCAGTGACTAGATCGTATCCTGGTGCTTTCTTCTGATTTATGTTATTTTTTAATAACCATTCTTATTTCTTATAGTGTGATAGGTTTTATATGTTCATTTAGTTGTCCTATCTCCTTTAAAAATGCACTAATCTCGATGTCTTTTTTATCATCATATGTTGGAAAAAAATTTGAAAACTTCTTTTAGATGCGAAAGCTTCAGCTTGCTCTTTTATTGACTTTGTCTATGTTCCATTTTTTTTCTAATCGACAAAATTTGCTCTTTGGGTTGTTTTAGCTTTTTGGTAGTTTTCCATAGGACATAGGAGATAAAAACATAGTTTGTTTTTACTGCTTAAACATAATTTTATAAAAATTGATAATCATTTTATATAAATAATAATAACTTGATTACAGTTTAAGTATAATAGTAAATAACAGAAAAAGTACAAGTTACAACGCAACGCTTCAAAATGAAACAAAATGTAAACGAACATTAACTTTTCAAAAAAAGTTTAAATACCGATTTCCTTCAACTGATGTATTAAAAATATGAAGCACTGCTTCAGCACATACTATCATAACGTACCTAAGTACAATAAAACTAGACATTTGATAAGATGTAGATTTATGTATAACATTTCACAGTCAAATGATTCTGAGACTTCTCAAGCGGCAAAGTCATTTTCATCCAAGAGATAAGACGTGTAATAATACACAAGACACAAAACTTGTAGAATAAAACTACAAACTACACCGTTTACAAAGTTTCTAGTATGCACAATGCATTAGAATAATGATAAATTTATAAGAGCAATAAAATTTAAAACTAAAGATTGGCTTCAACGTAAGTGATAAAAGCCACCATTAAACTTTTACTTCCTTTACTTAACATAAAGAGAGTAACGGACTATTTAATACACTTTACTGCTATTTAATGTCTTTATAAAGATATATTAAATATGCGTATGAACTAAATTTTAGCAATAGAATGAATGGTCATTAATTTTATAGAATATATACTTATTTGCATAAAATTTTAAGTCAGAAGAATAAAAAAAATTTATATTATATTAGATTTCATCCCCGTTTTACTTTCGCTATAAAAGCAAATAAACTTTTAAATAGTAATACAGAAAGTGTTTGTCGGTTATAGAAGATGGATTTGTTAAAGTGTTTTGTAAGTAATGAAATATTCCATTTTATAAAAACTCAAGTTGTATATTATGTTTACATTTTCTAGGTATGTTTGCTGTTTATTTGTAGCACAAATGCTGAAACTCCTGATAACGTATCTACTATTAACTTAGGTACGTTATTATATTTGTTTATTTTTTCTATGATTGTCTAATTTATAGATTCAAAAAATGCTTTAAGTTTAAAAACAGAACAAGATATAGAAAACGATGAATCAAACAACGGAAATTCTTTAGACGATGATATTACAGAAGTACTAAAAGAACTAAACATTCTTCCAGCAATTACTACAATTGCTCCAGAACCAGTTAAAGTACCTGAATATAAGTGGAACATAACAAGCGATTTTCCATCAAATGAAGAAATTGCAAAACATTATTCAGCAACTACTCCGTCTTATTCGATGTCACAGTTCGATCACTATAAACCGTCGATTGCAATTACCGAAACTTCTTCACCACAAATTTCTTCGTGGGCAGACAAACATCCTACAAATAACAATGACTACATAAGTCAAGCAGAAACACCTTCATTTGTTAATCAAGATTTAGAAAAAAACCGACAAAATCAAAAACAACAATCTTCGTGGGTAAATAAAGGTAACACTGTGTTTGACCAATTACAACCTGATAAAAATTATCATTCAACTAATTATTACTCTTCATTGCAAACTCATGGCGTTCAAACGTACTCAAATAACCCACCTCAGATTTTAAATTATAAACCACAAACGCCAACTACAAATTACGAACAACCACGTTCGATTTCCCAAACTTATCTACCTATTCCTTTTGCTCAGCCACAGAATCCAGTAATTTTAATGTCACCTAATTGTCCTTGCCAAAACTACTATAATCCTTTTCCGTCATATAGTAACTATCCAACTCAATCCTAACACTAAGATGACGAACTTCATCAATAATAATTAACGCCGCAAGATACAAGTCTGATCATATATAATAATAAATATTTAAAATAATTTAAATAGAACTACAAACTTTGTTACAGTATAAATTATAGATTTGTTATGTTTTGTTATAAATCGTTAAATAAACGTTTAAAAAATATGTTCAAAAGTATGAGCTTTTATTTAAATTATTCAATTAATGTTTGTTCGATTTTTATAACAGATTTATTCTATTTAAAACAATAATTAGACTATTTTAACTCCTAAAATGAAGTGACATTTTTAACAATATTTGTAAATCGGCTTCTCTAGTCTTTATAACACCTTATATAATTATAATAGCAATAAACATTTTGAATACTAGGTCATCGAGTGATCCAATAGAATACTTAAAACCTCAAAAAAAAAACTTTTATTTTAGTATCTATTGAATTATCTTATTTTGATAATTTATTATCATTCAAAGTTATCTAAAAAAATTACTGATTCCACGGTTAGAATTATAACTACTCTTAAAAAGCAATGTTGACGCTAAAAGAAGGCTAGTATTTAGTATTAAACACTGTCGTAAAGTTGCCGATGTCCTTGGTCGGTGGATTGGTCCATTTGATTTTATTCTTTGGCCTGATGAAGTGCTCGCCTTTAGCACGAAACATTGCCACAAAAATAAATTAAAGTGGTTTTGCATGCCCCTCCTAAACAAAGAAGTCTAAATTAACTAGTTCTTATTGAAAACTTAATTAACTATACAATTCCTTTGTGCGAGTACTTATCGTGAGAAAGAATTATCTTGGAATTTTAAGGAAAAGTAACTAACTCGTGTGTTGTAGCTAATATGTTGTTAGTTTGGACAAAGACGATGAAATTAGTTAACAATGGTTTTGTAGTGTTTATGCATTGACCTGTAAAAAAACAAGTCAATTTGATGATTCGAATAACTTTGTTGTAAGTGTAGCATTACTTTGAATATAAATGGTACTTGGATAGGAA
The DNA here is from genome assembly GCA_035610365.1 of Aquatica leii. Lineage (NCBI taxonomy): Eukaryota > Metazoa > Arthropoda > Insecta > Coleoptera > Lampyridae > Aquatica > Aquatica leii. The sequence goes on from CM069433.1 coordinate 51,987,713, forward strand.
GTCTTACATTTTTTACAATAATTCACATCTAATAAATATTAGGTCATTTTTGGTTTAGCTTTAAAATCAAGCTAAACATTAGGTATCAGAAATTAGGATTTTTCTTTACATATTTCAATTTTTTGGATATGATTCATGTTAATTCATGTTAAGGTTCTTATATGGTCTTGTAAGTTAATAACTGCTATCAAAAGATAATTACCAAATTGACATTTTCCTAAACTTTTGTCTTATACAAGAAAAATCTTGTTTTTAATAACTTCAACAAATCAACTTAAAAAACATTTTTTTTGCTGTAATAGTGTCAACTAAATCCTTATTTATGACGCAAAACGCTAGTTTTTTTATAATTAAAAACAATCAACGTAAATTACGACCTTAAATTACAAGAAAATGTGTTTTTATTTTCTTTCTACTTCCTAATTTTTTTGTCTATTTTTTTTGGGTGCATACAATTACATTCAAATTTAAATAATCACAACAGGTAATGATCCGATTGAACGAAATCGCAAGTTTACGACCTACGTCTTCAAAAGCATTCGGTCAAAAATTTTACTATATAACAATTGTTATTGTAAAAGTTTTAAATTAACTAAACGTTGTAGCTATTTATTTTTACGGCGAATTCTAAAAAGACAAACAAGAATGAAACATATTTCACAAAAAGTTGAGTTCGTATTTAACTTTATAAGTTGTTTTGTTTATAATCAATAGGCACGCATTAATGTAAAAAGAAGTAGTGCGTAAAACACAAGCAATATTTAATACCAATAGTTTTGTTAACTACCTATACTATACTATATAGTAAATTAATTTTAAAAAAATACCTATACAAAGAAAATGACTTCTTAAAAATAATTCATTTAGCGTAATAACAATTTTTTATGTAAGTTAAGTATAAGCAATAAATGTAATTATAAACTGTAATCATGCAATTGAGTTCATCAACATTTTTTATGTTTTTCGAGTTGCGGTTAGATTTCGATATTAATAACTGAATCAAGTCAGCATTTTTATAAAAGACCGTGATCAGATGTTGACCTATATTTAACCAAAGACACGCTCTGGTAAATACTGTACTTAATACTTACATAGGCAAAAACTCTTCATTTAACGAAAAAACTTAATTAAAGATATGAGCTTTAATAAGAATTAATTTTTTTTCAAATTCTTAATTCATTTAAGATTGAAAATCAGTGTATTAATTAAAGAATATTACTTAATTTTATTGATTCTTTACTAACTCAAGCACTAAGAGTTCTTATTTGATTTAGCTGCTCTACTTCACGTTATTAAGAAAATAACTTTGTGGTTACGTGAATTATGGACGATCTACATTCGTTTATAATAAAATTTGAATCTAGGTCAATGGTGCTTATCATAAATTTTTAATAAAACTACAATGAGTAAACGGTATAATAATAGATCCATTAGATGAACTGATAGTTTCGAGGTTATACAGATACGAGAGTGGTCTCAGTGGTACAGAAACTAAATTTCTCTTTCTTAGAAAATTTTGTATATAAATTGTTGCTCCTCTAATAGGTTTGACTAATAATTTATCATCAACTGACAAATAAACATTTAATTATAATCTTATAAAAATGAAAATTAATAGTTTATGGGTAAGTTCGATGGTTCTTGGTGGTATGTGTATTAACAAAATTTTGATTTAGTGTTGTTTGATTGTGTTTTTAATGTGCCCAATAGTTTGGACTAAGGTTATTAAACGTGAAGGTATTATTTTATTTTAGTTTATTTATTACGCTGTTATTTTATATTCAATTTAACAGAAAATCATTACGGAGGTACAACTGTACACAATGAGTCTGTGCATCACCAGGCTTTACCTAAAACAAATTCAAATTTATTTGATGTACCAACTCCAACAAATACGGAATCGTCAAAAAAACATTTTCAACCTTCACAACCGTTAAAATACTCTGATACCTACAAACAGGAAACTTCTGTTATACAAAATAGCGATTCTGAAGTAGGGAAAACAAATGAAGACAACAATCAATGGATGGCGTCTAGTGGTTTTGACAATCATCATGCAACACGAGCACACAACTTCCCATCAGAACAAGATAATAAAGAAGCTATTCAGGAACATCAATTCGTTTCATCGCATATTTATCCGCCAATCGATATGACTAAATATTTTTTTAATCAAAATCATGCACAAGATAGTAAGAACTTTGTGCCCCCAAACTTCAACAATATAAAACCGCATTTTTTAGTTCAATCAGCTTTTGATGACGGTTATAAAAGTATTATACCTCCAGTGTCTAACTTTAATAATATAAAGACAATTGATTTAACAAATTTAAATAAAATAGAAAACATGTTACAGATGCAACCACTTCATCTTTCTTCGTCAAATTCCTATAATACTAAACCTATAAAAAACAATTTAAATTACCCAATGTACTCACGTTCGTATCCTGCAGAAATGGTTTACGGTGGTGCAGAAATTAATAGTGAACACTTGAAGTTTCCATCTCCGGACAATACCAACACGTTCCAAAAACGCCAAAACGATTCATTCAGTCTACAATTACTACACAAATACGCTACTCCACATCTTCTAACAGAAGAAATGAGTAAATCTCATAATTTGAAGAAACCTTCACATTTCACATATAATAAATGTTATCGTTACAAACGAAGTGCGTTTATTCCAAAACGAAGATGTAAGTTTATAAAACATTATAGAGAAGCATCAAAACAAAAACATTCGTTACCATCTCCAATACCAAATCGCCCGTCTTTGCCTTATTTCCATGATTATAGTTCACAAACGCAAGCATCTGCATTATATCATGTACCTGATAATAAAGAAAATTCACCTGTAATCCAATCTGATGTAGTACAAAATGAACTACCAGTTACATTTATGATAAAGAGGGTAGTTCAGGCTTCTCCTATATGTAAGCAACTCCCAATAATTTTAAGTACTATAATGTGCAATTAATCGACTTAAGTGCCAGTGTGTTTGTGTTTTGTTTTTGTATTTATTTTAAATGTTTATACCGACAACTTAATATTTAAGTATTTTATTGTTAACTATAAATTAAACTAACTAAAACAAAATTAATTATAATGTATCTTGCACGATCTATCTTCTTAGAATTTAAAAATGTTTTGGCAATCGGATTTTGCTATTTTAGGTAAATTCTTGTACCACCGTCACTGTAAGGCAGTTGTCAGTAACGGCTTTTCGATTATGTATCGTATTTCAATAATTGATTCTTATTTCAAATAAATAGTATGATTTAATTTTTAATTAAAAGTTTCTACTAGAAGTTGTATTAGTTTGTCTATTATTTTGTAAAATCTAGTTCTTTCTACCTCTTTTTTAAATAATCAATTTTAACTACGTATAATGTCGGTAACTTGATAAAAATGCCAAAAGTAGTTGATCTTTTTTGACAAAGTTATCATTTGTTTTAATTAGTGATTACTAACCTAAATTTATGTTATTCAAATAATAATTAGAAATGTTATATTTATTTGATTTGTTTAACTTTGACATTTTACTGTAATAAACTGTACATGTTACTAGCTTAAGAAAACCCGAATATAAAAATTACTGTTGTCATTCTGTTATATTCTCGCTCGATAAAATTTTACGTTTTAAACGCAAATAAAGATACACTTTTAAGATTAACATTATTTAAATTAGTATAATATATAATCACAGTAATTGTTAAACACATTTTTATTTAACCTTTTCGTCAAGCTTGTCCTAATATACTTAATGTTGATTACTTGTTTTTGTATCAACAGTTTTTGCTTACACACATGCTCGAAAGAGGGACACTGCGTTTTGTTTTTGAGAACATCATGACAGGACATTTTCAAAAATATAAAAACAGTAGAAACTAGTGAACTGGTAAGTTTCCTTCTTGGGTTCTCATGACAATTAGATCTAGGAAAAGTAAATTTTTATTTTACTATTTTTGTTAAGTCAATTTACAATGTTTTTAATACTTTCTTCTTATGCTTGGTTTCCACAAAACTTAAAATTAGTCGGCAATAAATGCAATGAAAGTTCTCGCTTTGACATTCTTTTTAGCGCCGAAATATTTTGTAGTCTTTTATGTGTAGGTCAAATTAAAAAGGCATTACGCAGCCAAAATTACAAAAAAACGCATTTAGGTTGGATTGTTGCGGATAAATGTCAAATACCATGCAAAGAACTTAAACTAAACTGTAATTTATCTAAAAATACTTTAGAATCGCATTTCATAGTAATTATAAACGAGTCTATACCGGTAGATACGTAGTGCGTCTTCCTTTTAAACAATCTTCATTAACATTAGGTAATTCAAAATATATTTTATCTCTTGAATAAAAATGAAATCAAAACTTATTACTAAAACAATCATACGTTAAATTTGTGCAAGATTACCTTTTATTATGCCACATGGAAGTTCTAAATTCAAATACCGATAAAACTGCTACGTTAAAATCATATTATTTGCTTCACCACGCAATATTTAACAATGACAGTTACAATTTAAGAGTATTATCTGATGGTTCCGCCAAATCTACTAATGGAGTCAGTTTAAACGATATTCTTCTTGTTGGTCCGACAATTTAGCAGGATCTATTTTTTATTTTAATTCGCTTTAGAACTCATAAATATGCTTTGTCAGCATATATTACGAAAATGTAGAGGCAAATATTAACTCATTTTATTATTTTACAAAGTTAAAGAGAAAATAGTAAAAGAATTCTATAGTTTTTTACAATGGTAGTGAACTTTATTCAAAAAGTGAACTACGCAACACTACAATAACTATAAAAAATTCGGACCACTATAGTCTCTGTACTTAGCATTAGTGAAGTTATTGTTAAACATTTTTGAACCTAAACGACAAACTAATTCGCCCGGAACAAAGAATCATTGTATTTAAAATTTCTGATTCCATAACGCGCGTCGATATTATAAACCTTCCTATTACCTTAGAGTCGTTTTGACCCAAAATTTGATTTTACTTTTAAGTAACATGGTTAATATGACAGAGTTTGTAAATAAATGTAACGAACCGACAGACAGATACTGTGTAAAAAACATGATTTCTGGACTCTAAAAAGTTCTAAAACACAAAGATTCGCCAGACTCAGTCAAAATCAGCTATTTTCCAGCAGAATACTATATTTTTTTTGTTTAAAGATGGAAATTGAAAAATTTTGTCATTTTCATGATATTTGTAAATACGAAAAATATAGTATGTTATATACATCATATATACTGACTTCCAGAAAAATTGCAACACCTAGAAGTTGTTGAACGACTTGATTAAAATTTTCAGGAAAAGTTTATTTTCATGAAACAAAGTGAAGATTAAAATTTAAAAACAAAAGAACAAAAGCTTAAAACGTTTTTTCAATGATGAGTTGCTCCGGCACGATTTGTAATGCATTCATTTAGATGTCTTGGCATGCTATCAATCAAGTGATCTATAGCTGTTTGTGGTATACCGTCCCAAGCTTCTTAAATCCGTAACTGGAGATTGTGTAAGTTATCTGGAGGGTGTGGTAAATTACCCAGTCGCCTACCAATAGTATCCCATACATGTTCAACGAGCGACAAATCAGGCGACAGAGCAGGCCATGGGAGGACGGCAATGTTAACTTCTTGCATAAACCGTGTTGTAGCCTTTGCCGTATGAGGGCGCGCATTATCCTGCTGGAAAATGGGATTTTGCAGTCCCTGAAGATATGGAAGCCCAACTGGTTGTAGCACATTAGCAATGTAACTAGCTGCGTTTAGGTTGCCGTCAATAGAAACCAAAGGTGATCTGCTACTATAACATATTGCACCCCATATCATAATTTCTGAAGTGAGGATTGCGTTGCGTTCCACAAAAAATGTTAGATTTTTACGTTCTTCCCCTCCCCTCCTACGACCATCTTGGGTTCACAAGCAAAATCGGGACTCGTCACTAAACACAATTTGATGCCATTCTTGCGCCCAATTAACCCTTTCGTTGGTCCAATCTAGTCTGCGTAGACGGTGAAGTGGTGTAAGGGGAAGACATAAAAATGGACGATATGAACGCAACCCATAAAATGTTATCCGGCGATAAACATATGACATTGACATTCTAAGTCCTATACCTCTCATCCAATCATTTGCAATTGATCGAGTTGTTGAAAATCTGTCTCTTGTGACCAAAACTCTTAAGCGATGTTCTTCGCAATCTGTAGTCCTCCGAGGACGTCCAGATCCACAGCGACAATGTTGAACCCATTTCTCGGACCATTTGGACCAACATATCAATACCGATGAAACATTTCGGTTTACACGACGAGCCATTTCTCTTAGCGAAAGTCCGGCTTCTTTCATACCAATAATACGGCCGCGTTCACAATCACTTAATTGGACAAAATGTTGATGTTGACGTACTCTCGGGATTGTTATCAAGTTTAGAATGAAATTGTGAACAAACACTAACAATATGCAAATTTGAGAATTACCAAATAGTCTACTACTTCAAATTTATTGTTACTATGTTATTATAGAAACAGCAAGAAAAAAACAAAAAACTACTGGCTAGATTTTATTCAAATTTTAATCATCACTTTGTTTCATGAAAATAGATGTTTCCTAAAAATTTCAATCAAATCGTTCAACAAGTTCTAGCTGTAGCAATTTTTCTGGAACTCCGTATATATTTGCAAAGTGAAGTAGCACGTCTAGTAATTTTATGTTTTATAAAAAAAGCAGGGCTATGTATTATTGTAAAAATGGTTTGGTTTCTTTGAAATCTGCGAATGAGGAAAAAAACAACCGCTTTCGCAGTTATTTTGTTTATGATTATAAGCAACTTTCGGCGTAGACCGCGTCGTAGTTAAACGCCCAGACTTTTTAGGCTTGGTCTCAACTTGAGAGCCAAAACAAAAAGTAGCTTTTGCCGTATTGTCTTTCGTGGCTTGCATCTTTAGAGTGATAAATGTCACTGTACATCTTAGCAAACCTTGCAGTGGTTGTTGTCCACATGAACGATGTTTTTATTCATGCCCCAGACATAAAAAAACATAATGAAATTTTGAATGAAGCACTAAAACAAATCATTCTAAACCTCTCATTTTAAACAAATGTAAATGTGTTTTTTGGATGTGGCAGACTAAACCATTTAAGACACGTAATATCATCTTTAGGTATTACTATAGATTCATAACGGGTAAACGCAATATCACAATTCCTTGCGCTTACAAATAAAACAGAACTACTACGGTTATTAGGCATGATTAATTATGCAGGCAAATTTATAGAGAATAAAGACAACATTTAGAACCGCTCACGTCACATCAAGATTAACATAGACCGCAGAGAGGTTTTCGAACCACATAACGGGTATTCTTGAAGTCATTTCTGAAACCCTTGTTAGACGATTTATCCCGTACACTACAACGTTTAACAATGCAATACAATTGCCAAATATATTGAATTCTAGGAAAAATTTTATTATCGATGTGCTTTCTAGATGCCTAAAAAAAAATTCAATTTTTTCTCGTAAAGAATTAGTTACAGGTCACGAACGACAATACAGCAAAGGCCAAGTTGTACTTCTTGTTTTGGCTCTCAAAGAGAGGGTAGGACCAAGCTTAAAAAGTCTGGGTGCTTAACTACGACGCGGTCTAATCCGAAAGTGGCTTATAGTCATAAACAAAATAACCGTAAAAGCTTAAGATTTTATAATCACAGAAGTTAAGATCTACGTATATTTCATAGTTCAAACATCAGTTGATAGGATTTACAGGCGAAGTTTCGGTATTTTTTTAATGCGCCGAATTATGTCAATAAGTCGTCGTTAGACATCCGACCTAAACCAATCCAAAAAGATAGAAAATTTTTAATAAATTTGTTTCTCTAAACAGGACAAGTGCAAGTGAACACAATTAGACGGAAAATGTGAATCCCAGTGTTTTTATCTAAGATGATATGGCAATAAGTAATGAAAGTGAATCGTTAAATGTGCCAAATACACCCATTGATACTGAACCTTAAAGTAGGCCTAGAAGAACTACTGCCAAGCCTACTTATTTAAAAGAATATGTTTGGATTCTTTAAATTAAGTTTTACTGATTACTTTATCGTTATTTATAAGTTGGAGTTAAAATATTGCTAGCAACTATTTTTCTTAATATCTAATAATTGCTGAGACACAGCTGACAAGCGATGCAAGCTTAGGTTTCCGTTATGGTAGTATGTGTTGTGTTTACAGCAGTTATCCCTGGTTTGATAAACTGTATTTTGACTTGCTTTTCTTTCTTCTTCCATATTCTTTATACCCTTAAGGGTGTGGGTTAGATTTCTAATACCTACTTTTTCCATTCTTTACTTCATATTTTCGTTAACTGTTTCATTTTTTTGTGGGTATCTGATACTAACACTATATCGTATGTATATAGCAGGCAGTCGATTTTTATTTGTACTAGATTATTATATCCTATCTCTGTCTGGCTTTGTTTGGTTCTTGTCCTAGTATTTTTTAACAATGTGTCCATGATTACTATAAAGAGTAGTGGGCTTAGAATACCGGTCTGTTGATTCAACTTTCATCTGGAAAAAGTCTGATTACGCTCTATTTATTTTAACTATTTTATTTACTGTTTTATATATACTTATCACTCTTACTTATTTCTTTAGTACCTTTAGTTGTTTTAGGCAATCCAATATAATTTTCCTTTGTATTGAGTTGAAAGCTGCTTTTAAGTCAATGAATGTAACGAACATAGTTTTGTCTTATTCTTCTTTCTTTTTTATTATACATTTTAACACGCGGATATTATCGTGCGTTATGTTTTCCTATTCTAAATGCTGCTTGTTCTTCTTCAAGTCTATTGTCAATGTATTCTTCTGTCTTTTTTCTACTATTTTGGTGTATAATTTAAAAGCGGTGAAAGAGAGGCATATAGCTCTATAGTTTTGACAGTCCGCATACATAATGTTATTTTTCCACTTTTGTGGCATTTCTGTTGTCTCCCAAATGTTTTCTTGAATATATTTAGTAGCCATTCTCTTCCTTTCTCTCCTAGGAATTTTATAATCTTTGGTTCTATTTTGTTTTGTCCGCTTGCTTTTCCTAGTTTGATGGTTTTTATTGCTTTATCTAGTTCTTCTGTGTTTATATTCTCTCGAGTTTTTTTTCTTCAATTATTTCTTTATCTTCCACTGTATTTCTAGTGGTCTTCTTTCCATTTGCTCCTACTTCGATTCAAAATTTCATTGAGAAGAATTCTGTCCATATTTTTAGTATGTTTTTATTATCTGTTTTTATTCATTATTTTTGTTTTTTATTTTTTATATTATTTCATTTTTATTTCCCTTCATACTTTTTACAGCATTTCAGAATTTCCTGTTATTTTTTTGATATGATAGTTCGATATCCGAAGTCTTCCCAGCTATTCCTTTTTTTACTTTCCTAGCTATATTTCTTTTATTTATGTCTTTCTATTTCTTGTTTTGTCTCTTCATATCTTTTCCATGCCATTTTTTTTTGTTTTTGACAGATTTTTTTAGTTCTTTATTCCACCACGCTGTTTTCTTTTCCTGGTTTTTATGTATTTTTGTTTTCGGGTTTTCTTTCCTATTGTATCTATTGTTTTTTTAAAAGTCCTTTTTTCTAGTGTCCAAATTTCTTCCACTTCTTTCTGTTTATTTAACTCATTGTCGGTTTTTTTATAGTCTCCTTTTGTTACCTCATTTCTTAGTCTATGTATAAGTATCTTTCATATTCTTTTAGTTTTTACCATACTAGCGCCGTGTTCTTAATTATCGCTGTTACTAATATGTGTTGTGTGTCGATTTTCGCCTCTGGTATGGCTTTAATCTGATGTATTTTATTTTCTATTTTTTGTGTATATACTATGTAATCAACTATACTTTTAGCGTTTATCTCTACTGCTACAAATGTATATCCATTCTCTAGCGGTTAGTAAGTATTTCCAATTTTTAGGTCATTTAGTTGGCAAAACTCTATCATTTTCTTCCTATTATTATTTATTCTTTTTTCTACATGTTTTCTCATGCAACCTATATCTTTATTGTTGTCATTTCCAATTCTTGCATTCTAGTCGTCCATGATCATTACTTGATCATTTTCTTGTATAATTTTATCTAGAAGTATTTGTAGAGCGGAGTAGAAGTCTAAAGTTTTTTCTGCTCCTTCTACTGGTACATATATGTATTTGTACTGCTTTTTTTTATTTGTAGTCCTATTTCCAGTGTCATAGTTTTTGAACTTATTGCTTCAAATTTATTTACTGCACTCAGCTATAAATAATCCTACTCCCTCTTTTGCTCTTTGTTTTTCATGTCTTCCTAACTAGTACAATTTATATATATAGCGGTCGTTTTCATTTGTAGCAGTCCGGACTGCTTTGATTACAAGCAGAATTTGTTATTATTTTTAATTGTTTTTTTAACTCTTCATCATATTTCTTTTGGAGTAATCTTTCGCTCACATTTCTAGTTTTCTGTCTTTTTTCTTTAGAGTTGTTTTCTATTTCATTATTTATCTCTTAATTTTTGTCTTTTGTGTTCATATTTTTTATGTTATTAAGTCGTGATTGTTGTATTTCTAGATTGTTTTCTTCTTTTGTGTTTTCTTTTTTTAGTTTTGATATTGTCCACATTTCCTAGTTAATTTTTAGTTTGTTATATATCAATCTTGCATTGTAGCCTCTCTTTTTTGCTTGGATCATATATTGTATTAATTCTTTTCTTTCTTCCCGGACCCGTTTTGGATAATCATCATTTATCCATATAATCTTTCCTTTCAAATTCATTGTGGCTCTCTGTAGTTCCTGTTTTTTATTCAATGCTGTTATTTCAATTAAAATTGGTCTATTGTTTTGTTTTCCTTCTCCTTTCCTTCCCAGTCTTTCAATTTCCTAGATTTCTTTGTTTATATCTATTTCAACTTTCATGTCTCTAAAAATTATTCTAATTATTTTAAATTTAAAATACTGATTTGCATTTCTTCTTAAACAGTTTTAATTTGGTTTTTATAAGCTGTATTTGTTATTTTATAGTTTCTATTTGATTTGCAATACTAGTATGCATTTTTTCCATTTTCTAGAATTTTTTTCATGTTTTTATTTACCCATTTTTGACCATTGTTTATTGATTCTAGAATTTTTAAGTAGTTCCGCACCCATTTTCACTTGTAAACGCGTGCGCGATATAGATTATGACACGAATAAAAAGTTTACCAACACTAAATTTTAATAACGCCCGACACTAGTTTAACTAATTAGAACAACTACAATTACACTCTATAAACAAACACACGCGAATCGCAAACTAATATTATTTACACAATATCAACGTTTTCAACGGGTTCCGATTACCGCTCACTAATGTCACTAATTAATCAAATTTTAAAATTAATTTAGTTATAAACTAAATATTTACACGATATATTATAATTACTTTTAACTAACACTAATAAAAACTCTAATTAAGAAAAACAACTTACATTACATATATTACTATCACTCGGTATTTACTTTCCACACTTTTTATTTATCTAAAACTGGTCTTTGTTTATGTTTACAACACGTTTACGACGTTATATTTATTTTTCATTGGCACACGCGTTAAACAATTAATTTATTTAAACTGATAAAGTTTTTTTTTTACTTCCGACTTTATTCAAAGAAACTGACATCAGCTCCCGTTGAATACGTTTTATATTGTTCTGTTATCTGTGCCGAGAATTTTCCATATCCTTCGGTTATTGTCTTGAAGTTGACAATTAGTGCGAGGACGTTTCAATATCATATTTAATATCTCAATTATAATAAACTTTACACCCAATGTGCACAAAAAATTGTTCAATTAAGAAATTTAAGTTGCTATAACTTCATTAATTTAAATACAACGCTATATTTTTGAATTTACCATATTAGCGTATTGTGTAAAAACAGGAAAACTTAACTATAAAACATTCTAATACTATTTGCAAGATAATTAAAAAGCACATTTCTCAGTAAATTAAAAAATATGGCGTTTAATTTAAATTAATCAAGGTATAGCCTGTGGTATAGCCACGTAAATTTCTTAATTGAAAGGGTTTCAATTTTTGAACACTCTGTATTCAAATGTAAAGTTTATTATAATTTGAATATAAAATATGATCGATTGTTCTAGTTCACTGTAAATTTTGCTCATATAACTTAGATACTTGTTATGAATCTCAAACATGAAAATTAGGTTATTTGTTGCCAAATTCAAATTATTTAAAAAACCTCAAGGCTCAGGCGTTATTAAATGTTATTCAAGCGCACGCTTAGTTTGATCGGATAATTAAAAAATGCAATAATATACAAAGGGTTTCATTAAAAAAAACATCATTTTGATGCTTTTAGAGTATTTGCGACATCCTGTATAATATGAAAATAATTTTAATAAATGTCGTTATTTTATAAAATTAACAGACTTTTATATATGCCAAAAGTGACATTTGTTGAAAGACACATATTTTGGTCATAATATTCCGTGCCGTATATGGTAAATAACTCTTTATAGCATTATCCATGTTGACAGTTTACGAAAGCAAAGATTAAAAATAATCCATAACTAAATATCAACTAAAAATAAACAACCAACTTACAAGAAAACTTAAATATAAACTAGAAATACAAGAGGGCAGTTTTAGTACAATTTTTGAAAAAAAATAATACATTTGGTTGTATTTTATTATTTTCTAGATGACAATATACAAGTATTAGCAAAATACGATAGTATCCTTAAAAACACTAGAAAGTAGAACAATATGTTGCTTATTTAAGAATTTAAATGATTTTTTATTTTAAATCTTATTTATAACATTTTGATATAATTATCTCCAAGCGATGAGTTGTCAGCGATATGTTCTATTCTGTAAATTGCAAATATGGTTGCATATCGTTCTTCATTCTTACAATATAAAAATATTGTTTTTTTAGCGCTTTTTCCAAGTAATTTTGCATAAAAACATTCAATTGTGAGACAAGCTTAAATTATATACAAAATTTTACAATATTTATAAAAAAGAGAATCTCTCATGTATTAATGGTAAATTAACAATACATAGATGTTAAGTATACAGTTTATAATATAACACCTTTTCGTATTAAGACTAGGATTTCGCCTATGTATTTTATATATTACTCGCGCGTGCACGGGGTACAGGAAATCTAAAAAAATATGTTCCTATAAAAAAGTAATGTTGTCAGCATCATCTAAGCTACTTAAAAAAATTTTTTTTTCATAAATAAAGGTCACAAAGTTAGCAATAATTTTGAATGATAATTTTCTACTTCTTCTGTAAACTATACTTATACTATTAAAAAGAAGAAATCATAAAATAGCTTAGGAGAAGATGTAAGTATTTTCCTTTCATTTGAGAGTTTATTTTTTTTAATTACGTTAGGTAGTTTTCGAGTATTCCTGTTGTCAGTGAAATATGGTAACGATTATCCTGCAATGTCATTAAGGTCCAAACTTAACATATAAAACGCAAACTAATATTAAAAAGTAGCTACTGACACAAAATTTTAATTTAGCAGCAATAATAAGTTCCTCCATTATAACGCAGATGGCGCTGTAAACAGTCAATGACGCGCCTGGAATATTATATTTCAATAACTTATCTTTATTAGTAAAAATGAAGTTTAATCCGTAAGCCGTATGTTACCATACAAGATCTCGATTTATTTTGAGCATACATTTTTGACAATTTACAATACGCGCTTTTGGTAAATACGTAACAATTGAGTTAGGTCAAGACCTTGGATGCAAACAAAGCTAAATCTATTGATTTTGAAGAAATTGATTACAATTTATTTCGAGTTTGCATTTTTAAAAATTTTAATTTACGAATTGGTATTTGTGTATAGTAGTATAAAAGTATAACCCTTGTTTATATACATTATAGTTAGACAATGACTGCGCTAAAATTGGAAACATTAATTTGGATTCAAAAAGGAGTAGTTTTGGATGCAAACGCAAAATTGACATATTTAGCGCTGCTTTTGTTAATATTACAGATTTCTAAGTTACAGATCAGTATATTCTCTTACAGTGATCTATAAAGATACAGTTTTAGAGATTTGGAAAATACATACGTTCTTTTTTATTACATGTAAAATAACCTTGAAAGAAAATTATATCTATGCACGATAACACTTATGTTATGAAATTCGGTCTACGTAAACAACTGGTATTCTGAGAAACATAATTATTCCCCTAATAGAAGACAATTTTATAATTGAATGTACAGTTTCTAATTTGTATATACATATTTGTATATAGTATAGGAGCGTTCAAAACAATAAAATAAACTACCAAATTTACAAAATTTCTACTCAAATTTGATATAAATTAGGTTAAAGTTAACTAGTCAATGAATACACATGCTGATAAATAATAATAAAAGATAATTTGGGTGGGCAGGCATGTTTAGCTAAAGATGGTCCTTTTATGTCAATAAACAGAAATATGTGATTAACAGGCTGTTAATTTAGAAAGTGAAATCAAATCGTATATACAAGCAAAAAAAATTTATAGAACGTCTAAAAAAGCTGACACCGTTAATAAAACGAAATCAAAAACAACAACGTTATGATGCTTCATTCACTGTTCTAAGATCTACACAATTCTTCTCAGAAATTTGCTGACACCTTTGCTGACACTAAAAATAAATACAAACAACGTTGTCACATAAGACGTAGTTAATTTAATTTGTTATTCTAAGAAGGCACGTGCTTTCCAAGTTAATTCACAAAGATAACGTATTTACGGATGTTAAAATAATGTACAGTTTCGTAAATTAGTCAAGTTATTTTAATAAATAAATAACACTGCAAAAGTAAGATAAATATGCAAAACAACTATGTTTAGAGTACAATGATAAAATTTTTCACTCTAAACGTTCTTAAACAACCGTATTGTGAAATTCAGCTCAGAAATGCATACAAAATAAGTTATTGATCATGTATAGAAACAAACCTGAGAATAAATTGATAACATAAACCTAAATTATGATTACTATAAGCGGCATTTTTTCTATGTAGTAGCACGAGTCCAGATAGTTACTTTAGTAAAGTGATATTACCCGATTAAAAACATTATCCGTGATTCCGATAAGCGGCGAGCGCTGTAAGTAATTCAAAATTTAAATCAATAATTTGGTTCTGAAGTCCGAATCTTTGAAGCATCGCCCTGAATTTATTGCTATAGATACATCTAAAGTGCTAATAAGCTTGTATATTTATATTTTATGTGCCTTTTGAGTAGTATAAAAATTTAAAAAAAATTAAATTAGCACATCTTCGTTGGCTTCCGGCTTGAAAAGAATATTAAACAAAGTAAATGAAACAAACCACTCAACCGATTATAATTTTATCGAAACGTTTGCAGGATTTTATTCATTCTATATTTTGTTTATAAACAGAAATTCAAGTGTACGAATTATTTTTGCAAACTCAGAGTTTTAAGAATCAAAGCAAGTTCACTGGTAAAACATTGCTTTGCACGTATGTCGAAACTAATAGCGTGTGTAAGTAGCTTGCTTGTGCCGCCATCGTTTGCAATCTTTTAATAACCAAAAACGGTTTGAGGCTTTGCATTTAATTAATACCTTTTTTTTACTATCACCATCTAACATGAATAAAAAATCTGTTTCCATATAAAGCTATCTCATTGTCTAACTATAATGTATATAAACAAGGGTATAACTAACATATTTTTATTTTTGTTAGAAATAAAAGAAAATACAGCGCCGTTTATAGAAAAAACATCGTTTATAGTAATCATAATTTTGGTTTATGTTATTAATTTTCTTCTCAGGTTTGTTTCTATACGTAAACAATAACCTGTTTCATATGAATTTTTTAGCAGCATTTTAACAATCCACTTCTTTAGAGTAAAGAATAATATCATTGTACCCTACAAATAGTTGCTTGCATATTTAGCTTTATTTTTGCAGTGTTATTTATTTATTCAAGTATTTGGACTGATCTATGTAACCTTACATCATTTAAACATCTGTAAACACGTGATCATTGAGAATTAACTTAGAAAGCATGTTCGTTCTTAGAATAACTTAAATAAACTACTTATTATGTGATAACTTTATTTTGTATTTATTTTTAGTGGCTATAACTTGATTAATTTGATTAGAACGCCGTATTTTTTAAGCATTTCAGACATGAACATTCAGGTTCTAATTTGACAAAATTCAAATTGTTTAAAAAACTTTATGGTTATCCTCATAAATGCGATTAAACACTTATTTTGATCGGAAAACTCAAAAATTTAATAATATACAGGAAGTTTTATTTAAAAAAAACACAATTTTAATATTTTAAGGCATTTGTCACACCATGTATAAGTTATCACAAAATATTAATGGATAATTAATGAATATTTACTTAACTTATTTACTAAACATGAAACCAAAATTTCATTTTCTAATTTACTGGTAAGTTTTTGAATGTTGGAACGTATTTAAACTACAATTAACCAGTCTTTTCCAAAACATGATAATCAAGAATTAATTTAATTGCGAAGCAAAGCTTATAATTTTGGTTAACGCTAACTAATTTTCTGCTGTTAATTTGCGTGAGCTTGGTTGAAATATTATTATATCACAGAAAACATGCAGTGTTACGATTGCTAAGAAAAACGTGTCGGAACAAAATCACTTTTTGAAATGTAGACGATAACAAAAGATACACAACGTCTTCAATTATAAATAAAAAGTATTGTCTACATGCATTCTTATCACTCTTACAACAGTACCATCTGTTGTTGTATAGCGGCGAGTTTATTTCACTGTAGCAATAGAGCCACTTTACTGTATTTGATTTCTTTCCTTGTCTTAAGGTACTTCCCACTTTACTAAATCCCGGCCTTAAAACACTAATGACAAGATTTGTTGGTAAAAGTATGTTAAAAAACTATTTTTCTTTGTTATTTTTTTATCCACGTTTGTTTTTTCAACTTATTAATAAAATGGGTTAACTTTATTCTTAATTAACGTCACCATAATAATTATATAATACCGTAGAGTAATAAAATATGTTTTACTGGCATATGCAACATTGTTGTTAGAATTAGGTACAAACAATATATTAGCACTTGCATTTTTTGAAATCAATTAGAACTTTCTATTTATTTATCCTAAAGTATTATTAAAATTTGAGCAAGTTTATTAAATGCTTATAAGTAAAAAAAAATACTGTACGTGAAATAATGTAGTCTGTGTAATTGATTCGTTCGATATAGATATAATGAACATAATAAAATTATAATATAAACAACCAGTTTTTTTACATGTTGCATTAAAGTTTCTCTAATCCATGGCAACAGTAACATGCTATGTATCCAAATTTATAAATTTTAACTTTAATACTATTACTAATTCGTAAATGTAGAATTATGCAAAGTATGGGTTTTACAGTAAAAGTCTAAAAACTACTATAGCAAAAGAAAAAACCTTTAGTGCATATCAATTCATAAACTAAAATTATCACGACTGCTAAAACATATGATTAAATAAATAACACCATTAGTTATGATGCGAAATAAATAGAACGCGTTTTCTCTTATAAAATTGAAAACTTTTGCTTTTTAGGTATAGTTGAAATCATTTCTATTTAAACGATTTTGTTTTTATAAAACTAAATTTATTGGAGTAATCGCATTAAATATTGTTGAATTATTGTTTCTCAACTATATTCTTTATTTGATACATCATTTTATTTTATATTAAAATTGTTTTTTTTGTGTAGAAAAAAACAGTTAATGTAGACAAATACACATAACTAAACTAATTTCGCAGTTTCGTAGTAAAATTGACAGCGACAACCAATTTTATTATTGGGTTCTTTATTGAATTTAGAAACAAAAATTTTGTTACATATTTGAAGGTAAAAAAACACGCGTAACGTGTTTTTTGATAAATAAATTACTGTCACTACAACTAACATTATTTAAAAAGGCCAGTTTTGAATTGAGTTAGCATCGATAGATCATTTACTTATATTTAATGTATTTTAAAACTATAATTTCAAGACTAATTGATAGATTACACTTTTTGTTATTATGATAGTCTTACAATGTTTGTTTAAACAAACAGTTTGTGATTACCACGTTTAATTTTACAAATTTTAAAGCGTAATGAATTTACTTTCTATGTTTTAGTATTTCTATGCTAATCTTTTAGTGTAATTAAATTAAGTTACATTTCTTGTTTCTAAAAGTTTATGGAAGCTGAGATAAACAGGATTGAACATTTATAAGACGTGCTTATAAATTATAAGTAAGCATCAATACTTATATAAAATAGAAGAGTCGTTAAAGGATATAGTCCTGATAGCTTCGAAAACTTCAATATTTTAACTTATCTATATCTTTAGATATTTATACAATTTCGATTGATTTTTTATTATTCGTTTGTGTTATAAAACAAAGTAAACTTTTGTAATTTTGGTCAAACATTTTTTTTTAAACATTAGATTTTTTTAAAATCTGTTTACTTTTCGTTGTAATAGCATTAGGATATACCTAGTATGTTAAGATTTCGTTCTTGCTGTTTATCTCTTTTCAAATAAATAATATTTTCAAGAATAGAATATTCAAAATTATAGGAGAGTAGTTATTTTAGGTTTTTAGATTTATTTGATTTTAAATATAATATCTGTTGTAGTTTAAGTAAACAAAGAAAAATTATAAAAAAGCAGTTCTTTCTTTTAAATGTAACCAATAAAAAGAAAATTGGACTACACTAAAAGACGAACCGTTTGTTTTTTTATTTCTAAAACATTGACAAAAATTGAATAAAAACAATTAAAAAAAATAGTACTTAATGTTACATTAAGAAAAATGAAAAACGGACGTATTTAACAAAAGATAATGCTCACTTAATGTGACACAGTATTATGAATATCAATAAAATAGATAAAGCAAAACTATGTAGTACACTCAAATAAAAGAATAAACCTGCTTCTAAGCACAAACATATAGCTGTGTGTTTAAATAAAGTGTACTTAGTGTGGCGTTTGGCAACAATGGATTAGTTAAAAAACGAAAATGAAGCGACGTTTGCACCAACTAGAGTGATTAGTTAGTAGCGTTCAAGTAATCGGTGAAGGCGCTGCTTGTTTCAAAAACTAATTTTAGAAACTTCTAATATTTTAAATAGGTTAATTGAGTACTATGGCTTTATTAAACACTTATATGGGTGAGACAACCGATGTGTACCGTAAACAAAAGTATTCAAAAATTGTTACACCTGCTTCTTCTGGTTTCCAGCCGAACACGAAGACTTGTTCTTGATAAATATAGACTAACAAAAATTGAGTATGATAATTTACTTCGTGCTGGTATTGTTTGGCAATCTTCAAGTAACTGGTGCTCACTAGTGGTGTAGTGTACCTGGTAACAACAAAGGATGAAGAACTTTTACTTTGTGGGCACTACAGAACACTAAATGCATGCACCATACCAAACAAATACCCTGTAAAAACGAAGAGAATGTTTTTCTCAGTTGCAATTGCTACTCCATTTGGGTTAATTGAGTATTCGTTTATGTTATTTGGTTTGAAAAACGCTGCACAAACTTTTTAACGTTTTGCAACGATTTAAAATCATTTTGCTACATTTCAACTGTCGTTTATGCAACTTTGGCAAACGTAGTCGAGTAGGAATAAGTTTTTATCATCCATCGACATGTACATTATAAATACGTTTAGAGAATCCTTCTATCTACTAAATAATTTTTTACACCTCAAGAATTTTTGCGTTACAGTTTTACCGATGAAGTAACTCGTATCATCGATTTTTGTTTACCCTGCATCGACAACATAATTATACTATTTGAGAATAAGAAGCGACACATAGAACACCTTCAACTACTTCTTGAACGTTTCACAAAATATGGTGTCATAATAAACCGTAAAGAGTGTGACTTTGATCAGCCTACTATGAATTTCCGTGAATATCTATGACCGGAGACTGTTAAAGACTTTCTCGGGCTTTTGGAAATGCTAAACTCTTAGTTTGTACCACAAGCAGCAGAAAAAAAATCTGGAAACCATTAGCATTATATTTGCAGAAATTAAACTTAGCTTAATTTAAATATAGTGCTTATGATCGAAAACTTCTTACCGCGTATGCTGCGGTGAGGCGTTTCCGACAGGGCAGGCACTTTTTAATATCGGCAGATTATAGATCGCTCACATTTACAGTTTGAATAGAAACCCAAAAAAGCATCACTGAGACAATTCCATATCTTGATATAATATCTCAATTTACAACCGATATACAACATATAGCAGGTGCAGAGAATGTTGTTGCAGACACTATGTTACCACACTTAGCATCGTTTCAAACAGTAAACAATTTCTTTCTTTCATACTGTACGTTAAAAATGCAAAAATGTATTATACATTTGGTAAATATTTATTATACACACATAAAAATGGTATAAGAGACTAAGACGAAAGGTGTGGAGAAGACCTGGAAATAAACATCGTTTGACAACTGCTCAAGAAGCTGATCGGTATAAAAGGAGAAATTTTTTTAACGGCAAACGCATATCGGGACACACTTCTACAACTTCTTATCCTACTAATAGCGGAAAAAATCTGAGACAATCTTTACTGATGCACGACAATGCTCGACGACAAGTTGAAAGAACAGTTAGACTTTTTATACATGAGCACAATATCGCAGTATTGCCGTGGCCGGCGCAATTCCCGGACTTGAATCCCACAGAACATGTGTGGGATATGTTGTGAAAACATGTCTTGAATTAAGACATGGTGTTTCAAACAAGGAAAAAACTTATAAATTATTTTAAAAAACAGAGACAACAAATTGTGTTACATGTCGTTATTTACGTATTTGCTATAAATAATAATTCGTAATAAAATCCACGTCACTGATTTCTTGGGGGAACTGTCGCTGATATCTATCAAACTTAACAGTTTTGAGGTAAAAAAATTTCCTCAATATTTTGCACTTGACTTTTGCTGCAATCGTTAGATTGTTTATAACGCTTTTCGTGAAACCGTAATTTTTCTTTATATTTAAATTTCATCGTTGGTTATTCCCTTTGCGTTTTAGTCATATGATTGGAATATTTCTGGCAGAATTAAGCGAGCTAATAGTTTATATCAGCAATTGCAGATAAATTTTAAGATGGAATCAACATGTCGTTTATTACTAATAAACTTCCTTTAGCAAGTCTGCTAGAATTGAGACGGCTCTCTTTTAACAGTTATTTATAGAGGAAATTCTGCTTCTTGCTGTGTATGGAGGTAATAATCAAATAACTTCCGGACGCTTATTTAGGGAAATGTAGCGTTAAATATATTTGTTTCATAATAACCCAGTAACTACAACAAAATTAATTATATTGTTATAATATTCATCAAAATGGCTTAAATCTCAACAATATGAAACAAGTTTTTTAAAAAGTATTTAATTTATTGTAGTTGCTGGGTTATGGTGAAACAAATATTTAGTCTTCAGCGTGTTGAGTTCATCGTATTAGTAATTATTTTCTCTAATTTGTAATTAGCTGTAGTGTGTATCTTGACCTAGCACTCGTCAAGTTTCGTTGATCGATTTATTTGCAATCAAAGCCAGTTAAAGCGCGTAACGTCGTACGTAAGCTTGCATACTACGCTAATTGTCAACTATAATTGCACAAGAGGCAGTAAACATTTTACTACTCGATTTTAAGGAACTTTAGTGTTGGTAAGTTTTTGAACCTTTTTTCCCTAAGAGGTGTTATTATTTACAATGGTGAATTTGTAACCTGTCACGACTGTATGTAAATAACACTGGTCTGCATGAAAATCGGCCCTGATACCATTCTTGACGATTCTTATGTAAAATGACCTCCTGAATCCAAAAATGAGCTCCGTTTTTATCCATCACGCACCTATTTTGGGGGGACTCCATTTTTATTTAATTTTTTGCATTTTTTTTAGAATTTTAACTTATAGCCGTTAAACATCCCAAAGCAGGTAATAAAATTTATACCAAAGTATATGGCAAAAGTTTTGCTATAAAATGTATATAGAAACAACAATAAAATACAAAAAAAAATATCAATAAAAATAAACAGTTAGGAAGATTCACTGCACGACGCTGGCGATCTCAATACCACATGCAAGTTTGAAGAGGAATTTTCGACAGGCTTAAACTTGCATTACTCTTCTCATTATAGTATATTACATTGCTTGCTTAACTGCTTCCATCGGTACATCTATAGCTGTTGCAGAGTTAACTTGTCGACGTTTTAAACGTGCTGGATTTTGTGTTCATTTTTGTTCATTTGTGTAAAACAGTAAAACTACTTTTACTCCGGATTTTTTCAAGTGACTAAGTGTGATTTGTGGTTAATGTCGGGCGTTGAATTACTGTTTAATTATGCCACGCAAGTGTAAAAATCATCCCGATAGTTTCTGCTATGTCTGCGGGGAATTAACTTTAAAAGCGCAACGAAAACCCCTTTCTCCGGTTGCTAAAACAGCTTATAAATTGTACTTTGATTGTCAAGTTGGCGACTACGACAAGACTTGGGCTCCATCAGTTTGCTGTACGACTTGTTACAGTAGTTTGACCAAATGGCTCAAAGGTACCCGTAAATCAATGTCATTTGCTGTGCCCATGGTTTGGCGTGAATCTTACAGATTGTTACTTTTGTATGATTTCCACCGTCGGGTTTTCGAGCAAAAGTAAGTATACAATTCAGTATCCCAATATTTCGTCAGCTCTAAGACCTGTTCCTCATAACGATACTTTTCCAATCCGAGAGCCCCCAAACACTTATACTCTAGAGCCGGAAATTGATTAAAAAGACTCTGAGCCACAACTTGGGGCTTCGAATGATACGTTCAATGATGATGAAGAGTATTCCGCAGATTTAGTTTCTTGGCAACCTCACCTCCTTACTCAATCGGAATTAAATGATCTTGTCAGGGATTTGCAGTTACCCAAGACTAAATCTCAGCTCCTAAGATCGCGACTTCAACAGTGGAATCTCTTAGAAAAGGGAGTAAAAATGTCTTCTTACAGGACCAGACAAACAACCTTGAAATTTCTTTTCTCAGAAGATAAAGGTTTAGTGTTCTGCCCTAATGCAAATTTATTGATGACAGAGCTACAGATGCCATGTGACCCAGACAAATGGAAACTGTTTATAGACTCATCAAAAACAAGCTTAAAAGTTGTCCTGTCCCCAAATGGGAATGACTTCCCATCAGTTCCAGTTGCATACTCTGTTGATATGAAGGAAACGTACGAAAACATCCTTGATAAAATTAGTTATCATGATTATAAGTGGAAACTTTGCGCTGACTTAAAAGTTGTTGCTCTACTCACGGGGTTGCAATCAGGATTCACAAAATATTGCTGCTTCCTTTGTGAATGGGATAGCCGAGCCTGAGATAAACATTACATTGTACGGGACTGGCCTCTGCGAGAAAATCTTATTCCTGGTCAGAAAAATGTCGCCCGCAATCCTTTGGTTCCAAAGAAAAATATTTACTTACTACCTTTACACATCAAACTTGGATTGATCAAGCAGTTTGTGAAAGCAGTAGACAAGACAGGTGGCGCATTTCAATTTTTGAAAACTAAATTTCCTCGTTTTAGCTAAAATCAAAGAAAGTGTTTTTGTTGGTCCCCAGATTAGACAACTCTTCCAAGATTTGACGTTTATTGAACACCTAAATCTAAACGAAAAACGAGCTTGGCTTGCATTTCAAAACGTTTGTAAGAACTTCCTGGGAAACCACAAAAGTGAAGATTATGTCGCTCACGTCGAGGAATTGCTTTTAGCGTACAAGGACATAGGATGTAACATGTCTCTTAAAGTTCACTTTCTTCACTCGCGTCTGGACTTTTTGCCTGAAAATTTAGAAACAGTTTCGGATGAACAGGGGAAACGGTTCCAT
The DNA here is from genome assembly GCA_035610365.1 of Aquatica leii. Taxonomy (NCBI): domain Eukaryota; kingdom Metazoa; phylum Arthropoda; class Insecta; order Coleoptera; family Lampyridae; genus Aquatica; species Aquatica leii. The sequence continues at coordinate 52,011,695 of CM069433.1, forward strand.
CAAGACATCGCTAAACTGGAGAAGAGATTTTCAGGGAAGTGGAATGCAAGCATGTTGGCGGAGTACTGCTGGTTTTTGAAACGAGAGAGCTGTACCTCAGGGTATAAAAGGAAAGCAAGCACCAAGTAACGATGAATATATTTTCATTTATTACTGTTTATAGCTAAAATAGTTCTTTTTCCCATTTAAATTAAATTCATGTCTATATATTTATTATTATAATTATTATTATAATTATTATTATCGTTCGATAAATAAATTATAATTAATTTATCGAAAAGTGGTAAAATTAGAGATTTGGGGCTCCCTCAAAAATGGTGGGTAAAACGGAAAACATATTTGGATTCAGGACGTCATTTTACATAAGAATCACCCGGAATAGTGTCAGGGCTCGATAAAAAATATTTTTTTGCTGACCAGTGATAATTAGTGATAGTTCGTTCAGTTTCTTGTTTTCTATTAAATTTTTTAAATGGTTAAAATAAAATTTGTAGTGTATAAAAAAAAGTGACTGCTTGTTCATTATCTTGTCCGCTATTAATTACTTTACATTTTTATAGCTGCTGTTAAATAGATTAGTACAGATCATGTTATCTTGGGGAGAAATATATATTCACTTGCTACATTGTTCTGTTTTTTTTTTCTCTATTTGGTCGTTAGGTAGTGGGTATCTTTGATCCTTCCAAGCGGATGATTTTGATTAGTACGAAAAGTGACGCTTAGGTATTTTTCTAATTTTCTTTCAGTTTTTTAACCACGCCTATTCACCGATATTGCACCTAGCCGTGGTAACGTGGTTGTTACCAAATGAGGTCATTGCAGGAAAAGGTTGGTAACAATTGATCAAAATAAAATAGACAATTTGGTTAATTTATTTAATAGGTATCGAGCTGTGACTAACAGTTTAGTTAGCCATACACCGTATTGAAGATAGAAATTTTTAATTTTTTTATTCATATTGCACTGTATGTGTAAGTTAAAGATTTGCTCTATTTTTAACACCCTGAATAAGCAAATTACAGTAAATTTGGTTTGTTATTAAAAATTAAAGATTACTGTTTAACTTTATGTTTTGTTTCATCACTGTGTCATCATACTTCCACTAGTTGCAACAACGTTTAGTTTTAACCTTGTCGCTCAAACTGTAAATATTGTCATAAACCGAACCATTTTGCATCAGTTTGTAGATTAAGAAGTAACCAATCCTATCAAAAAGGTAATTACAAAAATAAATATTTAAAAACACGCTATTTAAGCAATGTTGAAGAGCAACAGTTTGACGATGTTAACGTTTCTACATTTAATGTAACAAGTAAACATGATAATGGATGGTTTAAAGATTTAGTAATAAGTTTTCTGTAAATTGTTTTAATAAGTTAATATGGAGTTTAATAAACCTTCAATGCTGAATTTGTCTGGCAATCTAACCGAAAACCTAAAAACATTTAAGGAAGAGGTTAATGTGTGTTTTATAGCTACAGAAACTGGTAAAAAGCCAAATGATGTGCAAGTAGCAAGGCTCAAGAATTTAATGGGTACAGGAGCATTAAGAATATACCGTACTATAACAAAACTAAAACTCGAAGAAGAAACTGTCCAATCAATCCTGGAACAATTAGAATTTCATTGCGCTTCAAAAATCAACGAAACAATGGAAATTTATAAATTTTTTAGTAGAAAGCAAGAGTTACATGAACCATTCGAAAAATATTACACCGATTTAAAACGTTTAATATGTTCTTGTAAATTTGAAAGTGAAGAAAACAAATTACTAAAAGCTCACATAATTTTGGGAATCAATTCGAAGGGTTTACAAGAAAGGCTACTGATAAAAAACCAAACATTGAATAAAACTATAGAATTTTGCAAATCTGTTGAAGTAGCCGAAGAGAATATGAAAATAATTACAAAAGAATCAAAAGAAAAGGATGTATTGGTAACTAAAAAACTAAATGACTTTTCATTTAAAAGTGAAAGAGGTAACTATAGTAGTAATAAATTTATGAATCAGAAAAAATGTTATAAATGCGGATTTAGTCATAAGTTAGGTAATTGTTTTGCGCACGGAAAAACTTGTAAATATTGTCAAAAACCAAATCATTTTGCATCTGTTTGTAGATGAAGATGTTTAAACAATAAAGTATTTAAGTTATATATAAGAAGTATTAATACAAAATAAAGAAATAAAAAGAAACATAAACCAATTTGATGTGTGTACTTCCAGGTAATGTAGATTAGTTCCTCCTTTAATATTGATTTAACTAACTATGATATTTTACTGTTCCTTGATAGGAGGGGCAAATAACCTACTCGAGATTTTTTATGGCAACGTTTTGTACACGGTGTGTACACTTGTTCAGCCCACTGAAATATATTTGTACGTATCCAATAACACAAAAATATTGAACATAACTAATATCAATTTAAGTACAAAACAACGTAAAAACCAATATCGTTATACAGTAAACAAAAGAAATAATAGAAAGATATTGTAGACCTGGAAACATTCAGCCCTAGTTTAATATACCGTCTCAAGTAAGTAAAGGCGGTGGTACTAAAACTAAACGTGCTTGCAACACCTTGCTATTAACAATCAAAATCTACCTGTAGTACTTGACGTTAAGCGTAGGAATGAGACGTAACGGGATTTGAATTATCCTGTAGGTATTCACAAGCGTCAAGCCGCTTCTAATTCCCTTACAGAGAATTTTTTACAGTATGATAACAATACAATATACGAATAACGATTTTATTAGCAATCATTGTCTATTATTCTATTTAAATTAACAATATACACAATGGAGTATTTTTTACATCGTAATAAATTTTTTAACAATTTGAACAAGAAAATTTGTAAACGCGTACAAAGGCGTGTGTTCACTGAAGAACTTCATATCGTACGTTTTTAAAAGTCACGATGTACGTTAAACGTTGTAATTAAATGTGTTTATTTTTTATTTTAATTATATTTAAAAATTACTTGACTCAGTGTGAGTGAGCCTGATGAAATGTTCATCCTGAACACGAAACGTCGCAAATTACTGAAGTAGTTGCTTTCATCCAACCTCCTAAAAGAAGAGGTCATTAATTTGACCAAATTTTTAAAACTAACCGTTTACCAGGAGGCGAACCGTTCTATGAACTTCATATTGTTAAAGGCAAACTCCGATACATGATACACTATAGCACGCCGTGGTTTGGAGGTATATCCACACGTTTCTCTGGTCTGTTCACCATCAAATTAACAAAAAGAAGAAAATACCTTACGATATGGTATTACGCCGTGGCGCATCTTTTGGTGTTGGTATATCCTTTTTCTTAAGGATTACACCGGTTTTTGTTTCAGGTATTTGTGTTGAAAATTATTATCTACCACCATGGTGAAAACCTCGTACTTAGATAGACATAATGCTGGTATAAAAAGGAGCTACAATAAGCAAGGAATAGTTTGCGATCTCCAAACAGGTGACTCGAAAATATATTTCCGTCGCCCATTCAACCCTCAAATACGATGCATGAAAAAAGCATTCACTAAAAGAAAAGTGTCCAGACAGATGTCGATGGATGACCAAAATTGTATTCCTTACCGATCTTTTTGCGTCCTAACGCCAGTTACAAGCAACGTACTTGAACCACAACATCAAAATGATCGTATTTGAGAAATCAAACTAAAGCTGCGCCGTCTAATGGTTCAAAATTTAACTAACTCACGTGACCTCGTATTTGTCCGTCCACGTTGGCAAAGTTGTCTAACCGCCAATTGCAGAAAGCGCAAAACTGATTTTTAGTCGTTAAAATTTTGTTTAATTTAATATTTTTTTTATTGTAGAAACACAATACATTAATTTATCGAAGTTAAAAATAGTTATTTAACGAAGAAAGTTGTTAATGATAGCGATTAATAATCGATGTACTTGTTTAGTTTTTGACGCTAAAAGTAAGTATTTTCGATCTTATTAAAATGTTCATAATTATTATGTATTAAGTTTTCTTTTATATCTGTTTCTGTTAGTTTGTGTTGTATTAGTTTGAAATTGCTATGTTTATAAAAGATTTTATGTTAACCTATAATGCAAAAAACCCTATTCGTTTAATATAAAACTTCTTGTTTTTGTTACAGATGCCACGGAAACAGGTCTTCAAAACAAATCGATCAATACATTTTTTATGTTTATATAAGTCAGCATATGATGCCGTGTTGACAGGAACATTAGTATTGAGCTGCAGCTTATATAAATTTTTGCCATGTGTCATTACAACGTTACAAAAAAAGGGAAGACGCTGCCAAAGATGCTCCCAAAGTTATTATGGAATTAAAGTCTGCAAATTGTGTTTTTAACGAACAACAAGAAAATAAAATGGTTAAATATGTTAAAAAGCAGTTGATATATATCAAAGTTTGCTTTTAGAGATATACGGAAATTAACCGTACAATTAGCAACCAAATATAATCTTTACAAACCAGAACAATGGGTCAAAAAAGGTTAAGCTGGCTAAGACTAGCGGTTTTATAAGCAGGCATCCAGACTTATCTGTAAGAACTCCACAAGCAACAAGTATATCAAGAGCTACAAGTTTTAACATTACTAATGTGACCATTTTTTTGATAATCTTGCTAAAATTATCGATCGTGAAAAGTTTGAAGTTAAAGATATCTATAACGTCTATGAAACCGGCATTACTACCGTTCAAAAACCAAACAGAATTAAGGTAGAAACCGGAACTAAGCAAGTGGGTGCACTGACATCAGCGGAACAGGGCACACTAGTTACTCTTATTTTGGCAATTAATGCTCTGGGAAATTCTACTCCCGCAATGTTTGCCTTTCTTAGGCTAAGATACTAAGATCATTTTGTACAGGATGGTCTATCAGCTTATATCGGAGCTGGTAACGCATCTGGATGGAATGCTAGAAAAAGAATTTGTTAAATTTCTAAGGAAAAACATGTAAATTTGACTTCATCTAATAAGGTATTACTATTGCTGCATAATCATGCTTTGCATATAACTAACGAAGCATTGGATTTTTGTAAAGCCAACGGTATTGTGATGCCTTCATTTTCTCCTCATTGCTTACAGCAGTTACAACCTTTAAATTGCTGTGTTTATGGTGCACTTAAAAAGGCAATAAATTCTGATTGTGACGCATGGATTCGCAATCACTCTGGAAAACCCATGACAATATGTGACATGCCAGGAATACAGCTCTACCTTTGGCTTTGACTCTAAATAACATTCAAACCGGTTTTAAATGTACAGGCATCTTTCCATTCTCGGACTTTGGCACTTCATTTGTCACTGATAGAGAGTTTCTAATATCGGATAAAAACATGAAGATAAATAATGAACAGACAAATAATTGCAATGCGTAATAAGTTAGTAAATAATCATACACCTAGTTCTTCTACGTATATAGTAGCACTTTAAGTAATTTTGACTATCTAGCTATTGACGGTAATTTAAACGAGGCTGGAACATCTTTTTCTTTATTATCTTTTAACCGTTCACCTAATTACGATATAGTTACAGCATCAACTTCTACGGCGACTGTTAACAAATTTCTGCCCGAAAAAATGAGACCATTTGCAAAGGTAGAAGGAACAAATGAAGGAAAAAAAATCCGCTATTTATGTATACAGACACGCCAGAAAAAATGCATTAGAGAAAGAATTTGAGGAAAAAGAAAAGAAAGAAATTAAGAGAAATTTTAGTCAACAAGGGAAGAAATCGAGTAATAAACGCATACAAAAGAAAACACAGAAATCTCTACAGTCGGAGAGTGAAGAAGAAGCTGAGTATTATTGCTTTGTGTGTGTTGAACCTTATCAGGAAAGTAAATCTGGAGAGAGACGGACCCAATATATATAGAGTAAGTTGTGGTTACACAAAGAATGAACCGGACAGGCATTTTTTTATATATGCCACAATTGCGATTCGGAATATTCGGACTGACTAAGCGATGATTGCATATAGTTATACTTATAATAATTATAATCATTAATCATTTTTAATACACAAAGAAGTATTTATTATTAATGACTTAGGCTTATATTAGTCTTTACGCTTTATTTTTTCGTTAAATAATCATACTTATGTGATTTTTTTTAGTTAATAATACTTTTAGTTGTTTATTAGATCTAAAAAAAATATCTTGATGAAACTTTTAAAAACAAAGTGTCATAACTAATTCCAAAGTTGTTTTTGTTACAATAGCCCCCACTCACTGGCACAACTGTCCCAGAGCATGGGTCGGCTGTACCGTACGACAATTCTTTTTCAAAATTTTTAACTTTTTTTCTTACTTACATTCTGTAAAAAACATCTTATAAACTAATGTTTAAACTTTACTGGAAAATGATTGTATGGTACACAAATAATGTACTTAAGGTTCACATAACCTTATACCTCAAATTGGTACAATTGTCCTCGGTCTCCCCTCTTTATTTTTTTACTCTATTTTGATTTCGTTAATATTCGTCAATATTTGTTTGTTAGTGTAGTTATGTAATAGACAAAAAAGCTGTAGTGTGAATTTTTTATTCGAGGTGGGACCCACCGAGAATAAAAAAGAAACTTACCTATGCGTTGTGTATTTCGTTTTTCTCATTACCACAGAAATTGACTAATAATATGTACTAAATATTTGGGTATACAATACTAATTATCTATAGAAAAAAATTTTCTACTATAATCGAGTTTGCTGATTGATCAGTTGCTGTGGCTAAGAAGCTTGTAAGCAAACAAATTCAGAATAAAATGTTATATCATAAATCCACTTTGTAATCGTTACAATGAGTGATTCGGACAAGGTTGAAAACTTTTCTAAAATTTAAAGTATTGCGAATGCAGCTCGAGCGTCGTTACTGGCAAAAAAACCAAAGGCTCGATATAAGCGAACTTATACATATTTTAAGAAATGGTGCAGTTCAAAAAATGTTAAGAAAATTAATGAAACTGTGCTTTTGGCATATTTTAACAACAGGGCATAAAATCTAAGGTTTCCAACTAGCTTGTGAAGTAAATATTCGATGTTGAAATTAACGCTTTGTACGAATGAAAATCTGGACAATTCAAAACTCAAGCAGGTATACGTATCTATATAAGATTTTAATTTTGCTAAATGTATCCTAATATTTCATAAGTCATCTTATTTCTCAAGAAAAAAAAATGATGGGCATGTTCCTAAGAAAGCTAACATTTTTACCAAGTAAGAGGTAACGAGGTATCTATATGATGCTCCGGATCACGCATTTCTGTTGATGAAAGTTGCGATGGTTGTGGGGGTTGCCGGTGCTTGCCGGACTGATAAAATTATAATTAAACCTGACGTAGAGATTGTTAAGATTCTACATTTCAAAAACAAAATCCCCCGATAATTTGTGGTAACTGGTTGCAGTGAAACGGTTAATTGGTTCAAGATTTTTGAAAAATACATAAAGTTGTGTCTCATTAATACCAAAGAAAGTAAATTCTTTTTGTGTTATTGTAAGGGTTAATGTATACCGTAAGTTGTAGGCAACCATACTTTATCCGCTATACCGATAAAAGTAGCAAAATTTTAAAATCTGTATAATTGCAAAGACTATACGGATCACAGCTTTAGGAGAACCTCCACTACTCTTTTGGCTAACAGCGTGTCGGACGTCTTTCTTTGAAAAGACACTGAGCGTAGAAATCCAACACCGTTGCAAAGGAGTACGTTTAAGATTTTTTAACACCTAAAGTCTACGAGGTTAACAAGGTATCCTACGGCAAAACCGTTGAAAGTTCTAGTAATAGTGCCACTAACGAAAATGCAATTGATATAGTTAATAACGTTATTTCTGTTACAAACAAGGACGTTAAACAATTTGTAAACGTACCCTTAATTAACATTTAAGAATGTTCTAATTGTAGTATTAATATTAATGTAAATGAATAAATGCGTCCTCTATTTTGGTATATATGACAAGTGTACATACGCGGAAAGTGCTCTCCCGCGGTAAATCGTTTTTTCACTCCTTGAATACCATTTTTTTATGTATCCAAGTAAAGGTTTTACTTTCCATTATGGTGTTGTAAAACAAGTGTTTTAAAGACTATGTAAATTTTATTTAAATTTTACGTTTGAACAAATGTAATAATTATTATTGGGTTGCCTGGCAATCGGTAAAAAAATATAAAAAAAAGTCAGATATATTACGAATTGTAAAAATGAATAAATCGTTCTAATTTACAAAGTGAATTTATTGAAGTGGCTTAATACGTAGGATAAAAATAGTGATATCTACTCCATTTGTGGTTAAACGTTAACTACAAATGGTGATCCCGAAGGATAAATAGAAAAATTAATTTTGAAATATTAACGTGTAAATCGGTGAGTACATTACATTCAATACGAATAAAAGAAAACATATTATGAAGAAATTGGAGGTAATCACACCAATGTAGCTAGAGTTGCTATTAAGATTTCTCCTTTTTGGAAAAAAAACGTTAAAATTTGGTATCTCCGAATAGAATGGCAGTTCTTTACGTCTAAAATTATTAGTGAAGAAACAAAATGTCATATTCTTGGTTCTTTAGATACAGAAAAACTAAACTAATATCTGATTTTACTTATAACCTGCGGAAAGAAAATCAATACACAGTTTTAAAACAGAAACTAATAACGGAATTTGAAGATTCAGAACAGCGTAAGGCAAAGAAGTTATTAACAGAAATTGAGTTTGGCGACAAAAAACTTTCTGCTTTACTTCAACAGATGAAAGACTTAGCAACCAATAAAGTTTCTGAAGATTTATTTCGCACAATATTTTTTCAAAGACTACTAACCAGTATACTTTTAATTAGCAAGCAGTAAAAATAATTTGGATTCAGTGGCATTAATGGCCGATAAAATAAATGAATCTATGGATCTATTTTACTCTTTTGTTTCGAGTTCATTAACGACAAAGCTTTGGATTAATGAAGATGATAGGTTGACGAACTTAGAGAATCAAATGGCACAGTTAGTAGCTTCAGTATCCAAGTTATCGGACAGACAGCGCAATAAGTCTAGAGTGTTAAGAAATCGTTCTAGATCTGTCTCCAAACGTACAAGTTATAAAAAAAAACATCCGATCTGCTGGTATCTTTCAATTATAAGGATCAGGCATCTAAATGTTCTTTTCCTGGTGATTATAAAACACAAAGTTCTCGCCAGGGAAACGACTAAACCCGTCGCAGACTGCAAAATGCGACGGGATAAATAAATCGCACCGTTTATTCATAACTTGTCGTGAAACCGGTAACCGATTTCTTATAGATTCTGGAGCAGATATTTCAGTCATAGTTCCCACAAGAGATGAATGCAAAAATAACTCCAAAAGAGAGTTATATGTTGTTAATTCGTCAATCACTAAAACGCACGGAACAAAAACTATTCAACTCAATCTCAAATTAGGAAGAAATTTTACTTGGAACTTTATAATTGCTGATGTAGAATGCCCAATTTTAAGAGATTTTTTAAATTATTTTAATAATTTGCTGGATATTAGAAATAAGCGATTAATTGATATTCAAACTTTATCAAGTACAGAAGTTAAACTAGAAAAAACGTCTATTCAGTCAGTACAAACTGTGGATCTTATTACATGAAAAACCCAGAAACATTAACCATAACGTAACACATCGTATTGTAACGAACGGACAACCGGTAATGACAAAACCACGGCGACTGTCTAAAGAAAAATTAAAAACCGCAAAAAATGAATTCCAAATTATGATCGAATTGATCTACAAACCATCTAGCAGTAATTGGTCTAGTGCTTATAGAGCTTTATATTCCATAACTGTTCCAGATAGATATCCTGTACTAAATATACAACACTTCAATACAGTTAGACAACAAAAAAGCATTTACCAAAAGTTATCTGATTAGAGCATACCATCATATTCCTGTTGATAAAGAAGATATCCATAAAACAGCAATAACGAGTATATTCTGATTATTTGAATTTACAATACTACCATATGGATTAAGAAACAAAGAAGAAAGATTTAAAAGATTCATACATAAACTAACCGAAGATTTGGATTTTTGTTTTTGTTAAATCGATGACATCTTAATAGCATTTAAAACGATTGAAGAACATCGAAATTAGATTCAACAACTTTTTTTTCACGATTAAATGAATTTGGTATCAACATCAATCTTAGCAAATGCATTTTTGAAGCTATGGAAGTTTCTTTTCTCGGATTTTTAGTCTTAGAAGAAGGTATACGTCTTATACCCAAAAAAATGAATATACTCTAGAAAAACCTTTACCCGCAACTAAGCACGAATTAAGAAAATTTTTGGGTCTAATCAATTTCTACAGAAATTCCCAATTTAGCAGCAGTAAGGTCCGTAATACGATTTATTAAAAGGTATCTAAAAAAAAAGACCATACCAAAATTGATTGGAACAAGGTACTGACCAACGTGTTAGCGCAGGTTAGAGATCAACTGGCCAACGCAACATTTTTACGGCATTTGTCAACTACTTTACCATTAACGCTTCATGTAGACGCATCGGAGTTGGCAATAGATGCAGCGTTACATCACATTAATAACGGTATCTTTGAACCAATGGCTTTTTTCTCTAAAAAAATTAGTACTACCGAATAAAAATATAGCACATATGACAGAGAGTTATTAGGTATACATGCAGCTATTATATATTTTTGATACACATTGAAGGGAACAAACTTTACAGTATACACGGATCACAAACCGCTAATCTTTGCTTTTACAAAAAAATTCTGAAAATGTAGTTTCGACATTTGGATTTTATAGGACAATTTACGACTGATATAGCCGGTACTGACAATGTGGCAGCAGATTATTTATCAAGATTATGTAAAATTGATACAAGTACAATTTCATTGAATAAAATCGCCAACGCACAAAAAACGGATGAAGAATTAATTAAAAAAATCAAATAAGCGTTTTTTAAACTTGCAGGAAATCCAAGTGGAAAAAGAAGTTATAGTTTGTGACGTCAACAACAACAAAATTAGACCATATATACGTAAATATTATAGAAAAAGTATATTTACGTCAATTTACTACTTCCTCATCCCGGAAAGAAAACTGCAGCAAAAATGGTATCGAAACGCTACGTGTGGCTTGGTTTAAAAAAGGACTGTCAATTATGGACTCAATGTTGTATAGCCTGTTAGAAATGTAAGGTGCGGAGACATACTAAGAGTAAGGTTCTAAATTATGAGACTAGAACCGAACATCAAATGTCTATGTTTACATGTTTACATAAAAACATAGAGATTATTGGAACCTTACCATCATTACAAGACTTTGGCTATGTAGTGACGATGATAGACCGGTTTCTGAAATGGCCGCAAGCAACGCTCGTTAAGGATATTACGGCGAAAACAGTGACTCAAGCTATTATCACCACTTTAATAGCTAGATTTGGTTTACCTAGTAGAATCACCACCGACAGAAGAAAACAATTCTATTCAACACTCTGTGAGAAAATGACAAAACTGCTTGGAATCTATCATGTAAAAACAACGGCCTATTATCCAGCTGCAAACGGAAAAATCGAACGTTTTCACCGTAACCTGAAGACGGCGATTAAATGTCATTTGATGGGAGATTGGACTACTAAGGTACCCATCGTTTTATTAGGTTTGAGTTCATACATCCTACTAGAGCACGATGTTAGAACGGCTGAAATTTTATATAACTCAGTTATAAGATTGCTTAGCAAATTTTTCATCGAGACTTCCAACACAAATGATGTGACAAATTTTGTTTTTAAAATTAAAGAAACTATAAAAAATCTCAGATCAACCGAACAGGAACATCATGCTAAATAACCTAAGTATTTTTGTACATAAAAAATCAAAGTTCACATGATTTTGTTAGACAAGATATGTTAAGGAAACCTTTGCAACCAGTGTACGATAGACCGATTCCTGTCATAGAAAAAGACAGACTAAAGCCTGCTTTCCTGTTGGCTGAGGAAGTTAAAATGCAAATGGAAAAATTAGGAGAACCCAATACATTAATTTCAACTAAAAACGTTCAGAATACTACTCCAAACTCTTACTCGAAAGCTGAAACAAGTTTAAATAACGAACAAACTATCAAAACAAGATCAGGAAGAAAGGTAACATGTAACCAAAAACTTAAAGATTAAGCTATGGGGGGAGTGTTCTGGTGTTGTAAAACGAGTGTTTAAAAAACGATGTTAAATTTTATTTAAATTTTATGTTTGAACAGATGTAAAAATTATTATTGGGTTGCATGGCAGTCGATAAAAAAAATATAAAAAAAGTCAGATATATTACGAATTGTAAAAATAAATAAATCATTCTAATTTACAAAGTGAATTTATTGAAATGGCTTAATACGTAAGGTAAAAATAATGATATCTACAACGTTTATCTACACCATTACTGTCGTGTTTTTGTCAACGTAACGTAAATATAATTTTACAAAAAGAAACACATGTAGGTTACTCTCGTCGAAAGTTTCATAGCATAACTTATACTCACATGCAACACTCGGCCGTGCGGCCTTGCGTCGCATTAATGTTCGTTAGTGCTATGCTGTACTTTTGACGGTTGTTACGTAAATTACTAATGATAAATCTATTTTTTTTAAATTGTGGCCAATAGTTTATCTTGAGCATACAACAATAAAGAAAAGAATCTTTCACTGTTTGACAATGCTAAGTAAAAATTACTTGAAAACTGTTTAAATCCTGTGTTCTAATAGATAGGATTACATCTCGTGGTTTGTAATCTTGTGATTGGACGATAGTTTCTATCATTTCGTTTACTTTTGTAAAGGGCTACATCAGGACAAAACAAAATTATGAATGTGAGTATAAAGGTCTACTTTGACTGATTTAGTATTTTTAGTTAGTTAGGCGACATCCTAAATGTGTTGTAATAATTGATACACAAAATACAATAACATTATAACTTATCTTTATTATCGTAGCATTTAAAATACAAAATATTAAAAAAGATGTATTTCCTGTACTTTATTCGGATATAAGTAATTTATGCTTTTTCATCTACTAATGTTACTGTTGTGTAAAATAACTGCTAATTGTTAATTTTAAGTAAGCTATGTTTATGTACATAATCAACAATGACTTCATACGCATCACATACTACAAAACATTTGAAAAAATGTTGTTTTATTAAAGCATTAATAAAAGTAAAAATGAAAACATGCATTTATAAGCATACGAATACACAAGTAGATCAACCAAATTTTCTTTTCGAACTTTGAAAGCGTTACTTTTATTTGAATTTATTATGTAAATATTAGACAAGTATAAGTGATAATTAAAACAAAAGTCAGTCTATAAAAAATTTAATATCTCGGTAAGAGTAAATTAACAGCAATAAAATACGGTTAATGCTCAGCATACAAAATTATACTACTGTACCGTTTCAAATGTACTACATTCAAATGAGCTCTCGTTGAGTTACTCGAGTATTTAATCTCTCTACAGATGATTGCTTTTGCAAAATTAAACATGAGTAGATAAGAAACATATTACTAGTTCAACATAACACTATTAATAATCCCCACAAAAAAGAGTGAAATCGATATACTTTCTTTAACGTGGCCGTAAACAATATAAGATTCCCCAAAACAAATTCTAACTCAGTTATTATTTGTTTACTAAATTCGTTTCTTAAAAATGATTCTATTATGTTATTGGGTAAGTTTTTCAATGTATAGTTACTACTTATAAATAAAACGTTTACAGAAGTTTTTGCCTCTGTTTCTATTAGCTTCTTTAATTAATGGAAATGAAGTTTCTGAAAGTGAAAGTAAGTAAAATTTTTTTTAAATATTTGCATAATTTTTAGATTTTTAGCAAATCTCAACCGAGCCGTGTACTTAACATTATTACAAATGTTACAAAATACAATTTTTAACAAGCACAAAGAACCAATAGTAGAATCATCATCTAGTTCAAATACAGCTACATCAAATGATTTGCTTAATAATATTAAACTGTCTAGTATTACAAGTTTATTTAGTAATACTGGAGATAATTCAATTAGTAACTTTTTAAAATTAATTAAAAGTGTTACGGTCCCACATGCAGTTTCGAATTCACCATCGTTGACTTCTTCAACTTTAGTTCCTACTGTATTTGCTAATGGACAAATAGGAATGACTCCTTTAGGAAAATCTGCAATGCAATATTCGACAAACATTAATAGCGCAACTTATTCAACTCTACCGATAGATCAAATAAATACTGGTTCAAATGCACACCCACTACCATATTCTAGTTTTAACAATAATTTAGGATCTTTATTTTCTGATAGTATAGGAACTGGACCATTAACAGTTAGTTACGGCTCTTTCGGAAATAATATTGACCATAATTTGTATAAAAAGTATGAAAATGGATTTGGTGGTGACTATAAGTTTGATAAGTACCAAGCAGCTGCATCTGCATCGCAATTTAATCCACATTACTCGCAACCGCCTTTTAATTTTCCGCAATATGGACAGCCTTTATGGAGTTTTAAAGGCCCAACAAATCTTTTATATCCACATATGTCATCTGACTCAAATAAGTTTACACGTGGTACTATTAACTTTACAAGAAATTCTGGTAAAAACTTTAAAATTGTTAAAAAACCTTTGACAAGGTACGCACCATTTTATCAGTCGTCTAAATATAAACCAACTAAGTTTCATAAAATTATAATAATAGTTATTTACATACTAAGTGCGGGAAAGTTATGTTCCCGAATGAACGAGTTGGCAGCACGAGCTTGCGAGTGCTGCCTTGAGTGAATTCGGGAACAATCTTCCCGCAAGAAGTTTGTACAATATTTTTTGTACGAATACTATTAAACTTGTTTAATTTATATTTTTATTCATGTATTAATTCCAAAACATAAATATGTATAAACAAAATTTATATGAGTATTAAATCAAATCACTATAAAAATGAAGTTTGAGAGTTGGCACGTTTTTTGTTTTGTCGATTTACGTACTTATTCAATTAAAACTTTTGTTGTAACGTGAATAGCGCGTGATTTCGGTTATATATTGTCATTAATTTAGGGGTTAAATAACTTAAATTATGAGCGATAGTGAAAATATTATGGATTGCACACCGCCGGAAGCACGATAGTGAGGCATTGGTAAATTTACTAGCAAAGAAATCTAAAGCAAGGTATGAATTGGCATACTTAAAATTTGTCAATTGAGCCCAAACAAAGAAAGTTTCCAATTTTACCGAAAATGTTTTATTAGCATATTTTCAAACGTATCCTAATAAAAAGTTTTTGTGGTCTACGTATTCGATGTTAAAAACGTGCTTAATTTTACACGACAACGTCAATATTTCGAATTATTCAAAATATCCAATAGCGGAACTTAAAATATAAACAGTATAAATGTTAACATTTGTAATTCAAGCAATCATCCGTGAAATAATTGTTCCATTTTATGTAATTATAATTATTCTAGTCCCTGTTGTTTTGTTGCAGATTATTAAACATTCCGTTTCCTTGTTCTTAACTTGTAAAATATTTAAATAAAAATTACGGAGTAGGTCAACAGATGAGAACAGCCAGATTACTGCTGCAATCAGGGTAGCCAGATACAAATGTTAAAATTCTCATTCAATTTATAGTAAAAAAATTCACCAATGTTAGGTTATGGTATTTCGATATCTACGAAAATAAGAATAATCGTCTAATATTATTACATTTATTTAAATACTTACATTTTGTGATTATATAGTAGCAAATTTGATAACAACGATCTACTAACACAAATATTTATCAATTACTTATCTTCAGTTTTCACACAAAACATATGTTTACCAAATGTTTACCAACCATAATTAATTGGTGTTGCCAACTTCATTAATCAAATGCACTAACCTTATTATTTAGAATATCAAATATTATTACAATTTCGCCACTTTATCTTAGTATTTTTGCGGGAAGTACACTCCAACAAATCATATTTTCTTATTTTTAATCTAGTTTTTAAATTAATACTGTAGAAATGCTAGTGTTTTTTTTCCATTTTCCCGCACGCTGTTTGACGTTTGAGTGCGGGAAATAAATGTCATTCGGGATTCAGATGTTCCTAATTATGCGTAGAAGGCGGTAAATGGCATCGAACAGTATATGAGTACAAAAACTAATTATATTAGTTTATTATTACATTGTTAAACGTAAATACTGTAATGTACTTGCAGTATTTACAATTTTAATGTTGTTTTTATTTAAATAATTATTTGTTGTTAATATTATTGATTATATAGTTTTTCAAAACGTTGTTGTTATCCAGTAGTCTTAACTATTTTTCTGGTTTACTTGTTAACTATTTGTATTTGTCGTTTTTAGATTACGCTATATGAACACTTTTTCATATATATTATTTTTTGAACCTCGATTGTTTATTCCTATTTCCACAATTTCTTTTTTAGGTTTTTAACAAATAACACAATTAAAGTCTGCTTTAATTTTTATTTTTGATTGCAATGTTTTAGACTTTTTTATAAATGCATACTGTGAGGTAATTCAAAGTAACCTACAATTTTTGACGGTTTTTATATTTTTGTTATTTGAATTTAGAAACAATATAGTAGAATACATATTTAAGTTTTTTTCATATGTAAAAATAGCATTTAAATAAAACCTATTGCAACATTTTGGCGCTATAAAATTTTTTTGTTAAAACACAATTATAATCCACCAACGAATGTAGTGTAAATAACTGTATTAGTGCAATTGCAAAAATTACCACCAGAAAGTGAGCTCATGAATCACGGGATGGCGTAGACCTCAACACTTCAATATGTAGCTAGAACGAAACAGTAATATAAGCTGTAGAAATATATAAGTATAATTGTGGCGACGTCTTCCTCACCATCGAGAAGGCGTTCAACAAGGTTTGGTATTGCGGTCTACTGTACTAGATGCACCATCTGGGCATCAACACTTTAATAGTCCAGCTTATCAGATTTTCAACGCCCGCGTTCCTCTAGGATCTGATTTATCTCCACTTGTATACAACATATTCACGACTGACGCCGACGTCTCAAAAATCTACGTACTACACTTTTTACGCCAACGACACCGTCTCAATTTCCGAGACAATTGGTATCACGACGAACATCGCCCCCACAAGCCGCCTTCAAATCAAAAGCAACGACGTCTCCTGGCTGAACGAGACCAAATACCTCGGCCTTACCCTAGACAAAAAACTACTCTGAAATTCTCACATCACCCAGAAGCCGGCCTCTTCCAATAACCTACTTGTAAAATTGTATTCGATGTTATGCCGCAACAGTCGCCTCAACATCGATAAAAAGCCCCTTATCTACAAGATGATCATCTGTTCTTGCATGACCTACACAGCGCAAGTAGAGTGTTACGCTGCTAAAACTTACACCTCTAAGATTCAGATTTTCCAAAACAAGCTTCTCAAAATGATCGCAAACGTTCTATGGTTTTTCCGAACAGACCGCCTTCATCAAGTTTTAGACATCCCAAAGATTCCAAATTTTGTCCACCAAATATGTCATCCATCCATTAAGCTTTGGAATGAAATGTTTAACCCAGCGGAAAAGTTTTAAACCAAAAAGGAAATTTGAAAGTGGAAAACCGATCCAACGGGGCTATTTAAGCAAAAAGGTTACCATTTAGGATTAAGCTATATAAATTGTAATATTCAAGTAGTAAATAAATATGTATAAAATCTAAAAGCTGGTATAATTGCAGACATACATCAGAAAGTATTTCCCAGTAGTAATTTTTACAATTGTACCAATATAGTTATTTACACTATATTCGTTGGAGGAATATAATTGTGTTTTATCAATACATTTTTTGAATTTCGTGGTTATTAAATCCAAGTGCCAACATACTGCAATTTCTATAGCACTAAAGTTTATGCGTGGGCTCATGAACCACGAGATGGCGTTGACCACAATACAAACATATTTGTAATATTAGTCAAAAATTACCTAAATATCCGTCAACATCAACGTATATTGAAGATACTTTAATTTTGGTTTAGATTGTGTATTGAAAACATACTCAGGTTTTTAAACGTACATACGTGTTATTTTTTAAAGCTTTACGCAGAATCGTTGGCATTCTAATCAACGTTGTTTCTTTTTTATTTTTATAAATACTTGAAAAATCACGTGACATATATGTCTGACAACCAACATTGTTTGGATTGGTATAGATTAAACCAGAAATTACTTTTTCTTTTCTATAAACTTAAAGCTGAAGCACTGGTCCCTAATCAGTGCTTTCAGCTCTAAGATACCGTTAAATTGATACGATAAGACTACGATTTAGACGCAGTTAACTCGATATTCGATTATCGATACGATGTATCCAGTAGTTATAGGTATATTTCTATGTAATGACTAATGGTTAGTAGCAGTAGTGTAATCACAAGCTCATCTATTATATGTGATAATCGCTTTAGGAGTGTACTGATAGCTAAATTTTGAGTCGAATCTTTGCAAATAATACTTGTTTTTTCTCTTCCTTTTTATCTTCTTTGTTATCAGTTGTTCAGTATGCTAATCAGGCAATAAACGAATTTAAAGTCGGTGATAACTGTGGATTGTTTTATTTCTTCACGTATAATTGGGATTGCTAGTTCTGCGAATTATTTCCTTTCTACAATCCTACTGACGACTATCTACGGCGCCAGGTAGCCAAAAGACGAATTGACTATCTACAAAATCATTTTTTTTACTTAAGAAATTGTGCGTTAAAATGAATCTAAAAGCTAATCTAAATAATAATATCCACACCGTTTATCAGTATCTTACTTCTGTTTTTAAGATTTTCACAAATTTCTATTCTGAGTTAATCCACCGTTTACCGCTGAGAACCGAGTAAAAACCTCGTTTATGTTGATTTTAATCAGGTATTTGGTTTATTACCATCTTTTGCATGTAGCAAAGTTAGCTTTGAAAGGTTTTCATAGAAACCGCGATATCATCGTTTTTCCAGCCGATAAAGGCAACGCTACTGTCATTTTGAACCAAACTAATTACGTTCTATTCTGTCAGAGAATAGCTACGCTCTTTTCACTAGTAATCTCACTTTGATTGACCGCGAGATAAGTAAAATCATCAGATCTTCTAATCTACTTTCTGAAACCATACGAAAATATACTCCCTCATCATCTAAGCCAACTCGTCTATACAAACTTTTTCAAGTCTACAAATTAGGTATACTTTTTATCGGTACTAATCTATCTTCTATTTAAAAGTTAGCCAAGTT
This sequence comes from Aquatica leii, assembly GCA_035610365.1. Taxonomy (NCBI): domain Eukaryota; kingdom Metazoa; phylum Arthropoda; class Insecta; order Coleoptera; family Lampyridae; genus Aquatica; species Aquatica leii. Next base: position 52,030,981 of record CM069433.1, read on the forward strand.
TTTGTTTAACATTCTTTCCGAATTAACTGTTAAAACTTCTTCTCACATCTTCAACTCTTATCAACTTTTAAAATTTAGAAAACTTGAAGTTTTTACCAAAGTTCCTACTAAAGAATTGTTTATGATCATCTAAACAATTCTGTCTTACCATGACAAATATTTGAGTTTGGTTCTTTGTATTAATAAGTGTTTATTGTCCAATTACTTTCAGTTTGATAACATTTTAATGGAATCCTTTAAAATGGTAACGTTGGAATCATCGATATTAAAACCTAAAGTTTGTTTTAGGCATGTTAATGATGCTTTGATCTCATAGTCGTCTTAAATTGTCTAGAATTTTTGATCATCTAAATAACCAATTCCCTGAAATAAAATTCACTATGGCATAGAAACCGTATTGAATTTTTGGTCTATTGCACTTTATTTGCCAACCCGAGAATCTATATTTGAAACCGTCATCTTACTAGATTTTTAGAAAAAAATAGTTATTTGAAACGGGATATTCAGGCAGTTATAAATCAACGTTCACATCCCCGTACCTCGAGTACTTAAAGACACTTCAGATTCTAATCCTGACATTTATAAGGTCACAGATCAGATTGGGAAACTTATTTACAAGAATAGTATTAAAGCCATATTCAATTTGACGGGTAAAATTTCTCAAATTTTTTCTTATTCCAAAGACACTTGTTCTACACGTTTGTCTCAAGGTGTATACCAAATTTTTGGTTTATGTGGTTTACTCTATATCGGCAAAATTGGTCGTTCCGTCACTCTAATGATATCAATTGTGACAACGGTTTTGAGCTATCCTCTTTTTGGCTCCCGGTTGTTAGTGGTTTATTAACGTACCTTTTTTTGAACAAAACCCAATCAGTCAAGCTCATCCCGCCGCGACAATACTTCTATAAATACGGAGTCAACTTTTTTTAAAATTCCTTACAAAAGTTGGCACAACGTTGGCAACTTCGGTTACAAGATCAACACGGTACAAATTTGGAAAACGTTATAATCTGGGTATAGACTTCATTCGGAGGAACATTTGTGACAAACAAGTATTTTAAAATGTCCTTTTTACTTAAAATTATACGTATCTGATAAGTTATAACTAAATAATGACGCAACCCTTTGTAAATTATCACAATGCATTAAATACAAGACTAAAACTAATTAATTAATTTTTTTTATTGAAAACGCATATTTTTGCTTTAACGCATCAATAGCAATAAGTTAAATATATGTGTTATACCATATAACGTTTAATATAGTAAACGGAATAAACTACAAATCCGCAATACCGAAATACAAAGTTAGTCGAGATATATGGCTGGATCAGCTTACTAATGTACACATCAGTTTTCAAATCTGGCCACAAGAACATGCTCACAGTTTTTTTAAAAAACCTGACAGGTAAGCCTATATTTAGAGCATTTATATCTAAAAATCGTTTTGTAATATTACTAAAGTGCATACAATTTGATGATTCTACAATTCGCAAAGAGAGAAAAAAACTGACCGTACTGCTGCAATCTCTCAAATATTGAATGCCTTTATTAGTTTTTTTAAACATGTGACTAGATGAAACAGTGGTTACTTTTTGAGGAAAGTGCGGTTTTCGAATGTATATGCAAAAAAAATGTAAAATACGTCATCAAAATATAATGCATGGTTGACTCAAGTAGTTCATACATTTTCAATGCTTATATTTATACTGAAAATGACAGCGATATTATACCACTGCAGATAACTGGTTTTCATCTCTGGAACTAGTAAAAGTATTAAAAAAAAGATCTTTATTATTTGGATACTATCAAGAAAAGTAATATAATTATACCACCAAAGTTTAAGTCTGCTAAATCCAGACCAGTAGGCCAAATATCTACGGATTTGTAAACAATATTCCTGTAACACTCTAGTTTGTTGTTCCACAAAAGAATTGAGTAGTTGTACTTATACGTCTATGCCATACACTATTAAAAGAAATCCGGATAAGACGAAGCCAAAAACCTTCTATTATTATAACAACACAAAAAGTGATGTTGACCTTCTGGACTTGAAGTATACTCTGCAATCGTTCAATAATACTAAGAGATGGCCACTTTTTGTTCTACTCCTTTGTGAACAATATGTGTGTCAACAGTTTTGTACAATACTTGTGTTGTTGTCAAAATTCTGATATAAAACGATTACATTTTATTAAAAGTTTAGTCTATTCTTTGGTATATCGCAGAAAACGGCTCAGTATTCTTAATCTTCTCAGAAATATCAGGGCACTGATACAGCAAACATTACCGAAAGAAAAAAATGCTGTTGCTGGAGGTGATAAAGCCACAAGCTTAAGAAAAGGAAAACTTGTTTCAAGTGTTCATTCTCAAAAGAAAAAAAATTCTTATAAGTGTTTCAAGTATAAGTATTCAATATGCTCAGAGTAGAGTAGAGTCGAGTAGGGTAGAGTTTGTAAGTGATTTACATCATTTTCTTAGTTTTGTTTCTAACAAATTTCAGTTATTAATAATGATTTTGATTTTATTGTCTAAAAAAACATAAAAAAAGATTAGTAACAGATAATAAACCCTATCAAGTATGTGCAAAGACATAAGGTCTCTCAGACCGGATGTTTCTATTTTTTTCTCAAATTTAATAATTTGAATAATTAATTTTTTTAGTTAAATAATAACTTAATACATTATGTAATATGTTAATATGTTAAGAAATATTTAAAACATATATTATAGACAAGAAAAGATACATGCAAATTGAGAAACGGTTGTATGACATTAATATTGTGAATAAACCATATGTTCAATTTTTTACATAATGAAAGAAACGTAAAATGTATGCATTACAATTAAAAATTTCTAATTAATTAATTACCAATAAATAAAAAATTGTAAACATTTTATGCGTTATTTTTACTTCTATATATATAAATTTAAGGTTATCAAATATATTTAAAAAGCGTTTATATCGCCTAATTTTTTTAATAATCATAATTTTGTTATTTAAAATTTATTTACATTACAGTAATTATTAGAAGTTTACTGAAATAAAATAACACCTATTAGATTTCATTCATAAAATCGTCATTCGTGCTATAGAAATAATATATTTAATATTTTCAATTTGTAAATAAATGCTTTTTATTAAATAAATAAATAATGTTAGAGATTGTTCATAATAAAGATATACAATACTATGAATTAACTTGTGCTAATTTTTTGTGAAGTGTGATCTAATTTGCTTGACATTACAATTCATCTTACAATTAGTGGATATTATAACATCAGAATCTGGTTTCAATTAATGTACGGCTTCGGTGTAACTTAATAAGTCTAATGTAATCCGATTGCAAAACTACTTTTTATGAATCTTTCAAATTACATCTTTTAAAGTGCTGCATTTACCTTGGAATAGTAAAAGTCAAATGTATACTACATAGTTTTTTGATAGGTTAATTTTTAATTGAAAAATACATTACTCAGTCTAAAAAACATGACTTTGCTGAAACCGAAACATCTATTTTAGTTTTCATTCAAACCAAATAAAAAAAAAATTCTTATACATATTTACGTAAAAAACTATTCTATTGTTATAAGCAAAATGATTTGCACAAATAACAAATTAATACGTAGATAAGTTCAGTAGCTATTTAGAAAATTGTTACGTTGCATCGTAATAAATCCTTGTAAATTTACGTTATTCAATTTTTTTGGATAGATACATTAAAACAGACAGAACAGAGTAGTTTTATTATGTTGCTAAATGTTACGTAATAAGTAGTATTGTTCTAATATGATCTTTAAAATTGTATATCCGTTATTTGTTATATAGTCCCCATGTATGGTGTACGTACATTGTCGGTTTATTATTTATTCTAAATTATGATATAGAAAACTAAATTATATTTATTTTTTTTTAACTTTATTGTTGTTTTCTTTAAATCTGTAATTATTTTGTGGCAGATGGGCTGTTTAAAAACCTTAATCGTCCTGAGTAGGTAATTCATTTTCTACAAATAATTTCGTTTTTGTTTTGGACCAAATAAAAAAAATACATGTTCCAATTATTACAAAATTGCTAATTCTGTAATTCTACGTTTTGATAAATAAAAGTCTTGTTCAATTTTTGTTTAAGCAAAATAGCTTTGTACAGTCTTCGTATACAACCTAGCTTTTATTAATGGTAAACTATATACTATTAGGTATTTAGGAGTCTGCCAAATAGTGATTTAATCAAATGTTTCTAAGAACATTATTTAAAGTTTATGATCTCACAGTTATAAAGATTGGTTTAAAAACGTCATTGTCAAAAATACATGTTTATGCTCAAATACAAAAAATAATAGGAAAATTATGCAACAAAGTAAAACTTCGAAATAGAACAAAAAATGCGTAAATATAGAACATTTATTTCTTAAAAATAAACATCGTAGAATGTTACAGTTTATAGGGAGCCAGAGGTTCTAAAAATAAGAAGAGTAAGACCTGGATCAAGAAACACACAAAATGTAGCAATCACAGGCTAGAACACTTCTTGCAATTAAATTTTTCAAATGGAGAGAGAGTAGAGTAGAAGAGAGAATTTCGGTCACACAATGCTACCGTTGTTGGTCTTATAGACAAGTAGCTTTACAATGCAAAAATGAAGTCGACAAATCTAACCGCTGCTATAAATGTGGGAGAGAAAAGTATATAACAAATTAGTGCAAAGATGAAGGAGATAAATGTCCCCATCTGTAACCAAATTGGCCACAAAATGGGCAACCTAAAATAAAAGGTCTCTAGAGAGACAAAAAACTAATGTTGCCTAAAACGCCGTTCAAAGAGCAAGAATTGACATTCTACGACGCAAAAGCAAAAGATATTGAAAACCCACCAGAACTGTCAAACAACAAAAAAGACATGGAATACAAACACATAATGCAAATATTTCAAATCAAAATAATCCAAATTAATCTAAATAGAGGACAAACTGCACAAGATCTGCTAATTCCTTTTTCAAATAAATGAACATAGACGTGTCTATCATTTCTGAACCTAAATTAAATCAAAAACAAACAAACAAGTGACAGACTTGGACAAAGATTCAGCCATACTAATAATCAAACTCAACTGCGAGATAGTTGACAAGGGAGCAGCATCAAAATAGAAATATAAAACTTTACTATTCTAAGCTGCTATGTAAAACCTAATTGCGAAGCTAAAAGATTCGAAAGCTACTTACTATCTCTAATGAATATAATATAAAATCAGGAAAAAAAGCAAAACATTCTTGCAAGTTGGATAGTAACACACAATCTGTTTGTATACAACAGAGAATCGACCCCTACATATAGCTGTCATGATAAAAAATCTGTAATTGACATAACTCTTGCGCCAGCGGTATAACTATCTAATGTCCACGACTGGAAAGTTTTAAATGATGAAACAATTGGAAACAAAGTCAAACAGTGTCTTCACTGGAATCACACAAGATAAATCTGCAGGTATGCAGAAAAGATTTGAAATTAGCAATTAAAAAATACAAAGAGAAAAAATGGAAGAGTTATGCAATAAAGTTGAAGACATAGGAATATGCAGACTTGTAACAAATAAGGACATAATTACACAACAAATCGTAAAGCTGTTCCTTAAATGTAAACTTAACACATGGTATAGAATAGTAGATAAGACAGTTATTTCCCCACTCAGCATAGAAGACTTTCACATTGCCGTCAATAGAATGAAAACCAACTCAGACCCCGGTCTAGAAAATATTCTGCTAAAAATTCTTAAGCTAGTAGTAGAAATATCTCCTAAAACAGTACTAAGTATAATAAATCAATACATAAAGGAGGAATCATTTCCAGAAAGATTGCAAAAGTGATTTTATTCTTAAAGGTCAAGTACAACAGCGTTACTGGATATAAACCAATCTGTCTGCTAGACACTTTTGAAAAACTGCAACTAATTTTACTACGACTGAAAAAAGAGTTGCATAAAAAAAATCAGATCAGATAATCAGTTAGGTTTTAGAGATGGTAAATCAACAAAAGACGCAATCGCTATCGTGGTTAACACAACGAAGACTGAAGTAGCTAAACCTTTTAATACAAGAAAGCTGGTAGCTTTTATAACAGTAGATGTACGAAACGCTTTCAATATAGCAAACAAGCAATAGATTAGGCAAAAACTAGTGGAAAATAGTTTATCTCCCTATCTCGTCAACATTCTGTTCAGCTACCTAGAGAACAGATATATAAAAGTGCTAGGAGAACTGCAACTAATGTCAATGGAAACCCCGCAAGGATCTGTGCTAAGCTCAATTCTTTAAGATATCATTTACGATGGTGTTCTGAGGATAAAAGTTCTATACGGCATCAAGCTGACTGCTTTCGCTGATGACCTTGCAGTTCTAGAATGTGCAAGCAACGATAACAACTTAAGAAAAGATGTCAATGCAACGCTAGAAAAAATAAGCGAATGGACGGAACGGGCACATCTTAACTTAGCGCTAGAAAACACTGAGGCTATTCTTCTTATCGGCAAGAAAAGGATAAACTCCAAAATAATAAAATTTAAAATAAACAATAAGGTGGTACTGTTACCATCAGCAAATTTAAAGTAGTTAAGAATAATTTTGAACAAAAATCTGAAATTTAGAAAGCACATAGAATCTGCTAGCAATAAAGCTCTGACATGCATAAATAATTTATTACAAATTATACCTAACACAAACGGAAGAGGAGAGGCAAATGCCAATGTAATCGATTCAATATTGCTTTTCGGAGCATTTGTCTGGAGTGCCTCTTTACTAGATAAAAAAACTGTTAGGAAAACCACAACGGATTCTAACCATTAGAACTTCAACATACCCAATGATAAGTAGAGAAACAGTTGAAATGCTTGCAAGAAGAATTCCCATTAACATATTGGCAGAGGAAAGAGCCTTCTTTAAAAGAAAACCAAACGCAAGCAGAATCTATGGAGAGTCGAGGCTGAAATCGCCAAATTGACACTTTCCTGGAGCAATTGGCTATTAAAACTTTTATAGACGGTCTCCAAGACAGCAGAACTCAGCAAACTCTACAGTTAGCTCGACCTAAGACATTGTATGACGCTTGAACGCACGTTTTAGGGTTTGAAGCAGCAAACCAGGGATCGCACCAAGACAGCTATAAGCTTCGTTGTGCTGCAAAAGTATCCGCGCAAAAGAGAACTGACGACTTTAAACTTCAGTGAAATAGACCACGTACGACGAAGATCAATGAAAAGAATGTTTAATTGCTAATTGACACCGCAGCGACAAGGACCATCATTAATCCTTAGATGTAATTGGAAAATCAGTAGACCAGTAACAGTACAGCTTTGAACGGCGACGGGCAAATAAATACCTACTTATTGACAAGTAAAAATTACTATTGGTTTGGAAAATGAAGTACTTGCCCATCAAGTATAGGTAGCCCACATCATGGAAGAAGTTCTCCAGGGAATAAACGGTACAAAAAGATATGGGTTTCATTTGGATATAAAAAACGATGTCCTGAATATCGACAGTAAAAAAAATCTTTTTATTTGTTAGAGAAACCTGCAGAAGGATGGGCCCACAACATCTATAAGGCATTTTTACTCCCAAGTGTCAAAATCTCAGACAAGATCTGCTGGATATAGTTAAAGTATTGATTCAGTAGTATCAAGATGCGTTTGCGTTGAAAAATGATTCCAAAGTAAGAACTAACATAGTTAAGCATAAAATTAATACAGGAGACACTCGGCCGATACAAAAATTTCTACGCCGACGATAAAAAACAACTACCTTTTTCTGAGAATTAACGATACTTTAGAAAACACAGCAGTGGTTTTCTACGTTGGCGGTTACTGCTAGTTAGGGTTGAAATATAAGGACCATGAAAAGACTGCTTTTACGATTGGAACTAGTTTGTTGCAGTTTCTTGTGATGCCCTTTGTTACAAGCTTTAGGTGTTTCACGAACCTGCACGGCCAGCTCTCAATGGTCGGAGAGAGGGGGGTTCATAGATACATATAGATAATTAAGGGCGCCAGAGCTTCTCCCAAAAGCGACGTCTGTCACGTTGTCACGAAAGAGAAACATATAAAAAAAACACTTACCAAACAATACAGGAATCTTCGCAGGTGCAAAAGGAAGTACTTCCCCCCGACACGTAACCTGTAATTTATCTGAATACCAATTCGTGTCAATCTAATATCTCACGAAATCCAAATCTAGAAAGTCATTACTTAAATTTAAAAAGTATACATATTACACAACCCGAAAGTCGGATGCTGATAATACCCCTTTACGTTGATTTAATTAGTTACAACCATAAACTGTATGAAGAAGAAATTAGTATCGTCCATCCAAATCTTTGTCAAGGTTCATTCACTCGTACATCGATATCGAATACTGTCGCAATCTTTGACCGAGAAACTCCACCAGATACTCAATTTCGCAGCGAGAAATCGCCTTACGCTGAAGGTCGTAGACGGCAACGTGTTCACGTATTTAGTGGTCGTTGGCGATAGCCATTTTTCGATAACGTACCAGATGTTAAATGAATGAATGTAAAATAAAATAAAATGGCTGTTAGAAGGAAAACAGAATTACGATCGAAATTGTTACTAAAACGGCAATCGCTTACCCTGTAACGCGTTGAAGCAATCAGATCCTTTTCTTAATTAGAATTCGTTTTCTAGATGATAAGATACATATATAAGATAGTTATTCCAGCGTACAGACCATTTTATAACATGCCCGTGTCATGACTTTTCATCAAATAAATCCCGCCGAGAAACGAACCTTAGAGGGCGTAAACCCGAATCTACTTTTACGTTGAAAATCCATAGGCGTGCGCCAGGGAAAGTTCGTTCGTAACAACATAGGCGTGTATAAATAAAATTCGACCGTAACACCTTCGGCATATATAACACTCCTGCGACGTTAAAACGTTTAATGGAAGCCAACTTGCGCCGACGGTCTTAGAAAACGTGCTTGGTTTATCTAAACGACGTGAACGTAGCTGGAAGGTGGTTTGAAGAACATTTGAACATTTAAAAAACGTGTTCCAATGACTACGTGGGGCAAATTTTAATCTGAACTCAAAAAAGTGCTACGTATTTAAGAAAGAAACAATACTTTTCTTGTTGTATCTAGAAATGGAGTAAGGGCTGACACTGTCAAAGTTCGAGCAGTGCAAGCATGATTAAAACCGATTGACAAACATTAGGTTCAAAGTTTCTTTGACTTGTACACCTATTATAGACGATTTGTATCAAAATTTGCCAGTAGTGCCAATTCTTTGACTACACTGACCCAAGGAAGTGCAGAATTTAAATCGAATGAAAAACAATGAAAAATTTGTTTTAGACACCGGCGCAAGTAATTTGGCCATAGATGCAGTACTTTATAGATGCAAGATGGACAAGGAAAAGTCATTGCGTGTTTTATTCAAGTTTTGTACAGGCCAGAAACGAATTGTTGCGTGACTAGGAAACTCATAAATCATTTCTACAAATATTTGTAGGGATGATAAAATTTATTAAAAAAAAAGTCTTAAAACTACGTAATGTCTGACGTTTTGTTTTTTATCTGGTCACCAAAAAGTACTCACGTGCAAAACCGTCATATGAAAACATGTGGCGAGCATTATGGAATGTCAAGAGAGAAATTGAGTTTCATAACATTAAGAAATTGGCAGTACCCAAACTTAGTTGTAATGTAGATCAACTGGATTCGAAACCAGTTAGAAATATGAATGTTGAAGATCGTCTTCCGAGGAACAGACGTTCAAGTGTTGGTCTGCAGTTACCATCTAAGTAAAACATCAGGTCAGAAAAAATTTACGTTGTCAAAATGTCAAAATAAAGTCGCCGTGGTGTAGTGGGCCAAGCGCTTAAAGCTCGCTTACTAAGCTGACGTAACCGGAGCTCAAATCGCGGTAACGTCTAGAATTAACATATAACGTCTTGGTAAGCTTTCTCTTTGCAGGTCTGGCAAACTAGCAAGATGTATTTATGTCAAACACATCTTTCTAACATTTTGTCGTTTAAACTCGGGATTAAACTGGAGGTCCCGTGCATTTGTAGAAATACAAATGCATGCGAGTGAGATAATCGGAAAATTGCGACAGCGGTGTATAAACCGAATAACATATAAATTGTCAAAATAGAAAGAATTGCCGTTAACGCAAAGACCCTTTCTAGACAAAAGTATTTGGAAACTTTGGAACGTTGATCGAAAAGAATAGTATATTCTGGATTCCAATAACGGAAAAATATAAAAAAAGTATTCGGAGGAAGTTGGAGTTAGTTTTTGAATTGAATCGGAAACGTTAAGGAAACTTCGGTTAAAATAAACAAAGTGTTTACTGATTGTGCTAAGATAAATAAAAGTGCATCAAGTGAAAATAAATGCCAGTGTAGAAAAACTAATATTTCGGACAGTAAATACCAATTGTAACGTTAGTGATATATAAATTACTTGTAAAAGGTTTTTTTGTACTTAGCGTTTATAATTACTTAATTGTGACACCGAAAACAGTTTCACAATGTAGCTCATTGTGACACAGCTTTTAATAAAATTTTTGTTCTCATAAGTGGTAGCATTGAATTTTTTACACAGATGGAATGATGTCAAAATCACAAATATCATTTGTCAATGCGGTTAAACATATTAAAAATAAGAAAGAATACAGAGTTATTAGTATTCATCGGGTTAGAAGTTTTGAGTTTTACTGAAATGATTTGAAATAAACTAAATACTGTCAATTAAATAACAATTACAACCCTTTACTATTAACTTTGTAAAATTAAAATATTAGTAATAAAGAAAATTTAACGTAAAGGTGAGAAACAAACGAAATACAATACATAATAACTCATAAAAATATTTAGTTTTCTTTTGCAGCTGTACCAATCTGACAATTGTTGTATACATTAACAGTAACACTGCACGTATCTTGCGCATAAATTTTTAAACTAGGTAGGTTCTGTGTAATGACATCATGCTTATAATTCAAATCTTGTTGAACCTGCACATTTACTTATGGAGAGGTTACATCGTTTTCTACTCCAAAATTAGGGATCGGTACACTAGTAGAAGTACTCGGCTGAGGTGAATTAACAGATTTGAACATCCGCCCTATTTCAATTTTTCTTTTTAGGGACGTTTCAATATATCCTTCTGCTACCGCAGAAGATTTCCAACCTCCATGATTTTTAATTGTCACCAAGTCTTCACCTTCATTGGCTAAGTGCGATGTGCTTGATCGTCTAAAACAGTGTCCGGTATAACATTAGTTTGAGTTTGAGATAGGACGCTATAGTTTTTGGAACTTGCCCTATTTTATTAATACCACTTGGACTTGATAAGCAACGTCTATTATGGTATGTTAAAAAAAATGTGGTAGCAGTTACAGGTCTTAGATTTAAATATGTTTGTATTACATGAATCCACTGTAACTCGCTAATTACAAACATTCTTGGTGAATGGTTTTTTGTTTTAGAAATATTAACAATGATGATTTCGTCTCTAAACTTCACATCATCAATAGTCATGTTTAACAGTTCGTCTCTACGGCATGCACCAACATATCCAATTATCAACATAACCTAAAAATGTATACTAGTACACAAAAGATTTTACATATGAGAACTAGAATCACCTTAATTGCCAAATAATGCAAGTCATCTGCTTCTTGTATGAAACGATCTATTTCCAAACTTTGCAAAATATTAGATTTTTTAGGTTGATAACCTATTGACTGTTGTTTTAGGAATCCTTGCAACCAGCGCTGCCAGATTTGTTTTGGATCAAGACGCCAACATTACAACAAAAAGTAGCCAAAAATAGCCAACTTTGCTTACACCGTGAGTGGGTGTATAAACTTTTAGTTTGTAAAGAAGTCCTTAGATGGCAACTGTGTATTAACGTCTATTTGAGGCCAAATCTTAGAGATTTTCTTAAAACAAAACCTAAAAACAGTAAATATAGGTTTTAATTCTACTTAAATTCCAATCTAATCTATTCCGAGAATATTCAGCGTTACTTATTTTTTTTAGAAATACGTAATTATTTGAAAATATACATTTTAAAATCAATGTCTTTTTATTTCTTAAGTCAGTGCGCATGATGAAACACAAAGCTTAAAAGTTTTGATGTAGCAGCTTAATAGCAGCCACTTTAGAAGCTTGTGAAGTTTTGACTAAAACTAATACAAATGAGGCATTACTGTTGAGGTTAGATCAACTCAGTGACATATGCAGACATTAACCGGGGTGTCAAAACAACAAATTACCAGAGAAAATTCCTAAATTATTATAGTCCAACCTATTGTTTTAGCTTTAATACTTATGAAAAGTCATAAGAATGACGCCGCAAAAAGTTAGAAATAGCCAAAGTTTTTTGCAGTGCGCCAATTCAAAATTTTGAACGCCAAGCTGGTCTCAATAGTAGCCAATTTGGCAAAAAGTGGCCAAATCTGGCAGCGCTGCTTGCAACCTCAAAAACTTTGAGATATCTACGTTTTTATATAAATTTAAGCGTGCACGTAACAAGCTATAAGACGCCCATAATGTGGAAGATTTCTTCGTTTTTCTAATTTGATCGTAATAAGCAAGTAATACACTTTCCCGAATAGCTTTAACACACATTTTCAGTCACCATGAATCGAACGTGTTATATTCTTTATCATAAATTGATTTTGATTTTGCTGGAAAAAGTTTATTAACAGCATCAGCAGCTGCTGCTCTAATTTCTGGAGGTTTGCACAAAATATTTTCCTGTTCCATATTTTGAATTAATTTGTAAGTTAAAGTTTTAATAGTGTTAAAGAATTTTATTAAAAACAAAACTTGTTTAAAACAAAAGCAGTTAAATTTTTAGATTTGTCACATACTATAGTTATTAAAAGTCCCTACATGTCAAAAAGACAGATTTCTACAAAGAATTTCATATATTTAAATGAAAAGTAGAAAAAAATATATGTATAACAAGTTTAATAAGAGGAATTGTAGCACTTGTTCCATTGGAGCACTCCTCGCTGCGCTCGTCGTGCTCCAAACTCACTCGATGCTACAATAAGCCGTCTTATTAAACTTGTATAATAATATACTATTTTTAAATACAGTTGCATTTTATTAGTGTCGGTAGTATTAGTATTACATCACTTGCTTGCAGGTATACACCTTTTGCTTTGCAGTTTTTTTCTCTAAGTGTAGATAAGCAACCTATTTCCGAGCCTATTTTGAATATTTTTAATTATTGCTTTCGTTAGATATCTTGCTAGTTTTAGCATTTATGACAGTACTTGGCTCTTATAATATCGTGACAAACGAAAGTTTGAATTTTTATTTGCACATTCAAACAGCGGTCACGCGAAACTATAAAAAGTTTTCATTTGCTATTAAGATTCGTTACCACAAGAATTTGTTTGTATAATTTTGTCATATGCGCTATTACTTAAATAAGCAATTTTTAGCAAACAAATAATACTAAAAAAATTAGTAACAAATAAAGTAAAATTTTGCATTAGTTGTGTAAGAAACAATAATGATACATGAATAAAAAATGCGCCATGTGTTGATCTAATCGTAGAATAATCAACATTTTTCCAATTTTTCATTTCTAGAAAATTAATCGTTTTACAAATAAGCTGTACTAAAACAACATAATAAGTTAAAATGAAGTAGCAATAAAGCACTACTAATAAGAATATAACATTTATCAATAAAAATATACATTAATATATAACTACGATTAATTTAAAAGTCGGTTAAATAATTATAGATGAATAACTTTAATAATAATGGTATCCATGACATTAAGGTAGATAGTATCGCAAATGGATTAATAATGATTTATCCTTGAATTGTATTTAAATATTCACGCCAGAAACGGATCAGTACCAAAGATGGCAAATTGATAAAAAAACGTGTTCATGCAGTTAAGCGTTTATTGCAAGTGGAATTAATTTAGAAAAATTAATTCTTGTTTTAGTTTGTTTCTGTTTTTTGGGGAACACGTTTAAATTAAATTTATGTATTATTATAATATTAAATTAAATTAATTATAAATGTACTTTATTTTTGTAGTATAACGCCTAAACATAAAATTTGTAATAATATAAGCTTTTTATGTATGTACTATTTTGATTTTTACTTTTCAATAAATAGAGTTTTCAGATAAAAGAAAATAATGAAACACTTGGGCTGGAAGCAGTCGTATTAAATGCTTGTGTATTTTGAAATACTAAACGTTTCTCGTAACTTCGTTAGTGAACGATTCCCTGGAGCAGCATCATTTGTAGTCATTTTCTATAAAGCGGGTAGACCAAAATAATCGCATTACGTATAAACCGCCTTAAACTTTTTTATTATAATTATATTATTTACGTTGGCACGTTCTTAATCTTTAACCTGCCAAGGTTCTTTTCAGACAGGAACTGTAATTAAGTATCAATTTTGCACTTAAAATTTACGATATTTCCACACTGAAAATCTGTTTAATTACTAATAGACAATTTATAACTGTTATGCAAGTTAGAATAAATGCATTACAATTAATAATCTTTATCATTAACTATATGAATGGTATCGAAAACTTCATTAAGAGCTTCAGCATTTAGATTTATGGCATGTAATAAATTCTTAATATCAAATTAGAAACGCTTTAGGAATTATAACTATGACGGCAATTGACAAATTAAATTAATAATAGTGTTATAATATCAGGTTTTTTTCTGATCTATAATAAATGATAAGATTTACAGTTGATCTCCGTTGAGAGATGTATTACAATTCAAATGGTGGCACCAACTCAAATCATACTAGAATTACGTTTTCACGTCACGTTCTTCAAATTCATTTATTACATAAAACCCCAGTTGACAAAATTTGTATCTTTTTCGATCAATCATTTTATCGTTTGAGGTGTTACATTAAGCCACAAATCATTTCTTGTGTAATTACTTTGGTTTTTAACTCAGTTAAACATTATCTTGGTTTTATGAATTATTTTAGTTTTTCTCCGAAAAAAAACGATTTGAAGAAACTATTTTTATCAATTGTTAACAAATAATTGTAAAAGATTCTATAATTGCAAATGTGTCCTAAGTGTAGTTTCATTAAATCTTAATTTTGAATGTGTAACACTTCCACTATTTATCTATATTTATGTTTAATAGTTTAGTAACCCATTTTTTTCAGCATCAACTCCTAGTTTCTATATACAACTTAAACTGAGAGTTAAAATAAATTTAAAGATCGTGTGCATCAATGTACGTTAAACTAATGTTAGCTATCAATATTTGAACTCGTGTTATAGTAGTAAATCTAAATAGCCTTATTTTTTAAATGTAATTTAAGTAAATCTAAAACAAAAATTCAACAGTTGTAATACACATATTTTAGATAAAATAAAGGAACTACATATATAATCTAATTCGGTTAAATGTATATACTATTGTTCACTTTAATTACCTTTCTTAATTACTTTTTTCAGTGCTTTGTAAATTACAAAATGTTTCTTTTGAATAAAATTGCTTGAGAGTTTTGTATAATTTTATATTAGTTAACACTTTATAACAGTACGAAATAATAAATAAGCAAAACAATGGATTTATTATAGTTTTCATACACAGATGCATTTTTATGCAATATATATGACATATACAGTTGCGAGGTGTTATACACGTAAACGTTAGCACAGATGTAGATTACATAATTTCTTTTCTTGCAATTTATAGTATTTAAATATTTATCTAAAATGCATTTATTTAACTAACCTTATTAAAGCAAGGATAGGCTTTGAACTCGGTGCTGAAATATTTTTGTTAAACGTGATCTATAACACAGAAAAACAATTTGCGCGCCATCTCAGTAACAAAAATTTGTATGAACCAATGACTATCAAATTTAAAAAACATCATTCAAACAGTCACATTAAAAGAAGTACAGAGCATCTTCAAAATCTAAAGATTTCAAAGCTTGTACTGCCAATGTAAAGCAAAGAAATCGATTGACCGACTTAGCACTTACATTTATATTGCCCTATTTCTTTTGAAAGAAAGGAAGTGATATTACAATTAACGCGTGTCAATATATTTTTTTAAATTTCTTACCGATTGTTTTTTTAAAGTACAGTAGAAAGTACCAAATAAATAGTTTTTTGTTTAATTTTTGCGCTTATAATAAATATTTAATTTATTTTTATGCAAAAGTTACATTTTAACAAACAAAACTGATTGTGTAACGTGTATATTAACTTTTTAATAATAATTTAATTTGATTTTGTTATTACACACATCATACAAAAATATACATGTATTTGATGTGATGAATCAAAGGTAGAAACGTATGCAATTGGTTTTTGTTGAACACAACTAAAATTTTATTCTAATTAGTTCTATGCCGAAAAACTGTGTTTTAATTCACTTGATTTTGTAGAGACACGACTATGTTGTAATTAATAATTTAGTCATTAACTGTAAAAAATTTAAATATCATAGTATAGATGGGTTAGTATAGTGTGATTTTAAAAGCATAAAAACAGTTTGAATTTACCGCTCAAATAAATATTACTAACTTATTTTTAACAGGTACAATTTATATAATAATGTTTTTTATTATAACATATTTGAATAAAAATAATTAAATTTTTTTTTAAATCAGCAAGATCAGTTAAAACAACGAGACGAAAAGTGTAAATTACCGTCGCCAATCATTTACAATCACGGCTCATTTTAACATTTAATATCAAAAAACAGACTTACAAACAAGTAGTTGTACTTTTTTCTTTATTTGTGTCAAGAAATTATTTTAACATCATGTACTTTATTTTAAGTACGAATCGATTTTGAAACCATTACAACTTAAATTTAAGCACAAAATTATTGAACTACAGTTTATTACTTACGTAATTAATTGACATTAATAGCAACTGAGCAAAGAGTTAGTATTTATGTAACTTTTACAAACTTAAAACATACAAAAAAGAAATTAGAAAAAAAGGAAATCGAAAAAAACGTATTAAACTATTAAAACAAACAGAAAAGATTAATAGAAACTAAATTTATAATATCAAAACTGCAGCACTTTTTGTATCTGCAACTTGAGAAAGTTGACTTTTTCAGTTGTTTTTTTACCAAAATAATTCCTGTAAGTGTCGTTTCGGCCAGTAGTGTTACAAATAAAAATTTATTTGACAATATTTTTTAAGGGCTGTTAAATTTCAATGCAACTAACGACTGTGATGCAAAGTCTAAATTACATCATAAAATTTTAGAGTTCACATTTGGGTTTTATCAACTGTGTTATGTAATTTGTAAACGCTTCTTTATATACATGATAAGTTGAGAACGAATTAAAATTTTAAGTAGTGAAAAGTTCTTCTGTAATAAAAACTTAATAATAAATTGTGGATAGTCTTATTGATTAACTGTTATTGATTAACTGAAGCTATGAAAAAAAGTTATTAATTGAAGATAACCTAATATTTACAAAACTATGTCAAATTGCAAGAGCCATGGAGCTAGCCGAGGGTCAAGCGACATCCATAGGTCCAGAGTCGGTCAATAAGATGTCATTTGGAAAATTTGGGAAAAAACCAGTAAACCAGTCGAGTCAATCAAAGCCGTGGGGTCACAAAAAGTCGAATAAAATCTTAAGTCGGTCGTCAATAAATCGTTCAGTCCGGCCATAAATTAGAACTGTTACGCTTGTGGCAAAGCCAAAGCATCAATGTGCAAAAGTCTAGTCAACTACGCCAAAGAAGATAAATGCAAGGATGACAACGATAGTCAAGCAATAAAGCGATGAATTATTGAGACTTTGTTTCATTCGATTGCGAATGTCTTTGACAAGAGGAACATTTTAGAATGCAGTAAGCTTTCCTGTGGAATTTCTCTTGTAAATGCAATTAACTATTAACTAAAACTTGTTTATAATATCGAAAAGTATTTTAACTAAAATGTATTTCTGTGAAACGTTTAATATATTGATCGATGCAACTTTAAAGAAAATACGAGCAAGTTGCATCAGAGCTGCGGATGCCACAAACAAAACGTTACTAAGAAGTAATACTACCAACCCAAAGTAATGCTGATGCTTAGCAAAAAACGATTTTTAATAGTCATGGTATCTACAACACTTAAAAAATTCTCAATAATTATTTTTATATCAAATAATTTGCGCTTATACATAACATTAAAATATGTTGTTTTGTAATTTAAACTTTATCAATTACTATTTGTACTCTTTAATTTTTATTATTTTACTATAACAAAAACACCAAATTTAAACTCGACATTAACAATTAAAGTATTTTATGTATTCTCTGTGAGAGAAAGTGAATGTTTTTTTTATACTTTACATACAATTACTAAAGCATTTTAATGGCCTTCTTTTTGTAATTATTTGAGCAGTATTAACCACATAGAATAATTACTAAAATATAAAAAAATATTTTATCACTTATCGTCTGTGCATTGACTAGATTTGTTTTGTAGATTTATTATATATTTAATATAAACGCGTAATGAAGCGTCTTGAGGAACTATTAAGATATAATTTAAACCCGGAAAATGGACAATGACCGCGGAAGTTTGCAACAGAATCTTGTGCTAAATTCAACAGTCTAGTTAAAAAAGATTAAGTAGCAAATACATTAACATAAGAATTAGAAACCGTTAAATAGTAAAATTTAAGAAAAATGTAAAGAAAAATTTTTTTAAGTTTGGTAATACCCGCATACAAATTTTTTAATTGCATGAATTAAAAAAATACGTTAAAATTCATTTATTTGGAGAGAATTTATAATTTCTCAAGTTTGGCTTAAGTTATTGTTACTTGTTTACTTCTTTATTTTTGAGAAAATATAAATGGAATGGTGTTAAATCCTTCTAAGTAGGAGAGGATGACAGAAAATACTACTTCATGTGTTTTTTATGGTGACGTTTCGAGGACAAAGTGTCCACTTCTTCAGGCCACTGTATTTAATACAAAACAGGTAATTTTAAACAATTATCTAAGCTAATTAATTATAAACATTGTTTAGATCTTTTAGTATAACTAAAAACTGGAATGTAAAACAAAACCAAAAAACAGCTTACAAAAAACTTAAAACAAGTAGCGATGAATTCGCCAAACATTTAATTGGTAAAACATGATAAATAACACAAAACATTGAATTGTATATAATTTATAAAACAAACAATAGTTACAACAAACTCACGAACATCGAAAAGACCAAAAAACAACTAACCAAAAATGTTGGCACTGAAAAGCAACGGTTAAGAATTCGAGGTTATGACATTTTATTGATTAGGTTATTGTATACAGTACTAAGCTTATTAGTATCTTTATCAAAGTTTACATTGTTGTTATGTCTAGTAATAAAAATAATCTCAAACATTAATCTTTTATTACCTTTGGGTTCCACATCTAAGATGATGGGGTTTTTAAAATCGAAAAAGCAAGAGCCAATTCTGCGTTTTTGTTTTTGCAATTATATTGATGATTTTTAATCTGATTAATAGTTTTTTGCTTTGTTTGCTCTATATAACATTTGTTGCATCATATAAGGCAAACAAAGCAAAAAACTATTACGCTGTAATTTTTGAATCGTTAGAAGATATGAATTTTTACACATTGTGCGGACTTGTGCTAATTGAAAACAAACAAAAAATGACTAAAAGTGTAACAGTAGGTGTAAAGGTTGAAAAAATTGATCAGAAACGGCGACGGTTGGACAAAAACGCACGTTTTTAAATTTTTTACAGTTGTGCCAGATTCGGCTAAGCGAGTACAATTTACTACAACAAAATGTGCAAAACGACCATAACACATTTTAAAACCTGCATTTTTGTCTTACTATTACGCTTTTTGATGAATTTTTTTCCATTCCAAGGTAAAGATAAATAGTTATTTGATGTTTTGAATTTAAAGTTCAACATTTTTTATCTAATAAATAAAAGCCACTACTATAAACTTTTGTTTGTAGTCGCCAAATTTAAATTAAAGTTTAACGCCAAGCGGATATTGTTACCATTGAGGTTATTTTTTAGAAAGGTTGCTTTGGGATTTGATGAGAGTGCTTGTCTATTGAGGTATTAGTAAATGAAACATTTTGGTGTAATTCTTGAATCAAAGCATTTCCGGCAGATTCATACATATTTTCATCTTTTTAAATTTTATTGTAAACTTTTAACAATGTCATTCTAACTTACGGGTTTAAAATTACCCTTAGTGTTTAGGAGATAGTGTACAAACAAATTATATTTTAATTAATAAAATGTAATATAATTAAGTACGATATTTTTATAGTTTAGTAGATTTCAAGATCTTTTATCTTTACTGTTTTATAGAACGTTTTATTAAAAATTATCTTGATTATTTATTTTTTTAATTGTATTTTATTTGTTTTTATTGTAACGTATGTTATTTTAACAAAAAAAAAACAAACTCAGTTCAAACCTACGAAATTTAGCAACTCAAAGAATTGATGTTAAAAAAAACAATTAATATCTGCAGTTTTCCGATGCGAATAAACCATACTGGTAAGAATTGAAAGTTTTATTTAAAATATGGTCATAATTTAAAAAAAAGAATTTAATTTGATATCATAAATAATTTTTATCTGTATAAGGAAATATCTTAATTTTTTTGTGTTCAATTTAGTATTTATTACTAGTTACTACTATCATTTGCATTTATATAAACTTTTGCGAAGTTCAATTTACATAATTTAATAAATCTTAAGCTTAAACAGACTTATTTCAAATTCTCTTTTATATTTATCTAAATGCACACGGAACTCTTAAATTAAAAATGTTCTGTATTTGTGCTGCAAAAAATTCAGTTTTCTATTTTATGCTAAAATATATGTAATTCTATCAGGTTTTACTAAAAAAAGCATACTTTTAAAAAATTATGGTAAATAGAGACAGTGAAATTTTATCAAAAAGAGGTCGGCAAATATAAGTGAAAGAAATTGCATCTGATTTAGTTAGAAAAAAACACAACTTAAAACAAGGCAAAGGCAACAATATAAATATATATGACAAAACTAGTAAAAATATTAGTGCACGTTAACCTGAAATCATTCATTCTTATCACAAAAACCGTTATTTACGGTTTAAAAAGTATGGCTTTTTTATAAATAAGAAGTCTATGTTTCAATTGGCAATTAATAACGAAAATGACTATTCAAAAATGTAAAACCTAATAAAATATAATTGATACGTTGAGATATCTTAGGTTGCTGTCAGAAATAAACATTTTAGATACAGGGGCTTTTAAGTTAAGCAAATATGGTTGACATTAATTAATTTTTTGAGGTTGACATAACATCTACAGATTTGGATAAAACTAAAACCGAAAAAAATTTATGAATATCCTATCAATAAACTACAATACAATAATTTATTACGAAACACATAAAATCAAATTTCCTGAATACACAAAAAGAAAAATTTACAGTTGTAGCATTATTATACAATATTTTAAGAGTTTTAGATTTTTTTTGTATTAACTAGAAAATTACAGTTTCTATTGGAATACCTACTACATTTGAGGCCATGATTTTGTTTTTTTTTGAAGCAGGGCAAGAAATCTCTGAACAAACAAAATGACGTGACAACTTTGATAGTATCAAAGAACTTCGTTCAGAAACTTCAAAACATGTAAATAAACCCCACGAACTCTGCTGAATTTACAAGTTCGGAAACATCACTCAGTTTTATATCGATTGAGAAATTTTACTCTTTGCCCAAAATATTACCTTTTTCGCAAATAAAACTGCTGTTACAAGAAAAGTTAAACAAAAATGGAAAAGTTCATTCATAAAAAAAGCACAGTCACTAAAGGAATCGTTAAAACGCCAATTAAAAGAAAAGACGTGGAAAGTCACATCTATAAGTAAAACCAGTGATGAAAATATTGTCCTTGATGATGAAAGTGACGCTGTTCAAAATTACGATGTAAAGTGCTTGTTTTGCACAAGACTTTTATTTAATTAAGACACCCTATGAGAACAATCAGTTAACTAACCACTAACTAAGTCTACTGTGTAAAATAATAAAGACAAAAACAGTTTAAGAGACTAACTATAAAAATGTTTGTGGGTCTCATATTAGAATTCAAAATTATTATTTATGGAATTTACATTATTTTTGTTTTTAAAGTTGCATGAATAAGCGCGCTCATTTTTTTCATAGCTTTCAAAAGTTTATATAAATACACAAATTTTACTTTTGGAAAATGTAAAAATATATAGAAACGTTTTTGGTTAAAATTTATAAGTATTTTTCAAAATGGATCTGATATTAGAGAATATGAATCTGTGATTCTATTTTTATAAAGCATATTAGATAGTCGCCTTACATCACTTTGTATTTTCTTATAGCCGCCATATTGAATTTGTGCCTTTTTAAATAGGATACGACTTTCTCCTTTCAAAAATATATCATATAATACGCTTTAATCATTTTTTTTTAAAAAAAAGAATTCTGTAAACAGTGCCTTATTAAAAAAAAATCTATTTTAATTTGACAAATTGTTGAGAGTTCAATTGAATTTCGTTTTTTGATGCGTAAGCAATGTAGTTTTTTTTATCAAGAAAATGCTGTTTTGAATTGAAAATTAACCAGTTTTGTTAATGTTAAATTATGATATTCGTCTATTGACGATTGATTTTGCTTAATTTTTTCAAGCTTCTAACAATAACAAATTAATGCATTGAAGAGTGAAATCTAATTGAACTGTCAAGTATTTGTTTGTCAAACAAAAATATAGTTGTTCTTTTGCAAAATCAGATTTTTTTCAATTTTTACCAAACCGAAAATTAAGGTATATGATGTACATTGTTGAAACCAGAAAACCTTTCCAAAAGTTGTAATACTAATGGGTTCCTACATAGTTGGTTCCATCCCCCTTTTTATTTACTTTTCCTAGTAAAAACTAAAAAAAGGTGGCTGTATTCGGTCCTGGTTTATTAGTTGGAATTGCACTCGTCGTCATAATTCCTGAAGGCGTCGTTCTTTAACACACATTGCACACGCAAAAACGAACGATAGCGTTCCAGACAACCATAAACATGAGGACTTGTTTGGAACAATCAGGTTCAGTTTAGTGTTAGGTTTTGTATTTTTGTTGTTGGTCGAACAGGTATCACAAAGTAGGAACGAATCATTAAATCCTGCTGAACGTAACGTAACAGCAACTGTGGGTCTAGTTGTGCATGCAGCTGCTGGCGGTGTCGCCCTTGGTGCAGTTGCTGTTACTAGTCATACGGACGTAGAAATTATAGTATTTTTAGCAATTATGTTACATAAAGCAACAGCAGCGTATGGATTGGTTACGTTTTTATTATATGAAGGAATTGAAAGGCAAAGAATACGTAGGCATTTGTTGGTGTTTGCTTTGGCAAAAAAACATTAAAAAATGCAGACTATATATCCTGCATAATATCAGATAACGATCAGATAAAAAATGTATTAAAAAAAATTCTCAATTGTAAACATTCTGTCAAAGTATGGATTTAAAATAATGCGTTGGCACTTAATTCGTATAAAACAAGCATCATACAGCATACGATGTTAAATCACCACAACAATTAAATAGTTCATTAATCAAACATGTTATTTTGTAATTGCATTCCAAAATTTTGAAACTGTTGATGTCTTAAAGCTGCTTCACTTTGGCTATGTACAGTCAATAATGATAAAGAAGGAAGAGAAAATGCCCTCGAATGTTTTTCACCAAGAATAGAACTAACACCGCTTTCAGCCTAAATAAAAGTATTAGCCGGACAAGTAATTGAAATCGTACAGTAGTATGTCCTTGAACCAAGTACAGTACCTGCTTTAAACAAAAAGACATCGATCAATTAATTAAAACTAATTGTTAATTAACACTAACTTGCAATTGTTGATTTACTAAGTTGAAATGTTAGATATTAACGCGTAAATGCGACATATTATTTGACTGTATTGCATTAAATACCTATCAATAAATCTGCATTATTGCTATTATAGTTATTTACGTATTAAGAGCTGTTAAGAAAGCCATTAAAACAAAGAGCGTCGTCGGTTGCTATGGTCTCTAACAGCCTATGATACGTGTCGTGTTAATTAAGCAAAAATTACAATATTGTATACGCCATAATTTTGCCAGTCAGCAGTTGTCAAAGTAAAATTGCAGTCTCTTAACAACAGGCAACATGATTGTGTTAACAGTGATGGGTGTAACCGGTGTAACCAGGCTGTGATTGACTGCGTTACGATTGTCAAGTAGTAAATATTATTTATTGTTCTTAACTGTCATAAATTTTAATTTTTCGCTATTGTAAACCGTCTTTGACAGTTTTGACACACTTGTCAACATAAACGTCAAATTATTTTTGAAAGATTTTGAGACTTTGTAGGCCTCCTAGTCTCTGTTTGAGCAATAAAATGTTGTATTTAACTCGTTCTTGTCTAAATTGAACGCTTTTTTTCGTCGAGGACTTTTTAAACCCTTGTTTCACTCGGGTTTAAAAATGCCCTCTTGGGAAAAAAAGCGTCCAATTTACACAGGAACTCGATAAATAAACTACTATAATGCCTTAACGATGTAATACGATTTAAAGATAGTTATACGTGAGGTGCAAACGCAATCAAAACTTTCAATAAGTTTCAAGAATTATGATCATGGATAACGAAGTTTTACGTAATCTAATTCAATGCTATTTCTTGAGAAGATGCATTTAAGATGCATTAAGCCGGCCATTCACGGTCCAACGCCGCAGTATGACAGAATCGTATAGCAACTGTACAATTGTGTTGAAAATAGTAAGCGTCTACTTAGGATCCAACCCTGCAGTATTATTAAAGTTTTCGTCAAGCGGAAATGTTAGACCACGAAGAAGATTTGCTGTTAGCAATAGCTGCATTTTGTGTAGTGCAAATTCAAAAACAATAGAAGCGATATAATAATCAAAGGCGGTTCTTCTTACGTGATTGCTCAAAAGGAATTAATTTTCACATATTAATCTACTTGAAAAATTACGATTATATGCAGATCATTTACGTAATTATCTTTAAATAAACGATGACACGTATTTAGAATTATTTAAAAAAACTCTCGGTTTAGTTTTCAGTTGCATGATTCTGTCGTACACGTGCACACACGATCCAATTTTAATTGGCGTCGTAGCTACTCGTACTTCTGCAGTTAACAAGTTTGAACTGCCGTCCAATCCGATCCAACGTTGCTGGTCGTCAGCACACACGGTCAAATTTTATCTAGTTCCTTCCAATTTCGTCGTATCCAACAAAATCGTAGTGCGGCGTTTGACCGTGAGTAGCTTTAGAAATGTTTTTACTGTAACAAGCAAGACAATTCGATTAACATTGTAACTTATTGAGCCGCATGGTGTGACGATAAAAAAGACTCAGAAGAAGACAATATTTTAATAAAAGACCTAATTTTTATGGCATTTAGATTTGTGTGATAAACATACACTGTATCGCAATTAATGGATGTATAAACGGATTTTCACGTTATATTCTTTGGTTAAAACCTGGACCTACAAGCAACAACTCTAAAGTTATTGCCGGATATTAAATCGAATTAGTTGACAAGTTTGGAGGTTGTCAACAAATTGTCAGAACTGATTACGGCACAGAAAGTGGCACAGAAAATGGTCATGATAATGTTTTCTTTCTTCATACCTCCCTAATAGCAGGGACGAAAGTTGAACATTTACTGCTTTTGAGAAGTACGCGCGCGCCCTCTATAACGCCGGGAGGAAAGAATTTCTCATGCGTACTAATACTCGTAACTAGGGACTCGCTTCGCTCGTGCCGCAAATGTCAGGGGGCAGGCATCAAAAACATGCTTATCAACATTTTTAAAGTTAAAAAAAGTAGAATTAATAACGTACTTTCGATCGGCTATGAAGAAGAATCGTATACACTACGCGGGTCCAAAGTTGAAATCTCGGTCCTGCGCGTCAAGATGTCCCGAGGCGACAATTCAACTTTCGGCCCTCGTAGTGTAATATACTATTTTACCGCAATTGTATAAATTAAAAAACTACCTAGTAGAAATTCAAAACAAGCGTGAATTAGAAGTGTGCGCCGAGGAGTGTAACTTTTCAAAACGTGTTTGAGATAAAGATGTACCAGGTTTCTGTCAAATGATCATGGACAAAGAAGGTTGGGAAATGCCATTAAGAGATCCTTTTGAGGCAGTTAATCTTTATGAAAATTTCAGAAAAGTAGTATCAATATTAATACAACGCAAAATACATTAGAATCTTAGATTCTACTGACAAAGTAATTGTTGTAAAAATATAGTAAGTAAAACATGTAGGTAAATCTAAATGTAAGTTTTTTAGTTAAACACATAATTATTTATATTAAAAAACTAAATAAAAAGCAAATATATTTTTTAGTTTTTAACATTTTAAAAATTCTTTATGGAAATGATAATTAATAAATATTTTAAATAAAATAACATTTTATATAGTTATAAACAAAGTTTTGCAAAATATAGTTATAGTAATTATAGAATGTTTATCGCACAGACACCGGATTTTAGGATACTGTTCAGTTCTGAGCAAAATTATCAAAATGTTTGATACGTACTGGATAACTCTAAAGTATAATTACAGGTACATATAGCTATAGGTAAATCCATCATTTTTATTAAAGCAAACACTAGTAAGTGTTCCTGTCAACACATCTGATCCTGCACAAAACCTTAAAAAATTTGTTAATTGGCACTAAGTGCATTCGCGTACATATTTTTTCAAAAATACAAAAGATTGTTGGATGTTTGCATTTATGTTTCCGACATGTTTGGAGTTAAATAAATGCATTGCAACTCATCAACAGCAATGTTTTTTTTTAAATAGTTGATCAAGAATCAATAACAAGCAACTGTGTGCAATTTCATTACATCATATAAATTATCTGAATCTACTAAATCAAAATCTGTTAACGTCATCTAAAGTGCGCATTTTTGTTCTTACTTACAAATGATAAAAAATATTTTCTTATGTCAGAAATGACTTTTCCGTAGATACAATACTCTAGGAAAGGAACGGCTAACTTTAAAAAAAATATCTCTCATATTTCCATTTTTTGTAAATAGTACATTTTCCTAAAATGCTGTTCAAAATTCACTTAATGCATCTTGGAACACTCTTCCTAAATCAAATATTGTTTCTTTTTAAGCATTTGGAAGCATCATTGCTTTTGAAAGTTACCCGCATCTTTCAGGTATGTTAGAAAAAGTATCTATTAACTCTTGCATAACTTGAACTCGATGCAATTGTATAGTTAGTTAACCGTCTTTTGAAAGGCCCTCAAATTGGTCTGTTTTGAAAAAAACATTAATCGGCAGAGTAGAAGATTATTATATATCAATTCGTCATTAATTATTTTATCTTCTATAAAATTTGCATAAGTTGTTGGAGGTTTTTGATGTTCAATATTATGAGTATTATCCAAAAGTTCAAAAATTGCAAGTTCTGTGATGTAACTGTACATTTTTTTTGTTGACGCAATATAAAACTTAATCCGGTCAATCCAGTTTTTTAAAACATTTTTTTACGGTAATATTTTTACTGATAGGCATTTGCTTATAATCCCAAGGATCAAAATTAAAATGTTTTTCATCCATTTTTTGTTCTTACTTGTGATTGACTGTTGCCATTTTTACTACAGAACCATCTTATTTGTATTTGCCTTTTTGTTTTTGAAATTATTATCAGTCACTCATTTAGTTCTGATGACTTTGTTAGTACTATTACTTTTTCATCACTAGATCCCGGTAGTTTTCTTTTGGTATCTGTTTTTACAGTTTTTAATTAATTTTGAACAAACTCAAAATTTTTGGAATTTTATTTTGTTCTATTTACTTTTTTGAGGCAGAAGTTAACTACTGCTATGCAGCTGATCTGGCGTTTCCAAAATTAAATATTGGTACAACACTGATGACAGGCATAATTTTCACATTTTTTGTTGTTCGTGTTGTAAGCTGTAGGTTTGCAGTTTATAGTCACGACAGATACAAATGTGATATTGCAGAAAAAACACTCAACTGACATTTTATTTAATTTAAAGCGGTAAATTACAATGGAAAGTACCGTCCGCTTGAAAAATTAAATTACAATCAAAATTCCTTGATTACCTGTTGTTCGTTTATATATTTACCTGCTGCTTTACTTAAAAATTCGTCGTTATTCAACTAATATTTATCAAAACTTTTTTAAACGCCATTAGTTGTGAACAAGGTATGTGTATTTATAAACGTTTCTTAAGTATAATCTCATTTTTTGTAGCATAACCTCAACATCAATTATTACTTTGTATTTATTATTTTAAGGTCTGCATTTAATTCTAGTATTTAGTATACAAACAATAACTATTTTTTTATGAAAATTTTTACATTACTTACTTTCTGTATTGTTTCAGCTTTTATTTACCAACATGGAATCTAAGTCGAAGAAAACTATTTATTCTGTAGCCAGAAACATTATTAAAAATGTTGTGGAGTTTTTTGATAAATAGAAAGCTGCGGTCGTATGGACGTTCCCTTTAGGGAAAGCAACTGAACTAGATGCTGCTGTAACGGGCAAATCAACCACATTTATTAAAAAAATCCGAAGTGAAACCATGATGATCAATGATGGTATTTTAAGATCTCCCTGTCAGGAGAAAAAAGAAGTGGTGGTGCAACTAAAATAACGTTGGATAATTGCGACTTTGCACGATTCGCACATTATATAATCGTGCAACAATAATGTGTCACCAAGATAAATTACAAGAAGAATTAGAACACCTTAAGAAAGTTTTTATAAGATATGGTTTTAATAAAGAACAAATTAAAAAGTTTCTTAGATCAAAGACAAGACCTACTTTAACAGATGATTCAACTATTAACCAAAACTTTGTTATTCTACCTTTTGTTTCCAACATAATGACAAAATTGGAAGAATACTAAGTAAACATAAGATAAAAGTAGCTTATAATACTACTACTAAAATTAAAAATTTGTTGAATCCTTTAAAAGGCAAAATACCTTACAATACCTGTGGAGTGTACCAAGTGCCATGCACCTGTGACAAGGTATATATTGGCAAAACTGGTAGAACTATAGATACGAGATTAAAAGAACATAGAAGACATCTTCGTTTAATACAACCTACTAAGTCTGCCATTGCCGAACATCCACTTGACACTCTTCATGATATAAACTTTGAGAAAAATAAAACAATTTCGAAAACAAAAAACTGAAAATCAAGAAAGATTACAGAAGCTATTGAAATTATCAAACATCCTAACAATTTCAATAGAGACAGTGGTTACGAACTTTCTGACACATTGTTACCTACGTCTAGAGTTTTTATGGTAGTTTTCCTTTAGTCCTTCTAGCAAATTCTGTAGCTAAATAACTTGCGCTTATTATCTAGTTCCCTTATACTTATTGTTTTTAGTTACTTTCGTTTTTATAATTGTCAAATTAATTTAATTTTGCCTGACGAAGAACTTAGACCAAGTTCGAAAGCTCGCATTTATATTATTCTAATAAATAATACACTATTTACCCTAAAAATGTTTTAATATGTTTTATGGTGAAAGTGTTATGTCTAAAACGAGAAGATTAATTACAAAGAGGGAGCAATAAGAGTATTTGTTACAAATTGGTTTTAAATATAAGAAATGCCACAATAAAAAAAATTATTGATGGAACGTAACAATATTATTGCTTGGTGTTTTCGTTATTTACACAAGTTGAGATGATGCTTTAGGCGAAAACAAAAAGTCAATAACATATTTAGATGAGACATACTTTCATCCGTCATACGGTGTTAGTAAGTGCTGGCAATCCGAAGAAGAGACTGGTGCTTATCATGCAGACAAGCAGGTCAAAGGTACATTCTTGTGCATGAAGGGGGATTATACGGATTTGTTAATAATGGCCTTTTAATCTTTAAATCTAAAACTAAGCCCGGTGATTATCACGACAACATGAACCATACCAACTTTTTCCAGTGGATGGAAAAACAATTAATTCCAAACTTGCATCCTAATGGTATTGTTGTCATGGATAATGCAACTTATCACAGTGTACAATTTAATAAACCTCTAACACAAGCAGAACGGAAGGAAAACATTCGACAATGGCTCGAAAATAATGAAGTACCAACAACAAATGAAATGTGTAAAGCAGAACTAATAATGTTAGTAAAACAATTTAGTTATACGAAGACACATTACGTAGACGAACTTCTTAAAACACACAAGCATACAGTATTACGTTTGCCACCGTACCACTGCGACCTAAATCCGGTTGAGTTGATATGGAGTTTTGTGAAACATAAGATTGCTATGAATAATGTTACACAGAGTGGTCTAGAAGCCTTAGTGAGAAAGGCATTTTCTGAGGTAACCGCATTGAACTGGGAAAAACATTGTCAACATGTAAATCACTTGGAGCAAGAAATGTGGCAACGTGATGGATTGCTGGGTGTAACGGTGGAAACCCTGTCATTAATAGTGAACAGTGGATCATCCAACGACGAAAATATTAGTGGAAAAAACGATTGAAGTGCTTTATTTTTTTTATGATTGTGTTTTTCGATGTAAATAAGTAATTTTTAGAATTACTTTTAGAAACATGTAATAATTTGTAATGCTATACATCATCTTTTAAAAAAGTAAATGTGTAATTACAATTTATCATAAAGTGTTTATCTGAAACAACGTCAAACTTTAATAAGGTCTAAAGATTATCTACACAGGTAACCTATGAATAATTTAAATTTCCCACCAAAATACTTTTTAAAGTGAGTGTACCTTTAAAATTAGAGTGACACTAGCCACGCCTCTCTAGAAAATTTGTTTATTCAGTTCAACTGTACAAATTACACTATTTTAGCGAAATACATAAAAACCTGTTATTTATTGACTGTTTTTTTTAATTAGTATACTGGCATCCGACTGAGAAATGGCCTAGTTGGCAACACTAAATATATCTCCACTATATATGTGATTGGTTCTATTACCGATAACAATATTTTGCTTAATCTTAATTAAGCAGCAAGTACAACACTATAACAGTCTTAACACAGTCTCTACGTTTCTCAGAATGGTGATTTATTTTCAAGAAAGTGTAAGTTAATATCTAAATACTTTTTAATTTGAGTGTACCTTTAAAATTAGAGTGACACTAGCCACGCCTCTCTAGAAACTTTGTTTATTCAGTTCAACTGTACAAATTACACTATTTTAGCGAAATACATAAAAACCTGTTACTTATTGACTGTTTTTTTTTAATTAGTTTACTGGCATCCGACTGAGAAATGGCCTAGTTGGCAACACTAAATATATCTCCACTATATATGTGATTGGTTCTATTACCTATAACAATATTTTGCTTAATCTTAATTAAGCAGCAAGTACAACACTAGACAGTCTTAACACAGTCTCTACGTTTCTCAGAATGGTGATTTATTTTCAAGAAAGTGTAAGTTAATATCTAAAATTGCATTTTCAACTTGCTTTTTCGCAGTTGCACGTAATCATCTAACATTGTGATTTAGTTATTTAACAATTGCAAGTTACTTTCTCGTTATTAATTCGCAATAAGGATTATTTTTAAAACAATCTGTGGTACTTTAGAGCGTCCCTAATAAGCAGATGAATACGGTTTTTTTACTTTTCTGGCACCATAGAAGAATTACGTCAAATCCGTGTATATGTATTTCGTTTCTTCCAACATTTAAGGAAGATCCGTATTCACAATTTATTTTATTCATTGATTTTTTAGTTTTCTTGGATGGTTAAATTTTAGGTAACCAAATAAGGTTGTATAAAAATCTCAGATAAAAATAAAAAATTTGGTCAATCCAACGAAAAAAACAATTAAAATTATTAGATGTTTTATAATCGAAAAGATGAAATAAATAAGTAATAACATTTGACAGAAAAAAATTACTGGAGGAAAAAACGTTACTAAATTTATAATGTTCATTAATTATGTAAGATGTTTTTATTCATTCATCAATCATTTATTACTAATCAGAATAAAAAAATCCATGTTTTGCTATTTTTAAGTGACAAATAAAAATTAATTTTGTTATTGAACGTTGTCAAATGGATTTTAAGTTTAATACGATTACACAAACTGTGTTGAATGGGAACCAAAAAATTTTGATACATAAACAAGTTCTCTGAGTTAAAAGTATTTTTTTTCTACACTTAATAATAAATAAATACGTGACAAATTGTTTGCAATTAATGTTCCAAAAATTTCTAAATACACGTGAAAGTAAAAATTTACGTAAAATCAATTGCAATAAGTAAAGGATTCTTATCTTAAATAAAACACTAAAAAGAAATATTTTATTAGTTATTATTTGAATGATAATAATAAATTGTTATTTTAGAATTTGAATGATATATAATTGGATTGCATAGATTTCGTTTCATGAAATACCTAAAAAAACAAAAAACAAATGAGTAATTAAAATTATTGCTAACTATTTTCCAACTGTAAAATTTGAATACTCTGAATCTGACATCACTATAATTGTGGTTTACGTCTAGTTCTGCGTCGTATGATATGATATATCCAGCTTCAGCTATTTCTGCTTCAAAAGATAAGATTTTAAATCAGTTATAAAGTGAGTCCTCACTTTACTTCGTTTACGAACTTAATGATTAAAGTAGTATAACTTTGTATATGTTGAAATAATGAGACAGGTAAATTATAAAATTTATTTTAGCTGGTAATGCTTTTAGAATAAATGTTTGTTTTTTATTTGAGAGTATATACACAAGTTTTACTGAAGTTCTATCGGTTCATATTGATTAGCACCAACTACCGATATGTTATTTTCATGACAAACATTGCACCTACATATATTATTTTCTTAAAATAGATTTTATGCTCCAAGTTACTATTACGTTATTAGTACTGAATAGTTTTTGATGAATACATTTGTCTAACAAGTAAATAAATCAAATAATTTATGTAACAATACCAATTGAAATTTATTAATTCACACTAATTGATCATAAATATACTGACTACTCGCTATTGAAGAACAATATTTCGTACTTTCAACATCGAAGGATTTATCGATTAGTATTTATTGCTGTATGATTATAAACACTTATTTCCGTTATATTTGCAAAGCGTTGCATTTCAAGTCAATTATAAAAAAATAATTATTGATAAATTGTTAATAAATAATAGCAATTAATTGACTTAGAAATCATTTGTAGAAAAATGCTGGCATGGTTAAGTAACTGTATTTTTTTGTATTCAAATATTTTTTAGTAAAGCTACCTATGCTGTTGTGGTGATTGCATGACGCAATTAACCTTGTAAGTAGTACGAATCTGTTTTGGGTTAGTGCATAAGTCACTTACATCACGTATGTTTAAGCAATTATTTTATACTTTTACGATTTTCATAATTTTACTTAACACTTTAAACGTAGAGATTCCAAAAAGTAAAAATTAAAAGAATTAATTATGCAAAAAGAAGAGAAAGTTTGTATTCAAGATATGCTCTCAAATTGACATAATCGTGAGTAGCCGAAAAACATATTTAATTATGCTGATATAGGTAATCACGGTCTTGCCGTATTGCATTATTTATGCATTTGTTTGATGTAATTATATTTGACTTGCGATGTAAATCGTAACTTCACTTTTAGATGAATCGAGCGTTGTTTTCTAGAACGAGGTCAAAGCATTTTTATGCAAATATAATCTGCGTTGAAATATACTATTTCCCTGTTACACATTTTTGTGTATTTGATTTTACTTTCTTTAAAGTGAAGATTCTGTTGCAATACGAATTTAATTGGGCCTTTAAATTCTCAGTGTATGCTTAATTTACCTAGTCCTTGACACTAGTTATTTAAATTTGGTCGTCATTTTTATTAGGTGCCAAACTAATTATTTATTAAAATCGAGATGTAATTAACACTTAAAATTACCATAAAATAGGAAATTTCTAGCGTTACTAATTTTAATACAGACAGTGTTAGCGAATAAATAAGTAATTAGAACATAATGCTATGCAATGAATTTATTCAAATACAGTTTTTTATTTTTATAATTGCATATCACTTTTTGTCATAATGCTCTTTTAAAAAATATTTATCAAATTGCTATTACTAATAAAAATCTACATTGTCATTTTTATAAATAAAAAAACTTCATCTCTGGTCTATAAACTCTAATATGAAAAAAAAAAATAATAAAGCTTTATCCTTATAGATACATATAAACAGATTTCTGAATTCAAAATTAGTGATAATGAATCGAAGATGCAAACAATACCAACACAGGTAGGTAGGTTGTTTAATTTTAACATAAATTCCTGCATTTATTATTTATCAATAATAATATACTTTCAACAACTAAATAATAATTTTAATAAAAAAAAACATTATGGTATTAATCTTCATGTTCTTTTTTTACTATACCTTTACATTGAATATCGCTTTCTACCCTTATCATTCAGTTATATAATTATTCGTCTAAATCAGTGGTTCTCTTTCGGCTCACAGACCCCATTCATTGTCAAAACTTGCTCACGGACCCTTGAGTGAAAAAACTACATTAATGCATAATAGACAAATTATAAGTTTAACTTTGATGTCTTTAATGGTAAATAGTGGCGTAAAAATAAAATATAAATAAAACATTTTGTTAAAGAACTATTTATTGAAATTATAATTTTTGTTTTCAAATACAAAAAAAAATTTAATGACTTGGATGAACCTAATGGGATGTTATGAGTGTAGTTGTGTCCGTATCAATGTTTGTAAGTAGCAACCTCAAATCCCCACAAGCACTAATTTCTAATCGGTTTTTTGTGATGCGGCTCATAACGCACTGAATCCACGTTCACGTTGTACAATAACCCATAATGCTGGATATAAAATTGGGATTTGTTTTTGTTACCAGGAATTGTCGTATCCTTGTTTAAACATTAGTTTCATTTGTGAATAATCAATAAATTGCTCCTGTATTATTATGTATGCATCTGTATTTGTGCTTTGAGTTTGACTACTTGCAAAAGGGTTCAACACCTAGCCGGAAATATCCAAATGAAAAATGATTTCAAACTTTTGGTTAAGGTCCGAATAAAGCGCCGTTAAGTGTTGACAATAAGCAAAAAAATCTTTATCTCTATTTTACAACTTTGAAAGATTTGGAAATTGAGAACATTTTCCTCTTCCCAAGTTTTGTTTGTACAGTAAAAGTTCTGCAACAAACGCAGATATTACACTTTTAGCTTTGATTGAATTTAATGTTTAAAATTAGTTTCGCAAATAAATCAGTCATATATGCCATGTAATTTTTTTGTTGTGCCACAAATCATTGTTGTTACTCCTCAGGAATTCCAACACTAAATCAAAGAGCGAATGCAAGCTATTCGCAAATATGAACTTATAGATAACCAACGTACTTCTGTGTTAAGTAGTAAACGATTATAATATCGTTATATCATTATTTTCCAAACAAAGTTGAAGAAGTAATATCTCATCTAAGGCATTTATTTTGATCTTATTAACTGCTCTAATGACATAATGTAGCGATTCATGCTAACGTTCACTAAGGTTTTTTTGCGATCAAATGATGCCCATGAATGTCTCAATGTACCTATATTTAATTTTAGATAGTTTGTATTAATTATGCCAGAAAACTTCAATGTCGCCCTACCATTGCCGTAGTACCATCAGTAAAGGGTATAGCTTTTACATCAATTTTTTTTTTTTAATTTAGTAAATAACGTTTTACATTTTGTATCACTTTCCAAACATTTAACAAATAACAATTTTTGGAAAAATGATTCTTCTTTTACAAATCTCACATAACTTAAAAGTAAATCTTAGTTTCCTACCCACAAAACCATAAGTTCCATGTAGGTACGATAAGCATTCCCAAATATTCATTTCTAAAGCATTCCAATAGTAGTTTGTGTATGGGCTTCTAATAACACACTTAATTTAAAACGTATTCTATAATAATGCCTATATAAGAAGAATAAAGTACTCTAAAAGATTCTTTTAAAAACACTTCTATAGGAATACTATATTTAATTTAAGAAAGAAATGCTTATAGCAGCCTTAAAATGGCAGTTGATTGGAATCACTAAAGTATTAGAAATGTAGCATTCTAATGGCGTTCCCATATTGATTCTATAATAATGCATATAGAAGGAGAATAAAGTACCCTAAAAGATTCCTTTAAAATCACTTCTATAGGCCTTCTATATTGATATAAAAAATAAAGTGTTTATAGCAGCCTTGACAATGTATTAAAATTCAAGTATTACGATTAACATGATAACATTCTTTTAGTGTTTTAGTACCTCTAAAATCGGTTTAATCGTTCTTTATTTGAGATAAAGAAATAACCGTTTGTACAAGTTGCTAAATTATAATACCTAAACAAAAATAACTTCCTGTAGAGATTAAACGCCCACATCTAAATTTTGTTGATAAAGATATGTATGCATTCGCGTTTGATACTGTAAATGTAAATAAGATTGTTGATTTCTGAGAATTGTGACGAGATATGTACCGACTACCGAGTTTGATTCACCAGAAACGCTTCTAAGTAAGTAATACGGTTACGGGTATATGCAGTTTTACGTTTACGAAAGGAAGACGACTTCGGGCTTAGTCTATATTTGTAAATGTGTTCTTTTTTGTGCTGAATTAAAGAAGAAAAAGCTATTAGAAGTTCTGCTGATTTAAGTAAAAGTAAGTACAAAAAGAAACAATTGACAACATATCTATTTTTGTACGATCAGCTTATCCACGTTTTAGCGCTTTATTGTTATTGTTTATTTTTTACTTGGCATCCAGTTATTTTTTTAGAACAGGGGTGGCCAACCTGCGGACTTAAACTTAAAAAGCATTGTAATAAAAAATTTATTTTATTCATAAAAAGAAACATATTTTTGATATGAATCTAGTGAAAATGCATGCGACTGATAATAGATAATACAAAATAATTAATCGTATAATTTTGTTATAGAGTTAACCCAAAATTGATTCAAAGGAGTTCCTATAGATGTTATTAATGAGAAGATGTTCCAATGGCTACGTCATGGCAAAGCGAGATTAAAAAATGAAATAATTAGGATGATGCAGCAAACTACAAATTCGCAAACCATTGATTAAAAATTATTATAGTTTAGACAAAGATACTGTACAAATTTCTTAATAAAAATTGACTTAAAACTAATCATTTCATGCTTTTTGTGTTTCTTATGGTATGCTATTAAAACCCTGTAAAAGCATGCAAATCAATTACCTTTTAGTCGCTAACTTTGTCATGCTATTTCTACAACATAGGAAAGTACTACATTGGCACTATTTTAAAGCATTCTAATGGAACGTGAAAACTTATACTTTTGGCCTGCTTTTGTACAACGTCTAATAGGACTCTATAAGCACTAACTGTACAGCATTCTACTGGAGTGTCAAAACCTATCTCTAAGCATAAACCATTCTACTGCTACAGGAAGGCTTTCAGTAATATCAATACTGCCTCTATGCTTCTAAAAGCATTATTATGGAACCTATTTGGTTTTGTGGGTAGTAATGTTGACTCCTAAAACTGTATAAAAAATTTAAACGTTTTGAAGAAGTTACATAAAGAGTTTCGTACACACCGAGCCATTTCGTCAATCCTTCTTCGTATAGTATTATTACTCATTGGAATTTTCTTTATAAAATCAAAACTGGTTTATGCAACACAGTGCACAAATGTGTATTACCTCATTTACAGCTGATAGAACGCGATCATTAAAGAAAAACTATAAAAAACACGCAGTACATCGTCATCTCTCTTAGATGTAATCCCTATGAACTCTTGCACTGTCGGTGTTATCAAATATACTTCTTTGATTGTTTGGAAAAAGGGTAAATCCTTATTTTTTGTCACTATGGATTTAAAAAAAATGTTAGTTAAGCGTAGAAGGTTTCATTTAATTCTTTAACAGTGTTTTATTACATAGAAGATACATAGCTAAAAGTACTGTTCATATATTCAGCATTGTATTATCTATAAAAAAAAGAGCCCTAATAATAATTTTTTTAAATAGAATGCTGCAAGGTAACGCTCTCTTGAATTAATTAATTGAGACGTAAGGACAAAACTCATGTAAATGTCACCTATTTTGTAAGTACTCATTCTGTAGCAGATAATTTTTAAAGAAAAATATATGATTCAAAAATTAATTAACAACAGAATATAATCATACAGTTAATATACAGTAATACCAGACATGCGCAGATTTGGTTATTTGCAGAATCAAACAAAAATATAAAATTTTTAGGGTGCATTATGTTAAATTGTAAAACCAGAAATGTCTAACTTTTTTAACAGAATCATTAATAATATATTTTTTTAGAAATCTGTGTTAAAAAACGTACTATCCCTTTTTTTTAATAAAAAAAAAATCCCTAATAAATGTACAGGGATCACTGTAGTGATAACTATGATATATCATTTTTTTTATCAACTTAAACAATAATATAACTTAAATAAATTTAAATCTAAAAAAGATATCAATTTAAGTCAAATATACTTACGTAACGAAAGTACGCTATTTGCTATTTTTGTTCAAGACTAGAAAGTTTTGTTGTATGCATTTCACATGACGCCTAACCCAAAACTAAATTGTTGATTAGATGCAAGACTCTTTTATAGTTTATATTGTAGACTAGTTTGTGCAGGTATCGGCTCTATTGCGTTCGTGTATAAACCTATATAAATAGACCTGACTCTTAAGACGTAAAAACTGCTAATAATTTATTCTTTAGTATTTATTTAATTTTGATATTAATAAAAAAAACGTGTGAGAATTTTTTAATTTTACATTAAACTTTGCGCAGACTTCCTGACTGCTAAGGGATCTTTAAATTAATTTTAATTTTTGACGAACTCCTTGAATGATCCCGGGGACCCATAAAAGTCCGCAGGAACTACTTTGAAAACCACTGTCCTTAAACTTGTTACGCTGGTTTTCTTGTAACAACAAAAAAAAAGGAGCAACGGCTAACACAGTTTCCCCGGAGAGGGAATCGCAGGGTTTGTGGTGCTAAATTATAGATTAAAGCTAAAAGAGCGTCAAGACGATGAAGGGTTAAATTAGGGAGAGATTGTTTAACTCTACCCGTAGCTGGAAAAGAACAAATAACACGACAGAAGTAATAACACAAACTATATATTTATTGTATCACAGAAGTAGTTGAAGACGAAGGCAGTATATAAGTATAGTTACATAAACGGTGCAAACAATATTACATGGGTTATCACAGGTCAAATCTAAGTTACGCCCTTTGTCGGGACAACAACTTGCACATCTACGAGCCCTAATCAATATGAGTTTAAATCAACGTTCTTTATTAAACGGTTCTAATTTTTGTCTATACATACTTCTATGATTTTTTTGTTGTGTGGGTAAACAATAACGTTATGTTATTCTTCAATTAATACTACTCGGCATTATAAAACAATTTTCTAGATGGACGGTTTGAGTTTGGTATTAAATGCTCCCATGCTAAGGGTTTCTGGACATAGTGTTAGCATTATGTATTTTTGTTATATAATTACTACACTATACTATTATAAATTATGAAAAACTATAATGTACTCCACTAAGTTTCATAATAGTACATTATTTATCAAGTGCGTGAAGTAGATTTTTCTGCACGCACGTGTTGCACACTATACTTTTTCTACAACCATACGATTAAAAATAAATTTAATTTAAAAACGGTTAATGTAAATTTATCAGTTTTAAATACTTCGCAACATCGGAAGTGATTCTTCCAATTTTGTTTATTCTGATAACTTGACGGGTATATTTCCCCTTTTATAACTAATAAAAAGCTTTTTTCTGTATAGTTTTGACGAGGGTGACTCATATATTTTCTGTAAAATAGGAAATGTTTGCTTAGGCAAATTTTTTTGTGTCAGAAACAACCACGAGATGGGTTATTTTCAAATGTTGAATATCCTCTGTTCTTAGTTTATAAATTTCATCTCTTCTAAGAGCACCAGCAAGTCCAAAGATCAAAATAACCTAGAGTTAAAGATAGAAAATTGTGTACTATTTGCCAATGTTGAGTTACTTTGTGCAATAAACATGTGTCATCAGGCGCTGGCTTCATGAACTTGACAAATGTTGCTTTTCTAAAACACGTGATTTTTTTAGAACATATCCTTCGTTCTTTCTCTTTAGAAACGCACGAGCTTTTGAACATTCACCCATGTTTATACCATACAAAAAGAATAAATTATATATTATTAATTAATTATAATAATTATATAAATGTATATTCTGCTCGGTGCGTCATTTCATAAATTTGTGGTACGTATTTTCATAAATATCTAGCGATTTTTGTGGTAACAAAAAAGTACTTGCTGTGTTTGCTGCAGTCCTTATGCGTGGTGGAGTAGACGGTCTTTCTGTATCTGATTCCAAAATTATCGCCACAGAACAAATCAATTATCGCAAATTATGCTAAAAACGAGAATAATTAAGTTTGACGTTTCTCGCGAAACGTCAAA
This sequence comes from Aquatica leii, assembly GCA_035610365.1. Lineage (NCBI taxonomy): Eukaryota > Metazoa > Arthropoda > Insecta > Coleoptera > Lampyridae > Aquatica > Aquatica leii. Next base: position 52,071,578 of record CM069433.1, read on the forward strand.
ACTATGAAAGTGTATTAGCTCTTATGGCGGCAGAGTGTGAAATAAATCCCTTAAGAATAGCATTGTTCTTCACGCACCGGTATTAGAAATCAAACTCCACGCATTTTTATCAATGTGTAAAGTAGTACGGGAGTAGAAAATAGTAGTTTACGTAACAAGAGTCGAAAGTAAGAAATAGCATAACGAACGTTAGTGCGACGCGAGGCCGCACGGCCGAGCGTTGCATGTGAGTGAGTTATGCTATGAATCTTTCGACGAGAGTAATGTACATTATTCTTTGTGTTGTCTTTTATAAAATTACATTCTTTTTAGATAAAATCAAAAAAAAATTAACAGAAATATAATGTTGGTACTACGTTTATTACTAAATCTGTCAAATTTGACATTAACTTTAACATCGTTTTTCTTCAATTTTAACTGAATTTCAAGATTTTTTAAATGATTTTTCCACCTGTCGCATACTTGTTTTAATATATTAATTGACTTTGAACACTTACTTTTATGTGGATTCCTAATTTTCATTTTGCCACCCTAGAGCTTTTTTCGTTCATTACCTAACTACACTAACGAACAAATATTGACGTTTGCGACGTTGGCAGCACAAAAAAATATTTAATATAGGTTCTTACTATTTATGTACATTTAGAAAAATATTTTTTTAGTTTTTTTTATCACCTTGTATTTCAGATGGAAAGCAAAAACGATGTTAATTTTTCTCTTAAAATCATGTACATATTTGCTCTCTAAAATAATGACATGCTATTATAATGCTGTTATAAAACAAGGTGTATATTTCTTAATATGTTGAAAAAAAATTAGTTAATTTAAAACCAGTAAATATTTGTTTAGATGTAGAAAGATATTTTACTGTCTTTGAAAATAGAATATTGCATGAAAAAATTATAGTAATGCTTGTTACAAAACTTTTATAACAAATATTAGAAAACATACTAAATTAAACATAAACAGTAGTATTACGATACAGACCGCCGAAGTAAACATGATCACCGTGAAAAGTGTCAACTAACTTGAAAAATTTGAGGTAGTAAATGTTTCAACCAATTACAACTAACAAGTACCGTTCGCTTGAAAAATTAAATCACAGTCAAAATTAGCCAACTGACTCGTGTTTGATTACATCTTTATCTGCTGTTTTACTTACAGCGTTACGAGAAAATGATGTTTTAAGCAAAAACAACAATTAAATAACGCATTTAGATAAAACATGCATACATTCGTCATATAATGTTAATAAGTGTTGGCAATCCGAAGCACATTATTTTGCATGCATGTGGATTATACGGAATTGTTAATAATAGCCTTTTAATGTTTAAAACCAAGACCTATCACAACGATATGAACCATATCAACTTAATGCAAGAGATGGAAAAACAATTGATTTCAAATTTACCTCTTAATGGTAGTACAAATTAATAAACCTCTAACTTAAATAAAATGTAAAGAAAGCATTTGATAATGGCTCTAAAATAATGGAGCTACAAAAACAAATGAAATTTATATATGTATATGTTTAATTATACGAAAACATATTATGTAGAGAAACTCTACAAATACGGGCATACGGTGTTACGTTTGCCACCTTACCGTTGCGACTTAAATTTGATTGAGTTAGTAAGGAGTTTAGCAAAACATAAGATGGCTATAAATAATATTACGTAAAGTGGTCTCAAGTTAGAAGCCTTAGCGAGAAACGCTTCAGACTAGGACAAACATTGTTAACATGTGAATAACTTGGCGCATGAAATGTAGGAACGTAATGGATTCAAGGATGTAACTGTAAAAAACCTGTCTATTGTAGTAAACACTGGAGCATCCGACAGTGATCGATTTTTTTATAATTGTGTTTTTCGATGTAAATAAGTAATTTTTAGAATTCAAAATGTTTTTTTTATGTTTTTAGAATGGCATCTTGTGATAAAAATACCACGTATAATAATATAGAAAACTATAAATTAATACGGAAGGTAGAAAAGTTGTTATTGTAATTAATAACAGCGAAAGTCAATGATCTATTGACAAGTGACGCTGTCAAAATCCCAACTATAAAAAATAAGTTAGGAACAATGTCAGTATAATTGTGAAAACAACATCAGAACTAGCGGACAGCTGTTTCGTTCTTTAGAACTCGTCAGCGCTAGGATACACCAATGTGTTTCCACAACCATACTGACAGACTACCGTACTCTTTTATGTCGTGTAGACGTTACCAACATATTAAAATGTTTTTAGAATGCCATCTTGTGATAAAAATACCACGTATGATAATATAGAATAATAATTATAATAATAATTTTTAGAATTACTTTTAGAAAATTCTATGTAATACTATTACTATTTTGTAGAAAAGTAAATGTGTATTTACAATTTATTTTAATAATATTAGTCATAGTTTTTTTCTGAAACAACCTCAAACTTCAACAAGGTTTATTTTTTAAGCTCGGTGTACTTTTGGCATTAAAGTGATACCAGCCACGCTCTTCCAGGGATTATGTTTTACTCAGGTCAACCTCGTTCTGTCAAAAGTTTATAGAAAAAATTAATTAATTAAAACATATTTCGGAGTGATCACGTTATTTATGTCTCAAGAATAAACGACGATTACTTACAAAAATAAGTTTTCTATTTCGTACACTGCAATATTTTATAAATGTGATGATATTAATTCTAATGCTTTATGGAATACGATATTTTTTGTTTGGTCCTGGGGCGTAAGCAAATAAGGCTGACGGTTTCCCAACGCGAGAACAGGCAACATACAACTGTCCATGAGAGAAGCATGGGTTTTCAAGATTAACGCTGCAAACACTCAACGACTGATCCAGGGATTTATTTATGGTTCAAATGGTACATCAGTTGGTATCATTGCGATGCAGGGTATCAACACTTCTTCTCTCTTATATTTTCCTTTTATAATTCCTATCAAATGCAATAAGTATATTCAGTTATAGCGTTGATTGATAAACGGTTATAGTTTGTGCAAAAAAATCTTGTTCTCTTAAAAGTTGGCATAAAAAGTCATTTGGAAACAGTTGTTATATTTTTGTATTTCTGTAACGAAAAGTATCGAATCCGTTCCATTTCCTAAATCCGAAAAGTACAATGGCACTAATTTCACTTTGCCATTTGCGTAACACAATCCATTTGCTTCATTTTTGTATTTCAATGCCTTACAATATGGGCAAACCGAGTTTATAGATCCAATAGCAATGCATTGGTAGGAACTGTAGTCAATTGAAACATCGTAACTGAAAGACGCTCGTAAAACACTGAAAGCAGTTTGAAGTCGACGTGTTGCATGTAACCTAATTCTTTCAATTTAATTTCTCTCTTTATGTTGTTCTCTAGTTTCTCTGTTGGTTTGTAGCATTTCTAGTTCTTCGACCAAAATTACTGCGCCCACGTTTTTGCGGGATGGGTCTAAACGTAATCACACTGAACACACAATTAATTTTCAAGAGAAGTGAGAATATAAAAAAAACCAATAGACTGCCACGCACAGAAGAATTAATAGAGAATGACACGTACGATATTATTTTATTTCATGCTTTTTTCCATAGACATAAATTATTCAAAGGCGCCTTTGTTTTGTTTAAATTGACGTTGACAATTTACGTCAAATGTTTGACAGCTGGTTGTTATTTAAAAAAAAGTGTTGTTTTTATTATTTTTCACGCAATTTTTTTTATCGTCAATAAAACTTTCCGTGTGCCTTAAGGAACACATAAAAAAAATTAACCAAATTGGTACAGCCGTTCTCGAGTTTTGCGTTTAGCAACATTCATTTTTATTTATATACATTATGATAGATAGGTTAGTAATAATTTTACCAAAATAAAGTGTATTACACATTACAAGTTTAAAAAATTTTTTTAAACTAAATTAACGTTTAGAAGTTTTGCATTTTATTTTCTGTTTAATAGTGTTGTAATTATGAAATCATTTTATATAGTATCTATCAACCTGATTTAATGTAATCTCCGGTTTTTAAATTTTAGTTTATAGTTATAAAAGTTTTTAACAATTAATTATCTGCCAATAAATAGCAATTCTTTTTTACTTAACAAATCAGTAAGTACATATAATGGTAAACTATTTTTAGAATCTAAATTAATTACGGTGTGATTCGAACTTTTGCTTTTTTAAATTGTAATACATCCAACATATTAATAGTGTAGTAGTCTGACGCAATCTTAACATCTCCCACTTTAACACAATGTATTTTTAAAAATAGATCTTATTAATTAAATATGATATTCCGTTTTACTTTTTAATTCAGGGTCTGGTACACAAACGATGTTTGTAATCGTAAATTTGTATAAATCAAACTCGTTTTGACATGTAATTCTTTAAAGAAAGGTCGATTTTATCCTCGATTTTATCTTATTAATAACCAAACAGTATTAAGAGACGCTTTTTTATAACTTAACTGACATTGTATCTTTTACAAGCAGTAAAACTATTACATTTCCTACTTTAACATAATGAAACGTCCGAGAAATTACTTGCAAATGCAAGAGCCTTCTAGAACTGTTATCTAGTTTCTAGAAAATATAGCGAAAAGTGAGGAACGATCGAGAAGAATTCGCTGATGTCTATAAAAGCCGAAGATGGAAATCGTAGGTCAGTTATTGCTGGAATGTGAATGCATGCAGTATTAAATGAATAAGCAAGTGAAGATAAATAAATCGTTAACACGTGTTTGTCTACATAAATAAATCGAGAATAATAGTGTATGTGATAATTAGTGTAAACAAGAGTGATATCCGAGGACGTTATCTTATCTCGTGTTAGTTATCTTAAGTGTTATACAACGGTCATACATAAATTAGTGTAAGTGTTTTTATTATTAGATTTAATTAAGTTCGGTTAATTTAAAAGTGCATATTTTTCTATAATAAGTAAACGTAGTTTTAGTCGTTATAAATAAATTAGTTTTTAATAAATAAATCCGTAACAGTGGCGTCAGGTGTTGAGGTATCAAACCGTTCGCGATTTTTAGTGTGAATACCATTAAGTTATTTGATATCGCACCCGTAATAAAAACATTGCCTAAATATCTGTTAAGATTCGCGATAAGCGTGTTTATATAGTGTTTATTAAACTTTTTCTTTTAACAAGTGCGATCGCGATTAGGTTCGTTTCCGTACACTAGTAGTTTAATATTAATAAGTGGATAGTTATTAAATTTTTGTGTTATATAAAACTGCATTTTAAAAAGTAGTGTATTCAAACTTTATATTCGTGTTATATTTAAATTTATGCCGGTGACGCGTTCGCAAGCAGTTAAAATGGATTCAAAAATATTTGAAATTCTCGAATCGATGAATAAAAAAATGGGCGAAAATTCTCAGAAAATGGAAGAAAAGTTTCACGAAAATTCGCAGAAAATGGAAGAAAACTCTAGAAAAATTGAAGAAAAGTTTTACGAAACTTCTCAGAAAATTGAAGAAAAATTGATGGAAAATTCTAGACGTCTAAAAGAAGAAATACAAACAAGCATAGAAAATCAAATAAAAATTGTTCAAGAGGAAACCCAAACAGATATGTTAAATTTAAAAGAAGAAATTTGCGAATCTATGAATGACAAAATAGAAGCAGTAGGGGATAGAATGAAACTGCTTGAAGAAAGAATGAACCAAATGATTTGCCATGGCGAAGGAAGCGTCACGAGTGAAGATTTAATAATGGATCATCGAGAAGAAAACACTCACAAGTTCAAAGTTGTACCACCGAATTTTGATGGTAAAGTTCCATGGTCAACCTACTACAAGCAGTTTGAAGCCGCAGCTACTGCTAATGGTTGGAGCAACAAGCAGAAAGCGACGTCTTTAATAGTGTCCTTACGTGGAGAAGCGCTTGGAATTTTACAAACTGTTCCGGACCACCTGCAAGAAAATTACGAACTCTTAATATCACGATTAGAAATGAGATATGGGGATGCACATCTTCAACAAGTATACCAGGCTCAAATTAAAAGTCGGGTTCAAAAAGCTGCCGAAAGTCTTCAAGAGTTTGAGGCTGACATCGCTAGATTAACACGGCTTGCGTATCCTACAGCACCAGACACCTTCTTGGAGCAGTTGGCTATTCAAACCTTCGTAGACGGCCTCCGAGACAGCGAAACACAGCAGACTCTCCGGTTAGCTCGACCGAAGACGTTGGATGACGCATTAACCCATGCTTTGGAGTTCGAGGCGGCGAAACAAGCGTCGCACCGAGGCAGCCATAAGCTCCGTTGTGCTGCAGAAGTACCCGCGCAGACACTGGAAAGCATCGAGGAGATAGCGCGACGAATACTTCGGGAAAGAGGAGTGACAGCTTTGAACTGCGATGAAATAGGCCATGTACGACGGCATCGTACCAAACCTAAGAAGAGGACTAGAAGAGCCCTCGAAAATTTGGAACGTGGCGAGCGAAAGAAACAAAAAGTAATCTCATCTAGTCAAACTCCGGAGGTTACAATCCAAATGGCATCGCCTAGAGAGCAATTGCATAGCATTTATCTCGATGGCAAGATCAATGGGAGAAGCGTCCAGTTACTAGGTGACACGGGAGCGACGAAGACCATCATTCGTCCTGACATCTTATTGGAAAACGAGAAGACATCACCAGTAACAGTACGACTTCGAACAGCGACGGGCGACGAAATACCTACTCACGGACAAGTCAAAGTAACCATTGGTTTGGGAAATGGAGTACTCGACCATCAAGTACTGGTAGCCGACATCACGGAAGAAGTTATCCTGGGAATGGACGTGATAAAGAAGTATGGGTTCCATTTGGATATGAAGAACGATGTCCTGAAGATCGACAATGAAGAAATTCCTTTTCATTCGTCAGAGAAGGCAGCCGTGCGAGTCTTATTGAGTGAAGACGTGACTCTGCCTGCAAGGACTGAAAGTGTGGTGATGGCACGCTTAGATGGAAGTCTCCGGGAAGGCTACATACGCGCGATTGAACCAATGGAGGGCGGCTTAGTTGAAAAGGGACTACTCGTTGGCAGAACTTTAGTACGAGTAAAGAACACGATGCCAGTAAGGATCCTAAACATCAACTCAGATCCTGTAACGCTGAAAAAGAAGACCGTGGTAGGCCAATGCACGCCAGTATCACAAATTGTGAGATGCGTGAAGTCGAACGAAGATACGTCGCCGAAGAAGTGTCCACAACATCTATTGGACATTCTTACCACCAAATGCGAAAACCTCAGCCAAGACCAGCTGGCTAAAGTTAAAGTGCTGATCCAAGAGTACCAAGATGTGTTCGCGCTGGAGAGTGGCTCCAAAGGAAGAACTAACGTGGTGAAACATAAGATTAATACCGCAGACGCTCGGCCGATACGACAACATCCACGCAGACTTCCTTTGGCGAAAAGAGAAGAAGCCGAACAAATAATTACGGATATGGAGAGAGAAGGCGTGATTGAACCTTCAAGTAGTCCATGGGCATCCCCAGTGGTACTCGTGAAGAAGAAGGATGGATCAACGAGGTTTTGCGTAGACTACAGGCAGCTAAACGACGTGACCAAAAAGGACAGCTACCCTTTACCCAGAATTGACGATACGCTAGACACCCTGTCAGGATCCCAGTGGTTTTCTACGTTAGATTTAAAGAGTGGATACTGGCAGGTAGAATTAGAACCCAAGGATCGTGAAAAACAGCTTTTACGATCGGAACTGGTTTGTGGCAGTTCACTGTAATGCCCTTCGGCCTGTGTAACGCTCCTGCAACGTTCGAGCGTTTGATGGAGACCATCTTGCGCGGATTGTCTTGGAAGACGTGCTTGGTTTACCTGGACGACGTGATCGTGGTTGGAAGGTCGTTTGAAGAGCACTTGAACAACTTGAAGGAAGTGTTCCAGAGATTACGTGGGGCTAACCTCAAACTGAGCCCAAAGAAGTGCCACGTATTTAAAAAGAAAGTCCAATACCTTGGCCACGTAGTATCTAGAGATGGAGTAAGGGCTGACCCAGACAAAATCCGAGCAGTGCAAGCATGGCCAAGACCGATCGACAAACATCAGGTCCGAAGTTTCCTTGGGTTGTGCACTTATTATAGAAGATTTGTTCCCGGATTTGCCAATATTGCCAAACCATTGACAAAACTAACCGAAGAAAAAGCAGAATTTAGATGGGATGAAGACTGCGAAAATTCTTTTAATCAACTAAAACAGGCCCTAGTTACTTCGCCGATTTTGAGTTATCCACGAGAAGATGGAAAGTTTGTTTTGGATACCGACGCAAGCAATATGGCCATAGGCGCGGTCCTTTCGCAGGTTCAAGATGGACAAGAAAAGGTTATCGCGTACTTTAGCAAGGTTTTGTCCAGGCCAGAAAGGAATTATTGCGTGACTAGGAGGGAGCTGTTAGCAGTCGTTAAGTCCATCGAACATTTCTACAAGTATTTGTATGGACGAAAATTTTTACTGAGAACAGACCACGCCGCTTTAAAATGGCTACTACAGTTCCGTAACCCAGAAGGACAAGTGGCAAGATGGATCGAGAGACTGCAAGAGTATGACTACGACACAGAACACCGTGCCGGAAGCAGTCATCGGAACGCTGATGCCTTGTCCAGAAGACCATGTCCGGCGGACTGCAGCCATTGTTCGCGACTGGAAGAAAAAGTCGAATGCCTCCGGAGAACTGCTATGGTTGATGATGAGTGGGAACCTGAGCAGTTACGTCGCGAACAAAAAGACGATCCTGAAATAAGACTACTCCTCGACTGGAAAGAAAGCGGCCGACGACCAACCTGGGAAGAAGTGAGTGCTTTGGGCAAAAATATCAAAGCGTACTGGGCGCAGTGGGACTCCTTGATAGTAGAAGACGGTCTTCTTAAGCGATCCCTAGAAAGTGCCGAGGGCACGGGAAACAGACTACAGCTGGTAGTGCCAAAGAGCAGGGTGACCGAAGTGTTGAAGCATCTCCACGATGGGACATCGATTGGACACTTTGGCATTAAGAAGACGTTGGGGAAAGTGCGAGAACGATTCTACTGGATGAACTGCAAAGAGGACGTCATGAAATGGTGCCGTAAATGCACAGTCTGCGCATCAGGAAATGGTCCAGCGAGAAAGCGCAAAGCACCCATGAAACAATATAACGTAGGAAGCCCGTTGGAAAGAGTTGCGATTGACATCGCAGGGCCGTTCCCAGAATCCGATTCGGGAAATAAATACATCCTGGTGGCGATGGATTATTTCACGAAATGGACGGAGGCTTACGCCATACCCAACCAGGCAGCAGCTACAGTCGCAGACGTATTGGTAAAAGAATTTTTCTGCCGGTTTGGAGTTCCGTTGGAATTACACTCCGATCAAGGCCGCAATTTTGAGTCTGGGCTGTTTCAAGAAGTTTGCCGACTGTTAGGAATTAAAAAGACTAGGACAACGCCTCTCCATCCTCAGTCTGATGGCATGGTTGAACGGATGAATCGAACAATGGGCAAGTACTTAGCCAAGGTAGTGTCCGAACATCAAAGAGACTGGGATCAGTACTTGCACCTCTTCTTAATGGCGTACCGATCATCCGTTCACGAAAGCACAGGCCAAACACCATCCTGTGTCATGCTCGGTCGTGAGATAAGATTACCATGCGATCTTCAATTTGGACGAAGGCCGGAAGAAGAAGTCGCTGGAGAAGATTACGTCAGCAAGCTGGCAAAGAGGCTAGACGAAGTACATGAAGAGGTTCGTAAAAACACACAAATTGCCAGCGACAGGATGAAAACAAGATATGACGTCAAGGCGCAAAATGGTGGGTTTCAACCTGGCGATATGGTTTGGTTGTATAACCCTCAAAGGAGACGTGGTTTGTCGCCGAAGCTGCAAAGGCAATGGGAGGGCCCCTATGAAGTCGTGCAGCGTATTAACGACGTTATATACCGCATCCGAAAACCGCCCAGAGGCAAGCCAAAAGTGGTCCACGTCGATCGTCTAGCCCCGTTTGCTGGCGATAACCACAATCCGCAAGTTCAGGTCCGAACCAGAGTAATAAGTAACAGAACCAGGAATCCAATCGAAGAAATGGGGTTCGAAAAGTTTATGAACTTATACGGAGGTTCTGGAAAAGCTAGGTTCGGAGTTACCACCGAGGAACAACAAGACCTGTTCCAGACACAAAAAGATTACGCCATCGCACATTGCGTGAGCGAGGAGCTTGACATGTCCAAAGGGGTTGCAGTCGTGTTTAAAAAGAAGTTTGGACAGCTAGATGAATTACGAAGACAGCAACCGGCAGTCGGAAAGGTTTTAGGACTACGTGGTGACGGACGCTTCGTTTTCTATCTGGTCACCAAGAAATACTCACGTGTCAAGCCGTTATACAAAGATCTGTGGCGAACATTATGGAGTCTCAAGAGACAAATGGAGTTCCATCATGTTAAGAAATTGGCAGTACCCAAGCTTGGTTGTGGCTTAGACCAACTGAATTGGAGGACAGTTCGAAACATGTTGGAGGTCGTCTTCCGAGGAACAGGCATTCAAGTGTTGGTCTGTAGTTACCAACCGAGGAGAGTATTGGGTCAGGAAAAGTCCATTGACTGTTACTTTTATGGTCAAGGAAGTTGCCGAAATGGAGGAAGCTGCCGCTATCGCCACGATCCCTTTTACCGGTGTCGCATCCAGTCTCCTGTTCTGGGACAGAACAGTCCTAAGAAGGGGGCAGTGAAACGTCCGAGAAATTACTTGCAAATGCAAGAGCCTTCTAGAACTGTTATCTAGTTTCTAGAAAATATAGCGAAAAGTGAGGAACGATCGAGAAGAATTCGCTGATGTCTATAAAAGCCGAAGATGGAAATCGTAGGTCAGTTATTGCTGGAATGTGAATGCATGCAGTATTAAATGAATAAGCAAGTGAAGATAAATAAATCGTTAACACGTGTTTGTCTACATAAATAAATCGAGAATAATAGTGTATGTGATAATTAGTGTAAACAAGAGTGATATCCGAGGACGTTATCTTATCTCGTGTTAGTTATCTTAAGTGTTATACAACGGTCATACATAAATTAGTGTAAGTGTTTTTATTATTAGATTTAATTAAGTTCGGTTAATTTAAAAGTGCATATTTTTCTATAATAAGTAAACGTAGTTTTAGTCGTTATAAATAAATTAGTTTTTAATAAATAAATCCGTAACAATAAATTAAAGATGATTTTTTTTTATAATTAGTTTATCTTTTTTATTGTTTACTGTAGTAGCAAACCTGACAAAAATTGATAGTTAAGAGTAATAATCAACATTTTAAAAGCATTTAAAAATGCAATGCATGATTACAATTTTAGTTAAAAAACGTTAGCTAAAAGCTATTTGACTAAATGCTTTTGGGAACTGACACAACTACTGTCGATTCGTCACAATGAGCGTTGACTGAGTACCGATATTTTGACAAACTGACATTATTGCCAATATCTGACATGATATGAATAAAAATGAATGTAAATTTCGTGCTGTTTATTATGTGTTACAAAACATAACTTTTCTAACAAAGTAAACAAGTATTGACAATAATGAATAGACTAGAGGCAAAGCGTGATGCTTAACAAACAAATTAAAACAAGCCGGACTCCGAAAGGGCTTTAATACAATTGAACATGCGGTAAAAACCTTCATAAAAAATGTAGCGGAATACATCTGTCTTTTGATGGCATTTCTAGTAATAGGAATGCTTTCGACACTGAAGAGGTCTGGGCCATCCAGCAAGCTTTGAAAAAGGCAAGAATGCACCATCGTTATGCTAACATTATCAATAAAATCTATATAAATGCTGCAATACAAGTTACACAATAATACTAATAAAATCAAAATAAACAAGGAGACACAATGTCTTGGATGCACAAAATGTATCAGAACTATATAAACAGTGCGTGTTATCAATAACAATATATGGAGAAGAAACGCGGGTTCTTACGAAAGCAATAATAAAAAAACTGAGAATAAACCACAGAGCTATAGAAACAATATTAAAAATCACATTGGGAGATCATAAAGCAAACAGGTAGATTAGATATAGAACTAAGGTAATGGATGTAGTAGTAAGATCAACAATGCTGAAATGTTCCTGGGCCGGGCACGTTGCAAGATACTAAAACAAATAGAGTGAAAAAGTAACCAGATAGAAACTATAGACACATAAAAGAGGTGAAGCGACGACATAAAGAAAACCGCAGAATTCAATTGGTACAACCTGACACAGAATAGAGAAGGTTGGAAGAGCATTGGAAAGACTTATACTCATAGAATAGAAAGATGATAGTGATTACGCGAACTGTATAAGAAGGTTGAACTGCATATGTAAGTTATCAAATAAAGTTTATTTTAAAAACAAAAATGTAGGAATGGTAATAGTACCTCATTTGAGTAACTAAAATATAAATTATTGTACAAAAAGTATGTATTAGAGGCATATTAGAAGCATATTGTATTTGTATGTATGAGTACTGTAAAGTTTCATATTACGATACGCGATCGAAAAGTTGTCAAACTAGGTCAGAGACCGAGTTTGATAACCCATAATGTATCGTAATATGCAATTATAATACGAATATCGTACACCGTTTTATCTCTTATCAACAGTTTTAATTTCTTAGGGATGTGTTAAGATAGTGATAAAATAAATCAGTTGTCAAAAGTTATTTTGAATGAACCAAGTGTATTAAATATCTGTCATTGTAAATTATGTAAATTCCTGATGACACATCGTAATGTCATTGTTTACCACTCTAGTGTGGTAAAGTGTTACTTTACCGCGTTAGTGCGGTAAACAATGACATTATGATATGTCATCAGGTGTCGTAAATTTTGACATTACATATTGATAGAAAATAAAAATATAAACACTGATTTAATTATTAATTTAAACTTTGAACATTTTATATTAAATTGTTACAGAAACTGCAGAAAAGCTTTTAAAAATTGCTTTTTTGTTAATACCGACTATGTTCTTCTAGAAACCACTAAGAACTGTGTATGACCAATAACGTGTATTTGTTTGTTAATTCGTCGATTCCTTGTTTTTTTACACAGTTAGCTTGATCCGAGTAGTTTGCAAGTGTTGTTTAAATACTGGTCTTTGTATCATATTTCAAGCAGAAACTTTAACGTTTTATGACAGCGGAGACTGAGTTTGTACTTTATTTGTAAGTTATTTTTTTGTATATCCGGTTTTGTACAATTTTTAATTTTCTTCTTTCTATATTTTGATTTCAAATTCTAGCTTTATTCAGATTTTACTAAAATGAAATAAATAAATCTTTATTGAAGTTCAATATTGTAAGTTTAATTTTATCAATTGTGTTGTGATTTGTACGACCTATAAAATGTGAAAGAAAACTGTAAAAATTTGTATTAACAGTAGTCAGTTAAAATAAATTCGAAATGAAAGTTTCTAAATAAAACTATTTAAAAATATTATGATGATACATTCTGTAAATTGTCCAAGTACTTACATTAAGAGGAATTACAAAGAGTATTTTGTAGATTTGGCGCTTTGTACTAAATTTAATTAATTTATCTTTTTTACTGCAACTGTAACAAAAGACTTTAAATGATTTTTAAGATGCTGCAAATTATCTTCAGATGCTCTAAAAATTGTCATCTTTATTTTTGCTGCATTATTTATGTCTCTTATTGATTTCTATCGTTGACTGAAGAAATGTATAAAGACTCGCAAAGCCCATGTTAAAAATCGCAGTCACTGCAGGGTCCGAGATATAGGGGGCGCCATCGTCTACTTGGGGTCCGAGATTTCAGTTCATTGCTGGCACTTGTAGTGTTTACATCGTATGTACGCAAAGTACGTACGCGCGTCGAGCAGTGGCTTCGCTTAGTAATACCGCTCTCTTTGCAGTTCAGATGACGATAATTTAACAAACGATTTTCTACCAAGAGATACCATTAGTAATGGGAATTCTAGTTAATTTTTTATGAATTAGGGGACCAACTCGCGATTATCGGTATGCTGCATCTAAAAAAAAAAACTAAAACGCCGTTTCAAATTCACAATTTTATTGAACATTCCTGTAATCTTAATTAGCAAATCAAGTTAAAAAGTTTTAATTAAACGGAAAACCGATTTGGTAATCTCTTTTGTAGTCACCTTTCAAAGAATATTATCAACTGCAAAACATGATAAAACAGTTATATACATTTATAAACATAACAAAAATTCTGCTTTGCTTCTTGTGCAAGTATCAAATTACCGGCGCCGGCAGTTTTGGATTTGTAATTTGCTATTTTAAATTATTGTTCACTTTGGCGATTTGATTATTTACTTATGAGTTTTTTGTTTTTACATTCTAGTTGATTGTAGAATAATTATAATTCCATAAAGTTTCGATTTTCGATCGATTATGTTTTTGAATCAATTAATAAACAAAAATTGGATAGAAAAATCGATTATAAAAATCGCTTTATTAGAGTACGAAAATCGATATATCGATACGTATCGAAATGTCGATATTTCGATACGTATCGAGATTTCGATACGTATTGATATTACGATACGTAGCGATACTCTGAAACGTATCGATATTCCGATACGTATCGATATTTCGATACGAATTGCGGATTGCAAAGTAAATTAAAACAGCAGAAAAAAAATACAAAACCAAACTCTGGCAAACGAAGAAAAAAATTCAACTTGTCAAATTACATTCCGTTTACTCAAAACATTTTATATCAGTCAACGGTATCTAGTAAATACAACAAACGATTATTTTGAAGAGTTATCTTATTACTTTCCAAGCATTATTTTTAAGCGATCTTTTACCAGTCTTATCTTAGTTTGCGTTGAAAACAACCGTGTCGCTACTATCCAATAGTAAAGTTTGTAGGCAGCGGGGTGCAGAGAGCCACAAAAGTGAGATAGTAATACGGTACGATTTTTAACATGCAGTTGCGAGTCTTTATACATTTCTTCAGTCAACGTTTCTATTGAATTAAAACATACAACTTATTCTAATCCAGTGCACGCCGTTATTCAAGAACGGTTTTGACACATGCTACTACATAGAAAAAGCATCGTTTATAGTAATCATAATTTCGGTTTATGTTATCAATTTTCTTCTTAGGTTTGTTTTTATACACGGACTTTACATTAATTTTTTTAGATACAATTTTACAATACGCTTGTTTAAACTGAAAAATGTAATCATTGTACCTTAAAAATATTTGTCTTAAATATTTAGCTTTATTTTTCGAATGTTATTTATTTATTCAAGTATTTTGACTGACCTACGTAACGTTACCTCATTTAAACATCTGTATATACGTTATCTTATAGAGTTAGGTACCTTGGTAAAAGTGATTGCGCAGTTCTTAGAATTACAACTTAATTTAACTAAGCTTATGTGATAATGTTATTTTGTATTTATTTTTATTTCTTATGTCAGCAAACTACTGAGAAGAAATGTGTAGTTCTTAGAACAGTGTATTAAACATCATAACATTATTTTTAATTTTTTTTATTAACGATACTAACAAACTATTTAAGGCAAAAAAATTATAATTTTTTATTTATTTGACTCAAAATTTTAAATTTTTTAAATGTCTTACTAAAACTTTTATTTTGTTTTGCTTGTATTGATGCTATAATAGCATTCTAAATTAACAACGTGTTGTTCAAACGCACCCTGTTTCTACCTACTGCTTTTTATTCAACAAAGATGTATTTGTTTTTTGTAAATATCGGATATTGTTATTATTTGGTTACTGTTATCAAAAACCCCAAATTTTAATGTGATTTTATTAAACGGCATGCATTAAAATTTTTTACAATTTTTTCCTGTTCAGTTTTTTTTTCATGTGGTCTATTCTTATACGAAAATAATAAAATTTACAGCAAGTACATTTATAAAATCACCCCCCTGACCCCCAACAGCGACTATTAATTTATTTAAATGACACGACTCTAATTGTGATACGTCATTTTTTGGGAAATGTAGTAACGAATTCAGCTGTATGTTTGGTTTATAATTTTGATAGTTTTTTGACAATGAAAAAAAAATTAATCAGAGATAAATTAATTTATTTTTAAATTAATAATAAATTAAATTAGAAAAGAAATGTAATACAAATTAAAATTTAACACAAAAAGTAATTACTTTAACAAAAAAAATTCTTGCAAGAAGTGTTGGAAATGATTTCGCTTATTCTTGAGACGATGATAGATTCTGCTTTCAAACGACTCCGGTTGAGTTTTAAAGACGACTGACTTTAAATGACCCTACAGACAAAAGTCTAATGGCGTTAAATCCGGTAATTTAAGAGACCAATCAATTGACCCTTTTTTTGCCAATCCACCGACTTGGATAATAGTTATCTAACCATTGTCAAACTGGTCGTACGTAATGAAGAGCTCTATCTTGTGAGAAATGAAGTAAAACCTTATTTAAATGAAGATTCCCATCTATTCTTCTCTGATTTTCTAATTTTTCAGCTATTAACGGTTTGATGACATTTTGTAGCAATTCAAAATAAATTGCATCAGTCAAATTTATGAAGACAGAGCCAATTTCGAAAATCCTTGCCCAAACGTTAAGTATTGAGTGTGCACTTCTCGCAAATTCTGAGGATTATCGTCACTTCAACACCAATAATTTTGTTTGTTGACATGCTTATTTAAATATAACGTGCACTCATTGCTTAAACATTAATTTTATGGATGATAGTTTTGCAAAACACAATTTTTTTGTTTGGGTCATCATCTCCAAGTTTTTGTACAATCTTCATTTTGTAAGTGTGAAACTTGTGACGTTTTAATGCCTTGTTGTTCTTTGAAACAATCCCGTTTTTTCCAAGTTGTCCAAGTACTTTGATGTTGGCGGCTTCATCGGGTATTTTTAGTTTTTTTTTCTATTAACAACAGATCTCTTACCTCAAATTTGGCAACCAATTGACGAACGTACGTGTGACTTACATTTCGGTAAGGATGTCTGTTGTTAAAGGTTGTAGCTGTTCTCAGTGAACAGCGGTTTTCTATGCCATAAATGAAGATAATTTTGACACGTGGTGTGAGTCATTGTTAATAGAATGAAAATTTGATATGTCACAGATTTGTTTGAATAGAAACTTCAAACGTTCTAACGTGGATTTTTAATTAAAATAACACCAGTATTGTTAAAAAAAGAGGTAAGCACAACGAAAACCACAATAAACCTGATATTTCATCAAAACTTATTATTTAGATTTTGTTGTGTCAAAACATTGTCAATATTATAAATTAAGCATACCGCCGAATCCTTTATTAAATTTCCCAAAATTGACGTATTAAATGTTGCCATTCAAAAAATTAAGAGTAGTTGCTGAGGATTTAGAAGTTTTACAAACAGAAGATTGTACAGACTTCGTTTAACCCTTAACTGGTAAACTGGAGTTTTCTATAACTTCAGACATGATTGTTTGTAATTTCGCATATATTGGCAACACCGCTTTGCGTCTTTCAATAGCCGCATGTGTTGCTTTAAATTCGATGCTGTTAGAATATTGAACGCGTACCGTTACTTGTTTTCGATATATTTACGTTTGGGGTCACGTGCGACTCCATTACACCATTTTTTTACGGTTTCTTGTGTTTGTGATAACTCGTAAGTGTTCAACAGAAAAAATATAGGAGTAATTGCAGAAAATGAAAAAACAGGTGAAACTTTGAGATTCTAATAAAGAGTTTGACAACTGTTACTACAGGAAAAATCGGTATACGTGGGCTAAAAATCCACTAAAAAAAGACGTACGAACGTCAGCGCACAATTTGGTGTCGCAATTATCAAGACTAAATGGGCTTACCCCAGAGGAACACAACTTTCTACGCCTTATGATGCTTAGAAGCTACTTTTTACAGAGGACGTTTTAAATATTATATTACGCAAAGACCATTCAATTATCATGGAAGCCATGTTTCTTTTACAGACTATTTAGGAATAAACAAAATGAAAGCATTTCTAGGATTAGTTTACCTAAACGGTAGTTTTCAAATCTGCGCGAGAAGATGCAGTCTTTTTCTATCGACAGACAGTACTAGTAGATTCATTTTCCGAACAATGATATCTCAAAAGCGATTCTTGATTGTTCTGTCTACAATAAGATTTTATGACGCTGCAAGTAGGAAGTACAGAATTGCCAAGAATAATAAATTAGCAGCAATATCACAAATTTTTGGTATATACATATATATTGATTGCAAAATATGCTATTAAGTTATGTGTTTGTTTGATTCTTAAAACTACTATCTCTTGAATGCTTTTGTATATAGTGAGAAAAGTAATGGAAGGCAAAGAAATAACCCGCCAAGCTAAGCGTTCCAACATTCGAGGTTCTACATTTAGTGAAACTACTTGAAAACAGTGATAGGAACATAATAGCAGACAAGTTCACATCACTTGAATTGATAAATGAGCTAAATTCTAGACGCTTTACATATATAGAACAGTTAAAAAAATATTAAGAAAAGGTACTACCTCAGTTACTACCCTAAAAACAAGGGGAAGCAAATACTGCGGTTTTTGGATTCGCCGGACACCGTACAAGAATATCAAATGTTCCTAAAAAATATAAAATCGTATTTTTCTTTAATGAAAGATAGATCCTGAATCGCAAAATCCAGAGATAATCGAGTTCTACAACGTAACAAAAAGTGGTGTAGGCAGTTTAGACCAAAAATGTACAAGTTATTCGTGTGATCGCAGAATTCGAAGATAGCATCAAGCTCATTGTTACACAGTGTTGAATATTGCAAGAGTGAATTCGTAGGAATTATTTAAAGTAGCAAAAATTGACAATAAAAATGAAAAGAAGAAAACATAACATATCCCTAGGAAAAGCATTTCTCAACTACCATTTGGTGGAAGGAATTAAAAACAACAAAATTACAAAAAAATTAAAATCTTCCATTGCTGAAATTCTAAAACGTTCGCTCAAATTGCAAGATGATACGACAAGACTTCAGTTTAAAAGTCAAAAATGTTTTTAGTGACTAAGGGTTAAAGACCCCAATATACCAATTACGTTTCAAAAAACTGGTATACCGGTAAAGAGTTAAACGTTTAAAATCGTTCTCTTCAATATTAAAATTGACCTGTTTTTGATTTTTTTTAATTTCGCATTCGCATCAGCATTATAAAAAGGGAATATGTTTTACTAACAGAAAGAGTTTATGGAAATACTTTGTTTGCTACTAAGCTTAACCAAAGGTACATCACTTTTTTCGGTCAGTTTTAAAGTACGAGTGCCGTTTAATACCAACTGAATTTTAACCGCACTTAAAGGTAGACATTTTACAGATTATCACTTTCTAGGTTGAAAAAGTTTTAAGCAGGATATTTACCTTTTCATCCTTAATTAATTAGAAAAATGACTTTGAATATGAAAGTTTAAAAAAACGCTGTTAATTCAAGTTTTTGCGTTACATATCGCTGTCTGATTTTTAATTACGATTTTACATAAAATTCTTGGTTTTTATGATTTATTTAATATTTAAAAAAATGCATACCAAGTTATAATTACACTTTTAATCAAATTAATTTTAATCATTTCAAAAAATAGAAGTGAACCATGTAAGAATACAAAAGAACAATTGTAATGAGTAATTTAAACTTTCATAAACATTTTCTACCGGCAAACGTTTAAATATTGTATTAATTACAATATACTTTAACTATAAAATAAATTAATTAAAGAATGATGTTTCGTAAAATTAACACGAAACTTGTTACTAAATACAAAAATTATATGTTATTTTGAATTTGAAAATTAAAAAAAAAATGTGTAATTTTCTCAGCACACTGGAATTTAGATTACATGCTAATTAAACGTGGAATATTTTAAATAAAGATTCAACGGTTAAGTATTATTACGTATTTCTGTAGTTGAGCGTGCAATCGTGAGTAATACGACTATAAAACTGAACTAACAAGCATATATTAATAAAACGGTATAAAAGACAGAAAATAAACATTTTTGTTTGTTACATTTCTGCAATAATAATCTAGGAATAAAATAAGAATATGTAGTACGCGGTCGACTCAAAATCTGTGCGTTTCACTATTGACATTGGTACGTATAGCATTTGAATTAACTGAATGGATGAGTTTGTAAATTTAAAACTTATCAAAGAAAAGTTACATTGATCTTAATTACATAAAGAGTAATTCGTAGGTTTATTAATTTGGACAATTTTAAATCTCGTTACGTTATAAGATCTTAAGAGTGCATGATGCAATAAGCGATTATAACGAATCCAACATAACGATGAAAAAAATGAACCTAGTAAAACGAAAACCGAAATTGTGCTTATGCATTTAACATTACCTACTATTTTAGTAACTTCCTGTTAACGTACGATTATGTTAAAGCTTTCCGCTTTTCTACTTTCAACTGAAATTCACTGTCGGCTTAAAATTTAATAAGTAATTAAGTCATGAAGAAAAATCTTACTTTCAAGAACAAAATAAAACAAACTGCTTTTCCAAATTCAATATTACTTGCGGTTGTTACGTTATGTAAGGCACGCATTAACAATTTAAGTCATATGTATTACAGAAATTCTGTTGTAATTAACAATCTATTTTAATACATTACAATTTTTTTTTAAATCAACAATATAACGTAAGTAACGATAATCGATTGGTTTATTAAAATTTCTAGTATTTATAAACGCACTTTAATAATACGCATTTACTTAATAAACCCTTTCACAACTAACAAAATCCGAATTCAATTAAACAAATAAATTCATTCAAGGACCGAGTGTTAGATATTCCTTAAAAATAATATGACATTACACAAGGCCTTCTTTTAACTCATCTCCCACACTAAAAAAATTTACGAATGTACTTTCACCTTCTAGTAAGCTAGACCTATAAATATCTGCAGATGCTACTAGAAGTTATTGTGGAAGCGGACACATCCGCTAAATAGTTTATTTTGTGTTGTGTCGTTTACGTAAAATTTATCGCAATGCGTACTTTAAATTTTGTGGTAAGTAAATTTGCAATCTGAATAAATGTAATATAAATAACAAATGTGTTTTAGATTTGTGCTTTACTCGTAAGCGGAGCATTTTCAGGCGCCGTCAAAAAACGCGAAGGTGCGAATTATATAATTTTTTCTGATAATTAAAATTTTTTGAATACTTGTTTAAAATTAATTAAACAATTTTTATATTTTTAGCTCCTCTTCCGTCACAAAC
Source organism: Aquatica leii (assembly GCA_035610365.1). Classification (NCBI taxonomy): domain Eukaryota; kingdom Metazoa; phylum Arthropoda; class Insecta; order Coleoptera; family Lampyridae; genus Aquatica; species Aquatica leii. The sequence goes on from CM069433.1 coordinate 52,092,784, forward strand.
TTATTTACCCGCAAACAGTGGATTTGATGGTGGTCACTCGCATTCTAATGGAGGATACAATTACGATTCCGTTCAAAATTTTGGAAGTGGTTTTGGAAGTAGTGGATTTGGAGGAAAATCGCAAGTTAGTGGTAGTTACTTACCTCCATCAACCAGCTACGGTACTCCTTCTCAACAATATGGTGCACCATCTTTTAGTAAACAACCATCATCTCAATATGGAGCTCCATCTTTTGGAAGTCATAGTGGAGGTCACAGTGGAGGTCATAGTGGAGGTTATAGTAGCGGTCATAGTGGTAGTCATGGTGGTCATGGTAGTCATGGTTCTCATAGCAGTTTTGGAGGATCCGGTGGATACAGTTCTTCCTCTCAATATAGTGCTCCATCATCTCATTATGGTGCTCCATCATCTCAATATGGTGCTCCATCTTCACAATACAGCGCTCCTTCATTTAATACTGGATTTGGATCTAGTTTTGGAAAATCATCTCATTCAGTTTCTCAAAGTTATGGAGCTCCTTCATCTCAATACGGTGCACCATCATTTGGATCCGGTTCTGGAAAACCATCTCACGGAGGACATTCTCCATCTCAACAATACGGGGCACCGTCATCTCAATATAGTGCTCCCTCCTCACAGTATGGTGCTCCTTCCTCGCAATATGGTGCTCCTTCCTTTGGAAGTGGATTTGGAAAATCGTCTCATGGAAGCCACTCTGTTTCTCAACAATACGGTGCTCCATCGTCGCAATATAGTGCTCCCCGTCAACAACCAAGTTCTCAATATGGTGCCCCGTCGCACTCGCACGGATCTGCTGGTAGACCTAGTTCGCATCACGGTGGTTATTCATCTCTATCTCAAAGCTATGGCGCCCCGTCATCTCATTCCAGTGGCTCATCTGGTCATTACAACACTCCATCTCAAAGTTATGGAGCTCCAGTAAGTCACCATAGCAGCGCTAAGCCGTCATCTTCTTATGGCGCTCCATCTTTTGGTTCTTCGGGATCATCGTTTGGAAGCAGTCACTTTGGTGGATCTAGCGGACATCACGGTCAAGTTTCGCAAAGCTACGGTGCTCCATCCGGTGGACAAGGTTATGCACAAAACGGAGGATATTCTTACTGATTCGATAATATAAAAGCATTTGTACATAAACATCAGTTTATTTATTGCAGAACGTAGAAAAATAAATAATATTGCGAATAATTTATTATAAATTTTATTTTTTTTTTCATTAGCATTTGACTGTTAGGTGTTCTACAAGTTTTATGCACAGGGATACTATAATAGCAGATTATACATTCATGCATAACAGTCTTAAATTATATACACATATCAACAACAGTACATAATTTCTTTATTTAATGATACTTTCTAAGTGTATAAAATTTTTTGACAAACCAATATAGAAACCGTTATTGTATTTCAGCAATACAAAAAACGCTTTTTACCTAACTTAAATAGGTACTAGTTATTATTATTGAAACTACTTACGTAGTGTACTTAGGGAGTTAATTATTCTAATATTATTAAAATAATTCATGTAAATGATATGTCGTTTCAGTACATTAACTAACTTCTATAATATCTAAACCCTTTATGTTGTAACAATCACATCAAGATTAAGTAACACTTAATTTATTTTCAGAAAAATTTACAACAGTTTCACAGTAACAAGGTATTTGTGTAGCAACGTGTGCGTAATGTGAAAATAAAATTTAATTTACAAACATTATATTAATCTACCAACAGTCACTTAATAAATGATAACATTTTTCAACATACAAATGGGGTTTTCATAGTGTAAATTTTGGTAGTAGATTTTAAATATAATCATTTAGTAATTACAAAAATATTTATTATAACATGGAATAATTTGTGATTACTATTTTTTTGTTGTATGAATCAATACATTCATTTTCTATTAGTATTTGATATAATTGTATTAATTCATACTTTGGTCTAAAGAAAACCTAAAAAAGAAGTCAAGCAGAACGTATTGATGTTTGTTTAGCGTAAACAAATATTTTAACTGAAATTCTAAGTTCATAAAATATAATAATTTTTTTTCTAATTACCGATAAGAACGTTAACACAGGCTTTTATTTATGTAACACTTATAAATATTTACCACTAATATTAATTGGAAACTTTACATGTATTTGGATACTAAGGTACTAAACCGTCTCTGTCTTTAAGTATTGCCTAGGTTAGCTGATTGAAATCGACACTTTTTAATGATGTCATTTGTTACAAGTATCTAGTAACAAAATTAAGCATAATATTGATTTTAATTTAAATTATATAATACTATAAATGTTTTTTCAATTTTGTAGAGATATTCTAAGTAAAGCAAGTTTTTGCAAAACAAAAGTTATTTATTTTGTATGCTTATGTACATTATTTAAAAAAAATAAGTCTTTTAATTTAATATATTTAACCTATTAAATAATTGTAACCGTTCTCTAATACTGCTTATAGTATATGACATTTATAAATTATGTGTACAACACACATTAGGAGCAATAACGATATGTATTTATTACTTTGGAATAAATTCCATGATATGTCTAATTACATTTATACAAGAATAAATTACATTCGATGAAATTATTCTTGAAACAACGTTTATAGTTTCAAACGACTACGTACAGTGTAGATATAATCATACACCGACCAGCGGCTATTTCATTAAATATCCTACATAGCACCTAATCAAAGAGGGTGTTTTTAGTTAATTGCGAATGACGCTATAGCGTAGTTTGTCCTTCACCAGGATTAATATTACCTTTAATTCCTCCCCCGCTTCCAACGGACGCTTTTAGTTTTTCAACTTCCGATGTTGGAATGTCATCGTCAGCTTCTAAAGCAGGGTTAACTCTACCGTTTCTTTCATCTTTTCCAACCATCGTTGCTGCACCATACATTTTTCCCATTGCACCAGATGCCATCACAGACAATTGTTCGCCATCTTCTAAAGGATCACCGACTCGTTGTACATCTTCAGGAATATTTACAACGCAACGAAATACATCATACCCAGGAGCCAATTTTCCAGATTCAAATACCCACTTTGTAAACCAAGACACTAATATGAGCGTAATTAATGACATTAACATTGCCATAGTTCTAAAAGGAAACAGCTGCACTTGATTTTCTTCGTCCCAGCCTGGGTAATAGATAAAAGGTTGCAGATGCATTACTGGTTCTCCGCCAGAAAGACGAACAAAAAATGCTACTAAATACGCTGCTAAACTACCATACGTGTTGCAATAATTCTTAAAGTGCACTACCATAAGTAATTGGGGAAATAATATTACATAGACAAGATCAGAACACATTGACCTAAAAACATAATTTTAATTTATAAATAAAATTTTAAATTAGTAAAACAAACCATAATCCATAAATAGATGGAATTGTTAACGCCATAATAGTAGAAAGCACACCGACTATAAATATTGATACTCTCATAACCCATATAATTTCCATTTCTGAAGCTCGTTGTCGAAATATTAATTTATAAACGTTTCTAGCAAACATCGAACTTGCTGATAATACACTTGAATCAGCCGAAGACATGACCGCTGCCGATACAGCACCTAACCCAAAGAAAGAGACAAAGTCTGGAGTTAGGTATTGTAGAACCATAGGTAATATCATAGGAGTTTCTACGTCGCTTAGAGGATATGGTCCTTTATACGTTGTTTCATTCCATGCTAAAAAGTATGTAAGTAGTTAAGAAAAATTTTATTCACTAACAAACTTATACCTGTAGCTTTTGCAATGGCGCCGATTAATACTGGAGGAATTGCCATTAATACGCAGCCAACTGCAGCAACATACGATAAAATTTGAGCTCTACCAGCGGATTTACTAGATAATACTCGTTGAAAATAAACTTGCCACGGGATTCCACCAAAAATTAACAATAAACCGTAGTCTAAATAATAAAAGTATTCTTCTTGTTTGACTTCTCCTATCCAATCAGCTTCAATGGATGATAAAGGTACAACATGCTCATTTGCCCAAGCAAATGGTATACACATCCATAATCCAATAAAAATACAAAACAGCTGTATAACATCGGTGTACGCAACCGAATATAACCCACCAAATAAAGTATAAAACACGGCAATGCATGCGCTAAAAATAACACTTGTGCGATGATCCATATCAATAATTACGCTTAGTGTAGCTCCTAAAGCAGCTAAAATACCAGCTGCCCAAAATACTTCACCACATAAAGCGGGTAAAAAAAGTAAACCACCCATGCGTTCCCCAAACGAATCTTGTAAAGGATCTAACATAGTAACGTAACCTTGTTTCCTCATTTTATTTGCGAAAAATATTCCACCAAAAACTAAACTAAGAGCGTAGCCAAAAGGTGCTTGACACCACACTAATCCTTTTGTATATATTGCTTCTGCGGTTCCATTAATGTAACCTCCTCCAACCCACGTGGCTAAAAATTGATGTTGCAAAGTATGCTTTTATTTAAAAATATATAACTTACCCGTCATTGTAAATATACCAACAAAAAGTCCTATATTTCGGCCAGCCAACATAACTTCTTCTTCAGAATCATTTCCTTTTTCTTTTTTTCTACCTGCCCATATACCCACAGCGAGGATTAAAACGTAAAATATTACTATCGAAATTACTCCTGCGATATTAATCATGTTGAGGATCTAAAACAATTTAAGGGTAGTTAATAGTATATGTATTGTATCGATTCTTTGATTATTTATAGCTTGGGAAAGGGTTTTGTCCTTGAATTAAAAATTTAGTAAGTTGGTCATTGAATTAGGATTTTTTTATAGAGAAAAGAAACATTAACGAATAATTTTATACAAACAGTTCAAGTTACCTGTTGTTTAGAATTATGAACGGACTTGTATATTCTAGGTTGGTTTTTAGGCTATGTATATATTAATAAATTTCTAATAAAATATACGTGTCATATAACACAGGTCCACATACATTTTAAATTATTTGTACAGTTAATTAAATTGTTTAAAATGTAAACAACAGTCACCCCAGCGAAGGGATGTCTTCTGCGAGGGACTGTTTCTTGTCCTATATCCTAGACCGCACATGGGCGCTTTTTGACCTCATCAAATCGGCACGTAGTTATTTTCAGAGGTCTATAAAATATCACACGAATTGTACGCGTTCACGGTCAGGACTGTCTTGTCCCGTGCAGCCAGGTATTGATCTTTTGTGACGTAAACCCGGCGCAGGACTTCATTGGGCGTCCCGATGCCCCGCACCGATCCTGAAATGAGGAAAATTTTGACGAAACCAAACATGATCGCGCATAGGTTTCTCTATTGGCGATGGTATTTGGCAAACCCACCCAAACACCCACGCTATTCTTTTACACCCCGTCCAACCGCCTACAACTTTGTTCAATAGTGCACTTATATCACGTTAAGAAATAAATTAATCCCTTAAGTAGGTCATCTCTACGAGGCATACACGCATAGTAAGCAGAAAACGTGACAGAACTACTATTTTATATAAAATGCAATGCATTTCATTCAATAATTAGTTCATTAGCGAAAAAAGCGACAACAAAAAAACGCAAGCGTCTGGAAAGTTTCGTTTGCTTTTAAACAAACATTTCTGAATAGTTGTCAAACCTTTAGATTTCTGTAAAAAAATAAACGTGCATTTTGAATTTTAAACTGCATAAAAATAATGCAATTAAAAATTTTGTATACATTTTATTTAGAATCATTCTCTATATAAAGCATTTGTAGAACAAGGATTTGTCCTTATTTTAGGAGTACGAGTAAGATATCGATCGTTCTTTTCAATGTATTCAACTAAGGTTACCTTTGCGTTATTCGGTCATTGATACGATGCATTTCAGTAACCACGTACCAAGCTATAAATAAAAAAAACAATGAGCTTTTCTGTATCAATTATTTAAAAATTTATTGTAAGCGATGTAAAATTTAATGGTCTTTGAATACTTTCTATTGATGCATTTTAAACATAATCTTTACAGTAATTGTTTGTTAATATTACACGCTTCAACGTCACGTTCTCTAAGAACAAAAACAGTGTATTTATAATTTAGCAAATTTGAGTGTTATAGCGTATATAAATATAAATATGCATGTTGGATGAAAATTTTTTACAATATTTTTTAAAACTAACTACACGTTGTGAATACTGTAATTAAAATAATGTTGTTTCGTATCTGTGCGCCATTAGTAAATTACATTTTTAATTCAAGCTAAGTAATCCCGGTAATTAAATAGACATTATCCTATGTAGAAAATAGCTGCAAGTAAGTAAAGGGTTGAATACCTGTCATGTGGGTATTAGTGGCTAGCTAATTTTAAGTAGTTTGAAATTTACCGTCATATAATAAAAATAATGGTTACAGACCATCGTGTTTAATTTTAGAAATTTCGCTAAATTCTATGGTTTAAGAAAAGTAGCAATACGAAAGTTACTCTTACTAGGAGATCCTTTTTCTTTAATTATTGGTTTGAATATTGCTTATTACAAAAATTTTTAGCAAGAATAAGTATGCTTTTTCTCTCTCTCTATACTGTAAGTTTAGTGCAAAAATGTTTTACAAACAATCGGCTGCTAAATTTTTACAATACACATGTTGAAGATAAAAGTTTTTTAATCAGGTATTTTTTAGAAATGAAGCCTATTCAGTAGTTTGTTTTACCTGAACGACTTATCGGGAGATTTACGTTTATTTTCTTTTTTTTCTTTTTTCAGAAAACGTTTCTACGATTTAGTAATTGCAACTGTCTCAGACGGTGGAAAACCTATAACATAAATATTAACGCTTTGGATTTTGTTTTTGTGTTTATATGAAAAATTAACAATATAAAAATCCGGCCTACCTTTAAACAAAGCTGCAATATCAAATTTTAGGTTTCATCAATTTCATTTTTTTTTCGATGTTATATTTATGCGTCAACAAAAAAAAGTGCAGTTCTTACAAAATAATAAACAAAACAATTAGCATATGTAACGCAATAATATTATCTTGTAATTATTTTTATTCTCAGTGTCAACAAGCTTAACAAACATCCAAATCATCAAAAAAGAACAAACTTTTGTAATGTTTTTAAATCAAAGATCTTGTAACTGTCGTAAAATGCGCCAAGGTACATCCCGAACAAATTTATTCTGACATTAATATACAGTCCATTGAAGATAAAATAACAACACACAACAACAAATACAGAAATAGAATCTTCATTTATTTAGATGAGATGCATCTATACTAATCACTCTAAACTATTTCATCTTCTTACTTGTTTTACCTTACTTTTTAGATATCAGATCTCATTTGCTGTAATGTACTTTTCATGTCATGTACTTTATGTATTACTAAAATTAGGATTTACATATGCTGTACTCATAGTTGATATAAATTTAAGTAGTCAACTGGCTTAAAATAAACTTTTTATTACTATCTAGTGTTTACTCAATTTCTGAAATTACATAAAAAAATTTTTATATGGTTTGGACAAGTTCCGAGGTGACCATAAAAATGCTCTATGTCGCTGTTATGTCAAATAATGTGTTCTTGTACTTTGCAATTGTTTTACTGAAAACGTTATAATACATAAGTAATTTACGTAACCCGGATTATTACAACTATTGCATCAGTTAATAAGAAATTTGAAAAACTGTTATTTTTGGTGTCATAGTTTTTTCAGTAGAAACTATTCCTTTTTCACTTTTTTACTATTCAATTACCTGATCTAATGAGTACTCTTTTAGATCCAGTTGGATGCTGGAAAATGTTACCACACAATTGTGTATGTATGAAAAAGCGTTAAGTGGTAAAGAAGCAGGTAACAACCTAAAAACCTTATACTATAAGTCTCGTGGTTCTGCTATGTTTAGTAATAAACCTAATCCTAATTTTGAAACACAAAAACAATGTTGAATCTGTCCGTACTTTAAAATGCCAGGTCACAAATTATATATTGAGGAATGTGGAAAGCTGACGGTGTACAAAGGAGAAAAAAATGTTAAAGATGCTAATACTTCTATGTTGCTTGCTGTAAGTAGTCTTGTATTTGAATCTACAATTGATCGGAATTGTTGGTATGCAGATACTGGTAGTACAAACCACATTACCAACAGAATTTATTTTTTTGAACAATTTACTCCATTTGAGCTTTTCTACAGTGTGACTACTGCAAATGGAAAAAATGTTAGTACTGAGGGCAAAGAAACTATTTGTATATAGTCATCAGTGGGTGGCAAATGACACGAGAAGATCTTGAGTAATGCTTGTTATGTAAAAAAATTAATTTTTTGTACTTACAGCCCAGATACACTACTTGATAGTCAACTTGTGTCTGAGATTTGTAAAATAATAGTAAGAGTACACGTCAAGTTGATTGGAGTCAGAAACCGTTTTGGTTTATTGCTTATGTAGAGTCTAATAAAATATGTTACAATTATACCACTATCGCCTAAAACATCAAAACAAAAAACATGCCAAAGCAATTATTTATCGTGAATTGGGCATTTAAGTAAAATTAGATAGTGAGCTGTGTGAAGGATGTCTATTTGAAAAGACACATAGGTTAAAATTTGGCACTAAGGTCAAGCATACAAAGCTTCGTAAACTTTTGAATGCTGATGTGTGGTCGATTTGAAGTTAAATCAAAGTCAGGTATTAAATACTTTGTTGTTTTCAAAGACAAATTCACTTGGTTTAGATTGGCTTTAGACGAAAACTGACTATGCCTTATTCTCCCATGAAAGATTCTACTGAACGCATCATAGTTAAAACAGCTCATGCTATATGATACACTCAAAAGGAAAACTCAAATTTTAAATATACCTGACATGTCAGTGGTTTAGAAAGAAACCAGATATAAAACTTTTGAGAATTATTTGATCTGAGAATTGTTACATGAAAAAGCTGTAAAAACGAAAATTGCCTAGATAAGATAACATAAATAAAGAAGTTACCGGTGTTCAGTAAAGACGGTCGTAAGTTACTTTAAAACAAATCCGTGATTGATTGGGAAACTCAAAACGTAAAATCAAAATAAAACAAAAGGGCGACAAGAAAGTGTATAGCTTAAAATGGGCTTCTGGACTTAGCCAATCGAAAATCCCGTTTCTGATAGATGCAACAAACAACAACGGAACTTCATCAAAGTGTATTACATTAAAATCTATAATATTAAAATTCGAGAGCGACCGAATAAAAGCTGGTTTACAAAACTAACTATCTAACATTTTTTAAATTTAAAATAATATCAAATGAAAAAAAAATTAATAACAATAATGATATGAATTCACATAGAATCACAAATAAACTAAAATAAAAAACAGTGTTTAAAAGAAAACATATAAATAAGTAGATTAAAACTTAATTTACAAAATATAACAAATCGGTAATATACCGATAATTTAAATTAAATATGCAACACTTTGAATGCAGCAACACATAAAAAAATAAGAATTAATAAACAACATATACACTACAAAATAAACATTCAGCAACAATGAAATAAAAAATGCCCACTTTTGAAAGGGTCTTCATCAGGGCGTGAGATAAATTGCAAAACTCAAACAAGCAACCGAAATCTAACTAAGGATTTCTCAAAAGTTAGGTTATCCATTTGTGAACAAGCCATAATCTAAACTCTGGAAAGGTAAGAAAGAAAACGATAACTTGAAAAAGCAGACGAAAATCTAACAAAATCACTTCTACGGAGTTTAGAATTTGGCTTGGTTCACAAGTTGATTAGCTAACTCGGTAGTGGTTCTTTGTTAGATTTTCGTTTGGTTTTTCAAGTTATCGTTTTCTTTCTTGCCTTTTCAGAGTTTAGATTATGGCTTGTTCACAAATGGATAACCTAACTTTTGAGAAGTCCTTATTTAGATTTCGGTTGCTTGTTTGAGTTTTGCGATTTATCTCACGCCCCGATGAAGCCCCTTAAGAAAGTGGGCGAAACGTTGGCAACTTCAGTTACAACAACAATGACACGGTCCAAACCCGGAAGACATTCTTATCTTAGTATTAAATGTCGTTATTTAAAATTTCTAATAATGGGTTAAAAATACATCACAAACTTTATTTTGTTTAAATTTTAAGAATTTGAGCACTCAAGCTAGCGAAACGTAAAATCACAATTAGTTTTGTATTGTGATAAATACCTTATTTTTTGTAGCTGCAGAACCTGGGTTTTCGGTTGGTTATAAAGCGCTTCAGAAGATGTTGCTCAAAAAATTTTGCGATGGTCGGTCGGAATGTTTTAACCGCTAAAGACAAAGTGGAATAATACGCCACAAAGTGGACACTTAACACCATAAATTTCATGACACTTTAACTATACTCGGGACAAAATGAATCGTCAAAACCGTAAAACATACAAATTATAAAAAAATCCATTCACTCAAAACTTCATTGAACCGATAACAAACCTACGGACACCACTAACCACGAATTAAGGGTTGAAACCTCTTCCGTAACTACATTTTCAAAAAAGGTAACTCCAAAGCCTTCTATTTTGAGAAACTCTAAAAACAAAAATCAACTCTTTTGGTACTGTTTAAACGTTACAACCAGTGACGTAAATCTTTGTAAAAAAGAAAGCAACAGTAAAACAATGACGTGGAAAAAAGATGCAAAAATTCAATTAACACGCATGAGCACAGTTTGTTGACTGCTTCTCAAACGGTAAGAGATGCAACGTTAACAAAAACAAACTTATCCAAAGCAGAAAATTCAGATACCATCATTAAGATTAACTTCAAAACTCAATATTAAAAATGACAGTTGTTAGTAATAAATTATAAGGTGAACCCAAATTTTATACAACAAAATTATCCTCGATGAATCAAGTGCATATGTACTAAATATCATAGTTTGCACTTAAGATGAATTTAAAAACGTGAAATAACTTCAATAACTTAACGTAATTGAGGATAATAGACCTCTTTTTAATAACAACTCAATAAAACTAGCTTCAACTAAAAACGAAAATGCTATTCTTTAAGTTGTAGAGAATGGCACGGAAACAGATGAAAATTTTAAGGTTGAGGAATGTCCTGCCTCTCAAAGTGAAGAAAAGTTACTGCACGAGTTGGAAAACGAAACGTTAGATGAAAACAAGGTTAATGGTTTTAGTTTAAGAAATAGGTACACACTACAATTTCTTGATAAATATAAAAAATATGTTTTGTACTGTACAAATGTAAAAAATGATGATGAACCTGTTACTTACAATGAAAAGCAGTTCAATTATTTACTGGAAACAAGCAATAAACCAGAAAATAGAATCCTTGCTTTAAAATGAAACGTGAATTGATTTCTCATGGAGAAATGCTGATTTGTTCACATTTTTACCCAGATCACAATATGTGTTATTGTGTCAGGATATATGAAATAATTAATATTATTTGATTTTTTTCGATGGTAATTAAAAACAAATAATAATCTGTCAATAAAGTTTATACATCCAAAGTACAAAGATTCATTCTTTTGTTTTTACGTTTTTTTATTTTAGAAATTAAAACAACATCCAAAATTGGTAGATTTGAGATTATCTTTAATAAAAAGTATGAAAACCTACTTGTTAGTCATCTAAAAAACTTGGACAATAGATTAATGCCATTAACAAGAAAAGAGTTTTTCAAGGTTGTTTTTGATTTGGCATTAAATTTGAAACACAGGTTCAACGTTCATCAAGGTATGACGAGGAAACATTTTTATTATGAATTTTTGAAGCGCCATCTAGATCTCGCTTTGTGATCACCACAAGAAGCCAGCTTGGTAAGAGTTGTTGGTTTCAATAAACCACAGGTTAATCAATTTTTTGATAAGTTTCAGTTTTTTATGCATGTTCATAAATTTCTTCCATTGCGCTTATACAATGCTGATGAGACCGGTGTTTTCTGTGGTAACAGAAATGAAAGAGTTGTAACGTTTTCGTTACTGTTATTATTTGATTTTAAATTATCTGTTGCGTGCAAACCTTCCTTTATTTTTATTTTGTGGAGTCGCTACTTTTTAGGGCAAGGTCAGCCTTGAAATTCATTCGGTACTGAGTCTTTGAGTAGTGCGCTAGTGATACTTAATTTTGAACCATGTAGCTTTTATTTTACCTTATATCTACAATATCTTTATTTAAAAAGTCTATGTTATTAATACAGATTTTTATTTTGTACCGATTTTATCTTTAATGAAATTAACCTTTTTAATTTGAATGGATTTGGTATATGAATAACACAATAAATGCCAATGATCAAAACTGATTTTCTTGAAGAAAATACTCCTTAGTCATCGGTTCTTGATGGGAAATTTCCCAAGGCTATCCGCCAACATTAGCTTTGCATTCCGTTGGATGACATCAACGTAAAATTTGATCCATATGCGTGAGTTACATATATCTATCTACATTACTTTCGTCGATTAAAAACTTTGCTTCACCAACAAACATGGTTTTTCTTTTTTACTAAATGACTTTACATTTGAACCTAACTTATTAAATACTAAATATTAAAATTCTCTAAATAAATGCGTCATTCATAATTGTTTAATTAGATATGTAAAAACTAATCAAGTTTCACTTTCTGTAATTAATATAAAAATTAAATTTGCTTACCGCAAATATTTAAATTAACTCAATTCAAAATTGTTTTTCTTACTACATGTAAAGAAATACCGGTATTCTGTTAGTTCTAAGTTTAATTAATTAAATGATAAAAATTTCTATCATTAGTTTCAAGTAACCTTACTGTATTTTACCTTATTGTTTTTGTTTTGTTTTTGAATATAGGGTTATAACTAACTTTTGAGATTGAATCAATGAATTATTCTTGGGTAACTTTTTATTGCAGATAAGACTTTAATAGTTTAGTCTTAAAGCTCAAACTATTTGGCATCCCTGATTTATGAGGTTAATTAACCAATTTTGGCAATTCTACTGATTGTTTAATTAATTTCTTTACATCGTTTGTTAGCGCACTCTTTGCTTATCTAAACCTAAGTTTTGCTCTACAGAGTTTTCTCTCAAAAGGCCAAGAAATAAATTGGGAAAATGACGTCTGCCGAGAAGGGTCAAAACGTCACTGTTACGATTTGCATGAATGTCACCGGAACGTATATTCCTCCGCTACTTATATTTAAGAGACAAAAAATTATAGGGTAATTTTCAATGCACCACATGAGACAATTGGTGTTGCACAGATCAGTGCTAGTTGGATGCTTCCGCATTTCTAAAATGGCTAAAGTATTTTGCTAAATATGCTCAGTCCACTAAATAAAAACTTGTTCTTTTAATTTTGGACAGACATGAAAGTCATAACGATCTCAAAGTAATTTTGTATGCTCGAAAAAATCATATTCATATGCTAAGCACTCTACCGCATACAACCACAAAATCCAACCACTAGACAGAACATTTATGAAATTATTTAAAACCGCTTATAACGATGCAGGTTCATTATAGATGAGAGCACATCCCGGTGCGAGAATATGGCATTATAATATAGCAGCTCACAATGATTTTAGTGTACCGGAATACACCCTTTAAACAGAAATATATTTACAAACTTAAACTTTCTCTCAACCGAGATAACTGACATTCCTGATGCTGCTATTAACAATCTTGGTAATGTTATGTTCCGGAATACGGTCTCCACTGTCAATCATGCAACTATTGAAGATGCAACAATTTGTGCTGGGCTTTTATCAGAAATGGTAGTTGATAGAACTATTGAAGATGAAATAATTCGTGCTGGGCCTTCATCAGAAAAGGCAATCACGGTCAATGAACTTATTGAAGATGTGATTTGTTTTGTTGTAAACAAAATTACAGTCGTAGCTCAAGTTCACACCGATATCAACAAAAAGACATCATCATCACCGACTCAAAAAATTTCTCAGAGCTCATCATGTACTTCTACTTCTCTCGATAGCAATGCCGCAATCAGAGTTTTAAAAGAAATATCATCTATACCAAAAAAAATAGAAACGAGAAAAAGGAAGACAAAAAAAAGTAAAATTTTAACTTTAATTTCCTTCAAAGTTGCTCTGGAAGAAAAGGTACTAGCCCAGAAAACCATGGAAGTCAAGAAAGTTACAAAAAAAGCTAATTTAATTGACTCGACTAAAAAAAAGAATTCATTAACTAAAACCAAGAGGAATACAACAAAATAGTTGGATAAGTGAAGTTTGTTTATGCATATGTCACGAAAATTTTGATGAAGACTGGATATAGTGTAATGAATACCAAAAATGTGCACACATCAAATGAAACGACGTTCATATCGCATCTCTTTATTACACATGTGACTTATAGAAAATTTCCTCTTAATTATGTTGTCGTAATAAAGTTTTGGAATAAGTTTACATAGTTTTTTCTCACCTGTCCCATGCTAGTCTCCAGAACTAATCCTTTCGAAAATAATGTCGTACATTTACTACTTTATAGTCAGTTAGATTTAATTTTTTCTTTAATTTCTTGATTAATGCCCTATTGGCACTATTGTCTAGTTTTACTTAGCAGTTCTCAATTTTTATAAATGTCAGTTATACTTTAGTAAAAAATCAAAAGTTTAAGTGTCCCGCACTACCCGACTTTCCCCTACATTTATTATTTTAGACCTCTTACAAATGTGCAGAAACTTTATGGAACATCTTAAATACAAACCTAAAGCGAAAGCCATTTAAGAAACGCATGGGTTAAAATTGTTTAGATGATTTGAAACCTAATAACTTAAAAAAATATTTTAGAATATTTATTGTGGGTATCAAAGGTAAACTTATACTTAAAAACGATGTCATTTAAAATCATAATTAATTTAGAAAAACAAAATTAATCGATAAGTTATATGATACAAACAAAAACAAAACAATTGTTTTTAACACTAATTTGTTATAAAAATAAAGATAAGACAAAATTAACAACCTAAAGTTGAACCTAATAAAATTAATTAAGAAAAATATTTTTATTTTTTTTAATTTGTTTTTTCGAGGTATTTAAGTTTTTATTATAATAAAAAAAATTAAATTATAATAAAGTAAACTTAACAACCCAAATCTATACAAAAAAACAACACAGTGCTCTTTAAATCGTTAGAATAGGGTGTTTAGATACGGATATTATTCAAATGTTAAATAGAGTTCAAGTTTTGTTTAAGCTAGTTTTGGATTGTCTAGAAAGAGTTTTTGTAGTTTTTATACAACTATTAAACTAGCAGTGCTGATAATATAGTGTCGAGTTATTTCGGAGAAAGTTGCCGAAGTTCTTGGAAATAACGATCTGTTTAGTCATTTTTTGACAAAGTGGGTTTGAGACATGACAACCTTTTATGTTTTTAGTATGCTAAAAAACTGCCACTAACAAAACCTAGGTGGCTACTATTGCCGATGGAATCTTAACTTCAAGGACGTAGTAACAATAACGTGTGTTAAAATGAGTATTCTAATGCCTTAAAGCCCACATTATTGGACTTACGTAGCAATTTGAAAATTCTGAAAGCGGGTACGAAAAGCATCGACTTAATTTTATATTGATTAATCGTAGGTTGCAAATAAACAACAAGATTTTGTTGAGTGAGGGTGCGCAAACTTCAGCCATAAACAATTCTCGCATATATTTTGTTATACAGTCTAGTTAAAGTGTTTGTAAAATGAAGTCAAAAAATTCTACTGAAGCAATATTTCGAAAGTCGTGGAAAAATGATGAAGGTTTTCTGTCACAGAAAAGTTTGTTGTCTTAGAGTTTTTGTGCGGTTTTTAAGCTAAAAATTGTTACAAAAAAGTTTAGCTTTAAGAAATAGTACGACTTTTTACCTTTACGTTGTAAAAAAAAAAGATAGCATTCTTTAATAGCCGTATGTTAGGTCTAGTATTGATAGCATGTAGACACATTTATTACTGTTTTGCGTGATTTCACGAAGATAGTGCTTTAATGAACTTATTAATTACGCCAAAAGAATCACAAAAGTTTCTATGTGAAATACAAAGAAATGCGGTCCTTGTTGTTATCGTACATATTAACATACATTACTGACTGAGGGTTTCTTACAAAATTAATCCTTACAGTGTTTTTCCCTTACTTGTTTATTATATATAAGTTGTAAAGATGGCAACAAGTAATTCATTGTAAGACTTTAAACGCTTACGCTGATGACTGAAGCTACTTCAACAATTTCAAGAGTTCCAGATTTTCCAAAACGTAACTACTTTTGATAACTTTTTGTTTCTCACATCTCACAAGTTATATGTGCGGTATTAGTTACACTTTATGAATTTTTTAATAATTTCATATTGCTAAAATTATGTTAACTGTTTTTTATTAAAGAAATACTTGATTATATCAGTAATTAATAGATATGCTAAAGAAAAAAAATACCATATCAACTAGTATTATATTAAATAAAAAAGGTATTGAAAAATAAAGTTATTTCCTAAAGAAAGTGGAAATCACATTGCATAATTTGAAAATTGAAAGATTCCTATTTTTACGCTCACATGATTTTAATATAGCAATTTAACGGTATGTTGGGTACTAGATAATAACCAGCTTCTTTCATCATCGATCCCTAAACCTGTTGATTTCTAAAGTAGCGCAAAATATAATATTTCATTACTGTTAAACTGTAATTAAGGATGCTTTTACATATAGCTGCTTTAAATAATATTTATAGCAGATATTATTTTGAAAAAAAGCTTATTTAAGTATTTACCATAAAAAATGTATAGAAACACAAAAACAATGAGTATTTAATTCAATGTTTTTTTAATTTTAATCTATTAGTAGTGTGTTAACACATTGTTAACTTTAGCTTATAACTATGTTTTATTACTAAATTCTGTTGTAATTATTTCATTAGATTTATTAGTAACTGCTTAAAATTTATAAATTATTCCAAAAACAAATCACAAAAAATTTTTTGTTTAAATTAGTTATGACCTATTTTCAAATTTTTGTGGGTCAAATAGTTATTATTGAAATATAACCTATATACATCTAAACTTTTGTTCATATTCGAGCCCAGTATCGATTATATGTCTAACAACAAATCAATAAATTAAATATAGGTACTGTTTAATGTAATGGTAGTGTCCTGTGTAGTAAAACAAAAATTACACTGTTTTAGAACAGTTAGTGCTTAACTATTTTCAGCGGGGTATACGTCATAAAAAAAAATTCTTACGCTATAACAAAATATATAAAAATTACTTATAAAGTATAGGTAAAGCACTTTGAATGTTTTACAATTGAAGATAGGAAATTCAATAAACTATTTATTACAATTCACAGGTCTGCGACGTTTCTAAAGTCGTGGTTGTGCTAGGCGACTTATCACCTATTTTGCTTGCGATCGGTTCAACTTTTCATTCAATTATAATTTAGTTTATAAATAACAAAAAGTACAGGAAATTTTGCAATTACTGGCCACGCCGCGCGAACAGTGTGCATAATGTTTAAAAATCTTTGGAAAAACTTTTCCTGTTAGATTAATTTTTTGTACAACATTGTTGTATCATTATAACCCTATTTTAAGTAAATGTATTTTTAATTTGTACAAAATAATTATAAGCGACTTTCGGCTTAGACCGCGTCGTAGTTAAACATCTAGACTTAGGCTTGGTCCTACCCAAGCAACACATTGGTATAAAAAACGTTTAAATGTCCGGCTAATAGACGTTTATTAGACATTAAAACGTTTTTAAACGCGTTATTAACGTTTATTAGACGGACATTTAGACGTTTTTTGTACCAATGTGTTGTTTGGGTAGTCTCTTCTTGAGAGCCAAAACGAGAAGTAGAATTTGGCCTTTGCCGTATTGTCGTTTGTGAACCCAGACAAACTGACGTTTTACAAGACATTGCAGCTTGCATCTTCAGAGTGGTAAATGTCACTGAGTGTGAGTGAATCTTGTTTTTATTTCCACAACTCTGCGGATTAGTTTGGGAAAGTAGTAAGGAGTTTTAGCCAACACCTTAATTTTGTCAAAATTTAGCGTGTGTCTTTGGTTCCACACTTGTTCTGCCACTGCTGATTTTGTAACTTTGTGGTGTTTGCAATCAGCCATATGTTCTTTAACTCTAACTTGAATAGAGCGTCTCGTCTGTCCTATATAACTTGATCCACAAGAACAAAAATTTTTAAAGCCTTTTGTTTGTCTTTAACAGATTTATTCCAATTGTTCAAGGTATCCTTGAATTTCTTGCTCTTCTCCATGCTTTTTGGATCTCTTTGGACTCGTACGAGTAGACTTACAAATTAAAACAGCTTACAAAATATAGCCAAAAACAAGTCTGATCAAACTAAAAAAACTGAGAAAAAATAGAGGTAATGAGCAATACAATTAAATTAAGTAATTTAGGAAGATATAAGATATATATGACTTAACAAAACAAGAAAAGAACGTAAATAATAATATTAGGAAAAGAGTAGAAGATGAGAGAAAAAAATTTAAAGGAGGATATCAAAAGTTAAACATTGAAGGAAGAGAATGAAAGTGAAACAAAGTAAGAGACATGCTAAAACAGTTGAAAAAAGAAAAAACACCAATAAGCAATAATTGTAAACATTAATTAATTAATAAGATTACACAAATTAAGAAGACGAACATGGCAAATACTAAGGATGCGGACTGACTGGCCAAAAAAGTAACATCAAGGATAAGTGTTAATTGTGTTATAATTAAGTTATTTTATTTATGTGCCACCTATGGTGCCCTTGTTTTGCAACACAATTATTCTTAGTGTAAATAGTGGGGGTAGCAAGGTAGGCTTTAAGGTAGATGTATGAAGACGGTCAATGAATGTACACCTGTTTTGCTGAGCTCCATGTTATGATAAATGTTTGGACTTACGATTCATTATTTCCTTAATCTAACAACGAAATAATAAGCAAAAAACAGTAATCTAGAAAATAGGTACTTGGAATATAAAAAGTTTACCAAGAAAAGGAAGTGAACTGGTTGAGGAATTTGATAAAACAGATTTGGACATGTAGGGTTGGTAAGTCTAAAAACATATTGAAAATAGAGATAGAACTTGAAAGACAAACTAATAAAAACAGTAATAAATAACAAATTTTGATTGTTATGTAGATTAAGGAAGTATAATTTTAAAAAAAAAATTTAAATTATTGTTTAAAACTCGAGATTTTTTGTTTTTCCGTAAACAAAGAGTTTTGTGTTGCTTTTATCTTTCTTTGTGAAAAAAGATTTAAAAAAATAATTACTTTTAACTTGTTTTTTAAATTGGTTTTAGCTATTAGGATAGCTTGTGAACCACGCTTGATTTTAAACTCCAATAAAGTAAAAAACAAATTGGTTAACATATGAAAACAATTAAAATATAATTAAAAACCTTTAGAGTTAAGTAATTAACTTATAAAATAAACCAGATTCTAAACTTTAAAGAATAAAAAACGAGTTAATGAACCTGAAGAAGCAAACAAAAATCTAAAAAAGAACCTTAAAAGAATTCGCTTTGTAAACTGATACTTTAATCTTTAGAAATGGCTTAAGTTAAAGCTACGCTGGCTAAAGCTAAGTTTCGAATGAATAATATTAATGTAAGTGTTCTTCTTTTTCTTTATAATTGTTTCTTTATAATTCTTTTTTCTCTACCACAAGTATTTGAATTAAAATTAGTACAAATGTAACATTTCATCAAAGTTACTGCTCAACTTGATCAAAAATCAAGTGGGGATATATTTTAATCATAGCCATTCTATATATTCGTCAGAAATTTACTATTACGTTATCAACCACATTGATAAAAACAGGCCCCCACCACTTTTTATCTCTGACTTTGATTTGATAATTTGCTATACCATTATCGTAGAGGTCGACACCATCAATTACATTTGGTTGTGTAATGTTGACGTTTTTCCTCTTTTACATTGTACCTTTGGCTAACGTTCTCGATTGTATTTGCTAGTCGTTTGTTATAATTGTCATTCCAGCAAACAAGATACGCTTCGCTGCTTGAGTCATAACTATTGTCATATCAACCTTTTTGTATTTTTTCTGTAGATTTTGTATTTTCAAGTAGGCATTCTTCTATTCAATTGTTTCCAAGTTTTAAAATTGTAAATATACCGTGTTCATTAAGAATATGAAATAGCTTGTAGAAACAAAAATATTGTAAAAAACACTATAATTTGATTTATGCTGTACTACAAAAATCAAATTTAGTACATCACCCCTAATTATAATTCTGATTTCTATTTTTGATCACCACCATAATAAATAAATTGAAACAAATATCTACTAGCCAAATTTTAAAAAATTAATTTTTTTGTGTAACCATGGAGTTATCTGCAAAATGTTGAATTTACTTTTTTCCCTACTCATGCAATGTTTAACGAAATATATTCTCTTGTTTTTGTCTTTGTTCCAACACATATCAAGTTGAGGTAAAGTGTGGTAACCTGTTAGAAGCATTATTCCTACGAATTCATGTCTATTATTGTCGTGCGCGTGCTTCACCGAAAAATCAGTGATTCGATTCTAGACGCCACCATCAACAGAAAACAAAAAATTCTTCCAAAAGAGTCTTTTCACTAATATAATATGAGTTAAAATTTTTTGTAATTTGGATAATGCGATTTTTTGCTTTGCTGAAAGTGACAAATTGTGTGCCCGCGTTGTGATGTTTCAATATATGGTGCATATTCAGTCAATGACGGGTAAACACAACATTATTTTTGACTGTAAATAATTTATTATTTTTGCTCAATATTACTGAAAATAAGTGGTAAACTTGGTTAGTAATTAGAAAAAGTATACTATGGTTGTATACAAAAAAATATAATAATTTATATTGAAGGGTTTTCCGTAAAACTAGATATATACAAGTGGTTTTAAACTATTTTTAATGTATTCAAAAAAAATATGCGTAATTTTGCGTATACACATCAATGCCGTTACTGGGTTAAAGCCAAAACAAAACAATAAGTAAAAATTGCTATAGAAACCTTACAAACAAAACAATAATGTAAACGTTAAAAAATTGAGCAAAGTTTGAAAGAATTTCGTAGATGACGATTTTTAGTAACGCAACTAAAATTAAATTTAAATACAATCGCATACATACGGTTTAATAATTGAATAAATTTTGTGTTACTTTGTCAATTACAATTGCTTAAATTTACTGTAGTAATTTTATTATTAGTTATTATCAAATGCTTTACAAAGACTAAGTAGATTTAACGGTATCAAAATATAGTGTAAAACTCACACGAAATGTTACCAATTGTTTGGTGTTTGTTTAAGTAAAATTCGTTATTTGTTAGATTGGGCAATAATCAGTTTTTGTTTTAGAAATATTCACCGTGTATGTAGTATATTGAACCCACTTTGTAAACGACATGACGTCACATAATTTTCTGTACAACAAAAGTAGTGAAATCCAAATCAATGCCGGCGGAATCAAGGTTTATTTTTCCTAACATAACTTCTTTTATAGTTTTTTCTAGTTCCCGTCATTATTAATATTTTTCTTTAACCCAGATTTACATTGATCTAGTAGCTGGATCTAACGTCATTGGAGTGCAGCGCTGGACCAGGCCGTTTACATTCGTCCAGTAGACATACTGACATTGTTGAGGCGACAACACGTTTTAACAAAAATGAGTGTAAAGGTTATTAAACATATTGCCAAAAAAACTTTGTGCGATACTACACGACACGTTGGCTGACATGTTTGAGGAAAAACAGTTAAAAGACAAGCGAATTTGGGTGAGAAAATGAATTAGTGACAGAGAGAGTTCAGGAGCGCCTGTTTTACTTATGAACCAACTAAGAACAGAAGATACCGATGAATACAGATTAGCTTTGAGAATGACATTAAAAAATTTGACGAATTGCTAGAATTAATCGCAAGCTTCATTCAACGTCAAGACACGTTTTTGAGAGATGTCTTGCCGGCTAAATTAAAGCTTAAAATAACATTAACTTATTTAAAATTAAAAAATTTTAAATTCAAAATTTTTTAATTTGTTGACGTTGTAACTGAAGATGACAATTTAAATTGTTGAAACTAGTTTTACAATTAAAAAATTAGAACATAATTGTGGATTGACTTCAAGAAAATAAATATCATATTTTATTACAATTTCTCCACTTAGAGATATGGATTACTTTAACTATATTATTAACTTATTTGGCTACAAGAAATTTCTTTTAGAGGTGGAGTCACGTTTATCGTGTTTCCAAAGCATCCATTTCGAAAACGATACCAGAAGTATGCTTGGCAATTTATGAAACATTGAAATATTGCATTAAAGTAAGTAATTTTTATTTTTTGATCCATGAGAATTGTTACTTAAGCCTAAGATGTAGGTAGGCAAAAAACAACCATTTTTTTATCAGTGATTTAAATTATCAACAGTAAGTAATTTGGCATTAGAATCATTAAACTGTTATCTAATTTAGGAATTATTATACGCTTTATTAATGATAAAACCAAGTCCAGTAAAATCCATCTGTTCTGCTTCGGCTTCTGACATATCGTTATTAGGATAGAAACCTAAATGATGAAAACTGACTATTAGGTAATAATGCAGTATTGAAATTAGTGTTTTTTGAACGTAAATCAGTAAGTTTACATCTTGTTAGTACACTTTGTATTTCGTCTCGAGCAATGATTGCTTGTTCGTCCAAAAGTTTTTTTTTATGTGATGCTACGAACATACCAAAAATATCCAACTCGTCTTCTTCTTTTTCATTTAAACTACTATTCACTTTTTTCATCTCTGCCATAATAGAAACCATCTGCGATAATTTACTCTGCTTTGATCTTGGTTTGCGGACATTAGGTAGTTCCGGAGATGCAAGATCATTTTCTAGCGCCGGTAGTTTATTTTCTGTAGTAGGAGCTTCTAACAATGGTCGAGCCGGTGTCGTATTCGTCGGCTGATGTTTATTAGCATTTTCATTAGTGTAGTTATCCTATAAAGAAAAAAAAATTAACTGAATTGGGATTCAGAACAAAATAAAATTTTCCCTTTGGCTTTGGTACCATTGATGGGAAACACGTTAAAATTAAAGCTACAGTAAATAGCGGCAGTGAATCTTTTAATTACAAAAAATCAAACAGTATTGTATTGTTGATGGCTATTGGTGACGATAACTATTGTTTTACGTACATTGATGTGGGCGCAAATGGTAGTGCATCCGATGGCGGTGTCTTTAAAAATTGCTCAATTTACCAAACTATGGTAAATAGTTTGTTATTACTCGAAATCGGAGTCATTGTTGGTGACTCAGCGTTTTTGCTCAAATTTATCTTATGAAGCCATATCTAGGAGAAAACCACAGTGTTGACACAAAAATGTTTAATTACAGATTGTGTTACATGCCAAAGTTAAAACAATGTCACTGCCTGAAATAAGGTAACATAAACGGTATTGTGCCACTAGCTCAATGGAGAAGGGGTGGGTTGTATTTAAAATTCCGTGAAAAATTGGAAACGCGATCGACGAAAAATTGAACTAAAACGGTAAAATAGTCAAAAATCGGTAAGGGCGCCAATCAAGGTCATGATGAGGGTAGCTTCCGAACTCCTGATTATCCGAAAGCTCATCTGGTTGGTTACAACCCCGGAACTTACCTTGAGTTGTAACTATTCTGAAATACACTTAAAAACAAAAATTACGTATGCGGCAGCTAAATGAATAAAGGCTCTTTACATTTAACAATTTAACATTTATTGATTGAATAAGTAATAATAAAAAAAAAACAAGTACTAATTAATATCAAACAAATTTGAATAAAAGAAACGGGTAAATGAAATAATCATAAGTAAGTAAAACAAATGAACAATCTAAACACAAAAATTAAAACGTATAAACAGAAAATACTACTATCAAAGCGTTAACTCTACTTTCTTTCAAATCAAATATAACACAACTAAATTTCAAGGCCTTGACCGCATAGATATAACAAACAATTCAAATAACTAAAAACAATACAGGTTATAAAATATATGTCCGAACTTGTTTCGAACTAAACGTACAAACAAATTAAACTTTACAATTCGTTACATTATCCTTAATATGGAATACGAATTATTTTTACATATGCACCAAAACAAAGCTAAATGATTTTAACTTCGCGCAAACACTTTAAGCGTTCATTGAAATAAACAAATTTAACGTTAGTCGTAATTCAAACGGCTCAAATTCAAAGCTTTTACTGCATTTCAATCGCGGGTCACTACACGATAATAACCAAATTCGATAAATACCTTTACTTAATTGTAGAAACCAGGTAAACTGCGGATCACAGTGGTTTTCAAAAGCTACAACCTCAGATGGACTTCGGCTGCTCCCAAACGTACCGTACTCGAATGCGGGATCAATGGAACCCCCAAACAATAGGACACCAGCGGAAGATTTATTTTACAATTTAAACCGCACAACAGCGAAGAAAAGGGATTTTTCTACTTAAAACATCGAAACTTAATCCCGCAAGCGTGATTGTTTATTTTTGGATACCGTGACGTCTATATAAACCGTACATTACGAAATTTGAAAAATTAACATTTTCACCACCATACTCAATTTTCACGGTACCAATTAACTTCCGCGGTAAGGCATAACGATAGGGCAAAGTACCCTGCTCACTCTACTACATCTCACGATCCCCGGTATTTCTAATTCTTCCCTTTCGATCGAATCCTCCTCCATATATCAACTTTTTTCGATTACCCTTTCCACAAAGGCTGTGTTCGAAATTTCAAGAACGAAAATACTCTCATTACGAAGTGCGATAAAGAGGTAATCAGTCCCCATTACGTCATATTTATAGCATTTGGACACGGCATTTCGCTTGTTCGTGAAAGTGTCAAATTGACAAAATATTATATTACAGGAATTTAAACTGCCTAATAAATTAAGATAATGACTTAATTTTTCCACGTAATCTAAACGATTGACACAAAGAATTCAAAGTACGACTGTACTGAGAATGCACTTGAACAAAGAACTTTTGAACCAACTTAAAACAAACAAACGACGAAAATATATTTAATTACGATTATATCTCAGAAGGGAAACATAAATTACAACTGGAATTCTCAACAAACCAAGTGAAATACTCAATAAACAAAATCGCGAAATCACGGCGTAACAAAATACAAAACTTACTCAGCAATATAAACTGTAACTTTGAATTCAAAATCGTAAAATAACTTATTAAACTCAATTTCAAATTCTATTAAAACAAATCCAAATATATTAAAGGAAAAATTGTCAATCCAAATACTGTGTCCGTTACCAAAAATTACTCAAACCACCATTCGTTTTTTTTTTTAAACGTTGGTTACGCCGAGCTAATAAATCGAGAAGAAGAAAAAAAAAAGAAAACGCAAATTCAGCCAGCTGAATCCATTTATGGGGTCTATCATAAAAAGAAACTGCTGCAAATCCCAAACGCAGGTCACAATTGTTACGGGTAGAAGGATAATAAGAAATGCTTTTGGCATCTTAGTAAGCAGATTTTGTGTGTTTGAGAAGCCAATTTCTACGAATGTAACTACAGCAGACCCCATTATCCGTGCAGCTTGTACACTTCATAATTGGCTACTAAATAAATCACATATTTACATCACAGCAACATGTGTCGATCAAGAGAACAATGAAGAAAATTTCAAACCTGGTGCATGGAGATCAGAAATAACTGAGTTCTATTACAAATTAAAGTGGTAACTAACTAAGCAGGATACATTTAAAAGTGATAAATAGTAATTAATTCAATCTTCTTCGTTTAGGAGGAGCATATAAAACCGCTTTAATTTATTTTTATGGCAACGTTTCGTGCTGAAGGTTAGCACTTCCTCAGGCCAACTGTAATTTATTGAACTCGTAAGTCAACACATAGTAACAACAAAATGAAATTAACAGATAATTTTTAACACATAAAACTTACAGAATAAAATCAAGTGGATCAATCCACCGACCAAGGACATTGGCAACTTTACGAGTTAGTAATTAATAATAAATACAACATTAAACATACAATGGTCAATATTTAAAATTTTAATATAACGTAGGACATACACGTTCAATTGACAATTGACAATTGTTTGTTGAACGTGTATGTGTATGCCTTATGTTATGCATTCGGACATACCGAACTGGTTGGTGGTATATGTACCTACTGCATTCGTTGTAATAGCAAACAGCAAAAAACGTAAAAGAAAATGGCAAACCGGATAGTTCTCGAAAGAAAAATGTAACGGATCATTTTTGGAAAAAATGGTTTTAGATAGTGGTTAATTTTATAAAATCTTACAAGAATATCTTCAACAGATTTTGAAGAATTACTGCAAATGGTTTTCAATTTGATTGAGGTTTTTAGCATCAGGCAATTTTTACAGAAGCTTAATGATCACGTTTAAAATATCTGATAGATTAATTTCACCTATTGTACCTAAAGTGCGCAAAGCGATAAATTCGGTTTTAAAAAGATATGTCAAGGTAAAGAAAAATAAATCAGCTATTGAAAGTTTTGTTTATAGGTACAGAAAAGTACCACCTTTTTGTTAATTCAAAACCACGTAATCTATTAGTTACATTTTGGTTAGTAATTAATTTTTTTTAAATAATATTATTATAATAATAATATTTATTTATTGTTCTTTACGATTACTTAAGAAAAGTTCCGTTCAGAGCTAAACTGACTTTTCCAGGAGTTATTAAGGTAAATTTATTACTTTAAATAAAAGAAAAAACCCTGTCATATCACTTAAGTAACGCCTATGAATTTGTCAAATATTTATTTTTGAGTTATTGCCAACCAGTGAATGTGTTGCTTATACTACAGGTCACGTGGTTTTAAATATAAAAAAGTTGCATTATAATGCTTATAACATACTACTAAAGTATTGCAAATAAAACTATCAAAAATTATAAAAATTAGGTTCGAAAATGTATCAACTCGCTTAGGTGTAAATCAGATTCTGTCTTTTGAAGTAATGCAGTGCTGTGTGAAGTAACAATACTAGACTGCGAGTCGGAGTGCCGATTTAAGAATTCTGGCGTTGTAATTGGTGTATAACCAGAACTATTATATGCTTACGTAGAGGAATTACTGGATTGTTTGCGTTGAAATTTGTGGTTTGACCGTGGCCATCCAAGAATTTCATTTCTGTGTCAAATATTATTCTATTTATTTCGAACTGAGCAATTGATTGTAGGCGCAGATTATTAAGTTTTCATAGCTTGCACGCAATAACTTATCCGAAATGTAAAAACTCGTCTTGCATGTTTAACTTCTTTGACTTATTTCATAAAATTTTAAGTTTTGCCTACCTCAGAATCTTTTTTTTGTATCCCACTATTTGTATTTGATGATGTAAGTTTATGACAGCGCTGGAACCTGAAAAAAAAACTATTTACAATGATAGGACATTTTTTCTTGTTTTAGGTTCCTTCAATTGAAGGTGAATGGCTTTAAATTATTAAGGATTTTGAAAATCAATGGATTTTTCCTCACTGCGTTGCTGCTCTCGACGGCAAACACGTTTTATTGCAATGCCCATCTAACAGTGATAGTTCTTTTTATAATTATAAAAAAACATTCAGCATTATTTTAATGGCTACTTTTAATGCAAATTACAATTTTATATATGCTTAGGCTGAATGTCAGGGACGACTGTCAGACATGGGTGTTTTTTGTAATACATCGTTCTACAAAAGGTTAAGTAATGATACATTAAATCTACTAAAAACAAAAACTTTTAACAACAGAAACGTAGAAATGCCGTAGGTGTTGGTCGCATGTGCTGCGTTTGCTTTATCGATTAATGTAATAAAACTTTTTTCTACTGATATGCCAAAAAGATCACAAAGAACAATATTTAACTACAAGCTTTTGAGAGCAAGACCAATTGTAGAAAATGGATTTGCAATTTGATCAGCTGTGTTTAAGATATTAAGAAAACCTATACTACTTAAACCAAATGCTGAGAAATACTTGCCTTAACTTGCGTTCACTTACATAATTTTTTAAGACGAATATTTGCCTTAAGAGGAAAGTATTCACCCCTTGGAACATTTGACTATGATGATGCGGATACAGAATTAATAATACCAGGTACAGAAACACTGAAGGTGATAGCTGTTTGATAAACCTACAAAAAATTCCACGAAAAACAAGAAATGACCCTAAATTAGTAAGAGAAGAATTTATGAATTGTTTTGTATCAAAAGAAGGCAGTGTATCCTGGCAGGAAAAATTTGCAAACTAATTCACGTAATTTTATAACGTATTAGGAGTACGTAATTTTAAGAAATAAAGATTATTGCTTACCTCAGTTTCCGTGTTTCATTTATTTTTATTACTAACTTCGAGTTTTCTGTTTCTAATCCGGCTCGTTCAATGTCGCCGTCCAAAATAAATAATAAGCTGGTATAGGGGAACCAGTAATTTTTATAAATTTCATCTGCTTCGCTACCACTTTTCTTGTACAAAAACATACTGTTAATTTTGTTTAAAATCGCTGTTGAAGTGACCCCGTATTTTTCAGACAATTCACGTATTGCACCGCCACTTTTATTTCTATTTTATAATTAGCATCTTTTGGACGCCACAAACATTCATATTCTTAAAGTGAGCTACATTTGATACAATTTGTGTGTTGTTAATAATGAATACAAAAATAATAAACAGATACACTTTTTAACAGTTTGTTTAAATAAATTTTTTGACCTATTTGTATTAAATAATTTAATTTTGCCCTGATAGAATTTACTTTATAATGTTTTTTGAATTTTTGCGGGTTTGTAGTTTAAAAATCTTGGATTTAAAAACTATTTGTATTGGTTTAGTGATTTTACAAATGGCAGCTCCTATCAAGGACCAAAAAGACGCGTTTTATATGTTTTTTGAATATTGAGAAATTTTGCCAATAACGCAATAATAATTGCGTTTTTCTTTAATTTACTATTTTCAATCCGAAACCACGGATTTTGGTTTTATCTGAATTGAGATTTGATATTAAAGAGAAAATTTTTGGACACTCATTGCTAATTAACAATAAACGTAAAATAATATTATTTGAATATGCGTAGACGTTCAAAAATACTAGTATCTAGTATGCTTCAACGGATATGTTAGGATTAACTTCATTTTATTGTTTTCTTTATTATGTGCCATATTATTTTACATTTATTCTAGTTAGGCAAAGCGTTGAAAAACAGACTCAATCTGCCTACTTATTTTCAACATTGATAAATGTCAACCTGCATTTAAGGTATATTGTTCGGAACAAAACTACAAAATTGGAAATGTTTAATGATGTTTAGGTAAGTATAAAGCCACTCCTATTTTTGTTGTGTATGCAATTGTAATTTGAAAACATGTAATTTACCCTGTTTTGTTCCTTATGTAAAATGAATTTAAGATTAGAAATTGTTGAATGAATCGTCGAATTATAATGTGCACGGTTTTTACAACATAACCAAATTTTTTTAGTATTTTTTTGCACTTTGTAACACAAATCTGTTGTTAATAAGTATCGAAAAAAAGGTATCAAATCCACTTAGCACAAATTTTTTACGTGTAAATGTTTTTACTATATTAATTAAATTAGCACTTACTAATCCTGATATTGCTTTTATCACACAGTTAGTGGAGGATTTTATATGCCTGACACATAAAACTTTTATGTTAAAGTTTTTATTTATAGCGTTTTAAGAAATATATTTTATTTATTCATCGATATTCTACTAGTATTTAGAATTATTTTTTTTTATAAAACAAAATGCTTGAGAATTGAACTGTCATAAGTACAGTAGCTACGTATGCTTGTTACAGTTCCTTTTATCTTAATTCTTCTTTTATCTTTTATTCTATTTCATGTTTGAATGTCATGTGCAAATATGTTTAAAAGAGTTTGTATAATTATTTTACGTAGTTATTTTGTATGTAAGATTTCAACAGTATGTTTAAATAATTATGAGTATTTCAATTTTATTTATAGAAAAACAATTTTCAAGTTAACGCGTCGTGTATATTGTTTCTAAAAAGGAAAACAAACAAACAAAATGGAATCTAGAACTGAGCAGTTGATCTAATTATATAAAATTAAATTTAACAAACTATATTGACATATAAAAAAAACTAGCAATTGGTAGTTCGTAATACGATTGTTACAAGATCGTTAATTAGATTACTTCTAGGAATAGATAATTTTGAAAGTCATTATTGTTGTAAGATAGTTTTTAGTGTTTGAAAACAATGTTAATCTTATGTAATGGTTTCTTCTGAGTTCAATAACGTTTATAATTCAATTAATAAATTAGATAGAAAGATGATTACATTTTTATTATTCATAAACATTAATAATTTTAAAAATTTTATTTCTTAGAAACAAAAAACCTTTTATCGTTTAACGTCTTTTAAAAGATTGTAATCGATAATCTGTGTTACCAAGCCATTATTTAACTTTAGGTCACAACCCACATCTGCAAAATTGTGTAATTACACAAATTACTTTTTCTTGAAATAGTTAACGTTTGTCTTATCTCTTCAACTATTTTATTTCAAACGAAGGTTATAATTATTAATATATGTTTTACACATCAATAAAAGCACCCACTTTGAAAATAAACTACAGGCAAGCAAAAACTTTTAGTTTGTAAAAAATAATTTATAAAATTGTTAGTTTAGCAATAAACCTTGATCAGATAATGCAGACATATAATAATATTAACAATAATTTCTCAGATAGCACAAATTTGGGCAAAATGATGTTAATCAAGAGTGAATAATTTAAATAAACGTTTAATTGAATTATATACATAAGTTAAGATAAGAATATAAAACTTTCAAAGAACAATAATCTATTTATATAGCGTCTTAGTTTATTTTTCAAATTGTTTATTTATAATAGTATGCATTGTTTAGAACTATGTCTAAGATACCTACGAACACGTTTTTTTAAAAATTATTTCTGAATAACTTCGGGTTGTCGCTATGCAACATACAGGAAGCTTCAAATGTAGTAATATTATCAATTAAAGCATGCACCAATTCTTCAAATTCTGTGAGATGGTACTGATACATAAAAACTGAAAAATCTCAAGCTAAAACTTTTATTTATAGAAGAGGATATAGACTGCTTTACATTACTTACCGTTATGATATGACACTGGTGCAGTCTTTGATGGTCTATTCTTTTTGTATCTGTCATATTTGATTTTGTGTTCCCTCACTGTTTGTAAATAAACTGCTATTGAATTGAAATGCAACGCAACGCGACGGCATTAGTTTTAGTCTGTATATAGTCCTCATTCTAGAAAGCTCTGGTGTAGTTGATTTATTATAAGACAAGCTTTTGTTACACGTTTTTAAATATTAGTATAAACTAATTGATTACATCTAAAAATCCCACATTTATACATTGGCCTCTGATTGATGAAACTGGTTTCCAAATATCCGGTAGCGGAAAACTAGAATCTTAATTAATATTAAATTAATTTTTAATGATTTTAATAGATTCCCTAATTTTTAGTTGATAATAATTAGAAACATTAACCACAAACAAAATTTGATGATCTGTTTTTAAACATGTGTTCCGCTACTATCATTTTAGAAAATTGTTTAAATCGACCACATGTTTAATGTTTTTTAATAGAAATCTTTGCGTGTTTGTTCTAAATTTTTATTACCACAAGAATAAGGAACCGTTAGACTAAAAAGGAATATCGTCTTTTAACGGATTTAAGAATTGGCTTAAAATATAAAAACAAGTCAAACATGTTACGTTTTGACAAAAGTTTCCCGATATGATCTGTAGTATATTTTACGTAGGGTAGATATGCGATAGACAACGGTTGGATTTAGATTTTGCTGTTACTGTTCGTATGGTAAAAATTAATTTTGAAATACATTGTGTAATACTTTTACTAATTTATACTAGGCGACCGACGAACAAAAAGCTGTCGTTTTAAACTGCAACTCAGTATTTTGGTATAAATTAATAAACCATACAAAGAAATGTTTGTATTAAAAATCTGCAGTCAAAACGGAAAATTACTACACCCTTAGGTAGCCGTGGAAAAAATTATTGCGGAAACACTATAAAAATTGACGTATTTTTTGAGAATTATTTATACTGTTTTTAACCCTATCAACAAGAGATTTTCTAAAATATATCGTTTCAAAACTCTGACAATTTAATTTGGTTAGTCTAAATGTTGGCAGCAAGAAATATTTATAACAAGAAATTTACAATGAACGCCGTAACTGTCATCATCAAACGCAGAGTTTGCGCTTTCTCTCCCGCGCTCCGCAAGCACCGTAGTTGCCTATGACCGATAAAAGCTGTAAATGATTGTTAATGAAATTGTGTTTTTAGGCAAATGTGATTTTGTTCCAGAAGAAGTCCATTTTGAAAGCACCTAAAAGTGTTACGTTTTATTACAGCGGTAGAAAAACGTTTTGCAAAAATTTTCAGTAGTTAGACAACAACCAACCAGATAGTTTTTTAAGCATGACGTCCAGTCGCTGCAAACAAACTGATTCAAATTTAAAAATTAGAGCTCAGTGTTTACTATGCGGCAAAAACGGAACTCGCAAGAAAAAGGCTTTAGTTCAGATATTTACTGTAACTGGGGGCAATACACGAAAAAAAATATTAACAGCGGCATTGAAAAGTGGCGGCAACACAACGCAGAGGCCACTGAAATGTTACACAGATTTATTTGCTGTTAAAGCCAAGCACCATGCTGTTTGTTATTTTCAATATGTTACTGAAACAAATACACAAACAGCTAAAAAAATATACACCAACTACGCAAAATTATGCTAAAGAGGATTTAATGTTTTTTGCTTAAGATTTGAGGATCGAGTTTTAACAAATTGTGTACCTGTAACACTAAGTCATTTGAAAAATCGCTATATAGAAATAATGAAAAATTTAGATTCAGAACGTATGAAGATTATTAAGCAGGTAAGTGCAATCTATAGTAAAAATTGATAAAAAATTATAGAAACCGCCTCTTTTATTTTAAGAAGTTTCGGCGTACCAACTATAGTATTTGTAACACAGTTTGGTTACGATATATTTTTTTCTGGGAGTGGGAGTCATAGTTACGAATGCACCGGGGGGTATGGTATTTTGCACCCTCGGAGTGTCGTGCAATCTATAGCATTACTAAAGCAAATCCTAACTCCTGGTCCTTGCACCCTGGTTTTTCCCAGTAAACACGGACTGAAACTGTTACAGTCACAAAATTAAAACAATTGTTTCATTACGTTGTTTCGTGTTAGTTCCATTTTTATATCATTTACATGTAACTGACAGTGAATAAATTGAAAGAGTTTCGATTTTTCACAATAAGTTTTAAACCGTTTCAATACTTGCAATTTTTTTCCCATAATCAGCAACCGTCTAAAAACTGGTTTATTAAAACCGAACATTTTTTGAATAATTAGAATTGTTTGAAGATCGGTTAAATAAAACTGAATTATTTTCAAAACAGTAGAATCGTTTTAGTAAAAATGAATACTTTGTGATTAGTCAGCATTAGTCGTTGCTATATTTTTGATTACTGTCGTCAACGCTTGCGCTGCAAATTGATATCTTTTCACTTGTTCGGTTGCAGTTTGATAAGTGATGCTGTGTGTACAATTACGCAATGGAACAATAAACGGTAAGTCGAAGCATTTTATTATAATCCATAAATGTAACCAATATTATTATCATTTCTGTTCTTTATGTATCATGTTTTAATTTGTATAAAAAAATGTAAATTGACACACATGATCGCGTTAAGGTAGATTATTGCGTAAATCTGATGATACTTTAGGATTTATAATTACAGTTCAATTCTTCAAGTTTTCTATACGATTATGTACAGCTAAAGGTATTTACAGTATTTTTATAACTTTCTAATGATTGCTAAAGTGATATCTATATTAAGTTTGTGTTGTTTTTGATTAAAAAAATGTAATTAATTTTGTGTAACTCTATGATTATGTATGTATATAAATGAAATATTTATTTCTGTTACAGATGCGGTTAAAAGTTGCTACCCAACAGTAACTGATGCAGTTTTCTGTGAAAAGACCACATCCAGGAAAGTTGCAATATGTAAAAAACTCAATGTGATATTGTATTTAAAAATATTTATTGTGCAATAAAATTTGAAACGTGCATTCGAAAATGTATTATTATATTATTGAAAGAATTGTTTTAGTTCATTATTGAAACAAAAAAATCATACATGTATCGATCATTTAGTATCAGTTCAAGAACGATGCTTTTAAAACGTAAACCAAATGCAACATTTAGTTTGCAACAGATTTGAATTTAAAATACCGAAACTATACTGATTCAAATAAGTGAAACAGCGATGGACTTATAGCTATTTTATTGCAGTTAGGTTTCTTTTATGTTTGAAACAAAAGTGAATAATAATTTTTTTGTTTTGAAACTGTTACTAAACATTATCAATTTTGTGTTTACTGGGTCGTTACACGGTAGGCGGTAGAACTAGTAAAACTAGAGCCCTCCCTACTGCAGATATCGCGACCCAGTCTCTTACTAAGAAATCGGCAGTTCAGCGTATAACTCGGATTGTACTCATCCTTTCTGTATCTTATTTCTGGTCGATGTAAGCTGGCCAGTGCAGCACCGCAAACCAGCTTAACACGCGTCTATAAATAGAGGGTAGCAGTAGAACGAGGCGGAGATAGAGTGCCGTCGCACCTCCCCCCCTCCTAAAGGACATGTCGCACGACAGAATAAGTTGACGACTAACCTGTGCCAGAGCTAGACCTCACGCCCCCGAGAGGCCGACACCAGTTGATAAAGCACTAGACAGCGAGTCCCCGGTGGGGCTCTCTATCACCCTCGGATACTCGTGTTGCTGCCGTACCACGTTGGACGAGTTGCCGTCGCAGTCTCCTCCATCTTACAAAAATGGATTCGTCTGCTACCTTGCAATGTTCAATCAGCCCTCGCCCTTTAAATGCACCAGCATACTGGGGATACTGGAATTGGGTATATTGCTGCCCGTTCTATTGGTCTAAGGCGCAAAGCCACACACATAGACCTTGGGCGTATTGGTCCGCGTACGGTTACCACCAAACGCATCCTCTGCCGGAGGGACTAGTCCCCCCTGCCATGCTTTCGTATAATAGGACTCGGCCTTTCTTTTCCCTATAAAGCTAGGTCCCAGTTTACCGGCACTAGCAAAACCCTAAGGCCCAGGCCGTGTCTTAAGTTCCTGTCTGCAGATTGAACCGAGTTTTAGAATTGGAACTAGGTCTAGATTTACCGACGTGAACAAGACGGGTTATGTTCTGCCAGTCGTGCCTGCAGTTCCTGTCCAACACTTTCCCTAGGAATTGGGTAGAGTGACTATTATTCTAAGGGAAGCGGTCACATGACAAACCTCTCTCTCACGTATAGATCGTACACAATTAGGTCCACAATCCACGGACGTTAGACCGCCGTAGAAGGGAGCCAATCGAAAGAAAAGCGTCAACACAGCTACTACCACGTTTGGATACGGTACGTTTTGGCCGTTAACACAAGACCCAGACCTACGCTTGAACCCTGGAATTTGGTGGAAACGTATCCGTTTTAAGGGCAGCAACACCACATGGTAAAATGTAGGCCCGTGTCAATCATTTAGTTTACACCTGTACTGGAGAACCAGCACAGATGCTATCCAGAGTGCACCGCAAGGAGGCGACTAGTTTGGTTACGATATAATTTTTTCTCAAGTTAATAACGATTACATCTCTAGCTTTGATGGTGTATCTAGTCTACAAAACATAAAGATTAGCATGGAATCCAAAAAAGCTACCTTACATAAAATTGCGGGTATTTTACGTCAAAGAATTAATTAACGTGCGGACAATACGATTGATCGTTGTTATATAATACCTCAAATAATAAACAAAAAAGAATGCAGGAAAGAGGTTTCTAATATATTATATCAGTTTGTTACTTAGCTGGTACATGAAGAAGAGTTTATCAAATGCTCATCAGAGCCTCGTTTCGATATTAACACTTTAGAGTTTGTTCAAGAATTTTAAACAGGATTGACAAAAAATGTACGTTTACGACTTTTGGCTCGTTTTTATTAATTTTTGTCTTCCACATCATAAGGAACAAGAAATTAATAAATATGTTTTACCGCCTTGGCTGTAGCCTTAAAGAAATTAATGATTTCCGTCATGTATTGATCCCATTCACCGACAAAAAAAAATAACTTTGTTCATGCCAGTAATGAGAATTATGAGTTAAATAAAATTGTTGGAAAAGGTACGTCGCATGCAACGCAACTGTGTTATTTAAACATTAACATTCTATTGTTTCTAAAAGTTCACAGATAAATCGGCAATTAAAAAGGTGTTACAACTGCTTTCAATAAAAACGTATCTTTATACAAAAAGCCATATAACCGACCAGAAACTACTAAATATGACAAAAGAACAACCAGTTATCTTAACGAGTTCAGTACTGACAATGCTATTAAATTTTTAACTGACACGCTATAGAAAATACTACGTTACGTCAAAAAGAATAAAATTTTTCTGGGATGGGCTGAGCACAATAATTTAATCAGTTTATGCGGTAACCCAGCGTCGTACTATCCTTTCTTTTCGACGCGATCTATACAGCACTTTTTTTATTGAAAAGTATAACGCAAGTGTTAAAGCAAAGACATCTGATTGTGATCCCCAACTTGACAATTTGACAATTTACAGCAAAGCACAGAAGATAATATAGGATAAACCTTCAGAGCTAAAAAATTTCATAATCATGCAATTAGGCGGAATGCGTTTAACAGTATAAGACAAATATTTAGTGATGGTAGTCTTTTATATATTTTGTTTGTCTGTGCAGTGTATTTTGAAACGTCATGTGGACAAATGTTGTAGCAAAAGCATTAATACGAGCTCCGTGTAGATTAACATTGCCTTCAGATACTCTCAATCGTTTGTTGTTTAAGTCATTGCAAACATGAGCTGTTGCAACAGAATTTGAAAATCCATTCAGTGAATCTGTTGATAAAATTAAATCACACTGAAATGTTGTTAAATGATGCATCAAATTTAATTGCGTTGTTTGTGATATGACTTTGGAACAAACTGTAAATAAAGACTGTAAAAGTGCTAATGGAGTACTTGATTTCACAAAAAAGAAAATACTTTGCATAAGTTTAATACACGGCATTTAATTGGGGAATATCTTGATAAGTTATAATAAATGCTAATTACTTCTTTAAAACATCATTCAAAGTACGAACGTTTAAAAATACTTTGCAAAAAAGTTGACGTCATAACGATGATGACACAAATTAAAGACTAAATCTGTTCGACTCTACTAATAGCGATCAGTGAATCCATGTTGCTACAAGAAAACTTCCTTATGCTGAATCACAAATTTCTTTAACACATTTTAAAGAAAAAGTTTTTGAGGATATACAGAAATTTATTCACGAACGGTTATGTTTAAATAGTAACATAAGATTTTGGAATAAAATTGGTACTAGAAACGTACCTAATTATAGATAATTTAATGACGTTTTGATTCTTTTCTTGCATTATTTTGGAAAAAAAAACTTAAATTTTATCAACCCGTGTATGGAAAAAAACTCATAGAACAACAACTACAAACAAACATAGATTTGTCACCAGTCCTTGAAATTTTCCAAAAACTTCATAAAATCGTACTAGAATCATTATCAACCTTTTATGCAATGACAGACTATGTTACCATTAGTTCATTTTTCAAAATTGGAAAAAGAGCAGCATGAAGCATTTTCTTGTAAAATTATAAAGAAGTAAATCTTTACTTGTTTTGAAGAAGCACTTTTGAGCAAAGCGTTACTATAGAATGTTACGAGAAAATCAGATTCCTCGAGTTGGACCACCAAGAATAAATTGTTACGCTGGTCTTCTTGTAATAAAACAAAGCAATAGTTTCTTCGGAGAGTAATCGCCAGTTTTGTTATGCGAAATTATAACGTAAATCTAAAAAAAGACGCCAAGACGATGAAAGATTAAGTTAGAGACATACCGTTTAACTCTACCCGTAGCTGGAAAACAATAAATAACACCACAGAAGTAATAACGCAGAATATATATTTATCACAGAAGATGAAAAATGTACATAAATGTAAGTTTTCGCAAGTATTTATATGTAGTTTGAATGAATTATAAGTTGCATCGACTAGTGAGCAACAAGCTTTTACATAAACATGACGTCTGAATTTATATTCGCAAATTTTAAAATTGCAGACAAACGAAATAATTTAAGCCTTCTAGACTCAACACGCACTGCTTATGAGTTTGTTAAGCACAAAAATATTACTAATTGTGTTAACCTAACATGCGCGTACGGTCATAAACGACATGACCACCGAAGTACAAAAAAAAATTGAAATAGTAATACTCACAGTTAGTTTTTATCCAGTAGGGAATTAGCTAATTCCGTACTTGAGTTACCTAAAAAGTAATAATAAACTCAATATAAACAAACATATAATGTTAACACAAGTAACAGGTCCCCTTTAGCATTCAATCATTTAAGAACGCATAGGCGCAGCGTTTCCCTTTGACTTAGCGCAATGACTTGTCCCAGTTTTCGTTTCCTGAACGTTATAAACGTTATAAAATGGCATGTCCCAAAATAAGCTTTCACTCAATACTACTTAAAAATTCGTCGACATATTCACGTAGAGTATCGTAAACTAACTTAATAATGAAAGCTTTTTGTTCGGCCGAAAAGACCGTTAAGCTTAGCCGTTAGCAGGAAATGAATTCGTGTTAACAGCCGACAACGAAGAAAAGGATCGCGGATGACGTGGGACAAATTTCATACTTAAAAAATGTTTATACTAGAAAAGTTAACTACCAAAATTCTAACATAACAAGGACAATCTAAACTAGGTAAACAATTTAAATAAAGCAAGACACTATTTTACACGATAGACGAAAAAAACGACTAATGAATTATCTCTTTATTGATAATAGCTTTATGTTAGTTGCCAAAAAGGAATTCCACATTAAGCCATTATTTTAATATTAATACTTTTTTTCATCAGATGGTATTATTAAGTGAATATGTGAATATGAACTGTAACGAAACATATCACACCAGTTTAAATGTATTGCACTATGGAGGGTAGAAACAAGGCCAACTTTTTTTCAAGATGATGAGCCAATCCCCAATTCCGGAAAATTCAAGAAATAAAATGTACAGACAAAATTTGTTTATCTAACAAATGTGTTTGCAAACCTGAAGAAATATTTTGCAAAATGCTTTGCAACAATTGCGACACAGTTTTAGAGTATAGCGACGAAGATTAAATAATAGTTTTCTAAACAATCCAACTAAAGCTTTTTTTTTGCTTGTCTTCCTTTTGCCAGATAACGCCCAATGCTAATAGCTTTAAAATGTGATGTTTGCTGTTTTTATATCTACCTTGAAGCTCATGTGCTCGCAGTATATCGCAACTTTTTATTATGGTGTTTGCGGAGCGCGGGAGAGAAAGCGCAAACCCTGCTTTTGAACGATGCTTTCTCTAATAAAATGTTTTATTGTGATTTTATTATTAGAAATAACTTGATACGTATAATTGAAAGAAAATATGATCTATAAAGTTTTGTAGTTTTTGGTATAACAATAAGATCAATTCATGTTATAATAATCGTGTTAGAGTGTATGAAATCAGACAAAATGATGTTAAATTGGACAGTTATGGCGTTCACTATAAATTTCTTGTTATAAATATTTGTTGCAGACAACAATTGAACTAGCCAAATTGAAGTAAATTCTTTAAACTTTTAAACGATGAAAAACGATGTCAAAAATTATAACAGTATAAATAACTCTCGAAAAATACGTCAATTTTCATGGTTTTTCGGCAATCATTTTTTTCACGACCACCTGAGAGTGTCGTAATTTTCTATTTTAAATGCAGATTTTGATAATGAACATTTTTATATATGGTTTATAATCTCATACCAAAATACTGGATTAATGTCGGTTTTCTTGCCACTACCGCCGGATTAGTAGTAGTATGTGACTAAAACCTTAGTTGGATGATTTAGTTATTTTTGAAGATTTTAGGGCTGACTTTAAAAACATCACTAAAAAATTAAATCACTTTATAGACAGGTTATGATAAGACAATTCGCTTAAATATCGATCTGCATGAGTAAAGTTTCGATAAACTGACTGTGCTAATGAAGCATCTCTATTTTGAACAAATATTTTGATGAATAGAGTTTAAGTGGCATAAAATATTTGTCTAACGCAAAAAGACTATGTTGCCAAATGACACAAGTGTCATCAACACGTATATGCACTAACATTTGAGCTTGAGATAAAATGTAGATATTGCTTCCTTTTAAAAATTTTGCACAAATACATATATTAATAACAATAGGTCAAAGTGAAAAACTCATGGCGACATGAAAAACTGTAATCAGTAAAAACTTGAATTTTACTGAAACAGTGTTTGTTTGAAATCTATTGTTTTGTTTGTACGCTTTAAATCATTTGATAAATAAAAACACGTAAGTTCTCGTTCTTACTAAATAAAAATGATTATGTTCAGATACTGATTTATCTCAAATTTTTTAACTTGAGATTTGCAATAACGTCTGTTTTTTTATTTAATACAATCGTGAATATGCTGCAGATACAGAATTTTTCTTTTATTTTGCTGTGTAGGCACTTCAACTAATTAAATTTTCAAAACTACAGAATTAGTAGCTGTTAATCTCAATGTTTGAATCGTGCAAGATAATGTATTGAATAAATGTACGTATATTAAAAAGCTTATCATTGTTTCTAAAGACGATAAGATACTTATCGCAAGCAATTGGTTCAGTTTCAAAAAGTAATTTAAGTTGTGTTTTTGTTTATATCTCGTATTGCATGTATTTACGCTCAAGGTCATGTGAGTCTAGTTTGTGTCAGCAGAAGAGCTGCAAAAATGCGAAACATCTACGGCGATTATTTATCAGGTTTTAGCGATCTGGACCGTATTACAATACCACAGACATTACAAACAATATTATGTTTGTAAATATACAAATTACAAAACAACAAATCGTAACAAAAAATGTATGTTACTTTGAAAAAATCATCTAGATAATTTCATAATAGATAACCGAAAGATCATCTAGATAATGTTCAATACTTTTATCTAGATAAGAAAAAAGATGATCAAAAATTATCTAGATGAATTATCTATATAATTTCATCTAGATAATGCACAACACTGAATATAATATATCCTAAGAAATTAATTTTAAATGGAAATTTTATACTGCCTCAAGTTTTAGCTAACTTTAACGTTTTGCGTTTTAGTAAATTATTAAAAGTAAGTTTATCAAACTTTTAAAATTTTTGTATTATGCAAAAAAGTATATTTTTATTTAATTTACGCATTTTTGTATCGATTAATATGCTTAAATATTTAAAATAATTCTAAAAAATACATAGGTAAAGCCGAGGTAAAGCTCTTATTTTGTTTTAAGGTTATACACTTATAAACTACAATGTTGTTCAGGTATTAAACGACTACACAAGAATTAGACGCGTGATAATAAGACAATAAGAGAAATATAATCGGCACGATCTGTCAAAATCGTGATCGTCAAATAAAATTAGAAATTAAATAAGTGCGTGGAAAATAGTAATGAGTAATAGTAAAAGTTATCTTTTTAACTGGTTTAACTCTTAGGTGATGTAATTAACACTGAACGTCAGTCAATTAAAATAATTAAAAAATCTAATATTTGCTAAGCGATGTAATTAATTAATGTATTTACATTTATTGTATAATAGTATCTATGTATTTGAGCGCATTTAGGTAATATTTTTTAATTGTTTTTAATTGTTATACATTTTAATTTTAATTTTTGTGGGCCTCGAGCAATTAAATGTTGTTTTCGACTTTTCTCTTGTGGACTTTTAAAACGATTCCCTAGTAGCACAAAATATACGTAATATATTAGTAAATAACATCTGGTAAATATTTAAATGTCACACTTTTTTATATTGGCCATTTATTGTAATCCCATATCAATAATTTATATAAAATAAATATATTCTAAATATATGTTTTCGATATATGGTAGACATTAGATGTAGATGTCGTCTCAATATTTGTTTCCAATATATGGGAAATATATCTTTTTAATCTGTTCTAGATGTATCTCACTATTATTTGTGAGATATTTGTAAAATATGTACCTACTACATATGTGTATGTTTGTAAATGATATTTAATCTGGTTCTTTTTTGCTACACATTGTACAGTTTTTATTAAACCGTATTGAAACACTGCAGATATTCTGTAGAAACACGTTTATTTATAAAAATTACACTAACAAAACAAAATTACAAATGAATAAAATATAAATATGAAATCTGTATACATTTTAAACATCTTTAAAAAATAAATACACAAAAAAAATGTATCTTAAAATTACTTATTGATATCATTACATATTACATAGGTAGTACATAAATGTTCTAAATCTTGCCAAATATAACGCAACATTAGGATGTCGTCTTGTGATGGCATCTGAAAAAAACACACAATTAAGATTTACTCTACAAAGTTGTATTAAAAATCTACATTTTATAATAATAATTATAAAATGCATTAAAATTATTTTAATTGTTATAAAATATACAGACAAATGGTTTTAGTTTGAATTTTTCAATAAAGAAACTCTATCAAGACATATATTTTTTTTTAAATTTGGTTTACAGAAATATCAACAACATTATTAATTTAGTTATTATTTTAGATTAGTTTTAAAAGTGCACAAAAGCATTTTCTTGGGATTGCTATTCAAAAAATAAGGTAAATTTGTTGTTTATTAATTATTGATTATAGTTACGTAAATAAAATTTTTCTAATTTAGGTTTCTTATTAGTAATGACCGTTGAAAGTTTTTTGAATTATGTTCTGTCAACGTTGAACAGCCAACTAAGCTGCGTTAAAATAAATTATTTACAAAATGACTTTTTACTTTTCTGTAGTTAGAAAACATGATGCAAAAATAAAAAATAAGAAAATTAATAGGCACTTACCTGATTATACAATTACGTTGCACTAAAACTCGATATAAAAATTTAAACTTCGCAAACTGCAAACACGAAATCCAAATGCACATTAGTAAAGAAAACGTTCCTTATTCTTGTTCAGGGTCTATATAACGGTTTTTGACCTCAGTACCCAAAAGCAGGTAAATAATACATTTTTTCAATGTTGCAAAGGATTCTAAGAAATTTATTAAAAGCACCTAAAAGGTACTTGTACATACCTATATACCCGTTTTTAATGCCACAAAAGTATTTGGAAAAGATGACCTTCAAAATCATAAATACTTGCTAGCATTACTAGTAATTTTACAGCAGAATTAAAATACCTTGTCTAAAATTTTATTGCAGCAAATGTAGTTTATTATTGTAAAATTACCATAGTTCTAGTTATAATGCAATTGGTTTTTCCATTCAATTCAAACGCAGATGTCTCAATTTTATATACTCCTTGTGTAATTTTTTTAATAATTAAATTGCGTTGCTTACAAAATTTTTAGCAGATTACATACTACGATATTGGATTACT
Source organism: Aquatica leii (assembly GCA_035610365.1). Taxonomy (NCBI): domain Eukaryota; kingdom Metazoa; phylum Arthropoda; class Insecta; order Coleoptera; family Lampyridae; genus Aquatica; species Aquatica leii. The sequence continues at coordinate 52,136,405 of CM069433.1, forward strand.
TTTTATTAAAATATACGCATATAAAGATAATTTTTAAAATTAGCATATTTAAATTATGAGAACATTGTGTTAGGGTTTTTAGCAAAAATGAAAAAAAAGATTAAGAAAAACGTTTAACAACTATAAATACATAAATTTAAAAGTACAGTTAAAAAATAAGCATAAAAAGTTAGATACTGATTAAACATAAATATTCGCTCTATATATAATTATAATATATATTTTATGTCAGTCAAATTTTGAAAAACATTTGTGACCTTAGAATACACGAACGATATTGTTGGTACATATTTTTAAAACATTGTTTTTATCTAGTTTTACAATATCTAGAATACATTTTTTACATCTTGCAATAAGTATCTAGAATTAAGATATTTACCTGATGTCATGTAAACCTTGAAAAAATTTATGAGGTTTTAAAATATATCAATGATATTGTAGGTATATATTTTTAGGATATTAGTATTATACACTTTAACAATATCAAAAATATATCTATTACAGCAAGCAATATTTAGCCGACTTTAAATATTGTACCAAGATCATTAGAATATCGTACATATATTTTGTGCTACTAGGGTTGTTTCACTTAGGTATAAAATTCCTACACAGAAAAAACTACTTCTTTGATTTAAAAAACGCATTTTTTCACCTGACGTTTTTTTTAAGTAAAGGACTTACTTGAAATAAGTAAGTACATATTTAATAATTGTCAGAAATAAATACGTTTGTTTGAATAATTTTTGAATTTCCGTATATCGAACAATCTACTACTACTCAATCAAAACAAATATTATTTTAGCTAATATGCCACGTGATACAGTTTCGTTCAATTAGCAATAGTTATGTAGATTTCAAGAGATAATATTATCTCTTTGTTTCAATTTCTCGTTTTGCAGAATGTTCAGTGGTCATAGTATTACAAATGTTAGTAATGTGACCATAGATTCTCAACGGATTTTTGAGAGAATATGATTTACTGCACTTTTCTGAAGCGTTGAAAGGTATGCGTCACAGATGTTAATAGTTATTTAAATGATGTGATTAGAATAAGTTGCCATACTTATACAAATCTGAATATTGTTAAAAATCTAAGTTGTTTAATAATATTATAAATTGCAATTAGTGCTATCGGTAGGCAGCGTTTGGTAAGCACCGAAAGCACATTTTCAACTAACGATAATAATCTTTTATTTTCAGGAGCAACTGTCGCTGTAAAAAAATTAATCACAGTATGAAACGTGCGTAAGGCAAGTTGTCATCCTTAAACAAATATTACACAGCATAAACAAAAGCGATGAAGTTCAATAGATTTCTTGAATTTTTTTGTAAGATGTAGGTACTTTTTGCGATTACACAGACCGTTTAGATAACAAAATTGCTAAAATATATGTAATTAGAATAGTATCTCAAAATAGAAACATAAATTAGATGCATCTGGAATTTTACCTGGACAAAGAAAATGCCAAATTAACGTAAATACAGTATACAGATGTTTAAGCAGCGTAACAATTTCGAATTTATTGAATGCAAAACTTACTTATAAATTTGATTGACAAAGATCAATTTAAAAACGTGAACCAACTTCATTAAATTAACGTAAAATTACTCAAACAATCCCAAAGTACACAAAACAAATAAAACCAACACGCATACCAGGTCTTTCATACAAGATATCGCACAAAATCAAACAACGGTTATACATTTTACAGAAAACTCAAGATCAAGTTGACTTAAGTAATGAGGATAGTGGAAATATATGTGAAATACAGATGAATAAAATTAAATAACATTTTTTTGTCACATTTAGCTGCAATATAGCCATTTTAATGGAACCACTCTTGAAACCTTATTCAAATAATTGTAATTTGATTTTTATATTTTGTTGTAAACATTAATCTTTTTAGAATCATCACGAAGTATCAACAATAGTAAGATTTGGCTAAAACTGTTTCTTGAACCGGTAAATACAGTCTTTCAAGATTGGAAAAACTAATATCAGTTCCGAAAGTTTAAATAGAAGAAACTATTAAAAGTTTTTATAGTGAATGAACAATCATGGAAAAATAGCCAGCCAGTAAACTAGTGATTATTTTTAATAATTTTATGTTTTTAACTCTATTTATCAAAAATTTTAAGGTATCAATTGAGTTTCATCAGGGTTTATTCTGATTTTCCTTATTGATAACTTAAATAATCATTTCCAAAAATTCTTTAATAGAATTATTTTAAAAAAAACTCATCTTGATTTCTTAGACGATTACATAACCTTGAGCAAGGAAAACATATTCATAATTGATTTAAAAAATATATGTTTCAATGTTGAACAATTTCAATCTCAAAAAATGTGATTCGATTATTTCTATTTCCAAGTCTTGTTCTACCAAAAGGACGCACACGACTTTAAGGATATACTGTAAATATAGAATAAAGGGTTGTTTTTTTTCTTTTAGTTAAATCAATTGGTTAAAGTTTGTTACACATATCTCGTCAAATAAAACAAATTTTGTAGTTTTTTCTTTTTTTGTTGTTGGTTTTAATGACCACAATCAAGCGTATGAAGTTCAAATTTGCGCAATAGTACTGTTATAACCAATTAACGATATAGTGAACAATATTTATTTGACAGGTAAATGAACAGAAGTAATAATGAGGCTGTTTCTGCTTGCGTAAAGTGATTATTCTAAATGGTGTTTTTGTTATCTTTATTTGTAGAATAGTTTTGTTCATTTTAATTTTGTTTTATCGAATTAGGTATTTTTTGAAATGTTATTACATACATTTTTTAATATTAATAAAATATTTTATTTTTTATTACCTTATGTATTTCTACAAATAAATATACTCTTTTAATAAAAAAAAGTTGAATAAAAAAACTGATTTTTTTTTGAGTAAATATTTATGAATTATATTCAAATACCTAAATGAATATTCTCAGGATAAAAAATACATTTTTGCCTGCGTTTTTTATATATTTAAAAATGTTGATTTTATTAAACTAAACGTTTGGTATAGTCTATATACAGAGAGTGTTTGATTAACGTGTTGTTTTTGTAGCATGTGAAATTATATCATAAATGCAAGTCAAAAATTTGGAGCAACTAACATTGTTTTTGTATCATATTCTATCGTATTCTATTTGAATGGCCAAATGTACCGACTTTATCAAACCTACTGCAGTTGATAAGTATCAATTGCGAAAAAAAGGTTCGGCGCGTACCAATAATATTAAAACGAAAAATCAAAATGTTGTCTTTAAATGATAAACCTAAAATTGTGAATGCGATAAGTGCGAACAATTGCAAAATGAAATACAGAGTGATTATGGTTTATCAGAATCTTTTTTTTTAATAAAAAAATTCTATAAAATTTTAGTGCACTAAGAGACACGGAAATATTAAGAGGAGTCGACTTTCCGAGTTTTCCGACATTGAAAAGTGCCTTTTAGAATGGATAAAACAAACTCTTGATAAGAACATTCTTATAGACGAACTAACTAACGGCTTTGCAACAAAATTGGGAATACAGAACTTTTCAGCTAGTAATGGCTGGTTAGAGGGTTTTAAAAAAGCATCATAATACAGTTTTCAAAAAAATCTGTGAACCAAGGCGTGTGTAACCAATGGACGAAACGTTTTTTCAGAAGGGTATGATCCAGAAGATAGTGTAAGCGTGACTTTACGGACAAACTTCCTCTTTTAATCATTGGGAAATCAAAGCGACGTAGATATTTTAAAGGTATTAAGACTCTACCTGTTAACTATGCCGTTAATACAAAAGCTTGGATGACAAAGATATTATTTAAGGATGGGCTGAAAACAGTTAATAAAGAAATAAAGATAAATCGAAGAAAACCGTGCTTTTCATTGACAACTGTGCTGCTCATACGGATTTAGTAACACTTAAAAATGTAAAAGTCATGTTCTTCCCTGCCAATACCACTAGTAAACTTCAACCTTTAGATCAAGATATCATACACACATTCAAACGTTTTTATTGCAGAAAAGTTGTTAAACAAACCCCAAAATTAACGTACTTGTAGCCATAAAATTTTTTGCAAGAAGAGCATGTTACACAGTAAATAACGTTTTTATCAAAAACTGCTTCAAGATTGCTGGGTTTTTGATCAGTACAGATAAACAAGACTTTCTGCCAGAGAAAAATAAGGAACTAGCAACGAGAAATGGGTCAAGCATGTGACACAAAACTACTGGTAAAATGTTAACGGTAATCTTTGAAGACTTCGTACATATTGACGCCGACGTGGCTACCGTCGGAGAACAAATTGTTGCCGATATCGTTCTGAATTGAGTGAGCACGTGTGTTGACGGAAATAACAGTGAAGATAAAGCTGACCAATCACATATTTTTGATACAGAAGTAGAGAACATTTCAAAGAAGCAAGTTGCTTTAAATGCACTAAAGCCGTTACACAAGTTTTTTAAATACTCGGCGGTATTTAATAAAATAATATTTGATAAAATTTAAGAATTAGAAAAACATACACAAAATGTAAAAGTAGAAACGCAAAAAAAATTAACGTGTTTCTTTAAGAAAATATTAGTGTAAGATTTTTTTGCGAGTATCCATGTTACATTCTAATCAATAATATGTACTTATACAATTCATATGTATATTTATGTCTACATATTTTCTGAATTTTTTATATACCTCTATAAGTGAAAAAAGCTACTCTTGTATTTCTATAACCTAGAAAATCGGGTTATGTAGCGAGAAATCACCGTGAGCGAAAAAAAGATCGCGGTCCCTTGTAATCTTGATTATCTGGTTTGACGTATTTCCTAAAATACCAGCCCAAACATTAATAGAAAACCGCCACTGAAAGTTACTTTGTTGAATTTCAATTTCATGAGGGTTTCCTTCATTTCATACATGCGTGTAGGAAAAATTCAGCACTCCACTTCGTGTAAAACAACATTTATTTGAAAATAACATTTTGACACTAAAGTAAGAATCTAATGCTTCTTGTTGCTGTAACCACTTACAAAACTCACGTTGCAGTTCAAAATCAACGTCGGATAACTGTTGAACTCGTTAAAAATGGTAAGGGTGCAAAGAATAATTTCTTAAAACACGATGTACTGTACTATGGGACACATTAACTTTGCAACCTATTTTTCTAGTACTACTTCTTGACCAATCTTCTACAATTTGCAATACTTGCACATACATTAAAGAAAAACAAATATTAAAGTTTTGATTTTATTGAAAAAATTAATTTTTCTTCCTCATAGACATTATAAAGAGGAAATTTAAATTAAATATTATAAAATACGAGTACGTTTACACGAGTCACTTAGCATCAACTGGGGAAATCCGTGAAAAAAGTCGAAGCAGAAATAAAGCTGATTATCAAACTAAGTTATAAGAAAACTGTATTTTGCATTTATTTATCTGACATCATGTTTTGGTTATAACCAAAAATAAACGAGGGAGTGTACACAAAGTACATTTTGTTAGGCTAGCTCAGTAATAATGCTAAGAAATAAACATTATTTGTTTTAATGATTTTATTAGCAACATTATTTCACAGCATTTACTTACCATTTACCGCATACTTACAATTAACAGTCAATTTCTATTTGTTTAGAGTTAGGACCGGCCTGAAATCTTTAATTGCAAATTTCTCGAAACTGAGTCCTTTTAGACCTTTAATCTTGTAGTGGTATTTTACAGCGCGACAGCTTTGTTTGAAAACCGAGGCCAACGGGCGAGGTTTTCCTTTAGCTGGAGCGCTGTAATACCTAAACGCACGAAATTTGTATTATCTTTATTAGTCGACATTAGTTTAATGTAAAAAATTAACAATTAGGTGTATTTTTATATGTTGGCATTGTAGGCACCCTGCTTACATGATTACAATGACTGCAATTTGATAATTTTTTTGACTATTTACCTATTACAATTTTCTTGAATAGCCACTTAGCTTACATAAACCATTGAGCAATAATTTACACTTATTATTCAATGCATCAACGAAGTATTAAACACAAATCAAATGCTTAAATGTCGCACTTTTAAATGTACAATCCAAATTCGTCGGTAACTTGACAGCTGTCGATAGCAAACTGTAATCATAATTGACATAATTGTCACGAGATGACGCATTTCTAAAAATTAAAATATAAATTCAAAAATTTTTACGCTTTATCACATTTATATCATTAAACATAATGTAAAGTATCATTTATTTATATAAAGTTTAGTATTATCTAATTCAGATAATGTTTAGATGTTTTTTAAAGCCTGGAATTTACTGCTTGTTTTACCGCATTGTAGAGGAGTTTACAATACTGTCATATAACAACGTGCTTAAAAATCAAGTTACATTTGATGTACAAAGAATTATAAAATACGGTTTACACTTATGGAGACTGAAAATATATTTTTTTAACGTACTCGTAACCGTAATTATTTAAAAAACATATTTAGTAAGAAATTTAAAACAATAAATTGAAATGTAGTATGCGGGTTTTGTAGTATTTATATACAGAATTAACTGCTAAAATCAGATAAGTACTCATACTCATAATTTTACATACTGCAAAATCAACTTTAAAGTAAAGCAATGATTTAAATATGCAGTGAACTATTTCACACATTTTTATATTAAATTTTAAAATTTGTACAACGAATGCATTGCTGGTACTGCATAACCAAAACAATGAGTAATAAAAGAAATGAGTATAATATCTATATTCATGCCTCTCTTTACAGAAATAACCTAATTAAGAATTCTTTATTCTCAGTATTTTTTAAATTTTAAGTAAACAACTTTAATTTTGTCATGTTATTTCTTAATATTTCTTAACGTGGAATGTATTTACACTACTTACAATTTGATTGTGTACATCTTGCACATATAGGTTACAAGATATTCGAAACGTACAAAGGAAAATGCTTAAAAATTGCTGAAGGTATTAGCTGCTTTTGTTAACACAATAAAAAATAGTATTTACGTATATATTAGTTTGTTTTGACCTACTTCTTATTGTACGACGTAATTAAATTCTTAAACCTATATTTTTTATATGTATCTTTATTTTATTAGAGGATAAACAGCACCACTAATACTAATCTGTATTTGTACTATATATAATAATATAACTTATTTTTATGGTTTTATAACAGTTTTTATAGATGCCTATTTTATTGAGTTTTTTTATTTAACTAATTAAAAATTAAAATAATTACTTGATTACAGAATATTTTATACACGGTGCACCCTCTATGCAACAAGGGATGAAGTAGAGCTGAATCGATTTTGAAAATTTTTAAGATACTCCAGTTCTCTACAACTTCGTAGTAAATTGCAGTATGATCATAATGGTATGATGTAGATAATTATTAAACACTATGTTTTACCTAAGCTTCTAGTGTTTTTTTTTTAATTAGTGTTTTATAATAAAACAATACATAATGTAAAGATGTTTAATGAGCACTTGCCATGTTCTATATAATTTCACTTTTCTTTGCCTAAACAGAGCTTTCACTTTTAAGATAAGAGATAGTGTTGTATACATCTCTCAAAGATCTGCGTATAAACTTAATAATTATAGTAATATCAACTTTCTATTTTTTATATATTAGACCAGACATCTTTTAGCGTATTTATTTTGATAGTTTATTTAACTTTATGTTGCGTAAGGTTGTTCACGTTACAAATATGTACCTACTTATAAATAATTACTAATATTAACGATAAAATAGCATCTGAAATGTTTACTTAACATATTAGTTCATGTTTATACAATACTGTTTGTTTTAGTGTATCTCATATTTTGGTAGGTAACGTATTGTTACTATTTTATTGAATTTATAACAAAAACAAGTTCAGATTTCCTACATTTAAAATGTTTATAAGTAGCACTACAATAACTACTTTTACATATTTTTTTTGTAATTGTGTCATTTATAATGCTGTATAGCGTAGGAATAAGATAGTAACGGCATGGCGACAGTTTAACTAAGGGCTTATTTGGGTAAGGAAATAATATAAAAAATTGAAAACTATAAATGAACCTATTTTTAATAAATATAACTTTAAATATATGTCAAATACTTGAAGAATTATTTATAGCAACACTAATTGATTTAATTATTTTTATAAACACTCTGTTTTGGTAAATAATTGCAATTTATATTTTTCTTCCAGTTTTTAATGGCATTGTTTTGCAAGCCTAAGCATCATGTACTTTAATAATATATGGGTTGAGTTTGTAGTTAATATTAAAGGTGTACAACTCGCTTTTTTACAGTATGTGTAATTTGAATAATTCATTATATTATGACTTGCAGTGAGATTGTTTCAAAAATGTTAAAAGTGAAAACCGAATCTAATTATATGGAATATAATAAATATAAAAATTGAAAACAAAGTATAATAGTTATGCATTATTTAAATTTATACTTTTTTGATTATGAAGTAATTACGTTTGAAATTACAGTACTTTAACATTTGGGCTAGCAATATTTTGTACACTCCAGTTACTACGATTACATATGCGCACTGCTGGTTGCTTACAAAATGCAGAATGTAACAAATTCTTTTATGTTTCTTGTAAAATTTCAGATTTGGTCAATTCGTGCGCAGTACGTTTGTTTAGGACGCTGTTTACTTCATCAGCCATCATACATTTTCTTCACGTTTACTTTAATTGTTTTAATACAGCATTATGTACAACGTACTACGGTTTTGGCAGCAAAATTGAATTATAAAATGTATTATTTGTAATCGATCTGTACAATATGAGTATACAATTTAAAAAACATTAAAAACTGACTGTTTTGAAGCAAAACAAACTTCGATTTTATATTATATATATATATTATATTATAAAAAATTACGGTCTAAAAGAGACAAACTTTTTTTTAATATTCAGTGTTTACTACAAATAGTTTACGAGCGTTTGGTTCTAAGGCTTAAATGGAAGATATATGGTTCGTGGTATTAGACCAGAAAATAATTTTCAATTTATTAGATCAATGCTAAAAATTGTTAGGACAAAAGTAGTGGAAGAGCATCAAAAGACAAATTTTAGAGGTACAGATGGAATGTATATAAAAGCACTCTTGGTTCTTCTTATTGTATTCTTATATCTCTTTATTATAACAATCATTAAAAATACATGGAACTCAACTTATATTTAAAGTAAAAGAACCAACTTAAACGTTAAAGAACGCCATTACATTTTTTATTGCCATTTTTATGTATTTCTATCCCACTTCATCATTATTACATTGGCTGTGTTCTAACACTAAAACTACGTGCTAACACTACATTCCTCTCTGTCACCAAGCAACCTACAATATGCTAGAGCATTTAGATTGAAACGAATCATTTTGTTCGTTTGTATTAGCAACTACTTCACTAGGAAGTAGTTCAACGGTCTAAGCAATCGACCTGAAACCGCTATGACTGTTTGTTGACTAAGATGCCAAAGTTAGATGCCACCTATTGCGTCGATAAACACTATCAGCTGTCTGTACGAAATATGAACGCGTTTCTTTAGCAATTTCTACAATTGTTCTATACTCTCTTAAATCAATTACCCATACGCGTTGACCTATTCTTAAATCAGATAACGGTTTAACATTATGTCTACAATTATAGATTCCACTTTGGTTTCTCTTTTTTTCCTTTTCCTATTTTAGGAAAACTTTTGTATTTATTACTTTTGTGTATTTAGAAGGTTACATAGGAAGATAACTTCAATGCATTTTTTGTCATTTTTTTCAAACCTTAATACAGCAAAATAAAGCTTTCTACATACATATTGTTTTTGCCTGGTTCTATAGCTACACACATATGTTTCAGATCTTTTGGAATCGGATCTGCCGGCAGTATTACGCTTTGTAGGGATTTTTGAAACAATATTTGGGATGTAGGTGGAACATCATTTCATTCAAAGTTTGAAATTTGTAAAGCTAGAAACCCCAAGATCTTTTTGTGAGTTTCACTTTTTACCAAAGTTCCTATTAAAGATTTGCTTATTATCATCAACAAATTCTGTCACACTATGACAAAGATTTGAATGTGGTTCCTCTTATCGATAAGCGTTTATGTTCCACTTATTTTCAATTTGATAAGTTTTACGAACAAGTTTTGGGCGCCGCTATAGATTTTCCTTTATCTCCTGTAGCTAAAGTCTTGCTTTAGAGTCATCAATATTAAAACTTAAAGTCTGGTTTAGGTATGTTAACGACATCTTTATTGTTTGATCGGTCGTTAAGTCTATGTTTGCTGTCATTTCTCGACGTTCTTGTTACCGTAAACCCGACGGACTTTTAGGTTATTCTGTTTATTGCAAACCCACACATACGGACAGATATCTTCATGCTTTGACCATCGTCCGACACAGAAACGTTCTGTTATTGAATTTTTGATTCATCACACTTTTTTTATTAGCCAACCCAAAAATCTAGATTCGGAGCTTTGTTATCTTACTAAAACCTTAATGAACAATGGTTATTTAAAGCGGCAATTATAAATCGTCGTCTACATTTTCGTACTCGAGTACCTAAAGACATTTCTACTTACGATTCCGATCCGAAATTGACATTTTTACCATACATTTATTATGTAAACTTCTTACTAAGAATGATATTACACCCATGTTCAACTTGACAGGTAAAATCTCACAAATTCTTCTTTTTCCTAAGGACATATTTTCTACATTTTCATCTCAAGGTGTATACTAAATTTCTTGTTCAAGTGGTTTAGTCTATATCGGTAAAACTAGCCATTCCGTCATCACACGTATTTTAGAACATAATTTTTGTATAAAGAAAAGACATATTTCCAAGTCTGCTGTTGCTGAACATTATTTTACTACAGGCCACAATATAGATTGGGTAACGCCTAAGTTATTGCAAAATCTCCATTTGACTGATAAAAACAAAAACATACCAATACCTTCAATCGTTACAATAGTTTTCAACTATTCCCTCTTTAGTTCACGGTTGTTATTGGTTCACCGAGAACACGTCGCTTTTTGAACGTAATCAGATTCAAGATCATCCCACCGCTAAGTTCTTTTAAACATTTACATAGCTTATTTTTGATTACGACTTATAGCTATAAATTTTTAGTCACAAATTTACAACAGTCAATAAGATATTTACTCTGTAACATATGACTGATAACTACAAGGTTTTCAATTAGGAATCTTAACTCTTAGACAAAGATTTGCCTACCCTACGGCAATATAAGCTTACCCTGTCGCTGATAAACACATTGAAATGGTGCTGAAGCCTCTCACATCTGGCGGTACCAAGCAACAGAACTCAATATTCATGATTAAAATTAATTTTAACAATTTTGACATACGTTAACTACATTACTTTGCTTGAATTATTATTTTGTAGCTTTTCTATGCTTTGAAAATAAAAATTTGTTTCCACACTTTAGTAGTTGTATTGCACATTAATACATCAAGAACTATGTTTTCCAGGCATATCAAAGAAGTACTAGTTGCTATCAGTTGTAGTCCAATATAAGAGACCAAGTGATCCAATTTATCAGACTAGTCTTGGAAAATGAACAGTTGGCTGAGTATAGGGGAAAAGAGTGTCGTAAATTCCAACATACCACGAAGAACATAAATATTTTATGGAACTTGCTTTAGATGAAGGTTTAAAACTGATAAATAAACAACTTGAAGTGCCATTACATACTCCAGGCAAAAATTAAAAGTGCAAAACGATCTAAATACCCGACCCTCTTTATTCAAAAACAGTTACTATTAAAGTAAGCTGTGTGTACTTATATCTCAAAGTAACTGACAAGCGTTTTTTAGGCAGACGCGGATCCAGGATTTGAAAATTGGTCCCTCCTAAACAAAATCTTGTAACCGCGCCTGTTCTTAGGGGTTCTGGTGGATATTTAATCAAATTATTTTCAATGCCTTGTTAATGCAATAATAATGTATAACGACGATTTAATTGTCGCAGTAATATTACATGCTCAATTATAAAACGCATATATACATATAAATTAAAGTGCCGCTAAACATTTGTAAATTTAGTGAATACGTAACTACTATAGTTTTTCTTTTTTTTTTAAAATTAATTACATAGCCTGTCTATAAACAATTGAAATGCACAAACACGTTTTAGTTCTACATGTTATTCCATTTTTGTTATAGCTAGATAAGCATAACATAATTAATGTAGTCAGTGATTTTTATAGGCTGCTAACTAGAAGATTTGTTTCGTAAGATCATTAAAAACATTTAAAAGAAAAATCTTAACTTTCTAAATAAACAATTTAGTAAAATTTGCTCAACTGACAATGCATCTATAGCAATGTAGATAATTATTTTAAATGTCTTTTTTTTTATTTATATTGTCTATTAAAGAATTATTCGAGTATAATAACAATGGTTCTTTGATAAAAAATATTTATTTATTTATTTATGGTTTTTTCAAAATTACTGTAATACTGATAATGTTTCTAAAAAAACTTAAAAGTGTAACATTTAAGAAGTAACTTTATTGTCGCAAGTGTTCCAAAAATTGTTGTTAAAGTTTAACTTTACTAAGATCCTGCACAAACATTTTTTAAACTAAACTAAATATAAAATGTTACAGTGTAAGTTTTAAGTTACATAAATAATTTTTTTTCTAAATCTTGTTGAATAAGAGTTTTCTTTAGTTAATTGAATATTAACATTTTTTAACGTATTAGTCTTTAAGTTATTTTGTAGAATATGTATATCACTTCTTCGAGCAATTCTTTTTGTTTCAATAAAGTCGTAACTATTCTTAGATGTTTCTAGTACATTTACATGACCTCTGAAAATAAAAACAACTAAATAATTGATGGAAAAAAACAATAATTTCAACATCGTAAATATATTCCATATAAACAATTTTTGAACAATACATTGATATGGTTGCAAAGTGTCGATACAAAAGCTTTGATCACAAATTTAACAAGAATAGTAATTACATTACGTAGATATTACATATTTACACGTATTACAATCACAGCAAAATAATGGTCCAAACGTTCAAATATAATGTTTATTATGCAGAACAACTGATAAACATATTATGTCATATTGGCGACCAACTTTTTACTTTTGCATTGTTTCGACTTAATTTACGTGCAAATTTACATTATGAAAAGATAAAACACGTAATAGTGTGAAAAGGTTAAAGGTATTGAGACAAGATCGGTTAAGTCTGGCCTAATTACTTACACTTCACTTACAATGATGTAAAGGAATTGACATCTTGAGCTACTCTTTATAATTAACATTTTAATTATTATTTCTACAATGAACAGGATTATAGGTGGTCGTCAAATGAAGTTGGTTTATAAACAACAATTTTTAACGGTTATGGAACAAATATTAACATTTCTTAAGGTGCATAATGATACAGCTATTTATTTCTTCTAAAATTTTATCCCAATTTTTGAAGAACACATTTTTTATTAATACTATACTCCTTGGTTAGAATAATTCCACGCTTGAAAATTGACGGTTGTTTTCCATCAATATTAGGTAGTATGTACATAATTTAAACGGTGATTTTGTTCTTAAAGTGCTTTAATACGCATAAATCTTTAACTAAATAAATAAAAATCAACAATTTTTTTAGTTATACCATGTATCATAATCATTATAAGTTATTATTGTCATAACATGAACAAAAGTTTATAAAATGCTAAATTCGATTTTCTTTTTGATAAGTGTAAAATTTTATAAAATTGCAAAGAAAGGATATGTCTTTAAAGAACTGTGCATTAGGCCGAGGTACACAATGTCAACACATTTAATAACTTGCATTGTTGCCTTTCATAGATATGCTCATCCTTCTGTTAGCTCTTGAATAAAACATCTCCGGATTTGACTCGGCTGCTGGTGGAGGATATCGCCATCGCCATGGTTTTTGTATGAGATGTCCATCTGTTGAAGCTCTTTCTCTAAATGGAACAATGGATTCGCTGGGACTAGACGACGTACTTGCTTTACTACTTTCCGATTCGGCGTCTTCTTCTAGATCTATATCAGTCCAACGACGATTCATGTTGATTTTAGTATTTAAAGGAGTTGTGTTTACTGGAGAAATAGTTGAAGAACAAATAAATCTTACTGTATCCGGTGATACCGCTTCTTTTTCGCTACCGGATCGTTTAAGCTTATTAGGACATTTACTTTGCATCCTCCAAAATCGGCACACATCTCGAAATACTGCAAATACCTTCAAATTCAAAAATTAATTGTATCGCATAATTTTGAAATTAATAATTTTACCTGTTCTATACTTTCGCGCACAGAAATTTCATGAAAACAAACGCATCCAATTTCTTTACTTCTTTTTTGACCTTCTTCTAACGACACCATTCTATCGTCGCTTTGATCAGTCTTGTTTCCTACTAGAAGTACAGGTACGTCATGAATACCGTCTTTTGAGCCTCCGCCTAAGCGTCGCCTACGTTTGTTGTAATTTATTAAAAACTTTAATCGGTTGCATTCGTCAAAAGAGCATTTATCAGTAACTGAATAAACCAAAATAAATGCTTCCGCCCAACGAATATTTGCTTCTAACGCTAGACACTCGGACTCCTGTAACAAAAACCGTATTTAATAACAATCTATAATTTTATGTATGTGCACATTAAAGTTTTTTGTAGATACGTTTAGAAATAACATGGTTACAGCATGACGTTATCAAGAATAGTTTCTCACGTAACCATTAAGCATTAAAACTACATTTTGATATGTTAAGATTTGATTTTTATAACTTTTATTAATTTTATTATGTTAAAAAATTTTTAATTAGAACCGTGATTTAACGTTCTGTTTTAGGAATTACGTATAATTCCAGTTAATTACCACTATTACCAGTTTTACAATAAGTTGTTAAAAGCAGACAGAATCTGTGTTAATAACAATATAATAGTACAAAAACAGACAATGCGTATAAACAGTGCTACAAAACTGAGACAATTTGAGTACTAAAAAAATGCATATTTAAGATTTGAGCAACAACCATAAAAAGTTCTATGCTACGTAGTAATAAATAACCCAACATAAATTTTATTAGAAAAACAATTAATTCTTATGCTATAACAATCTAAAAATTTGTATTTTCCGTAAATCTACAACTACTGGTTATCTCAATCCTTTTTTTCTTATCATCCCCTTTCACACAAATTAGCAGTTTTTAGATATTCATCTAATTGTTTATATATCTTCTCCTTTGATAATAACAGTTTTAACAAATAATCTAATGCTATTTATTATATAGCTAGTTTTAATAATTAGCCTTTATTATTTGATTTATTTAATCTTTTTAAAAATATACAAACGTATTTTATTAAAATTAAATTGTTTTTCTTTATTGCGTCAATTTCAAATCAATCTAAAATACATTTTTCCCTTTCTTATATACTTAGGTCTTTTTTCATTTAATTTTCAAAATTTGCTTAAACAATTTAATATGAACATTTCTTTTTCTTTAAAAAATTAGATAAATCTGGTATTTATAAATTAAAATGTAGTGACTGCAAAGCATCATATCAGAAAAACTGTTTGTAACTTTTGTATTGTATTTTCTGAACCTTTTTCTTGTATAAAGAATAATAAAAAACCTTTTTCAAATTATCATTTGTTAACCATATATTAAAATCTAACCATTTACTTAATTTTATAAAAGATTATGAAATTTTGTGAATTTGTAATAAAGTATTTAAACTTAAGCAACAAATTTTTTTTTGACCTTACCATCTAGGGTATTAGTCACGAATTATGTTTATACATTTTACTTATGAATATAATACCATATATACATGTTTTCGTTACCTGTAGAAATGGGTATAAATGTCTGCAGAAGGAAAATCATCGTTATTAAGAATTTGAAGTAAGTTGTTACTGTGATAGTAGTTAACCGGCAGTTAAATAAGAGATGATTAAACCTCCTTCTCCGCATTCGCAAAAAGGAGTATCGTTTATACCGATTTTAAAAAGATGTGAAGGAAATCTTCCATGCTATAATTTGATCCTACTAATGGTAGATATAAAACATCTGCTGAGGCAAATCTTCTTTTGGTACCAATGATGCAAAGGAATATTAGGGTGAACTTTGTAATAGAATGATTTTGAATTACTACTATATTCTTTCCATTTTAAATTCCTTAGCAACTGATAGTGTCCTTTAATAACTGGGAATAAATCATTAGTGGTGAGGTAATCGTATTTGTTGTTTGACGTAATTTTACTTTTTCCCAATCTATCGACCTCCATATTGCCATGTATATATCTGTGTGCTTTAACGCATAAAAAATAAATATTAATTTTTAGTTGTAAAGCCAGATCTAGCTGAGTTATAATATTAGCGATAATCGGGTATGGGAAAACAACTTTATTTAAGTTAAAATTACTTATGCTTAATAAAACGGATTGCGAATCTGAACATATAACGACACATTTTAACACATTATTTATTGTCCATTCGATTGCTTGTAAGATTGCGACTGCTTCTATCGAAAAGATACTTATTAATGAATTAAGGGAAAACGAATGCTTATACTTAATTGACGGCACGTATGTATATTACACCTTTAGAGCCGCCTCCATCTTAGATCTGTTCGTAAAAATAAATGTTGCGTCTGAAGGAAACTTAGTTTTGGCTTGTTAAAATGCTGTGTTTGCTAAGTAGTTCGGTATAATGACACAGGGTTTCATTAATAAGAGTGTATAATCTAAATTGTATATAGCCGGTTCGTGAAAATATTTCCGGTTTAGGAAATTAAGTTGGTGACTCATTACAAATGCTTCTGTGAATGATGGGAAATTTTTCTTTATCTAATACGTTTCGGTTAAGTTACGGATGTGTAAACTATAAATTTTATAAATAAACTAGGGTTTTTACGTTTTAATTTTAAAATAAATTTGGAGGCTAAAAAAAAATCTTCTGCACCACAGTGGTTGCTCTAAACTTTCAACAAGACAACATTGATTTGGGGAAGTTTTCATAACACACAAATCTTGATGGCTTTATATTAAATTGAATTGAATTTTATCAAGCTTTTGGAGGCGAGTGTTACTTGCAGCCCTGTAAAGAATGCATCGATAGTCTATTCTGCTTCTTATGAATGATCTATAAAAAAAGAGCTATTTCCTGATTACAACCCCAAGCAAACCTACAGGTATATTTTAAAAGGTTAATACTTTTTTTGGTTTTATTAGTTATATGTAAAATTTAATTTCTCCACAATAATTTACAATCTAATTTAATGCCTAAATATTTCAACGTTTGACAGATGGGGAAAGACATATTATTTAGAAGTATGTGGTTTTGTTTGGGTATCTTTTTTGTGTAAAAAACATAACAGTAGAATTTGTTGTTGAAATATTAAATCCGTTTTGAAAACACCAATTTGTAAGATTGTTAGTAGCGTAAGTAGGATTTTTGATAGAATCTTGTTGATTTGGTTTCGTATAATAGACTACAAAATCGTCAGCATATTGAATCCGCAGTGTACATATTAAATAAGAGAGGGCTAAGCACTGAACCTTGCGGTAAGCCCTGTGATGTAAGCCTAGGGCCAATCAATTTGTTGTTGCATTTAATGGTTATTTCTCTAGAACTAAATAAATTAAAAATTATATAAACTATGTGTGTTGGAAGATCAAAAGCAGCTAATTTCTCAGATAATAACCATAAATTGACATTTTTGTATGCGTTTGCTATGTCTAAAAATAAGCCGGCTGTAATTAAGTTATCAGTGAGTGCGAGTTGCAGATCTGTAACTAACGGTTCCATCACCAGAACCAAACCCAGGTTTGAAACCATATTAGTTTGGGGGAAGCAAATTGTTTTAAAGAAGCGAATATTCTAAACGAAACTTGTTTAACTTTTCGAATGTTTTGGTTACACACGATGAGAGAGATATAGGTCTATAACTGTCTTATAAAGAAACTATGATGTAGCTATTTTTAAACAATTGTGGTACAAATGAAGATTTCCACATATCATTAAGAATACCTAAAAGATATTGTTTAGTTGAGGTCCTAGATGTGATAACATAGGGTAGCATATATTCTCCGGACCAGGAGAAGTATTAGAGTTTTTTTTAATAGCTTTGTTTAATTCTTCTAGTGTAAATTTTTGAAATAAAAAATTATTGTTATTGTTTAAATAAGAACAATCAGGCACGTTGTTATTTGCACACGGTAGTTAACTATTTAAAATAGCTTCAGCAAGTTTATCTGAAATTGTGATATCTACGGTGCCCCTTTTCGTGTTTTTAACGTGTTTTCAAATACGATTTATTGAAGTATTTTTATTTAATTTATTACAATACTTAACCCAAGATTGTTTGGCTTTAGTTTTAAAAAGTCTTTTACATTCCGCTGATACTTTTTTGCATTGTATGTAATTTTAGTCGTTAGCTTGCTTTTTCTATAACGCAAGAGCTTGTTTTCTTTTGATGACGAACTCGTCACATTTTTTATCCCACCAGATAACATGTTTCCGACTATTGGGTATGAAAGGTTTATTCAGTTTTAGAAGCAGTATTGTTCAAGGAGTCAAAAAAGAAACTAACTTTGTCTTCTAAACTGTTTGCATTTAAGCCAGATGTAAAATATTTTTTTAAGAGCGTGGTACATTTGCTCCAATTATTGGCAGACTTCACACACCATTTACGAATAAGATAGATAACTTTTTTGTTATGTAGCATACCAGTTAATGTTGTTGCGTGGGACCATATATTAAACAGCTATTACATTGTATTACTGGATATACAAATGGTTCTACTTCAAAAGAAACATAATTAAGATAATGGTATTTTGGTAGGGTGCTACCCAAAAAAGAAACGCTAATAAATTGCCTGCGGACAAATTTTTGATTACCAGCTGAATCGAATGTTTTTCTAAGAAAGCGTTTTACTTCTGTTACGTTAGAATTCCATAATTTTATCTTGTTTAGAATGTAATTGTCGTCAAAGAATGTATCTGTGCCTTTGATTATACCTTTACGTTCGACAAAGTGTTTTGGAATATCTATATACCTATATAAAAATGTTATGTTGGTTTGTGTACGCTTCAAAAACTCAAAAAGTTCTGCACCGATTGAGTTGAAATTTTAACATGATATAAAATCCGCATCAAGGATTGTTTATATATATTTTTTGCATCAGTCACATATCTACGACCGCGAGAAAATAATTTTTTTTAACGATCAGCTGTTTACCAGTGACCGCGCCATCAGCCATAAGCTAGGAAAACACTCGCTGACAACCGAAATAATAATGACGCAGTCACATGAGAAACAATTTCGTTCCCAATTACATTGTTTATTTACAAAAAAATTGCATCTGATTCTGATTATTATACAATCTGAATTAAATATTCACTTAAATGTGTGATAGTGTTGTGATCAAACTGCACCTTTCACCAAATCGTAAGTAGAGGTTATATTTTATATCAAAGATGGACAGTAAAAATCTTATTAACTGACAGGCAAAATAAAAGGACTTATTATAATTCAAGTGGATTTCTAACAGAAGTGAGTGGTTATATCTTTTTTATTACATCTAACACGTGGACGTAATTATATTATTTAGTAATTATATTATTTATTTTGGATTAACCTCACTTTTAATGTATATAAATATAATTACATTAAATGTCAACCATTCAATCACAATGTGCCACTGCAAAGCGTGGCAGGGTACAGCTAGTATGCTATAAAATTATCAGTAATGCAGGTTATAATTTTATTTACAGCTAAGTAGCTTCTAAATTCTAAAAGTTTATTTTTTCTATTTATTCTTTAATAACTCAAAATGGGTTTATTATATTATATTATTTCATTTTTATTTTTTGTAGATTCTCAAAACCTTCCCATTACTTAATTTTTATTTTTATTTTTATATTTTAATAAACGCTACATGTTTCGACAAATTGTCATCTTCAGACGTATACTATAAAATAAAAAATATAAAATCGAATCTTAATTAAATATAAACTTACATTAGAATCGAAAAATCAAACTTCAAATATTACATAAACTTTAAAAAATAATTATTATAGAAATCTGAAAAATAATATAAATTAAAAAATCAAAAAGTTATAAAAATGAATAAACTTACCAACATATATTAATCAAATTAAAAGTGGTTAAATATTTGAAGTTTGACAAATTTCAAAATTTGAACAACACAAAATCAACTTAATAATAAAAAATCCTAGGATACAACAAAATAATATAAAAATGGAAATAATCAAAGAAAAACTAATTTAGAAAAAGTAAATTATTATTAAAGTTAACAACTTCGTTAAGGGATGATTCACGATTGAAATTGTAATTTTTAATAATTTCTTTTATTTCTAAAAAATTAAGTCTTAAACCTTTATTACAAATGTGTAAAATTTCAAAATCTTTTTTAGAATTGAATGAATGATGAGAATTTAGTATATGATTAGCAAATGATGATTTAAATGAAATGTTATTATTTTTAATACAAGATAGATGTTCAGCAATTCTAATAGAAAACTTTCGACCTGTTTGTCCTATATAAAATGCGTTGCGATCACCACATTTTAATTTATAAACACCGGATTTGTCTAAAATACTAATTTTATCTTTGGTATTAACAAATAAAGATTTAATATTATTATTTGACGAAAAAGAAATGTTAATACCAAAATGTTTTAAAAGATTTTGAAATTGAAACGAAGATGGGCCTATATAAGGAAGGGAAAAATATATAAATAACTAATATGTAATGGATAACCATTAATATTAGCTAGATAATAAATAATATTTATTTCTTTATTAAAACTATCACAATCAAGAGGAAAAGTATATAATCGGTTAAAGAAACATCTAAAAGCTGCTAATTTGTGTGAGAGTGGATGAAATGAAGAAAAAGGAATAATGTGATCAGTTGTTGTAGGTTTACGATAAATATTAATTTTAAGGTTATTATTAACACGTTTAATGGATAAATCAAGAAAATTTAAAATATTGTTTGATTCTTTTTCAATTGTAAATTTTATATTTGGATGTAATAAGTTAAGTAAATTAAAACAATTATTTAGATCATATTCACTGCCTTTAAATATAATTAAAATGTCATCTACGTATCTTTTATAATAAATAAAATGATTTTTAATAACATCATCAGAAAAAAGTTTATAAATTTCTGTTAGATAAGAATATTTCTGTTAGTATCGGTGAAAGGTTATTTCCCATAGGTAAACCTGTTTTTTGAATAAATGTTTGGTTGTTAAATAAGAAAAAATTTTGGCTTAAACATAAATTTAAGCAACCAAGTATAAAAACACAAATATTATCAGGTAAGTTAGATTGAACAAGTAGTTCTTTAATTATATTATAACAATCTATAAACGGAACACTAGGAAAAATGTTAATAATATCAAAAGAGATAAGTATAAAATTGTCTTTAGAAGTAAAATTAACTAATTCTCTAGTTAAAAATTGAGAGTTTGTAATAGAATAAGGAAACTGAAAGTTAATTTGAGAACGTAATATTTTATTAAGCCAAGGTGAAATTTTAGAAACTGGAGTATTTGTAAAAGAAACTATTGGTCTTATTGGGTAATCAATTTTGTGAATTATAGGAGGACCATACAGTAAAGGCAGTGACGGATTCATTAAAATTAAACTATAATGTTTAATACTACTCTTCTACTCTTCGAGTAGGTAAAAAAAAACAGCGCGTAAATTAACTCCTATGCGCGAGTACGTTAAAAAAACAGCCAGACAGTAACTTCTTTTTCGCGAGTAAGTCAAAACAAGAACTCCCGTATGCAACTTTCTTCGTTTTTGGATTGCGATTGGTTAAGTTCACGAACCCTCGCAGTACCAAATCTGCCAATTGATTTTTCCGTTTTTTAATCAATCTGTTGAAAGCGGCGTTATGCTTTTTTTTACCCTTAAGATGTTTCAACGTTTTGTTACTGGGCGGCACTGCGTGTTTGAAATGGAGTAAAAATTTACCGATTCTACAATTTTGTCTCCGATTAATATTAAACAAATGCGCTACTGACTATAAAGAAACATTAAAGAGATGAACTTTACTTTAACATTAATCCATTCTCTAGCCTTAACATTTTTATAACGCTAATAATTTTTACAATTTTTTGACTGTTGGTACAATTTTAACAATCAAAATTTACTCAAATTTTATTTTACATACTTTCGTCCAATGTTGATAACTTTACAGTGAAATCGTTTATGACTCAAACTAGTAATTACTGATAGTTTTTATTATAAAACTTGAATTATTAATTCGTTTATGCATTTTAAAATTTGAGCAGAATTTATCGGTTTAGTAGAACATGTGTATTTCGGTCGAGTTGCTATTGGTGACCACCGCGGCTTTTTTTGCAACTAAAGGTAGTTTTATCAGTGTATTATTACACTAGCTATCTGGAGTTGTTTTTCCTGTAAATCATGCTTGCATCAAAACTCACCACAATTTATGTATTGAAATGATTTGCTTAATAACTTAGAATAACCAATAAACTATTACCCTAAAACGGTGCAAGATAGAACAAAGTTGCACATAAACATTTTTATAGAGGACAAAATTTACTATAAAAAAGTTTGCGGAAGGGTACAATTACCTTCAATAATTTAGAAGATACAAGTGTGCAAAGTTACACGAAAATGTCTCACATTACATTAAAAGTCTGTAACTCTTAAACTATTAGATATAATTATACACTCCCGCGGACTTTTTTGTAGTAAATTTTGTGCTCAATAAAACAATTTAGGTGCAATTTTCATTTATATTGTACAGTTTTTGCAGCGTACAAGGCGGAAACTCGCGCGGATCTAATTCTACAATTACTATAATTATTTTTTAAACACTGCTGAGTGAAATTAAGACTTATATTTTTAAAACATAAAACGAATCATAAGGAATATCTTGTTTAATAATAATAAACACTACATCCGAAAAACACAAAAAATGAAGTGAAATTGGGCACCATCGCAAGTTCCAGATTTGATTTATCTTAGCGTTTCATTGTTTCGTTACATGAACCTTCGAATCAAGCATCCTATAAGTGTTTTCAGCACTAAAAATAATAAGCCAAGGGTTATATCCGCCACGATCTCCAGATCTTACGCAAGTAGATTTTTGCTTTTACGAACATTTAAAAAACACACTACATAAAAACAAGCTGCGCAATATTGAAGATTTGGAACATGCAATTACAGATGGTATTCGAAATATTGAAGTTGATAAACTTTGTAATGTTTTCCAAAATTTCACGAGAAGAGTTAACTCATGTATTGCAACTGAAAAATAACATATTGAGTATCGGTTATAAATTTTAAGTAATTGTTATTACCTATTTTTATTTAAAATAAACAGGAATTCTTATATGTGTTGCCGTTTTTAATAAAATACTTAAGCTTAATTTAGAGGTTACAAATAAAATTTCTCATTCAGTATTTTTTTACATTATTCCAATCTAAGAAAAGTTGGTTGCCTAACATATATGTCACGTGGGATTCAATCATTTATGAAGTTCCTGTAACTGGTACACCCTAACGATGTAGTCAACGATTTGATTAAGTGCTGTTATTCCACGCTTGATGCTATTTAATTAATGTTTTTATTATACATATATTTCTTTTGGCTACCTTGTACAAGTAAGAGTATTGTCATTATATCATCCTTACCATCTCAATTTTAAATGATATTTAGAATATAACTTTTGTCAAACCATTTACTTATTGTTTACAAAAACAGATTGTAAATTCATTTGAAATTAAAAAAAAACACTCAAATTATCAGCAATTAATAAAAAAGAAATAACGCAAACCACACAAAAAACAGCAATAAATTCATACAAAAAAATAATAGTGATTTCAGTGTTTCTTTTTTGTATTTTATTGCAAACTTATTTATACGGTTATGTATGTATTGGCATTTTATTTTCACTTAAACATATTATAGAGTTCCTCAGATAACTCTAATTAAACAGCAACAAAAGAAAAACAAATCAATGCAATCTTCTTATATATTTTTAAAAAAATTGTATTTATTTTAAACGATTTTAAATGTGCGTCATATGCGTCTTACGTTCCAAGACATTGTTTCCACGGAAAGGATAACGTATAACGACGTATAATACAGATCGCTGCTGTAGATGTAAAATTCAAACCGCAGTCATTAAAAACAAATATAAGGTTACACTTTTTTATAAAAAAAAAATTACAATTTTACAAATATAATACAAAAAAAAGTTATCGATTAAACTAATAGAATTGGCATTTTGCTCTTGGTTTAATTATTTAATTTGAGTGGGTAATGGTATAAAATATTCAGTCACGAAAGCAGATCCAGTAAACAAAACTTTTATTATTAGTTAGGTATGTTTTCTGTATAAATAATTTAATGGAACTTTATCGCTACCTAAGCACTAATTGATGTAAAAGTACAAGTTTTATCTCAACGAAAAATTTGTTAAAGGGTATCTGCACTTTTGATAAGTAATTGTTTAAATTACTATAATTAACAGACAAAACGTGTATAATTTTTTTTTAAACCTAATTTGTCTTAAAAGACATACTTTTAAACACAAAGTTGGTTTTTACTAATAATTTGACAACTTATTAAATTTGTTTTATAAATATTGGTTTGAAAATTATATTTTAAGTTGTTTAATTTACTTCTAATTTCTAGATAAGAAACCTTCTAAGAGAAAGAGGTAATAATATTACAGCGTTTTGCTTGTGCCTTTGTTTACGTTTCGTGCCTTTGCACCGGACACTTCATATTAAATAAGCAATCTTAATCCAACTGTTTGTATTAAGATTGAATGTGTTTTGTTAATTATAATATTTTAATGTTAAGGCAATAACGTAATGTAGTTTCGAGTATTATTTACTGGTAACAAAATACAGAGGAGGAAAATCAACCACCCACACAAACAAAACTGTAATTATTATTATCTTCAGGAAAGAACTTGTAATAAAATTCGATAGAGTAGTAATATAAATTTCACTTTTATCATGTAAAACTACGAAAAATTGTTTATATATTTTATACTTTAGACTGTAATCAAATGCGTGGTTAAAAAAATACTCGGGTGTTTAATTAAAGGTGGTTAAATGTAACCATGTAGCTCAATGACAGAAACATAACTGTTTTATCTTTACCGTCAAAAAACAATGCACAAAAGACAGCAACACTACAAATGAAATTGTAAAACTTTTTTTAGTTGGTCTAATTTACTTTGTCGTGAAGTTTTATTTTTTATTTTAGTTAAATGAAATTTTAAACTTTTTTAGTTTGTGTTGCTTTAACTAAACTTACAAATTCACTTTGTTCAAAAATTTTATTATAGTTTGACATATGTTGTAAGTAGTTTTACAGTAAAATTAAGTCTATGTTCAAAATTATTTTTGTTCTGACATATGAATACCTTAAAACAGTAATCAAAATTAAATTAGAACTAATTAAGTTAAATATCTATACGTATCTAGTTATATGAATTTTTAATTGAAATATTTAAAAAAAATAAATTAAAAATAAAATTAGGCTTGAAAAATCATTTTACACTTATTTAAAGTAAACTAATATTTTTTACACATACATCATTGCCAGAAATATTAACGTAGACAATTACCGCTTGTTTATTTTAGGAAATATTTGGAATAGAACCAAATATTAACAAATATGTATAAGTTACAGCCATCAAAATTAATTTTTTGCTTGTAGTTTATTTCAATTTTTATAGTACTTGTGTGAAGTTTTTATTTATTTAACGGTTTTGTAAAATTGCAAAACAGTTACAATATATATTACATCACTTGCATTTATCTATGTGTTGTGATATTTTTCTTGTTAACTAAAAAACAAACTGTAAATAAGTTTTGAAAAAACATTATTTATAAGTTGCGTTAGTCATGGTTTAAAAAAATAAACTAATTACTAGAAAAATATTTGCACGCTGTTTAATAAAAGTCGTTAGGATGAGTGGTATTTGTTAATTCTTACTAGATTACAAACTTTATATAATTGTCACATTTATGAATAAAAAATAATGTAAAGCAAGATGAGGTATAATGACGAATGATGACTACAAACAAGCCACTATAATTTTTTTTTACACTGCCATCTAGAAATTTCTAGGTGATTTACACAGGGTAACAGGTACGTTGGCACCGGGGAGTTTAATATCTTAATAATATCACATGGTATCACAATTATATATTTATTATATACATTGCATATATTTTCAAAACAAAACAAAGGTAAAAATATACAACAATAATAACAGCATATGATTAATAATGAACAAGTCTAAGAAAATTTATTTAATTTATAAGTAAAGAAACGTTTATTATAAAAAATTATATTTATAGTAAAATAAACTTAACAATTCACTTTTCTTGCCTTTTTGAGCGCGAATTCAATAATTTAATTTTATATGCCCAAATTTGTAGATATTTTAATAGTTTTTGTGACATAGTAGATTTTAAATAACTTTTTAGTAATTTAAGCTTAAAAAAACTTTTTTCACCAGAAGCACTGAACCATGGAAACGTTAGAAAAAGATCCTTTAAAAATATATCATCTAAAACTGCTAAAGCATTCATGTCGGCCCTAATGTATATTAAAAGAATTTCAATTTTGTCACATAAATCTAATACAGTTATATAAGATTCATTTCGCTCATAGTTTGTATAATTAAATCACATTTTTGCAAAAATTTAGTTACATTTACCTTGGATAATACGTTATACGAAATAATTGGAACTAGTAAATTTAGTATGATATTATTTTTTAATGAGATTTATCAATGATGAAGCTATATTTCTTGTATCAGCATCCCTAGATAATTGATAACAAAAATCCAATATTCGAAAAAAACATCTATATTGGTTAGAAAGGAGTAAATACATATAAATTGTATCTGATTAATCTAGAAAGTGAAATTATAGCATCAATACAAGTAAAAAATGTAGAAATAAAAGTTGTGATAAAGACTTGAAAAAAATCATAGCGTTGAGCCAAATCAATCGAAAATTACGTAGCTGTTGCATTAAATAGTCTTCTAAGTTTGTTGACGCCGTAAATAAAAAGAAATCAAAAACACTGTTATGATGTTTAATTTAGTTATAAGAACTACATATTTCTTCTCATTAATTTGCTCACACCGAAAATAAAAATAAATACAAAAGAATGTTATCACTAAGGATCGCATTATATGCATTATAAAATGTAAAAATATGTATGCAAATAGATACTCATATACAATTTTCTGTCACTTCGTCTCTTATTTTTTTCATGGTATTATTGTACAATGTATGAACACACATGTTGTTTTTAAAAAACTGTTTAAGAACAGAAAAATTGAAAAAGAGAGGATAATTGTACCTTTATTTTCACATTATTGTATTGTACTTCTTAGAGCATTCAAAATTAGAATTTTATACGTTCGCTGAACAGACCTAATGTTGTCTTGGGTTTTTAATTTTTTTACAATAGGTATGTTAGGTTGGTTAAAAAACAGTAGGTTTAGGTACTTTGATTTTCTAACTAATTGTAATTTCTTTTATATACGTGATAATTTTCGAAAGTATCAAAAAAATGCGTTTTTACAGAAAAATACTTAAATATGCATAAATTTAAAAATAACGGCATAATATGCATTTAATGCATGTAGTTGTACATAAGTACCTATATCATATACTTTAATGTTTTATCTATTTAATTAATAAGCAGTAGGTTTAAACCATCTTTAACGTAATAAAAATTGTTATTTTTTTAATAAAGTTTTATTCGCCTGCCTGCCGCTCCCCTAAAAATTGCCATGAGGGTGCCGTACACTCCTTGCACCCTCCCGCTTGACACAGCCTTAATTTAACGTTAGCTTGTTTGGTTATAAAATTTACTCTGTGTGTTGAGTGTTTTTTAGTGGAAAATCAATAGCAAAAACAATTTGATTTTTGTTGTACTTGTATTTCTTTTATATTTTTTAAATTAAATTAAAATGAACCATAAACTTCAGTGCCAATATCATATTGTAACGAATTTTATTACTAACTACTAAAATTTATATAAACTATTAAAAATATGTTTACTTATACTAAAAATATGTACACTTTTAAATTAACCGAACTAATTAAATCTAATAATATTTAATAAAAAACATTTACACTAATTTATATCTCTTACACAAAGATAAGATAAAGTCCGCGGATAGCTTCACACACTTGTTTACACTAAAGTCACGTACTTCATAGATTTATTTATAACACGCGTTAACGACTTATTTATTTAGACTTGAATAATCTTCTTAACACTGCAGTCTTCGTATTACGGAAATAACTGACCTACGATTTGTTTGTTCAATATTTATACATTGTGACAAAACGTTCCCGTATGTTCTGCATCCTTTGGTGAACGTTCTAGAAAACCTCGCGAAAGGTCTCGAATACGAATATATATATATATATTTGTAACGTCGTACTTGTAGCAATGCAAAATTTATGCTTCCATACCTATAGCAATAATCGTGGACGCGTTGCAATATTGCTACGCGTC
This sequence comes from Aquatica leii, assembly GCA_035610365.1. Lineage (NCBI taxonomy): Eukaryota > Metazoa > Arthropoda > Insecta > Coleoptera > Lampyridae > Aquatica > Aquatica leii. The sequence continues at coordinate 52,164,981 of CM069433.1, forward strand.
CCGATATTTTGCCGTACTTGCCGCAATAATTGTGGCAACGCTGTTTTGAGATGTGACGTCAATCCCAAGGTGTGTTGCCTACATTATAGGTATGTAAATGAATTTGTATTCTACAAGTATTCTAAATTATTCGCGATGTATTTACAATACAGAAAATGTTTATTATTAACATTAATAAAATGATAATAATTAATAATTGGTGTTGTTAATAGAAAATACGGTATTAAACTTTTTTAATAGAAAATATATATTTTTTAATAAAAATGACGTTGATTACAAAATCAGTATAATTTTGATTTTTAAATGAATTCAATATTCGGAAATTTCTAATTACCGAGTTTTAATGCCATTCACCTTATGTGTTTTGTACTTACACATATAGATATTAAAAACGTGCATATTTAATGCAAGTGCAATTAGAAAATGCTACAATTAACATTATTGTTAAAAAATTGTAATTTACCTTTCTTTCTAATTTTTTCAATTAAATTGAATTCAACCCTTAAAAGTAAACGCATAAGTAAACAAAAAAATCAAACAGAAAAAATAAACCAATCATCCGCGAGAGGAGAAAATAACAAAAACGCCTTAAACCTGAAACTAAGAACTACGAATCGTGTAAACTTCAAATTTTTGTCTCTTTATCAGACATATTTGCTAAACGTTTGTCAAAGAATAAACAATTCTTGTTTTTACTAAAATCATTTATAAGCTTTTAATAGGTGGTACAACTTTGAGAAATCAAACTTTATTCAAACCATTGGGTCAGTCATAATGTTTAAAAACAAGTGTTTGAATGTTATATTTATAGTTGTTTTACTGGTTTTTTGAATATGTAACTCATAATTTCCAAGAGAGTTACAACAAAACAAAGAACCTGTATAATATCAATTCCGAAAACTTCCTTATCAATTTCAACAAGCAGATTCATACTAACACCTTGAACTAAACCAGTTTTGATAGTTAATTAGGTATAGGAGCTATTATTAACATACTACAGGATACTACTTAAATATTATGTAACTTATTTAAATAAAACAAAAAGATACTAAATACGAATTCGTAGAATCTTACGTAAAGTGTTTTAGTAGAAACACAGTATAATTACTATAGTAGTAACGTATTTGGACGTGACCTATCTAAAGTATTGAAATTGATACATAGTTTGACTCGACATTTATTCCATGTGTTATCTCAATTTTTACCAACGGTTTATACTGTAACAGCAATGTCTTACTGTTATCACAATTAGCATACTGTTTTATGACCTTTTATAAATTAATGTATTATTTTAAATTGAGTTACTTTTGTAAAAGAAAGGTAGATAGCTGTGTTATGATTTTATTTTCACATTTTGTTATCTTTACAAGTTTTACTACAATCGTTTACATCTAATGCAATTTAAATTCATAATTTTTTTTTATATCTTTTATTGAAATCAGTTAGATTTGTTATAAAAAAGCATTTAAAAACTGTTTATTTTGTCAGTTTTAGCAGAAGTTATAGTAGTAGGTTTTATTGTTTTTTTTAAAAATTTATTAATACAATTAAAAATACGAGGAGTTATCACAATTTTTGACAAATCTTTGCCACATTTGGAGAAAATGGTTTCCGATAGGTTATAAACTCATTAGCACCAACGACGTTTTGCTATCTCGATCAAACTGTCTATTTCAACCTTTTCTCGTTTTAGACATCGCGCGATGTTGTTAGTTCGAGTTCGAAAACTCTAAACCTCCCTATCAGATCAAAATTTTGTTTGCGCGATCTAATTGTACGCACTTTTATTTACATATTTAAGAAATTTGGAAAAAATTCGAATATAATTGTGGTTACGTTGACATTTTAACCGCAGTACGTTCTTATCATAACGAAAAACGAATTTTTGACTTTGTCGGTCCGTATTTTGGTAACCCTTCATTCAAAATTGTAATTTGACACATCATTAGATACCCCGTTTTGTCCCCTATCGTTTCTTATAATATCGACTATTTTCAAATTTCGATAATAAGTTTATTTAGCTTTATGTAAAGTGCTACACATAGTGCACTATAATTTTCAGTTTTTATTACGAAAGATGACTAAAATCCACAATTTTTGACAAATCGTTACCAAATCTGTAGGGGATGATTCCCGATAGATTACAAACTCATTAACATCAACGACATTTTGCTATCTCGATGAAACTGCCTTTTTCACCCTGATCACGTTTTCAACATCTCACGATGTTGTTGTTTCAAGTTCGATAACCATAAAACTCCTTCTCAGATCAAAATTTTGTTTTCGCGATCTAATAATACGCACTTTTAGTTACATATATGAGAAATTTGAAAGAAATCCGTATATAATTGTGATTACGTTGAGGTTTTAACCGCAGTACGTTCTTATCATAACCCGAGAAAAATAGAATTTTTGACTTTGTCATTCCGTATTTTGGTAACCTTTCATCCAAAATTGTAATTTGACACATCATTAGATACCTTGTTTTGTCCCCTATGGTTTCTTATAATATCGATGATTTTCAAACTTTGATAATAAGTTTATTTAGCTTTGTGTAAAGTACTGCGCATACTGCATTATAATTTTCAGTTTTTATTACGAAAGATGACTAAAATCCACAATTTTTGACAAATCGTTACCAAATCTGGAGGGGATGGTTCCCGATAGGTTATAAACTCATTAACATCAACGACATTTTGCTATCTCGATGAAACTGCCTTTTTCACCCTCTTCACGTTTTTGACATCTCACGATGTTGTTGTTTCAAGTTCGATAACCCTAAAATGGGTTGTCAGATCAAAATTTTGTTTGCGCGATCTAATTATACGCACTTTTAGTTACATATATGAGAAATTTGAAAAATATCCGTATATAATTGTGATTACGTTGACGTTTTAACCGCAGTACGTTCTTATCATAACCCGAGAGAAATAGAATTTTTGACTTTGTCATTCCGTATTTTGGTAACCTTTCATCCAAAATTGTAATTTGACACATCATTAGATACCTTGTTTTGTCCCCTATGGTTTCTTATAATATCGATGATTTTCAAACTTTGATAATAAGTTTATTTAGCTTTGTGTAAAGTACTGCGCATACTGCATTATAATTTTCAGTTTTTATTACGAAAGATGACTAAAATCCACAATTTTTGACAAATCGTTACCAAATCTGGAGGGGATGGTTCCCGATAGGTTATAAATTCATTAACATCAACGACATTTTGCTATCTCGATGAAACTGCCTTTTTCACCCTCTTCACGTTTTTGACATCTCACGATGTTGTTGTTTCAAGTTCGATAACCCTAAAATGGCTTGTCAGATCAAAATTTTGTTTGCGCGATCTAATTATACGCACTTTTAGTTACATATATGAGAAATTTGATAGAAATCCGTATATAATTGTGATTACGTTGACGTTTTAACCGCAGTACGTTCTTATCATAACCCGAGAGAAATAGAATTTTTGACTTTGTCATTCCGTATTTTGGTAACCTTTCATCCAAAATTGTAATTTGACACATCATTAGATACCCAGTTTTGTCCCTTATCGTTTCTTATAATATCGATTGTTTTCAAACTTTGATAATAAGTTTATTTAGCTTTGTGTCAAGTGCTACACATACTGCATTATAATTTTCAGTTTTTATTACGAAAGATGACTAAAATCCACAATTTTTGACAAATCGTTACCAAATCTGGAGGGGATGGTTCCCGATAGATTATAAACTCATTAACATCAACGACATTTTGCTATCTCGATGAAACTGCCTTTTTCACCCTCTTCACGTTTTTGACATCTCACGATGTTGTTGTTTCAAGTTCGATAACCCTAAAATGGGTTGTCAGATCAAAATTTTGTTTGCGCGATCTAATTATACGCACTTTTAGTTACATATATGAGAAATTTGAAAAATATCCGTATATAATTGTGATTACGTTGACGTTTTAACCGCAGTACGTTCTTATCATAACCCGAGAGAAATAGAATTTTTGACTTTGTCATTCCGTATTTTGGTAACCTTTCATCCAAAATTGTAATTTGACACATCATTAGATACCCAGTTTTGTCCCCTATCGTTTCTTATAATATCGATTGTTTTCAAACTTTGATAATAAGTTTATTTAGCTTTGTGTCAAGTGCTACACATACTGCATTATAATTTTCAGTTTTTATTACGAAAGATGACTAAAATCCACAATTTTTGACAAATCGTTACCAAATCTGGAGGGGATGATTCCCGATAGATTATAAACTCATTAACATCAACGACATTTTGCTATCTCGATGAAACTGCCTTTTTCACCCTCTTCACGTTTTTGACATCTCACGATGTTGTTGTTTCAAGTTCGATAACCCTAAAACGGCTTGTCAGATCAAAATTTTGTTTGCGCGATCTAATTATACGCACTTTTAGTTACATATATGAGAAATTTGAAAGAAATCCGTATATAATTGTGATTACGTTGACGTTTTAACCGCAGTACGTTCTTATCATAACCCGAGAGAAATAGAATTTTTGACTTTGTCATTCCGTATTTTGGTAACCTTTCATCCAAAATTGTAATTTGACACATCATTAGATACCCAGTTTTGTCCTCTATCGTTTCTTATAATATCGATTTTTAAACTTTGATAATAAGTTTATTTAGCTTTGTGTAAAGTTCTGCGCATACTGCATTATAATTTTCAGTTTTTATTACGAAAGATGACTAAAATCCACAATTTTGACAAATCGTTACCAAGTCTGGAGGCGATGGTTCCCGATAGATTATAAACTCATTAACATCAACGACATTTTGCTATCTCGATGAAACTGCCTTTTTCACCCTCTTCTTGTTTTCGACATCTCACGATGATGTTGGTTCAAGTTTGATAACCCTAAAACGGCTTGTCAGATCAAAATTTTGTTTGCGCGATCTAATTATACGCACTTTTAGTTACATATATGAGAAATTTGAAAGAAATCCGTATATAATTGTGATTACGTTGACGTTTTAACCGCAGTACGTTCTTATCATAACCCGAGAGAAATAGAATTTTTGACTTTGTCATTCCGTATTTTGGTAACCTTTCATCCAAAATTGTAATTTGACACATCATTAGATACCCAGTTTTGTCCTCTATCGTTTCTTATAATATCGATTTTTAAACTTTGATAATAAGTTTATTTAGCTTTGTGTAAAGTTCTGCGCATACTGCATTATAATTTTCAGTTTTTATTACGAAAGATGACTAAAATCCACAATTTTTGACAAATCGTTACCAAATCTGGAGGGGATGGTTCCCGATAGATTATAAACTCATTAACATCAACGACATTTTGCTATCTCGATGAAACTGCCTTTTTCACCCTCTTCTTGTTTTCGACATCTCACGATGATGTTGTTTCAAGTTCGATAACCCTAAAATGGCTTGTCAGATCAAAATTTTGTTTGCGCGATCTAATTATACGCACTTTTAGTTACATATATGAGAAATTTGATAGAAATCCGTATATAATTGTGATTACGTTGACGTTTTAACCGCAGTACGTTCTTATCATAACCCGAGAGAAATAGAATTTTTGACTTTGTCATTCCGTATTTTGGTAACCTTTCATCAAAAATTGTAATTTGACACATCATTAGATACCCAGTTTTGTCCCTTATCGTTTCTTATAATATCGATTGTTTTCAAACTTTGATAATAAGTTTATTTAGCTTTGTGTCAAGTGCTACACATACTGCATTATAATTTTCAGTTTTTATTACGAAAGATGACTAAAATCCACAATTTTTGACAAATCGTTACCAAATCTGGAGGGGATGGTTCCCGATAGATTATAAACTCATTAACATCAACGACATTTTGCTATCTCGATGAAACTGCCTTTTTCACCCTCTTCACGTTTTTGACATCTCACGATGTTGTTGTTTCAAGTTCGATAACCCTAAAATGGGTTGTCAGATCAAAATTTTGTTTGCGCGATCTAATTATACGCACTTTTAGTTACATATATGAGAAATTTGAAAAATATCCGTATATAATTGTGATTACGTTGACGTTTTAACCGCAGTACGTTCTTATCATAACCCGAGAGAAATAGAATTTTTGACTTTGTCATTCCGTATTTTGGTAACCTTTCATCCAAAATTGTAATTTGACACATCATTAGATACCCAGTTTTGTCCCCTATCGTTTCTTATAATATCGATTGTTTTCAAACTTTGATAATAAGTTTATTTAGCTTTGTGTCAAGTGCTACACATACTGCATTATAATTTTCAGTTTTTATTACGAAAGATGACTAAAATCCACAATTTTTGACAAATCGTTACCAAATCTGGAGGGATGATTCCCGATAGATTATAAACTCATTAACATCAACGACATTTTGCTATCTCTGATGAAACTGCCTTTTTCACCCTCTTCACGTTTTTGACATCTCACGATGTTGTTGTTTCAAGTTCGATAACCCTAAAACGGCTTGTCAGATCAAAATTTTGTTTGCGCGATCTAATTATACGCACTTTTAGTTACATATATGAGAAATTTGAAAGAAATCCGTATATAATTGTGATTACGTTGACGTTTTAACCGCAGTACGTTCTTATCATAACCCGAGAGAAATAGAATTTTTGACTTTGTCATTCCGTATTTTAGTAACCCTTCATCCAAAATTGTAATTTGACCCATCATTAGATACTCAGTTTTGTCCTCTATCGTTTCTTATAATATCGATTTTTAAACTTTGATAATAAGTTTATTTAGCTTTGTGTAAAGTTCTGCGCATACTGCATTATAATTTTCAGTTTTTATTACGAAAGATGACTAAAATCCACAATTTTTGACAAATCGTTACCAAATCTGGAGGATGGTTCCCGATAGATTATAAACTCATTAACATCAACGACATTTTGCTATCTCGATGAAACTGCCTTTTTCACCCTCTTCTTGTTTTCGACATCTCACGATGATGTTGGTTCAAGTTTGATAACCCTAAAACGGCTTGTCAGATCAAAATTTTGTTTGCGCGATCTAATTATACGCACTTTTAGTTACATATATGAGAAATTTGAAAGAAATCCGTATATAATTGTGATTACGTTGACGTTTTAACCGCAGTACGTTCTTATCATAACCCGAGAGAAATAGAATTTTTGACTTTGTCATTCCGTATTTTGGTAACCTTTCATCCAAAATTGTAATTTGACACATCATTAGATACCCAGTTTTGTCCTCTATCGTTTCTTATAATATCGATTTTTAAACTTTGATAATAAGTTTATTTAGCTTTGTGTAAAGTTCTGCGCATACTGCATTATAATTTTCAGTTTTTATTACGAAAGATGACTAAAATCCACAATTTTTGACAAATCGTTACCAAATCTGGAGGGGATGGTTCCCGATAGATTATAAACTCATTAACATCAACGACATTTTGCTATCTCGATGAAACTGCCTTTTTCACCCTCTTCTTGTTTTCGACATCTCACGATGATGTTGGTTCAAGTTTGATAACCCTAAAACGGCTTGTCAGATCAAAATTTTGTTTGCGCGATCTAATTATACGCACTTTTAGTTACATATATGAGAAATTTGAAAGAAATCCGTATATAATTGTGATTACGTTGACGTTTTAACCGCAGTACGTTCTTATCATAACCCGAGAGAAATAGAATTTTTGACTTTGTCATTCCGTATTTTGGTAACCTTTCATCCAAAATTGTAATTTGACACATCATTAGATACCCAGTTTTGTCCTCTATCGTTTCTTATAATATCGATTTTTAAACTTTGATAATAAGTTTATTTAGCTTTGTGTAAAGTTCTGCGCATACTGCATTATAATTTTCAGTTTTTATTACGAAAGATGACTAAAATCCACAATTTTTGACAAATCGTTACCAAATCTGGAGGGGATGGTTCCCGATAGATTATAAACTCATTAACATCAACGACATTTTGCTATCTCGATGAAACTGCCTTTTTCACCCTCTTCACGTTTTTGACATCTCACGATGTTGTTGTTTCAAGTTCGATAACCCTAAAATGGGTTGTCAGATCAAAATTTTGTTTGCGCGATCTAATTATACGCACTTTTAGTTACATATATGAGAAATTTGAAAAATATCCGTATATAATTGTGATTACGTTGACGTTTTAACCGCAGTACGTTCTTATCATAACCCGAGAGAAATAGAATTTTTGATTTTGTCATTCCGTATTTTGGTAACCTTTCATCCAAAATTGTAATTTGACACATCATTAGATACCCAGTTTTGTCCCCTATCGTTTCTTATAATATCGATTGTTTTCAAACTTTGATAATAAGTTTATTTAGCTTTGTGTCAAGTGCTACACATACTGCATTATAATTTTCAGTTTTTATTACGAAAGATGACTAAAATCCACAATTTTTGACAAATCGTTACCAAATCTGGAGGGGATGATTCCCGATAGATTATAAACTCATTAACATCAACGACATTTTGCTATCTCGATGAAACTGCTTTTTTCACCCTCTTCACGTTTTTGACATCTCACGATGTTGTTGTTTCAAGTTCGATAACCCTAAAATGGCTTGTCAGCTCAAAATTTTGTTTGCGCGATCTAATTATACGCACTTTTAGTTACATATATGAGAAATTTGAAAGAAATCCGTATATAATTGTGATTACGTTGACGTTTTAACCGCAGTACGTTCTTATCATAACCCGAGAGAAATAGAATTTTTGATTTTGTCATTCCGTATTTTGGTAACCTTTTATCCAAAATTGTAATTTGACACATCATTAGATACCCAGTTTTGTCCCATATCGTTTCTTATAATATCGATTGTTTTCAAACTTTGATAATAAGTTTATTTTGCTTTGTGTAAAGTTCTGCGCATACTGCATTATAATTTTCAGTTTTTATTACGAAAGATGACTAAAATCCACAATTTTTGACAAATCGTTACCAAATCTGTAGGGGATGGTTCCCGATAGATTATAAACTCATTAACATCAACGACATTTTGCTATCTCGATGAAACTGCCTTTTTCACCCTCTTCACGTTTTTGACATCTCACGATGTTGTTGTTTCAAGTTCGATAACCCTAAAATGGCTTGTCAGATCAAAATTTTGTTTGCGCGATCTAATTATACGCACTTTTAGTTAAATATATGAGAAATTTGAAAGAAATCCGTATATAATTGTGATTACGTTGACGTTTTAACCGCTGTACGTTCTTATCATAACCCAAGAAAAATAGAATTTTTGACTTTGTCATTCCGTATTTTGGTAACCTTTCATCCAAAATTGTAATTTGACACATCATTAGATACCTTGTTTTGTCCCCTATCGTTCCTTATAATATCGATTGTTTTCGAAATTTGATAATAAGTTTATTTAGCTTTGTGTAAAGTTCTGCGCATACTGCATTATAATTTTCAGTTTTTATTACGAAAGATGACTAAAATCCACAATTTTTGACAAATCGTTACCAAATCTGTAGAAGATGATTCCCGATAGATTACAAACTCATTAACATCAACGACATTTTGCTATCTCGATGAAACTACCTTTTTCACCCTGGTCACGTTTTCAACATCTCACGATGTTGTTGTTTCAAGTTCGATAACCATAAAACTCCTTATCAGATCAAAATTTTGTTTGCGCGTTCTAATTGTACGCACTTTTATTTACATATTTAAGAAATTTGGAAAAAATTCGAATATAATTGTAGTTACGTTGACAATTTAACCGCAGTACGTTCTTATCATAACACGCGAAAAACGAATTTTTGACTTTGTCGGTCCGTATTTTGGTAACCCTTCATTCAAAATTGTAATTTGACACATCATTAGATACCCCGTTTTGTCCCCTATCGTTTCTTATAATATCGATTGTTTTCAAACTTTGATAATAAGTTTATCTAGCTTTATGTCAAGTGCTACACATACTGCATTATAATTTTCAGTTTTTATTATGAAACATGACTAAAATCCACAATTTTTGACAAATCTTTACCAAATCTGGATAGGATGGTTCCCGATAGATTATAAACTCATTAACATCAACGACATTTTGCTATCTCGATGAAACTGCTTTTTTCACCCTTTTCACGTTTTCGACATCTCACGATGATGTTGGTTCAAGTTCGATAACCCTAAAACGGCTTGACAGGTCAAAATTTTGTTTGCGCGATCTAATTATACGCACTTTTAGTTACATATATGAGAAATTTGAAAGAAATCCGTATATAATTGTGATTACGTTGACGTTTTAACCGCAGTACGTTCTTATCATAACACGAGAAAAACAAATTTTTGACTTTGTCATTCCGTATTTTGGTAACCTTTAATCCAAAATTGTAATTTGACATATCATTAGATATCTTGTTTTGTCCCTTATCGTTCCTTATAATATCGATTATTTTCAAACTTTGATAATAAGTTTATTTAGCTTTGTCTAATGTAGTACTTCTCATAAAATTTTATTTACACCTAATTGTACTCTATTTTAGTTACAGTTTAAAAAAAAAATGATTGATGTCCTTATATAATTGTGATTAGTTGACGAACTCGAGTACGTTGTTATCAGAACACGCGAAAAACGAATCTTTGACTTTGTCGTTGTGTGTTTTGGTAACCGTCTATCTAAAATTTTAATTTGACACATCATTAGACACCTTGTTTTGTCGTCTGTCGTTTCTGATAATAAGGATCATTTTCAATCTTAGCTAATAAAACTTTACCAAATTTGGAGAATTTGTTTCCCGATACGTTATAAATTCATTAGCATCAGTGACGTTTTGCTATCTCGATCAAATTGCTCTAAAACAGCTCATCGACCAAAATATTGTTTAACACTTTTAATTGTACATTCTTTAATGAATTTGAAAATGTGGAAAAAAAATTAATCGAAATCTATGGATCCATGCAATTAAAGTTAAGACTTGAGTTATTTAAACATATGTTCATTACAGATTAAAAATTTACAATCAGTAAAAACGAGAAGATAATTATTATCGTTCATAAGCCGGCTGTAGTGCAAGTCAGCATAAACCTGTGCCAACATTCGTTTACTTAAATATGTCGTCACTTTCTTATCATAGTGTAAGACTGTTTATATTGCAGTATGATATAATTTGCAATTGACTTCCCGCCAAATAACAGCCAAGATTTACTTATGTCTTTAGTTGCGAAATAAACATTTTATTTTTAGTTGTTATCATTTTTTTGCCCCATGGTTAGATAGCCGTTCAAACAATTATTGTCACATTATCTAGATTCTAATGGTACAGCATTTATAATGGTCGACTGTCTTGCAGAATTATGTTGATTTTGTTTATATTTGTACATTTTATAAATGGAAATTAACAATAAGAATTTTCTATTTTGAACTTGGATAAAATATTTTCTTGTTTACATGTTTTTACTCTACGCCGAACCTAACACTAATAACAATTAACGTTCTATGATTTTGAGCGAGTGAGCTAGGCGTCGGTAACAAGATAAATTTTATTAAATGAAATTAGTATATGCTTACATTTATCATTTGATAGATATTTAACATTTATATGAAGTATATGTATTACTTTATTAGGCATTTATAACGAGCATGATAACATTATTTGAAATAAGTGAACGTTAGGCAACAAATTACACATTACTTTAGCAGTTTGGATATTTAATAAAAAAAAACATTTTACTATATAACAATATAACATGTGTTGTTATTTCCTACTGTACCTAATTAAATACATATAAATGCAGTAGTTAAGAACAATTAAAGGTTGTTGTTTAATATTTTCTTAGTTACACATTTTGTAGGACCTGTGACAATGTTTTTATACGTATAAAAGTTGAAAACTGCAAACCGTACGTATCGCGATGCGTATAAAACTGTATAAAACTCGAACAGTGTTGCAACATCAACATTGCAACAGGTTAGGCTGTACATATATATATATATATATATATATATATATATTTGTAGAAGGCATGCTACAAGCTTAGATTTAGACATAAAACCAGTGCTCTTAGCCTAAATGCGTTGCTATGAGCCTATCCTCGTAATTCAGTAGATGTGTTGCCGTTTCTATGAGCTTACCGGTCGATTCGAAATTTATTCTAGTTACAAACCTAATTTAAATGAAAATACGTGGTTGCATAAACTCTAGGGTTATATATACACATGTAAATGTGTATATATAACTTGCAATATATGGTTGCATAACTTCATCTTGGAAATAATATAATTATTTTGTAGGTATAATTTTGCGAATGAAACTTCCGTATTTATATTTTCTACGCTGGCTATAATTACTATAAATACTTACAAATTACAGATTTGTACATGATCAGACTAATTAAATACTTAATGGTGCGTAATTATATGACGATTGCGTATTATTTATTGAATTTAAATATATCAAAATCTAATATTAATTTATTACTAGCATGGTTTACATTTGAACTCTTTTTTGTAGATTACTAGTTTGACGAAGGGGATATTAATATTTGAAAAAGTATATTTTACATCTAAACTTGAATGCTTAGAACAAACCCGATATTCTTACTAAAATCTTCGGGTAAAAACTATGTGGTGTGGCCACATTTATACAATAGATCAAAAAGTTATTTAGGGCCAATTTTACAAAGCTGGTATAAATGTCGGATAAGTTATACTCAGTTTAATTTTAAAATACTGCTATATTATTGGTTGTTGGTTTTATGCTAACCAATAATATGCCAGTATTTTAAAATTATACTAAGTATTACTTAACTAAGGTTTATACCATGTTTGTAAAATCGGCCCTAAATGTATAAAAATCCGTAGCATAATGTCTGTTGTACTTGTTTTTAAACATTCTCGTGCGTCAACAAATAGACTTTTACAATGATTTCTCAATGTATGATATTATTTAATTCAGCTTTGGATGTACAAAATTTAAAGCAGGCGCACGCCCATGCTGATAACTGAATTACAACTACCTAAAATAAAATATAGAACCGGAAAACTGAGTATGACATGCAAGGGTTCAGCTAATGATTTTATGACCCATTGTGTAAATCTGTAAATGTAAATTCCTCCAACCATCTTTTTCTCCATAAACGATTCAAACGCATAACCTTCACACCGTAACCCGGTACCAGATGCCAATTTGCAATCTAAGAATGTGAAATTTTATGCTTATACGAACGTTTTGTGTAACGTTTACAAACAGATTATACAAAAAATGGAACACATATTTATTTAAAGGATAAAAATATAGATATGTAACAACTCAAATTTTTAGCTTGTTTGTTTACAAAATTTTACTTGAAACTGTGGCACCTTTACGTATATTTTCATGCTGAAAGAATAGAAATTTTATAAACTTATTGTGTACGTACTTAAGTGTAGGTACATACATTTGGTATACTTTCTTATTGATTTTACCGTTGTTACAAAAGCTTTTATCAATCATAGTATAGATGTTTACATTTTGAACTCAACTGTTTGTAATATTTAATGAAAAATGAAAACCATAAGAGATAAAGAATAGTTTGGCAGTTAAATTGTAAACTTTTTTGTTGACGTTTATTATTTGCTTATTATTATTTAGTAGATATACTGCAAATTGCAGCAGGACAAATTTTAATTTAGGGCTTTTCTATCACATCCTGAAGTGGAATGTTAAATCAAAGGTCGTTGACCTTGATAAAAATACGCAGCAAGTAATCGTCGCAAGAGACAATACTTTCACCTATTCGGCAGTTTGTTATTTTAGTTACAAACTTACCATAATCTTTTTTTTTCTCGCCATTTAAAGGTCACTTGAACAATCAGAGTTTAAACTTCAGTCAGCTAAACATTATTTAATTTTAGAATACTTACATATTATTGGTTGCTGGTTTTGTGCTAACCAATAGTATCATAGAATTTTAATATTAATCCAAGTTTAGTTAAAATGAAGTTCAACTCTGATTTTACAAGTGACCTTTAATCGTACTCTCTTTTTTGCTTTACAATTTTTAAACTGTTAATTTTTTATGCCTCGTAAACCCCTTCTAACTTTCAAAACTAAAATGTCTAAAATCTATTATTAGCCTTTCGTCTTTCTCTTTTATAACATTGCACGTGTGATTATCACCATATAACAATGAATCAATTATAAGCGAACTAATAGAAGATTAATTAGCTAATTCCCAATAAGATAAATATTGTTGGTCTTTGCTTTCATTTCATGTTGTAATCATAAATATTACGGCCTACACCAATTTGAGCCTTTACAAAATTTATGGAAATTAACCTGAAGGTCTAAAATTTCAGACTATTGGGATTTAGGGTTTTATTTTATAAACAGATGTTTACTACGTAGGTTATTATTATCTCAACTTGTATGTTTACGATTACGCATAACTAACTAAAAATAAAAGAAGAAACAAAGAGGAACCCTAATACTTCCGTACAATCACCGTTTCTGTCGAGTCGGTGTTTACATATGAGTCATTTTTGGAAAATAAGAGTCATTGGAAGTTGAATTTATTTTGTACATTCCAACATACACCCTCAAAAAAATCATCAACTTACACAAAAAAATAATTTATATTTACTAATTTACTTAAGTATTTACTTCTGCGTTTTACAACGCAAGAAAAGGAAAACCCTAATTCAAAATAACCTAGCCACTCATTAACATAAAATAATTATAATAGGTGTAATAACTTGTCGGATTCCGAGATTTAAATAATTACTAAGATTGAAGTTTTAAACAGTAACCCTATTGTTCATAAGTATCATTCTAACGGACTGAATTTACAAACAGGTACCCTGGCACGTCACGTGTACTTCTATTAATGATGTTTGAGACGTGTACCAATAACGGGATCTACTACGAAAAATATACCTATACATATTTTCCCTCATAAACAAAGAAAAAAAATCAAAATGGTTAAATTTTTAATGTGTAGGTCTTTACAATTTTACTGACTGAAACTGTTATTAGAATATGATGTAATTTAAAAAGATCTTGAGTTCTGATCATGCTTCATTAATGTCCTTGGTGTCACAATACAAAAATTTCTTTTAACGTCATCATTATTTCGCGGAAAGTTGAGTCTACCAATCTGTTATTACGCACATTACTATTACAAATTATGTAAATATTTATAGTGGTCGACTACGTATGTTGTAGTTTCAGTAAGATAACTGCAATACTCCGATTACAAAAACTGAAGAGCTTATATTTTTATTTATACTTGTTGGAATGGATGTTGACCTTGCGTCTACGTTAATAAACTTTTAGCACAATTGACTTTTCAATGAGAAACTTACTAATAAGAAAATTTCTACTTTGATTATACATTTTTGTAAAAAACTATTAGAGTTTGTGTGTGTATCTTTTTTTATTTTTAAACAGCAATTCCAGTAATAACATTTTAAGTAGATGTGAGCATGTGTTATAACTAAAACAAAAAGGCCTTTATTCCGTTGGTTACAGTATTGTATATTTAGCTAAGCTGATCTTTTTTTATAGACTTTGAACTTCATAAAAAAACACGGAGGAGAATGAAATTTATGCTTCTAGCAACTGCCTACCCACCAATTATTTCCGTAATTTTAGAGACTTATTAATTGTTGGAATTATCTTCTAAAATGCTTTATTATTATAAAACACATCTAAGAAAGTGTAGTTAGCACATTTTTTTATTATTTAGAGAATTTGTTTTTTTTTCTAGTTTCTAGTGAAAAAAATTGGTCAATATTAGTAGTTTCATTTGAGAATTATTGTTGTTCAATTGCAATTCAGTTTTTGAATTTATTGTAGAAGAAAACCAACCCAAATCGATTCAGCGTAAAGGCGACGCATGATGTCTCATAACTGCGATCTCATATACCGCAGTTTTACATGCAGCCTGCCCCTATAGCGTTTCGGTGATTCCGCTAACCCAAAAACAATTTTTTTAAATAAATTCATTTTAGATCACGCTGATTGTAAATTTGTCACCAAAGTTACTTTTACCTAATCATTTTCCAACTTAAAGTGAGATATACCTAAACTTTTGTATAAACAAAGAAATTTCTACTTTGATTTTTTAATATATAAACCTACATTTTTCGTTTTTCAACATTTTTTATTTACCTTTTAAAGTGCAAAGCTAGTGATAGAATTTAATGGGAATTTAAGTCTGTTTTATTAAAAGCAAAAAGGCCCAGTTAGGTATTTTAGTTCTACTTTGTCCTAGGGTGTTCAAATTTTAGTATGACATGCCCATCATCACGTATAACCACCCCCTCAAATTTTGTTACGATATCTTTTTAGTTTTCAAATAATTAATTTTTATGTATTTCAAACACGGGACTTAGAAAAATTTTAAGTTTTTTAGAAGGCATCTGGCTGTTAGGTATTTTAGTTCTACTTTGTCCTAGGGTGTTCAAATTTTAGTATGACATGCCCATCATCACGTATAACCACCCCCTCAAATTTTGTTACGATATCTTTTTTAGTTTTCAAATAATTAATTTTTTATGTATTTCAAACACGGGACTTAGAAAAATTTTAAGTTTTTTTAGAAGGCATCTGGCTGTTAGGTATTTTAGTTCTACTTTGTCCTAGGGTGTTCAAATTTTAGTATGACATGCCCATCATCACGTATAACCACCCCCTCAATTTTTGTTACGATATCTTTTTTAGTTTTCAAATAATTAATTTTTATGTATTTCAAACACGGGACTTAGAATAATTTTAAGTTTTTTAGAAGGCATCTGGCTGTTAGGTATTTTAGTTCTACTTTGTCCTAGGGTGTTCAAATTTTAGTATGACATGCCCCTCATCTCGTATAACCACCCGCTCAAATTTTGTTACGATATCTTTTTTAGTTTTCAAATAGTTAATTTTTTATGTATTTCAAACACGGGACTTAGAATAATTTTAAGTTTTTAGAAGGCATCTGGCTGTTAGGTATTTTAGTTCTACTTTGTCCTAGGGTGTTCAAATTTTAGTATGACATGCCCATCATCACGTATAACCACCCCTCAAATTTTGTTACGATATCTTTTTAGTTTTCAAATAATTAATTTTTATGTATTTCAAACACGGGACTTAGAATAATTTTAAGTTTTTTAGAAGGCATCTGGCTGTTAGGTATTTTAGTTCTACTTTGTCCTAGGGTGTTCAAATTTTAGTATGACATGCCCATCATCACGTATACCTACCCCTCAAATTTTGTTACGATATCTTTTTTTAGTTTTCAAATAATTAATTTTTATGTATTTCAAACACGGGACTTAGAATAATTTTAAGTTTTTTTAGAAGGCATCTGGCTGTTAGGTATTTTAGTTCTACTTTGTCCTAGGGTGTTCAAATTTTAGTATGACATGCCCATCATCACGTATAACCACCCTCAAATTTTGTTACGATATCTTTTTTAGTTTTCAAATAATTAATTTTTATGTATTTCAAACACGGGACTTAGAAAAATTTTAAGTTTTTTTAGAAGGCATCTGGCTGTTAGGTATTTTAGTTCTACTTTGTCCTAGGGTGTTCAAATTTTAGTATGACATGCCCATCATCACGTATAACCACCCCTCAAATTTTGTTACGATATCTTTTTAGTTTTCAAATAATTAATTTTTATGTATTTCAAAAGAGGGACTTAGAAAAATTTTAAGTTTTGTTAGAAGGCATCTGGCTGTTAGGTATTTTAGTTCTACTTTGTCCTAGGGTGTTCAAATTTTAGTATGACATGCCCATTATAACGTATAACAACCCCTCAAATTTTGTTACGATATCTATTTTAGTTTTCAAATAATTAATTTTTTATGTATTTCAAACACGGGACTTAGAATAATTTTAAGTTTTTTTAAAAGGCATCTGGCTGTTAGGTATTTTAGTTCTACTTTGTCCTAGGGTGTTCAAATTTTAGTATGACATGCCCATCATCACGTATAACCACCCGCTCAAATTTTGTTACGATATCTTTTTTAGTTTTCAAATGATTAATTTTTATGTATTTCAAACACGGGACTTAGAAAAATTTTAAGTTTTTAGAAGGCATCTGGCTGTTAGGTATTTTAGTTCTACTTTGTCCTAGGGTGTTCAAATTTTAGTATGACATGCCCATCATCACGTATAACCACCCCTCAAATTTTGTTACGATATCTTTTTAGTTTTCAAATAATTAATTTTTATGTATTTCAAACACGGGACTTAGAATAATTTTTAAGTTTTTTAGAAGGCATCTGGCTGTTAGGTATTTTAGTTCTACTTTGTCCTAGGGTGTTCAAATTTTAGTATGACATGCCCATCATCACGTATAACCACCCCTCAAATTTTGTTACGATATCTTTTTAGTTTTCAAATAATTATTTTTTATGTATTTCAAACACGGGACTTAGAATAATTTTAAGTTTTTTAGAAGGCATCTGGCTGTTAGGTATTTTAGTTCTACTTTGTCCTAGGGTGTTCAAATTTTAGTATGACATGCCCATCATCACGTATAACCACCCCTCAAATTTTGTTACGATATCTTTTTAGTTTTCAAATAATTAATTTTTATGTATTTCAAACACGGGACTTAGAATAATTTTAAGTTTTTTAGAAGGCATCTGGCTGTTAGGTATTTTAGTTCTACTTTGTCCTAGGGGGTTCAAATTTTAGTATGACATGCCCATTATAACGTATAACAACCCCCTCAAATTTTGTTTCGATATCTATTTTAGTTTTCAAATAATCAAATTTTTATGTATTTCAAACACGGGACTTAGAAAAATTTTAAGTTTTTAAGAACGCATCTGGCTGTTAGGTATTTTAGTTCTACTTTGTCGTAGGGGGTTCAAATTTTAGTATGACATGCCCATCTTCACGTATAACCACCCCCTCAAATTTTGTTCCGATATCTACTTTAGTTTTCAAATGATTTAGTTCAAAAGTTGGATTTTTAAACGTTTTATGAAAATCTTTATTTTAACTTTTTGCTTGTATTGATGCTATGATTTCACCTTCTAACTTAACAATCTAATAATCACATACACGCTGTATGTATTTACTGATTTCTAACAATAAACTTTTTCTTGTTTTTTAAATTTTGGATATTATTCGGTTGTCAAAACGTGATGCTATTAAGCGGTGTGCACTGTATATTAAGATCTGTCAGTTTACTAAAGTAAATAAAAATTAATTCGCATATTTTCCGGGAGCTTTGTTTTGGCATTAGTGTCCTAATACCTGCCAATTGTATTGCTAAATTAATAAAATTACTGTGATACGATTTATAGGAATTTTATACAAGGCTCTGTCGATAGAGAAAAAAAATGCAAAACCGGTTTTTTGTATCACTAGTAAGGTCGTGGCAGGAATGAGGATTACAACTAGAAGTAAAAGTAATAAAAGGGATGATAGAGTATAAATACAAATAATGAGAACTTGTCATATAAGACTTTTTTTAAACGCGTTTATATTCTGTACAAAATATGTGCCTAGTTTAATTCATAGGACTGTTCTTTAAAAATTTAATGGATTGTAGCATCGTAACAGTGTACTTTTTTGGAAAGTTTCCTATATGAAATGCAAACATTTTTACTACTTTTATGTATATATGTATATTTAATAATCAAGTACCAGTATAGAAGCGGAGTGCATAGGAGATGGGTTATACAAAATAATAGATAAATGAATGGTAAATAAGAGAGCATTGTAATTTTTATTTAATTTGTGACAAAGTAACAATTTCTCTAACTGAAGGTTATACAATACAAAGTCAATACGTTTCACTTATTTTCAAGCGCACGTGTACTCGTAAATAATCTGAATGACCTTGTTATGTAGGTACATAATAACAAACATAGTAATTTCTGGAAGAAACATTTTATCGCAAGCAAAACTTTTCATTTTAACTTGCTTAAAATACGATATTGTTTTTTAATATCTATTATATATACATATAAACAATGATAATATGTAAAAATAAAATTACATTGCAAAATGCCCGGTAAATTTTACGCGCCAACTGTTGGTTGCAACGGTTGCAACTGCGGGGAACGCGGGTAGCGGGCGATAAGATAAGCAAGACAATCGTTTTGTCTTTGGTTTTGTAAAGCATTATACCGATTATACTGTGGTTTTGTACAAGTGCACACGCTCAAGGTTAAGTTTACTTACACGTTGCATTCATTTTAGTGTTGAGTTTGTGTTTATCAAGTAAGTTTTATTGTAATACGAAGAAAGCAAACAATAAAACATGGATTCTAGAAAATTGGTGTTCTGCAAAGATTATCAAAATAACAAATGTAGACTATGGAACAACTGTAGATTTGTCCATTGCAGTAAAGGGGAGCAAGCTTTGTATGAGGTATCGGGAAGTGTATCGAATAATGTGCTACGTGAAGTATCAAGGTTATCAGTACCCAAAAGAGTTAGGTGTCATGATTTAGACAAAGGACATTGCAGTCGGGGTGATAATTGCAAATACAGCCATACTTTGTTTAAAGAAGATGATTTATTTAGTTGTCCAGTATGCATAAACGTAATTATGGATGGAGAAATGGCATGCTTTATTCAGTGCAACCACGTTGTATGTGTTCAGTGTATTGAATTATTGCAATTTATAAGATCTAATGAGAGCGGAGTATATAAAGCATGCCCAGTTTGTAGGAACGAATCGCTTTATACACGTTTATTTTGAATACATGGTAAGTTATCTATTTTAATCGTTAATGTACAGAAAAAATGCGATTTGAAGTGTATTCATTAACAAGATAGAGCGCGCGAAAAAAAATTAATTGAATGTTCAATACGTAATCATCAGGTGCTGTTGCAAATGCCCAGTGTATTCTACCGCTCATTGAAACACGTGGGGCAATTGTCCTAGGATTCGGATAAAAAATTTTATGCATACATGTTCACCTAATTAATTAGACGCACGACTAAAATTTAAGAAATGCAGTACTATCAACAAAAAGTGTGCAGTTCTGTGTTGCATGTTTACGTGGGCATGTATCATGAAAATGAATACAGTTTAATAAAAAATTCCACAATTTATTTAAAATTAAAATATTGTATAACAACCCTAACTTGGAAATTTGAAATTTTTTTAATTTGAAATAGCAAAGAGTTACTGTAATTTAGGAAAGGGACTGCTTTCAGATATAACCAGTTATTCCTGTACGCATGTTCCACTTAAAAATGAAAATTAAATCATTTCATTATAGTTCGTCTTTTAGTCAAGTCGCATTTTTTTTAATAGTTCAAGATGCCAATGTGTAAACATTTTTTGTTTAGCGTTTGTAGAAAGCAATCTCAGTGCAGATACCACCATAAACTATTACTGTGCCCAAAACAGTGTGGTTCCAACACTTGTAAATTTTTCCATTTGTCTGTTGATTTATTTGTGGACCTGTTAACCCAAAAAAGGCCATTTCCGCAAACAATACAGGAGGAGCTAAATAGGGTGGCTTGGGTATATTTAAAGGAGGATGCTGGCAAAGAATATTGCTCCGCCGTATTAACAGGGGGTCAATGTACGGAATTCAAATGCCGCAGGTGTTACCCTCAACAAGGTAGATCTTAATTTAGTATTAATTTGCATGATTTTCGAAAAACGGAGGTAGTACAATATAAATCATAGTAACTTTTTTTAAAAAGAATTTGATTAATGTTATGGCTGATTTTATTTTTCAAAATTTTTATTTTATTAGGAATACCTAGCGATTGTGTAATAACTTAATTTGTTCTTATTCTTACAATCACTGTTTATAATACTGTAATACTAACAAAGTTGGTTATTCATGATAAAAGTAAGAAATTGTTATTCAACTATTTTTTTGTTTTTAAAGTCTTTTAAATTCGGTTTTGATGGATATCAGCTTTAAATACATTATTTTATACTTTTAATTTTTTTAGGTCTTCCAGTTTGCAAGCGATGCAGTTCATTCTTGACCCGAGGGTACACATATCGAATGAATTGTCATCATCTCATTTGTAAAGATTGTATAGAATTCCTCCCTGTTCGTGCAGATGCAATTTTAATTTATGAGTGCCCTGTTTGTAGAAAATATGGTGTTCCTACTAAACTATATCAGTTAGATTTTTTTAATTTACACACTGTAATTTAGCTTGTTTATACTAGTTTGTCTGCGTAGGATAGTATAGCTTTGCGTTCTTGTAGAAAATAAGTTATTCCCCTATTTAGCTTGCTCCCCAATGCCATATCTGTAGGTATAGTAATTTCATATAGAGTTTAGTTTACCCAGTTAGGCGTTTCGTAAGTTGATTAGTTAGGATTGTATAATTATAAATCTTTTTACAAAAATCAAACCATTCCATTATTTTGAATGGATTCATTTTGCATGCTTATAGTAGTTTGCCTGCGTAGCGTAGTATAGCTTTGCGTTGTTGTAGAAAATAAGTTATTCCCCTATTTAGCCTGCTCCCCAATGCCATATCTGTAGGTATAGTAGTTTCATATCGAGTCTAATTTGCACAGTTAAGTCGTTTTGTAAGTTGATCAAACAAAATCATTCCATCATTTTGAATGGATACTTTTGCTTGCTTATAGTAGTTTGCCTGCGTACTGTACTATAGCTTTGCGTTCTTGTAGAAAATAAGTCTCTCTTTAGGTTGCTGCCCAATGCGATATCTGTAGGTATAGTAATTTCATATAGAGTTTAGTTTACGCAGTTAGGCGTTTCGTAAGTTTCGTAGTTAGGGATTGTATAATTATAAATCTTTTACAAAATCAAACCATTCCATTATTTTGAATGGATTCATTTTGCATGCTTATAGTAGTTTGCCTGCATGTAGTGTAGTATAGCTTATGCGTTCTTGTAGAAATTAAGTAAGTAATTCCCTATTTAGCTTGCTCCCAAATATCAAAAATAAATGTATGTATACTACTTTTACTGATATCACCACTAGTTGTTCCAATAGTTCAGTACTTACAATTCTATCACTTAATTTTACGTCAAGTGCAGTATATATACTTAAAATCCCTTAAAATTTCAAAATGTTTGCACTAGTTCAATATATAGAAGATTCCATATTTCACATTTGCTCAGTCAAGGACATCAAACAGTCACCTCATGGGTCTCAAAAATTGGCAAGGTGGCACAATAGGCAGTTTTATCCGGCAACTGTTTTATGTTACAATGGTAAGCATGGTTTTATGATAATTGTAATTTTGCTCACCCTAACACAAGTTGCATGCCATATTTGTCTAATATTTATTGCTTTATATTATGCAATTGGTGGTTAAGGTTTTGTAGCTCTACTTTTACCAGTTCAATCTTAATTTTCTGTTTAATAGTTAACTATAATTGCTGGTTCACACGCCATTTTTTGCTTACTGTGTTTTGCTGTACATTAATTATTCTATAGCATGATTTAATGCAATTATGTAATTTGTGTAGATAACTGAACTGTATTGGAAAATACCAAAAACCACTTGAACCATTTACCCATTGTTGGTGAGTATTTTTATCTTTTAGTGTTAATATTTTTATAAATAAGGAAAGTGGAACTATGTAAAATTTGACATATTCTAATTTCAAATGTTTTTCCTCATAATTCTTGTAATGATTAAAATGCAATGAAGTTTCCATTATATACACAAACCAAACTTTCATAGTTCACAAGCTGTTGCACATATTTGGATGACAATTTTTTTGTTTTCTTAAAAATGTGAAGCTGTTCTCATTCCGGAATTAAATTTGATCATAGTGAGAATGCTTGGTCTGTTAAATAGCGTACAGGCTATAGTTATTTTTATGTAAATACGATCTTCGATATGATTGGCCAATTATCAATTGATAACTTTACTGCTGCTACTAAATGATACTTTTTCATTCGGATCATTCTTACGACAATTTTCAATTTTTGTCGTGAGTTTCTCATGTTTCGAAAGTTTAGTCGCACGGGAGTTCTATCGATCGATATATGGGCAACTGTAGCGTAATCTGAAAATGTGACAGTATACTAATGTCGATGGGGGACAAACGGCTAAAATTATTTCAAGAAATCGACACTTTCGGTTATACCGGAAGTAGATGCCAACTTGCGTACAATTATAGACTTATTTCATGTATCATATTCAATACCTAAATCTCATCGATTTCTACTTATTTAAATTTTTCTATAAAAAATCCAACTCCAAACCCAAATACGGAATAATGTACAAGGTGTTCCATTTAAAATAAGCAAGTTGGCTTCTACTTCCGGTATAACCGGACTACTTACAGTTGCTCATATATTGATCCATGGAACTTCCGCGCGAACACCCTGTATATATAATATCCTTACGTAATGTACCCCAGACTCGACCAACAAACTTGTACATGTATTCTAGGGATCATTTCAATCAAAAAGTTTTTATAAACTATTAGTCAATTCCCCTTCGTTTTGGAGACATCTAAATTTCGAGCAAATTTTCAGTTAGTCATCCTTGATGAATTTACTATTATAAACGAATGATGTGACAGTTTATACTCTTGTTTCATAACTTAGTAAAAATACATAGACTAATTGTAGTTATGCCTCACTTGACTAATGTAGAATCTGCCAATCTGATTTTCGTCTATGGTTTTTGTAATTGGAGTGAACGTGTTGCAGCAGCCAGCAGCAAATACAAAATATACTTCAAGTTTTTGTTCTTCACTTTTTGACAATGCCTTTTGACATCCCTGAAGCGAAGAGGAATTGACTAATAGTTTCTATGAAGTTTTTGGAACAAAATGACTTTTAAGATACTTGGTAATAATGCTATCGGTCGAGTTTTGAGAGTTATCTTAAACTTATCGTAATGTTTTAGAGTGACATACTGCTAAATACGAACATTTGAATGTTGTCCTTCCATTCCACACATACAAATTTGACCATAATTAGGGTTGGTCTTTGTTTTTGATAAGATTTTTGTTAATTCTACATGTAACAAGTCTTGTTGTTGCAGAAATTGATGGTCTCAGAGGCCACGAAGATTTATCTATTTCTTTACCCAACCGACATACACATACTAAGGATTCATTCAACATTCCTGCAACAACTTTGGTTCACATGTCTTCTACCGAAGAAAACTTAATGAGCGTTTCTGAAACAAATTTGGTAGAAACACGAAGCAACAATGACACGATTGATGCAGCATCTCCAATTACTAGTGTTGCTGAAATTGTGTTTCCTACAGTAATCAACTGGAGCACACACAGTAATCATTCATCCGGTGCTCGTTTCTCTCCTTCTTCACCAAGTGACAGTTTTACTACACTATATTCGCTTGATGCAACAACTTCCACCAATAAAATTAATGAAAATAAAACTTTAGAAACGCTCTCCGAAACGTCAGTGGATATGTCTTTTAAGAAAATGACATAGTCAGTGTTACAGAAGCAAATACACAATACGACAATCATGATTATCAATTTTCTACACTATCTATGGATGGTTCACCTTGTAATGACTTGCTTATCATAAATAATGAAGATGCACATAATTCTCCTAACAACCACTTAGAAGACTGTAATACAGCTTTGCCAGACACATTGATTTCTGTCGTAGTAGATACTTTACAAAATGAAACAAATCACTGTATCCAGTTTGAGGGTTCTAAAGTAAGATGTCTAAAAAGAAAAAAATCTATCCCTTTGACTTATGATAGGAATGTGGTTGTTACACCATCTCATATTTTAAATAATAGACAAGTACCTGATAACATTCCTGTTTCTTTTGCATCTACAAGCAACTCAAGAAAATACTTTTGCATATATTGCAATAAGTTGTATGCAAAGTTTCCTCAACATTTGCAAACGTCACATAGGAATGAACCTGCTGTAAATATGTATATGCTTCTACCAAAAAGTGAGTCTATTAATACATTTTTTTTCATTCTGTATGCAACAGTGACAATATTTTGTTTTAGAATCTGTAGAAAGGAGAAAAATAATAGAAACCATCAGAAGACGAGGAGATTTTGTACACAATACTTTTGCAGACTTTAACTCTGGTGAACTCTTTGTAGCAAGGCGCTCAAAATCTCAGTTTGAGCGTGATTCTAAGCATTATTTACCTTGTCCACACTGTGCTGCCTTTTTTAATAAGGACACTTTGCGTCTTCATGCAAAACACTGTATCCCTGCAAAGGTTACAGGTCAGAGGAATCTACTTTCCAAAAGTCGATCTCTTGTTTGCAAGATACATCCAAGGGCTAGCGAATTTCTAAAAACCAAAATATTTTCAATTTTACGTGACGATGATTGTGTAAACATCATTCGATATGATTTACTGGTTATTTTATATGGCAATTATATGTGTAATAAATATTCGTTTCAGCATCATCACGATATGATCAGAAACAAATTGAGGTCTATTGGCCGCTTATTGATAGCGGCCAAACAATTGGATTTTACCATAATTGATTTTGCAAGCATGTTAACTCCTGAAAAGTTTGATATCACTATTGTTTCAATAAAGCAAGTGGGAGGTATAAACGCCGCTAATACACATTATAAAGCTCCAACAACAGTTCTTACGTTGTCTACTGTATGTAAACAAGCCTGTAATATTTGGAAAACTGAATGCATTAAGTGTTCAAATTCTATTGGAAAACAAAAAGTAGAAGATTTTCTAGTTCTATTTAATGTTACCTTTCCTGCAGAGTTGGGAAGAACTGCTATTGAAAATCGTATTGAACAACAGCGGCACAAAGTGGTTCAATTGCCCACCAAAGATGATATTATAAAATTGGTTTCTTTTTTGAGACTCAAACGTAGAGAATGGTTTTTAAAAGTTCGTAATGGGGAAGTGCAAAATTTAAAATATGCTGTGCAACAACTTGCTTCTTATACTCTTGTTTCGTTAATGGTTTTTAATCGACGACGACCTGGTGAATTGGAACGTATTACTCTTTCAGACTTTGCTAATTTGCAGTCTGCAAGTACTATTTCCGCTCTAGGTGGACATTTTAAGGAGAATCAAGAAGAGATACTTTTAGCAAATCGTTATAAACGTTTTGAAATAAGAGGAAAACTCAATAGAACTGTACCTGTTTTAGTGGATTTTGAAATTGAGGCATGCATTAGTTTAATCATTAAAAATCGAGTAAAAATTGGTATTTCTTCTACAAATCCCTATGTTTTTGCTTGTCAATCAGGCGATCATCGGCATAAATATTTGCGAGCTTGTTATTTTTTAAGACTTTATTCCAGTAGTTGTGGTGCTGCAAAACCGGATCTGTTACGTGCTACTTTTTTGAGGAAGCAAATTGCGACTGAATGCGCTTTAAATGACTTGGCTGATAATGTCATACACGATGTTGCCAGTTTTATGGGCCATGCAGTTGACATACATAATAACATTTATCGGAGGCCTATAGAGAAGAGGGATATTTTACAAATGTCTAAAATTTTAGAACAAATGCAGGGTGATAATAATATTTCACATGATGACGACTCGAGTCGGGGAAATAATCAATCAATAACAAGAGATGATTCCGAAAATTTAGATGATGATAAAGAAAGTACTTCAAGTTCACATAGTGATGAAGAAACAAATTCTTTGGAGGGTTCAGAATTTAATAATAATGAAGATGTTTTATCTACTGAAGTTGGTGAAGCTAGAGAAAAGGCTATTTTAACACCAGTACATTCTTCAGATAGCTTACAACTTAATCATAACAGTTCAGCTTCTTCGTATAATGAAAGTTCTTCTGCTGATGATTATATACCCAGCAAAAAGAAAAGCAAGCATGTCAGTGGTATGTATTGTATATATATTTTTGCTACATTGATGTATTTTTACTTTTGACAGGATTGCAACGTGTGTGTGGTCCAAAACGATCTTGGACACCTGAAGAAAGAAAAGCAGCATCTGAACATTTTGGAAAATACTTATTATCAAACAAGCTTCCATCAATTGCTAAAATCTGTCAAAAACTTCCTCACATCACTGCACTAAACCAACGCTCTCCTACTTCCAGTTAAGACATGGCTCTACAATGAGATGGTCCGTAAAAAGGAAGACAGCACCTGACCCAAACCCCTCAAAGCAGTGGAAATTCAACTGCTACAATAGGTAATTTGCACGTTGTACTTAAATTTCGAATACTAATATTTCTTTTATGGTCAGTGCGGACACGTTGGACCCAAAGTATGAAGTCTGAATTGAAACGAGTTTTTGCAAATCATATTAAATGTAGAAAATTACCATCCAATGCTGAATGTGCAACTGCGAAGGATAATTTCCCAGATTTTCAGCATTTAACTGTGGCGGCTATAAAGACCGCAGTTGCCAATCAACTGCAACGTATGCACAATTTCTAAATTTTAGCAAGAATTTAATCTTTTTAATTTGTTAGTCTTATGAAAATGGTTAAGTTTATATTGTTGTTTGTTTTATATTTTAGTTGTTATATGTATATGTAAGTTAGCTACATTTGTAAATTTATTCAAATTTAAACAGCAATTTCAAATAATTTGCTTTTACTTATTTTCATTTGTTAGTGTTACGTAAATACATAGTTTTTTTTGTTTTTGTTTCTTTTAATTTTGTTGATAATTATACAACTTTTGAGATCTTAAAATAAACTGTATTTGCTTTTTTTTGTATTTTGTATAATATTTTATCTAATAAAAACAATTTTCCTATTTTATTTTATCATTTATTGTTCATTGTAAATTTATGTTCCTTTTATCTACTTAAAATTTCTTTAATGAATCCTTGTTTAATGCCTAATTATTCTCTAACGGTAATATTTAATTGGAGCACTTATTGTGATATCCTCTTGTAATGGAAGTATGAACAATTCTTTTCGAATAATTACATTTTCAAAAAAATTAATTATCCAAAGGTTCATCTATGATCAATATCTACCTCGTGCATCACTACTTATGTTGATCCTTTAAATATTTCAAAGAATTTTTATTTTTAATTAATGATTATACTAAAGTCAGGTTGCACAGTGATTGAGATAATTGGTAGTATTGCTAATCTCTGGTCTAGTATCTGCTTAGAATCTAAGAACAATAAAGAAGCTGTAGGTATCAGTTACATTTAAATGATAAATAGTAAACTAATCCTCAAAAATTTGTAACTTCTAAATAAAAAAACTGTTTCCATTACTTACACTTAAATCAGATCGCTTTGCAAGAATTGATTTAGACATGTCAAGTTGAGTTCTTAGTGCAGCAATTAGCAATGATATATTTGAGTTCTCTTAAAACAACAAGGGTAAGGATTTCCCAGTTTTAAAGCTCTCTTGTAAAAATAGCTAATCTTATACAATGACATCTACATATTACTTTTTAATCAAATCTACAAATTTGATCAATTACGAGTTCCTTGTAGTAATAGCTAACAACTCGCACATTTAACTGCTATATTTCACATATTTCCGTGAGGCAACATTATTAATATAATTATGACAACTTATAAAGTGTAGAATTGTATTTTTAAAAAACTGAAATCCTGTCTAATTAACAAACAGACAAAATAACAGATAATGTGGTAACTGTCAAACAAATCTATCAAGTTTCTTTTTTTGATTTTACGGTTATTTGAATTTTCTTTCTTCCACAGCTTAATATACTACCCAAATATACAAGGTTAGTTAATTGTCTCAGTTATCTGAATAAAAAATAAAAATACTTGTACAACACATAAATCCATAAATATTAGCCTATATTAGAGATACCAAATAATAAGCTTATATAGAATAATTTCAGCATGATGTTATGAGCTTATACAGCACTGATACGTAGTAGCGGCTATGAGCTTATGATATATTGGGCGCGAAGCGTTTTGCCATCTACTTTACCCACAATTCATATCCTCATAGCATGCCTTCTACAAATATATATATATATACGAATAACTTCTCGAATGTTTCAACATAAAAATCGTTTTTACGCGATATCTTACAGTTCAATATACAGGGTGAGTCAGAATATTATAAGAACTATAAATAATAGGAATAAAATAAAGACGATTATTTAAATAAACGTATATCCTAGCCTGCACAGATAAAAACTTATTAGGTCTTCAAAGTTAGCAAAAAAATTACTAATAACTTTTACCTGTGCATGCTAAGATATAAATTTATATAAACAATCGTCTTTATGTTCTGCCAATTATTTATAGTTATTGTACTTCCCACATATTCTGATTCACCCTGTACATGGTTGGTGTTTACTGTGTAATCGGAGGATTACTATTAAATACATTACAAAGAAATTTGATACGGTAGTACATAATCAACTAGTCTACATTTCAAAATATTTAAATACATACAGGATGTTTTAAAAAAATATGACACCCCCACTTAGGTTTTTAAAATAGAGCTCTTTCTTTTTTTTTGAATTTTTGGATTCTCTGTATAATTTAGAACCAAAAATATATAACATATATTAAGTAACTATTCTAAAGATATTATTCCTTTAATGCTGAAACAAGTCAACTTTGAAGCGTCGGTGTCAGAGGTCTCATAAAGAATCTTTTTGTTTCTGTTTTGTACCATCGATGATTGACAATAGTTGAGTTTTAAAAGGAGTATAAAATATATATCAAAAAAACCAAAAAAGTACATAGAATCAATAATTTACGCAAAATGTAAATTTTTGAAAATTTTTTTTTGTTTAAATATAACACTATATATTTTTTTCATATTTGGATTCTACGTAGAATGTAAATACTAAATGATAAAAAGTTTTATAGTCTTTACACAAACCATTCTTGTGGAATTGGCGCTTTTACGTGAAAATATTCTAAGAACCGTTTGACACGATACAATATTCCAGACTAAATTGCATACATGTGGTTGCGTGCGCATTTTAGTTTAATTGCATGCAATAAAATGGAACATGTTTTAAATTCTTGCATACAATTGACTGAACATGCGTAAATGTTCCAAATATTTGATTTTTTAGGTTACGTTTGTTTGTTTTGTACTGTTCTGGGAATTTACAAAATTTGAAATGTAATTGAAATTAAATCTAGTTGGTATAATTATATTTATTTATATAATTTTCACTATTACATTCTCTTTTTAATCAGATTTTCACGATTCCGTCTCTCTTTTTTTAATGATTAATACTAAGAAAACAACACTAACTGCACCTAGTAACAATTTTTATTCTCCCATCGATATTTTAAGTGCAAAAATCAGCATAAAACCAACAACAACATCAACAAAACAATTATTGGTTCTTAATAAGTTGCTCTCTGCGCATGCACTCGTAGTAAATTTAGTACTAAAATCATATAAATATAGTGGCATACACACACTTGCATAAAATATTTTATAAAATATTAACACTAACTGAATTTTTAGTTTTTAATTTAGTCTCCTGTCAAACGGTTCTAAGGATAAAAACTATTATTAGTGAAACGACAGAAAAACGTAGAAACAAATAAAAAAAACTTTTATATCTAACGATGAAAGTATGAATCCTAACAATAACAAGAAAAAGAAGCAGACCATGTTGGCATAAACTCAAAATGAAACCTCTCACTTGGGAAAATGAAACTATTTAATTTGGAAAATAAATTTCTTAAGTCTATTAGGTGTTCTGTAAACAAAAAAAAGCGTAAGCGTAATTACTGCCAGTCTTATAAAAATTAGAACAGGTTAGCAAAATAGAAATAAAAAATAAAAATAAAAAGAAAGCATCAACATATATTGAAAAGACTAATTTTTCTAATCAATCATCGAAGCTATCTTTCTGTTATTGTACAATATGCTACGAATCTTACATAAAACTACCAACGAAAAACTGAATACAACGTAACACGTGTGAATATTTAATTTGTTAATCTAATTAATTTTAAAATTTTTGTAGTTTTTAAAAAATCTTATAATAACCTGTTACATGCCGAAATTAATACAAAGATACTGCCTGAAATGTAGTAACATAAACGGGGTTGTGCCACTAGCTCAATGGAGAAGGGGTGGGTTTTATTTAAAATTCCGTGAAAAATTGGAAACGTGATCGTCGTAAAATTGAACTAGAACGATAAAATAGTCAAAAATCGGTAAGGGCGCCAATCAAGGATTTATAATGGTAGCTTTCGAACCCCTGATTATCCAAAGCTCATCTAGTTGGTTACAACCCCATAACTTACCTTGAGTTGTAACAATTCTGAAAAACACTTAAAAACAAAAATTTACGTATGCGGCGGCTAAATGAATAAAAGCTCTTTACATTTAACAATTTAACATTTATTGATTGAATATTTAAAACAAAAACAAAAAGAAATAACAATAATGAATAGTAAACAAATTTTTAATAAAAGGAATGAAATTATCTTAAGCAAAACAAGAATGAAAAATCTACACACACCACATTAAATTAAAATTTATAAAAAAAGAAATGCTACTACAATAGCGTTAACTCGACGTTTTCAAATAACGCAATTCATTTTCAAGATCTTGACCGCATATTTATAACAAATTATATAACTAAGAACAATACAGTTTATAACATATATGTCCGAACTTTAATTCGAACTAAACAAAATATAGTTTATAAGTCGTTACATTATCATATATTCGAAATACGAATTACTTCTCAAACGCATCAAAACAAAGTTAATTTATTTTAATTTCGCGCAAACACTTCAAGCGTTCATTGAAATAATTAAATTTAACGTTAGTCGTAATTTCAATTGGCTCAAATTGAAAGCTTTTACTGCATTTTTAATCGCGGGTCACTACACAACAATAACCAAAATCGATAAATACCTTATTTCTTAATTGGAGAAACCAGTTGAGCTTCAGGTCACAGTGGTTTTTCAAAAGCTACAACCCCAGATGGAATTCGGCTGCTCCCCAAACAAAAGAACGACGACGGAAGATTTATCTCACAATCTAATTTTATAACCGCCACAGGCGAATTTAGGATTTAATCATATACCACCTCACATTAAATCCCACAAACGTAACAGTTTATGTTTTAGAAATCATGAATTTTACACAAGCCGTACTATACGAAATTTGAAGAAAATTAACATTTTTCTCCACCACACTTAATTTTCACGATTACTGCTTAACTTCCGCGGTTCTACATAACGTCAGAGGGTAAAGTCCCCTACGCACTCTGCTACATCTCACGGTAACCGGTATTTTTCATTGCGACCCACGATCGAATGATCCTTCGAAAATCAAACTTTTCAAAAACCTCCTATCCCCTACTTAATTACTTACATGTGCGCAGTAAAATCGTGGTAAAAGAAAGAACATTGAACAAACGAGAAAAACAAAGATGAAAATTATAATTAGTCGCGTGCGTTTTAGCACGTAGACCTTGATTCCCACCAAGATGCTGAGACTCGCATTTTTGCAGGTGGTTCAAGATAGAGCTTAATCAAAGTGTAATTACCAAGAAAAATGTATCAACTTACACTCAAAAAGGAAGTCGTAAATTATATAGAATTGTTATTTTACGAAGATAACTAAGTAGAATACTAATTCAAAAACAAAACTACGGATCTTTATGCATTTAAAAGAAAATTCCAATAATGATTGAAAACAACTTGAAATACCATTAAACTCAAACCACACAAATAACGAGCAAAACGTTCTTGATGCTAATACTAAACTAATCAATCGAAACAAAAAAAAACTTACGGGATCTTTTACAAAGAAAATCAAACGCAGGTTACAAACCGTGTTATTAATTTTTATTACACTAACGGATTATTTTTTTACAAGTTATTTTTCGTCATAAAATATACATTAAGTCTTTTGTTAATAAGGTAAATTAACTATCTATTTATTAAAATATAAACGGTATTATAACAAATCAGTTAAATGGAACCCTGCAATCTTTCTCATTGTGTATCGAATAAATTTAAACGAGAACAAGCAGAAAATATATCAAATCTCAAAGTTTGTTTGACAATTTAATTTTAAGAGTAAAAGTGTAGTTAGCTACCCTTTTAATCTTAAAATTAAAGTAAAGTTATGTTTACACTGCCACATAGCATAAAGTGATTAAAGATTAATTTTTATGTACATACAATTTTTTAAATTCATGTCGATTTTATAAAAAAAAAAAAACAATATAGTAAAAATTGCGATTACTCGTTGTTTGTTAAAGCAGTAGAAACCAACATATGACTTTATGGTAATTAGTTGTATGAAAGTCTATTGTTGAACGGGAGTGTTTTGGGCACGTTGCAAGCGACAAGTGTCACAATAGCACGAGTTCACCAATAGACGGTTTATACAACGGTTTTTATATACTATTTTATCTAATTGATAATTATTTGAATGATTTCGAAAAATTTTGTTTTGGCGAAATCGACGTTTGTCATCTAGGAGAATTTATTTTCAGTTAATTGCAAAATGTTGACATGTTTATAATAATAAGTCAGAAACAAACTGATCAATTGCTGCAATCTCAAAGTTTTGTAGTTTAAACGTTTAAAATATTTATTATGTGTTTGGCTTATTAACTATCTGTTAACTGTTATTAATTCAAATGTTTTAGTAAGTAACTGCAGTAGATACATAAGTAGGTAGATTAAACATACTCACAAGTGTATTATTTAAGTCTCAGTAAGATATTCACTTTGAAACGTAACAAATACTCAAGCAAACTCAAAACAACCACAAATTAAGTAGAAGAGTCTATTAAAACTTATTCTCAGGCTCATACCAATTTTTGTACCTAACTGCCTAAAAGTTACAGCGGAAGTAATTGCTACATTTGGTAAGTGTTTATCAAATTCAAATATTTTTTATGACTAATTAATAATTCATTAACTGGATTTTTTATGATAATCAGTACAGTACGCCTTTCTTCTCAATCATTGATTTTTAAAGAAAAACCATATATCGTCGTTCGTCGTTGAGCAACGAAAACCTCGTAAGCGACAAAAATATAATTTTATAAGAGACACATAAAACTGTTTTACGCCGTTAATTCAATTTTTAAAAAATCATTTTTTTGGATACTGCATAAATTAATCAATATAATTTCTTGCCGTGTAATAGATCTACACATCCTAAATACTTTCTGATCGAACGAATTTAGACATCGTGTCGTTTACGAGGTTTTTGTAACTCAAAGACGGTATGTAATACCATATTTTTACAAACATTTTATTAAAATAAAATATAATGGGAGATTGTAAATTATATTCGATATATATGTAATAGAAAAAATATTTTATTAACAATGTTGAAGCATAACTTGATAAACAAATATAAAATTTGTACGTAATAAAATATCAAAGTTATCTAATGAACAAAAAAAAATAGTTTGATTTTATAAATAAAACATTGTGATTTGTTTTGATTTCTTATTCATATCAGAGTTAATTAATATCAGTTACAATTAACATGAACGACGCAAAAATCAATTATACTCCTGAAATAAGAGAACTTGAGATAGAAGTAACAGATAAACTGTTATCAACAAATTTCAACAATATATGAATTTATGAAAAACAGTATAAAAGTTGGTATTACAGAAAATCTAATGCTAGAATATTTTGAAGAAATAAGCAAGTGCAAGAATCGTCTACGTTATGGACAACATGATCATGTCAGAGTATATACAGAAATGCTGATCTTTCCAGATTTATGAAGTTGCAAGCGAAAGTCCTACGGCTATCAAGCAAAAAAATAGCCGTAGGACTTTCGCTTTCTTCTTGCGAGTCAAATTGCCCTGCCATATCCTCGTCATCGGTATCCGGAACTCCCAGTAATTCTTCCATTTCAGAATCAGAACACGCTAACACCGTTAATAACTCATCATCTGTGAGTCGTTTCAGATTTCTGAACGTTATGTTTTGCCTTTTAGGCCGAGAAGGGCCTGGGAGGTCAGCCTTCATAATGTAGCACGTATAAAAACAAATTTGCGGAACGTTCCGTAAGTGGTTAAAGAGTAGACTGAGATTGCTTCAACATGAATGCAAATAAAGAAAAGTTGATAACGGTACAAAAACAATTGCAGAAATAATGTAAAGTTTAAAAATGTAATTAGAATGCCATTTTATCATTGGCTAATAAAAATCATCAATCAATATGTGTTTAAGTTTAATGTGCAAATGTGGAACGGCAATTAACATCAAAGATAATATAAGTGTAGCAACTGTATTTGGATTTTGTTTGTTTTGTTTACGCTTGCATATTACTGTTACTGATAGCAAACTGACAGTATATAATATCTTTGTGTACAATTTTTTAAATTAGGTTTAGTAATGTTGCATAGAAAATTTTATAAATTGGTGTTTAATTTTGCTAAACTATTGAATTTGAGACAAGCAGTGCCATCTTATCGAAAGGGTCCCTATCTCGTTGTCCGAGTATAATATATTTAGACAATGTTAATACTAAAAAAAATAGATTGACAAGCGAACGCAGTTTTCATTAATTTATTTGCTACATAATTATTTTTTTTAACTCGATGTGTTTTTTAACAATCATTTTTCTGTATTAGATAGTCTTAATTGGTTTTTAAATAATTCACAAAAACACTTTTATCCGTTTTGAAAACAGGATAAACGTTATTTCGAATTGAAAAGGCTGCGGTAGCGTTGGGTACTTTGGAAGAACACTCGTATGGTACAATTAAATATCTTTTAATTATGAATACCAATCCTTTGGAAACTACCCGTTTGTGCATCGTTATAATACAACGGTCGCAAATTTTTGGTTAAAGTTAGTACTAAATTAAGATTTATTAAACGATATGTATGTTTTTTTGTACTTATGGAAATTAGTTTTATAAATATGTATGTTTATGTAATATTTCTGAAAATGTAAGCATTTTAATTTTAGAGATAATACACGAATACTGTGTTTTATGCTTTAAGTGACTATTTTTGTATTTATATCAATTCGTTATGTCAAACGACGAATACGCTACTTCTCGATATAAATCGAGTGATTTTTGATTCAACGCAAACAATTTTTTATTTTGTAAATTACAGGCTTTAACTGTACAAACGAACATAAAGAGTAAACTTTAAAATTTGATTTTGTTTCTGCATGTGTTGGCTTAAGAGGAGTAGCTACAAAAATCATAAACTTGACTAAAAATATAAATTTATCTTTTATTTTTAATTTACTTCTACTAAGCGGTATTTTTCTTACGTTTTTAAATATGTAAATACTACAATTACGCAGAAATTGTAGTTGGTTTATATCTAATGGTTATTTTTACATCGTCGTTGACCTTAGCGTTTTTTAAACAGCATAAATACGGCAGCAAATTGCTGTTTTAAAATAAAATAAATGTTTGCTTCTGTGTTATGATTAAAAACAGTTAATAATGGTTTCTTGTCAATAAACGCGTTTTTAATATATGATTATAATATGCAAAAATGTTAGAAATTCATTTATTTTTAGATAATATTTTTTTCTACGAAAGCAGCAGTGTTAACTATTTACAACCAGTGTATTTAACAATCTAAGTTATACAATTTGGTAATTGAACTATTCAAAAAATAGATCAATTGCATTAGACAACAATTGCAATTACTAATTATAAGTATGTAAGTAAGATACCTACGAATAACTTAAATCTAGGTGCAGTTTTAAAGTAACTGCAAGACTTTTTACGTAATATATGTGGCATTTCCAAAGAAATTGATTCCGTTACTGTTGTTTCAAAAAATATGTATAAAAATATTAAAATAGTTAACTTCGTCTCAAGACGTTAAATTACTTGTAGAGGTTTCAAATTATTCAAAACGTTGTGGATTGATAAATGCATTTTGCTCGTAAAACATGTAGTTTATTATCATTTAAACATATTTTACAATTGTATTTGTATAAATTATTTCTAAATCATTTTTTAAATGAAGTCAAGATAGAAAACTGCATAGAAATTATATTATCAACTACAGCTGATGTAGTATAAAACAGTCGGACGTGTAAATTAGGTTTTGATACCTGCTGTTTTATTATCTTTGTCTGCGTATATGTGTACAGTTAATTATAAACGCATGTAAATTTTAAGGTACATGATAAATAACATATCTATGTATTATTTAACAAAAAAATAAATAATTGTTTTACACCGGTTTATTGGTTCCCAAAGTAGCTCCTACGGACCCCCAGTAGTCCGCAGGATCATTCAGGGGGTTCGTGGAAAACTAAAATTAATTTGAGAGTTCCTGAACTTCAGGAAATTCGCAAAGGTTTAAAATAAAATAAAAAATTGTGACACGTTTTTATCAACCAACAAATCTTCTTAGTCTTGGACAAAAAGAAGTATAACTTTTTGTATTGTTACGCAGACAGCGTACTTTCGTTACGCAACTACTTTTGAATAAAATATTTATTTTTATTTTAAATTTATTTAAGCAAAGTTATACTCTTGTTTAAGTTGATTAAAAAAAATATATATTACAGCTATCAGTACAGTAATCCCTTAACATTTTTTAAAGATTTCTATTGTTTTTAAACTTAAGATGGTATTGTTAGTTTTTCTAACACAGATGTGTTTTTAAAGAATATACTATTAATGATTCTGTAAAAAAAGTTAGACATATATGTTGTTTATAATTTAATGTAATGCACCCTAAAAGTTATAGTTTATTATTTTAAATTTTTGTTTATTTTGTTTACTCCCGTGAATAACTAAATCCGGGAACGTTTGGAACTGTATTATTATATTCTATTGTTAATTAATTTATAAATTATTACATTATATAATATTTACATCAAATATTCCCTTACATCTCAAATAATTATTTTCAAGAGAACGTTACATTGCAGAATTTCATTTAAAAAATTATTATAATTAACAGTGGTTTGTTATAAATAAAAATTTTACTGTATATATTTTCCTATATCTTTTTAAGCTTGTTTTTTTAGATAACAGTATGAGTGAGCCGAAAAAAAAATGCAAACAACACAGTGTTGAATATATGAAATATGGCTTTATTGCGTCACCAAGAGATAATACTTTACTTATGTGCTTTTTATGTGATACAACAATGTCAAACCTAAGCTTAGGGCACATTTAATAAAAATCCATAGTGGCAAAAAAGATAAGTATTTAACGTTTTCTTGAACAATCAAAGAAAAATATTAGAAAACACATCTTATCTCATAGACAACATCTAAGCGAGATGACAATGGATTGCGTGCTTTTAATAATATTTCTTGAACAATTGCGAAGTTCGGAAAGCCGCACACTATTGGTGGTGGTGGTGTTGCACAAATTAGTTTTTGATATTATAAAAAGAATCTGATTTAGTAATAATACTGTACGAAGAGGAATTGACGAAATAACTTAATGTGTAGAAAACTATTTATGTCACTACTTAAAATCATTTGAATTTTCTGTATAGCTTAACATGTCAACATTACTAGAAAACAAAGCTTTACTTTTAGATTATGAGAGAATTGCAAAAAAAAATTCTAAGGATTATTGTTTGGTAAATGTTTGACAGCTGATACGAAAGATAAAACGTTATCTACATAATTAAAAAGACTTTTTGATGTAAAAACTATACTCTTGACTAATATCGTCTCCGTTGCTACTGACGGTGCTCCGGAAATGCTAGGACGATACCGAGACTTTTTGGCATATTTAAAAGAAACTATGCCAAATGTATTATTGGTATATTGTGTTATTCATCAACATTATTTGGTCCCAAAAAACCTTTGTGAACGTTTGCATGAATCACTAAATTATGTCATTAGAGCAGTTATTCAAATCAAAAAGAATGCTTTACAGAGATTAGTTGCTCAACTTTGTTTGGAAAACGATTATGACTATAATCCTTTGAATCGCTTCTATATGCTCTTTGATTCAATGTTTAAATTCCTGTAGAGTAAAGACAATGATTTGAAGAAGTGAATGTTCTAAGTTTACATTTTTTTCAAAATAGACATATAGATTTGTTTGCTTATTATTAACACTTAACGGCGTTTTATTTGGACTGTAACCAAAGGTTTGAAAACATTCTTTACTTGGATATTCCCGACTGGGTCTCGAACTTTTATAAAAATAGTCAAACTCAGCACAAATACAGATAAATACATACTAATACAGAAGCAACTTATTGAATTATCTACAAATGAGAACCTGAAACCAATGTTTAAATAAGAATACGACCATTTCTGGTTACAAAAACAGATCCCAAGTTTATATCCAACATTATGGGTTATTGTACAAAATCTGTTGATTATTTCTCCGTCATCTTATTTGGTAGAACGTGGATTCAGTTCCGTTATGAGCCTCATCAAAAAAAGAAGCCGACTAGAAATTAGTGCTCGTGTAAATTAGCGGTTGCTACTCACAAACATTGAGCCGGACATAAATATACTCATAACATCCTATCAGGTTCAAACAAGTCATTAAAAACATCTTTTCTGTATTTTGAAACAAAAATTATAATTTCAATAATTGCTTCTTCAACAAAATGTTTTATTTAAATTTTATTTCTACGTCACCATTTATCATTCAAAACATCAAAGTTAAAATTGTAATTTTTTTTCTATTACACATCTATATAGTTTTTTTCACTAAGAGGACCGTGACCAAAAAGTTTAGGAAGCACTGGGTTAAATCGTTTTAGTTTGGTGATTTATATGTGTTTTTTTATCCACTAAATTACATTTCAATGCGTCATTGAGAATATTAATTTTGCTCATGCAAAATTAACAATATTTATGTCTAATATCTGATAAACCAAACAACATTTTACTTTTCACACTTGGTCATTTCTTGACTGGCGTTCTTAAAAAGTGTTACTATCAATATTAAATTAAATTATTTGTCTCAATGAAAATTAGTTCTACGACTGTTTAAATATTAATAAATAAATAAATGTGTGTACTATGTTAAAAACCGAAAAACGCACATAACGGTTAAGTTTTAGTGCACTGATTGAATATAAGGTGTTATCGACTTTTTTTTACACAAACATTTTATTTGCACTCTAACCCATACCATCAAAGTAGTGTGGGAGTCTTTCTAAAAAACGGACATACCCACTAAAACTAGCTCCTTTCGCTCCTTTGATCTTCACCCGGTAGACTGTTTTGGGTATTACTTCAGATAAGGAAGGCATTTTTTATCGTTTTCCTTATTCTCTTCTACTTTCTTCTTCATAAATTTCCGATATCTTTTCGCCGATTTTTTAATTTTTCTTTCCTTACCAACTTTCCAAAGTTATCTTCTCTTAGTCTTTTCCTCAATTCTATTTCCATCTTATGCAAAACACCTTTCCATCTTGTGCGCTCTAAGACATGTTTTGCGTCATTCACTTTCGCGACGCAATACACGCATCTTTCTCTTTGTTTAATGTTGTGAGACAAGAACTACAACTACCGTGTCCCGTCAGAAATGAGACTATATCGTGGTTCAACTCCGGTGCTCCTCATTTCACGTATTCATCTACTTTGCTAATTAGCCAACGCTTGCCCTATCTTATCTTTCTTGCCATTCTTCCATCATCTTGTCCGCTGATGGATGATGTGTTCAAATCATTCACTCTCATTTCTATACTCTTTTTCATTGTCAAGACACCCCTTCTCTGCGTCTTCTCTAACATATTGAGGTGATGCTTTGACCCCAGTCTGGGTCCACAAATAAGAGCCCCATACAGGAAAACAAAGCGTCCCACTCCTAAATACATTCTTCTCTCATCGGATTAGTTTTCCTACGCTGGGCATAAGTCAAACCAAACTTTTCACGGATTTTTCCGCTTTCTCGCATAGACATCTTACAAGCCTAGTCATTCTACCGTTTTCTCTTATCCACACGCCGAAGTACCTCAAGACCTTTTTACGTTCGTTGTCTAAACTCCCCGCACTTATTGAAACATTTATTATTTGTCTGTGTTTGACCAAGGCTACCACTTCGGTTTTATCAAAAGCCACTCTCCACTCTATTAATCCCTTATTCTGTGTTTCTTACCAGATCTGCGGTTTTATCTTTGATTACCACCGCTAGATTGTCGGCAAATCCCAACAACGTGACACTCTCCGGTTTTGCTAGCTTCAGTATTTTGTTGTAGTAGAAGTTTTTGCAGAAGCGGTCCTAAGACCAACCCTTGCAAGACTTTCGTTGTATGTTCTACTGTTTTACCTGCCCCGACGCACAGCAACTTTTCCTTTAAGTAATCTATTACTATACTTAGCAAGTACGCCGGTGCATCTTTGTTTCCTATGGCTCTGACAATGTTTCACCATGACACGATGTTGAACGCGTTTTGAACGTCAAGCATCACTAGGATGCACCATCCTTTATTTTGAGGCCATACTCGTTTTATCTTATCTACAATATTTAAAACTCCTTTAATTGCGTTCATGGTAGAGTTGTCTTTTTTAAAACCAAAATGATTTAATTTATTATCCGTTTCAAGTTTTTAATTTTTTCTACTACTTATTATGTTTTGCAATTTTCCTAAAACCGAAAGGAAGCATACTGATCTAAATCTCCCAGCCCCTCCGTTAGCTTTAATAGGTTCTGAACTTAGCTTCCGATCTTCCAGTATCTCGGAAAAGAACTGCTTCTATTGCATTTGTTGACGCATGACGGCAAATCGTCTCCAATAATTTGACAAACCGTGTGTAAAATTTATACTATTATCTGATTGAGGCCGGTGGTTTTCCTACTTTTTATGTGCTTTGCGAGCATTTTTTAGCTTTTCTTTTGTTGCCATCTGTACCTCGTTGGTTGGCACATTTCTCCACTCGATTTTACTGTTCCTTGGAAACAGTTCCTTTGCCAGACACACTCTTTTGCTTCCATACTTACTATAACGTTTATACCAAACGTTCCTGTCATGATATTGTATCCATTTATCAATGCATATTTCTCAAGGTCTGTTAAAGGGTCTTTCAGTTTTGTTCTTTACTTTTTGTTATTGCTTTTTTTAGTTTCGTTCTTTTGACTTTGTACTTTTCCTTTTTTTTATGCTTTTTATGATTATTATTTTTCCCCTTACCCTTTTCCCTTTTTTAAATGATCGTTATCGACTTTCTAAAATTCTGTTTAAATCCCTTTGTCTCTGTGAAAAATAAATTGATAATTCAAAGTACCGACCTAATTTAATAAAGAAATACCGTCTGTTAGAGTTCATTTTAAGTCTAAATAACCGCTGCGCAGAAACCAATTTTGTTCCGAATGTCAGTACACCAGCTACGCAAAAACGTTTGCACTTTTCATACGGCGTTTGAAGTGTCCACATTTATTCCACAAGTCTTTTTCATCTTTGTGTTTTATATTTTTTTATATTATATTCATCGTCTTGTATGCATTCATTTTTTAGTTAAATTAAAGATAGACCATTACAGTTAATATACGTTGTTTACAGATGATGTTTTTAGTTACAATTTATTTCGCATGATCGTCAAATTCCGATTTTATCCGACGCGCACCTCACGGTTTTTTAGTCTTAAAATGATCTCTACAATAAACCTATAGCAATCAATTTTTAAAGCTTTTAGGTTATAAATACTTCAAAACGTAACAACACGTCAATAAAATGTTAAAATTTGTTTCTTGTCTAGAAAATACTAATTTAAACTAAATTGATTGAAATAAAAAA
Organism: Aquatica leii; assembly: GCA_035610365.1. Taxonomy (NCBI): domain Eukaryota; kingdom Metazoa; phylum Arthropoda; class Insecta; order Coleoptera; family Lampyridae; genus Aquatica; species Aquatica leii. The sequence goes on from CM069433.1 coordinate 52,208,436, forward strand.
CTGATTCTAACAATTCTAACAAAATTATAGAATTCATTATCAATAAGCAAATAAAAGATTTAATTGTTACAGTTTTATAAATGCCCTTTAAAAAATGGGTTTCTAATACTTTTATAACGTGTTTGTAATACTATATAAAGTTTACTTAATATTTATACAATTAAGTATAAGTATCTCTACGAGAATTCAATTAGAAAAGCAAACAATTTTAAGAAATTGAGAATTAAGTGTAATACAAATAATGGTGTAATTATATATTCAAAACTTTTACACCAAGATTAACAATTATTTTAAATTAAGTGCAAGTGTATAAATATGAAAGAAAAAAGATTTTTTCAGCTTAATCGTAGTAAACTGTAGCAATAAATGTTGGTAAGTAGTTTGCTGTCATTCTTAGCTTTTTTATTATAAAATTTTGAAATATCCGATTGAATAAATGCCGAAAAATGTTTTTAAAACTGCTAAAAGGTTTAGTCGAGTGTTATAACACAACAAATAATTGCATGTAACAACTATTAAAAGACATTTCATTAAATTCTATTAAATTAAAAAAAAAAACAAACTGAACTTTTACTAGTCATACAAATGTAAACTAAAAAAAAGTAATAAAAGTCGTATTTAATGCATACTGCATAATTTATTGTTATGTATTAAACTATGTAACATTTTACAGTTTAACAACTGTTTCATTTAATTGTTTTTGTAATCAGTAACATGTAATATTACGGCTTTAGTAAAACCACAAAATCGTAATTTAAATAAGCAGATGATAAGTAATTTTGATAATTACGTTGCTAAACATTTGATTTTAATTTGTAATTGTTATGGATTGAAAGCATTGTTTTCATTGTAATACCTTTCTTGTATAATTAAAGAACAAAATACAAAACAAAAAAACAAAATTTAATTCATGATTTTAATTTTTATTAAATTTAACAGAGAACAAATAACACAAAATAAAACAATGAATTCAAATTAAAATAAATTAAAATAATTACTACAGTGTGTTGATAATACATGTAAAATTAAGTTAAAGTTTTACACACATAACAATAAAAATGAATTTTCCGACATAGTAATAAGCTATTATTCAAGAACCTGGTAATTTATAACCGTTATTTAAAAATAGCAATAAAATATTGAAATTTTTCAAATATAAGATAATATATAAAAAAGTAAACATTAAAAATGTTTCACGATGCTAATACATCAAAGTTAAATATAAAATTCGTAAATACTACAACTATGAATAAAAAAAACTCTTGAATAATTAATTAAAATTTCTTAACTAATATTTTAATTAAAAAAGCATAAAATTAATATAAAAACAGTAAAATCTGTATTAACACTTACAGTTCTCCGCAATATAGTATTTAAAACTTGCTTTTTCTAATTTTCAAAAATTGTTATACCAGTCAGTTTGTCAATAATGTATATCTTTTGTGTTCAATTTCTCTTAAAGACTTTAATTTTGAATTTGTTTTATGTGTTTAAACTAAGGTAATTTCTAATTCTTTAACTTTAATTACATATTTTTTAACAGAATATTAACTTTTAGTCTGAGAATGACCTAAAAAGGTCAAAACACGTTACCTATATAGAAAAAAAATATATTATTGACTGTTGACTAAGTTTTGTTATCAAATAATTAATTATATTAAAAAAAATTGACAATTTATATTATTAATTATAACTATAACCAGTTTAAGAAAAGGATCGACACAAAAAAGCATTTATGTAAAATACCGCCCCCTTTAGCAACGATTAGATTACAGTAACGTACAATCAAGCATTTAGATTTCTTAACGCCACTTTTTTAATGTGCGATTGTTTATTTACAAAAATTACTAGTAACTCTTGAAAAGTAATACATTTAGAGTGAAAGTACATTCTTAGGTAATTTGTAAACAGATTTGTTAAAATATTTTTTTACCTAAATAAGTAGATAAGATCAGCACGTACATTATCATACATTTATGCCCACAAACAACATGTTTATGTTACAAAAAAATTTGTTATACAAAATTATAATAACCGAATTATTTAAATGTATCTATTTAATTTTTAAATCTTTTGGAATTATGATACACACCACTGGTTTTTAAATTGCAACCTATTCCTAAGTAATCTCTTTTGAAAATAAAAGTTAACTAATGCATGTGATTTTCAATACATATTATTTCGATAAGTATGTTACATTGCTAACACAAATGTTGGTACAACATTAGATGCGCGAAAAATGATTAACGTTCCTAATTTTACGTAAAACAAGCTCTAGCAATAATTTTATTGAAAAATATATGAAGGAGTGATTTTGTTTAAATTTATGTTTACTACACACGTTGTTGTCTTTACTATTGTAATTTTTTTTATATAGTTATTTTTTATTTAGATATGTTAACACAGATTTACTATTTTTGAGAGCATATTGTATACTCGTTTTAAAAAAAATTGACACAAACTTTTTGCGACTTACAGAAGTTTTAATGGTATAAACGGAGTTTTAATTAACTATACCAGTTTATTTTAATTAAAATAAATTAAAACGGGCAATGAAATATAATTGCTTTTGTGGATTAGAATTATCTAATGAGGTATCAAGGTAATTACAATATTTTTTTATATAAAGGTGTTAAGAAAAAATTATTAGTTTGTCGTTAAGCAAAGTCAGCATTTTTTTTTGTATTGGTCTTTGTGTATAATGACAGTAGCATTGTCGTCGTCAGATATTGTAAGTAAAATATTGAAACGTTCTAGAAGTTATTTGCAAATGCAAGAACCTTCTAGAAGCTGTTATCCATTTTCTAGAAGATATACCGAAAAATAGGGAACACTCGAGAAAGATTTCCTTATGTGTATATATACCGACGAGACAGATCGTAGGTCAGTTGTATCCGTAATGCGAAGCCTGCAGTGTTAAGAAGATTATTCAAGTTGAAATAAATAAGTCGTTAGCACGCGTGTGTCTAGATAAATATACCGAGAATAATCTTGTACGTGAGTTTAGTGTAAACATTGTGTGAAGTTATCCGCAGACTTTATCTTATCTTCGTGTAAGTGGTAGCGTTCGTTATACATAAATTAAGCTGTAAGTGTTTTATTAAATATTATTAGATTTAATTAGTTCGGTTAATTTAAAAGTGTATATATTTCTAGTATAAGTAAAACATCGTTTTTAGTCGTTTAAATTATTTAGTAGTTAATAATAAAATCGTTACAAATTAGTATCAGGTGTCCGGTTTAAAACCCGTGGAAATCGTGTAAATAGATAAAGCTGTTCGCGATTTTTATTAGTGTAAATACCATTAAGTAATCTAATATCGCTCCCGTAATAAAAACATTGTTTTGCGTAAAGAATTAAAACTGTTAAGTTTGTGATACGCGTGTTTATTTATAAAGTATAAAATAGTGTTTATTAAACTTTTTCTTTTAACAAGTGCGTGATCGCGATATTAATTAAATTCGTTTCCGTACACTAGTGGTTTAATATTAACAAGTGGATCGTTATTAAAATTTTGTGTTATACAAAAACTGCATTTTAAAAAGTAGTGTATTTAAACTTTATATTTTTTTTTAATAATAATAATAATAATAATAATAATAATAATAGTTTATTGTTATATATACCGAAGGTACAAAACATTGTCAAAGTGTGCATACAATTATAAATGTCTTATGGAACTATTACGTACAATAACAAAGAAAGAAAACTAATAAACAAATTCGGTTAGTGAATAGAAACATTTATCAATTAAATAGTTCTTTAGCTCAAATTTAAATGAACTTAAATTATTAATACTTTTAATATTTGTGGGTAATGCATTGAAAGTTTTGATGGCACTGTAAAAGGGTCCATCAGAAAAGATTTTTAATCGATGAGAGGGTGTGGATAAGTTACTATTGTTGCGTGTGTGCATGATACTATAAAAGTCTTTGTTTAGGGGAAACAGGTTTAAGTTTTTTCTTACAAAAATCACGATTTCGTATATGTATAGTGATACGACTGTCATTATTTTCATCTCAATAAAGACTGATTTACATTGTGTTTTGGAAGGTAGCTTTTTTATACACCTTAATATACGTTTTTGTAGCACAAAGAGTTTATGGAGCAGTCTGTTGTTTCCCCAGAGGATAATACCATATCTTAACCTACTGTGAACATGCGCAAAATACAACTGCTTAAGTGTATCTAAACAGACCGTGTCCCTTATTTTATAAAATGCATAATACATGCTACTTATTTTTGAATACAGGTGAGTAACATGTACATCCCACTTAATTGTACTGTCCACAAATATGCCTAAAAAGTTGTGATAATTTGAAACAGGCAATGACTTGCCCTTTAAGTTTACATAAAGACTCTGATTGGTATGAGTTTTTGTAGAAAATACTATTAGTTTTGTTTTTTTATCATTCAGGATTAATTGATTTCTATCACACCAAGTAGCCATTGATGATAAACACTGCGTTGCTAGATCTGCTAGGCACTGAGAATTACTGGAGCTGATTATTATTCGTGTTATATTTAAATTTATGCCGGTGACGCGTTTGCAAGCAGTTAAAATGGATTCAATAATATTTGAAATTCTCGAATCGATGAATAAAAATATGGAAGAAAATAATAGAAAAATGGGCGAAAATTCACAGAAAATTGAAGAAAAACTTTCGGAATATTCAAGAAAAATGGAAGAAAAACTCTCCAAACATTCTCAGAAAATGATGGAAAGTTCTAGAAGTTTAAAAGAATAAATACGAACGAGCATAGAAACTCAAATTAAAATTCTTCAAGAAGAAATTCAAACAGATATGTTAAATTTAAAAGAAGAAATTTGCGAATCTGTGAATGACAAAATAGAAGAAGTACAAGACAAATTAGAACAGAAGTTAAAAGAAAATTCAAGAACCATAGAAGACAAGCTAAAGAAAAAATTGAGAGAAAGAATGCAATTGCTTGAAGAAAGAATGACCCAAATGAATTATCACGGCAAAGGAAGCGTCACGAGTAAAGATTTAATAATAGACCATCGTGAACAAACCACTCACAAGTTTAAAGTTGTTCCACCAAATTTTGATGGTAAAGTTCCATGGTCAACCTACTACAAGCAGTTTGAAGCTGCAGCTACAGCTAATGGTTGGAGCAACAAGCAGAAAGCGACGTCTTTAATTGTGTCTTTACGTGGAGAAGCGCTTGGAATTTTACAAACTGTTCCTGACCACCTGCAAGAAAATTACGAACTCCTAATTTCACGATTAGAAATGAGATATGGAGATGCCCATCTTCAACAAGTCTATTAAGCTCAAATTAAAAGTCGGGTCCCGAAAGCTGCCGAAAGTCTTCAACAGTTTGAGGCTGACATCGCCAGACTAACACGGCTTGCGTATCCTACAGCACCAGACACCTTCTTGGAGCAGTTGGCGATTCAAACCTTTGTAGACGGCCTCCGAGACAACGAAACGCAGCAGACTCTCCGGTAAGCTCGACCGAAAACAATGGATGACGCTTTGGTGCATGCTTTGGAGTTTGAAGCAGCAAATCAAGCATTGCAACGAGATGGTCATAAACTCTGCTGTGCTGCAGAAGTGCCTGCGCAGACACTGGAAAGCATCGAAGAGATAGCGCGACAAATACTTCGGGAAAGAGGAGTGACAACTTTGAACTGCGACGAAATAGGCCATGTACGACGGCATCGTACTAAACCTAAGAAGAGGACAAGAAGAACGCTTAAAAATTTGGAACAAGGCAAGCAAAAGAGACAAAAAGTAATCTCACCTAGTCAGACTCCGGAGATTACAATCCAAATGGCATCGCCTAGGGAGCAATTGCATAGCATTTATCTCGATGGCAAGATCAATGGTAAAAGCGTTCAGTTACTGGTTGACACAGGAGCGACGAAGACCATCATTTGTCTTGACATGTTATTGGAAAACGAGAAGACATCACCAGTAACGGTACGACTTTGAACGGCGACGGGCGACAAAATACCTACTGACGGACAAGTCAAAGTAACCATTGGTTTAGGAAATAGAGTACTCAACCATCAAGTACTGGTAGCCGATATCACGGAAGAAGTTATCCTGAGAATGGACGTAATAAAGAAGTATGGGTTCCATTTGAATATGAAGAACGATGTCCTGAAGATCGACAATGAAGAAATTCCTTTTCATTCGTCAGAGAAGGCAGTCGTGCGAGTCTTATTGAATGAAAACATGATTCTGCCTGCAAGGACAGAAAGTGTGGTGATGGCACGCCTGGATGAAAATCTCCGGGAAGGCTACATACGCGCGATTGAACCAATGGAGGGCGGCTTAGTTGAAAAGGGACTACTCGTTGGCAGAACTTTAGTACGAGTAAAGAAGACGATGCCATTAAGGATCTTAAACATCAACTCAAATCCTGTAACGTTGAAAAAGAAAACCGTGGTGGGCCAATGCACGCCAGTATCACAAATTGTGAGATGCGTGAAGTCGAACAAAGATACGTCGCCGAAGAAGTGTCCACAACATCTATTGGACATTCTTACCACCAAATGCCAAAACCTCAGCCAAGACCAGCTGGCTAAAGTTAAAGTGTTGATCCAAGAGTACCAAGATGTGTTCGCGCTGGAGGGTGGCTCTAAAGGAAGAACTAACGTGGTGAAACATAAAATTAATACCGTAGATGCTCGGCCGATACGACAACATCCACGCAAACTTCCTTCGGCGAAAAGAGAAAAAGCCGAACAAATAATTACGGATATGGAGAGAGAAGGCGTGATTGACCCTTCAAGTAGCCCATGGGCATCCCCAGTGGTACTCGTAAAGAAGAAGGATGGATCAACGAGGTTTTGCGTCGACTACAGGCAGCTAAAGGACGTGACCAAAAAAGACAGTTACTCTTTACCCAGAATTGACGATACGCTAGACACCCTGTCAGGGTCCCAGTGGTTTTCTACGTTAGATTTAAAGAGTAGATGCTGGCAGGTAGAATTAGAACCCAAAGATCGTGAAAAAACAACTTTTAAGATCGGAACTGGTTTGTGGCAGTTCACTGTAATGCCCTTTGGCCTGTGTAACGCTCCTGCAACGTTCGAGCGTTTGATGGAGACCATCTTGCGCAGATTATCTTGGAAGACGTGCTTGGTTGACCTGGACGACGTGATCGTGGTTGGAAGGTCGTTTGAAGAACACTTGAACAACTTGAAGGAAGTGTTCCAGCGATTACTTGGGGCTAACCTCAAACTGAGCCCAAAGAAAGCTTTCCATTGACAAACAAACTACTTGTTATTTATCGAAAAAATCAATGGCATTAAGAAATAATGTTTTGTACTTCGGAAACTTTTCGTGTTTTGCTTTCCATAGATAAAAACTGTAATACAAAGAGGTATTTCATTCAATAATAATTATTGGATTTGTACTATAAATACAATAAATAAATATTATTTTGTGCTGTAAATTAAATAGAAATAATTTTAGTCTAAAAATACTTATAAAATGTTGTAAAGGTAAATTGAAATAGATTGTTCTAAAAGAATAAATTTGTACACAAATAATACTAACATTCAAATAGAAAAGCAAAAAGTAATCCGAAAAGTCAAAGTAACAACGTAAATAAAAAACCAGAATGTCAAAAAAAGAAATGTACTTTAATGAATCGCGATACGTAATTGGTTGACAAAATTTATCGTTTAAAATTGTTCGCATATTTTCTAAGGTTTTTGTAAAATTGGGAGCACAGTAATTACTGTTTTTAAATGGCGTAAATCACGTGAGCTCTGACGTGAGCATTACTTCAGTCAGAAAAAAATTTTAATTTACTTCCAAATTGCGCCTAAAGAAGTTTTTTTTCAAAAAATTGGCTACTAAACGAACTAACAAACGTGTAAAGAAGTTGAATTTGGAAATCATATTAATGACGATAACTGTAAAAAAACAAGCTTGTCGTCCATATCTACGAGACCTTTTACATCTTCAGGCTAAAAGAGGAAATAGTTACCTCAAAAATAAGTTTTGAGAAAGATGCAAAATCAAAAAAAAACTAGATTTTCTAAATCATAATGCGATAATAATAATGGTTGAAAACTTCCACCAAGACACGAAAAACTTGTTGAAATATCAGCAGCAAGAAAAAAACAATACAAAGGTTTAATTCCTGAGAGAGATTTCTTTTTGAATGCAGAGTAAAATGAATTAATAGTAAACAACATGTGTTTGTTTTTATGGTTTAATTTTTATATGCTTTTTATCGATTTTAATTTGTAAATCTTTTTTACGTTATATAGTAGTTATTAGTATAAATAAAGTTATTCTATACCTTTTCATATTAATTTGTATATAGAGTAAATTAATGTTAATGCTAGTAAAACTTTCATAGTCGTTAAACTTGAAAAAACTAAAAAGTACGAGCCAAAACTTGAAACCTGATTTTTTCAGTTTTCAACACATAGGTACAAACCTTCTTTATGCTTAGCAGGGTAGTAAATTTGTAAAAAAAATACTTTTTAAAAAAACAATTACAAAAATGTACCAATACAATTAAGTGACTAAAAATTTGATGCTAATTTTTAGCTGACAAGTAACTTTTTATTGTGTGTTTATATATAATTGGGTAAACAAACCTTTGATACTCGACATCTATTATCTACTATCTTAATTAATAACATCAAGTTGAAAAATATCACGTTTTCTTAAACAGTTATAATATAAGATTACAAGGCACATTTTTTTTTGTAATATTTATGATACACACCACATTATGTCTACTGATGTCCTTCTATGTAAAATTAATATATTAGGTATATTAATATATTAAATATACATTTTAACAATAACTGAAAATCTTTTTTGTAATGTTTGTTTTTTTCGTTGATAATAAATTATTAATGAAGCTTTTATTATGTACATACTTTTTATTAAATTTATGTGTCAATACGATTAATACATTTGACATAGACTAATCGATTTTTAAACAATGCTGTTATATAAGTATATATTTTTTTTGTTGAAAGTATAAACAGTTATAAGTTTGAAAATTGCTGACAAGCAATGAATATTATGGATTAAATACTTAATGCACTAGTACATTATTTCGTTAAATGATCTATAGTATTAACATGAAAAACCTACACACTTTTAAAAACCATATATTTAAATAACATTTAACCTACGTAAATGAGAAATGTACCAACCATACAGTTTTCGAGTGTTCTTTGCGTTTATATTCTATTGGAGCTTTGTCACAAACACCCACTGCAGATGCTAACGGCGTTTTTTAAATTTGGTTAAATTAAAATTATATGAAAACAACTAGGACTCATATAAAATTTATTATATTAATTGATTTGAGTTAAACACCGCTTAAACTGTAATTAATAAATGACTGAATCTGTAGTTACGTTTTCTATAATATTGAAATTTTAATATGATTTACTATTTGTTTATTTTCTACTCTAATTGTTTAGTTTGAAGCTTAAGGTTTGTTGAAAAAACAAATAAACAACAAAATAAATGTTATTTTAAATTAAATTTTACCCACTTAATGGAGATTATCTTGATAAACAAAAATAAATGAAAAATGTAGCTTTACTACGTTTTCCACTTAATTATTGACTTGCTCACGTATACAACTCTAGACGTACGCCAACACTGTTCTTATTATTTATTTATTGAAAATAATGTATTATTGTAAAAATACAAAATTTTATTAAAAGTGAATGAAAGTTACGAAAATTGTAATTTTTTTTGTTTTTTTTTTAAATTATATAAAATCAAATACAAAAAAAATCACATTAAAACGTAATAGACTAAATAACAATACATGCACAAACAACTAATTCTGCTTAATAAAATTATGAATAAAAATTATTTCACGTCCATTTTTATCAAGATATTATTAAAAAAAAACATTAAGAGTATTAGCTGAAAATTATTATTGCATAAATTTAAGTTTACAAAAAAAAGAAAAATAAACGATTTTAGTTTTCTTAGTAAAATGATAAAAATTTAATAAATACAATACATTACTTGTTTTCAGAAATAAACTTTTGCAAACATATACACGTTTTATTTTAAATCTTAAAATTTATTTTACAACATATGACAATTTAAGTTGAAAATGTCAACATTTGCGGGAGTTTATTTATTACTATTTTAGACGTGATGTTACAAACATGTAAACTTGTACAATGTACATATTTTAGTGTACTAAAGTATAAAAAATTAGAACTTGTAATGTATTGGAAATCGTATTGAATGCAATTTATGCGCACTAAATAAGTAGCAAGAAAAGTTATTCCGAAGAGACATAAAAGTTTTGTCAATTAATTTTGTTAGATTTATGATGCTCTAGGGATTGTTATATATTTTAAAGATTATACTGCAAATGTGTATATGATGAGTATCGGTTACAGAAAATATAATCCTACAATCTTTTTTTTCTAAAATAATTGCTAAAGTTATTTTATTTTATACCATACATAATTTATTCAATAAAAAAACGTTTAGTTAACGTTATATAACTAGCTTTATAAATTGTAGTATTAAGTTTTTTAGTTACTTGATACACATATTAATTATAAAATGTAAAATAATTTTCGTAAAATATTCTTTTTTTTTATCTGTTAACTTATCTATGTATGTAATGAAAAAATAGGAATGAAACATATCTACAAACAAATCCAGATAAATTAAAAATAAAGTTAACAAACAGGATTGCGTAAGTTAATTTTTTAAGCTAAGTTAAGATTTTATTTAATGCTAGCTACTTTACGTATAATAATACAATCTACAATAACAAAATCAGCACAGCTATGGGCAATCCTGCATCACCTGTCTTAGCAAACTTGGTCATGAACGATCTTCTTACTTTTGCCTTAAAAAAACCATAACTACCAACCAACATTCTTACTATAGATAGTGAAATTGACTACACTCTAAACATTTTCAATAGCTATAACGCTCACCTCAAATTTACGTTTGAATTAGAAAAAGATGGTTGTTTACCCTTTTTAGATGTTAAACTTATCAAAGATCTCAACACAAACGGCTTATTCACCGAATGGTATTAATTGCTTATCAGAACACCCTCACCACCAGAAGATTAATATTATTAAATCAATAAAAAAGAAAATAATAAATCTTAGTAGTTCACAATTCCACAATAAAAACCTTAACATTCTAAAAAATATACTCCGCAAAAACAATAAGCCTAACAACACAATTAACCTAATACTATTCAATAATAACGTAATTAACACTATGCCACCGCCACCAAACACCTGTAATTCAAACTTAACTTACGCCTCTATTATCAACATACCAGGACTCACTAATAAAACCTTTCCAATATTAAAATCAACCAACGTGCGATTAGCTACTTATAACAGAATTTACATCTACAACAGGCTCTACACAAAAATCAAAGATAAAACTAACATGCTTGACCGACATAGTGTTGTCTATAAGATCGACTGTCTAAACTGCAGTAAAGGTCATGTAGGACAAACAAAAAAAACAGTTAACCGGTTAAAAAACCACAAATATGATTGTAAAAAGCAAAAAAAAACTGAATCAGCGTTAGTCCTACATTATGTTGAAACAGAACACAATTTTGATTTTAAGGCTGCTTTATCAACTAGCAAAACTTTCGGAACATTTTTTTCAGCTACCATGGAACCAATCTTATTGAAACTTAGAACATATGCTACTAAGAACAATCTGAATCGATTTGTGTTTTTAATTTTTTGAAAAATAAATTTGTTTAAAAGTTAGAAAAATTAATTTTTGAAAAAAAAAATTGAAAACCACAAAACAAGTTGAAAATCGTCCCCGTATATCCCACCAGTGCCAAAACAAGATGATTCGTTGAACTCTGAATGGTCCGTGTAAGACTCTCAACGTTACATAAGCTAAAGCACAAAAAAATTGGTTTTTATACCAGTGTTTTACGATGCGGTGCTTTTTCTTACGTTTATCTGAATAACTGGAACCGGTGATTTGACAGATAAGTTTTTACACAATCTTGTCGAATTGTTCGAACGTTGATCTCAGGTGATTTTTAAATGCAATTAAAATACTTCCGGTACGTAAGAAAATACGATTTCTGGACTTTACAGGTTGATCCGGCGGGTTACTAAAAACCAAATTTAATTAAATTCACGTTGATCAAACGGGAATTAATATTAGATTGGCGTTTACTATGATTTTTCCAAGGTCCAAAATGGAATAAAATACACTTCAATATGTATTTATGAGGTATGTAACACGACGCGGTAACAAAACAAATTTCTGTTGTATTTGTTTATATCACAGGTACGGAGTTACTCAAAGTTAGTGTCGTACAACTCGAGAAATGAATAAAACCACCTTAAACTAAGGGCTACTCATTGACACCACCAATAAAAATAAATTGTTCTAAGAAGTACAAATTTGTTCTCAGCGATTTGCTGACAATAAAAATAAAAACAAAATAATGTTATCAAATAACGCGTAGTTAAATAACTATGATTAAATAAATTTAATGCTATTCTACTTATTCTTTTTTTTTTTATTTTGGATTTGTTGTTTTGATAGATTAAATTGATTGTTATTTAATTAACTATTAGTATAGCTGAATCAAACTAATTTATTTATGTGTTTGGTGAACAATTGCTTAACAGATTTTTTGTGTTGCCAACATCGTAAACGTCAATATTCGTTCGTTAGTGTAGTTACGTAATGAACGAAAAAAGCTCTAGGGTGGCAAAATGAAAACTAGGAATCCACACAAAAGTACGTGTTCAAAGTCAATTAATATATTAGAACGAGTATGCGACAGGTAGAAAAACAATTTTAAAAATCTTGAAATTCAGTTAAAATTGAAGAAAAAGGATGTTAAAGTTAATGTCAAATTTGACAGATTTAGTAATTAATGTAGTACCAACATTATATTTCTGTTGATTTTTTTAAATTTTTTCAAAAAATAATGTAATTTTATAAAAGGCAACACAAAAAATAATGTACATTACTCTCATCGAAAGAATCATAGCATAACTCACTCACATGCAACGGTCGGCCGTGCGGCCTCGCGTCGCATGAACGTTCGTTATGCTATTTCTTACTTTCGACTCTTGTTACGTAAACTACTATTTTTAGACGTTAAAGAAGTTAAAGAAGTTGAAAAATTACTGTAAAACTATTTTAATTTAAATAATATAATAAGTGGCATAATACGTTTAACCGATTTTTAATATACATACAAGATATAATATTGCCCTTCAAGGAGCAATTATAGCTGTACTTTAAAAGAATACAATAATAAAACATTATTAGTTTATTCTAACATACTTTTAATAAACCTTTCAATTTTGTGGTTTTTAGTTATTTTTTTTTATTAATTGTACAGTAATCGCTAATACCTAATCTTGGCTACTCTACTTTGGTGACAAAAAGTATAAACTACTGACACGACTATAGTTGCAGAGTGATTTTACGTATTTGTTAATTTGTTTTTATATTAGACACACGTAATAATTTTTTTTACTTAGGAAGAGCATACAAAACTACTGCAGTTTTTTTTAGCAACGTTTCGTGGTTTGGGCAAACACTTCATCAGGCCACTGAGATTTATTAGGACTTGTAGGTCAACAACATACAATAACAACAATTCAATTAATTACAAATAATTTTACAACGTGGATCTTACGGGAAACATTTCAGGCGGAACAATTCACAGAACTAAGATCAACATTATGTGACTAGAGTTTTTTTTATAATTATAAAACATGAATACATAAAAATGTAAATAATTAAAATCTTAAATAAAACAAGAGAAATAAAATTTTGACAAACATTTTATACGTAATACATAATCAAAAATTATTGAATGTCAAGAGAAAGATAAAAGATATAAATTAAAAAAAATAAACCGCGACTTTTTAAAACGTATATAGTTATCTCGCTATTTTTAAAATTAAATTATAAACATTATTTAAATTATTAGTGTCGTTGTTAAAATTCAAATTAATTTTATGTATGTTAATGTGTAACATGTTCCACATGTAAAATCGTTGGATTATTATAATTAAAGTTGTGGGTGAGTAAGCTAAAGCTGTATCGCTTGTTCTTCTATTGTGTTAGTTCTATCTTTATATTATTGCACAGCACGTTCTAATAGTGTTAGTGTTATTTTGATTTTATTTGTTTTTGAAGTCGAAGTGATTCTTTGTGTTAGATTTGGAGCGTTTATGATTTTGATGTAAGTGATGTGACTATTCAGGTTAGTGATAAGAGTAGCATTAAATTAGTGATAGGTAGGTTCACTGGTAGTAGTACAGCATTAGTTGTGTTAGAAAGTAGCACTACTTTATTTATTATATTATTAGGATACTTGTTATTCTTCTGTATTTTCTTAAGAACGTTTTTTTATGAAATTGATAACTGCTCAAACCAATAATCTTATTTTCTATAGCTTTACTTATATTGACTTTTTTGGTGGTATGGGTGTTTAGATAAGTAATTAATCGTTAATTGATTAATTTATTTGAGACTATAAACTTAGTATACCATTCAGTAACTATCACGTTAGTACTAAGATCCTTAATAAGTCTAACATCTAAAAACGGTAAAGATCTTTCTGTTTCTATTTCAAAAGTATACTTTAGATGAGGATTGTAACTGTTAAAAAAGAATACAAGTAACAATATCATCTACATAGCATAATAAAAATGTCGACGTGTTTTTTTAAAATATTTAAGTAAGTCATGCATTGTGAAATTTGCTAATATATAGTTGGGACGGTGGATCTTTGCAATTATGGCCGCCACAACATTCGTGTGAATGTGTAAAACTGAAGTCAAATTAGCACTTACTTACATAAGTATATTTGTCATTATTAATATCAAAAAAAAATTGATGTTATATAGAAAATTTGACAGGATAAATAAAAAATTTCTCTAAAAATCTAATTCTTTATCAATAAAATTTATCTTTTCATCTCATTGATTTTGCACACTAATTTTATGAAGTACTAAATATTAAAATTATGCAAAAAATTAAAATAGAAAAAATTTATTAAATATGTAAACAGATATTAAAAACATGAATGTTTTAATGTTCATTACTCTCATACAGAATAAGAACTTAAATCATAGTTAAAATTAATAATTATAGGTTCAATTTCAAGATCAGTAAGAGCTCGTTCACGGTTATGCCACTCTTCAACTACCATTTCTGTGTGCTGAATGCACTTTTTCTACGAATCTTTACCATTTCCTAAAGCTTCTTCCCACAGATTTAATACACTTTCGTCACTAAAACCGCCTCTACCATTGTGTTGCTTATAACAAGATTTAGCTTCAGCCCAGATCAAATCGATAGCATTGAACTCACAATGATAAGATGGTAGCCTTAATACTTCATGGCTATTTTCTCGAAGCAATTTGTAGTAATTCAGCTTTAAATAAATTTTCATTATAGTTGATATTGTGATGTTTTATCCAATCGACAATTTCTGATTTTTTCCATGAACTATTAGGTTGCTTTTCTAGAAGTACGCTGTGATACGGTGCATTATCCATTATAATTAACGATGGTTTTTTCAAATTGGGAATTAGCTTCTGTTTCATCCAAGTCATAAATATATCGTGGTTTATTTCACCGTGGTAATCTAATGTATTTGATTTTGAATGAAATAACAAACTTGCCCCTTTAACAAATACATTGCTTGTTCCTGCATGTAAAACAATAAAACGTTTGCCATCATATCCTTCAGGTTTACGAACGCTTTTAGTACTATCATCCTGCCAAGATTTGCTTTTACTACCTTTTGAGTAAATCCAGGTTTCGTCTAAGAAAACAACTTGACTCAGCACTTTCAGTTTTTTATTTGCAGAATACTTTCTTAGAAATTGTGTCCGCATACAAGCTATATGTAACTTCTTCATAAGAACTCGACGATTATCATCTTTTTTAATTTTAAATCCCAGGTTGTTTAATGCAATTTTCAACAAAGTGTTACTCAGATTGACGATTTCGTTAGTTTTCAATTGGTGGTTTAATTTACTAACAGTTACTTGCTCTTCTACAATAAAATTTATGAGTAAGTATATAACATAAAAATTATTAATTATTACTGTCTTTGTACATGTTGTATAAACAATTACGGATTTTCATTTTTAAAGTTTCAGGCATATCTGTCGTTTTGGTTTTAATACGGGGTCTTTTTTTACCACACTGAAAAAAATCTGTTAGCAAAACTGCCTTGCTAATAGATAACTAGTAGCCCTAGCCAAAATACAGGTGTGTCTGAATAAAGATACGGTTATAATAACGACGTGTTTAGTTACAAATACAAGTTAATTACTGCTAAGTGGTTTCTTGTTGAGTGCACAAAGTTTTTTGTAAGGATTATCATTCATTCTTTATAGACAACAAAATAAAATATTAACAGTATTTTTGGTTACATCTGTAAAAAATACTTTAAGCTTAGCAGTCATGTTTGATTATTTCTATGTTATTCTTCATTAAACGTAACTAAACAACATACTGACGCCAGCAAAGCTTTCTGCGATTTCAGCTAAAAGAAATGTTATCGGTAGAATTATATTATGCTGTAATCACAGAGTAACTGATACTCATAACAGAATTTTGGTTGACGTTACCGAACGGTTTTGCGATTCATCATTAAGTTATTTAACGCAATCCGTACGGCCATTGCGTTATTAAGTTCTTCCCTGTCAATTTCGGCTACTCAAGTTTGTTCTATTATTATTTATATACAAAAGTGAATGGCTGACAAAGACGTTGTTGATTTTTTGACAGCGTGGGGTCTTCAACAATATAGTGAAATATTTAGGGGTACGTATATATACAGATTTATTATCAATTTATATGTAATTATTAGAATGCTTCTGTCTAGTTGTTGTAGCGCCCAGTACTGCATGTATGATTATAGCGATTCCCATTTTTCTATTCATCCAGACAGTACATTTTTTTACACAGATGATAGGTATACTTATCAATAAGAACCGCATGTTTGTAAATGGAATCAACATTTTTTTCCAACACAATATTCTCTATGAAACATAGCCATTTGAGATGCTAGTTTTCAGATTTCCCATTTATATAACATGCTCGTCTTATACTACATTATTTAACTAAAAAATATATTTCTACTATAAAATAGAAAAATGTATAATCTAGTACCTACCTATCAATTGTGCATGAAAAATATTTGTTTAGAACTTTGGTCTTTTAAACGCAAGAAAAATCAATTTGATACTATTCAAGTTTTAATATAAAATAAATATGTACAGAGTGGGCAGATATAGTATTATGGAACCAGAAACCTATCGTCGTCAATCGATTTTGGCGAATTATTATTGGTTATCACCTATTCTAATGAATTACAATTTTTGAATTTCGTATAGTTCATTTGTTTGAGGTAGTTATTTGCACATTTAAATCAGTTGGTCGTGCATTTGTATGTCAATTTCCATGGTTTTTCCGGATTTTCCATGAGAAAGATTATAATTTTCCACGACCTCAAAATATTATTATTATTATTATTATTATTAGTTTATATGATCTTAAGTAATCATTTTATTAACAATAAACTCAATTTTCGTCTATGATTACTTACTAAAATTTAAAATAAATAAATTATGCATTTAACAATATTCACGTAATTTATATTGTAATTTGTAAATGATACACGCTTGATAAATATGTAATTTATTTTATACTACACCTAAGTAATTAAAGAAGTTACCAAAATTAGAAAAATGCATGTTGTTGCGTGATTCAATGATGAAACAGCCTTTATTTTGGTATAAATAATTTATTTTACATACATCTATAAACAATGCCGGGATGGTCTAGTGGTAAAGGCTATGGGACACTATTCTTGACCAATTGCATTGATTTCGAACATTTTGCAAATATGCAACGAACGCGAGTGGATTACAGATCACGAGGACGAAGGTTTAATCTCCGCTCCCATTACAAAAACTTTGGCATTTTCACGGGCCAGTTTGACTCAGGCTGAAATAAATGAGGACCCAGTAGTTCAAACTCAGGGTAATATAGGCGGCCCATATGTAGCACTACCCATGCTACTATTATTATACCTCTATAATATAATTGTGTATTGATTTTTATATTGTTTTCCAATATTGCACCATTATTGCAAAGCGTCCACGTTGATATATTGGACTAATATTTATTACAATATTGAACAAATGTACCACCAATTACAAACAAAGATGCCATGATTATAACTGTACTTGTGCTTGTTCCAATAGATAACGATGTCGACATAAAAACTCTTCCTTTATTAACTGAAAGTATGATAAAAGAGCTAATTCCAAGTATTGGACACCGGGCTAGGTTCAAATCCAATCTTGACGAATGGAGAAATATATTAAACGGCATAACAATGTCACCAACTGTGATGGTTAGTATATTATTTAACCTATACCTATAACAATTTTGTTCATACATTTAAAGTGAATAACCCGTCGCTTCGTAGGTATTATCTGTTTCTAAATACTAAAGTCAAGTTGCTCCTCTTTTTTTTGCTTCCTTTTGCGGTTTAAATATTCTTAACCAATTTTCCGGTTTACATACAAATTGCCTTAGCAGGTCAGCAATCACAGTGCAACAAATATAACTAGAAAACCATTTATTACAGGAATCTAACAACAATTTGATCCCGCAAGAGGAATTTCCATCAAATCAGGAACAACAAATACTGCATAAAGAACCTCTGCGTATAAATTGAGATATCGAAAATATCTCAGAAGCAAGTAGTAAAATAAGTATAGGAGGGGTAAGCTTTTCTTAGTGTTTACATTCATTAAGAGATGCACTGACAAAAACGAGTTTATTCTTAATTTTGCATTATTAAACTTTTATTTCATCATTTTGCTTTATATATTATACAAAGATCTCGTGATGGATCTTTTCTGGAGTTAGAAGAGATCCATCACGAAATCTTTGTATATGTACCATAATCACAACCTTTTTATACAGGACCTGCTGCGGTTCCTTAATAAAACTAACGAGGTAAAGTATCTATTGGCTGTTTATCAATCTACGGGTCTTTTAGATAATGCAGCAAGGAGAAGATTGTGCGGTTTAATTATAAATAATGAGTTGACTAATGATGTGCATGTACGAGTAACTTCAACGCGTTTGCATCATTTAGCACATGAAATTAAAACAATATTTAAAAAAGAACACGCGGCAACGTATTTCATTCCATATATCTCTTATGGGCCTGGACTTAAAAGGGCTGCTAAAGGTAAACTTTTGGACTGTCTGAACAATAAAAGAAGAGACTATAGGAAATCTGGAATAATAAACTCTTCAAGACGAAGTTCTACTAGTTCCACAGGAAGCACCACTACAGTTCCCCTTTTACCACAAGGTTTAGCAAAATATATTGAGGGAGAACAGCCTAATTTGTCCGTGGAAGAAAATCTTCAGTGGCTGAGAAATTCAACTGAGCCTTGGCAGAATGTTGAAGTTAATTGGCATTTAACAATTCACGCAAGGGTCGGAAAACTTTTATCATCGGAGGGGCCGTCGATTTCCCAGTATTTGTCGGAGTTTCCTGCTTTAAAGAAGCCATTGGGTTACATGTTGGTAAGTCAGCATTTTAGGAATTCATTTAGGTTTTATAATTTCGACTTGTTTCTGCAGATTGAGAAAGATTTTAACATCTCATATCCCGACGCTGCAGGAAAACTGTTTGAAACTTTACCTATTTATAAAAACAGAATCATAGAACTAGCTGGTAAACGTCTAAAGAGTTCTAAAGAGCTTGCTGTAAAAAAAAGCTTGAAAGAATACCTGGACTGCATTGAAAGTGAGTAATTTTGTGTAGTTGTATTTCATTTATATCAATTTTATTATTTTCTCACAGATGGGGAAGAAAGTTCCAACATAGCCACACTACTGTGTATACCATACCTGATAAATACAAATACTATAAAGAAAACTAAAAACAAAGTTCAGTGGCGGCCATCAAAATTGGAATCGCGAGATGGGTTTATTACCCACATAAAAAGCGAAGCCGAACTCGAAGAAACGGTTACAAGAAGACGAGCCAAAATTTCTTCTCTGGGATTAACACTTCAACCATTCATAATCATCATAGGGCCTTCTCTTTCCGAGATTACAGGTTATATAGTAATTGTAGATGATACATTTTATAGGGTTACATCCATTATAGCTGCTGTGAACTGTTGCTTTAAAATTTTAATTATTCTTAATGCTCAGTACCCAGCGGAATCGGCTGCGGTTTGGTATTTCATACAAAGAGCTCTTTACAATTTGAAAACCCCATGGGACAAAGGCTACACTGCGGTAAATGCCTTGTTGTCTGATATTGGTGTGCCATATAACCAAGGAATTTGAATTCAATTATAAAGTTAATCTATTTCAAGTTTTATGTATGTTTTTAAACTTTTAACTTTTAGCTTTGAATTTTTGTTTTAGCTCTTCTGTACCTATTTTAACTTAACAATAATGCCGACTTGTTTTTTATGCATGCAGGTTTTCAAGAACGTAAAAGGTCTCTTCCAACATTTTAATTTTAGTCATTTCGAACATCCTTTTGATTCATACCATTGCATTGAACAAGGTTGCTCAAGGTCCTTCAACTTACTAAATTCTTTTAGAAAACACATTAAGCGCCACCATCCCTCGGTGCAAAGTCTTCAAGAAACAATTTCTAAACCTTTAGTGGCAGTTAATGATAATGCCGTCTCGGCAAGTAGTTGTGGCATCCTTAATGATATTTTAGTAGACAACAGTGAGCAGTCAGTTAGCACAGACGAAGTTCTTGACCGGTCAGTAGGTTCATTTTTAGCGTCATTGTATGGGAACCCTTTATTGCCTAGAAATGTGGTTCAATTTGTTGTTGGAGGCATGGAAATGTTTCTACAACATGGTCTCTCGATTTGCGTTAATAGTTGTGCAAAGGAAATGGTTTCAGAGGGTTTAATTCCTGCTAACAGTTTAGATTATTTCAAAAATAAAATGCTTAGTTTTATCGAGTTTCCTCTGGAAAAGTTTGGCACAGAGCATAAAAGGATGAATTACTTTACAGCAAAAGGTTCTTATATAGCTCCAAAACAAATAGTAGTAGGGCAAAGATTGAGCGAAATTAAAATAATCGGTGCTTCTTCTATAGTACCTTGCACATGTTTAGAACAATTTGTACCTCTCCGTAGTGTTTTACAACAGTTTTTCTCACTCAAAAATGTTCTTTCGGAAACTCTTCAATATATGAAAACTTTATCTCTTGACGATGGCGTTTTACGTAATATTATGCAGGGTACTACATGGCGCAATCGAATGAAAACTCACAATGGCCGTATTGTAATTCCTCTTTTAATGTTTTTTGACGACTATGAAAGTGGAAACGTTCTTGGTAGTCACTCGGGTGTACACAAATTAGGAGCAGTTTACGTCTCGATTGCGTGTCTTCCACCTCATCGTTCTTCTTCTTTATCAAATATATTTTTGGCCCTACTTTTTCATTCTTCTGATAGGGCAGCTTTTGGCAATAGAACTATTTTTAGACCTCTCATTGACGAATTTAACTTCCTATGCGAAACTGGTGTTCACATTAATATCCCAGAGTTTACAGACACATTGTACTTTGAGTTAGCTGTCATAATAGGAGACAATCTTGGAATACATTCTATTATTGGTTTCACCGAAAGCTTTTCTGCAAATTTCCCTTGCCGTATTTGCAACGTCACCAAGGAAGAGTTAAAAAGTCAGTGTTACGAAGATACAACTCTTCTCAGAGACAATGAACAATATCAAAGGCAATTGATAGAAAATAATTATTCCACAAGTGGTGTAAAAGAAAAATGTGTTTGGTTGGATGTTAAAAATTTTAGTTTATTTGATCAAATTGGAGTGGATATTATGCACGATATGCTTGAGGGTTGCGCTAAATACATTTTAGGATTTATTGTATTACAGTACGTACGTGAGTTAAAATTGTTTTCGTTAAAAGTGCTTAATCAAAGAATATTTGGTTTTGATTTCGGTCCAGATCATAGTAGCAAACCTTGTTCATTATCTATGGATCATCTTACTAAAGGTAATATAAGACTTTCAGCTTCAGAAATGCTGACATTGGTTAGATATTTTGGCTTGCTTATCGGTGATTTTGTACCTACCAATGAACCTTTATGGGAACTGTATATCGCGATGCGTAGAGTTCTTGATATTATGCTGTCTACGGCAGTTGAGAATGACGCTTGTACGTTATTAAGCACTTTAGTGGGCGAACTAAATGAATTGTACTTGACATTAACTAAAGATACACTTAAACCAAAATTTCACTTTCTACTTCACTATTATTCTATGATAAAGAAATTTGGTCCGCTTGTTTACATTTGGTCGATGAGATATGAAGCTAAACATAGAACTTCAAAAATTGCGGCTAGAGCCACATTTAATAGGAGAAACCTTACTTTAAGTTTGGCGATTAAACATCAACTTCAATTAAATGAAGTTTTCTTTAGAGGTAAATTTAACAGTACAGCTCTAACAGGTCCACAAAAGACTGTTTATCCTGCAACGTTTGATAAAATTGTGGCAGCACTAAATTTGACTTTGGTAGAACACCTTGTTTGGGTTCCATGGGCAATTGTCAAGGGTATACGTTATAAAACTAATACAGTATTAACCCAAGATATTTTAGATAATTTTGAGATTACATTTGTTTCTATTAAAAATATTTTTCTTTACGAAACGGAACGATTTATCTTCGAGTGTTCTGTACTATCAACCGTGGGATTTGATGACCATTATTTCTGTTACGAAGTTCAAATTGCCAAAGAAGATAGTAGTATTTATATTTTACATGATTCTTTAATGTGTCCGATCCCTAATCACCTTACTGTTGCCCCTAACGGCAAAAGATATGTGACAGTTAGAAGTCCTTTATAGAAGTAGTTACAGAGAGCATTTTAAAACTAATTCTTATTGTTTCCTGTACTTATATACGTATAAAATATTAGTAGTATTTGTTTGTTATGTAGATTAGGTACATTATTGCACGAATCTGTTACTTTATTAAGTACATAAATAATAATAACTTGGAATATTACCTAATATAGGCTTAGGTATAATATGTAAAATATACATAGATTTAAGTATAGTATGTAGATTAAAAAACAATACATATATAATAAATATTTTTGAACATAAGGTTTTTTTCTTGATATACATAGAATTATTAGCCTCCTTTGGATTATTAACAAATAAGATCTGGAAAGTGATGTTTTATACTGTTGAGTTTTCAAAAATTTTACGCCATAGGTATAGCACGTGTTGGGATATTTTCAGGATTTACTGAATTTTATCAGGAAAGAGTTTCTATTTTTTTTAAATGAACACCGATAGGTATATGCACATTCTGTAGTATTTTTCTTGCATAGTTCAATTAGGTAATGTATGGAAACATTATTTACACATGACCACGAAACAGAAGTTTTATGCATCTATTAGTAGGTGTAGGTAGTTAAGCTTTTCAACAAAAAACATTCTGTAGACGTCACTTAATTGCTTCGTATACAGGGTGTAGAATTGGATCACGCATCATAGGAATTTCAATGCAAATTTCTTAATTCTCATTTGTTTTCTCCCCATGTTATTTTATCTCAAAATCACAAGTCAAATTTTTTGTGGGAAAAAAAACTGATTCTAAAGATGTGCAATATTTTTTTATTTTCATAATTTTAAATCGTTACCTACTTTTGCAAAAATATGATCTGCCTTGAAAAAAACAGTCACGTGCTTTTGCATTTTTAGTAATCAACGTCAACTGATGCATCAAAATCACTGATATCAAAATACAAGCGATTGATATTTTTTCAAGGAAACTCATATTTATCTAAATCAAGGATTTTAAATTCTGGATTTCTCAAATAAAGAATATCAAAAAAATATTGAAGATTAGTACTTTAGAATCATTTGTTTTTCTCTACAAAAAAATTGTCTTGTGATTTTGAGAAAAATGACATGGGGAGATAATAAATAAGACTTAAAAAAATTACATTGAAATTCCAATGGTGCGTGATTTAATTCTACACCCTGTATGAGTAAATTGCAACTGTACCTATAGCAAAACAGTTGGTTAATTTAACAAAACAAGTTTGTTACGTTTATCAACTATGTTGTAACGTTTGCAAAGTACTTTAACAAGGCGGTTAAGTAGACCCCACCGAATTCCTCATAATTTCAGCAAAACAGTTCTGTTAAATGTAACGTGAAAACTTGCTAAATCTGCTAAACAAATCTGGTATAGTAACAAAACCTATTAGCTATGTCTACAGTGACACCTTTCATGTCGTGGTAAATTTAGCAAAACAGTTGAGTAATTTAACAAAACAATTTAGTTACGCTTATAAAGTATATTGTAACGTTTGCCAATTACTTTAGCAAGGCGGTTAAGTAGACTCCATTGAATTCCTTATAATTTCAGCAAATTAGTTCGGTTAAAATCAACGTGAAAACTTGCTAAATGTACTAAACAGATCTGGAATAGCAACAAAACCTATTAGCTATATCTACAGTGACACGTTTCATGTCGTGGTAAATTTAGCAAAACAGTTTGTAAGCCAGACTCTTCATTATGTTGTCTCTACAATATATTGTTCTGTTATGGTAACATTAATTATGTAAAGCCAACCATTTACAAATAACAGTAATTGATTTGTAGAGGCAACAAAAATTCCTGCTGTCACTGAGCCAACAGTAATTCACTGCTAGTGGCAACCATAATTCGGTAGCTACAACAGAAATGTTTTTTCAGTGCAGGTGATGATAAAACAGAATTTTCAATTTTCTCACGTTTAATGCTACAAACAATTCGCTTAGAAATATTGAGTGCGATTGCAACCCTCTAAAAAGAAATAAGCGTAAATAATACAACGTAGAAAAATTATTATAGTTTTAATCTTACTTCTTCAATACTATTAACAGATTCAAAAAGCCCTCCATTTTCTTTTTCTTTTTGAAAATACGCCAAAAGATGAATAACCATCTCTCGGGATTGACTATTCAATCGATTGCCAGACATAACCTAAAATCATAATCTAAATTAACTAAAAGTTATTCAAAAATATTGCACTTACGAGATGTAACAATAACCAGTATCGAATGCAGTTGTTCTGATAAGAACAGATTTCTTGAAGTAATAAAGAACAACGAGAATCAATTTTTACAAGCAAAGATACAAACAACACAAAAATACAAATGATACACAAATGTCATTTACTATGTCATTTACGTTTTGAACTTTGCACGTGCTTATACTACTCTAATCAGATTAATGTAGTACAAATGTATCTTTAGTAATCGACATACGACTACTTTATCATGTTTCATCTACAAGTTTCACTAATAACGTGCTTCATTAATTGAATCTTACGGAATGAAATCACCTGATAGGCTCTGTCCTTGTTATAATGTGAAATCATGAATGCTACTACAATAACGTATGTCGTTCACGTTTACATACAGGTGCAAAGATCCCCCGTCCTAACTATAAGTTACATCAAATTGTTTATAGCAATACCAAATTTTTGAGCATCCATTTTGTCATCAAATGTAAAATAATTTGAATCACAAAAAAATTCAATCATTTGAACAACTAACTTTAATGTGGTATGGCTCTTTAGCTCTACCCAGTATTCTTTTGGTAGGTTTACTATAAGTACTTTGGTAATGTTAGCGAATAAAGATGTAACATCAAATGATTTTAAAATTAAATAGTACGAATGTATTCCTAATTTAATCAGTTAATTCATAGGAGTTTTCAATATTGTGAATGAATACATATGACATATTCTGTTTTAAATTTGAAATATATTTAGATAATTGATAAGTAGGAGCTCGTATACATGATACAATTGGTTTTATAGAGTGTTCATCTTTAAGAGTTTTAATTAAACCGTAAAACTTAGAAGACTGTGTGTCATTAAGTAAAGTTAGTACTTTCTCTTGGTATTCGTCTTTATGTATGATAAGTATCACATTACATTTATTGAGCTTACTATTTAAACGGTCGTCATGTGTTTTAGTAAATTTTTTTGGATATATCTCTAAAATCTTGGTAAATAAGTCTTTGGTTGTCTTGTCCAATAAGTATAATTGGATGTCCAATAACTGTATATTAAAAAATGTTTTCTAAATTTTAAAAATATTCAAAACATGACTTAGCTAATTGTTTAGTTCAAAGCAGTTGTTCATATAGAACTGCTTAAAAAAATACAAAATTCTAAAATCTACGACTAAAATTTAAATTAAAAGTCTTCGTAATAAAGACACGTGCTTCGATACTTTTTTTATGATAAAAAAGATACTTTAGTTAGGTAAGTATCTACGCTCAATTAAATTTAAAACAATTAGTGTAGTAGTCTTTTAAATTACCGACATAGAAGTTTATTTTATTTTGTTATATAATAGGTAGGTAAAGTTATTTGCCAGAGAAGATTTTCCTAGAAAAACATATGATATTACGCTCAACTTGCAATCCTCGTGAAAACCTATTTAAAGACAATAGCTCTAAAAATGACTGACTAGAGGTAAATAAACTATTTTGCCAATTTCAGTAATTAATCCTACATAAAAAACCTTTTAAAGGTTTGCTAATACGACACTCAGATATTACAAAAAAAAAGCAAAGTTGTTACTGGAGTTAGTTCCTGTGTGTCAGAAAAAGACATTCAAAATTGGTTTTTAGAAATTGATGAATAAGTAGTAGAGGAAAAATAAGAAAAATGTTATAAAAAACCTAGCAAGTGTAAATGGGTATTAAGGCATGCGGATTGTGTCCATTTAATCTGACTGCTATTGAATTTTTAAATTAAGTACAGTAAATAATAAATAAATAAATAAACATTTTAATACAATATAGCAAGTTTTTGAGAATTGTGGAACTATTAAAAGAAGCTAAACTACACTAATGTTCCTGTTGGTTATTTTTTGTATTTTAATAAGACAAAATATTATACTACATTACATTACTTATATAATTTTACTATTTAAAAAAAATTACGTAAAAAGTTAATCCACATGAACACACGGTTGGATTTAATAATAAATTAACTTCAAACAAAATATTTATATTTATCAGAAATTCATATTTATTTGATAACTGTAATTAAAATTTGTTCATTGTAAATTGATTAATCTTTATTTTGTTTTTACTGTAAATCCATCTAATTAACAGTCAAATGTATTATTGAAATCACTACTGAAGGGATTATTAATTAAGAAGTTTTCAACAAGTATCTTTTACAAATGAATATTCTTATAAAAATTAATTAGATTTTAAATTTATTTTAGTGTCAAAAATATTTAATATAAACAAAATACAAGTCTGTATTAGAGTTTTTTTTATAATTGCTAAAATAATGCCAAACAAAATAAATAAATAAATGCTTATTTGCTTACTTACAAAAATTACTAACAGAAAAATTATAAATTATAAATGAAACATGTTTTTAGTTTCTTTATGTCAAGAAAGATAGCTATCAAGTTTTTTATAAAGAAAATTCTTCTGAGTCGTTTTAAATTAATAAAAAAATATAAAAATAAAAGATGGATCTACAAATGTATTAATATTTAGATGTAACAATGCACTACGACAGCTTTCAATAACCTTTTTTTTTAATTTTAATAATCTACCCAGGTAAGAGAATTTTAGTCATTGATTAAAACTCAAAATGCTTTAACATAATTAAATTGATAACACATTTTCTCTTCATTGCCTTTCAAATATAATCTACTGTCCGCAAGATGTCTTCAAAATATATCGGTGCGTTATAATATATACACTGTGTAATAGCGATGGCTTCCACGGCTAGAATCTATATTAAGATAAGAATGTCTTCCGGGTTTAAACCGTGTCATTGATGTAACCGAATTTGCCAACGTTTCGCTCACTTTCGTAAGGGGCTTCATCAGGCCGTGAGATAAATCGCAAAACTAAAACAAGCAACCGAAATCTAAGTAAGAACTTCTCAAAAGTTAGGTTATCCATTTGTGAAACAAGCCATAATCTAAATTTTGAAAAGGTAAGAAAGAAAACGATTACTTAAAAAAACAAGCGAAAATCTAACAAAGAACCACTACCGGAGTTAGGTAATCAACTTGTCAACCAAACCAGATTCTAAACTCCGTAGAAGTAACTTAAAAAGAAATAGTCTCTGTATATAAAGGAAAAGGATCATCACGGATGGTTAAGCTCGACTCTGATTGGGTTACGGTTAATAAGGGGCGTGTTTTCGATAAATGACTAATAACCGGGAACCAAAGAAGGGATAGCTCGAAACAATGATCGCGATTGAAGTTATTGGGGTGTTTGATAATTTCTATGCTTTCGCGGAATTTCCTGTTGAAAAAGAATGGAGATTTGACAATTAACGAAATATTATCAAAATCTATCTTGTGACCTGTAGTAAAATGATGTTCAACAACCGCAGACTTGGAAATATACCTTTTCCTTATACAACGATCATGTTCTGAAATGCGAGTAATGACGGAACGACCGGTTTCACCAATGTAGACTAAACCACCACCATTTATCATTGAAACTCCAAATAGAACTTCATTTGGGGTCTGGGCATTTTTAGAATACACAATCGGCGGATGTTAAATTTAAAATGAACATTTGCCGTAATCTATAAATAAAACATATTTTTTGGGTACTGATCATTTTGCACTGCTTAGATCGCGAACTGAGTATTTATTTGGCAAATGGTCGAATTCGGCATTTTAGTCTAACGGAGTGATTTATTTATTGTTTAGCTGTTGACACGGTTTGGCAAGAGACAAATAAAATGCCACTAAACTGTCATTTAGTTAAGTGACACTGTGGTTTTTCTAGTATGAAAAACCGTGCAAGAGACTGTAAAAATTCTCCGGTCAGTTTTTGCAATGTTTGTGTATTATATGTTAAAAATTAAAAAAGAAGCCTTTAAGTAAATTAATTCAAAGGTGTTATGACTGATGAACGGAGTGGAAGAGTAGAAGAAAAGCCGATGAATTGGTTCAATAAATAATAATGATGATACAGATAGTCTTAATCTCATATCCGATATTTCAATACAAACCAGCAAGTTTTTGAGAATTGTAGAACTATTGACAGAAACTAAACTACAATAATGTTTTTATTAGTTATGTTTTGTATTTTAATGGGACAAATTGTTATACTACATTACATTACTTCTGTAATTTTACTATTTAAAAAAATTAACTTACATTAATGCTTTAAAACATAGATTTCTATTATTTATTAACTGCAAAATCGATTGTACGTTACGTATAAAGTTAATCCACATGAACACACGGTTGGATTTAATAATAAATTACCTTGAAACAAAATATTTAAATTTATTAGAAATTCATATTTATTTGATAACTGTAATTAAAATTTGGTTATTGTAATTAACATCTTTATTTTGTTTTTACTATAAATCCACCTAATTAGCAATCAAATGTATTATTGAAATCACTACTTAAGGGATTATTAATTAAAAAGTTTTCAACAAGTATCTTTTACAAATCAATATTCTTATAAAAATTAATTAGATTTTAAATTTATTTTAGTGTCAAAATTACTTAAAATAAACAAAATACATATCTGTATTAGAGTTTCTTTTAATAATTGCTAAAATAATGCCAAACAAAATAAATAAATAAATGCTTATTTGCTTACTTACGAAAATTACTAACAAAAAAATTATAAATCGTTTCACAACTTTACCTTCACAAACAAAAAAATTCACAGATATCACAAATCTTGCAATTATCGGAAGATGTTAAAAACAAACACAATATTACCTACGTAATATGAACAAGGTTTATTACAATTTTCAAAAATAAGAATGTATACTATTAATGTATTTTGAATTTTTTTAAAATTCAAATTCAGTAAAATCCACATTTGCACATGTTTTGGATAATCGTCATACTCTTTTTTCTTACAAATTGTTTCATCCTTTTAATAACATCAATAACAAACAAATTCTACGCCTCTCGGTAAACTATAGTTCTCTCGACAGGAATGAAATACTTTCCGCTTCGGTGTGTAATGTACTATTATTTACACTCAGTTAGTAACGTACAGTTTTTCGAATCTCTTAAAGGTTGGTAAGTGTGCGGTTTCCATGGCTAAAAAAACGCGTATGTAATTAAACCCCACGGTCGGTAATGTACACTTTCCGAACCTGTAATTTGTGTGTTTTGTTTTAACTTATTTGATAAAATCTTAATCATAAGTTAAATATTTATATGTCAATTGTGAAGTGCTTACTATGTGCTAATATTTTACCGAAATAAACGATAATGTTTTGGAAGTAGGCTTTCATCCTTTTTTTATTAATATAATGTTATTTATTTTATTTAATGGGCGATTGTAAATGAAATAGTATACAAACCTTGGCAAAAGTATTCCGTTCGTCTCGAGTTCTCTCGACAGGAATGGAATATTTTTCGCTTCGGTGTGTAATCTACTGTTATTACGTGCTAGTCATTACGTGTCAGTATCTGTTATGATCTATTTACTTAGCAACTAAATAGTAGGTAATATGCGATTTAGTAGTAAGAGAGTAGAAAAACAATATAATTTTACAAAGGGCAACACAAAAGATAATGTACGTTACTGGTTGTTACCTAAATCACTATTTTGGTTATGCGTTTAGTTAAGGACTGTAAGAGCTATACACCCAATTTTACAATAGTTTGTAACGAAGACTGGGGGTAAAATTTCCCGATAAAACCATAAAGGTAAATCCGTTACGTAGACATGCGTAGATGTAGAGAAATAATAAAAATGCGATTCGCAATGCTGCTTAATTAAATAAAAAATAAAACCTGTACAGATAATAAACATGAGTTGGGGGCAGCAACGTCTTCCATTCCAGCCACTTTATATTTCACCAGGCGCCGGGTCCGGGCGCGACGACCACCGAGCGTACGCAGGGTACCTACTGCAGAGGCTCGCGAAGAGGATCGCCGGAAATATGGATTTGTAGAATAGACCTTCTTGTTGTGAAATAAATGAATGGCTCTCGTAATAAAGTTTATTCACAGAATTTTTCTGGATATTATAGCGATTGTAACGATCTAGATAATAACAACACAATTAGTTTAAGGTAGATAACTGGTAGACTTGAGAGATGACCGAAGAATAATAAAATACTAGAGAAATATAGCATTCTCGCGATTGCCGTCACTGTCAAGTCTACCAAAACGCCTAAAATTAATAATTATTGAAAAATCAATTAAATATAAATTAATAATTAATCAGCGTAACTTAACATTACAAAGATAAAATAAATTAAAAGATTAAATCCTTACTTGCAATGCTGCGTCTTATAACAATAACTTAAAACTAGTCTCACAAAATACAATAATGCATAAACTAACAAGTTTTACAACATTTGCGTTGCGCTTTGATAACAATTATTCACAAGTACAAATACAAATTTAATATGTACAGGGTAAACCGTAACAGTCTCCCCGACGGAAAGAGAGCGAAGCGTAAGGGAATAAAGATCGACTGTAGACAATGAGTAAAAGGAAAAATAAATAAACAACAATTAGTGATGATGTGTGACTTAAACGTTTTATGAAGATGCGTTAGGTGTTTTATAGGCCTTTAGGAACTGGATGTGTGATTTACTTATTTCGGCAGACTCGGGATCTTCCAGGAGCACAGATACGGGCGAAGTAAATGCTTTAATAATTTTGTGATTAGGCACATTCCGGGCAAGGAAAATTCAGTCGCGGACGGATTATCGCGTCTTTTTGAAATACCCGACAGTTCTCCCTCGATGAAAAACAACGGTTTTCCTAATGATTATACTCACACTTCTCAGCTCAACTCGCTTCTAGATATCCCAGAGTCCTTTATCAATATTGAGAAGCAACAACACAACGATGAATATTGCAAATTCATTTTGAACCGAATCAAAAACGGGGAAAACCAATCAAAATTAAATTTTGATAATTTTAACAACCATCTTCCGAATTTGGATAATTGCGATGGGTTGTTATAAAGCCATCTAATTGCATCACAATCTACTTCTAAAATAAATTCTGAATCAGTAAGGTAATCTTTAAACCGATCTAATGCAAATATTACTGCTAACGATTCTCTTTCGTAAGTGGAATATTTTTGCTCAGTATTAGAAAGTTTCCTAGACGCGAAAGAAATAGGATGAATACCATCATCAAAGTTTTGCATTAGGACACCTGAAATACCAATAAGACTGGCATCTGTTCTGACGATAAACTGATTATGAAAATTCGGCATGCGTAACGCTGGAGCATTCGTTACTGCATCTTTTAATTTAGTAATGGCATTTTTATGACAATCAGTGATACAAAACTTAACATGTTTTTTCTTTAACTCATTCAATGGAGCAACAATTTCTGAAAATTTATTTATAAATCGGGAGCAAAAGGAAACTACTCCTATAAATTGCTGAAGTTGTTTAAGGTTCTTAGGGACGGGTAAGTTTCTAATAGCCGACACTCTTTCAGGGTCTAAAGCTACACCATGAGCAGACACGATATGTCCGAGAATTTTAAGAGAACCCATTGCAAATTTGGTTTTGTCGGGGTTAATTGTTAATCCGCATTTCCGAAATCGATTGAGAACGATTTTAAGATGTTCGATATGTTCTGAAGGTGTTTTGGAAAATATTATAAAATCGTCAAAATAATTTATAAAAAATCGAAATCGAATATCTGCAAACTCTGAGGCAATAAGACGGTTCAGTCCTGTTGGGCTAATTTTTAAACCAAAGGGTAAGAAGTTATATTCATAGTGACCTCTATAAGTAACGAAAGCGGTATATTTTTTTGAATTTTCTGACAAGGGAACTTGGTGAAAGGCGGAATTCATGTCAAACAAGGTGAAAATTTTTGCATCTTGTAGAAACGTAAAAATCGTTTGCTGATTAGCAGGAGGAAATGGATCATAAGTTATGATCTTATTAACAGCACGATAATCGACAACTAGCCGGTTAGAATTATCACGCTTTTTAATTAAAAACACGGGACTGGCAAATTCTGAATGACTAGGGCGTATAATTCCGTCCTCAAGTAGTTTATCTACATGAAGATCAAGTTCTTGTTGCCTTATAGGATTTAAGTAAAATGGGGTTTTATAAACGGGTATACTTGAAGTCACTTTTATAGAATATTCAAATCCTAACGCCGCCCCGATTCTTTTAGTTAAAACGTCAGGATAGCTAGCAATAGTTTGATTAAGTTTTTGCAATTCATGCGGTTGTAAAGAGTACTTCGTTTCACAAATCGCGCTTAAAATATTACTTCTATTTATTTTCGGAGTGATAAACGGAACGGAAATTTCAGAATTAAACTTCCATGTAAGAGTAGCATCTGAAATATTTAAAATAGCTTTCATTCGCGCTAAGGTTTTAGATCCTAGTATTAAATCAAGATTCATCTTGGGCAATATTAAAGAAGATTACAGGCCATGTAAAATGAGCAATTTTACGAATAATTTCATTGATTTGTCGATTTTAATAAACGAAGCATCAGGAAGTAAAACGATTTCTGAGATGGATTTTGTTTTAGCGAGATTTAGCGAAGTTATTTTATAGGCTATTTTAGGAGATATAAAATTGAAGGTAGAACCTGAATCCAACAATGCAGTTAATTTAAAATGAAAAATATCTACGTATATAAAGGGCATTCGCGTTGGAACGACATTACTGTCAAAGCGGCTTTTAGAACTTGCCAATAGTCATTGGGGATAAGATGCTTCTCGCGCTTGGCGCTTTCGGCAATCTTGAATTAGGTGACCATAATTATGGCAATAGCGACATTGTGGACGTGGAGGACGCGGACTAGGGGCGCTGCGCCCGGGCAGAACTGGAGGTTGCCGACTCGTCGACGGGGTTTCGAGAGTGGACGAAGAAAACTCCTGAGATCTGCGAAGAATACCTTGGATTCTTGTAATAACAGAATCTAATGCATCGTACGTAAGAGGTTGGGTAAAAAATTTGATTAAATCATAAGTGTCTGCATTAGAACGTGCCCAAACTATAGAACAAACATGTTCCTCGGTGTAATCTAAATTTAACGCCTGAATCATGGCCTTAATTTCACAAACAAATTCATCGAACCCTTCAGCTAGACCTTGCGATCGATTCACAAATTTATCTGTTAAAAGGATTATGTCTGACCTGGAAAGATATTTATTAATAAGCATAGGTTTGATTTGACACCAACTATTTTGCGTTGAAGATGACCACCAGGTGGCAATGGAAGAATCTACTTTCGTAATTAAAGCGGTGAAAAAACTATTTAGGTCGATATCTGCAATCATTAATGTTTTTTCCACGGCTACCAAAAATTTTAATATGGATTCTGGATTGGTATGTGAACAAGTAGGTATCTTTGATAAAATTTCATTTGTATTAACTGAAAATTTTATAGAAGTAGGAGCTACTCTTTTAGCAAGGTCGACTACGTCTTTGTTCAATTGTAAAATAGCAGAATGACTTTCTTGTGAAATGCGTAAATCGTTAACAATAGCAGTAAGTGATTCAACAGTAGAATAACGCTTTGATTTAACAGCTGAAGTTCTTCGCGTTTTACTCTTTACCGTTGGAAAGCTAAGTGATTTATTAACGATAACATTTGGAGAAAAAGGTCTCACGGGTGGTTGAAATTCGGATTCAAATTCGTGAGAGGTTTTGGAAACAGTAGGAACTTCCGGATTACTCGGATCGGCCATTCTAAGCGATATTGTACGATTTCTTAATCTACGGTACATAGAAATTAAATAATAACGTTTAAGGTACAAATAAATGTAGTGTTAAATGATATGAATAAAATGGTAACGATGTTTGTGAACTACGATAACATTAAGAATTTAACCTTCTGATAAATACTTATAGGAAAATACATGCAACGTACAAGCGATTACGATTTTACATAAATTAATTTATCAATTATTATCAATCCACTACATGTCTAAAAACAACTATTAATTAAATAACCACGCTCTGCTACCATTTGTAACGAAGACTGGGGGTAAAATTGCCCGATAAAACCATAAAGGTAAATCCGTTACGTAGACATGCGTAGATGTAGAGAAATAATAAAAATGCGATTCGCAATGCTGCTTAATTAAATAAAAAATAAAACCTGTACAGATAATAAACATGAGTTGGGGGCAGCAACGTCTTCCATTCCAGCCACTTTATATTTCACCAGGCGCCGGGTCCGGGCGCGACGACCACCGAGCGTACGCAGGGTACCTACTGCAGAGGCTCGCGAAGAGGATCGCCGGAAATATGGATTTGTAGAATAGACCTTCTTGTTGTGAAATAAATGAATGGCTCTCGTAATAAAGTTTATTCACAGAATTTTTCTGGATATTATAGCGATTGTAACGATCTAGATAATAACAACACAATTAGTTTAAGGTAGATAACTGGTAGACTTGAGAGATGACCGAAGAATAATAAAATACTAGAGAAATATAGCATTCTCGCGATTGCCGTCACTGTCAAGTCTACCAAAACGCCTAAAATTAATAATTATTGAAAAATCAATTAAATATAAATTAATAATTAATCAGCGTAACTTAACATTACAAAGATAAAATAAATTAAAAGATTAAATCCTTACTTGCAATGCTGCGTCTTATAACAATAACTTAAAACTAGTCTCACAAAATACAATAATGCATAAACTAACAAGTTTTACAACATTTGCGTTGCGCTTTGATAACAATTATTCACAAGTACAAATACAAATTTAATATGTACAGGGTAAACCGTAACAAGTTATTCAAAAATAAATTGAAATTATCAGCTAGTGTTATTATTCTGTATATTCTATATGAAAACATAATTTAAGACACTAAAAAAATGACTAGCTGCGCTTTAGATAGATTTAGCGAACACTATAAATGTTTTTTTTCTTATCTAATTAATCAAACTTTGAGCAAGTAAATTAAGCAACTAATTTGACATTTATAGTATAAAAATTTTAGGCAATGTTTTTAGTACTATAAAAATTAATAAATAATAACTTACTATATTTGTTGTTTTAAGTTGTATATACTATTTTAATTCAATTGGTTATCAATAAACGAAATAAAAGAAATTTTACAGAGAAAATAAAGAAAAATATATTTTAAAAAGAATTGTCAATACACTTTTTATACTTGATCATGTGTACATAAAATGAAACGTAATTTTAGCATACAGTTATTTTAATTGAGAGAAAAAAATAATAACTTTTAAAGCTTGCTAACATGTCAATATTTTAGGATTCCGGTTTGAACCACGTTATCCATTAGTAAACTCGTAGTCTTAAATAATATTTATAAAGAAACTCTTTTGTGTTAAGAAACTATTAAATAATTTTTTTTTATTATGAGATAGTTAGTAATTACAATATAGAATTAAAGCTTTTCAACAAATTTTGCTAAAAAAGCGACTTGGATAGTTATTTTCATAGCCGATTCAATCGTTAAATATATTTATTTGCTTCTACTTTAATTTATTTTTATTACTGTAACTGGATATTTAAATTCATTACAAAACTAACATGCACTTAAAACATAGGTTACTGTTAAAACTTACATCATTATCACAACTACAGTCAACTAATCAAATGCTTATATTTAATTTTAAGTTTACTAGTTTATTTTAATAAAGCTTATTGAGTTATTATAAAGTAAACGGCGCAAAACTTGATTTTATTTTAATTTAAAAGGAAATTAATTTAGTTTATCATCTATTTATGTTGTAAGTACAGGTTTCCGCTGTATGTTTGCAATTTATTTTCCATTTAATATTTTTATTTTTACTATATACTAAAAAGATTGTAATCTTATATATTGAAACAATAATTTTAAACGTATTCTTGTTATATATTCTAGTAATTAAGGGTAATAAATTTGTTTTCATGTTATTATTTGGTAGCAGCAATAAATTTTTAAAATTTAAAATGTTTAGTTTTCTATAAACGTCTAATAAGGCATTTGAGAATTTAAAGAATTTTAAAAGCGCGCAGGACTTTTCTATACATTCTCTTATAGATTTTAACAAAAATTCAGTTACAACCTAGTATACTGCTTTTTATAATCAAAACAAAACGTGAGCTAAGTATAAGGCGTGCAGAAGATGCAAGAAACATCATTGTTTGTAGTTATAAGATAAAAAAAAACTTATTTTATTTTGTCATTTTTATCATTTGGCGTAAACAGAAAAACTATACTGGCCACATTTTTGTTCGGTAAATGTGAAAGGATTTAATACAAAAAAAAAAGTTTCTAACCATGACTCAGTTATTTGTCCACTGTTTAATGGTTCTGAAATACCAGTTCTATACTCACTGTCTAATTTATATGACATACCGAGTTAGTCAGAAAACTCAGACGCATTAGCTTCATAGATCAAATCTAGTTCAGATTTTTCTATTGCGAAGGACTTTTTTCTCAGAGTAAAAGAATTAGGTTTTTCAATAGATGCACCCGAATTACTAAGTTGAAGGTTAAAAAACAATAAACTGCTATTACCTAATATGTTATTTTTATGGTACAGACATTGAGAGCAAAAATTTAGGTACTTAGTTTTTTTCGAAAGAAAAAATATAGTTTATGGTAATGATGTTCATGAGCTTATGAAGTGCTTCGAAATAGAATATAATATATTATAATGACGCATATTCATTGATTCGTCGAAAACTAGCTTCAAAACAGTCTTGCTGGATAACAAAAATGTATTTGCATTTCTTCTTATACGAAACTAGGTGTATATGGTGAAAATTATAATAATTTGACATCGATTCTTAAAAAACTTCAATATAAAGAGTATTAATGAATAGTTTATGGAGATTTTAAAATACTAACATATTGAGAGGTTAGCGAGGAAGTTATTCTAAATATACTTGATTTTTTATATTGTAACACCCCGGTGGCTCACAGTCTCGGCGTTGGATTTAAAACGTTATTAATTTAAACACAATTAACATAAATTTATTCTGCCAATTAAATATGTAATTGTAACAATAAATCTCTACAGCTGGTGTAGTTTTATTTCCACTTTTCGTGACAAATAAAATGTATTTTATTAATGTTATTAACTTCGGTGGAATGCGGCCTACCACTTTCCGTGAAATCGAACTTGATTGAATGCGGCCCACACAATTTAACCTGCAAAAAAAACCTGTACTTTTTCTAGAAGTATGATAAACGTAAATGGCGTGGTTACGATTCTGTTGAAAACTGTGCTAACATTAATTTAACAGGGATAAAAGCGGGAAAATTATTCAGGTATGATAATAAAGGTTATAAGACAGGTGTAACAAATTAAGTTTTCCAGGGAAGACACTGCTACGGTAAACTGAGTTTGATTTCTAATTTACGACGGGTTGACCACGTGTCTATTAATGACAACGTTTCAGACAAATAACACGGTGAAATTCAATAACGTTATTACTATTATGGGTTGTCGCGGTTTAGTTATACGGTGAATCGAAAACTTCGGCAAGTTCAGGTGAGTATTTCAAAATTGACACCGATTTGAAATGATTACTTTTAGATCTCAGCCCGAAACCAAAATGTAGCAATGCTAAACGTATTGAAATACTTTAAACCAGCCTGGCTCAAGCAGTAGCTCAACGCATCAACTTCAACTACATTAAGGGTTGAAAGTAACTGTAGATTTAAGTTACGCAAGACAAATCCTACACCAGCCTGGTGCAAGTGATTTGTCGCTTCACTAACGGACTGAGGTGCGCTATGAACAAATACTATTCGGTGAAACCGGAGCTTGTGGTCAACTTGAGGGAGGGCGTTTGGACGTAACAGGGTTCTAATACAAAACGGCAAAGTGAATGCAAAAATCGTAAGAGTAGCAGGGTCGAAGCGGGTCGGTATGAGTTGAGAATGTCCAGGTACGATAGCAGGTTTTGGTTAGTCGGTGCTTACAATTATATAGGATCAGGATCGGTTCGGAAAAGAGTTAGCCGGGTACAAAAGCATGAAGTCGTGAGATAATAATTCGGTAAAGAACGGGTATCAATATAGAAAAGGTGTTACCAGGACGGGGTCGTGGAAACGAGAGCGTTTTCAACGTTGACGGCGGCTTTTATTTGTTGTTCCGTTCCGGTTGAATGGTTATTCGGCAGGGGAGAGTCGCGCGCTTCGAAGCGGTAGAGGTGGTCCGCAGCCGAGCGTCCAAAGCTCACGCGTAATTGGAACAAATTTATATATAATTTTCAAAACAATTACGGCCACCTCTGCCGTTTCGTTACAATATATGAGATAGTAAAGCTAGCCAGTTGCACTGGACAACAACTGACTAGCCTCTTTGAGACAGTTTAACTCATTAGTCTACAGAGTCTCTTTAAAGGGATATAAGTTACACTCAGTGTGATATCAGATTTAGTATCAAGTGTCGCTGCGATAATTTTGAAGACGTGATTATTTTGTTTTCTGTGTATCTCAGGTATTTGTGCACCATGTATAAAAATTTATACAACACAAAGCGCAAAGACTAAGTAAATTTTTATTGAGCTTGTTACCCGTCAAGATATTAATATTTTTTCATTATTATTTAGTTGTAGAAGTTATGCGGTACACGCATTCTTTTTTTTTTCGTATTAAATGGTCAATGTTACCTCGCATTTTCTGTTATTGTTACGCTGCTAGATTTTTAGATACAAAATGTATTTTATATTTCAGGCCTAGCTTTTATAAACTATCAACTAACGTCGAAATTTTTGCAATTCCAGCTAAAGACGGAAATGAAACGAAGCAGGGTAGTGACGACAACGATCAGTAGCACAAAGCAAATTTGAACCTTTTAGGACCGAATATGCTAAGAACAGAATGTAAAGTTCTTGCCATAAGAGAAGATCCCTACGTCATCATCGTATTCATATGAATCAAGATTAACGCTTTACTTAAATTTAGTGTTAGTTTGTTACAATTAAAAATTCAGTGTTGGCTATCCTGGTTAGTTGGTTAGTTGGTATTTGATTTTGCTGTCACAATACGTTTAACCTTTAAAATTAATTTTTGCTTAATTTGAGATTACTAATATTAAAATAAATATTATTAAAAACGAGTGCCATTTGTTTATATTCGATTAATTATGTTTATTAAAGTGAAATTTAGATTTAAACATATGTAGTCATTACATTTTTTGTGAAATCAAATCAGTTATTGAAGTAATTTAAAATGAAAAAACGTTTAAGTATATGAAGTCATGTATAATACAGATTAAACGTAATTTTGATGTATAAAACAACGAAATCAGCAACATCTTGAGTAACAATTGGTTTTAAAAAAATGTTCAGTTTCAAAAATACTATAAACCTCCTTTATTGTAATCACTATCTGAGGATTTCGATGAACTTGAATCATTTAAACCAACATTAATTATCAAAGGTTCCACTGTAATGCCTAATAATTTTTCTCGGTTATATCACTCTTGTATTAATTTTTCTGTGAATCCACGCACTTTTCCTAAACTTCGGTACATTGTTGTAGTGTTTCGTTCAACATTGAAATTACTTTTTCATCTCCTTACCCGTCCCTACCAATGTGTTTATTCTAATATGACCTTGCATAGGTCCATATTAATTCGATTGCATTAAACTCACAATGATAGGGTGATAGTCGTAGCACTTCATGTTCGTGTTGTTGTAATTGTTCGTCCACTTCATATTTCTTTTTTTCTTGTGCTATTTAGCTGTGTCCAGTAATTCACTTTTAAACATCATACGAAATATTACTTTTGTTTAGCCAACAAATTAAATTAGATTTGTTCCAACTTGACAAAGGCATTTTTTCTAATAAGATGGAATGATATAATGCATTATCCAACACTATAATAGATGATTCTTTCAAATTAATAAGTAAACGTTCCACAATCCATTTCTTAAACGTTTCATCATTCATATCTTCATGATAATCTTCAAGCTGAGATTTAGATGAAAACAATAACAAAGCATTTTTTACAAATCCAGATTTTGTACGACAATAAATCGTTTTCCATCGTAGCCCTCAGGTAGACGTACACTTTTTAAATTATCATCTTGCCACGATCTCCCCGTACTTCCTTTAGCAAATATCCAAGTTTTATCTATAAAAACTACTTCACATGGAAATTCTGAGCTTAGATTTTCTATGTAACGTTTTAGAAATTTAATCCTCATAAGGGCTATACGTGATGTCTCCATTAAGGATCTACGGTGGTCGTCTTTCTTGAATTTAAAACCAACTTCATGCAGAGTTCTATTTAAAGTGCGATCACTTAAAAAAACATGTTTATGTTTGAGTTCGCTGTTTAGGGAATTCACAGTCACATGTTGTTCTAGAAAAAGTTAGTTTTTAGAAAGATTCTGAAGGTGGTTTTCATCGGAACTTACTGTTCGTGTAAATCGTATATAACGTGTTTCTGATAGTCATTTTTGAAGATTCTGGCAAGTCTACGGTTTTGGACTTCTTTTGTGACCTTTTCTTTCCATTGTTATAACACTTTATAACACTAGATTTAATTTGTGTTTGGACTTTATTTGTTTAACAGAAGCTAAGATTATGTCCAAATGCAGTTGCAACTCTCTGTAAATAATATATTGTAATGCAATTTATCATTTTTTTCTTTAGCTTACCTCTTGAACAGACGTTAATGGGATCAAAGGACCCTCATTATGCTTTTCTTGTTTGAAGTATGCAAGTAAATTAACCACCATTTGGCGAGACTGAAAGCGTAATGTTTTACCTTGCATAAAACCCGACATGTTTTTGTTCTAAAAAGAACAGTTTGATATAAAATCATGCAAAATAATAATAATAACTAAAGATAGAAAACGAAGCAAAAATGATAGCAAACCGTGTTTGACAAAACGTTAACTTGATTGAAGTCCATTGAAGGACTTTATTCATAACGCATGCAATCAATCTTCTCTCTTTGTTTTCCACATAGTTTATGTCTTGCTTATATAATAACCGGTATGTTATTTCTTACATCAGTAGGTAATGGCGTAGGGATCTTCTCTTATGACCAGAACAATATATAACAAAGAGTAAACCAAGATGAATCATATTCTAGTAAATATAATTAAAATGACGACTATTCACTTTCAAAATATCCACGACTTGAACCATTCGGATAAAAATTGGCGACATCAAACTCATCACTACTGCCAAGACCAGCCTCATCAAAATCGACTACTATGAATCTAAAATGGACGTAGTCAAGACCTAAATACATATATCATGAACATTAGCTGTATTTTAGTGTTTCCCTCCAAAGAAACAAATCAGTTTAAAGCGCCAACAGGCTTCTTTGTTTTTCATTGAAAAAATTCGCAAAACTATAGTCGAACAAATAAATCACATATTTGCGACAAAAAAAACCGTTCGATAAATTTATCTTTCTACAATTTACATGTATTATTTGGAAGACTTTTACTAACAGGATGCGCCAATAGCCTGTACTGAACAAACCAAAAAGATGTTTCTACATTTTATCTAATAGTATGCATAGGTTTGAAACAATATTAAAAACTTCCATCTAAACGACAACAATCATATTGACCAAAACGATTGTTTGTACAAACTACTACCAATAATTGATGAACTTAGTGCAAAGTTTAGTGAACACGCTGGATAGAAAGAATTTCTATTATCAACAAAGGCATGATTCCGTACTACTGGAAACATTAGTCTAAACAATGTATACGCATAAAACCAATTCAAAAATTGAGCAATACGTAGTATTTTTAAATATTTGACATTTATATAGAGAAAAAATAAAAACAAAAAAATGTTTTTAGAATATGAAAAGATACTGTAATTTCCTTATTAGAGAAAGTGCAAGGTTTTAAAATACTTTTTTTAATAATTATTTTACATTTGTAAAGCTAATAAAATATTTGTCAAAAAAGAGATTTTGTGCAACTGGTACAGTCTAATAAAGTGAAACAGCAAAATTTTTAATGATTGACAAAAAGGTGATGCAAAAGGAGCTGAATTGACTATAGAAGTGGAGACGGAGTCATAACACTGGTGACATAGATAGACAATAAAATATCAACCGCAGCAACAACATACGACACCATAGAGGAAACAGCATATATACGCTGGTGCCGTGAAAAGAAAAATAAAGTGAATAATAAATTTTAGCCAATTATAATAAAGGAATATGGGCGTTAATAAAACCGACTAACTTGTCGTGGTGTATCGAAGTAGAATGCGGCAAAGAAAGTGGTACTGAATGGCTGCTTATGAAAAATCTTAATTTAAATAATGAAAGAGCGGTTATCTTTTTATTATTTTGAAGACACATAGCGCTAAGCTTACTGCAACATTTTAACATCCTCTCATTGAGAGGAAAATCAATCCTTATTCCGTCGGACAATAACGGATTTGATGGTATTAATCACTGGCCGAAATACAGTGTAACTGATAAATGCTGTAGGTACTGTGAATATAAAGCAAATTACATTTGCACAACGTATAACGTAGGGCTACGTTTTAAAATAGGTTTTAAAGCATTTTAGACATTGTAATGGCTTGTTGGTATAGAGTTCCTTGAAAGGGACGGATAATTACTTGTTACGTTATGTATTTAATCGTTTTTTTTAGTTCTGTAATCTATATGCTTTAATAAACAAAATTTTAGTAAAAAAAAAATATTTATTACTTTGGTTCTGCCAGTGATTATTATTTCTTTATGTTAAATTGGCGTCTATAAAGCAGTTTGTCAAATTACTGCCAGCAGATGAAGATTGCTTTAAATATCTGTTCTAAGTTTCCGAAACTGTTTAAATCTAACTTAAAAAGGAGTTTTAATTAGTCCCGACCAGTGG
This sequence comes from Aquatica leii, assembly GCA_035610365.1. Taxonomy (NCBI): domain Eukaryota; kingdom Metazoa; phylum Arthropoda; class Insecta; order Coleoptera; family Lampyridae; genus Aquatica; species Aquatica leii. The sequence goes on from CM069433.1 coordinate 52,252,305, forward strand.
TAGAGAAATATCGATAGTCTACAAAATCGATAGTTTCTTTCAAACTATCGATAGTTTCCAATAATATCAAAATTTTTAGTTAAAATTTAACTTTTTGAAGAAACTACAAATTTTTTTGTTTCTTATGTAGAATTAATAATAATCAAAAAAGAAAACTTTTTATTTAAAATTATTTTTATAGTTTTGTGAAAGGGTTGAACATAATTTAAGTTTAAAGTGAACTTACAAATTAAACAGTATCCATTTATTTTGGTTAAGAAACAACATGTCAACGTTTTTTGGTTTTATGCGTGACTCGCCTGAAGTAATAGGACCCGATTTACTAAAAATTTTTTCAGATGGGATCGAAGATGTAGTAACGCATAGAAACTTTTAAGCACCTTTTTGTAGTGCACCAAACTCTGAACCCATTAATAAAGCAAAAACAAACTGTTATTACGGCAGCAAACAAAAGTACATTTATATTAGTTGAAGAAAGGTAGCAAAAAACCAACCTATGTTATGCTAGGTTTTTGTCATGACCAAATTGCGCTAGTTTAAACGTACAGTTCACTCAAGACGTATTTCATTAAAAACTTTTGGGAAAATTATCGGTTTTTCATTACTTTTACAACTATCGCTCACTATCAATGGTAAACATCAAACTATCGATAGTGACGATAGTTTCAACTATTAATAGTTATGGGTGGTGCTATCATTTTTTTTCCACCACTGGTCCCAACATACACAACAAGGAGAAAAAAGCGTGGGACTCTTCAAGAATGCAATGCATAAGTTTTTAGGGAATACTAAGAACTCTGACTACAAAAATATTGTACAGCGCATGCTGGCAGCGTATGAAGCTCAAGGATACAAGATGAAGTTATAAATCAATTTTTTACTCTCCCATATTCATTATTTTCCTGAAAATTTGTAAGCTTATAGTGCAGAACTAGATGAAAGATTTTACTAGAATGGACGTGGTTTTGAAAAACGTTACCAAGAAAAACAAAATGTCACTATGTTAAGCGACTAATGTTGTATCTGTTTATTTGCGACTTTTAAAACATACAATTCAACAAAAATATTCCAAATTGAATATTTTCTTGCAAACCTGTGTATTTATCGATAACTAATAAAACATATTATTAGCATTACGTTAACTACTTATATGAATGCAATTGTTTGTAATTATATTTTAATATGCTACAACTAAATTAATTATAAATACGGTTGTACATTTACCAATTAAATAAAAATCACTATGTAATAACCAAAATGTAACAAGAAATGTTTTATTGATTTTATGAAATTCGTAAACGCTTACATTTTTACTTAGTATAGTATATATTACAATTTTTCGTAATGTTTTAAATTTTGCATATTTACAAACACAAATTCTATGTTTACTGAAGAATAAAATGCCTTTTATATATTACATTGCGGATGCTACACTTTCAACTCATTGATATTTTTCCGAGTTTGTACTTTCCAGACATTGATTTATTTGTTTACAAATTCTTTTTCTAAAAGTATTTTCACAGACTTTATTAAATTTTGTTACATTCATTGTTTTAATCAATAGGCTTTACCTGTTATAATCATCAACATTATTTTTACTATAAAGTTTAAATAAAAGTGCACTTTATAAGCATTTTACCTTTATAAACGTTTTAATATGTGACGTGCACATCTTTTTATTGTTATTTGAAGAATTAGGTTTAGTGGTATTTGTAAAAACAGAGAAGTGATTATCTTTTAGATACCCGTGTCATTAAAATTAACGCTAAATCGGATGCGGAAATTCTACAAAAGTTTGTAAACTTTAGATGCATTATAATAGAGAAAAAATTTTAATTGAGAGCATTTAAAACGTTGTTTGTATATGTTTACAAAAAATGTATTGTTGTTTAAAAACAATAAAAAGCATGCTTGAAGAGAAAATTTTTTATAACAATTATGTGATAAAAAACAAAATATTATTGTGTAGATTTTCAAAAAGCCTAAAGAAGATAAGATTGTTAGTATATTTTCTATATTTTTTTTTCTATATATTCTTAACTATTGCTATAGAGTACGTCTTTTATTTTTTTCATTATTGGCATTCGTATTACAATTGTTCTTAATGTATTAGTAAACATGAAATATTTATAATTTTGCAAATAAATTATTTTGATTCTGTAACTAAAGTGTTGCTATAATATTTAAAAAAATAAAATTTATAACTTATGACTCATTTAAAATGTGATGCTATACATAAATAAGTCTTTTTAGTTTTAAATATTTTATTGTTACAATTATTGTTCTTATTTACAAACGATAGTAAATTTTAAAAAAATGTTAAAATATGTTATAGCAGAAGAGAGTAAGCACTACCAGATTCAGTTTTCGTGTTTTGGACGTAGTTGGTTATAATTATATTCTATTATTTCGCATCAAGTATAAATAGGGGTATACTTTTCTACAATTTAATGTTAGACTTACCAACTTTATTTTGGTGTATAAAACAAAATAACAAAATAAAAAAGAATATTTAAATAAAATATCGTAATTAATAATTAATCATTTTTATATTTATAGCCACAAACTTTATATTTGCGTATAATCAAGTATTAATTGAAAAATAATATTTGGAAAGTTTGAACTTTTGATGTCGAGGTAAAATCAATTATAATTTACGTCTCTTATTATCGGCATAAAAATTACTTATGGTTTATTGTTTTCTGAACACTTCTTATTACAAACACGTTGTTTTTAAGTAAAAACAAATTTAATATGCACATACTATGCGTTAAGAATTTTGCTTCATTTCATAAAGCACAATTATACTGCGTCTCCTAGAAAAAAACGGTTTTTTGCAATTTCTTTTACTTTGTCTTTAATACGTTTTGAACCATATATGGCTATTATATTTTAAGTTGTTAAGTGAAGTAATAGTTATTTGCACTACAAGTAGCGGTAAGTGAACTCCGCTTCGGTGCACAAACTCCCACCTCGAATAGAAAAGAAACTTGCCTACGCATTGTGCGTTATGTTTCTCTCAATACCACAAGAATTAACTCTATTAGTATGTACTAAATATTTGGGTATATAATACTAATTACCTATAAAGATTCGTGCGGTACGTTTGAACGTAGAAGGTCGTATTTTACGTTTAAGAACCTACACTACGTTGGATACGACACGTTAACTTCATATTCATTTCAATGCAGTTCCGCGTAGTAATCGTAATAATAAATTAAAAAAAAAAGTAATTTCAGAATTAGAAAAGAAACTTTTTAGTTTTAATTTTAAATTGTTTGTAAGGCAAGCGCCTAATATTTTTTAGCAGACTGTTATAATATAACGCCGAGCGGTGTTGTAATCCTTTAAGTGACTTTCTTGAATTCTAGTGTCATGCTTATGAATATTTGTCTGCTGCGAATAATCGGCTAGATTCTTTTTAACGTAGCAGAGTAACTCCAATATAACTATAGATGGAAAGGTTAATATTTTCAAATCTATGAACGCAGCCTTGCAGTCTTTAAGGTATCCTAGTCCTTGAATAATTCGTATTGCTCTACGTTGTAGTTTGAAAATGTATTGCCATGATGAGCAATAGCCCCATGACAGAACTCCGTAAGTCAGAAGACTATGAATTGTCGCATATTATGACGCACATAGAACTTTGCTTGATATCAAGTTTGATAATCTCCTAAGAAGATAAATTGTGTTATTTATCTTAGTAGAAGTTTCTTGGTAGTGAATGCTAAAACTGAGTTTTGAGTCTATGTGGCATCCAAGAAATTTGACACTTGTTTGAGATGAGATATTATCATAATAGACTCGTAATGTCATAATTAATTTTTCAGTTTTACGATTGTTTAACATTAACTGATTTGTTAAACAACATTTAGTCTAACTAATCGCTGTATCTAAATTTGTATTGTAGACAGTTAAAGTTGTGTCATCGGCGTATAGTAAACAATTTACATTTATGTTCAAATTGAAATTTAAAAGCAGATCGTTAATGTATAGTAGGAATAATATTGGTCCAAGAATGGATCACTGCGGAACTCCAAGTGTAATTGGAAATTTGTCAGATGTCTGATTATTAAAGATAACAAACTGAGATCTATTCTTCAAATAGGAAGAGTTCAGTTTGATACTTGAAACGTCAAAATAGTAAATCTCTTGCAATTTTTCTAGCAATATATAATGTGATACGCAGTCTAAGGCTTTGGACAGATCAAAAAAGGTACTAACTGCAGATAGACCCTTCTCAAAACAAGCTAGAGAACTATTAACAAAAACTTTAATAGCATCAGAGGTACTTCTGCCTTTACGAAATCCATATTGTTTGTAATAATAGGCCTGTGGTTGCTTGGATCATTTACATCTCCTTTCTTGTAAAGAGGCACTAATGCCTGTTTTAATTCATCTGGGAAATCTCCACTCCCAAGAATGGAATTGATCAGGATAACAACAGATTCCAGCAACACACTGATGTTATTTTAAATTAATTTGGTGCTCATGCCATATGCATTTATGGAGGTATTGTTTTTTAAGGAACGGATCGTGTAACGAACTTCAGTAAATGACACTTTTTTGAATTTAAATGGATTTGATTTTAAATTTTGTCGAGTTTGATTTAATCTACATAAACTGATAGGGTTTGTCATGTTTTTTGGTAAATTTCCCATAATCACTTTAGAAATTTTTGTAAAATATTGATTTAGTTAGTTAGCATTCTATAGTTTTAATAGGATTTAGAGAGTTTTTTTTATAAAATTATCATTGGCTTGGATTATTACGGCTTTTAGTTTCTTCTTATAGTCGCTTTTCAGACATTTACAAAGACGTTGTAGATTCGGTGTTTGATATTTGCGATATAGTTCATTGAACATTTGCAATTTATCACGCATGATCTTTAGCTTACAATTGAACCAGCATATATTCACATCTTGCATTCTAGTGTTCCGCTTGATGGCAGGAAAACTAGATAAATATGTATGGTGGATGACATCGAAGAAAGTTGAAAATTTTGTTTTAGTATCCATGGTTTTATTATGTAGGCAAGTCCAGTTTAATTCTAATAGTTGGTGATGGGATAGAAGTTGTCCTGGCATTGTTAGAGGGCGATGTATGGTTGGTTTATAAGTGTCCGTCTTGATTTAATCTTTAATATTTAGTTCTAAAAGTAGTCCCAAGTGGTCAGATAGTCCTGTTTGTATAGTATTAACATTAAAACTAGTTAAGAAGTTTATAAAAATATTATCTAAACCGTTGGCGCCTCTGGTAGCACACATGACAATTTTCATGAAACCAAAAGAATTAAATAAATCGCATAAAACCCTTGAATTATAATTTTCTGTGTACATTGAAATCTCCAGTAATTAACATTTGATGTGGATAATCTAGAAATAGGATTTCCAGAATTTGTTAAAGGTTATTAATAAATATATTGAAGTCACCATTGGGCTATCTGTACAAGCTAATAATTATTAAATTCGGCTTAAGACCCACATAGCACACGAGATACAATGAACATACATACTTATCCATTCGGCATACATTGATGAATATCCATCAAGTAATGTACATTACAGCTCCACAGTATATACATACGTGCACATCCATGAACGTATATACATTAGAATGTATTTACATGGATCTTTTAAACCACATAATCCGAGTAAGAATTGTGAAACAAGACATCAGCAGAAGACCCACCAAGGACCTGTAAAGGTTTGCGAAGACTCGGAAAACAGTTTATGAATGTGTGATGAAAAACATTTTTTCATCTGAATTAACTATCTTTATATCACTAACATTACAGACAAGTTTCAATTCATAATTATATAGGAAATTTGAATATTATCGGCAACGCCGCCATTTCTTACCCATAAAGCATTGTGATCACATTATGGTAGTTCGCGAGGTTAGTGATTTAGCGTTTTTCGTTAGTGATATAAACATTTATATACAAACTACTACAGAGGTATTAAAGTTTATGAATTATTTTCACTGTGAGCGCCCTTTGTGATTATATAATTGCTTTCTAGAATAGTTATTGTACATTTTTGATTTTTTTCAGGAAACGATCAATTTAGAGAAACTTCAAGACAGACACTGACATTATTTTTATATTTCTATATATATTTTATAATCAAAAAGTAAACAGTAAATATAATAATTTTATTTTATTTAACCTAAGTACCAATATCTAAAATAAATATTTCAATCTACATACAAGAGTATATTTGGAGGACAGTGGATATGCAATAGAGGTTATATCTGATGAAATAACACGTCCATTGCAACTCCATAATCTATACCTTCTGGAATAGAAATGGAGGTACCGTGGATATACAGTGGAGGTCATATTTGACGAAATGTCATATTCATTGTAACTCCATGAACATCACATTCATTGCATATGTAATGGACCTTTTTGTGTTATGTGGGGATGAATTGCAGTTACTTCACAATGTACTTCAATAGTAAAATCGTTAATAGCTTTTAGGGATTTTAAATCCACATCATTTTTTTTAAATTAGAACACCACCATGATTGACTTGCGACCGACAAAACGAAGAAGCAATGCTCCAAGACGTTATCTCAAATAACTTGGCAAGTTTTTCATCAGTGCACCAATGTTCACAAATGCATATAATGTCGAAATTCTTATCGCTAAGAAAAGCCTCAAATTCATTCAGTTTATTCGTTAAGCGTTGCACATTTAAGTGAAATAGTTTTAAATTAAAGTTAATTTTATTATTACAGTCTGTACGCACAAACTGCTTTTTAGTATTTTGATTTATAAGATTTTAGTTGTTTTTGCCAATCGATCTAATATAGAAAAGGATTTACGCAAACATTTCTTGACCAAGTAGTGGGATTTTTTAGTTTTTCTATAATGTCGATTGGTGCCGTAGTTTTGAACGAAGCATATTCTTCTGGATGTTTCGAGTTTAGTCTAGTACAGCTTATACTTTCAAACCCTTTTCCGAGAAGATAATTTTTTAAGCTGTTTTCAGTTACTGAAGGATTTATTCTGTTCACATGTAAATGTCTTCGTTTAACTACTCCACTTATAGACGTTGTTTCATCTGTACCTAAAATAGTATCTATTTTCCGCCTAGTTTTCTTAGTTTTTACTGTCGTAAAGGTATCTGTGGAATCTACGTCAGTTGAAACGGTTAACTCCTTAGACTTACGACTATTTTGTTTACGAACTTCTGATGTCATTAACGCATCCATCCCAATTGCTACCGAAGATTTTCCTATTTTGTTGTTTTTACGAACAACTTGCGAATATGAAGAGAGGTGTTCGACCTCGATATAATAATATTGCTATCAGGTTGTTGTTGTACCAATTTTAAATTGATTTGTTCTATAACCACCGATGACGACAATATCAGCGTTTACTATATTAACTAATACGAAACAACAATTTGAACAACTACGATCATTGAACTTCTTTTTATGTATAGGGGAATTCGCATGTTCAGGTAACAGATCAACGACAAATTTTATTAAAACTTGTGCATTTAATTTCTGTTGCAATAAATTAATAAACACAATGTCAAATAAACAAATCTATTTACTAAATGCACAAATTCAATAACCAACAAAATAAATGTAAATCGAACAATTTATAACATATGTACAAAGATTACAAGTTTATATACATGAAAATAAATTGAATAATTATCATTTAGATAAATAACTACTACTAAATTTAAACTAATTTCAACTAAGATCAGATCTGTCTTTCACAAGCTTATCAACTAAATTATTTACAAAGTTACGATGCCAATTTATCAAAATCAATTTCGATCTATACGATCGAACAACAAAAGCAAATATTACGATGTTTCGTCTTACAACGAAAGCTAAATATTATTAGACTATTTACGAAGTAGCGATTTATTTTGTCTGACGACAAACGCTTCTATTAAAATTTTCAAATTCAATTACAACGAAAGCGATGGTGAAGAGATGCAATCAATGTACATCCTTCGAAACTTATACGATCAACGAAATAACGATATTCATACCTTATGAATGCAATTGTTTTGACAAGGTCAAACATTGAAGTTTCCTTATCGACAATGCGATACTCAATGGAAATTTACAGCTTCTGCGACTCCAGAAAATGTAATTCTTCAATACGATAACAACGATTTGTAGACATAAAAGCGAATTCCAATTATGCTACAACGATATCTCAATTGGGATGCTACTTCCAATTCTAACGAGATTTACGATTTACATTGGATCGATATATTACAAAGGGGTGACGCCATTTTCCATAACTAAATGTGCCATGCTTCATTTCAATTTTCGATTAAATATTCGATCCAAATCGATTTTCAACAACGAAATCTTAAAAGCTATTAACGACAAAACGAAATTACAATAAATTCAACAATTTTAACGAATTCTTACCCTTTTTAATTATATTAAGAAGGCTTAAGAGCTGAATCAACGTGTTGACTCGCAAATAACACAATTGAAAAAGAACGAACGATTGGTATTCGCGCATGACGATCTTGCGCGACCTACGATATTTAAATTAACTAAAAGATTTCAAACCATAGGCGTGCTATAAAACATATGGGTTCGAGCGACAATATAAAATTTCAAACTCAGGCGTTACACATCCCCCTCCAGCGGTGAACCCATAGGTTACTGAAGATGTGTGACCTATGTGCTATTTGGATAGCTATACGATTTCAACTTCGATGGGTGAAAATGAAAAGATTTTTGAAATAACAACGAATACAAGACACGTCAAGGGATGGTGATGAGATCGACACGACCTACTATTGTAAAACAATGAAGGAAGCACCTAGCTCATACCAGTGTACATTTGATTACTCGCCTTTTACGAGAGGTAGTCGACTTCTACCATAGAGTCATTCTTAAGCCGGCCCTATACGGCTATCGAACAAATTAGTCCTGTTCGGAAGAGGATACGAATCTTTACGAGTAATAGCATTGATTTTCCTAAAATCAATGCAAAATCTATAACTATCACCTTTTCGTACCATAACTACTGGTGAACACCACGGACTACGACAAGGTTCGACAAATCCTTTTTCTAGTAATCGATCTAATTCAAGATGCATCGATTCTAAAACTTTAGGCGAATATTGATAGGCCTTCTGTTTAAGAGGACAACTATCTTCAACTATTTCAATATTGTGAACTAAGTTAGGAGTAAATTCTGTAGATGATTCTACCTTTTCCACACCTTCCTTAATTATTTTATTCAAAATTTCCTTTTCAGACGAATTGAAAGGAAAAATACCATAACTAGGTTGTTTGTGACAATCAGGCACATTTAAAAGAAATTCAAATTGATTTTGAGGATCGTCCTCAAACCACCATGTATCCAAATATGAATTGGTACATATCTTCGATTTCGAAATACTATCCAAACCAAACAATAACGACACCGATAACGAGGGCAAATGGAAAAACTGGAAAGTAAATTTCCGTTTCCCAAGATACAATGAAATAACAAAAACTTCTGTAATTGTTGTAGTGTCTGAGTTTGCTGACTCAGCGAAAAATGGTACAACTCTAGTAGGTTTGTATCCTAACGATAAAAGTGTGGTAGCCGTGTCTTTCCCTACATAAGACAGACTAGAACCACTATCAAATACTACGAAAAAAGTTTTGGATTCACTATGATCCGCTAACAATACTGGGAGAAACCATTGTTTAGCTATTGGCTTCAATCTACAAATTTCCGTTTTTGGAATTTTCGAAGTGGAAGCATTCATAACTGTCATCGCACTAACTATTTGTGATGAGTTATCTAACGAACGTCCAACTAATTTCAACGAACTATTACTACTATTAACAACAATTTTCGAATTACTACAATTAACTAAACTACTATTTACAATAAGACTCTGAGAACCTAAAGTGGAAGTCTGGCCGGTTCTAAAACTAGACCTCCCAACTAGTTTTTTGGATTACAATTAGGACATTTCAATTTTGTAATTCCTGGTTTTCCACATGAATGGCAATGTAAGTCGATTGGTTTGTCACAATGTTTGAATAAATGAGGTCCTTTACAGTTAAAGCACAGAAGATGTGGTCTAACTATTTCCTCCGAATCAATTACGGGTTTCGAGAATTCAATAGACGAACAAATTTGTTTTGACGACGATGGAACTGGTTCAGTCCTAGACGATACGATAGAATTTTTGACAATTTCCTTTGGTTTAGGATTCAAAGTACTTTTACTAGGGGTTTTCGAAATTGAATAAACCTTACTCGAGGTTCGAGATGTCGATTGTGTGTCTCGGCTTGGCTTAGCAGTGGCCATGAGAGATAATTTACGACTTCTTTCGGTTATAAAATAAATCAAATCTGAATACGACGGAATGTCTTGCGAAGAACATTGCTCCTCAAAAGCTCTACGAGAACCATGATCTAAATTGCGTAATGCTAATTGGAGTTTGAAGAAATCTCCAACGTCCGATATACCAAGGACATCTAAAGCTTTGATGTTGCCTTCATGAATTGACAAAAACGAATTTAAGTTTTGACAAGAACCATTTGTAATTGGTTTAAAATCAAATATACGATCGAGATACATAGAAGCTAGTCTACGTTTATTTTGATAACGATTTTTCAAAGCTACTAAAGCTAATTGGTAGTTTTGAGGTTCTAATGAAAAGTTAGAAATGACCGAAAGTGCTTCATCTTTTAAAAAAGTACGCAAATAATAAAAGTTGACAGTTTCCAAAATGTTTGGATTAGAATACAGTAACGAACGAAATGAAATTTGACCATTCATTTAGCTGACCGCTAAAAGTAAGCAATTCTATACGAGGAAGTGACGTAGACGACGTCGACAAATTTACTACTAAATTAGCATTTTCTGAAACAGGTGAACTTGCAGATGATGCAGTCAATTCACAATATTTGTTACGAATTTTATCAACCAAATCGATAGCAGCATTACTAGCCTGTAATGTGTTTAAATCTAAAGAAACGTCAACAATAAGGCCGTTAGTTTCCCTAATACGTTGGGTAACTGTTTCGAATTTGTCTTCTAATTTGGACAGTCGATTGTATTGACTTGTGAAATCAGACAATGTATCAATTGTTAATGAGAGAGATTGGTCATAAATTGCTTGAATATTTGCAAACAAATCTTCCCTTTCGCTTTTTAAAGCTACTAATAGAATATCTGACTTACCCATTATGACAATTTATGCAATTTCAAATAATAAACAAAATCAATTCAGAGTACAAATTACAAACTATTTCTGTTACACGAAAATGCTGTCCCTGCTCGGGCGCCAAATATATAACCACCGATGACGACAATATCAGCGTTTACTATATTAACTAATACGAAACAACAATTTGAACAACTACGATCATTGAACTTCTTTTTATGTATAGGGGAATTCGCATGTTCAGGTAACAGATCAACGACAAATTTTATTAAAACTTGTGCATTTAATTTCTGTTGCAATAAATTAATAAACACAATGTCAAATAAACAAATCTATTTACTAAATGCACAAATTCAATAACCAACAAAATAAATGTAAATCGAACAATTTATAACATATGTACAAAGATTACAAGTTTATATACATGAAAATAAATTGAATAATTATCATTTAGATAAATAACTACTACTAAATTTAAACTAATTTCAACTAAGATCAGATCTGTCTTTCACAAGCTTATCAACTAAATTATTTACAAAGTTACGATGCCAATTTATCAAAATCAATTTCGATCTATACGATCGAACAACAAAAAGCAAATATTACGATGTTTCGTCTTACAACGAAAGCTAAATATTATTAGACTATTTACGAAGTAGCGATTTATTTTGTCTGACGACAAACGCTTCTATTAAAATTTTTCAAATTCAATTACAACGAAAGCGATGGTGAAGAGATGCAATCAATGTACATCCTTCGAAACTTATACGATCAACGAAATAACGATATTCATACCTTATGAATGCAATTGTTTGACAAGGTCAAACATTGAAGTTTCCTTATCGACAATGCGATACTCAATGGAAATTTACAGCTTCTGCGACTCCAGAAAATGTAATTCTTCAATACGATAACAACGATTTGTAGACATAAAAGCGAATTCCAATTATGCTACAACGATATCTCAATTGGGATGCTACTTCCAATTCTAACGAGATTTACGATTTACATTGGATCGATATATTACAAAGGGGTGACGCCATTTTCCATAACTAAATGTGCCATGCTTCATTTCAATTTTCGATTAAATATTCGATCCAAATCGATTTTCAACAACGAAATCTTAAAAGCTATTAACGACAAAACGAAATTACAATAAATTCAACAATTTTAACGAATTCTTACCCTTTTTAATTATATTAAGAAGGCTTAAGAGCTGAATCAACGTGTTGACTCGCAAATAACACAATTGAAAAAGAACGAACGATTGGTATTCGCGCATGACGATCTTGCGCGACCTACGATATTTAAATTAACTAAAAGATTTCAAACCATAGGCGTGCTATAAAACATATGGGTTCGAGCGACAATATAAAATTTCAAACTCAGGCGTTACAGTTCTTGCGTTGGTTCATTGTTAGACGTCGAGTTGAGATTAGTCGTTATCGGTGTTGGAAAATTGTTTGAACTTTTAATAGAAATAACTTTTGATTCACATTCTGTAGTGTCATAATTTGTAGAAATCGAATTTAAAATATTATTAGGTCGTTTGGCCTTCGCTATTATATCAAAGTTTTTGCCTAATAAATAAATTAGTTAAAATTGTATTTTTTAAAAACAAAAAATTCGAACAAATAAATAAAACTTACATAATCGTAAATGCACTAAACGTAATATTTTGTCTATTATTACCCGATTGAGATTTATTGACATTTATTGCAGCAGTGATACTACTTGCAAAATAATTATTAAATCTCTTTGGTAAAACAAAACAGATTCAGATGACACACCGTCCGATTATATTGTAAAGATATGGAATCAGTGTCAAAGTTATTTTCTGACGCTAGCAAACGTGCATATGGTGGTATAGTGTATTTACATGTCTATTTTTTAAATTAAGAAAAGTTTTTTGTTAATTCGATGTACGCAAAATTCAAGGTAACTCCTTTGAAAGTTGTTTGATTTGCTGATTAGAACTATGCGTTGCTTTAGATAGTACAAATGTTTTATCTTGAATTCATTCTTCTCCCGCTAGGTGGCAAACATTTGTTGGAAACCGCGTTTCAAAGATTTACGGTAATGTTGAAGCCAAACATTTATAACATATTAAAGGGACATAAAAATCTAGCAGACTGTTTGTTTAGTGGTTTAACACCATCCCAACTAATTAAACATACAATGTGGTTTAAAAGTTTACCTTTTGTTCATTTTCTAATTGCAGATTGGTCTATACAACAATTTGATCTTAAATGTGTTGCCGAAACACCCAAAGTTAAAACAAACGTTTTTAGAAATAGCATTGATTACAAAGAATTTGACCCGCCGTTATTATTGTATTTACGTTTTGCAGTTTATTACAAAATTACATGGCAAAAAAGATCACAGTTTCCAGTAATGGGAATTCTGTCTTGGTACCGTGTACGAGAATCTAAACCTCTCTTACACACTGGTGTCGACTACGCTGGTTCACTAAACATTATTCCACATAACGAGGTGATTGCAGTCAAAAGGCATATATTTGTATTTTTATTTGTCTTGTATCTTACGCAGTACGCATTGAAGTTGCCTTGGAATTGTCTACTGAAATTTTTAAATTTAAAATGGTTTTTATCTAGACCTGGGCTTGTAAGCGTAATCTATTCAGATTGTAGCACTAATTTTGTAGGTACTAAGTTGCATCTCGATTCTGAACACCAATTATTAAACAGCTCTGAATATCACAGTAAATTTGATTACTACTTACAAGACGCATTTTGGTTTTATGTGTGAAAGTACCAGTGTAGTACATAAACAAAACTCACTTTTGTTATATTAACATATATTTTAGCTTGCAACATTTCTATTTTGCAGGTATAAATCTTAAACCAGAAATGGCTCCAGAAGTAGATATATTTATCTACGCTAGGTAAAACTTGTACTTTTAATATTGTAACGATTATTATTAAAACTAATTTATTTGAACTAAAAATATGTACACGTTTATAACTAACCAAACTTATTAAATCTAAGGATATTTAATAAAAACACTTACACTAATTTATATATAGCACTATCGCTTACACGAAGATAAAGTCCGCGAATAACTTTAGTTTATCACTTATTGTTTACTTTAAAATCACGTACAAGATTATACTCCGTATACTTATCCCAAACACACGCGTTAATCACTTATTTATTTAAACTTTAAATTTTCTTAACATTGCCGTCTTCGAATTGCTGGAATGACTGTCCTATGATTTGTTTGTACCGCATTTATATATTTTGGGCCAAACGTTCGCGAATGTTCTATACCTTTCGGTGAATGTTCTGAAGCTTGAGAATAATTTCTCGAACGTTTCAATATTTTTTCTGTAAAATCTATAGTTATTACTATATTACACAAGGTGTAAATCCGATCAATTTATATATTTAAAAATGTATGTTGTGAAAAAAAAATTAATTACAAGTTTAACTTTTTTGCGTGAATACATCTACTTTCGAAGGCGTTTATGTTTTATACCTACATGATATAAATGTGACAAATAAGTTAAAAAATTACTATAACATTCAACATTATGTTATAGCAACAGTTTCATAATGTTAGAAATATTTAAAACTAAGATATAAATCACAAACGTATAACGTTGGGTAAAGCAAGAGTTCTACAAAAAAGGTAACGTTACACTAACATTTTCTTTTTATTATTACAAATGAAAACATTTATTTGCATGACATTTTATATAGAAATAAACATTTAAATAACGTTTATCATATTTAGATAAACGTAAGCACATCAAAAAATTACATTTAATAAACGTTTGTTACATGTTTTCTTGTTTAGTGGGTAGCTTCGTGTGGCAGTTTCTTGTCTATCGGTAGTTTCGACCAAAAAGATATAGAAAAAAAATTATACAGTTTACTATAGCGCTAACATTTTGTTTTCTTTGATATTTTGTCGTAATTTATGAAATTCTAAATAATTTAGTATATTTTGATGTGTTTATAACTGTATAAGTGATTATGGTTTCTTAATTGATTTAATTCAATCATAACTTTTTCTATTGTAGTTTTGTGTTGATTTTTTTACATTTTACTAAGTGCATCTACTGTAACGGTTTTTTTCCAGGTAAATCTTTTATTGTAAAATCATATTTTTGTAAAAGTACTGACCAACAATAAATACAATTATTTGTAAACCTATTTGTGATAGGGCTTCTAAGAGCAACATAATCAGTTTCTTTATTGAAATGTTTTCTTAAAAGATAAATTCTTAATTTTGTCAAAACAAAAACAATGGCTATCATTTCTTTTTCTGAGATAGTATAATTTAGCTCGCAACTGTTTAAAACTCTTAGTATAAAATATATTTCTATTCTTTTTTAAATTTTAATAACAAAGCTGCAATGGCATTATCTGAAGCATCAGTTCTAACAATAAATTCTAATTGAAAATTTAGATGACGTAACAATAACTTATTATAAAACTGGAATTTCAATAAATTAAATAAACTTTCTTGCTCTTCCGGTCATTTGCATTTAGTTTTTTCTTTAACTAATACGTATAATGGTTGGGCAATGTCTGAATAGTTAGTTATACATTTTTGATAACAATTCAATACACTTTGTTCTTAAAGGTTTTTTATAATTTAGTAATTTTTGGAATCGCTTTTGTTCTATTCCTATTCCTTTTGTTGTAATTTGATATCTTATATATTTGACCTTTTCTTTATAAAATTGTCATTTTTCTATGTTAATTTTGAGAACTGTTTTATTTAAATCTTTTAACACTATTTTCAAATGTTTTTTGTGTTCATGTGTGTTAATGTTGAATATTAACTTATCCATTTTGTTATTTGGTTCAATTTTCTTCTTTTCCTATATTGCCATCTTTCTTTTTTACTACTATTAAAGGATTTACATAATAACGTGTTTAATTCTGTGATTGTTTAACATTTTATATTTTCCAAAACTTTTTCTCTGTAGGACTGTGGTATTGCACTGACTTATAATTAAAAGGAGCATTTTCATAAAATTCTAATTTTTGTTCAAAATTTTTTGCAACTTTTGATTATTTATCAATGCAAATTTTTTTGATAATGCAATCTATCTGATTTATGTTTATCTGTATTGATATTGTTTATATTAACTGTACTTTTCACATTTTCTTCTTATTTTATATTATGCATGTAATCTTTATCAATATTTTTCTACTTTATCTTATCTTCATTTAAAATAATATATTTTTTTAAATATTCATCTTTACTTTAAAGCTTTCCAGGAACTTAATACCAATTATACAATTTATTCTCATTCCTAGTACAATCAACATTTGCACATTTTTTCTGTCTTGTCCCATTTTAATGTTAATAATGTTTTTCTTTTTATTAGTGCAATTGTTTAATAATTACAGTTACGTCTGTGTTTCATTGAAATTATGTTTGTTACAATTTAAAAATTTTGTATTTATAATTTTTTCTTTAATTAGAGAAACCTAAACTATTATATCTAATAATACTAAACAATTTATTTTATTAATTTCTATGTCTACATATGACAAATTATTTGTAAACTTAGTGTACATTTTATTATAATGATGGTTTAAAATAAATTCTTCAGGGTGTTTATAGCTATGCTGATTTGACTTGTTTGTTAGTAAAAATTTTCGTTACTGCTAGTTATACTTGATTTAAGTTCCTCATTTTTTCTGTTACGTTGTTTTCCTCTATCTCTACATGTAGACGCTTCATTGCTAACATTTTCTGCTTTAAAAGTTTTAACCATCGGATTTATTCTGACTCTCTTTTCAATATGATAATTTGACTTTGTTTTTTAGTTCAATTCATTATCACATTCATTTTTTTAATTTACTTTCGTTTGTTGATTCCGGTTGTAATAGTTTCTAATGTCCAAAAATACTTTAAATACTTATTAAAATTTCTATTTGCAATATTTCTATCGTGTCATATATTTTTTGTAGTTTTCTTCATTCTCTATTTTCATATTTTAAAATAATCTTAGTTTACAGTACATCTGTATTTTTGCTGTTAACGTTCTTCCATGACGCGTAAATTTTGATTCAAACGGTTACCCTGCTTCTCGCTGATATATTCTAGATTTTTTGGAAACCTCTCTGACTATGTAGAAAACCGTGTGTAGACCGTATATAAGTTGAACATAATTTTCTGATTTTCTATTTCTGCGAATTCGCATCACGGAAACGGAAGCTGTCCAAGCCTTTAATTCAAGCTCATTCATAAAATTTCTAAATTGGATGTATTTCCTAAGTTGTCTAATTTGTGGTCCATCCAAAATACCCGCTTTAAGCTTTCTAACTGTTTGATGATTTCCAATTTTATATGTAATAGCAACAGAATAATTTTTTCATTCTAGGCGTCGTTTTCTCCCAAAGATCAGTTTTTTCTGACTCAATGTCTTTTTTTAGCTCTATTGTTCAAAAGACACATAAAACAAGGAAAACCTAGTGTAACTATTTTGTTGACCGAGAAGAATATTTTGAAATCAACACAAGTTTGCCATTTGTGGTCATTGGTGGTCTATATTTTAAATCGTACTTTCAATGAGATTCCATTACATATTTTTTGCTGGGTAACTTCCACAATTTAATTTTTTTTGTCCATAGTTGATTCAACGAACAGTGATTTTGCAATTTCACCACTTATTTTTTTTTTACTAAAAACAGGTTAGTTTATCTTCTGTTTAGAAGCTACTATGTGCTGTTCTTATAAAATCTATCTTTTGAGTAAAATTGCTTAGAAACTTTTGATGAACGTTAATATTTTCTGATTCTGTTAGAGTTAGATTTTTTTTGCAGTAAATATTTAGTGAATTAATACATCATCAGTGGTTTTTTTTAAGGTATTTGGTAGTTATGGCAGTTTATTCGTTTGTTCCTCGCAAAACTAATTTTTTGCCTTATAATTAAATATGTATAAATAAAAAACAAAGTATTAAATTAGTAGAGGTAACACCACTATGTTGACATTATGACATTTTTAACCTACATACGTGTAACTTGTTTTGTCTTACAAAATATGATTTTAGTTTTACCAGTCTTAGTGCTTTTGAATGCATATTTAGTTAATTCAAAATATTTTTTTAAAAATTACCTATTTGTTTTAGTTTTGATCTTACCTCAATGATCGTTACTGCATTCTTTCAGAAACCATCTGAGGTATTATAAATTATTCTAAAACCTCATCGGTTAAGCAAAAGTGAAAATTTTAAACTGTTTACATAGCATTCAACTCTTCTTTTTGAGTTACTAGGAGTTTTTTTTATTGTTTAGATCGCGAGAAATGTAGTACATTGATTTTCTCGTTTACTTCTACGGTTACGTTTGATCTTAATGGTTTTTAAGATTATAATGAAACAAAGCAATCTTTAGATAACCAAACTTGTTTTGGTAATTTAAAGGTTTATTTTGTAATTTTGTAATTAATCAAATGTTTTATTTTTTTACACCACAGCATTTAGGATTAAATAATAACACTACAACTTTCTGTGTAACTGCTGTAAAAATGGATCTAGCTTTTGCAGTCTTTATCTAAAAAAATAACCATTACAAATTTTTGTTAAATAAAAATTATCAAAAAAACAACTTAGTATAAACATCTTAATATGACAAGTACTTAAACATTCTTTAATGAAAAATAATCTTCCATCATGACTGGATTCTACCTACTTTGAGATCGTTTCTCCATTTTTGAAGTTCCTCTGTTTTTCATTAGTCTTTTCTAAACTAGCAGGAAAGAAATCTAATTGTGACTGCAAAAAAATTAAATGAGCGACATTTAGCAGCCTACATTTTTATAGTTTTTTAGCAAATTAGTCACAATATCTTAGTAGCTTTGGTCAGCTCTAAATCATTTATGATACGGTCAAAATATTCATCTTTCCTAATTTGTTAAGCGACAAATATTCATTTGATTATTTTTGCGTAATACAGGTTTGGAAACTTATTTTTTGAGTATGTATTTGAAACAATTGCTTTTTAAGTGCTGTAATTGGCTTCAATGTAAATGGCGTAAAATTGCAAAATTAGAATGTTGATCCGTCAGTGTCATTTTTTATTTGGTAATGTTGCTGAACTGTTTGGCTATACCACAGACACAAAAAAACAACAGCATTAAGTAAAACTTTTTTGCAGTCCAAGTAATAAGAAAATAAAGTTAAGGTGACCACATGTGCCAAAGATGATTTGAATATTAAATGAGATTTAATATAGTTGATATACGGTCATATGTTTCTTTTGTGATTATCAAATGAGCCAATGAAATTGATGGTTTTGAGTTACAATTATAAAGTATAACGGTTTTGACACTTGTTTTTGACGAGTCGATAAACAATCGCTATTTGTAACGTTTCTGCACTACAGAGATTATTATTCGGGTGAGAAAGTAACCGCAGCCTACCATGCGGTAAAAGTTTAAGTTACTATCGTCGGGGTCAACTTTTGGCGGCTATTAGCGTATTACATTTTAATTGTGGCTCAAAAATAACCTGAAGTAAAAATAATCTTGTTCCACAATGTTATTGAACATACAATATCCTTTGAGCGTCATTTCACAAATTTCTCGAAAATAAACATTGAAAATGGAAATCGACTGTAAGATTAAAAATCAGAAGGAATCAGAAAGAGTAAAAAGCCCTCACATAAAAGTTTGTAGTTTGCATTTTATCAAAGTGGTTTTTTTTAAGTTGGAAATTTAACAGTGTTTGCTATATTATTAAGAACAGTTTCAAAAATATGTAAAAAAAATACTCATTTATGTAATACTGAGACGATGTTACTAACCTTAACAAAGTTAAAATAAATTCAACATTTATTGTTTTATGCGTATTATTCAAAATATCTTGTCATATTTCTACAAAATAAATTAGCAAATAAACATAATTTTATAACCGGGTTTTCGATTTTTATCTAAAGAAGAAATTTCAAATAATATGCTTTGTTTTAATAAATTTAAATCTACAAAGTTCATCTTAAATTGTAGAGATATATTATGCGGCTTATATTTTAACGGCGATCATAACATTTTACAACTCCATCTATACTTGCTTCCCAACCCGAATGGTAAAAGTAAGAAATTCTTGTACGGTTTTCCATTCTTAAAAAAACAACTAGTGGAACACTGTTTTAAACTTTTTTAATTTAGTAAGAGTTTAGTAATATATGATTTGTATATTGTCAGACCGCCTCAACAACTAAACAATAAATGAATCACACCACCGCCGGCTGCAACCTTTATATCTGCACGAGTCAATTCCAGAAGTTTCCATTTTAGTATATTTTGCAATGACTAATTAATTAGAAGTATTTACTTTTCTCTGCAATGCATGACGTTGTATTCTTTGTAGTTGCTGCGCTCTTTACAAAATAATACCTTTTAAATTTTAAGTTTTACGTTAATCTTAGTGAAAACAGATAAAAATATTATATAAACAATAATAAATCATTATATTGAATCTAACATAAAATTTGTATCTGATTTTCTATATTCACTTAAAACAAAAGTTTACTTCATATAACTGGAAATGCGATAAAATTTAAAATAAGTTTTTATAGATTCAAAAAGTTTTTCAATACTAAAAATGTTTTGCTTTTATTTAGAACAAGAAATAGAGTCGATAAATAAATAAATTTATATACACTTTTTTTTTATTTACATTTTGAATTAGTAAATTACATTTAATAATAAAATTTTGTTACGTTATTTTAGATTTTAAATAAACTTAAAAAATCAAATTTATTTCGAGGTTGTATTTACAGCGCAAAAATACGAGATTGCAGCATACCCGTTTATAGACGCAGTTGGACGACGTTTTTATTAAATGTCGAGCGGAAGCATTGCTTTTTATTCCGGTTTATATCTAAAACTAGGTGACAACTTTTTACTTTATTTTTTCAATTTTCAGTATAGACGGATTAGAGAAAATGCATTGTACTGCGCAAATGTAATAAAACTACCCAAATTCGATTTTGTTATTCTAAAAATACTTTGTTGTTATTTATACATTTATGTAAATAGAATACATTTTTATACTACATTTATAAATAACATTTAAAAAATAATTATTATTTTTTATAATTTTAATTTATTTAAATGTAGACATCCCAGGTTTAAGTAATAATTTAATTAACATTTTAAAAAAATCTGATCATGTCAAAATTGTTCTCTATAACCATAAAACAATATACAAAACTATCTATACGAAACTAAAAAACAAAACTAACATCTTAGACAAATCATACGTTGCATATAAAATCAATTGTAAACAATGCAATAAATATTATAGTGGCCAAACAAAACAAAAGCTTAAAAATAGAATTAAAAACCATAACTATGATTGCAATAAAAAAAACTGTAGATACTGGTCTAACTTTCCATCATGTCGAGGACAATCATGATTTTGATTTTGACAATCCGCAAGTTTTGGATGTAGAACTAAATTTAAAAAAAAGATTAATATCTGAGATGCTCTTTATTAATTTATATAATGATAATGTGAATTTCAAGACGGATACTCAAAATCTGAATCCCATTTATAACAACATTATTAGCAAATGTAAACGTATTTACTAAATTGTTTGTCACTTAATTTTTATAACAACTAACAAAATTACGTCAATCTTATCATTACAAATACAATTTACCACTCTTATCCGTTGTTAAAGTGTACATTACTCTTATTCTATCATTGAGATTCAGCTTATGTGTGGGTTATGTTTGTGTCGTATAAGATTATATGTCTTCGTGCTTTCCTATTTTGTCCATGTTTTAATTATATGTATATATGGGCAGAAATTAAACGTTCTACTGTTAGGTAAGATCAATTTATTTCTTTAACTCAAACGTAGTATTAGTGAACAAATAAGATTTTGATAATTTGTTGTTTGTGTTTTTCATTTTTACTGTAAATTGTAATTTATTATTCTAGTTCGTAAGTTTTTAATTATATCACTACCAAGCTATTAAGTTTTTGGAGGAGTTGTATTGTTCTCATAGTAATTAATCGCTTAAATACGGTTATTAATTCAATATTATTACTGGCAACTCGATTAACAGTTTGACCCGATAAAGTCAATAATTTAATTTTTTAGTAAATATAGCAACAATGTTACATGCACCGACAACATAACCATGTGTGGACAACAGCACGTCATTCTAGAAACTAATGATACCTATTGTAAAAGTATTTATGAACAATTGTCTACAAAAGTAATATAAAGTATTCTATCAAGGTACGCCACCGGCGGTATACTGACCTTACGGTGATATTACCGTAGTCGGCGATATTGAAAAATTAACCGAAAAACATAAGGTCTTTAGGTACAGTTGGAGTACAGAACAAAACGCCGAACGCCCAAAACGCCGACTCTATATAACGTCCAATACGCCGACTCCTATTTCGCCGACCACGTCTAAAACGCCGAACCGCGTATATGACCAAAACGCCGATTCGTGTCCACAATGCCGACCGACGCAAAATTACGTCACATTGTACGTAAGCATAGCGTCCGAGTCGTATACGAATCGATATTTGCTTTTAGTACAAAACGCTGTCTTCTCAATATTTCGGCAAAATGTCCACGACCGCAACTATAAGATTGCTTCAAAATGCCGACTAGTCGACATTTTGGGCAGATGCCACAATACCGACAGCATAGTTTTTTGATTTGTTTATTAGATAAATTTTGCTACTTACTGTTATAACAACATCAACAAGCGTAAAAGAATTATAAGTCTTTATCTATAAATACGTTTTTCTGCTTCCGTCCGTTTTGACGTATTTCACAGGCATCATAATCGGCCGGAAGTTTTACTTTTCCAGCCTAGGCCAGTACAATGTAGTAGAATTTTATAACTAAAAGTTGGCACTAGTAATCATTATTTAATTAAACGTCATCTGTCAGATTTAGTAACATACACCATTATCTGTGTTATTGTTTAAAGTAGCACTAACAAATTAAATTTTATTAAAAATCAATACTTAAATAACTGCTTTTAATTAATTTTGTTACTATAAAGATCAGCACAAAAAATGTTCTGTATCACACGTCCTAAAAGTATTTTGCAAGTATTCGCATTTTGTAAGCCTCGACCAACAAATATGCTCATACTCGCAAAATAGCACTTTCTGGAATAGTGATACAAATAACTATTAACAGATGCGACGATTTGTAATATAGTACATATTTTGTTAACTCATAACTAAAGAGCAGAAGTAAAAATCTTCAAACATTGCGCAATAAATTGTATCTAAAATTTTCAATCAATTAATCAATAGCCTTTATCTGTCATAAAAAGAAATTTTTTTAACAAAGAATTCGTGTTTTTTAAAACTAAACCTAAAATTATTACACTACCTAACCAATGTAATCTAAACCCTCCACCGCTAATCAATTCTCTATATACAAATACATCTACTACACTACTTGTAATTTTTTTCTCCTTTTTAATACATCTTCTATCCATCCCATCCTTCTCTAGAAAATCTCCAACCTTCCTCCCTCCTCTTTTCTTAGTTATATGCATTCTTTTAACATGTGCTCTATATTTTCCCACTCCTCCCCACATAGTCTACATCTGCTATCTTTATCTTCCTTTCAACACTTATTGTCTAGCTCTTCATTCCCGCATATAAGCTTTAGTAAACTGGGCATATTATTGCTTCTTTCTAATCATCCAAAAACTCTTCACGTAACCATATCTTATTTAAAATTTTTCTTATTTTTTCTTTCGTTCTCTTTCCTGTATATTTCCATTGTCCCACCCGTCCCTTTTAACTACCCATTACATCAATCACCTATATATGTATATTCTCTTATAGTATAGTCCTCCCCTTCTCCTCACATAACTCTAATAGCTCCCTACCTTGTTTGTTTATTGTCTTATCCATCGTTACTTTTTTTTATTTCCTCCCCATTCACTATCATACCCCTTCCTTCATCAATTCTCGCGTTAAAATCCCCACCTATTATTAATTTCTTTTTCTTTCCTTTTCAATCAGTAGCTGTTTCAACTTCCTTATTGTTTGTTTCATTTCTCGACCGAAAATGAGAGATTTGGAAGTAGAAATGTCCTTAGGTTTTCGAGCACGTGAATGTAGACGACTATTAATAATTGTTAGAATATTTTTTTTCATATAACCATTGTTTACCAAAGTTCTAGTAAGATGACGGAGTTCCGAGTTTAGATTTCAGGTTAGCAAATAGAAAAAGCGCTATGAAATAAGGATTCGATAGCAAAACTTTTCTGAGCAGAATGATGAAGACGAAGCATGAAGATATCTATCCGTATTGCAATTTTTTAGCAATTTTTTTATATATCTGTCTATACCAATGTCTATACTATAGTTTTAAGACATCTAGCACTAATTAAGATTATTTAAATAACTGCATCAGTTGCAAGTAAACTAAATACGTGGATGAAAATGTAGAATGCCAAACGAGACAGCCAGCAACATTATTGTTGCCTTGAAAACATTTTGGTTTATGCGATGAGTGATGGGAGAACAGCCAACGATTAGGAGGTATACCGGAAACGGTTCAAGAAAAAAGATTTGATAATGTTGTAGATTATTCTGTCTACCCGTTGGGTAGAATTCGTGTACAAGAATACATTAAAATTGTAACTACATAAGTCGTTTTTTAATTGTTATTGTACGTAGTAGTAATTCAGAATTGGGCATTAGTTGAGTAAATACTAACGACTTTCATCAACGCAATTTTTAAGTTATATTTATCAGATAATTAATTTATGTTACAATTATTTTTATAGCAATTGAATTAATTTACCACTAAGTGTAACATTAAAATTTATTTGTGATTAAATTTTAATCATAATTTGTACTCAAATTGAAGTTTTGTCTAACTCTGAGTAGTATTAGGAATAAAATTCTTAGGTGCCTTAAATTATCATTTCACATACATGACATTTATGCTTGAAAATAGTAAAATATTTAAAAACAAGAAAGTAACGTAATTTATGTAATCTAACTTTTATACGAACGATGGTTAATGCAACGTAGTAGTAAATTATTAAAACAATGTTTGTAAAATGTTTCCACATTTTAGCAATTTAAGTAGTTTTTAAATGTGTATGTTTTTCATTCAACTTAACTGTTTTTTCATTTACTTACCAAAAAGATAATATTTATGTCACCAAAGGTAACTTACAAGTAATTTTTATGTGCCTAAAAACAATTACTAGTAATAATCTAATGTGTCATCAATCTCAAAGTTGAAATTTAAACAATACATGCCAAGAAATAAAAAAATAGTAATAATAGCTTTATGAATATTAAGTGTGTCTTCTAATATTATACATATGTGTATGATAAATTTCTTAAAATAATAAATCAATGGCAAACAAATAGTTAAACATGAGTTAAGGAAATACATACTGTAAAGACATAATTCTTTTACATTTTTGGTGTTGTACTTCTTATAACAGTAAGTAGGTAGCACAAAAAATTAATCAAATAAACAAATACAAAAACCGATGAGAACTTTCGATATGTGTTGTCGGTATTATGGTATTGTGGGATCAGCTCAAAACGCCGACTAGTAAGCATTTTGTATCATTATGGGTGCGTTCGTGGACATTTTGCCGAAATGTTGAGTAAACGTCGTGTTGTACTAAAACCGAATATCGATTCGTATTCGGCTCCGACGCTATGTTTACGTACGAGTTGAAGTTATTTTGCGTCTGTTGGCATTATGGACACGAGTCGGCGTTTTGGTCGCATACGTGGTTTGACGTTTTGGACATGGTTGGCGGAATTCGAGTCGGCGTTTTGAACAAAATATCGAGTCGGCGTTTTGGGCATACGGCGTTTTGGGCAGATCCCATAAATCCCTACAGTTGTTTTAAAAAGTATAAATATTATAAGCCTGAAATTAATAAGGAAGGTAAATAAAACTATGTATTTTACTGTAATCTAGGTATATTAAGTAGTCAAAATAATTAGACATACATAAATCAGTAAATACAGTAAATATCAGAATGCTGCTTAAGATAAGATAATAACTAATTTAACTCTTACAAATAACATTTCGCTGCACATTGTTTAAATTGCTAAACTGTTAGTTACATTTCAGTTCGTTTGTTTTACTTTGTTGACAAATGTATTTGCTTTAATTTGTATTCATCTACTAATATTCTTTCAAATTTTAGTATGCGTCAGCAATAAAACAATTTTTATGTTAGTTTTTGTTTCATGTAATAGTTTATACCTATTATTAAAATTTTAAAAATACCAGCATTGTATAAAAATAGCAATAGTACTAGCGCAACATTTTAAGTATTAAACGTGGTTATTCAACAAAAACAAATAAATTTAAAGTTTGCTGGCATGTAACAGTTGTTTCCATCTAGATGAGCAATGTAAAAACATTAGTTAAATAATTCGCTGCACAAAACGACTGTAGTTTGCAAATACCCTCTTAATACGTCACATTGACATTGAATTAAAATTATAAAGTTGATTAGGTTTTATGCATTCGTAGTTGTTGGTTGCAACTATTGCTGATAATAAAAAGTGCGACAGCCGTTTGAAATAAACTTTTTTTTCTATTTTGCATACATAATATCATTATAAACTCAATTTGGTATTGAAACAGCGTTTGGCGAGTCGTATAATCACATTAGTGCGTTAATAATATAGTATCTTAGGTGTTATTTGCAAAATTTTGTCCACGACTATAACTATAATTATTATTGTAATTATTAAAATCAAAATAATTAATTTGTTTAAAAATCGAATCGTTTGCAATAAAAGATTTTTCATATAGTCGTATATGGTATATGCTTTATCTTAATATGTTGACCCTAAGTTTAATTTTATTTCAGATATTATTAACACACTAGTGCGGTAATAAGGTTCAAAAAGGACCTGTTTCGTAATAAACTTAAATATACGGAATTTAATTTATCTATTTTTTAAGCAAAGAGAACGTTTTTAAATGTAATTACTAAAATTAATTGAATTAACGTTGTCATATAGTAAATCGGAGCGATGGCGGCAGTGCAACACAAAAAGTGCCAACGTCCTGTCGTAACGAGTAATGTCTGTTAATAAATAAGTAAGATTATTAATGTGGAATTATTATAATGTAATCCTTGCCATCAATGGTCAAAAGCTACCACAACATACGTTAAAATTCTTTGTCGTAATTAATGTTATAGAGTTACTTGAGGACTTGTTGCACTGATCCTTTTAATTTTTGGAATGTACTTAATGAAATTGAGACATTTTGGAATTCCTAATATGGATGCCCCACTTGTCCATTGTTATTATGAATGCAAAAATTATTTTTTTGGTTTCCGTTTTTTACCTATTTAGAATAGATGCGTTCACCCATTTCAAATAGTTACATTACGTCAGTCGTACCTATTACGATATTTCTAAAGCAAATAGACACAGTTTTTGAGTTGTAGTTTTAGTAAAGTTAATCGAAAGCACAAAGGGCAAGGCAATTGATTTTTGCACAAAAACAAAAAAGTTGTAAAAGTGAATATATCCGCTGGGTTTGCACCAAAAAAAGCACTGAAAAATGTAGAAAAACTTGAATATTTAGTTCAGACCTTATTATTGAAAATGCAGTGGAACATAATTGGAAATGTGATATTACGGATATTGAGGTTAAAAAGAAACTTGCAAATACAAAGAAAGGGACTCGAAAGAAGGACGCAACAGCAATTTTTTTTATATCAGGAAAAAATGGTTCTACTATAATATTATAAATTAATAGTTACCGTTCCGTTATATTCATGTGTAAAAAACTTTAAACGGCATACGACATGCCAAACTGTGATCTCTTACGAAAACATCTAACGCAACGGATATTCAAACCCAAAACACATACTTGAAATAGAAGATAAATCTTCGTATTTATTTGCAAATAAGAAGCCAGAAAAGCGAAAAATTGTGTTTGCATCCTAACACGGACCAACTATTTTAGAAACCGTTACGATTTTGTTTATGTATGGTACACTTAAAAATTGCAGAAAGCAATTTACGTAAATATATTTATTGCATGTAGATATTGGAAATGATATTTCAGAAACAAACGTAATCCCGGTAATGTATGCGTATTGTCAAATAAGAAAAAAAATCACAGATTTCGCAAATCTTGCAACTATCGAAAGGTGTTGAAAACAAACAAAATATTATCTACGTAACATAATGAACAAGGTTTATTACGATTTTCAAAAGTAAGAATGCATACGTAAATAATAAAAATAAAAAAAAACTCAAATAACTAATATTCTAGGTACATAATATTAAACGAGACTAGAGTCGTATGATAATTCAGCAATTGTTTGTATTTAACATTTGTCCATAAAATGCCTGGGAATTGTTTCCCATAACCTCTTCATTGCTGGAAGATGATGAATCGGCAACACCAATGACATATGGAGCATTTTTTGTGATAACAAATGATGAGCAAGACCGTTCATTACAAAGAATTGCTGCGCGCTAATAAAACATAGCTTCCAGTGACATATCTCAGGAAAAACCCGATCGCGTTATCTTAAATCTATGTACTTGAACAGACATTATGACATCTAAATGAGCCAGCGTCACTAATTTTTTTCCATTTTATAATTCAATTTGTCAGCCCTATATCTTTCCAAGAGGAATGAAAATTGTGCTCGGCTCCAAGAGGAACGGAAATTATGCTCGGCAAAAATTAAACTCTAAACCTAAACACTCCCGGCTGTTATTTTCCATTCATAGTTTCAGTAGAATGTAATGGTTTAGTGCAAAATGATTGTAAATTGGAGGGTACTTATATAGAAAAAATTTCTAAAAGAACAATAATTAGTATTCTGAGCTAATGTTTTCAAATCGATAAGAAAATGCTCAATACACTCTGTCATAAGTTTGTGACTCTATTTATTCTACCAGTAGTCCACCGTGGGCACCAATATTGAGACGTGAGGTTTTGGTTGTAAAACTTTAATGTCGTGAATGACCCTACTTATTTACTTTCACAAATTTAATCTTTGTTTAAGCAACAAGTATTAGGAAATATTTGGGTTGTGTTGGTAACGCTTAGGTTCTTTTTTTCAAGCGATGTACGGTAAGAAACACAAAGCAAGCAACAAAATCTCAAAAAACTTTAGTTGACACAATTTTCAAGGCAAAATGTAACCTTCGCAAAGCACAAATAATAATATTGCGCTCACGAGCATGTTATGCGATAAAAGGATGAAAAATTAGTATTCACGTCCACTCGCTGTCATTTTCTGCTGGTTTAGACACGGTTGAGAGCATTCAGATAAATGTAAAACTGTTTCTAGACACAATCAATTTTAGAACCAAAGTAGAACTTTTAAAAGTTTAGCCAGACTTTGATTGAATACGGTCGGACTAAATAAATCATTCAATTTATATCGCGTGATCCGTGGCAATTGTTTCACCACACTCTAATTAGTTAACGCGCATTTAAAAAAAACAACAAAACAAAATGATTACTGGATTTTACCCAAGTTTTATAGCGGTTAACAGTTCAACAGCTTCTAAGATTATGACACGATTGCCACATTCTCTCAGATGTAAAAGTTTCAAAGTGGAGATTTCACCTTTGGAAATGTGCATCCAAGTTTAAAAATTTGATTTTTTAACAGTTTGTTGCGATTCTCTGTCATATCTTAAGAAAACTTACAGCAGACTGGAGCATTAAAAGCATTTCGCGACGCGAAATCATCGACATGCCTTTTTATTAAATTCTCTAAGCTTCGTTTAAACGATAGGATTAAATTTGAATAATTATTCTCAATTTTCTCACGTTAGACAGTATCTCAATTCATCGCATCTCTCGTACAATAATAAAACTTCTCACTTTTTTATATGGCACCTAATCCTCAAAATGAAAATCATGTATTACGGTTTGTTGGGTCTTGACTGAACGCAGGTTGGCAACCACGTAACAATGTTTCACTAACTAATAACTTTATACAAAACATACACTAAAAGAAAAACAATAACAATAAAGGTACGTGAAAGAAAACAGCCCGCTAGTTATTCTCCTTTCGCGAGTACGAAAATAAAACACCCGTCAGTAACTTTTTTCGGGTAAGTGAAAAAAAATAGCGCATAAATAACACTTTTTTGGTTAAGTATAAAAAAACCAGCGCGTAAATTAACTTGCTTGAGGGAACACGTGGGAACTCCCGGATGCAACTTTCTTCGTTTTTGCACCGCGTCAGAGTGCAATTTTGACTTTTTTCCTAATGTTTTTTTTTGGTTTTTTTGATTGGTTAAGTTCACGAACCCTCTCAGTACCAAATCTGCCAATTATCGGTTTAGTCGGATATGTGTGTCTCGGTGGAGTTGCTTTTAGTGACCACTGCGGCTTTTTTGCAACTAAGCGTAACTTTGTCGGTGTCGTAATATTAAAGTATCTGGACTTTTTTTCTTGTAAACCATGCTTGCATCGAACCCGCTACAAATTTTGTG
Organism: Aquatica leii; assembly: GCA_035610365.1. Taxonomy (NCBI): domain Eukaryota; kingdom Metazoa; phylum Arthropoda; class Insecta; order Coleoptera; family Lampyridae; genus Aquatica; species Aquatica leii. The sequence continues at coordinate 52,282,942 of CM069433.1, forward strand.
TTAAAATTATTTGCTTAATTTTCTTAGACTTATTCCTACAGCGACAGAACAACAATGGTGCTAGCTGGACACTTGCAAACTATGGTGTTTTATGCTAGTACATTAACTTGTGGCCTCCGTCACGCTTCACTGATTTTTCGGACACATGCGTTTACTTTTGCTGTGTTTTTTCGAGTTTGCTCAATGCCGGACCATTGCCCACAAGGTTCACATGGGTTGGAATTTACGTACAAGAAAATTATGTTCTGAGAAAATAAAGTAAACTTAAATCAAACAATAAATTATTACCCTAAAACTGAGCAAGATAGAGGAAAGTTGCGCATAAACGTTTGTATAGAAGACAAAATTTACTACAAAAAAGTCCGTGGAAGGGTACAATTACTTTCAAGAAGATACAAGTGTGCAATGTTGCATGAAAATATCTCAGATTACATTAAAATTTAGTAACTCATAAAGTATTAGATATGTATAATTATACCCTCCCGCGGAGTTTTTGCAGTAAAGTTTCTGCTCTATAAATATGTTTATGTGCAATTTTGATCTATATAGTATCGTTTTTGCAGCGTACAAAGCGGAAGCTTCCGCGGATCTAATTCTGCAATTACTATAATTATTTTTCAACTTATATACTTAGTATAATAATAATAATAAATACTGCATCCAAAAAATACAAAAATATGAAGTGAAATTGGGCATCCCCGCAAGTTTCAACTTGATCTAAACGTTTACTCGTTTCGTTACATAAAGCTTCAAATCTTATAAGTGTTTTCAACATTAAAAATGAAGTACTCTAGGTTATTTAAAATCATCAAGAAACAACTTTCCATGGAAAACCTAAAAGTTGTTAAAATGAATTTTAAAAGTGACTACGCAAAAACTTCAATAAACCTTGTGCTTATATATACATGTATATAATTGATTTAATTTGACAAAAAAATACAAACCAATACAAAAATGTAACCAAAACAAAAATAAAAAACAAAGTAGATCAACAAAAATTTCTAAAAAATAAACACAGACAATCTTCAATTAATGAATAACTTAACTTTCGTGCGTAGTTCGGGTCTTTTTTGACTCAAAACAAAATACATTTTTCTCTAATGTCGTATTTGGTTATTTGATGAATTTGATGTTTGTGCACTTTGTTTATATCATTAATTAATTGATTTGAATATTGCCTTAAACATATACATTTTCTCAATATAAAAGTTTTTTCACACATAAGCTGTAAGAAAGAAATAGCACACATTTGTTTAAACGTTCTTGTATCTGGTGCCGAGTGGTATAAAATCTTCACCTACAAGTTTCAATAATTGTCGAGTTTAGATCGAGTTGCTATTTGTTCAGCCTATTGTACGATACGGTTGTGTGTTGTTTTTACAAGCAATATTCTTGATGGGTTTTCAACGACCCAGCCCATAAAGTTGCTTTACTGGTAGAAAATTTAAAGAAGCACTAACTCGTTTTGACAATTCTGATTTAGAACCTTATAGTGCAAATGGGTTTTCTGGTAAATGGGAGCTTTCAAATGACAAAAATTATTTGGAAACAGAAGATGATCTTTCTGTTATCGAAGATTATGACTCTGACGATAATGCAACGTCAAATGCAGCTATGCAATCACAAAGTATATGGCCAAGAACGACAAAATTGAATGTTTTACTAAGCCTCTAATTTAACGAGGCGTGCAAAACATTTTGTCTACACTCCCACATTTATCAGATACGCTACTTCTCAAGTGAATGCTGCATTGTCCGCATTTCATCTATATTTTCTGTCTTCTGTTAAAAATATTATGACCAAAAATGCCAATTGGGAAAGACGTCGTGTATGAAGAAGATGAAAAAGTTTAGATTCTACATATGTACATGAATACCTTGGTTTACTGTTTTTGGCAGGTGTTTTTAAGTTTCATAATGAATCCATTAAAAATGTATGGGATGCGAAACATTCCCGTTCGTTCAAAACGTTCCATTAGATTTTCAAAAGATCTTAGGTGCTTTTTTTGGAAAACTGTTCTTTTGGCCAACAGACAGTTTTTGTCAATTTCCCCAAGCACATCAATCATAACGACCATTTCTTCAGTAGAAAAATTCATTTTAATGAAAAATACTAAAATCAGTGTTTTACTGGATTGTACAATAAATTATTCAACATTTGTTTGTCTGAATTTGCAATTGTTTCTATAGCATCGTAGATTACTAACAAATATTGTAATACTAATAGTATTCGAAAAGTGTACTTTTGTCAATAAAATCAGATATTTTTAATTGCTTTTGGGATGATTACATGCTATATCATTTTGATAGAGAATTTAATTTTCTGCAAGATGTTGATTTGTAAGTTAGGTTGTTCCAAAAAAAATTGAGTTTTGACCTTTAAAAGGTATTGCATCTTTGACTTTGAATATAAGACATTATGTATTGCACAATTACGTGCTTAAAACTTTTATAAATACATAAAATATTGCTAAATCGCATACCAAAATATGATTCCAGTAGTAGATTTTGTTTTTTATAAACATGGTATTCTTTGAAAGCATAAATTTAGAAGTAACATTTTAAACCTGATTATAATCTTGTAAAAACTAACTTTAAGTGCCTATAATTTTATATGATTGTAAAGTAGACCCCAAAAGAATTATAAAAACTTAATAATATACAGACTGTAATAAGGAAGGCTTCCAAGGCCGGAATCTATACTAACATTAGAATGTCTTCCGAGTTTGGAGCGTGTCATTGTTGTTGTAACCGAAGTTGCCAACGTTTCGCCCACTTCCGTAAGGGGTTTCATCAGGGCGTGAGATAAATCGAAAAACTCAAACAAGCAACCGAACTCTAACTAAGAACTTTTCAAAAGGTTATCTACTTGAAACAAGCCATAATCTAAACTCTGAAAAGGTAAGAAAGAAAACGATAACATGAAAAAACAAACGAAAATCTAACAAAGACCCACTACCGAGTTAGGTAATTAACTTCTGAACCAAGCCAGATTCTAAACTCCGTAGAAGTGACTTAAGAAGAAATAGTCTCCGTATTTAAAGGAAAAGGATCGTTACGGATGGTTAAGCTCAACCCTGATTGGGTTATGATTGCTAGACGGCATGTTTTTGATAAATGACTAATAACCGAGAAACAAAGAGGGGATAGTTCAAAACCATCATCGCGATTGAAGTTATTGGGGTGTTTGATGATTTCTATGTTTTCTCGGAGTTTCCTGTTGAAAAAGAATAGAAATTTGGAAATCAACGAAACAATATCAAAATCTATCTTGTGACCTGTAGTAAAATGATGTTCAGCAACCGCAGACTTGGAAATATACCTTTTCCTTACACAACGATCATGTTCTGAAATGCAAGTTATGACGGAACGACCGGTTTCACCAATGTAGACTAAACCACAAAAACAAGGAATTTGGTATATACCTTGAGATGAAAGTGTAGGAAATTTGTCTTTGGGAGAAGGAAGAATCTGAGAGATTTTGCCTGTCAAGTTGAATATGCGTTTAATACCATTCTTACGAAGAAGTTTCCCTATTTGATCTGTAACCTTGTGAATGTAGCGTAAAAAGGCCAATTTCTGGTTGGGTTCGGGAGTATAAATGTCCTTCGGTAATCGAGTACGTGGATGTAAACGACGATTAGTAACTCTATGAATATTTCGCTTTACATAACCATTGTTCACTAAGGTTGTAGTAAGATGACGGAGTTCCGAGTCTAGATTCTTAGGTTGGCAAATAGAAAAGGTACGATGGACCAACTTGTTATCCAACTTGTTATCAAAAGGTTCCAAGTCTGCGGTTGCTGAACATCATTTTACTACAGGTCACAAGATACATTTTGATAATGTTTCGTTGATTGCCAAATCTCCATTCTTTTTTAACAGGAAATTCCGAGAAAGTATAGAAATCATCAAACACCCCAATAACTTCAATCGCGATCATAGTTTTGAACTATCCCTTTTTTGGTTCCCGCTTATTAGTCATTTATCGAGAACATGCCCCTTATCAACCGTAACCCAATCAGAGTCGAGCTTAAGCATCCGTAACGATTCTTTTCCTTTATATACGGAGGCTGTTTCTTCTTAAGTCACTTCTACGGAGTTTAGAATCTGGCTTGGTTCACAAGTTGATTACCTAACTCAGTAGTGGTTCTTTATTAGATTTTCGTTTGCTTTTTCAAGTTATTGTTTTCTTTCTTACCTGTTCAGAGTTTAGATTACGGCTTGTTTCACAAGTGGATAACCTAACTTTTGAGAAGTTTTTAGTTAGATTTCGGTTGCTTGTTTGAGTTTTGCGGTTTATCTCACGCCCTGATGAAGCCTCTTACAAAAATGGACAAAACGTTGGCAACTTTGGTTACAAGAACAATGACACGGTCCAAACCCGGAAGACATTCTAATGTTAGAATATACAGATTGTTCCATTAAAAAATGTAGGTTGGTGTGGTCTTGATATTATAGAATACCCTATAGCTGAAGATGATTTTAAAACGTAGTTTTAAGAACCTTTCAACTAAGCATGAAACATTACACAACATTGCATCCACATCGCATAAAAATAATTTGCTTTGTTTCAATACAAACATTTCATTAGTAAAAATTGTCAAGTAAAATTTGTAACTTAGTGTTAGTGTACTTATTATAACTTTGATACAATATTTAAAATCAATACAAGAACAATTCTCGGAATATTAATAACATTAGAACTAATTTTGCGGCAACCCGTTTAATATAGATTTAATGGAATGTCAACATTTAGCTTGCTATGCTATAACCACTGTATACAATATTCCTTATTCATTGCTACAAACTGTTAATTAATTATTAAAATTGTATTTCATTTTGCAATAAGTTTAATAAAAATTATAAACGTTTATCAACAAAATTGATTACTTTGTTCATTCATTTTTTTTAAATTATACTGTATAAAACACTTAATATCTACACATTAGAGTAGAGATACGTAAATAGAATTTATGCAAGAATGCCAAAAACTGCATTAGGTATCCGTATTTTAGAAAAAAATAAATGCTAATGAAGATGGCCAATTCTTCATCTAATATGGCAAAAAGCAACACTTTGTTGCTGCTTAATTGAAATTGATGGAAGTTATTAAAGGTAAGTTGTCTGTATGTTTTTTAAAGCTTTATAAGTATTGTTGGATAGAGTATTTTCTTGCACCTTTCAGTAAAATTGCAATTGCAATATTGCATTCAACAACATTGTTTTAAAGCAGACAGAGCGTTGCTGCAGGCTTGCTGAAACATTTGTGCAATTAGTGAGCATGATGCTAATATATACACATTATTTTGCAATACTGATGTAACGTTTTTGAAATGCTGTTTTGCTTAGTAGGTTACAACTTTTATAAATATTTTTTTATATTTTGTATAATAAAGAAGATATTTTACTTTGACACAGTATTTGCCCACTCTGTATGTTGACGTTTTATGAAATATCTTACATAAAATAATAATAATAAAAATAAACATAAAACCATTTATATTTGAGTTGCAATGTACTACTTTTAACTGAATAAACACAAAAAATTAATTTTAATTAAAGTAATATTAAAACGATTATTTCATTTCTATAGAAGAATTATCTTAAGTAAGTAAGTAAAATTGGGAGAAAATAAATTTTCTGTTAATTTATAAAATGCATTAGTTAGCTTCTACTGTTTCAAAGAATTGCTTTTTAAATAGACTTACAGAATTAAATTAATCTTTATTAGCATTCAAATGTTATTTTTAAAGAAAAAAAACTTTGTAAAATTTTATCGAATTAGGTCAACTCGTATTTTCTAGATATTATAGAAATAACAGTAAATTTAAATTTTTTTTGCAATATTAAAACTGCAATTATCTTATTCAAGATATTAAAACGTTGTTTGAACAAATAACGTATTTGCAATCACGTCATAATTAGCATACAAACACTTTTAGATAGCTCCAAACCAGTTAAAAACAACACAAATCATATTTGTATTATAAGATACAAATATTTTATATAAAAAAGTTGAAGTAATAAGTACATGTGCAGTGCGTACATGTTTAAGTAAAACATACCAAATAATACAAATATCATTATATATTAATAACAATATGAGCAATATAACGTTTGAAACAAAATTAGTTAAATATTTTTAATAAAAAAAAAACGTGTAATTGTGTTGATATAGGATAAAAATTTATTGAATTGTAAAACACTTTATTAGAATATTATAAAGTTTTAGGTACATTGATAAATAATTATTAAGTTGTCATACTTGGTAACGACGTGTTTAGCAATGTCTTTTTATTTTGTAAAACACGCATTTTAACATTTTTAATTGGTTAAGATATATATTTGTATGAACAGATATGCATTTAAATATAATTTTTTTAAATGTGAAGTATAAACGAGTTTAGTAATATTTTTTTATTGTTAAATAAATATGAACACGTATTTATAATATCAATTTTAAACATACTTCAGATTTTCTTAATTATGAAGTAGATATTTCCTGGAAAACAGGTTTAAAGATTATTTCAGCCAATTTGTAAGGTGTTATATATACTACGCATTTACGAGTAAAATAATTCTATATAAAATTGTTTGAAAACATTATAATTAAAAAAAAGTATAGCTTAATGTAATTATTAGTAATATTAGTGATTTTATTTCAGCAGTTTTAATTAAACTAATGAAACGTAGTTAGTAAAGTTTGTTATTGTTTCAAGAAAACTATTTTAAACTTGCGTAATTATAACAGGTAGTTTATTATGTTACTATATCTAGTTAATGAGATCTAATTATACTGCTGTTATTAATTGTTTTAAATAATTAAAAAGTTTAAGCATGAAACACGTAGTACTTAGAATTTCTCAAAACAAATCTAATATTAACTAAAACTTAAATTTGAAACCATTTTTTTTAGATTATTTAGAATATATTAATTAGAAAAAAATTTTAAACTGATACAAACAATGCAAAACTAATCTTTTTTTAATGATTAAAATGTAATATTTTAATGCTATATTTCAGTTCAAAAGAAAATATTTTATTTTAGTTATTGTAATTAATTGAGATAAACTAAAAAAAGAAATATTTTTTTGTAATATATTTTTTATGTACTTTTATAAATGCTTTTAGAAAATAATTTTTTTTCGTTTTTTTTTGTTTTTTAACAAAATTGAAATTGTATTTACTACAAATTTTATTTGAAGTTCTTTTATATTCGTTTTCTTTATGTTTATATTTTATTAGTTATTTTACTGTACACTTTTGGTTCGGATGTAAATAATATTTTTTTAACAATGCTTACTTGTTTCGTATAGTATTATTTTGATACTATTTATGTCTAGAGCCGCATAAATAACAAAAAAATATTTGTTTGCATGCAACTTTAAAATATTTTTTGTTATAAAAGGTAACTAAATGTTTATAATTTTAATACTTTTCTACATTTGTTGATTAGTAAATAATTTTTAATGTATGTACAAAGACATTTTACAACACTATTTATGTAAGTATTATGACTTGAATTGAAATAGAAAATTATAAAAATGAAAGTGTTTTTGCTTAAAATTTAAACATTCAAATTTCTGCACAATTTGATATGATACATTTACGTTTTATTTATACTTGCAAATTGTGTTTAGAACCGCTTAAAGCTAAATTATAATTTTGTGTTTGTCTACGAAATCATTTTTAAAAAAAGGTGCAGCTATTAAATTTCATATTTTGTATTAAAAATAATGTAAAGTTTACTGCATTTACATACACTAAATAAAAAAGCACACTAACATCAACTACCTTCTTTTGTTTGTTTCATTTTGAGCCATTTATTTTGTTGATACAAATTCTACATTTGTTTTCAAGTCTTTTTATAATGTTTATAATGTAGGTTTTTAGTAACTAAAGAAAAAAATACATCTACATACTAAGCGTCACTGGTAACGTTTTTTCTCTTTTCAAAAATTAATTGTATAAGAAGGCGCAAAATACATTCTGTTGTATTCATTTTCTTTTAGATTAAGCGCTAATTATTTTTACTTATCTCAAACACTGTCATTTTTACTAACGCAAAAATAGCTATAGTTACCAAATAAATTTTTAATTACCAATGCACGTTTTTTGCATGGAATTGACCAGTTTCTTTAGTTACTCTGTAGAATTAACATGAAACCACGCATAAATAATAATTTCAGATAATTTTGTAGTGGTATTTAACCATTTGGTAGGAGAGGCAAATGTCTGACAACTTGGTTGTATTTATTTTACGACGATGTTTTGTGACACTATTGTGTGCACTTTATCACGACCACTATTTATTTAACAAACAATAAAAACCACAGTAGATCTTGAAATTGCAGTAAGTACATGATAAAAAATATTGTAACATCTAACTATAAATAACCTATTTAGATATCACTTACATAAAAACCGGTCTAACACGAGCTGTCCGAATCACAAATTTAAAAATTGGATAAATAATCAAACAATGACATTTACAATTCGTTAGAAATACTACAATAAAATACAAACCGGAAACATCTACACCGACAAACATCATCTAACCGAGTTACCACAGAAAGTTTTCTTATCACAGTATAAGCAATAGTAGTAATCTAGTGACTGCTATTCAAATTTTGGAATTAAATTTTGCTGATTCAGGTTTTTTGTTTTTACATTTGTATAGATATTTGTTCAAACGTTTTTTGTTTTGTCTGACCTATATAACACTTCTGCATCGTTACAGTCGATTTTGTATACACCGTTGTGTACGTTAAGGATATTTGTTTTATTTTTGCAGATAAAATGTTGCATGTATGTGTTTCTGATATATGTACTAATTACAATGTTTTTTAAAAATAAATTTTAGTTTTAGAGTTAAACCAGGTACATTCATGATTTTTGTGTATGTAAAATTAAAGTTAGCGCTTAACTTAGAAAGGTTTATCTGTGTTGGTATATTATTAATATAGTTTTAGATAATAGTTTAGAGTTTTACTAGGATAGCTGTTACGTTTTAATGTGTTTGGTTTTTTTTAAACGGTGATTGCTCAAGCTTTAATCTTACTTTTTATTAAATTATTTACATTGATTTTTTGTTTTATTTTATATATTATAGTTAATAGTTCTATTGGATCCAATGCGTTCAGTGTCATCCATGTAGTTGTCTAATTAATTTAACGCCTAAGAATGAAAGTAAGCATTCTTATTTTTGCTTTAATGGTAAATCTTAGAGGTGGATTATAGTTATTAAAATGTTGAGAGTATTTGGAATTTTATATTCTGGGATGCAAGTAACGATATCATCTACGTAGTACAACAAAAAAATAGGATAGAATGAAAGCTTATCGCGTACATAGTTTAATAAGTCGAGCATTACGAGTTTAGCTAAAATGAGAAACTTTGCATTACCCATGGCCGTACCAAACTTTTGAATATATATTCAATTATAATTGTATTTAAAGTATTTGGAATCAAATAAGAAAGTAATGTTTTTTTGTCAATATAGGTAGACTAGTGTGGCTCATTAAGTCTGTTTAAAATTTAGTAATCAGTTCTAACGTAAGTTATTTAATAATGTTTGTGAATAATAAACTAACATCAAACGATATCATATTGTAACGTTTTTAATGTTTTCCACAAATTAAAAAAAGCTGGTAATGTTATAATCGAAGATATAAGTAATATTTTTTAAAACATTAAAAATAAACTTAAACATTTGGTATGTAAGAGCACCGATATAAAATAAAATTGGTCTAATCGGATGTTTATCTTTATGTATCTTTATTCTTTAGCAAACCGTAAAATTTGTGGTGGTATGTTAGTGTATGTGATAAGCTTTTTATAAGTGTTAGTATGGATGTTTTCGTTTCGTTTAGTTTTTGTGTACGTTTTGTTGTTATTTAATAAAAACTGTATTTTTAATTGTAATATTATGTATAACTATAACTACTGTAGTTTTTTTATCTAATTTTAAATTAAATAACACATTATGAAGTTCTAAAAATTCTTTTGTAGATGTCACTAGCGTTTTAATAAACAACTCTTGTAAAGTTGGTAATGACGTTTTCCCCATTTTGTCTTTATAAAATTTCTTATATAACACCAAAATGTCTTTCAAGTCTATAAAAAGTTTGATTAACGGTAATCTTTTATTTTAATTAAGAACGAGTTTCAGTGCGCCAGGCGTTGAGACACTTTCAGATAACCGAACATCTGTTAGATTGCACATACAAACCTTTTTAGACACATTTAAATGATAGTTGTAGCGTTTGTATAAGTTAATGGACTTCTTGGCCAGTTTTCTTTTAGTTTTGTTAAAAACTTTTTTATAATTATTATTTAGTGTCTATAAAAATTGGAAAATCTAGTTGATTAAGTACAGAGCATCCAAGCAAACAAGGAACCCGGAAAATATGCGAGCTAAATTTACAAATTTATGATAGTAAAACAACCGTCCAACCAAAATTAAAGAATCATAGCAAGTACCTTTCATATCAAACTTTTAATTTGTACTCGTGTTTATGTTTATAAGTTATTGGTGTTTTATATTTGACTTTTATTCATTTTTGTTAAATACTCGTGTAAAATGATACATAAATGAAGATACATTTTTTTCCCAAAATTAATGATTAATATTATTTGAATAGAAAAGATGTATAATGCACCTGACATAACCAAAAATATTTAAACTTACCACCAAAATGTTTTTTACTTGGAATGTACCGTGAAAATGAAAGCGCTCTAATTCACACCCGTTTGCGTCACTTCTTAGCTTATGTCAACTGTATATTATGATATTTGTCATATAATTTATTCAATATCTTTTTTAGTTGGTGGATTTTCTAATAAGTGCTGTCAATTTCCAAACTTAATATTGATTATTTAAAGTTTGTTGTTAATCAATCAAGTTTGTTATCGTACAGGTGTGTTCTCAGCTTGAATGAGATATATGTTTTTAAAAAATTGTTAAATATGTGTTGTTGTTACAAAATTTTATGGTTTGGTAAAGATACATAAAAATGAACATCCGCTTAGACCAATTGTATCTTGTATTGGTGCTCTTACATACCAAATGTTTAAGTTTATTTCTAACTGATGAGAAATGATAAACCTTCTAACATGTGTGACAGGAACGGTGTTAAATCCTTCTAGTAGGAGAGGGCGCTTTCTCCTACTAGAAGGATTTAACACCGTTCTTGTTAATTTCTAACGTTTTACAAAATATTACCAAAAATTTTACTTATAACATCACCAACTCGTTTAAAATAGTGGAAAATCTTAAAAACGTTGCAGTACCACTTTGTTACAATATAGTATTGATTGAAGTTACTTCATTATTCACAAACATTATTAAAAAACAAGAAGTAACACTACTCTTGAACTACGAATTATTACTTTTTTATCTACATATTTTACATACAATTATAATATATACATGTCAAGAGTATCATACGGCCATGGGTAATCTGGCGTCTCCCATCTTAGCTAATCTTGTAATACATGACTTAATAAACTATGTTCGTGAAAAACTTTAATTCCATTTTACATCTTTGTTGTGTTGTGTAGATGTATGATGATTACTTGCATTTCAAATTATAAAATTTTATTTTATCAACATTATTATAGCTAGAATCTACATCTAAGATCTATTGTTAAAATAGAAAAAAAAAGCCTCACTTTTGTTCTTATATGTTCAGAAATTAATTATTAACTATTTATCTAGTTAACCACATCGCCAGAATATTAATATAATTAATGCAATGAAAAATACGACTATGGGTTTGAATAACACACCATTAAAAAAACTAAACGATACTAAAAAACATATTAAAACGTAAGAATTACCATAGCAAAAGTATAAATAAACTATTATCTAAGACTAACGATTCTAATAATATACCAAAACCAATAAGCCTTTTTAACCTAACCACTAACTTCAATTTTACATTTACGAAAATTATTAATTTAACTAGTTTAACTCAAAAACTAATACCTATTATTAAAAAACCAAACATTAAAATTAGTACATAATAAAAACACTATATACAATATTCTATATACAAAAACAAAAGATTAAAACGAATATCCTTGATGTACACATCGTCGTATACAAAATGTACTGCAACGATTGCAACAAATCTTATATAGAATAGACAAAACAAAAAACATGAAATTGTCTAAAAAAATATGTATAAGACTGTAAAAACAAAAAACCTAGATCAGCTGTAGTTGTACATTAGATTAATACAGACCGCAATTTATATTTTTTGAACCCTACAATCTTAGATGTAGAACAATGCTTTTATAAACGGTTGATAAATAAAATAACTTTCATCACTAAGCACAACAATTATGTTAATTTTAATACTGATACCAATTACTTAAGCAGTACAATTTAATTTCCAAAATTTGATTGGGAGTTACTGGATTATACTATGTATACTGTAATAAGAACATTTTTTGTAATACCTTGGTTAGATAATGTTTGTCTGTGTAGATGTTTCCTGTTTGTATTTAATAGTAATATTTCTACACTAATTTTAAATTTTATTGTTTATTTATTTATTTAGTTTTTAAATTTTTGACGAGTACATTGCATTGAACCGGTTTTTATGTAAATGACATTTAAATAGGTTAATTCTAGTTAGATGTTACAATATATTTTATCATGTACTAATAACTGCCATGTCAAAATCTAGTGTATTTTTTTTATTTGTTAAATAAATAGTGGCCGTGATGAAGTACGCACAATAGCGTAGCGAAACGTTTAATAACTACAACTAAGTCATTTGCCTCTCATACCAGAAAATAATGCTAAATTTTTAATAATTATTAGGAGAAAAATAGTTATCAATTAATTCTGTTTTTATGTACATTTGATTTAATAAGTACATCTTTTGTTATTCTGTCAACTTTATTGGCTGTGGTCTGCAATTTTACCAACTTTGAATTTGTCAAGGGGCATTTATATTCTGAAAAATAAACTTGTTGCAACTTCTTCAACACACATGCATTTTATACAATGACAGACATAGAATATTTTTGCAATTACACATTTTGGAAAAAAAACTTTTGCAACAAAACATCATTCTGAATTAAATGTTAAAGAATTTTCTAATAACATTCACAGTAGTAGTAAAATTTATAATTAATCCTTTATTGCAAATCTGTAATAAATATAACTGCTAAATAACTACAAAACTGTATATTAACAAATTTGTTTAATTTTATTAAATTTTTTTGATTAATGCATTTAAATGTTAAATTAAAACATTGATCACAATTAACAAATATATTTTTGTCAGTTTTATTTAGATTTTATTATTATTATTATTGTTCAAACTTGTTATGCATTAGATTGTAATTCAATTTATATTCAAATAAAGTACGTATTTCCATCACCGCACAAATTGAGAATTTTTTCATGTAACTGTATTAAACAAACGTCTATATATGTATGTAATATGTATCAATATGTAACTTTACCTTTTAATTAATTTAGTTATTATTGTCTTTTTTAGAATTTGTATAAAAATGTTTACATATGTATTTGTATTGGCATTATTATAGAGGGTCTATAAATTTTTATAATTGTACTTACATGAGGTTGTCCCGCGGTGTCTAAAATATCAAAACACACCATCTCGTTGTCTATAATAGTGTGATAAGTATAAATTTTTTCTAAAGTTGGGTCATACTCTCCAATGTACCTTCGTGTCACAAATCTCACAACCAGAGCTGTAAAACAATAAAACATGTAAACAGTACAAATATAAAAATTGCAATTCTTAAAAATTTACAATTAAATGTTACTAAAAAAATGATAATTGAAATTAATTTTTTACATTAAATTTACAAATAATTAAAAAAAAATGTTACCAACTAATTTTTTTCAATGTTTTAAGGTACAAAATAAATAAGTTGTTTTACTGTTTTTACTTATGTTTACTTTTAATTAAATTATCTGTTTCTATATTTTTGTATTCATTTTATATTTTTTTTATCAATTTAATGCATTTGTTTGTGTTATATTTCTGGTTAATAATTTTGATATACCATGTAATATAAGCGTGTTTTTGATATAGGACTACAAACTCAAGGAATAGTTTTCCTGGGTGTAAAATAAAAAGTTTTCCTTTAAGAATTGGATATAAAGTTACAGGCCGGTCCTAACTACTTAAATAAGTGGATATTAACTGTTGATTTTAACTATGTGGTAAATACTATGGGATTCGTATTTTGAAACGTCTTGATGTATTGTGTTAATTATTGTTTTTTTTAATTTTACGTTTTCTACAAACTAAATAGTTAATACAACAATTACAACAAATGCCAATATTAACAAAATGCATATTGTGTTTTTGAAAACGTTTTCTGCGGATGTATCCAGCTAAATAAACAAAAGAAATTGCAGTTTTTTAGAACTCAGTTCGACAACCTGCTTTATTTCTGCATCGATTTATTAACTTGACGCTAAGTGATTTGCGTAAATTTTCGTTGATAAACTTTATTTTGTTGTGTGTGCAAAGACTTAAAGATACTAGGGGTGTTTTTCTTACTTACAAAAGTCGTTGACGAGAAAGATCACTACTTTCATATTTGTTTTTTTCCTAGGTACGTGCAGCTATTGCAAATTGTACCAGAGAAATAGCTCCTAAAGTTAACATGTCTCATAGTACGGTACACCGCATTTTAAAGAATTATCTGTACAATTCCTATTATGTCTAACGAGTCTAATAGTTAACCGACGTTTAAATTGTGATTGGTTGCAGTAACAAAAAGCTTTAGTGCCAAAATGTTGTTCTTGAATTAGTATTGTTTTACACCAAACGTGGAGCTGAATTTTCACAACTAGCATATTTAGAGTGAATACACACTCATAAAGTTCAACTTTTAGTGGCGGTTTTCAATTAATCTTTAAGCAAGTATTTAACGAAATTACAAAAATGCTAGTTTTGCATATTTAATTTTATTTTCGCAGTATTTTCATTGATTGAAGTATGTTGACTGACCTACGTAACATTACCTTCATTTAAAAATCTGTAAATATGTTGTTTTTAGGGTATTATGTAGTGTACTTAAAAAAAACTTGCAGTTCTTAGAATAGCAACTTTATTTAATCACAGTAATTTGACTACGTCTTGTTCGATAACATTAATTTGTATTCAATTTTATTTTTGATGTCAGCAATTTTAAAAAAAAAATATTAAGCTTTTTTAGAACGTTTTACTTTTATTCACAATGTCAGCAACCTTAAAAAATTATTTAATGCAGCAGGGCTGTAATTTATAACACGCCAACGTTGTCAGTTCTTCCGAGTAGTTTCAATACAGAAAGGATAACACAATTATAACAAACTATAATGCATACTAAGAAAATTATGTACAATATATTGATAAACTAATTAAGGCGGTGTTTTTGTTGTTATTACAATGCTGTACGGAAAATAAACAAACATAAATTAGAGTGATTTCAGTAGAATCCTTCTAGAGCCTCTACGCCACTAGAATTGTTGCCAACACACAATCAGAGCCAGCCCGAAGTTATATTCTCATCCGTGCAAGCTACCGTTTTCTAATTTATTATATTTTTATCTCTATACTAACTGTTAATGTCATTGTTTATTTATTGAATTTTAATTTTGTGACTAGTTTTTTGGACAGCTCATTTTGGATCCGTTTTTTATTGGCCATGATGAAGTGCGCACAATAGCGCCATAAAACGTCCCCTACTACTACTACTACTAAGCATGAGTTTTTTCTTTCTCTTACCTGAATGTGGAGTACAACTACTTAACAATTATTACCAAAAGAATAAAGGTTACCAATTATTTTTTTTCTTTGTTTGTAGCATTGTCGTACTAATTTTGTCTCGTATTAGACATCTGCTAAACATGTAGCGGACACGTTACTAATACGTGTGATGCTTATTTCTCACTTTGGATGTTATGTTCGTGTTCGGTTGTATTACAAATGGGAAGATTTTTTGATTAATTTGTGTTGTTTTTCAATACTTTTTACATTTCTAGAAAAACTTATACAAAGATATTTACTGGGCTTGTTGTGTACTATGTTCTTATGTTAAACGATTTATAGCTATGTGGCGACTGCGTCGGCGTTACGGTAAACAGAAGCTGTAGTAGCATACGGAAGTGAAAAATCGGCAGTCCGTAACAACCCCCCAAAAGCTACCGAGGCAACTAACGAGTTTTAATTTTTGTTAAGTAGTTTTAATATTTATAGTTCTTTGGTTCTCGTTAATTATAAGTAATTGTATATTCTGTTAATAAAACCTATAAAACTACATTGGTGACTCCGAAGAAAAATGAACACAGAAGAATCTTCAGATACCCACGCTACACCAATTCAGCACGTAGAGGAAGTGAGGCAGGTACGCTTACCGCCATTTTGGTATAAAAATCCAATTATATGGTTTGCGCAAGTAGAAGCTCAGTTCGAAACTTATAAAATACGGGCGGATACGTCTAAATACTATACGGTTATTAGTGCGTTAGATACTGCGGTTTTGCAAGAAGTGTCGGACATTATAGCAACGCCACCCGTGAAAGACAAATATGACACATTAAAAAAACAAATTATTTTACGGTTTTCGGACTCTGAAGATAGACAATTAAGAAAAGTGCTAACTGAAATTGAACTCGGTGATAAAACCCCATCACAATTATTGCGGGAAATGAAATTATTAGCAGGAACAAGATTCGACGAAAGAGTATTAAAAACGCTATGGCTACAGCGAATGCCAGCGTCCGTTCAGGCAATACTTACTGTAAGTGATACTTTAGAGTTAGATAAGATGGCTGACGTAGCGGATAAAATTAACGAAGTACAGTCGCCTACATTTCCAACGATAGCTGCAGTGCATTCAAGCAAGCCATCCGGTAGTAAAGTTGATCCATCGGTATCGTTCACATCGGCGCACGCATCTCAATCATCGGAAATGCTAAGTTCCATTGCTGCCTTACAAGCACAGGTAACAACATTAACTAAGCTTATGGAATCAATGTTGCATGAAAAGCATTCCTACGAACGAAAGCAACGCCGTCGTTCTCACTCCCGCCACAGATCTCCGTCTGTAGAGGGCATTTGCTACTATCACCGAAGATTTCGCAACAAGGCGCATAAATGCACCAAACCTTGTAAATACGAACATTCGGAAAACTAATACACCCGTCGCTGCTGGAGGCGGTCATCGACGGAAATGACCAACAAAACCGTCTTTTTGTTACAGATAAAAATAAAAAAATTCGTTTTTTAATTGACACAGGTGCTGATGTGTCAGTTATACCTGCTACTTTAGGCCCACGACCTACTCCGACGGCATACAAACTTTACGCAGCAAACGGTACAGTTATCGATACCTATGGCGAAAAGTTACTGTGCTTAAACTTGGGCCTCAGAAGACCTTACAAATGGCACTTTTGTATAGCTAAGGTTGCTCGTCCTATTATCGGAGCTGATTTTTTAAGACGACATGGACTGTTGGTGGATCTACAAAATCGCCGCCTTATCGATGGTATTACAAAACTATCAATCATTGCGTAAGTATTGAAATCCCCTCAAGATACAGTATTTGCCATAAATAAAGATTCCAAATACCGATCGTTATTAGCAGAATTTCCAGAAATTCTAACAACAGGTAGCAACGGAATACAAGTTCAACACAAAATCCAACATCACATCATAACAAAGGGCCCTCCAATAGCTCAAAAAGCTCGTCGCTTACCACCAGAAAAATTAAAAATTGCTAAAACAGAATTCGATTACTTAGTTGAACACGGGATTTGCAGACCTTCAAGCAGTCCATGGGCAAGTCCGTTACATTTGGTACCTAAAAAGGAAGCAGGTAGCTGGCGTCCATGTGGCGATTACCGAAGATTGAATTCTGTGACCGAATCCGACAAGTACCCTATCCCGCACATCCAAGATTTTTCGTATATATTTCACGAAAAACAAGTGTTTTCTAAAATTGATCTTGTACGGGCATATCATCATATTCCTATCGCGGAAGAAGATATTCCAAAATCAGCTGTAATTACACCATTTGGATTATTTGAATTTAAATATATGACTTTTG
Source organism: Aquatica leii (assembly GCA_035610365.1). NCBI lineage: Eukaryota > Metazoa > Arthropoda > Insecta > Coleoptera > Lampyridae > Aquatica > Aquatica leii. The sequence continues at coordinate 52,301,034 of CM069433.1, forward strand.
GATTGTGTAACGCAGCACAAACGTTTCAACGTTTTATGAACACGGTTCTTCAAGGACTTAACTTTTGTCATTGTTATATTGACGACATATTAATTGCATCTAAAAGTTTTGAAGAGCACGAAATACATCTACGTACGCTGTTTAACCGTTTACGCGAATACGGAATTTCTATCAATCCCTCCAAATGTGAATTAGGTGTGCAAGAAATCGAATACTTGGGTTATCTCTTGTCTCCCGATGGAATTAAACCGCTACCTCAACGAGTTGAAGCTATTGTAAACTTTACAAAACCAAAAACCATTAAAAATTTACGACAATTTTTGGGAATAATTAATTTTTACCATCGATTTATAAAGAATGCTGCTCAATCACCAGCCCCTTTACATCAATATCTCAAGAACAGTAAAAAGAACGACAAACGAGAAATTATTTGGACAGAAGAAGCAGAGTTTGCATTTGAGGAATGTAAAAAGAAGCTGTCAGACGCAACCCTTTTATGTTATCCAGCGGAAAATACCCGCTTGTCACTAACAACGGATGCTTCGGACAAAGCGGTCGGTGCGGTATTGCAGCAAAAAGGTATAAACGGCTTATGGCAACCGTTAGGATTCTTTTCAAAGAAGTTAAGTGCTTCGCAACAAAAATGCAGTGCTTACGATAGAGAACTTCTTGCCATTTATGAAGCTATTAAGTACTTTCGTTACTTAATCGAAGGAAGAGAATTGGTCATACTAACGAATCACAAACCGCTCATTTACGCTTTTCATCAAAAATCAGAGAAAGCAACACCACGTCAACTTCGTCATTTAGATTTAATTGGTCAATTTTCAACAACGTTATTACACATTGCGGGTGATAATAACGTTATAGCCGATGCGTTATCACGCGTAGAGGAAATAACCATTCCTACTATTATCGCAACAGAAGAATTTGCACAAGAACAAAATAAAGACGAAGAGCTCAAGAATTTAGACAACACATCGTTAAAATTAGAAAAATTTTCCTTTATTGGTGAAGCAACACCTGTCTTATGTGATACTTCTCATTCAAAAATTCGACCGTACGTACCTAAATCGTTAAGGAATCGAATTTTAAAGATGTTTCATGATAAATCGCATCCCTGTGGACGTACAACGAGCAAATTAATTCGTGACCGGTTTGTGTGGTTTAACATGAACAAAGACATTTTATTATGGACGCGTAACTGTCTTGATTGCCAAAAATCAAAAGTGCATCGCCATACGAAGAGCCCACTTCAAGCATTTCCATTTCCTGAGCAGAGATTACAGCATGTACATATAGATATTATGGGACCTCTTCCCATTGTACAAAACTACCGTTACTGCTTGACATTAATTGATCGTTTTACAAAATGGCCAGAAGCAATTCCAATTTCGGAAATAACCGCTGAAACAGTAGCAGAAACGTTCGTTAAAGAATGGATTGCGCGCTATGGATGTCCCCATACAATAACAACGGATCAAGGTAGACAGTTCGAAGCAAAATTAATGCAAGCTCTAACAAATTTAATGGGTATTCAAAGGAATCGCACTACAGCGTATAGACCGCAGAGCAATGGCATAGTAGAACGTTGGCATCGATCTTTAAAAGCTGCCTTAATGTGCCACAATACGAAAAACTGGGTAGAAGCTTTGCCCATGGTATTGTTAGGGTTACGAAGCGCTTTTAAAGAAGATATGCAATGTGCAGCAGCAGAATTGTTATACGGCACACAATTACGGCTTCCTGGTGAATTTTTTGTAAACACAAAAACGAATATCGACCCAACATCATTTGTCGGCAAACTGCAAGAACAAATGCAAGCATTGCGTCCTATGTCAACAAAACATCATGTGGTACCAAAAATTTTTATTCATCCTGCACTTTCTACGTGCACATACGTTTTTTTTACGCGACGACTCAGTACGACAGCCATTGCAAAGACCGTACACTGGACCCTATAAAGTTATTTCGCGGACAAACAAAATTTTTAAAATTCAAATTCGTAACAGCAGCGTTAACGTAAGCATCGATCGCATAAAACCAGCGTTTATTGCAGAGCCTGATGAAGCGACACCACCTACTGTTAGTAACGATAACGCTACAAGATTAGAACTTCAACCATTACCGCCGTCAGAAACAACTGTATTTGCGAAAATATCTGCAAAACAAACACGTTCAGGTAGACAAGTTCGTCAACCTTTACGCTTTTTGAAAAATGAAAGTGTTTCACTGGAAAGGGGGTGATGTGGCGACTGCGTCGGCGTTACGGTAAACAAAAGCTGTAGTAGCATACGGAAGTGAAAAATCGGCAGTCCGTAACAACCCGCCAAAAGCTACCGAGGCAACTAACGAGTTTTAATTTTTGTTAAGTAGTTTTAATATTTATAGTTCTTTGGTTCTCGTTAATTATAAGTAATTGTATATTCTGTTAATAAAATCTATAAAACTACAGCTACATCAAAAATCAATTTCATTTTTGCGAAGTAAGGAAAAATTTGAAGTCTTAATTTTATTTGATCTCAAAAATATTTACTGGGCTTGTTGTGTACTATGTTCTTATGTTAAACGATTTATGGCTACAAAAAAAATCAATTTCGTTTTTGCGAAGTAAGGAAAAGTTTGAAGTCTTAATTTTATTGATCTCAAAAACACGTTTGTGTTTGAATTATTTAATTTGTGGTATTTGTCCGATTAATATATGTTAGAGCTTTTAGATACGTATATTTAGCAACCTCTTTAGATTTAAGAAGAAGAACGGGTATCGATTTAAGTACTTCTGCTTACTGTTCTTTATTTTTTTACGTTATTGTCGGTTTATTTACGACCAGTTTGTATCGGGTGTTCATGTTATTGCAAATAATAAATTTAGTGTGTACCTAATCATTTATTGCAATTTTATTTAATGTGCGACGTACTTAAAACATTATGCTTTCCTATCAATTAAATTTAAGATTAAATAGTTTGTTTATTGCGCACATAAATTCTCATGCTTGTATTTGCTTTAATGTTACGTTGTGGTGCTGTGTGTTGCCTATAATGCCCATTTAAACTCTATTTAATGTTGTAACAAATGTTTTGGGTTTTAGAGTGCATGGCATATTAACCTGTGTAGATAATTACAAAATATTAATTTGTTTATTATTGATGAAAGTAAAGATGTGGTCATTCCCTGATGCATGTCAAATGTTGAAACTGTTTGACTTCATTTACTTTTGATACCTACAGAATAACACAAAAAGTTGTGAGGTAGTCCAGTAGCCAGTCAACATTGTAATGTCTACAAAGTTTAGACGTTCATAGTATCTACTTGTGCTATATGGGTTGTCATCTAAGCGTTAGCAACAAAACTCGCTTAAACAACCAATACTTACATTAAAAAATTTAAAACACGAAAACAATTTGTTTGAATTATTAAAGTAAAAGATAACAAAAAAAAGTAAAGCATTAAAAAATTACCTGTAAACTTTTTACTTACACGTAAAGCACGCTAAGTATAAAAGAGTAAAGTAAACCGTTACAATACGGCACTTATAGAACGTTTTAATGTAAATACAAAATTTAAACTAACAACATAATTAAAATATACCTGTGCGAGTATGAAAGTTTTTTATTACTGCTAAATTATTTGTGTAGTCAAATACATATTTACGAGTTACATACGCTGCACTAAGTGCTTCAAGACAGTTTCCATTATAATTAATGCGTTTAATTCGGTAGTAAAGTTTTCGTTTATTTTATATGTAAATTAATTAAGTTTTAATATTACTAGTGTTATAGGGTTCATCTGAACCTGAAATGTGACTGATGAATTTACAATTAGCGAAACAATTACTTAGGGATTTAAGTTTGATTAAATTTCAAACTACTTTACATCTATGTTTGTTATTAAATTGATAAGAGATTATGAATTTGTGTTTGCATACGAAAAGTCATTAAGGGTACAATTTTAATAAACAGTGATATTGAAAACTCTTTAGGGGCTTTCAACCTTAAAAATCTTTAAAAAAAAATATCTTGAAGTAATTTTTTTTTGCGTCTAAGAAGTGGAATTTTTTTATTTAATGTTAGAATAATAAGTGGTAATCTATTTTATTTAAAAATACAGTTTTTATAAATGTTTAATTTAGTACTTAAACCCATCTACTTTTTTGTTTAGAATTTATGTATTTATAACGAAAGAAATTATTTTAAAGCCATATAAATCAGAAAATGTTGATACACTAACAAATAAGAAAGAAAGAAGTTGTTTGCAAATTATATAACGACTGAAACATTATCAACAGCATTTATCTACGCTATTTATTTTTTTTCCAGTGAACCCCATAAAAGAAATAATCCCATAACGCAAAGTAAAAATAACGTAAATTGTAAATTTGTTACACTGTATGGCAATTACGAACTGATAACTATAAGTGCAACTAATAATATTAATATAAAACAAACTTTAATTTTATAGAAATCAGAAACCACAAACTTACAAACGTAGTGATTTGCAAATTTTTTAAATTAATTTTTATGTAATAAAAACAGAATAAACATTTACTTTAAAATTAATATTAATGTAAAAAATAAAAGAAAACTAATAGTAAATTTGGTGAGATAAAACTTCATTTACTTATACTTATTTATTGATTTTAATTATTGAATGTTAATAGTCCTATTTTTTTTATTACGCTTAGTACGTCTTCATGTTTTTGAAACTTCGGAGCAATTGCTCAAATTTTTTATGTAAGTTCTTACGCAAAATGTTGTTTGTTATATTTGTAATTAGATTTTGTATACCTTATTTGATTAATTAATTGTAGTACTTACTATAATAAATTGCAGTAGAACGAAAAATTCAAGTTAGTTAATTAAAGTTAAATAAGGAGGATTAAGATACCTTACCATTAAAGATATCTCTTTTTACATCGCTAAAAGTATAATGTCCACAAAGTTATATTTTAAAAATGATCAAGAAAAATCTGACAGTGATAACGAAGAATACAACTCTAAAGATCAGAGTTACATTCAAAGTAAGTATGAATCCGATTCATCCTTTGACGATAACAATGAAAATGACTGACTACTAAAAGCTATAGTAAATGATTTTAATCTTGATGATAATCGAAAAAAAAAACTTCACATTAATAAAAGTCGTAAAAATGTTAAAATGCAGGGTACGAGTTTGTAAGACTAAGGTCTGTCATAGTTTGGTATTTCAGAAAAAAACCATTGAAAACTGGCTTCATGAGAAATCTAAAAACTGTACATTGATACTTATAACGGAGGATGTATTGTGAACGAAAGACAAGCAACAGTAAACCAAGAAACAGAAAAGGGCGTTCTTTGACGGTTTACCAAAGATGTTGTGTTTACTGCCGTAAATCAACATGCAAAATTTATTTGGAAATAGATTGAATTTTAACATTATAACTGTACCGGTTCTACAAAAATTAATGGTGTACTAGAACTAATTTACGATCCATGTCTAATGCTTCTTTTGCGAATATGATCGGCGATCAGAATATAATGCAGTCAATGTCATTGTGTTCAAAACTTAATGTTTCCCTTCTCTACTACCACAAAAATTGATAGTTTGCAATTTTAAAATTTTTAATCTTAAAACATAAGACGGTATTGTTATTTATGGAACGAAGAACACGCGTCTTACAGCCAATACATTTGCTTTGATACTGTACGGTTTCTTCCGAAACCACGTAAAATAAGAGATAAATAAGATAATTTTGTACAGCGACGATTGTACTCCACAAAATCAAAACGCAATACAAACAAATGTTTTTTTTAAACTATCACAAGAAACGGAAATAATCATTAAACAAAAATATCTGGAGATAGGGCACACATAAATGGATTCGAAGCACGTTAAAATTTGTAAGTCAGCAAGTTTATATTCAAGTCTATATATAGTTGTATACTTAGATTATAATCTAAAAATGTTGAACCCTTTCAAATGATTAATTCAATAAAGCCTGGAAGATCATCTAATGACCCTACTGCAACTAATATTAGAGGTCTTTGCTACAACAACGATGGGTCAATTATGTTCAAACTTCGTCACCACTACCATGTCGCCTCAATAAAAAAGTTGCAATTCCATACGGTGAATTGCCTCAACTTTACAAAAATCCTATACCAATCAAGAATGAGAAATATCAGCACCTTATGGGTATAAAAATGTCTTTGGAGAAAGACTGCCACGGCTTTAATAATAGCTTAGTGGATTTATAAATCAGATGTGTATCCAATTATCTTCAGAATTATTTCATATTTTCTTTATATCATTATTGTTGTAATACATTTTTATTCAATCAAAATTTTAATTTCTAGGTAAGAAAAATTTGCCAAAGTCCAAAATTATAAGACTGAAAACAACGCAAACAGCCTATCTCTTTTTTTTTAATCTTTGGAAACTAAAATCCATGAATTATAAACTTTACTATAATAAAAGCAAGGTTGTTATTTGTTATCGATCAGCTAATTTTTTTTGTCCCTACTGCAAAGTTTTAATTTTGTAACTTAAACCATTTGCACTTTAGACCGACGATATGTTTACTTAGTTAAAATGATGTAACAGACTAGTAATATGCTTAATTACACGTTTTTTAATATACATTAGAAATGTATTAATTTATTTAATATAAACCATACATGCATACACATTGATTAGTTTAATCAAATTAATCTAAAATTAGATAAACCAAAACTAATCGGTGAAGTGATCAATCATCATATTCATGATTTTCATTAAATAACAGATTATAGGGTAGTTTAGTCTAAAAGCAATACTACAACAAGCGCATAATAATGTAGGTTTTTGCAGTTTACTTTGAGGTGTATAGAAACATTCCTTGTGACAAAAAGAAAGCGTTATATTAATAGAAAAATACTAGTATAAAGAAACTGTCAATTAATAGAAAAAACAATGTAAATGCATAAAAACACATAGTTTTATTATTAAATAACATATTTACAATATATATTAAAAATTTATTTAACTAATTAGTTTTGTACATTAGCATTAATATTTATTGTATATACCACAAGATTCTGTTTAGACTTTTTTTAAAATTCGTTGTTCAAAATATTACTTCCGAAACATAAAACACAACCGAGAAATGCAGGTTTGAACGCTGTTATTTAAAACTTTTATGCTGAATAGATAGCATTTATAACTGTTTTATTCAATTAAGGAATTAGTTTGCTTTGCCAAATGCATACTTTTTTAACAAAAGTATTACTTTAGAATGAGTTATGGCTTTGTCAAAATATTTAAACAAATATGTTTCCTAGCTATTATATACTGTTTAGGTTGACAGTTTCTATAATTTAATAATCAAACTAAACTTCATTTTGCATTCATTTTTACTACAAATTATAAATATACTTTAAATTGTTTTATAATTAGAAAGATGTAGTAATAAATCAATGATTATTTTTGCTATTGTAGACAAAATGTTTCGGTTTTAAAATATGTCTACTATGTTACAAAAAATATATGAATTATCATTATACACAGTGATCAAAAAGTTACTGCTACCTTGAAATTTTATTTTTACGAACTTATGTAAAAAGTAAGTTTTATTTTACTTTTCTTAATAAAAAATTTTAACGAATATCTAAAATCATTATTCAAAGTGCAAATCTTTTTACGTGAACAATTTAGTTGACTTGAATTTTTCCATATGACACTGTAAAGTTTGATGGTAAACAAAAGATTTACGTACTAGAACATGATACCAAATTTTTGTGCGATACCTAATTGTTATAAGAATTATTTTAATATTGTTTATCTTAATAAATCGTCGATGACCTTTAGTTATACTGTTAATAAAACATAGACAAGCAACTCGGTAAATTTGCATAGAGAATTATTTATAGTTTACCGGATTAAAAACCAAAGTCAAAAATTTTGGAATTTGCAGAATCCTTTGATCCAACGTACTTTTTTAAGAGTATAAAAAATTTATCAAAGAGATTAAATTAAGTACCTATAGCTTTCAGTATGATTTGTTGCGCATATTCACTACCTTTTGTCATTATAGTACGGTTGTGTTTTTCAGTTCAGTTGGTCTAACTTTTCTAGTTCGCTGCGGTGTAATCTACCATTAAGCGTGTGCCCTTATTTTAAATTTTTATAAACTATGTGTTTGTTAGTAAATAATAATTTTATATGGAATTAATAAATATTGTGCTTTTTAATTTAAATTAAGTACGTATTAAATTATTAACAAATTTGATTTACGTTTATGTACCGGTTATTTATTTTTTTAGGCCGGTATCCGAGGGCAACGATGGCATTGGATACATAAGTATACTGATTTCGGAACTGAGTAAGAAATGTTCAATAATTTTTTTTCGGATCAAGTAGTTGCTGAACCAGATGATTATCACGACGAGATATGAAAAATTACCAAAGAGCCAGGGATGTTATATAGTAGAACAGACGTAGTTGATATAACAGCAATGTTAAGACTTTTTGTTTGAATGTATTAAACAATGTTGCTTGATGCGAAGTAATAACATTCTGCTGAACTTTCATTGTTTATTATTTTGAAATGAATATACACTGTGTATATTCATTTCAAAATAATAAACAATGAAAGTTCAGCAGAATGTTATTACTTCGCAATGTTAAGACTATTATTATTGCGGTTTCGGCATACTAACGTAAACGGTTTTGTGCAAAGAACAGTCCTGGAGTGGAGTTGTTTTGTTTAAACATGAGCTTAATAAGTTTTTATTTTTATTAGAAACTGTGAAATTTGATATCTCAATAAGGGGCGTCAGAAGAAACAGATAGATTTTGGCACCAATTAGACAGTTTTTTAGTAGCTTTGTTAGTATATTACTTACTGTACATAACTAAAGTATAATTATATAAAAAAAAAGAAGAAAAGGAAACCGTTAACTTTATTAAACAGTAGGAATTAATAATTTACCAAAAAATATTTGAAAACCTACTAGGGAGGCTATAACCATGAACAAAATTAAAAGAAATAGTATGTGTTAGATTTTGATGATAAAGGATTGTAAAAATACAGTAATCAACATAAAAAAATGGATAGTATTGTTAACTTAAGTACAAAGTTTAAGTATGAGCTGCAAGTGAGTCACTGTAATAGAAATAACAGCATTACATCGTAATTAAAAGAAGTTGAAGTAATTAGACATTAAAAATACATATCCATCAAGCAAAATGATTTTCAGAAATTCGTGGTTGTTTATATTCTCAATAATTAAAGATAATTATGTATAACATTATAAAACGTATAATCCTTTTATTATACCAATAAATGTTTGCAAAAAACGTTTGTTGTTTGAGAAAAATGAGTTTCGTAAATCATAAAAAAGGTAAACGGTAATTTGTGAGTAACGATAATTTTGTGTACCTATGTATTTACAAAGAATACTGCTTTTAGTAGAATTGTATAAGAATTTGTTAAAGAAGAGAAAAATGCAAAGGCCGTGTTTGGTGTCATAAACAAATCTTATAAAAACTCAAGGTTGACTAAAAGTTCGATATATATTATATAAACCTTTTCCATGGAATCTATTAGATCGCTTAAATTTAACAGACACTACTAACATTAGTAGTGTCTGCCAAACTTAAACGATTTAATAAATTATATTAAGAAAGTTAAGAAATTTTACCCAACTTCCATTCAACGTTTACTCAACTTCATTGCGAGTTCAAATATATACATCTACTTAATATTGAAATCCAATTTAAAGATTTTCAGAAGATGTTCAGGAGATTCAATGAATGTCACCCGTTATTCAGGAAAAGTAGTAAATCCTTCTAATCGATAGAAAAAAATTTTTAGTGTGTTTTTTGAGGCGACGTTTTGTAAACCAGTGTGTAAACTTCTTCAGACCTAAACTAAAACAAGTAGTTTGTAAATGGCTATAGAAATGGTAACGTTAAAAGCTGATTTTATACCAGAGTAACTCCAATAATTTTTGAATAAAACGCGAGTTAAAACCACAACGCATAAAAATTGTAAGGTAACAATATCAATGCAAATGTGAAAATGCCACCAGAGTGACATGGCGGCCGTTTTGCTCTTTTGGGGCTTTTCAGCAGTGGGACAACAATCTACTGTACTTTGACAAATGAATTGACAGTCCTATACTGCGGTACTTAGCGCAGAAGCGGTAACTAATATAATGTCTATCGTGAGATGGTACTTTTATGTTAATAGTTCTGCCGACTCTGTTTGGTGACATATTTGTGTCAAAATTTGTACAACAGTTTTATTCAAAATGCATAGTTTCTTAACTGTGAAATTTAGATGAAATTAAATGTTTTTGTTAATTAGAATGTAGATACCGCTTTTTTGTACATTTCTTTATAAAGATTTTCTAAGGCATTTTGACGTATCTATTAACTTACAGTAGTCAGTTAGAGTTTAGCATAAAATTGATTATAAAAAAGGAAAGAATGTAAATTAAAAACCACATACCTTATAAGTGCGTTTATTGAACTTTTTAAAAGATGCATATTACAGAAAATATAAAACTATCGATCTACATAAAACAAATTTTCAAAATCATCTTCGTCTTCGGCAGGTTTACCATTCTCTAATGGAATATTTTCGTAAAATTGAATTCTGTTACTTGATATTATGCTAGTGACACATTTAATAAGATTAACAATCCCATCACGTCTTTCACAGGAAATGACCCTATATGTTGACTGCTGATGTGTTGAAATACCAGATTTTAAAATTGTTGAATTCAAACAATTATGCGGTAAAATGTCAATTTTTTCCTTTATTTGTTTGATTAGACAAGAAGTCTGTTATTATAACATTACACTGAATTACTAAAATATTCTTTCTACCAGCAACTGCGCTGTAATCAGGGATAGAATTGAAAAGTTCTGTATAAACAGGTTTTTCGGTATACCTGTCAGAAAACGTAACTGAAGTAATAATATCAGTAAAACAGTCCATATTAACTAAAACTGATTTTTTTAGTATATTGGCTTCGTATAATAATACGCCTGAAGATATTTTATTGTTAGAGAACCATTCAGGAGCTCTTGTACAATTTTCTTTATCTTCGGCGATAACATTTTTACTACTTTGAAAAGCAAACCTTGCATTTTGCATAACTAGTTTTGTTCTTTTGGAACCCATTCTGTAGAAAAAATGTGAAGTTAGAAATAACTAATAACAATATATCAATTTCAGAAGTTACTCTAATTTTACCATCAAAATAAAGTTATGTAATACACAACATGTCAGGTATAAGAAACACAAAATGTCTCAACACAGAAATGTTAAATTGCTATTTACATTTATACTTAATTAATTATTATTGACTATTTTTAGTTACCTACTCAAGTTTGAAACAATAACCGACCTTTAAAAGTCGTCATGATACTAAGCCATATGGGTGGTAAGTATGCCTACTCTAAGGTATTTTTTGGGTAACTACAATTCACTAAGACGTTTTAGTGGTAACTGCTGTAGATACACTCATAATACTTTAGCATGTGTTGATTACCTACTGCTAAATGCTTTATGATTTTAATAGTTATTGCTCAGATTTATAAATACCGCTGAAAATAAATTGACATTTTAAGTTATATTGTTAACGAAATACCGTTTTATTACCTTAGTAAAAGAAATATTTTGAACCCTAGTTTTGTGACGGACAAATTTCAATTTCCCTTAAATGTGCAATTACCGCTTCTGTGTTTAGTACGGCAGTATAATTTTATATATTAACAAATAACGTGATTAATATGAGTGAAATACGAATCTCATAATATAAACTAACTATGCCTAAATAACAGTATGTAAATGGCTATAGACATGGAAACGTTGAAAGCTAATTTTATACCCGTGTAATTCAAATAAGTTTTGAATCACCCGCGGGCTAAAAATTCATTGACAATCTATAGATTTCTATCTCTATAGTCATTTACGTACTGCCATTGTGTTTTACTCATGTTAAAACCAGTAGGTTTTTCTAAGTATTTTTTGTTTTATACATCCGATTAATTTTTAAGATATTAGTTACTCTAAAATATCATTTTTTTATAATTAGTTATTTGCTGCCATTGTTTACCTGTGTTGTGATTACGATTGTTAATTAGTTCGTGTTTTTTTTATATGCAGTGATCCAAAGAAGTAGACACAATAGTCCACAAAACGTCGTTTAAAAAACACGTTAAGTAGTGTTTTCTATCGTCCTCTCCTACTATAAGTATTTGCCACCTTTCTTGAATTATTAGGAAGTTTAGTGTTTGCTTCGATCACCCGTAATGTTGTTCCACTTAATCATGCTGCTGATGCAATAAGACCAGATACTTTACGTGTACTACAAACTCTTAAAAAGACAGCAGCAAATACAAAAAAACGACACAAGTAATAGCAACTTCCTTAGAATGGGTTCACAATAATATTTTGTGTAGTTTACCTAGGTAAGATTCCATGTAACAATGATTCGGCAAACTCAAAATAAAGATACTATTACCAATGGATGTCCAGCATTTGGTAATGAAAATACAAAATAATCACCATTAATGAGGAAGAACAGCGATTCCTCCAGTATGATTCCGGCCAAAGCATGTTACCTGGAAGAATGATAATTTTTGCAACCGAAAAAAATTTGAACATTTTGACAAGAAATGATAAATTTAAGCAATACATAGAATACATTTTTTTATGCCTTTAAGTAGGAAAACACAAACGTTACTAAATATAATTTTGATGAAACGTTTTTTAGGTAAATAATTAATTTGCAGTCATTTGGAGTCAAGGTTGCGTACAACTATTCCTGGATATATAAAGAATCGTATTACTGAAATACTTGTAATTGACTTGCCTTTTGCCAAATTACTAGAAGATGCTATTTTTGCAATTTATTGTAAAAGAACAAGGCTACAAAATCTCAAGATTCTTCATGTATACATTTGCGGAACACATACCTCAAAACTATGTAGAAACTAAAGTAAAAAAAAATACAAAGTAAATCTGATAAATAAGCGTATGTACATATATTTAGAGTTTTTTTTGTGAAATTTGATATATTTATGTAGAATTTTTGTATTTTACAAGTTTTATAAACTAAAACCTTATTGTTTGAGGTTTATAAAATGAACAGTTAGTGTTCAGAGCGTTAATTACACGTATTCCAAGTGTGGGTGCCAGCGATAAATTTTCAGCACGTGTACTCGATCGTTAAGAAACGCCAAAAACAGAAACTAAATTTATAACAATTATGAGTAACAAAACATTGTTTCAATATTAACGTAATTCTTAATTTTCTAAGAAACTGAGATACTGCTTTTAACAACCGAAACAGTAACATAAACGAAATTTACTATAAGTAATTGTAAGTTGGAAATTGTTAAATTTCATAAAATAATGACTCATTAGTAATTACTTTAAGCAAAAATGTGTATTTTAAAAATTATTTAATTTGAGGAATATTAAAAATAGTAAATAAATGTAACAATTTTTTTTACAAAAGCATTATTAAACTAATAGCAAAAAAACATAATGTAGAAACACTCTAATTACTTTTGTGTCATTGCCAGTTAAATTCAATTAAAACGTCATGACACAAGGCATGCAAGTATCTTTAGTAACTAAACCTTGTAAACATTTTTTAGATATAAACGTTTATAAAACATTTCATTTAATTGACATCACAAGGTATCTCGCAAACTTAAGAAAAAAAGATTTATCAAATTGTATTTCCATAGTAACCGTCATCATTTGTTAATTATAAAAAGAAATAATTTTTTTATTACTTTAATAACGTTTTTTTAGATTGTTGAAGTCTTTTTATTTGTTCTTACTTTATGATAACACGTGCCAAAAATTGTATAAAAACACAAATGTTTTTAATTGAATAATTAGTTTATATAAAATTAAAATGTTTACAAATTATTATGTTTATTGTAATCGTAATATCCCGAATACAATTAATGATAATGTATTGTTACATTTACAAATAAATTAAGTAAGTATTACGGTATATTACATTTAATCCCTTGTGTTTAGGTATGGTTTAAAATTTGCTAGTTGAAAGGCGTATTTGATTCAAGTTTATAACGTTTAAAATTTTAAATAATTTTTGTTTTCAGTCACTTTATTGTTTTGCATTGTTAAAAACATTTCTTTGTTGCACTTATGCTAAATTCACACTGCCTTTGTTGACTGTGTTTATATAAAAGTGTTTTCTTTGAGCAGTTAGTACTTTTTTATGATAAGGTTTGCTTTGCTGACTCACCCACCTGAGAAGCGTTTAAAACGAGTTTCCAAACTGTAATTATCTTGTAATGTTTCAAAACATCAGTTATTTCTGGCGTGTACTGATCTTTTTACAAGTCATGCATTTATTTTTGTTAGATCTATTCGTGATTCCGTCAATTCTTGGAAATGTTTAATAAAATTTTTACGTGGACAACTTCAGGCTACCGACGATAAAAGACTTATTGAATAAACTAAGCGTCGTACTCAAGCACCTGACGAGCTTATAGATATATAGTTTATGACTGAAGATCGCATGCAAGCTGTTGAAACTTACACACCACCATCTCGCTACTAAAAAGCCTGTAATGTAGGCAATTATGCGTGCACGTGTGTTGCTTGCTGAGGACAGTTATCACGTGGACGTTTGGTGATTAATTACGTTTGCCTTGGTGATGAAATAATAAAGAAATTTAAAAAAAATGGCAATGTAATAATTATTGTGTACTAAGTATTTTGTACTAATAAAATGCAACCGTCTTTTAAAATACTTTGCAAGCATTTAATTACTCAAAATATAAGTAATCAATAAATCAAGTGCCGTTTTGATGGAATAGAAATTTGTATTAAACATACAGATGTTAACAAAATGTTACATTCAATAAAATCGTTATGGTTAAAAACCTTTGTTTTTCGTTGTTCTGAAACCGTAGTTAGTTAGTGGTAAAATAAAAAAATTCTAGTTTCTACTGGTGTAGCCAAAGTTTAAAGAATCATCGGCATGCACAGTAGATTCCCGTATAACGCGGACAAAAACAAAAAAAAAGCGAATTTTGCAATTTTGAACTTAGTACTTAGTAATCCAGTAGAAAGGGCACCACTGCATCCTGGTGCAAACCGGCAGTTAGTTACACCGCCTGTATGTCAAACTCGTGGTTCGTTAATAACTTTTGTTGAAACTTGTTTTTTTGAAAATCATTATGATGCACAGTAAAAATCAAAGTAAGTAATGTTTTTCCATACGTCGTAAGTTGTAATTCAAATTTTTAATGAGTGCACAAATTGCAAAAAACACTGCGTTTTTAATTTTTTTTGTTTATAAAAAACAGTTTGATTGAGACAAAATTTGAAGTATGTAGATTATTTTTTATTTTAATTTTTGTCTCGAGGTGCTCTTGTTTTTTACACCAATTTCCGTTTTTGTCTCAATTTAAAAACAATATGATTTCATTTAACTTAATACACTCGTGTTTAATTTATTTACAAGTTTATCATTAATATTAATATTATTATTACGTTATAACCGCAAGTTCTAGCATCTGTAACCTGCAGGAAATTTTTAAAGTCGCTATAATTCAGCTCTCATCAAAATATAGCAAAAAAGAAAACAATTAGCAATTTACATATCATAGAAAACAGGGAGATTATTTCAATGTCACGTAATGGCACTGAGTCTGAGTGCAAACGAACGGTTTCGTGCTTTTATAATAAAAATAGTGAATGGCTTAAAGAACAATACAACTGCAGGTAACAAAAATAAATCAAATTCGATTTTAAAATTAAAATAAACTAATGTCCAGTTATAAAAAAAATTATAAATAATAAAATAAAGATTGTAATTGATTCATTTTTAGTACTGATGTCCTAAGAAATTAGAAAATTTGAAATCATGTACAAGCAAAGATCATAAACTTTCTAAAACTTTGTTATTCAGAGGTCGCCCTATCAAAGATTTTGAGACGTTATCCGATCAAGCAAAAAAACGAAAGGTCAAAAAATTTACTCAAAACGCACAACATAACGGAATTGACCTTTGCAACGAGTATGAGTCTTTGTTTATCGGGAGTCGCCAAGGCTGACTCTGTTGTTAAGAATGTCACGACTTCTTCTCCATTTCATACTGCCAAATATAAGGCAGCTTTCGAGGTTTACGATCAACTTCTTTGTAAAGAAATTTCCGGCGAGCTTGCACTTTCCGATTTAGTTTGGAATTAACTGCAAAATATGTGTTTGACAGTTCGTCTGGTCAAAAGCAATACAAGCAAAAGTTTGAAGACTATGATGCATCAGACGCGAGTATTTTATGAACATCACTTTTACCATTAAGAATAACAGCAACGATATTACTGTTAATTTTAAACTATTCTCTTGAGAATGATTGATAGTAAAATTAAAAATATAATAACAAATACAAAATCCAACATGCGTTGTTATTTATGCGGAACCACGTCTAAAACATTTATCAATCTCCATAAAGTTAGTTTATTACCAGTAGACGTAAAAAAGTTGCCGTACGGTTTAGCCAGGTTACATGCTTGAATCTACTTTATGGAGTATTTGTTACAATTAGGGTGTCAATTGGATATAAAGAAATGGCAAGCACGTTCGATCAAAGACAAAAAATGTAAAAACTAAAAAAAAGCAATTTAATACCATTTAAAATTTTGGTTTGGACTTATTGTCGATGGTCTAAAAGTGGGAGGATTCGGTAGTTCGTCTAAAGAATTCCAAAACAAAGACGTTTTTATAATATAATAATATCAAATTCATCATCAACTACCTTAAAAGGCTTTATATACCAATATACGTTTTAATCGAACTAATTTTCCATTTATGTCTCCGTTTTTAGGAAATTGGCCTACTGTGGCATGTACCACATTTTTCAACTATTATCGCTCTTCTAACATTTCTTTTAAGAATAATTCAAAATTTAATATAATTTTTGACTGCAATGAAGCCTTCAAATTTATTTAGAACTGTTTAGTTTTTGCACTTACTTTGTTTTGTTCTGATTTCAGTATTCTGTTTACCGTTCAGAATGATGTTTCCGATTTGGTCTTAATTTAGTTCTCACCCAGTTTATCGACGGTGAAAAATGCGTTATCCCTTATAATAATACTTAGTTAAAGTCATCGGACAAACAGTTAACAATACTTATAAAACCTGTGCGTTCAAAACTTTTACTTTTTCCTTAATGGAAATTTATTGATACAAAGCTATTTAAGCGTGTTACCGCAGACTACCACGATTTCGTTCTGAGAATGACAATTGAAAACAAGTTTTTTGTAAATTAAAACAATCGTTAAACACGAAGGTTCGAATGAAAGTAAATAGTACGAAAATCGAAGGACGAAGGGTGTGATCCCCTTACTAAAAAAATATAACTCAAATTACTCTCTTTCATAAAACTAAAACTAAAAAAATGAAAGAATAATAGAAAGAATTGAGGAAATCTACGAAGAAACGAGGAGCAGGGTCAAAGTAAATGAGGAAAAGAGCAAAAAATTAATTACAAAGAGAGGGTTGAGACAAGGATGCCCTCTGAGCCGCAGCCTGTTTGCAGTATACGGGGGATCTGGAGAAGACAATGAGAGGACAACAGACAGGAGAGATGGTAGTAGGGAAAGCGAAGATATGGTAAAAAAGAAATGGAAGTAAACGGAAAAAACAAAAATAACGGTATTAAGGAAAGGAGGAGGGAAAAGAAAAAGAGAGGAGTGGAAATGGAGGGATGAGGAAGTGCAGCAAGTAAAGGAATTTACATACCTAGGTTACACGATAAAGCAGGATAATAAGGAGGAAGAACACATAAAAGAAAAAACGAGGAAAGGAAACATATTAATAGGACAAGTGTGGGGGAAAAAGTATTCGAGATGGATATAGAAAAAAGAAAACTGTTGTTTGAAAAGTTAATAAAGAGGGTAGCGATGTATGGAGCGGAAATATGGAAGTGGATGAGTGGAGGGAGGTAGAGGCGCTACAGGAAAAATACAGGAGATGGGTTTTGGTACTGGGCAGAGATACATGGGGGTACATTGTTAGAGAGGAGGTAAAGGTAGCAAAAATAGGAGTAGAGATAGGAAAAAGGGCCATAAAACACGAGGAAGAACTGAGGGAAAGAACAGAATGCAAAATATTGCAAGAATGTTAAATAGAGATAAAGGGAAGAAACGTGAAGTACGGACAGGAGGGCAGAGAAGAGTATTATAAAAGAAACGGGCACGCGAGAGAAGAAGTGGAGAAATTAAGAGAAGAGGGAGTAGGGGTAAGAGAAGAAATAATAAGAAGAGATTAGGATATCGAAAAACAAGAAAGATGGACAAGGATAAAAGAGAGCAGATATAATAGGAATTATAAGGATATCAAGAGGGAAGGGGTGTCAGAATATTTAAAGGTTAAAGGGAACAAAAGCAACAAGAAGAAGAAATGATAGCACGGTTCAGATGTGGGAACGAAGAGTTAGGTAACAAATACTGGAAAAAACAAGAAGAAAAATGTGCAGATTATATGGAGTAGAGACCACATGAGGGATAAATGCAGAAAGTTAAGAGAAGAAGTGATGAAAGTAGAAGAAATCTTAGAAGAAATCTTAGAAGAATACGGAAAAGGAGCGGAGTGGATGGAAGAAGTATGGAGAACAAGGAAAAATTTAAGAAGAGAGGAGGGATTAAAAAATGTAAAAATGTAAATAGAATGTAAGGTAGTAATTGTAAATAGGGGAAACACGAATCAATTTGTAAGCAATTATGCAACTCAAATAAAGTTAAACTATTGAGTAAAACTAATGCTTAATGAAAATTAAAATACAACAACCCAACCCTATAATGGTCAATATCCCGCCGTTGCGATTTGACTCAATAATCCCAAACAATACACAACACAAACTTTATTCCGTTAAAACGGAAACCTTGATAACACGTTATTGGAAAGTAAATTACGATCTCAAACCACAAAGTATCATCAATATAAAATTCACGTTTATCTACTATTTGTTGGTGTATAAACAAATAATTCGGTCGTTATTATTATAAAAAAATAACATTTTATTTTTCTTTGCTATGTCTGCCATAATTTATTATCTATGTATTAATTAAATAAAATAATCACACTTGACAAAGCAGAAACTTATCTAAAGCGGAAAATGATCTCGGGAGTGCATGTTTCAGCAAGGTTCACTGTACTTAAATATCTTTTTTAAAGTAGAATATGAAAGATATATATGTATATCTTAGAATCTAATTGTTTGACAATATAAAACTACGGTTATAATAGCACGTGTTTTTATTTAACTCGAAATTAATACATTATAAAATGTAGTAATTAAATCTTAGCATTGTAAAGTAAACTTAAACAATGATTCTATAATTTATGGGATAAACTAAATACAAAACCAATAATATTGTTCATAATAATTTGGAACAATGTTCGTGCAACGAAATTTATTTTCGTCTAAAACGCTTACCAGCCGCGTGTCTTAAACATGTTTCAAGCAATTTTGAACTGTATACAATATTTATACATCCACATTTAAAAATTTAAATTTAAATAATAATAAAATAAAAAATAAACTTATTAATTTGTTGTAAGTCATAGTGACGTCTAATTATTTTTTATAACTATTACAAAGTTTAGAAAAACTACAAAAAATATAAATTTTATCATTTATTTTATGTATTTCAACATAATCACAGATTCTTACACTAAAATTTGTGTAAAAATTAGCAAACTCTTACATGAATTTTAGTAATGTTAGTTTTTCCAAAATTGGTATCTCTGTATCATAAGTTGACGTTACATGAAAAAAAATCAAAATTATTGTACCTTAACAATTGAAATACAGATGTTGATGCTAAGATAAAATAAAGACGTCCTATTCATCCAAGGTTATTTACTTAGAAAGGTAAAAACAGATCGTTTTATATGAGATTTTTAGGTTAACACATGAATTTCGATATGTTAAAGTGTAGATGTTGCCAATTCAATTAAATACTTGTTTCCCAATGTTGTTTGAAATTTTAAATTATATGGAAAATATTAAAATTGAATCCAAATAGAGAAAATAGTATAAAATACACGTCATAGAATACGCTTCAATCACTAAAATTTGTGTAAAAATTAGCAAATTCTTACAGGAATTCTAGTAATGTTAGCTTTTTCAAAGTTTGTATCTCTGCATCGTAAGTTGGCGTTGAAAAAAAATCAACATTATTGTAATTTAACAATTCAAATGTAGATGCTAAAATAAAATTAAAACGTCATATTAATCCAAAATGATTTACTTATAAAGTTATAAAGTGATAATTTTATATAAGATTTTAGGTTAACATACATAAATACCAATATGTCAAAGTGTAAGAGTTACCAATCCAATAAAATATTACTAAAGTTTCCTTATGTTGTTTGAAAATTAAAATTATACAAAAAATATTAAAATTGAGTCGAAACAGAGAAACTAGTATAAAACACACGTCATAGAACACGCCTCAATCACTCTACCGTTTTATACACTCGGTCTCGTGATTCAAGCGCGTTCATTCTGTAACTTGTGTTTTAATATACTATTAATTGATTATTTGTGCATAAATAATAAAGTATTATTGTTTAATTTATGAAATGGATTCACAAAGTAATTAAAAAAATGACTAATAAAAACATGTATTTGACATCATCAATAAAGTAATGTAACTCTTTAATAAATGTATTTATAATTAATATAGTTTTAATCATCGGTTTTAGTAATCTTAAACCATAACCTATAAAAGTTAAATATATAAATACTAAATATATTATATATTAATTTTTTTTTCCTCCTGATTATTTGTGATTAATGTATATTTATTATTTATATCCCAATAAGAGCACGTTGTTGGTGTTTAACAATAAATTATTTGTTTAGGAATATTAAAAATTTAAAAATTTTAAAAATAAGTTATTAGAAACATTACTTAAATTGTCGGTATCATTGTTAAAATTGACAATTTTTTTAATTTTTTAACCATTTTTAACCAAACCAAATTTTTACTATTCTTTCATTGTTAATTGTTAATTTTTCATATAATTTATTTTTATATAGTTAAATTTTATAATTTGTAGATAGGTTACAAATAATAAAGATTGAAACATGTTATTAGATTAGTTATAAATAAAAAATAACATTAGATTATTAGCATTAGCAAATATATTTTGTATTTTGTTTATACTAAAGCGTCACCAAAGCATTTGAAAACTTCAAGACAACGGTCGAAAAAGATGGAATGTTATAGATCGGAATAACGAAAGAATATAAAAAGTATCTAAAAAAATTATTCCTTTTTGAAATGTAAAAGTTAGACCGACTAAGTCATTTTGCTGTACTACGTGTTACCCAGTGTAGGGCGTAACTTATATGTTGTCCGACCTATGTACTAATGTTTGGAAAATTTATATAATTATACTTATGTACCTTCTGCGTCCTTTTTAACTGGTGTCTTTGATAAAATAAATATATATTCTGTGTTATCACTTCTGTCGTGTTATTTGTTCTTTTTCAGTTACGGGTAGATTTAAACGATGTTTTTCATCGTTTTGGCGCCTTTTTAGATTTAGTTTATAATCTAGCATCACGAAGCCTGCAACTTAATCTTCGGAAACAACTGTTACCTGTCGCTTTCTGTTTTTGTTACAAGAAAACCAGCGTACCAGTTTTATGTTAAGTATATTGGCATAACTTTTTTTTAATTATTTACTAAAATGCTAAATTCATAGTTTGTATCGTAGACAAGTGTGGTATGAAATAATTATTTTAGTAAATCCTTTGTTTTCTTTTTTGAAAAATAGCACATAAGTACTAAAGTTTCAATTTTAATGCCTGATGCAATTGTTGTAGTTGCTTAAATTGTTAAAAGATGTTTTAAGTATAAGTAAATAACAATGGTTTAATTTTGTAAAGAAAACAGAAATAAAACTTTTGAATTTTTAAACTGAATTTTAGAGAGTACCAACTTAGTTTTTCAGTGCTAGTAAACACAGTGTCGTTGTGCATACGGCATATTACAAAATATTCGTTTAAGAATGATCTTTTTATAGGTTACAAATATGTGGTTTGTGCCATTAAAAGATTATGGCTATTGAATTATCATCTAACATTAATGTGCTGCGGTCTTATCTTGTATACTTTTTAAGTTTACAGTTGGGTTTGAAATGTAGATAATTTTACTACTATCTGTATTGCAAAATAAAAATGAAAAAAAAACTGTCAATAATAATTAAAATAAGTTTACTATATTATTTTAATTTTCTATTCGGTTAAGTATGAGTAATAAGACACCTCTCGTAATTCCGATTATACTACATATTTGTTTATATTTTGTACGTACGTGTTGCCACAAAATGCTAAAATTTGTAACTATTAATTTCAACACAATTACTAGGTATGTAGGTACACCATTGAGTTATTATAAAAGGAGATAACATAAAGCATCTATTTTCTATGTGCAAAGTGGAACTACTGGGCGTGGCTTAGTCTACCATCAGGATGGAAACTTTGCCAAGCCCGAATTACTTAAAACATTTTTAACAATAATTATATAAATTTTTCAAATCAACAATTTGTATGTTAATAAACAAGATTAAAATAATTTATTAAATTACTTGAATTTATGCTTAGAAAACAAGTGTAACTGATATAATTTCAGACGCATAAACATAATTCTAAAGTTCAAATACAGTAATTTCTTAAGAAAATTATTGAACTGGAGATTTGTAGATCTACGCAATTAGGAAATTATCAACTTTATTAGTCTAAAGTAAGAAAATGTAGCTAATTTAGTAAAAATATTTATGAAATTCGTTAATAATATGCAACATTTTAAATGAAACATACTAAAAAACAGTAATCTGGCATTTACATTTTATTAAAATAGATTTTTAATAACCAAACTAAGAAATAATTAATCGGGGTGTTAATGTATAAATTTTTTAAATACTGTTCTGCTTATATTGTGTATATACATGTGAAATGTAATTTCCAATAATATCTTCTTATTTACACCTTTTCTACTATTACAACTACGTAAAACACACAAAACCATTATGTTTTAAATGTTTTTAATTACAAACGAAAGAAACATATCAGGAAACATAAGAAATCACTATAGAACTTAGAAAAAAGGCAACTACTAACATTTGACGTTAGAATTACACTAATGTATCATCAAAATGGCGGTAGTGGTGCCGTTTAAGAATACAAAACGCGGCTTCCTTATATTATAACTCAATGAGGTACACGTACCGTGTTAGAACTTATTAACATAGTATAATTAGTACTAAAAACAATTTTAAATGTTACTACTCTTATTTTTAAATAAAAATTGTTTACATAACTAAGTCAAAGTTTGACAAAGAAAACTGGTGTGGTCACCACACGACTTTTCTATAAAGAATGATAAAGTAATGTCCACATATTTTTTTTAAATTATGTTGTCATAAAAACTACTTTGAAGTGATATGTACACGTTTGTATTGACTTCCTAGCATGCTATAATATTTTTGAAATTTTTCTCCTCGATTTTATTAAGATATAACCGAAATAAAATTGCGGATACACCCACTTCCGGTTTCTTTATGAAACCCATCTTTTGATAAAACTGAGAAAATATGAAAAGCCAGCTCGATATCAAATTTCAAGTTACTAGGACTTATGGTTCGAAAGTTATCGTGGGTACATTGCTACACACAGACATACAGACACAGACACCCAATTTTTTTGGTCAAAAATACATTTTTTTTTATTCAGAAGGCCTTGAAACGTAAAATTATGATAAAAATTTTTTGAAAAAAAATGTGATTGCTATACTTTCCTTATACACAAGTAAAAATATTTTAGTTTTGATCATATTTACATATAATCAAAGGAAACCAGTAAAAACTGTTGTTTGTTTGTTTTATAAAATAATAACTTTTTAAGCATTGCACAATAAAATTATAGTTTTAGGGTAAAGGTTTTGTCGTGGTATTTTAATTTTACAATGCTGTGCTAATAGGTAAAAGAAAGGTATTGTTAAAGTCTGTTCTTTCCAATTGTCGAAAACGGCATTTTTGATCTATTGTATTTCAGACCAAACTAGGTTAATTTGTCTATAAAAATCTTAATAGAAATATAATAAAAAATGTTTTTTTTGTACTTTGTAGTGTGTTAACAAATCTATATTGTTGTTTATTATTATTTAGTATATGAAATTTCTTTTGATACGTGCAAAAGATCTTATGTCGGACAAAGAAACAGACAAATGGTAGCAAAAATAGAAGAACATAAAAATACTGTTGAACACGGATTTTTTTCGTCTTGATTAACACAGCATGTTATAAAAACAAAACATATGATTAATTTACAAAACAGAAAAAAAAACAAAATTTGTGTAAATTTGACATTTCCAATTTTAACAAATTGATCAAAAAAATATGTTACTAAAATATTTAAGAGTTTCAATCAAGTATTGTTTTTTTTTTCGAAAATGAGGTATTGCAGATGATTTTAGATAAATGTATTCATTGCAAAGTCAAAGCAAATAATACACAATTTTAGTTACTTATATTTGAAGACAAACATTTGTGTTTAAAACAAATAGCATTTTACATAACAGAATTGTTTAAAACAAATCAACAATTTTGATTTTATGCCGCAAACAACTTTTATTTATAAAATCATAGTGAATTACAGAATAGCAATTGCATAGTTGATTGTGTTTTAATTATTAATTGATTTTACGCTTTTTTATTTAATTTAAACTTGCAGAATAAGGCTAATTTTATTTTTGTACTTAGTAGTAGAATTCAGGCTTTGCTTGAATTTCT
Organism: Aquatica leii; assembly: GCA_035610365.1. NCBI lineage: Eukaryota > Metazoa > Arthropoda > Insecta > Coleoptera > Lampyridae > Aquatica > Aquatica leii. The sequence goes on from CM069433.1 coordinate 52,325,861, forward strand.
AATTTTTTTTATTCTTTTCTAAAATAATTTTTAATTACAATGGTATACACAAATTGTTGAAAAAGAAGTTGTTTTTGTAATAAGTGGTTAATGTAGAACGATTTTTTTATTATTGGTTATATTTAAAGCAGACTTGTAATTTTAACTAAAATATTGGGACAAAGACAATGCACTAGTCTTTACAATGTAAATCTACATTAATTTATTCTGAAAAGACTTGTTTACAAATTACAAATGAGACAAATATAATGTTACGTATCTATTTATTAAAAACTAATTTATTTATAACGATTAAAACTACGTTTACTTATTATAGAAATATGTACACTTTTAAAATTAACCGAACTAATAAAATCTAATAATAAAAACACTTACACTATAATTTATGTATAACCGTTGTATAACACGATAACTAACACGAGATAAGATAAGGTCCTCGGATTTCACACTTGTTTACACTAATAATCATATACACACGCGTGCTAACGATACGTATTTATTTCAACTTGATTATCTTCTTAATACAGCTGCATTCGCGTTTCGACAATAACTGACCTACGATTTCCATCTTCGGCTTTTATAGACATCGGCGAATCCTTCTCGATCGTTCCTCACTTTTCGCTATATCTTCTAGAAACTAGATAACAGTTCTAGAAGGCTCTTGCATCTGCAAGTAATTTCTCGGACGTTTCACTGCCCCCTTCTTAGGACTGTTCTGTCCCAGAACAGGAGACTGGATGCGACACCGGTAAAAGGGATCGTGGCGATAGCGGCAGCTTCCTCCATTTCGGCAACTTCCTAGACCATAAAAGTAACAGTCAATGGACTTTTCCTGACCCAATACTCTCCTCGGTTGGTAACTACAGACCAACACTTGAATGCCTGTTCCTAGGAAGACGACCTCCAACATGTTTCGAACTGTCCTCCAATTCAGTTGGTCTAAGCCACAACCAAGCTTGGGTACTGCCAATTTCTTAACATGATGGAACTCCATTTGTCTCTTGAGACTCCATAATGTTCGCCACAGATCTTTGTATAACGGCTTGACACGTGAGTATTTCTTGGTGACCAGATAGAAAACGAAGCGTCCGTCACCACGTAGTCCTAAAACCTTTCCGACTGCCGGTTGCTGTCTTCGTAATTCATCTAGCTGTCCAAACTTCTTTTTAAACACGACTGCAACCCCTTTGGACATGTCAAGCTCCTCGCTCACGCAATTTGCGATGGCGTAATCTTTTTGTGTCTGGAACAGGTCTTGTTGTTCCTCGGTGGTAACTCCGAACCTAGCTTTTCCAGAACCTCCGTATAAGTTCATAAACTTTTCGAACTCCATTTCTTCGATTGGATTCCTGGTTCTGCTACTTATTACTCTGGTTCGGACCTGAACTTGCGGATTGTGGTTATCGCCAGCAAACGGGGCTAGACGATCAACGTGGACCACTTTTGGCTTGCCTCTGGGCGGTTTTCGGATGCGGTATATAACGTCGTTAATACGCTGCACGACTTCATAGGGGCCCTCCCATTGCCTTTGCAGCTTCGGCGACAAACCACGTCTTCTTTGAGGGTTATACAACCAAACCATATCGCCAGGTTGAAACCCACCATTTTGCGCCTTGACGTCATATCTTGTTTTCATCCTGTCGCTGGCAATTTGTGTGTTTTTACGAACCTCGTCATGTACTTCGTCTAGCCTCTTTGCCAGCTTGCTGACGTAATCTTCTCCAGCGACTTCTTCTTCCGGTCTTCGTCCAAATTGAAGATCGCATGGTAATCTTATCTCACGACCGAGTATGACACAGGATGGTGTTTGGCCTGTGCTTTCGTGAACGGATAATCGGTACGCCATTAAGAAGAGGTGCAAGTACTGATCCCAGTCTCTTTGATGTTCGGACACTACCTTGGCTAAGTACTTGCCCATTGTTCGATTCATCCGTTCAACCATGCCATCAGACTGAGGATGGAGAGGCGTTGTCCTAGTCTTTTTAATTCCTAACAGTCGGCAAACTTCTTGAAACAGCCCAGACTCAAAATTGCGGCCTTGATCGGAGTGTAATTCCAACGGAACTCCAAACCGGCAGAAAAACTCCTTTACTAATACGTCTGCGACTGTAGCTGCTTCCTGATTGGGTATGGCGTAAGCCTCCGTCCATTTCGTGAAATAATCCATCGCCACCAAGATGTATTTATTTCCCGAATCGGATTCTGGGAACGGCCCTGCGATGTCAATCGCTACTCTTTCCAAAGGGCTTCCTACGTTGTATTGTTTCATGGATGCTTTGCGCTTTCTCGCTGGACCATTTCCTGAAGCGCAGACTATGCATTTACGGCACCATTTCATGACGTCCTCTTTGCAGTTCATCCAGTAGAATCGTTCTCGCACTTTACCCAACGTCTTCTTAATGCCAAAGTATCCTCCTGATGTCCCATCGTGGAGATGCTTCAACACTTCGGTCACCCTGCTCTTCGGCACTACCAGCTGTAGTCTGTTTCCCGTGCCCTCGGCACTTTCTAGGGATCGCTTAAGAAGACCGTCTTCTACTATCAAGGAGTCCCACTGCGCCCAGTACGCTTTGATATTTTTGCCCAAAGCACTCACTTCTTCCCAGGTTGGTCGTCGGCCGCTTTCTTTCCAGTCCAGGAGTAGTCTTATTTCAGGATCGTCTTCTTGTTCGCGACGTAACTGCTCAGGTTCCCACTCATCATCAACCATAGCAGTTCTCCGGAGACATTCGACTTTTTCTTCCAGTCGCGAACAATGGCTGCAGTCCGCCGGACATGGTCTTCTGGACAAGGCATCAGCGTTTCGATGACTGCTTCCGGCACGGTGTTCTGTGTCATAGTCATACTCTTGCAGTCTCTTGATCCATCTTGCCACTTGTCCTTCTGGGTTACGGAACTGCAGAAGCTATTTTAAAGCGGCGTGGTCTGTTCTCAGTAAAAACTTTCGTCCATACAAATACTTGTAGAAATGTTCGATGGACTTAACGACTGCTAACAGCTCCCTCCTAGTGACGCAATAATTCCTTTCTGGCCTGGACAAAACCTTGCTAAAATACGCGATAACCTTTTCTTGTCCATCTTGAATCTGCGAAAGGACCGCGCCTATGGCCAGATTGCTTGCGTCGGTATCCAAAACAAACTTTCCATCTTCTCTTGGATAACTCAAAATCGGCGAAGTGACTAGGGCTTGTTTTAGTTGATTAAAAGAACTTTCGCAGTCTTCATTCCATCTAAATTCTGCTTTTTCTTCAGTTAATTTTGTTAATGGTTTGGCAATATTGGCAAATCCGGGTACAAATCTTCTATAATAAGTGCACAACCCAAGGAAACTTCGAACCTGATGTTTGTCGATTGGTCTTGGCCATGCTTGCACTGCTCGGATTTTGTCTGGGTCAGCCCTCACTCCATCTCTAGATACGACGTGACCAAGGTATTGGACTTCCTTCTTAAATACGTGGCACTTCTTTGGGCTCAGTTTGAAGTTAGCCCCACGTAATCGCTGGAACACTTCCTTCAAGCTGCTCAAGTGTTCTTCAAACGACCTTCCAACCACGATCACGTCGTCCAGGTAAACAAAGCACGTTTTCCAAGACAATCCGCGCAAGATGGTCTCCATCAAACGCTCGAACGTTGCAGGAGCGTTACACAGGCCGAAGGGCATTACAGTGAACTGCCACAAACCAGTTCCGATCGTAAAAGCTGTTTTTTCACGATCCTTGGGTTCTAATTCTACCTGCCAGTATCCACTCTTTAACTCTAACGTAGAAAACCACTGGGATCCTGACAGGGTGTCTAGCGTATCGTCAATTCTGGGTAAAGGGTAGCTGTCCTTTTTGGTCACGTCGTTTAGCTGCCTGTAGTCTACGCAAACCCTCGTTGATCCATCCTTCTTCTTCACGAGTACCACTGGGGATGCCCATGGACTACTTGAAGGTTCAATCACGCCTTCTCTCTCCATATCCGTAATTATTTGTTCGGCTTCTTCTCTTTTTGCCAAAGGAAGTCTGCGGGGATGTTGTCGTATCGGTCGAGCGTCTCCGGTATTAATTTTGTGTTTCACCACGTTAGTTCTTCCTTTGGAACCACTCTCCAGCGCGAACACATCTTGGTACTCTTGGATCAACACTTTAACTTTAGCCAGCTGGTCTTGGCTGAGGTTTTGGCATTTGGTGGTAAGAGTGTCCAATAGATGTTGTGGACACTTCTTCGGCGGCGTATCTTCGTTTGTCTTCACGCATCTCACAATTTGTGATACTGGCGTGCATTGGCCTACCACGGTCTTCTTTTTCAACGTTACAGGATCTGAGTTGATGTTTAAGATCCTTACTGGCATCGTCTTCTTTACTCGTACTAAGGTTCTGGCAACGAGTAGTCCCTTTTCAACTAAACCGCCTTCCATTGGTTCAATCGCGCGTATGCAGCCTTCCCGGAGATTTCCATCCAGGCGTGCCATCACCACACTTTCCGTCCTTGCAGGCAGAATCACGTCTTCACTCAACAAGACTCGCACGGCTGCCTTCTCTGACGAATGAAAAGGAATTTCTTCATTGTCGATTTTCAGGACATCGTTCTTCATATCCAAATGGAACCCATACTTTTTTATCACGTCCATTCCCAGGATAACTTCTTCCGTGATGTCGGCTACCAGTACTTGATGGTCGAGTACTCCATTTCCCAAACCAATGGTTACTTTGACTTGTCCGTGAGTAGGTATTTCGTCGCCCGTCGCCGTTCGAAGTCGTACTGTTACTGGTGATGTCTTCTCGTTTTCCAATAACATGTCAGGACGAATGATGGTCTTCGTCGCTCCTGTGTCAACCAGTAACTGGACGCTTCTCCCATTGATCTTGCCATCGAGATAAATGCTATGCAATTGCTCCCTAGGCGATGCCATTTGGATGGTAACTTCCGGAGTTTGACTAGGTGAGATTACTTTTTGTTTCTTTCGCTCGCCTCGTTCCAAATTTTCGAGGGCTCTTCTAGTCCTCTTCTTAGGTTTGGTACGATGCCGTCGTACATGGCCTATTTCATCGCAGTTCAAAGCTGTCACTCCTCTTTCCCGAAGTATTCGTCGCGCTATCTCCTCGATGCTTTCCAGTGTCTGCGCGGGTACTTTTGTAGCACAGCAGAGTCTATGACCATCTCGTTGCGATGCTTGTTTTGCTGCTTCAAACTCCAAAGCATGCACCAAAGCGTCATCCAATGTCTTGGGTCGAGCTAACCGGAGAGTCTGCTGTGTTTCGCTGTCTCGAAGGCCATCTACGAAAGTTTGAATAGCTAACTGCTCCAGGAAGGTATCCGGTGCTGTAGGATACGCAAGCCGTGTTAATCTAGCGATGACAGCCTCAAACTCTTGAAGACTTTTGGCAGCTTTCTGAACCCGACTTTTAATTTGAGCTTGGTATACTTGTTGAAGATGAGCATCCCCATATCTCATTTCTAATCGTGATATTAAGAGTTCGTAATTTTCTTGCAGATGGTCCGGAACAGTTTGTAAAATTCCAAGCGCTTCTCCACGTAAGGACACTATTAAAGACGTCGCTTTCTGCTTGTTGCTCCAACCATTGGCAGTAGCTGCGGCTTCAAACTGCTGGTAGTAGGTTGACCATGGAACTTTACCATCAAAATTCGGAGGTACAACTTTGAATTTATGAGTGTTTTCTTCTCGATGGTCCGTTATTAAATCTTCACTCGTGACGCTTCCTTCGCCATGGTAATTCATTTGCGCCATTCTTTCTTCAAGCAGTTGTATTCTTTCTTTCAATTTTTTCTCTAGCTTGTCTTCTATGGTTCTTAATTTTTCATTTAATTTCTGTTCTTATTTGTCTTGTACTTCTTCTATTTTGTCATTCACAGATTCGCAAATTTCTTCTTTTAAGTCTAACATATCTGCTTGGGTTTCTTCTTGCACAATTTTGATTTGATTTTCTATGCTCGTTTGTATTTCTTCTTTTAATCGTCTAGAATTTTCCATCAACTTTTCTTCAATTTTCTGAGAATTTTCTTCCATTTTCTGCGAATTTTCGTAAAACTTTTCTTCCATTTTCTGCGAATTTTCGTAAAACTTTTCTTCCAGTTTTGCTTCGAGTTTCAGTGAATTTTCGCCCATTTTTCTATTATTTTCTTCCATATTTTTATTCATCGATTCGAGAATTTCAAATAGTTTTGCATCCATCTTAACTGCTTGCAAACGCGTCACCGGCATAAATTTAAATATAACACGAATATAAAGTTTAAATACACTACTTTTTAAAATACAGTTTTTGTATAACACAAAATTTTAATAACAAACCACTTGTTAATAATAAACCAGGAATTTAATTAATAACGTGATCACGCACTTGTTAAAAGAAAAAGTTTAATAAACACTATTTTATAAACAAACACGCGTATCGTATCTCGAGCGATAATAAATTACTTAATGGTATTCACACTAAAAATCGCGAACGGTTTGATACCTCAACACCTGACGCCACTGTTACGTATCTATTTATTAAAAACTAATTTATTTATAACGATTAAAACTACGTTTACTTATTATAGAAATATGTACACTTTTAAAATTAACCGAACTAATAAAATCTAATAATAAAAACACTTACACTATAATTTATGTATAACCGTTGTATAACACGATAACTAACACGAGATAAGATATGGTCCTCGGATTTCACACTTGTTTACACTAATAATCATATACACACGCGTGCTAACGATACGTATTTATTTCAACTTGATTATCTTCTTAATACAGCTGCATTCGCGTTTCGACAATAACTGACCTACGATTTCCATCTTCGGCTTTTATAGACATCGGCGAATCCTTCTCGATCGTTCCTCACTTTTCGCTATATCTTCTAGAAACTAGATAACAGTTCTAGAAGGCTCTTGCATCTGCAAGTAATTTCTCGGACGTTTCAATAATAAAGTAACCTTATGTTACTAGTACAATAAAATGTTGTTTTATGGTCGGAAAACTGTAGTAGAAACGGCACTGTATAATGTAGTTGCACATTAATGTTGATGACTTAATTATCAGAATAATAATAATAATAGTAATAATAAATATGCAATTGATTTATAGATTTTGATTTAGTAAAATATAATTTTTTAATTTGATTTCAAGAAATTGTACAATTTTAATGTAATCTTAAAATTGGTATTTTGTATACGTTTGATTAAATATCAAGACACATGTACAGAACGCGCATGTAAATAAAAAAGATAAAAAGTCTTCTAAAATATGATTGCTATTATTAACAATTATAAACGTTTAAACTGTTGTATTCAAAACCACCCAATATAATTAAAAACTCATGTTTAGAAATTTGATTAAAAAAAACTGATTATTATTTTTAATACAAACTTCAGTTTAAAACATTCATATTTTTTGTTTTTTAAATTGTTAAAGTTAATTAAACATTATAAATTTATAAATAATTTACATGCCACACATCAAATATTAACTAATTAAATAATTGTGTTGTAAATATGAATGTATATATATAATCATAAATAATGATTATATATATATTAGGTATAATTATTACTGATTTTACACAGATATTTACCTATTAAAATAAGTAGTAATTTATTCATTTTTACTTTGTTATTTTCTGTAACCATTTTATGTACTAACAACTAGGTCAACAGAAATGTATAATTAATGTAGACTTAAATTACGATAAAAATATTTAAACTTGCAATGTTAAAAGTAGATAACTAAATTTCTCTCTGAATGACATTAAAATTTAAAATTCAATGTAAAAAGTGTCAAGTTAATGTTTGTTATCACAAAAAAAATTTTATTAGTTAAATGTTGATATTTTAAAATAACAAACTGCATGTTTGTAAATAAAAATACAAATTAAATTTGCAAATACTCTATTCTACTAATGAATATTTATTTAAATAATTTTCTTCAAAAGCATACAATTATTGTTTGAAACGAACGGCTATAACATGACTAAAATTGACAACTAACAGTAAAAATTATTGAAATTCTATGAACAAAAAATAAAAAGTAACTTTTTATCTAATAATACATTAAACTATTTCTTTCAACTTATAATCTTCTACTTAAAAAAATGTTGTATAGAATAAACTAATATAAGTGATAAATATATTCAATAAAATTTTGAAAATGATGTTTATTTTGCTAAAGTACTTTTAAAGTAATTCTTTACAATTTATTTATGTATGTAGTTTTAACAGAAGAACAAGTAAACTGGTTTTTGAGAAAAAAACAGTAATGAACATAACATGATGACGGTATACATTTTTGTGATTTTTAAGAACATTAAGTTATATAATAGTAGTTTCCTAATTTTTTCAGTTGTGCTGCTTTTGGGCGGTTTAGAGATTTGTCCCAAAGATGAACTTGTAAAGGTGACACTTGAAGACGTTGAAGATGTTAATAGAGCGTTGATAATAAAAATACCTGAACCAAAACCAATATTATATAAACGTTTACCATAGTAAACGCAATAGACAGTATGTGGTTCTACGCTCATTTGGTACTTAGATTAGAGTAAACGTTTATTTTTTAAATATCAAAGAGGTAAATGTATTAACTAAGTAGTTAAAATTAATGCAATTGATTTTGTATTATCTAATATTGCTAAATACCTTCAACTAGTAAACGCTACAGCGTCTACCGGCCACTGTTTTAGAAGAACCTCGTAGAGTAGATATAAATGTCAAATGTCATAAAAGATGGAAATTCTCTAGTGTTGTTAAAATTTACATTGATGACTCAATAGAAAATAAAATTAAAATATAAAAAAAATCAGGTTGTGAAGCTGAAATTCTTTTAGTAATTTGTTACATGCAAGAACTGTTAAAAAAAAACTGTCTGGATAAGGTAATATAAATAAAGCAATTGCCGGTGCTTAGTGAAGACTGTTGTAGGTCACTTTAAAACAAATCTGTGATTGATTTAAACACTCAAAACGTAAAATCAAAATAAAAAAATAGTCAAAAACAAAAGGGCGCCGGAAAGGTTTTTAGCGTAAAATGGGCTTCCAACTGAAAAGCCTGCTCTTGATGAACACACTCGAACGAAACTTACCTTTATCAGATTGTACTGTGCGAAGGCCGGCGGGATAATAGTTTTTTTTAGAAAAGTAATTATTTAACATTTATTAAATTTATATTGAACACAAATAATAAAAAATAGTAATAAAAATAATTATTAAAATTAAGATTGAATCACAAAAAAACTAAAATAGAAGTGATTAAAAAGGAAAGGATATAATTACGTAAATTAAAACTGAAGTTACATAATGTAACAAATTGATTGTGTACATTTAAGTTAAATTAAAACTACAAGACCTTGTACGCAGTAAAACAATAAAAATAAAAAATAAAATACACTACAAATTAAACATTCCATAACAATAAAATCAAAAATTTTAATACTGCTGTCCTGATTTAATTTGAACAATTTGACGTCGATATTATTATTTAAAAAAATTTAAAAAAACAGTTAGTCTTTAAAATAATTCAAACAACCAACAAATCGTGTTGTTTATTAAAAATTTTAATAATGGTGCGAAAAACACAGTAACAAACTTTATTTTGATTAAATTCAAAGCTTTTAAGCACTCAAGTTATCGCGACGTAAAATAATAATTAATTTTGTACTGTCGTTCTAAGTACCTTGTATTTTGTTGCTTCAGGTAGTGGGTTTTCAGTTAGTTAAATAAACCTCTAGAAACTGTTACCCAGAAATACAACTGATTACAGATGATCCGTCTAAAGTTTTGTAATCGGTCCCAGGCGAAATGGAATAATACGGGATAAAGTCAACACTTAACACAATAAGTTCCAAAAAATTATAATTATTTTCGGGAACAAATTAATTGTCAAAACCGTAAAACAAACGATTTAGAAAAATCCATTTATTTAAAATTTTTATTGCACCTATTTACAACTCTTACAGACACCACTAACCACGTATTAAGAATTAAAACCTACCGTAACTACATCCTCAAAAACGGCAAAGATGCAAAATTAAAACAAGTATAATAACATGTGTGCATGTACGACGCTGAGACAACTTTGTACACGTCGTCAAGTAAACAACACCAATGGGCCATTTCTTAAACTAATATTAATAAAAAAAATTACGTTTGTAGACTTTTATACCCTGAAAAATCATCTGTCAAATATATTAATAAAAAATTAAAATTTTTTCTAATGTCTTCACTACAATAATATGTTTTTGTAAACAAAACTTTTCCTATTTTGAATTGTTAACAATAACTCTTAAAACTGATTAAAAAGCCGTCATTTAATGAAAACAATATAAAACTTTTAATACCAAAAGATTTTGCATCTAAAATAAATTTATATTTTTTAATAATAACGATTTATTTAGAGTAATCATATTTTAAAATAAAATTACAAATATTCCAACTTGATAATAACAAAAATAGGTAGTAAATTAAATGTAAATGTTTTAATCATTGCATGTATTTTAATAAATTTAATTTTAAACATCACAGTATATTAGTTTTATACTCCGTATTATAATATGGTATCATAAAAGTTCTGAGATTAAAAACACGATATATTTTAATGGCTTTTTTGAATCCAATTCAATTACTGAATGTTGGGAACACATACCAAATTAAAACCAACATAATTCCACGATTTCTAACGTGATCAATAACTTCTTTAAAAATTTCAAAACGAAACCTATTAAATATAAATAAGATACTTGTTTTTAAAACTAAAAAACAAATCAAACTTTTACATAAAAATATATACATCATAAATGCCTGAATTTGAAACGTATACTTTCTAAAAAAGTTTCATATGTAGCTCGATATAAGTAGTACTCGTAAAATTTTAATTATGTAATTATTCAGAATACGCCAACCCAAAAAAACGTTTAAAAAATGAATCCGGTCCTATCAAAAACTCAGAGTGAAATTTTTATATCACAGTAAGTTTAACGGTCAATGTATCGATAAACAAGCGACTACCTTAGAAAGTATCATAATTCACAACACGGTAGCAAATTTTTCAACATTGTATCAAGTTTCAATTTCTTCTATTAACTATATTATTGTTTTTAATCTCCGATTTTATTTAGAATTTTTTTAAGTTATAATACTTATTAAATACATTAAACAGTGTAAATAAACTTCTAACATATAACTTTTGTGCATCATCGAATATTACAGCAACTAGCAATTGTATATAAAATGTTATATACATAAAATTAAATTCTTAATAAAATAATAACTAAAATTTTAATGCAACTATATTATACTTAAAACTCGTGATTTTGACTATCATCGACAGGGCTACATACGCTCGTATTACTTTAATGAAAATCATCAAACCTTTGGTTTAATCGAAATGTTCCGATTTTAACGGATTTATACAATGCAATCATATTAAATATATTGTTAAAAGTTTTAATAAACTCTTAAATTTAGAAAAAACATGCAACACTACAGGCGGGTTGCACAAAGCAAATCAAAAATGTAACAACTGATTATTTCTCAAAACAATTGCTACATAGCCAATGAAACCACGTTTATTCGTGATGTAACAATTGATTTCAGAAATAATCACTTGCTACATTTTTTATTTGCTTTGTGCAACCCGACTTACGTATTTTATGTTAGCTTGCGTTAAATGTCTCAAAAAATTTACTATACCTTAAAAAATGTATGTTTTAATTATAAATATTGTTAAATATAAGCAAACTGTAGATTATAACTTAGATGAATGAAACTAATACTATGTTAATATTTTACATTACCCTTTGTTCAGTTACTCAAAAACAATTTACTGAACTTTTATCAATATTGTGTTACTTATTAAAAATATAATTAATTATGTACCTACTTGTTACAAATTAAATGTGTAAAGTATAATTTAGATAAATTGTTTATGATTGAATAATAATTTTTAAACGAATGAGAGTTTTTAGAAAACTAATATTAAATCATCGCTAAATCCTACATTTAAATACACACAAATCATAATTCATTTTTATGATTGACCCAAACGTACACAAAACGAGTTGTCAACTCTAAATTTTACAATCACCCACGACTATCAACGAGTCAAGTAACCCAAACTCAAAACGTGATTGATTCAAATTGAAATTTCACTATTTATATTTTACGATCTCTCATTGCTGACCTTTTACTGATTTATTGGTTTTTTATTGTATAAACAAATACTTTATTAGTGTAATCTGAAGTCATACAGTAACAGCAACGAATGATGATCATCCATCATAGTAAAATGGGATCATTCCACATAAGCACGAAACTTCTCTATGACCCATAACACAATCAGACATTTTTTTTCAATTGTCGAATAATGTCGCTTGGCCTTAGTGAGCGATCGACTGAGGTAACTAACAACTTTTTCACCATCCGCAGTCGTTTGACCTAACACAGCACCTAAACCAAGATTTCCAGTTCTTGAAAATAATATGTTAATATAAAATGTATACCCCAAAATACAGTTTATCAAAATCAGTTTACAGAATTTACTTCAAAAAAGATCGTTAATTGAAGAAATCAAAACAGAACTTAAGCAAGTTGTCGAACCAAGTTCTATGAAAGCCTGTATTTAGAATAGTTAAAATCTTAAAACTTATTGCAAATATCTAAAAAATGGGCTACTTTAGACTAAACCTTTATAAGGAAAGTTTTTATTTAACGCCACAAAAAACTTTGCTAAAAGTTTGTAGTCGTTTATCAGAATCACGTTGTATTTTGTGGTAGTTATTTTACAGCTATTATCGCCTTTTCAAGAATTAGCTATTTAGTTCAAATTTGTTATGGGAACTTTTTAAGAATAGCTTTTACATTAGTTGTGAGAAAATTACGTCATTCTTTTTAGTTTCTTTCTTTTAAAAACGTATACGTCATAGTTTTGCTTACAGTAGGGGTTGTTAAAATTTTATAAGTATTAGGGTAAAAACGAATTTAAGAGAAAAGTAACAAGCAGAAATAAATATTTACGACTTGTACCAGTATTATGGTTGATACTGCTATAACATGAAATTTTAAGGAAGTCAATGTCTTCTATTTCGTAATCTACGGTTGTGTTAAATTTATGTTTTAAGCAATATTATTTTTATGTCGATCTTGTTGAGTTTCTCGTACTGTTATTTAACTCTAAAGCAAACTGCGGTTTAAATGAATAAATTAAACGTTTTAGCCACCGGTCAACAACTACTACTTGATAGTTCCTCTTTCTGCGACCTGTAATCTTTACCGTCCGCTATATTGACGTTGCCTTCGAAGTCCATCGCCAAGCATTTCGAATTAATTTAAGTTATTTATCATTTACCGTTGATTGTATATGTGACCAAAATTCTTTAAAAAACAAATTTATGTTGTAATATAGTTTTTCATTTCTTTAGTGTAACTCAAATACTTAACCGTTTCATTATAATAACTTTCTAACGCATTAAGTTTAATTTAAATAAGAATTTCAGTTATATAAGTTTATAGTTTACTAGTTAATTTTAGATAATCGTAATTCGCGCTAAGCAAGACTTTTGCAAATGTTTAGTTAAATAATTTTTTTAGCGGATTAACTCAATCTTTATTGTTTTTTTTCTTTTGATATATTCAATTAATGTTTAAATTTTAATATTATTATTGTTCATTTTATTTAACCGATAAAAAATTGATCTTGTTTTATTTTTTTTATTATTGCTATTTTGTGTTGTAATTCAATTATTTTACTTACGTCAGATTTTTTTAATAAATGTTTGTTGCTTACTTGTAAGTAAAGCTTTTACTTTAGACCAGTTCACATTACATTTTTGTTTTTGTTTTGTGTAAGTATGATGTTTACATATGTCGTTATTTCCATAAGTTCCATAAGAATCAAAACTACCGGACGAGTTTCTTGGTCAATAAGGAATTTGAAACTGTTAATCGTAGTGCCTTTATTTGACGCCCTACCGATTTAGTCTTTATTTGATTTTCTTTTACGTCTTTCTCTTTGACATCCAAAAATTTACAAATTTTGATTATCGTGCCACTCACGTCTATCTCACTGAGCAAACCGAGCAATCACTTTAATGTTACGTATTCTAAGCAATTTTATAATAACATCTTTTAGCACGTAATACTAAGTTACCTCATAACAAAATTCATCAGTGTAATAGCGAAGGTTTCCACGGCCGGAATCTATACTAACATTAGAATGTCTTCCGGGTTTGGACCGTGTCATAGTTGCAACCGAAGCTGCCCGATTAACGTTTCGCCCACTTTCCTAAGGGGCTTCATCAGGGCGTGAGATAAATCGCAAAACTTAAACAAGCAATCGAAATCTAACGAAGAACTTCTCAAAAGTTAGGTTATCCACTTGTAAGACAAGCCATAACCTAAACTATGAAAAAATAAGAAAGAAAACGATAACCTGAAAAAGCAAACGAAAATCTAACAAAGAACCACTACTAAGTTAGGTAATCAACTTGTGAACCAAGCCAGATTCTAAACTCCGTAGAAGTGACTTAAGAAGAAATAGTCTCCGTATTTAAAGGAAAAGGATCGTCACGGGTGATTAAGCTCGACCCTGATTGGGTTACGGTTGCTAGGGGGCGTGTTTTTGATAAATGACTAATAACCGGAAACCAAAGAGGGGATATTTCGAAACCATGATCGCGATTGAAGTTATTAGGGTGTTTGATGATTTCTATGCTTTCTCGGAATTTCCTGTTGAAAAAGAATGGAGATTTGGCAATCAACGAAACATTATCAAAATCTATCTTGTGACCTGTAGTAAAATGATGTTCAGCGACCGCAAACTTGGAAGTATACTTTTTCTTTATACAACGATCATGTTCTGAAATGCGAGTAATGACGGAACGACCGGTTTCACCAATGTACACTAAACCACAAGAACAGGGAATTTGGTATACACCTTGAGATGAAAGTGTAGGAAATTTGTCTTTGGGAGAAGGAAGAATCTGAGAGATTTTGCTTGTCGAGTTGAATATGGGTTTAATACCATTCTTACGAAGGAGTTTCCCTATTTGATCTGTAACCTTGTGAATGTAGGGTAAAAAGGCCAATTTCGGGTTAGATTCGGGAATAGAAATGTCCTTAGGTAATCGAGTACGTGGATGTAAACGACGATTAATAACTCTATGAATATCTCGCTTAACATAACCATTGTTCACTAAGGTTCTAGTAAGATGACGGAGTTCTGAGTCTAGATTCTCAGGTTGACAAATAGAAAAGGTACGATGGACCAAAGATTCAATAACAGAACGTTTCTGTGCAGGATGATGATGAGACGAAGCATGAAGGTATCTGTCCGTATGGGTGGGTTTGCGATAAACAGAATGGCCTAGAAGTCCGTCGGGCTTACGAGTCACAAGAACGTCAAGAAATGGAAGAGAACCATTACTTTCGATTACCATAGTAAATTTGATATCTAAGTGTTGATTGTTAAGATGATCAAGAAACTTAGACAATTCAAGATGACCATGAGACCAAACAATAAACGTGTCGTCAACATATCTAAACCACACTTTAGGTTTTAATATTGATGATTCCAAAGCAACGGTTTCAAAGGATTCCATAAAAATGTTAGCTACAACAGGTGATAGAGGAGAACCCATAGCAGCACCAGAAACTTGTTCGTAAAACTTATTATCAAATTGGAAGTAAGTAGAAGATAGACAATTTTCAATAAGAGGAACCAAACTCAAGTCCTTGCCATGTTGAGACAGAATCTGTTTGATGATAATAAGCGAATCCTTAATAGGAACTTTAGTAAAAAGTGAAGCAACATCAAAGCTCACGAGAAGATCTTGGGGTTCAAGTTTTATAGTTTCTAGACGTTGAATAAAATGCTGAGAGTTGAGGATGTGAGAAGAGGTTTTACCTGTAAACTCGCAAAGAGTGTTGGACAAGAACTTGGCTAGTTTGTAAGTAGGAGATTGGATAGTACTAACGATAGGTCGAAAAGGAATACCTTGTTTGTGAATTTTGGGAAGTCCGTATAGACGAGGTGGTTTAGAATCTGATGGGGTAAGTCGACGCTTAGTTTCAGGAGGTAGATTGGAAGACTTGATGATTTGGCTAACCTCGCGTTCAATCCTCGAAGTGGGGTTATGGGTTAGAAGAGCGTAAGTTTCCTCAGACAAAATAGAATTGATTTTCCTAACATAATCAATTTGGTTGAAAACTACAGTGGCGTTGCCTTTGTCGGCTGGAAGAACAATAATATCAGGGTTCTTACGAAGACTTTTAGAGCTGACTCTTCAGACTTAGAAATGTTGGATTTAGGAATTTTAGATGATTCAAGGATTTTGCCAGTGTTAATACGAATGGGATCTGAGATGTGGCGAGGAAGATGTCTTATAGAAGACTCAACAGCACATAGAATATCTTCTTTAGGAATACGTTTGGGAGCAACCGCAAAATTCAAACCCTTAGAAAGCACCGATTCCTGTTCTGAAGTGAGAACCAAACTAGATAAATTGACAACCGTCTTTACTGAGTTAGTAGAAGAAGAAGCTTTACGATTCTTGGATTCCAATAATTGAAACTTTTTGAGATGACCTTCAGTGGTTAGTCGTAGAGTGGTTTCAGACTGCTGGTAAGTAATGTTGTCAAAGAATTTTCAATCATCCGGGGATAGAGTGTTGGCCAACTCAAGATGAAGATAAAAGAGTTGTTTCGAAATGGTGTCTAACTCTCGCCTAGTTTGCTTAATCCGTTCGCGTATCAACGCTAGACTAGCACGGTGTAGGATGTTTTTAGAAGAACGTGTCTGAATGTGGAACTTAATTTTGAGAAATGCAGGAATGATGTTGTGGTCACGACAGCGACTAAGAAAGGTTAAATTGCACAAAAGTTTGACGAGTTTGTGGCGAAGTTTGAAAAATACGGAGGTTTTAGAAGAAATATTCTCCCCGTAGAGATTATTAATGTAATAGCGAAGGTTTCCACGGCCGGAATCTATACTAACATTAGAATGTCTTCCGGGTTTGGACCGTGTCATAGTTGCAACCGAAGCTGCCCACTTCGGTTGCAACTATGACACGGTCCAAACCCGGAAGACATTCTAATGTTAGTATAAATTCATTAGTAGTCAAACGGGAACACATCACCAAGTATAGACATTTAAACCTCAGAACGTGAATATTATCCTGCCTATCACACGTTAATAAATTTAGTATTGTTACAACCATAAATTGTTTATTGTGTATTTCTTATTATCAAATAATTAATTAGATAATTAGATAATTGTAACTATAAGTTTTGATTTATTTTTTAATCGTTTTATTACTTTCACGTACATACAGACGCGTTGTCTCTTTACTTTATTTTAAAGTTCTGAGGTAACTAATGCTAGTAGGTTATGTATTTATATTGTGGTAGTGTGCTGTAAACACATGCGGGGTACGTGTTTCAAGGACATAAATTATTTTTGCGAAAAAAGCAAGAAAAAGTTTGAGAAAGCTTAGTGAAGCTTAAAAAAGCTTTCTATCCGTAGCCAAACTTTTACGCTTCAAGCCAAGCTACATATTGGTTTGGTGAATCTCTAATGCGAAATATCTAAGTTATTTATTTAACAGTTCTAATAAATAACATTGTATAGTTAATACAAATTGTCTTCATTTAATTATTAACAAGTATGTGTATGCTTCTATAATGTAATAATTATAATGTATAAAAAAATAACAAGTACAAAATACTTCAAATTATGTTTTTTTTAAATTTTTAAGTTTAATTTAATGTTTAAAACAAAAGTTTTTAGGTAACTGTTAAGCATGTGTTTGTAAATTATTAATAATACAATTATATACAATACATAATATTGTAAAACAAAATTCTGGAAATTTAAAGTATAATAAAATTTTCAATTGTGCTTTATTTAAAGTAAATATTTGCAACTGGTTACATTTATTTTATTTTATGGTATTTATTTAAAAATAACAAGGCACTTATTGTTCTGATTAGAATTTGTTTAAATGTTTTTCAAAAAGAGTTTACACTTACTAAATTTATATTTAGATTTTACCTAGAATCTACTATACATAAATATAAATTATTATTTGTTTTATTAGATAGAACGCATTTAAAAACTTTATGTTAAAATTTTTCATAACTTTACGACGATCGCTCCTCTTTAAAAGTTTAATAGAAACTAGTCATGCCACCCTGTATAAAAACAATTATGTATAAGGTATAAATCGATAATTTCAAAAAAAAAATTATTGTAAATAAACAACTTTTTTTCAAATAATTACGTTTTTAGTAAATATTATAGTTAAGCTTTTAAGTGTTTGTTTACTTGCATGTTCTATAACTTATATTTACTTTTAGTTTAACCTTCTATAAAGCTCTGTTAATATAGAGAATTTATGAAATTGTTTGTTAAGTAGAATCCTTGAAACTTCTACGTAAAACCAAGAATGACGTTTGATCGTAGAAAGAAACAAATAGACTTATTTACTTAATTTGCACAAATATTACAACACTTTGACATCGTAAATTGCTTGAAGGCTTTTACGCATAATCTAACTGAAAATGTAGGACGGACACGTGTAGTAATACGTTACTCTTACCGTACTTTTAAATTACCTGTTTTTCCTACTCCAGTTTGCCCAAGAACCATTACTTTTAAGGATTTCTGACGTGGATAAAATCCTAGTTTAACAAACGAGGACTTCGGGGATGTCGCAATCATATCGATCTGTAAAATGTAATAATCTATAGTAAATACACAATTTTCTATCAAAAATAATGTTGTGTTAAATAATAATTTTTTTAAAATTATGTTATTAATAAGCTGTTATATAGTAAGTGAATACATTTTTTTTATTAAATAAGATAACGTTTTAAATCATGTTATCGTAAGGATTATTCTATATGTAATTACGATTATACCGGTGTTATAAGTGCATTTCAAACAACCAAAATCATCCAATTGCTGTAAAAGTAATACATCTTTCTAAATGGTATATTAAAATTTGTATTATTGGAAAAGTGTTAGAAAATGGCATTAACTTTTTGTTCAGTTTAATAAAATACTTGGTATTCATTTACTGGGTTAGTAAAATTTCTCAATTTGAGTATTTATTAAATTATTTTCTTAATTTAATAATTACCTTACTAATTTTGTTTATGATTTAATTATATAGTTTGCCACTATTTGACTACAATCAAATTAAAATATTACTTTCATATAGGTATAGCACGTTTATAAACATTTTATTCGTGTTGTATTTTTAATTTAATTTGTTTCCATTTTACATGAGTGTTCATTAGCCTTATTTTGCGAGAGTATAATTAATTTAAAGCTCCTTGAAATAATTTTAGTTTAGCAAACGTTATTTTACAAGACAATCTATCTATCAAAGTTTGTTATTTTAATGAAAAGACAATGACACTAAAATCATTATTTTTTTAATTAAAATAAAAATTAATAAAAACATAATTTTACTGTAATTGTATATTTTATTTTGTTAAATTATAACGTTTGATGTGCAAAATATTTAAACATTTATTTTCTAATGTAATTGTAACATTTTAATAATTAGTTTTTTAATTAGACTATAACTAAACGTCGTTTAGTATTAAAATTTTGTCATATTATTTGCTTGCACAAAACTAATAAAAGTCCAATAGTAAAATTATTCGAAGTTTAGTTAAATCGAAGGCGTTAAATAAAATGTGCATTTTTATATATCAAATGTAACTAAATATCGTTCTACGTATCTAACAAAATGAAAACAATAATAATTTGTGCTATTTTACAAGCCATATTTGTAGACGGAGGTAAAGTAGAGGCCTACAAAATGCGAGTACTCGCAAAATTATGCAAAGAAAATATTTTGTGCTAAACTTTACTTAAATTTAATGAAAGCAGTTATTTAAGTATTTGTTTTTAAATTTAAATTTAAATTTAATTTAAAACACATGTTGATAAAACTGAAACCTGTAATTAAGAAATTCAATTGTTTTTGAAATGTATGTATTTCACAGTTACTAATTTCATTACTACTACTTAACTATTGTTGTTTTTAGCAATTCTAAAATATAAGCAAATTTACAGGTCATTTAGTTTTGTTCCTCAGATAATAAATTGCTTCTATATAAATTTTTAATTTTGCTCTCGGATTTCTAATTAAAGTATATCTATTTATATCCCAATAGGAGGTGGAATGTGTTGCGTTATTAATATTGTTACAGTACATTACAGAATAAGACTAATTTCAATGAAGCTTCGTGAGACATTTTTAAGCAACTTAGCATGTTTAAGTAAGTAAAAGCTTTTTTTACAACACATAAAATCTGTCGGTTTTTAATTAAATTGTTTAATAACTAATTAGTGATGTTTTATATGTTTACGGCATGATAAGATTTGAATCCACTAAGGAATTTAAAACGAAAAGTAAAAGTTTTGTAAATGTTGTTTTACATTTCTTAACTTTATGAAATAATTAATGTATATGTAAAAAAAGGTTTTAAACATTTTTATAGTAATTGTAAATACGTTTAAACCTCACTTTTTTTTACCTTTTATTACTACCACAATATTTTTGTCTAAACAATCTCAGAAAAGCAGTTTATTTACATTTATACGTGTTGTTTTTAAATGAGTATTAGTGTTATAAATAACATATTTTAATGCGTTTTTCAAAAACATTTTTGCTGTATCTAGTTTGTAGTTTTAGTACTTTACTTCTATGCATACGATTAAATATTGCTAAGTTTTTTTAATAAATCATTTTTATTAGGTACATGATTAATTGTGTCTTTTTATTGAACTGTTTCCAACTTACTAACATAACATGACAAATACATCTTTAAATTTAAAAATCAAAATTGTCGGTATCGAACATAAATTTATAAACCGCATGTGTAAATAACTAAAGAAAAATAATGATATGTTTATTTAAACTTGTAACTTATATTGTGCAATTATCTATAAAGAAATTATTATTTTTTATGTGTCAAATCATGAGTATTTACCACACTTTTAAGGTTTTTAAGAAAAATAACATGTATCCCGTATCCTCGAAGTTAAATATAAAATAACTAAAAAAGATAATAATAAAATCAGAAGTGTGTTACAATAAATAACAAAACGTGTATGTAAATAGAAAGCAATAACTAATGTAATAGCAACGTAAAAAGAAATCTTCCAAACATTGTTAATGTGATGTTTTGATGTGCCAAATAAGAAACGACCTTTTCGGAAATCAATTGGTATCGACTATACAGTTTTCTCAATTTTACGTTAAAATAAATTCCCTTTTTAGTACCTATAATACAACAATAAAAAGAATTGTATGTCAATCTTTCTAGAGGTTTAACCTGGCGCTAGGGCCTTACATTTGTGTCACTAGTTTTTAAAATTTTAGTTTCCTTTGTTTCTGAAATTTTAGTAAATTATATTTAAGTATTTGATTTACATGTCTTTTCCATATTACATTATAACTTGAACTAAAAAAAGGTTTGATTCATGTTTCTTTACAGTTTTAAGAACAACGCAACTGGGTTTATTAACTAATAATAATAAATAATTGCGAGAGACATTTTTCTGTAGTACAATGTAGGTTATAATCTATTAAAACAGACATAATGGAAGATTAAAATTTTCTTTCTGATTAGAAACAAACAACAGTTTCTTTAACTTTTTCATGGACAGTGGGAAATGTTTCCCTCCATCTAAATTCAGCTTTACAAGTGAAAG
Source organism: Aquatica leii (assembly GCA_035610365.1). Lineage (NCBI taxonomy): Eukaryota > Metazoa > Arthropoda > Insecta > Coleoptera > Lampyridae > Aquatica > Aquatica leii. The sequence goes on from CM069433.1 coordinate 52,347,572, forward strand.
TATTGTATATTCCGATTTTTAGTCGGTGTCTACATCTAATGACAACTTTACAAAAGTCAGAGAAGCGGTTTGTATATCAATTACTAACACATGTTAAGTGGCGTGATTGTTTATAGTGCATATATATTGTTTTAACATTTTAAGATTTTTTGACAAAATGCTAATCATTTATACAAAAAGTAAGTGTTAAAGTTTTTTTCTTATATGTGGGTGCAATAGGTATCTTTATTTTTAGTAAATACATACTTTTACTTTGGTGGAAAGTGCGCTTCCTACCACCTAAACGATATCGTGTATTTTATTTTATATTTGTTTAGTTTTTGTAGAATTTGTGACTAATTTTTGCTCTTATATTTATAAATTACAAATTTAAACACTCCTTACTTCGAACATCTGTTTTATTTTTTGTTTTTTTTAATTATTACATTTAAATTTATGTTTTTTTTTAAACTGGCATTATTTTTTATCTTCCCAAAGCTATACTTGTGTTGCAGATGTAAGACCTAACCCATCACAAAGAGGCCCAAGCTGCTTTAGATTACATAAATTCTCCTCGTTGCAGTTTTGTTTCGACTTTAAATATATTGGGTAACTCTTTCCTGTGTGGACGAATTTTTCCAACAGCAAATATTTTTTTTTGTTAAACTACCCATCAAATGGTTAATATGTACATAAGTAATCAAACGGTACAATACAGCTTTTGTTTATTCGGAAGCTTGTCAGGTTTGTAATCACTTTTACTTCTAGATTTTTTGTTGTTTTCACACTATTGTCCTTTCCAGTATAAATGTTTAAGTAAAATAAGAACTGAATCATCAAAGCACCACACTTTATAGTCATTCTACTGGTTTTAATGGCATGTACTGTTTCAGTGAAGACCTGCGTTTGAAAGCAGTCATTGATTCGCCAACTGAAAGAAAATTTCAATACTGGTAAACAGCTTTCAATTTGGTATTGCGATGGTCAACAAAAAAACTATGAATTTAAAATTTTTTTCATAGCTTGATTCATCTTTTGGTACAGCATTTTCGTTGTCATCTACATCTTATTAGATGAAGAAACACACTCGGATGCCAAATTTGATAATAGAGCTTGTGACGAATTACTAGCATAAAACCAAATTGAAAGTAGATTATCCGGTTCATCTAATTTTTTACCAGTGACACTAGATATTAGTCATAGTGTTTTAGTTGTAAGTACTATCTATACCAATTTTCAAGTAGATGTAGTTTTGGATATAGACAGTGTCTATTATGATTTGAGCAAAAATACTGACTATTTTGACAATTTTGTATCAGGCAACCAAAGTGCAATATTGAGCTTTCTTGTGAGGCTAAAGAACTACAATATTTTAGCAGCCTATTATATGATAACAATCTCCAAAAACTTGTTGATCAAACAAATTTGTACGCCAGACAGAAGATAAAGCGGAAAAGTGAAAACATAACGCCAAGTAAAAATTGGGAAGATACTAGTATTCAAGAGTTGAAAACTTTCATTAGAATTTTTATTCTCGTGGTCATTCACAAATTGCCACATTAAGTCAATTACTAGTCTAGTGACCCAATGTTGCATGTACATGCTGTAGCAAAACCATGAATTTTAAAATATATAAAAGATAGTAGAAAATCTTCATCTAAATAAGAACGAAAATGCTGTACCGAAGGGTAAATCAAGTTATGATAAGATTTTTAAATTTAGACCTCTTGTTGACTATCTCAATACCAAATTGAGAGCTGTTTACCAGTACTTAAATTTTTGGTTGACAAATGAATGAGATGATATGGTCCTTTGCTGATTCAATAATAAGGTTTTTATGTCAACTCGACATTTTTACTGGAAAAGATGATAGTGAAAGAACAACAAAAAGTTTAAGAAAAAAAGTGGTTAAAAGAATGACAAGTTTCTTAAAAAACTAAAGCTATATTGTAGCGTTTGCTAACTTTTTTAATACTTACCCTTTGAAAGTTAATTTAGAAAAAAAATATTTGCTGTTGAAACAATTCGTCCACACAGGAAAGGGTTACCACATATATTCAAAAGCAAAACAAAACTGCAACGAGGAGAATTTGTGTTGAAGATAAAAAAGAAAGTTTCTGCAACCAAATAGATGGATAATAGGGTTATATCTTTTCTCTTAAAATATAACAACTTTTCAAAGAAAAGACAGAAAAGATGATAAACATTGTATAATGACCTCAAGTGCAGTACATGTTTATAATCGTATAATGGGTGGTGTTGACAAATACGACCAGTTTTTGGAGTGATATTCAATTGGACGCAGCCCAACAAAATGGTGACATAAAATTTTGTATTATTTAGTAGATATGATTATTATAAATTTGTATGTTTTGATAAATATAAATAGAAGAAACAATGTAGATATGCTTACTTATCAACTGAATTTTTTGCACAACATTTCTTTTTAGATTTTATATCTTGCAAACAAAGAAATAAACCAGTGCCATTTTTGACAAACAAAAAAAACGTTCGGGAAGAAGTTAAACTCTCTAATGTAAACAAGCATATACCTATACAGGAAAAAAATTACATGCGTTGCAGGCTGTGTCGCACAAAATCATCCAAAAAAAGCGCACGGTATGTCGGCAATGTATAAACTGCTGTTTTCCAAAATTTTATACTTTGTAAATGTTAACTTGTATATTTTAAGTTTCATAAACATATAACCCTTACGTTCTGTATGGAATAAGTATTATTTTGTAATTATGTTATTTTTCAATTTCTAAAAACTTTTATGCTTGCATTGAGCAATGGAAAATATAACACAGGCACAAAAAGCTCTCGGACATGAATTGCATGTTGCTTGAGTTACAATATTCAAAAAGACTTCAAAAACCTGCTGCAAGTGAGGGACTGAGTGTAAATCCAATATAAAGAAGAGAGCAACACATTATTAAGTAAAAACTGTGTTCATTTTTGTTTCTTTCGTTTGTTTTAATAACACTGAGTATCTAAACCTTCCTGCCAAGTTTGGCCAGCAAATTCTCACCTCTTCTTGGCGTTGCAATTTTAATGTCACAGAGTATAGTTTCTATAAAAAACTGAAAAAAAACTATACAATAACACTAAGATTAAATACCTTATCAATATTATAGTTATTGGCGTCATAAGGCCGACAAGATTGAAGTTATATCGAGATGGAGCCGAGTTTACAAGAAAGTTCACTATCGCAGAAGTCTACACACACTTTCAAGGTTCACTTTATATAAAAGATGCGCAACACATTGACCGTCAAGTTTAGAAAACCATCGTGTTTTTTTGTGGTCTATCGGAACGGCAAATGCACACGAGAGTTTGTGGGAATTTAGAAAATTGGAAAAGCTCCAAGAAAAATTGCAAAATTTCTAAATTTGAAAGAGCCTGAAAAGTAAGTACACTAGTCATAGTTTTAGAAGATCTGTTGCTACGATGTTGGTTGAAAATGGATATATTTTGACGTTGAAGAAATTTAAGGGTTAGAAATCGTCCGCAATGGTTGAGCAATATGTTCAACAATCCATTGGTAAAAAGATCAAGATTTTCAAACAACTGTTTAATTCAACCGAAAGTGCTTCAAGCTTAATTTCAACATTTGCAAATTACAACTATTCTTCGGTTACAAAACAAAAGATTTTCAATGCTGTAGTAGCAAACTCCAATGAAAAAATTAAGGAATTCATTATTTTCGGCAATACCAGTTTCTCTTTTTATTTCAATTATTGTTCTTATACTAACTAGTTTTTTTTTAAATTATATTGTTGTAATTGACATAAATAAAAATTAAGACAACAATCACAATTGTATTCAAAAATCTGATAAAACTAAAAAAATATCCGCCAAGGCCGATATAGGTATCATGTCAATAAGGTACAGAGTACTGATAAATTCTAAATATCAGTATATAGTATGATAAAAAAATGTCATAGCGAAACCAGGTAAACTTATGAAGGATGGGGTCGCGACAGCGGTGGATTAGGCACGCGCGCCTGTGATTTAGTACGCAAGCGATCGGAACCAATATAACCCCGTGCCTGGCGTATAAGAGTGGAGTTAAGATTCGATGTTTTGAACTCAAACGAAAGAACGACGGCTATGTTATTTTTAAGTTGGTAGATTTTATGTTAGTTGTACTTATTGTTTTTATTAATAAATATTCAATCCTACAAAATTGGGGACTTGTCCTGGATTGAAAGGAGTAAATAACGATGGAGAAAACAATAAGTAACTTCAAACTAGAAGAACTTAAAGAGAAATTACGACGAAGAGGATTGAATACGACAGGACCGAAGAATGAATTGTTCAATCGTATGATGGCAAACGATCCTTCAGAATCATGGATTTATGAAACCGACGACGATGAAATTAACGATGATAACTATGTGCGCGATGTGCAAAAAAACGCAGTGACAAGTGTTTCAGCTTCAGCGATGACTTCTTACGATGTACGAGAACTGGAATTAATAAGAAGAGAAAAAGAACTTGCCGAGCGAGAATTAAAGATGGTGCAACGTGAAATTGAACAGCTACCCTTGAGGATGCCAACCAACGAAGAACGGGAAGCAGCAACGACGACCTTAAAAGCAAATATTAGTGCCATAGCAGATGTTCTAAGTTATTTCGAAGGTAACGGCAAAGATTACGACAATTGGGAGAAGCAGGTAAAACTTCTTAAAAATACTTATAAGTTAAACGACGGATTAACTCGAATTTTGATTGGAATGCGACTTAAAGGAAAAGCACGAAAATAGTTTAATTCAAGATCGGAATATCTTGAAATGCTTGGTGCTGCAAAGAAAATTTGAAACACGAATGTGGAAAAGGGAAGAATCGTTTAGCGCATACGTAAATGATAAGATTATACTTGCAAATTGAGTGAAAATCGAAGAAGACGAAATAATCAGCTTAATTATTGACGGAATACCGGACGCAATACTAAGAGATAAAGCGCGAATTCAACAATACAAGACTACAAAGACGTTGTTGGAAGGATTTTCGAAAATTTCTTTAAGATCAAGAGCAACACAAAATGCTACCGAAGTAATGGATTCGAAACACAACGGCGATCAAAGCAAAAAAAAAATGCACGTGTGTCGAGGCGATGTTTTAATTGCGGTGAATGGGATCATCTAAGTGCGGTTTGCCCTATGAAAGCACGAGGTGTAAAATGTTACGACTGTGGATTTTACGGACACGTGGCAGCAAAGTGTGCTAAACGACTTGAAAACGCGAGAAAAAACAATAGTTGTGCTATTTCTCAGTGCGGTAAGAATAAATATTTTAAAGACATTTTTGTCAGCGATCATAAAATATCAACGTTTATAGATACGGGCAGTGATTTAACCTTGATGACAGAAAGAAAACACATGGAAATAGAAGCACCGATTTTAACAAAACGGCACGTACAATTTCAAGGAATAGGTTCTAACGAAATAAAAACGATTGGGTCGTTTCAAATGAACGCAATAATAGATGAAGAATTATACCAATTAGAAGTTCACGTAGTTTCGAATAATGTTATGAAACACGATATGTTACTAGGAACAGATTATTTAGACCAAGTTGAAATGCGTATTAAGCAGGGTCGAGTTTATGTAAGCAAACCATCAATCACTGAAACTGTCGAAAGCAAAGCGGAACAAAAAAGTTTTAATATCGAGTATACGTACGATGTCATGAAGACAAGCATTTGTGAAACTTAAGACAATATTAAGTGATAGTCCAGTTTTAAAGTTATATCGCGTTAATGCAGAGACTGAATTACATACCGACGCAAGCATGACACGGATTTGCTGCTATACTTTTGCAAAGATGCGAAGAAGATAATGCTTTTCATCCGGTGTTTTATGCAAGTGGTAAGACGACCGATGCCGAAGAAAAATAGTTTGATTATACAATTGAACATCGACCGGGAAAAAGTATGCTTCATGTAGATTCACTTAGTCGCAATCCTACGCGCTCTTATTTTCTAATTAATGAATGTGATTTAAGTTTAATGGCGCGAGTTAAAAAAGCACAACACGACGATAAACAATTGACAAAACATTTTCGAGTTAGCTAAAGTATCGAATAGTGGTTATATTATGCGTAATGAACTTTTATTTAAGGAAATCGATGGTGAATTGTGTTTGATTGTACCTCGATCAATGCAATCAGAAATTATAAGGTCAATACATGAACAGGGACATTTTTCAGGAAGTAAAATTGAGACGCTAATAAAACGCGAGTATTGGTTTCCCAATATGCGAAAAAGAATTGATAAAGTGGTGCGTAATTGTGTTTCATGCATCTTAGCGGAGAGAAAACAAGGAAGACAAGAAGGGTTTTTGTACCCACTTGATAAAGGCGACGTGTCTTTAGCAGTGTATCATATCGATCATTTAGGACCTTTACCATCGACGCGAAAACGTTATAGCCATATATTTGTGGTCGTAGATGGATTTTCGAAATTCGTTTGGTTGTATGCGACGCGTTCGACGGGTATAGCGGAAGCTTTAACGAGATTGCAAAAGCAATCGGCAATTTTTGGTAATCCACGTAAAATTGTTTCAGATCGTGGAACAGCGTTTACATCTAACGATTTCGCTGATTATTGTAAAACGGAAAAAATCGAACACAACTTAATCACTGTGGATGTACCGAGGGCGAACGGGCAAGTTGAGCGTGTTAATCAAACCATTATTCTGTTATTAACGAAACTGTCAGCACCAAACCCCAACGAATGGTTTAAATACTTGGACACGGCGCAAAAGTATTTAAATGCCACACCACATCGAAGTATTGGTACAACACCGTTCAAACTTTTATTTGGAACACATATTAGGATGAACAGTGATTTTACAATCCGTGAAATGGTTGAAAGAGAATGGGTTGATATGTTTCAAGAAGACCGCGACGAATTACGAACGCGAGCTAAAGAACAGATAGTGAAAATACAAGCGGAAAATAGAAAATGTTTTAACAAAAACCGTAAGCCTGGACAAACTTACAAGGAAGGTGATTTATTGGCGATAAAAAGAACACAGCTCGGACCAGGTTTGAAGTTTGCATCGAAATATTTGGGACCGTATCGAGTTACCACGTTATTACGTAACGATCGTTACCTTGTTGTAAAACTAGGTGATCATGAAAGTCCACAGGAGACATCGACTTCGGTTGATTACATAAAGCCGTGAATCGACAACTTTGATGTAGACGATATTTCTTCTAAAGAAGATGAAAATAATTCGTTTGAGGACAAACAAAACTTGCAGGACGGCCGAGTGAAGGATGGGGTCGCGACAGCGGTGGATTAGGCGCGCGCGCCTGTGAGTTAGTACGCAAGCGATCGGAACCAATATAACCCCGTGCCTGGCGTATAAGAGTGGAGTTAAGATTCGACGTTTTGAACTCAAACGAAAGAACGACGACGACGTTATTTTTAAGTTGGTAGATTTTATGTTAGTTGTACTTATTGTTTTTATTAATAAATATTCAATCCTACACTTAAGTCTTCCAAAGCAAGTGAAGTTCTGAAAACTGTTTTAATTCTTAAAATACGTTTTCGATTTAAATGATCTGAGTTTGCGTTAATTTTCAAGTAGAACTTTAACCGTGATGTTAAAATACCTGAAAAATTTTTGTTTTTGTTGAAAATTGCTTAATTCAAAAGTTTATTATATATTATTATTATATATTATTTATACTATAAAAAAATAAATTATAAAATTTCCATGTACCTATATATATTGCAATTTGATTAAATTACAATTATTTCTTATTATAAAACTTACAATATATATAAATCCGCAAGTTTTGTACAATAAAAGTTGTAGAGTATAAATTTATGTTTTACAAACGTTTAAGATGCCAAAAACTCGAACAGTAAGTAGATTTAATTAAATTAAACAAGAATTTACAATAACGTAAATCAAAAATTAAAAAAAAATATTTAAAAAAAATAAAACTATATGGTATAAAGCAAGAAAACGTAATTAATGAATAAAAAAAAATGTATCGGTTTAATTAGGTATGTAAGGAACGAGCAAAGTAGAAGAGAAAGACAAGCTTAAAATGGCTATACTATTCGGTAAAAATAAAGATATAGAAGAAAACAACTCAACACAATGGTAATTAAAAAAACTATTACTACTAAAAAACAGCGTCAACACAGTAGAAAATCACATAAATGATGAAATTACTAAAATTCAATTCGAATAATCGGCGGCTGTCGTTAACAACAATTTAAAGCAAAAAGAATTGAATGCGTTTAATATTTAACATGTGGAAAAGTGTAAACCACTCAATTAGAGTACGTTATAATTTAATTATTTTCAAAAGTTATTTTAAATGAGGCAAATTAGGAAATATATAAATTAAAGAAACAGAACAAACACTTTTGTTCACATGTTATTTCACATAGTCATAATAACAATGGATACATTTTTTTAAGTGTTAATTCATAATTATTAATTTTTATTTCTTTGTTATTATGGGATAAACTTAATTCCATTTTTTTTAATTGTAGTGCTTTTAGAATTATGTTTCTTTATTTCTATGGTATTTGTTTAGTATAAGAGTTAATTATAAGCAGATAATTTTTTAGTTTTAACAAATAAAAATGTATATAATAAATTATTTTAGTTGAAAATTATTTTAAGGTAAAACCTAAAAAAATATTACAATAAGTCTTGAACCAAAAAAAAAATAATGTATTTAAAACACGTTAGTGAATAACGCTATTTTAAATAAAGTAACGAGTGTAAACAAAAAACTGTTTAAACTCTTGTAAATCTAAAAATAAAAACTTTTAATAAAAATTGTTTCCTAACATTAAATACTAAAGCATTTTGTAATTGTTTATCGATAAATATAAAAAAAATTTTAAGTTTATTTAAAATATGCGTAGGAAACAAAACGTAAAAATAAAAACTTTTCAAGTAAAACTTTAAGAAGTATATCGAACCAAAAATATACTGGCTTACGACACAAAAGAATGTAAATACTAATTAATTTTGCAGTTGTTTTAAAATTACTTTAACTGATATTTAAATATAAATTAGTATTAAGTACGATGTTTTAAATTGAATTATACTTTCATTTTGCATTATTTATTTTTCACTTAGGAGTTTTATGATAAAATGTATTCAAATATTTTAATTTTTAAATACAATTAAAACAATTCTATCACATAGATTCTTTTAAATTAAATATACCAATCTGTTTTATGTTTTAAATAAACCCTAAAAAAATCTCTTATACAAAATTCTGTACTAGGATTTATCAATTGTAATTGCGATACGGTGGTTTATACTAGATAAGATACTTAAGCCAAAGATGCTTAAACATATTCTGAATATTTTTTTTTATCAAGATCTAGTTATTTGTTACATACCTACAACAAATGCTATAACAAATATAGTATAATAAAGTTATATAATGTTATAAACCTACGTTTAGTAACAAAGTGGTTGAGATAATTTTTAACGATTTACAACATAAAATATTTTTTTAAACTTATTTGGTTAAAACATATAATAAGAATGTCAAGTGTATTTCAAAAATAAATACCACTTATTCTTTTATTTCAATTGTATATTGTAATGTAGTATTGTTCAGGATTCACAGTAAACGGGTTTCTTAGTTATTGATTTTGTTCAAGTTTGATTCCAAAACGTATAAAGTATTATAATCAAAAAAACATCTTTTATCAATACTTATGTAAATTAATTTTGTTTATTGTATTTCAGAAATTTAATTAAAATTTGTGACAAAATGACAAAAAAGTTGTGCTGCTAATTATTAATTTGCAAGAAACTCATGCAATTTAAAGTATTACATACACAGTAGTAGTATAAAATTTAGTAAATGCTAATATAAAAGAAAAAAAGAACAAAACTAAAATTAGTGAATAATTTAAATTAACAATAATGAAACAGGTAAATAAGAAGTGAGGATAATTAAATATTAGTAATTTCAGTGTTTATGCTGTATGCTTTGATTACCAATAATACTTTTAACTTCAATAACAGGTTACAAAATCTGTAATAAACAACACAGACATATTATTTATTATTGCATAATAATCGACTGTCTTGAGTTGCTTATGTAGAATTTTTTTTTTTATTTTTAATAGTTATTTACAATTTTAGAAAAAAAAAATTTTTTTGGTAACAAAAGTAGTTTTATATAAAATAATTAAAAAGATTTTGATATAAAAAATTGTTTTTAAATTTTAAACTAAACAAAATTGAGATACTACTTATTTCCGAGAACCGTTCTACACCAAACACAATAATAAAAATACGACAATAGTTCATATACTATTGACTGTCAAAACATTTACTGTTTACTTAAACATGTCTTTTCTTAGCAAGCAATTGGAAAGCCAAAAATACTGTCAAGGTTAGGGTTTAATAACACTTAAACTCTTACTTTATGTTATACTGCAGAATTAATTAAACTACATGTTGACTGACAAACCAAAGTACTGACCAACAAACGTAAACGAAATTCCTAATCTGCTCTGTGCGGTCACTAAAAAGATCTCTACCGTATTTAGTAAAACTGAGATCAACTTAAGCTTACATCATTCTCCAATAATTATAATTTTACTTTACCAACGTATAAGTTTGCTACCTTTCCTGTCCAAACTATTTCACCGTCTATTACTGTACCGTGTCCTAAAACAACGTTTTTATAGTTTAGTTTTAGAGTGCACTTTTGACCGTATTTTCGATGTTCAACAAGAAGTCTCTTTGGTTCCTTTTGTTATCTTTTATTATTATTTATTTGCAAAAACTTATAAATCAATCTATAATAAATATAGTTTATGTTTTAAATATTTAATTAAAAGCTGAAATTGTAGAAGTTACTATATTTTCTTTATTCAACGTTTGTCTTTAGTAAATAATAACTATGTTGTAGATATAGTGCACGCCGCTTAATAGAATCAAGTTGGTGCTTGGTGTATCTAATTAATTTAGAAGGCAAAGGTTTAATAAGAAATTTTAGTGTAGTTTTGATTTCATTTTTCACATGATTTTTTTTCTAGAACGGGCAGAATAATACCTTTAAAATAACCTCCATTTGAAAATAGGATCTCAACAAACAACGAAGTTATAATTATTTACGTAAGGATTGAAAAAGAGACTTTTGACAACTGTTATTAGATTGTTGCGATGATGTAAAGTTGGCGGTACTCCATATGTTAAGCGTTACACTTGTCTATTTCACTGGCAACTACGGTATGTAAAACATATCTACAACAAACGCAACCAAATGGTAAGCAAAATATAATTTAATGTTATTAGTGCATTTACTGTATTTGTTGTTGACCACCATTTCTGGTAATCAATAATCCATAAAATAATAAATAAAAGTTTGTGTATTATAATTACTATAATTGAACTACATCAATCATATTTGCACAGAAAAAAGAGATTATGTCACCATCGACCAGAATAATGTGAAAATTTAAAAGCAACGTCATATACTTATAATGAATTTGGCAGAAGCCTATACTTTATTAAAACAGCAGAATATTAATTTAAAAATTAGATTTTTGACGTTTGCTACATTAAGGCTCAAAGAATGTCTTTCAGACTTTTACAACGTGGGAACACATGCCGTTTGAGTTTACCAATATTGTCAAAATGGTAAGTTAATTTTTAAACCAATGAAACAAATATTCAACATAGAATTATATCGAGATCTTTTAAAACAAAGTATGTGTAGTGAGCCAACTGATAAAAGTAGTTTAATTGATTGCGAGCCGTGTCCTGAAACTGACTTATTTGAAGTAATAGCAAATGACAAAATCAACTATTTATCTTACAAACAATGGATACTTCAGAAAGGTAAATATATATTAGAACCACAAAATTAACCGTTTCTTTTCTCCAAGTATTTAGAAATGTTCTAAATTAAATATTCATGTTGTATATAAATTCAGGAAGATCTACTTCGGAAACCATGAAAAAATTTGCAATTTTCATCCTAGAATTCAGCGCGCAAATTGCTGATTTGATTCCTCACGATTTTATTAAAAAAAAAACAGGTTGAATATCTGAATAAACAAAAAGAAACACTGACCCAATGCAAATTCATCGCTATATCCGATTTTGCTGAAAATTATTTGTTTAAAATTTAAGTACGTATTCAATAATCCTAATGATTAAACCAGATACTAAAATGACGGTGATGCTTCTCTAAATGTTATTAATAAAAAATTTTGTAAAACGTGCAAAAAAAAATAATGAACGCTTACACAAGATCTATCAAGTATGATAATGTGTATTATCATAAAAGTAATGCTCAAATTTCATCTAGATGCAAACAAATTGAAATTTTAAATGATTGTTAATTAATATGTGATCAACATGTAAATAAGAATGAAAATTTTCAAGAATGTGTGAGTAATGTTGATAACATATCATTTGATAAAAGAAACACGGATTTGAGAGTCGAAAATAATGATTTAGTTAATGAAATCAGATGCTTTAACAAACAAAATTTTTAATGTAAAAACTGAAATAAACGCATTACGACATGGTGCACAAGATAATATAGCCGACGTCATAAAGAGAGAAATTTTAGTTACCTTTAATCAATTTAAAGGTGAAATAAATGCAAAAATTGATAAAATGTACAATACAATTAAAGTTAAACAAGATTATGCCAATCTAATTAGTTCAACGGTAATTACTCAACAGATGTCTTGTTATTCTAATGTTACTATAAGAAACTCCGAAAAAATTATAGTACTACTACCGGTAGATTAACAATAAAGTATCGAGACAACCAATGAAATTAAGAAAAAAGTTTATGCCGTAAAATTATAATTATAAGAAATGGAGGAATCATAATAAGCTATAATGACAAAAACTCTAAAAAAAATAAAAACGAAGTAGAAAATAAATTAGGGCAGAAATATAAAATGGAGTATCTTAAAATGAAAGTACCAAAAATCATATTAATAAATACAGAGGAGTACTTAAAAAATCTGATGATGATACAATTAGAAGTTTAATATATCAAAACAATTAAGATAAAACCCTAAAACTTTATTAACATGTATAAATTGTTTTAACGCGGTTGAAAAAATTAAAGTAAAAATTGGATATGATCACAATGCCTATGATAAAAATTGTTCGTGTTAGAAGATATTTAGAACGGGAAATGCATAAAATCCATATAGCAATTAAAGATGAAAAACAAATTGTATTTTTTAACTGTCCAGGATTCATTTATCATAAAGACGAAATTGAAACTATAATCGGACATTAGAAACCAATAATTATTTGTTTACTTAAAACTCACGTTCACAAAGAAACTTATATCACTGAACTACAAATTGAGGGTAACTGGTGGAGTTTTGATTTACATAAAAAATAAATTTAAATATAAAATAAGCTGGAATGAATGTTTACATAATTACATATGGACATTATCTCTCCGAATTAAGATACTTGAGAAAAACTATATATTTACAACATTATACCGATCTCTTCAATGTAATGATTTTGTATTTTTAGAAGACATTGTAAAAATGTTAGAACTGGTGTCATATATTATAATTGGTGATTTGAATTATGATTATGACTTAAGTAAAAACAATGTTTATGGTAATAAGTGTGCTGAACTCATAACGCAATATGGATTACATCAAGTGGTAAAATACTTTACTAGAATAACTGAAGAAAGTAGACCACTAATCGATTTTATCATATCAAATAATAAAAATTTAAAACATACAATTCATATAACTCCTAAAATAGGTGATCATTGTGACATTAGCATGAATCTTAAAAGCACAAAGGAAAATAAATATGAAACAGTGTGGGTTAGAGATTATAAAAAGTATAATAAAAACGGGTTACAAGATAAATTATTGGACATTTACTAAAATAATAAACATTTAGGAATCATAATAAACAATACGTGTCCTATAATCAAAAAGAAAAAATATTTCAAATATGTATAAAGTAAAAAACTGTATAAATTATGAAATTATCGAAAAAAGAATAAATAAAGGCAAAACATATAAAACAACTGTAATTACTAATACAGAAGATGATTGGAAACAATATAAAATGGCGAGAAACCAGCTAACAGTATCAATGAAAATAGAAAAAGAGAATTATATTAAGAAGTTGTTAGACAATAATAAAGGCAGTATCAAAAAATTATGGAAAAATTTAAAAAGATTATTATCTTACAAACCCAGTTATAATTTAAGTTATATAGAATTTAGTGATGTAACCTTAACCTTCCGATTACCATTGGGGTCTTTTTTGACCCCAGACGTGTTGTTTTTTAGCTGAGTTTCTTTCAACAATGTTTAATAATATATAACAAATTTTTCAATTGTTATTTGTTTTGCGACGTAAAAAAATATTGTTTGGCGGACACAGAACAACACAAAAAGAGGTCGTTGTAAGATATGTCCAAGAGCAAATGACAAAAAATGTTCGAAAACATGTGCAAACTCTTTGTATGTAAACAACATTGCCAGAAAAAAAACTACTATAATATGTAATAGTTGTTGCCCTCACTAATTTATGTTTACATTTTATTTTTATATTTTTATTAGTTTATATAAAATCTAATGTTAATTTAAAATATTAATAAAGGTTACCATTACAAATTAATCAGTTTTTCTTTACAAAATAAGAAAATAAACTTGGGGTCACATCTGACCCCACTTGGTAATCGGCGCCTCAAAAATTGCTTGGTAATCCGAAGGTTAAAAAAAGATGAAGAAATTGCGTACCAATTTAATATAAATTACAGAGATAGTATCACTACCATTATAGAAAGCATCGATAAAAGACAGAAAATAAATAACAACTTTGATAAATGATATACAAATTCTCATACAACTTTTAAAAATTTTAAAAGATTAGAAATGAAGTCAGTAAAACATACAATAATTCGTTAAAATATACAACAACAGATAATGGTATGAACACAAAAGTTTTACAAGACAGTTTTGATGTAGTAAGACATTAGCACCTTGATTTAATTAATGAATTATTAAGAACTGGCATATTTACGGAAGATTGAAAGACTACAACAATAGTATCAGTGCTAAAAATAAGTGGTACAATAAAATGTGAGGAGTTTTGTCCTATTAATATAGTGCCATCTTACGAAAAAATATTAGAAATTGCTGTAAAAGAACAACTATTTAAATATTTTGAAGACAATAAAATTATAGTTGAAAGACAATCAGGCTTTTGTAATGGTCACTTTTGTGAAACAGTTATAACTAGTGTTACCGAGTAGTTAAAATCAATAAATGCTGGTGAAGTAATTATAGCTGTATTTCTTGATTTTACGCGTGTTTTTGAAACGGTAAATAGAGATTTACTTATTAAGAAATTAAATAAGATGAGTTAATAAATTAATATAAAAATTAACATTAATAAGATTCAACTAGAAATAGTGAGTGAAATAAAATACCTAGGAGTCATCATTGACGAAAATTTATCATTTAAATCAAACACCACGTACATTATGAGCAAAATGTAAAAAAAAAATATTTTGTAAAGAGAATTGGTAGTAATTTAAGTGTATACACAAAAATGTTAATTTTCAAAACAACAATATTACCGCATATATAATAATGTTCGACATTATTATTTAATTCGAAAGATTACCAAATACAACAATTGCAAAAAATTCAAAATAGAATAATAATATTAAGTTGTAACCGTTATGTTAAATAGTTTAAACTTTTTGAGTGTCAAACAACATATTATTTTAAACATCCTATTATTCATATTTAAAATTAAACATCACCATGTACCAGGGTATATACATGAAACTGTTCAATACAATACGGACATTTATTGCCGCAATACTAGATCAAAAAATGATTCTTATGTTGATACCTGTAATACCACTCTAGCTTAAGTGGTGGACTGTTTATTTTGAATAATTTTCCGGTAAGTCTAAAAAATTGTAATAGTGTTGTTAGCTTTAGAAAAGCATGTATTATTTATATAAAAGAACAAATGTAATTTAATTTATTCTAAGGATAGTTATATTTTATTTATTTGTTTGTTTTGTATTATAAAAATACCAACATTGCTAAATAAACATATCTTATTATAATTAATATTATGCAAATTTTCTATAGGATGCCGTTCAAGGATGACATTGGTCTAATGCACAGTGCACAATTCATCCATTTGTTGTTTACTTCTGAGATGTTAACGGCAGTTTACAGCATCAAAACCTTTTTATTTTTGCCGAAATTGGAAAGCATAATTACAATGTTGTATACCAATTACAGCAAGTGTTATTTAATTACTAGAAGGAAAGATTTAAAAAAATTTGCCGAAAATTTTTTCTATTCTGATAGAGCAGGTTCTCAGTTCAATAACAAAAAAAAATTCTACCAATTGTGCCAGTACAAAGCAACCCATAGTTTTGACCTAAAATGGAATTGTTTTGCTACATCACATGGCAAATCACCTTGCAATTAAATTGAAGGCGTGCTTAAAAGGAATGCAACAAAAGCGAGTTTACAGCGACCGTACAATAATCAAATAACAACAGCACGGGATTTATTTACAGATGCTACTAAAACTGATTCAACAATTGTCTTTATGCTCGGAAAAAAGTATTTTTTTTTCAAAATTTTAAAATACCTTACATGATCCTGATAATATTCCTTTTTCATAAGAACACATTTTTGTATTCTTACAGCTAATATTTTTTGAAATGTCCTGTGCCCCGTGCACACTCGTGTGCTATATAAAATGCATAGACAAAATCCCAGCCTTAAACGAATATTCAACTAAGTAAATTTTAGTTACATGGTGTATTTAATACATCTGTATCATCTACGATATTCTACTTAAACATGTATTTTAAGTATACCATATAATATTTTTTTACCGATTCCATCTTAACGTGCAATTAATTTGAAAAAAAGTTATTGTTATTAGTAAGCAATTACCTTAAATTAAAATAGCCAAAACTTTGTTTTATAATAGTGATTTAAAAAACCGTTATACTTTTTCTTATTAACAACATTAGCAGCTATTTTAGAAAATTTTCTAAGTTAGTTTTTATAAAATTATTTATAACCGTTTCTAGTAGATTGACAGTTTACGAGATCTAGAAATTAAACTACTACATGTTATACGGTGTCAATGATTGTAGTATACGATTCATTTATTGAAACCCTCATTCAAATTGTGGAATCCGCCAAAATCCACCAACGCTCAACGATCGTGTCATAAAACAAAAAATGACATCAGACTAGCATTAGAGTTATCAGAGTTAAATCTATACGCGTTTTCAGTGTTCAGTGCACGTTTATACATTTATTATATCTAATTATAGTGGCGACAGAGTAATGCGGATCTATGGTTGTATTTCGTGTATGTACATAAGTGAGATTTTGTTTTATTATAAAATATTGAAAAAATTGAAAAAATCGTGCATGTCGGTTCTGTTGAATGTAATGTTTGCAAGAAGTCCTTTTTAAAACGTCGCTAAATCATTTGGCATTTAATAAACATCAAATATAAAATGTTTGAAGTTTAGCAAATACTTCGAATACGCAAATCTTTAGTAACTGTTGTTGGTGAATAAAGATGTTTATAGTATCCAAACATCAAAACTTCATAATTTAGTACTCTTAGTAATAAAATATATGGTTGTTTAGAATCCATGACATATCGTAACGCGACAATTGATAACCCCAGAAATGGTAACGGACAATTCGTAACGCCGATAATCCGTAACGGCGACACTTCGTAACATCGACAGTTCGTAACCACAACTATTCGTGACGGTATAATTCGTAACGCCAACATTTAGTTTTTTTACCAAGTTCAGCATTACTGGATTTAGACAAAAATGCATTTTGCATACTTTCCTACACTAAAAATAGGCGTATTTCTTTTAAGACCACTTTACAAACATATTTCACACATATTTTTGCATATATTTTTGTTAATATGACAACTAAAGAATATGTAAGTATTTATGTTTTTTAAAAATTTTTATCCTGAATTATCACTTTAAAGTAGTAAAACTAAGTCTGAATAATAAAAAGGAAGGCGTTAAAACCACTTCAATATTAATGTATTTATTATAATAATTAATACAATTTATATTTCTAACATCGATAAGTATAAGCAGGCATACAATTTTAAAAGTATGTGTATTTATTTAAAGTCAAAAATTAAAACATGTGCGTTATATTTCTTAGAAATGTCAATCGTCGTTCAACATCATAATCTTGGACGACTCTAACTATGCGCTCTTTTATTTGTTTATATGTCAAACCTTGCGGCATTCTTTGACCACTTTCATATTGTAAATAATATGTGTGTTGTAAAGTAACTTCTGCAACAAGCCCATCAAGAAATTTCCACATTGTGGGATGGGCACATTGAAATAAAGATTAAAGTGAATAGTGAAAGCCTTCTACGCTGTTGGTAGTCCTAGCCAAACCATCTGCTGCATTTTGACGATGATTCCATATGTTTGGAGGAAATGTTGGATCTCGCCTACGGCCATTTCTTAATTCACGACCTCTAATATACGTATTTTCAAAGTACTGCAAAAACTCTTCAGTTCTGTCGTCAAATTCAGGAAAAATTCCTGCGACTTGTAAATATGCATCAGTTGTTTCTTCTATAGGAAGTAATGATATCGAAGTTAGCATCTTAACGCATACTGCAAAATTTTCTATGTTAGAATTAAATTCACGTTTTAAACCAATTTCCCCTATCTTTCGGATCACTGATTGATTTAAATCGAAAAAACATCCTTTTGTTTCAATTCCAGGAAATTCATCTTGAAAAGCATTGATTGCGGCTTTTTCAAAATCAAGTAGGCAAGAATCGGGATTTAAAGTTGGGAGTCGGGTTTTTAACATACGTAACAATCTTTGATAAGTTTCTTCAGTCTTATTTCGCAGTAACGCAAAAACACAAGGAAATGCTATACCATCAAGTTGAACGTGGATAGTATAAAGTTGGAAAAATATTTCAGGTACAACTTTGAAAGTTCCATCGGCTAACCAATTTTGATGTGTCACTAACAAGTTTAATAACTGTTCATGTCCAAATATTAATATTCTATTAGGATCATCAGATCCACTGTCATGTAATAGCAAATTGTTGTATTTTTCAGGAAGTATAAAATTCATGTTGTTAGGAGTAGCAGGTACAACATCTGTTTCTCTCTGTTTGGCACGCTGAAGTGTTCTTGAAATTGAAGTTTTTTTTTGGTAGTAGTAATTTAACGCTCTCATTTGTTTCAAGAAGTTTTGTACTATAGACAATTTTAGGTGTTGCTCCAGGATTTTTCATATTTGCTTTCATCTCATTTACCATTTTTCTTGCATCTGCTGCGAAAGGTTGTACAATATGTGAATGTTCTTCGTTGCATTTGATGATATCGTCACCCTTCGTGTGCACAATTGCTTTGCACTTGTAATTATAACTGTTCCGACACTTCCAATGCACAATTCCAGATTCGGTTACCCGATTTTGAACAAACTCGAAATTTTGGTATATAAGAGTACGTTTTCCACGCGAACTATGACCATACGTAAGTTCATTTGCCATATTAAACTTCTTACAATTATTATTCAAAAACTTTAGACACTAGTTAGAAGATCAGTAATGTTTCTCAATTTATATGCTTGAAGACATTCCTCTTATTAGCTATAACCAATCACAAGGCTTATTATAATAATTAGTACTTACCTAATTCCATACTTTCATTTACAGAATATTTACTTAGAAAGATGGGAATTTCCAAAAATTCTCATTCGGTTTAAAGAATTCGCTAATTACATTGTTATTGCTTTATCTAGATATATTGCAATTTAAAGAACATTAAAAGGGACAAACTTTAATTATATTTCCTGTTACAGGTAGATTATATTTATTTTAAGACACATTTTTCAAAATCTATTTTTCCACAAAATATGAAATGACTTAAAAATGGTTATCCTGATGTTGGTCCGTTAAATTCATAATCGTAATTTCAATTGCAACTATAAATTGTTTTTCACGTTAACAAAAATAAACAAAATAATAATTCAATCTTGGCGTTACGGATTATACCGTTACGAATAGTTGTAGTTACGAACTGTCGATGTTACGAAGTGTCGTCGTTACGAATTGACGGCGTTACGAAGTGTCCGTTACCATTTGTGGGGTTACGAACTGTCGCGTTACGATATGTCTTGTTTCGGGTTGTTTAGTAGTAATAGTAATACCTGTTTCAAACGGTTACACTTATAACTGCCATACTGTTTTTGGTAACGTTTTATTAGCAAAAACAAAATTGATTGCCTAAAGTTAAGTTGAATTTTCTAAAATAAGGAAGGTATCTAACGAAAACAAGAGCATCGTGACTAAGTATGCGAACTAGAAAATATGAATTTCCGGGATTTTCTACTGCAGTATTTAAGATATAGGCGTATCTCGCGGGACATACTCAGGATGCGAAAGTTGAGAACGATATAAAAATATGTATACTTATTTGGCGTAACATAGCTTGATCAGTATTATAATTTATTTTAAAGTGGGTATCTAAAAGAGATAAATAATGTCGCAGACAAATCTAAAAAAAACTAAAAAAAATGTTTTATTGGTAAAATTTAAAAAAATCTCAAATCAGTATAGTAACATATATTTAAACAAACATGTGTAGTTAACAAAATCTAATTGCATTTATATAGTTACATATTATTTTTAAATTTAAAACTGTATTTATTTTGAATTTTGCACACTAGACAATCCTTTTTTTAGAACATAATCGTAAAACTCGTTACATTCTTGATTAAAATTAACTTTAATTTGTAGCTCTACTTTCACATGTTTTACCGTCAAGTTATTTCTACTATCTTTGCAGGTATTGCCAAAAATTTGAGGTTGGAATGGACGCTATCAGTTAAAATATTTTTAAGGATTTTGGAGCCGCTTCCACATTCAAAAATAATTTATGCCATTGTTCATAAGCACTTAATTCTTTTTAGGATGTTGATTGCTCTTTTTCTTGTATTAACAACTTTACCATTTCTTTGACTTCACAGTACTCATCATTTAGTTTGTCCACATCAAATCGATTACTCAGTTTTGACGTTTTTGGGGTTTCAGAAAACTCTGTAAAAGTTAACATCGTTTTTAAAGAAAATATTTTCAATTTTGACAGATAATTTGTATTAGAACAGTCAAATTGACTTTCTACATAATTCAGAAGGTTTTTGTACCATAACATAAAGCTTTCCTTTACTAATTTCTTATCTTCATCGTTTAACTCATTCACTGCTTTAGCACAAGTAAATCGAACAAATTCGTACTTAATCCATTGTCTTATTTTATTTATGCCAAAAATTTTACAGCAGAGTACTACGTCTTTTTCTATGGCGTTTTAAAATTTTTTAATGCGTTGTAAAAAAAACAAGAAAACACTCAGTTCTTTTGATATTGTCAAAATAGTTTAGTAAAGTAACAAGACAATTGTCTCCTAGAGGCAGAAAATATTCTTTTAACACATAAACATTCCGTAATAGTTTTTCAACCGCATGATATAATAGCCACCGTGTAATAACGTGTCCGGTAGTTGTGCGTTTAGCGTGGTTTAAAAAAAAAGTTAAATATATGTTATTCATTCATTTCCGGGACAAGAAGTGTCCCGCAATGCCTCTTGCCGGGACGACCAAAAGTTTATCTAAAAACGGGATGGTTCCGGAAAATCCGAGACAGTTTGTAAACCTAATCGTGACTGATAAACTTTGGTTTTTTTAATAATAAGGCACGTATAGTATACTTAAGCTGTTGTGATTATTTAATTTTAAGCTAGTTGAAATGATTACGGAAATATTTATTACTCATCACATTTGGTAATTATGATTTTTATGTTTTTTTTTATTTAACAGAACTGAATTTGTATCTTTTTAAAGGCTCACCTTGCAGTAATCTAAAGTTTTAAACTATTTATTTGTTATATTGTTTCAACCCTAACTTATTACTGCTTTTCAAATCTACTAAAGATGCAACAGTTTAACACAAAAAGCTTTTAAAAAACTAATATATACCTGTTCTAATCAGAAACAATAGATTTCTGTAAATTAATACTTCTAATAACTTGTAATGAGATGTTGAATATAATAGTAATAATTTACACAAAGTCTGTCTTTGCATTGATTTCATCACAGAAGTTGAAAATATTTTGCACTGGCAAAACCATTCCAGAAACCGTAGTAGAAGTGTACGACAAAAATATTACAGGTCAAGATTGGTTAAAATAGGCTAAGCATCGGTACAACACCATATTTTCCCATATAAACTATTTTTTCAAATTTTTTTTTAAGTTGGAATCTCAATTTTTTGACTACTCGACACTTTCATTTTTTAAGAATTTTATATGTTATACTCTACCTATTGACATTGATTTTTTATGCAATTTGATAAATCAGTATTTTTCTATTATTTTACCAGTTCTATTATATATTTATTTTAATGTAAAATATGTTGAAAACCTAACTGACAATAAATGTTTAATATTGCAAGTGTTTTTAAATAAGGAGTTTTTATTTTTCTTGTGTAAAAAAGCTGTAATGAAGGTCAGTTGCTTAAATTTTTTTTATAAAAATGTTATCTACTAGACGCATTGGGAAATACTAAAAATATACATATATTTAAAAACAACATAAAAAAGAGACAAAACAATGTTGCCGTTGGCAACTTAGATTAGGTTTTATATACAGTACATTACATGAACATTATTGTATTGTAACCAGTGGCAGCTTGTGAAGTCTGGCTTAAGGTCGGCTGCATTTTTTCAAAATACTTGTAAGTGATGTAAACGTTTCAAGATATTATTATGGCATTATGTAAAGAACTATCAAAATGTTTTGAAATTTTATCGGCTCTATCGGAATAAAACAATAATCATGGTAAACAAAAACACATCTACATCTACATACCCACTTATTTTTTAATCGATTTAATCGGTTCTCAATTCATCATTTATCGATTATTTTTTACGACGCTGGCCGATTTTAATTATTTTTTTATCAGAAAGAAGGTAACTTAGTAATGGCCCTATTTGAATTTGGTTAAATTCTGATGATAAAATCCAAGAAAAAATGATCAAATTCTCTAATTTATGTCAGCATGAAATTCTCTTAAACGGTGTGCATTTTTAAAGTTTTCAGTGACTATAACCATTATTGTTAACATAACTAAAAAGAAATAAAAATTTTTAACAATCAAAAAAATATATATGAATTAATTTATTTACGATTAAAAGACGAAATTTTGTTTACGTGAAATTATTTTTTTAAGTTGATGCCTAACACATTTGAGTAATTAAGCCTAATAATACCTCAATGTTATAAATGAAATGACTTCAAAAAGTAATTTTATGTAAATAAAGATTTTATCGTTTAATTGTAACTAAATTAAATTATTTTTTATTTTTTAATTCATTTTTTTTAAAATTTGTTAGTTTATTATTAACTACAGTAGAAATTACGTTTTGCAGTTCTATCTTTTTGATTTAGTTCCAAATTTGAAGTAGGTTTTCCAAGATATTCAATTCAATTCAATCTTTTCCTCTAACAACAATATTACAAATTCATTTTTAAATATAGATTTTGCACTATTTTCTAGGATTTTTTAAAAATTACTTACAACAAACATATCCTCACATTTAGAACACGTCGTACAAGTTCTACCTATCAATTACTACTAAACCGCAGAATATAACAGCGCGAACCCTTTTGCACGTTAAATCTGCATATGAAAATCTCATACCCAGAGTTTCCATGTCACGTTACGATGCTCTGTTAAATATAAGGCATAGGCTCTATCTAATAATTGTAGCCCAAACATAAATAACTTAAATTACTTTGCTTTGAACGACGACTATATTAAATCAATATTTTAGAGTAACAAAAAGTAGATGATATTTTTATCTTATAAATATGTTTAAATATTTTAATTCTCAGTCATTTGCACCGTTTTTTTTGTTTTAATAAACTTCTGGGAAGTTCGCGCCCTAGAGCCCTTATGAACCAACCGCTACTAATTGTGACATAACAACGTTGTTTGATAGAGAGTGATCAGTGACACAATTTGAATATTTTGATCTGTTTTAAACAAAATATTTAAATTGCAATTATAATTTGATTTTATACTTAGAACAAGCATTACAAATTTTATTTAAATTTTGATCAAACTATTAATTAAGTTTATGGTTTTAACTAAAAAAATGTTTTTGAAGGTAATCATAAAGTTTCTAAATTCTAAAAGTATCTATGCTTTGAACACGACATGTCATTAATCATTCTTAAAGTAGCATCTTAGATTTTATTTCACTAACAAATTATTTAAAAATAAATTCGGATTTTATTAACTTTTTGTAAGCTTGCGTTGTAAGCTTTTATTTATAATATTAATTTTATATTTTATGAAACTTAACAAACAAAAAGTAATATGAATTTAAATTAGTACACGCTATACTATTTTTATTAAAAAATTTAATTATAATTTTAAAAAATAGCATTTAGATTATTTCGAAAAATATTTATACGTACACACAAATAGAATAGTAGTGTTTAAAGATGCTCTATGTTAATCAATTGCAAAAGACATTTATGTATATGGAAATAATTTAAATTTCAATTTATACACTATGCATTTGCACAAAATGCAGTTTATACAATTATGTGTTTATTTATTTTAAACACAATTTTTTACAATATTATGTACTACTTAGAATTTTTTATACAAATTTATGTTAATGTATATAGTTTGTTATGCAAATAATATGTTTTTGTTCTGTTACTGTAATATTTATAACTTTACATTACTGTGCAGTATACGTAATATGTACATGCAATTACAGCTTAAATATTTATGTATTGAAATAGGCTCATCACAAATATTAAAGTGAATTACGGTAGTATACAATACTATTTACTACTTCATTTTCAATATATTTTATTGAAAATTGTTACAACGTGCGATAACTGGTAATGATTGTAAAGTAGTTTTTTTACTAAATTTAGTAAATGCGATTGTACTATGTGTGTAATATTTGTTTCGCTATATACAACTTGACTAACGTTTCCTGGATTTTGTAAACACGTAAAAAAATTACCTTTCAAAGGTACTCACTATCACCTAATAGATAATAATTGCCATAACTTGTAATGCAAAATTTTACCAAAAAACGAGAATGGATAAAAATAGTGCCTGTTCTCTCCAACAAACAATAAAGTGCATTAAACATAATTTTGCATTACAATTTGCTTAAAGATTGGTGATGTTAGTACCATAAATAAAATATGATGACAGAGTCATCTCATGGTATAAACTTACGTAAAAAAATGTAATTTGTAAATGGTTATAGAGGTAGAAACGTTGAACTGATTTTACATCCGTGTAATTTAAATAAATTTTGAATATACTGCTGGCTAAAACCACAACGAATAACATTGTAAGGTTAAACAATATTTATAAATTAACACAAATTACTTGCATGAAGTTATTAAAACAAAAGTTTTTTAAAGTTAGCGTAACTTAAATTTACAGAAATATATTTCTGCATATTTTACGAATATACTTAAATCTGTATAACACTTTGGATTATTTTTTCAGCTCTTGGATGAGGAGGGGCATTAAAACACTTCAAGTGTCTAAGAAGCGGTTACGTTTTGTGCTGTGTGCGCACTTCTTCAGGCCTATTTTAGACTATATTGTTACGCTTACGTTCGTTACCGTTTAAGTTTTGTTATATTCTTATTTTGCATGCTAATTTATTCCCCAATGTTAATTATTGTTGTGACCGTTTCGAAGTCTAGTCCTGGACACACTACTGTAACGTTTTCGTTACTGTTATTATTTGATTATAATTATCTGCATTATTTTAACTAAATGTTGCGTGTAAACCTTCCTTTATTTTTATTTTGTGGAGTCGGTACTTTTTAGAGCGCGGTCAGCCTTGAAATTCATTTGGTACTTAGCCTTTGGGTAGTGCGCTTGTGAGACTTAATTTTACCTTATATCTACAATATCTTTATTTAAAAAGTCTGTGTTAATAATGCAGGTATGTCTTTAGTTTCTATTTTGTTATGTTTA
The DNA here is from genome assembly GCA_035610365.1 of Aquatica leii. Classification (NCBI taxonomy): domain Eukaryota; kingdom Metazoa; phylum Arthropoda; class Insecta; order Coleoptera; family Lampyridae; genus Aquatica; species Aquatica leii. Next base: position 52,373,680 of record CM069433.1, read on the forward strand.
TCAAATTCCCCGTTTTTATTTGTTTTAGACTTTTTTTTATGTACCGATTTTAGCTTTAATAAAATTATCATTACCTTTATAATTTGAATAGATTTGGTATATGAATAACACAATAAATGCCAATGATCCAAATTGATTTTCTTGAAGAAAATACACCTTGGTCATCGATTCTTGATGGGAAATTTCCCAAGGCTATCCGTTAACATTAGCTTTGCATTCCGTTGAATGACATCAACGTGAAATTTGATCCATATGCGTGAGTTACATATATCTATCTACATTCCTTTCGTCGATTAAAAACTTTGCTTCATCAACGAACTTGGTTTTTCTTTTTACTAAATAACTTTACATTTGAACTTAACTTATTAAATACTAAATATTAAAATTCTCTAATTAAATGTGCCATTAATAATATTGTTTAATTAGATATGTAAAAGCTAATCAAGTTTCACTTTCTGTAATTAATATAAAAATTAAATTTGCTTACCGCAAATATTTAAATTAACTCAATTCAAAATTGTTTTTCTTACTATATGTAAAGAAATACCGGTATTCTCTTGGTTTTAAGTTTAATTAATTAAATGATTAAAATTTCTATCCTTAGTTTTAAGTAGCCTTACTGAATTTTACCTTATTGTTTTTTTGTTTTGTTTTTTAATATAAGATTATAACTACCTTTTGAAATTGAATCAATGAATTAGTCCTGTGGAACTTTTTATTGCAGAGAAGACTTTAATAGTTTAGTCTTAAAATCAAACTATTTTTCATCCCTGACTTAGGAGGTTAATTAATGGTAAAGTAGTTTATCCTCCTGTTTGTTAGGTTGTAATTAGTATTAGATCTTGTCTTCTTTAGGAGGGGCAATAAAAACTACTATAAACTATTTTTATGGCTACGTTTCGTGCCTCTAGTGTGCACTTCTTCAGGCCACTGAAAAATTTATTTACGGTAAGTGAACAACATTACACACGTAACAACTGACTGAATTTGTTTAACAGGTACAACATAAAGACAAAAAACTTACTAGAAAAGGTTATGAGTGGAAACAGTTAACTGGTCCAACAAGCATACCGTCTGATATTATTAATACTTACTCTAGTTAACATAAAATTATTGTCAGTAGAATTAAAATTTAAATCTATATATAAAGAAAAACGACGGACATTAATGTTAAAACAAACAATATACACTGAATGTAAATTTAATATTTTTGAAAGCACAGAAATTGGCCAAACGAAACAAAAAGTTAAAAATCGGATTAACAACCATCGTTATGACTGCAAAACAAAAAAAGCAGACACAGCATTAGCAGTCCATCACATTAACACGGGACATACCTTCGATTTCAACAATCCTACGATTTTAGATGTTGAAAATAATTTCAAAAAAAGGTTAGTTTCGGAAAATATATACATCAACATTTATAAAAACAACATTAATTTCAATAACGACACCAACAATTTAAGCAATATTTACAATAATTTAATTTCAAAAATTGCAAGATAAGCTTTGTAGATGATTGCGATTCCATGGTCATTTTTATCTATTGGCCTTATCATACTCACAATTATTTTTGCATTTACATTCAGTGTATATTGTTTGTTTTAACATTAATGTCCGTCGTTTTTCTTTGTATATAGATTTAAATTTTAATTCTATTGACAATAATTTTATGTTAACTAGAATAAGTATAAATAATATCAGACGGTATGCTTGTTGGACCAGTGGACTGTTTCCACTCATAACCTTTTCTTGTAAGTTTTTTGTCTTTATGTTGTACCTGTTAAACAAATTCAGTTAGTTGTTACGTATGTAATGTTGTTCACTTACCGTAAATAAATTTTTCAGTGGCCTGAAGAAGTGCACACTAAAGGCACAAAACGTAGCCATAAAAATAGTTTAGAGAGGTTTTTATTGTCCCTCCTAAAGAAGACGAGGTTAATTAACCAATTTTGGCAATTCTACTGATTGTTTAATTAATTTCTTTACATCGTTTGTTAGCGCACTCTTCGCTTATCTAGTTTTGCGCTATACTACTTTATAAATCTAAAATAGGCCTGAAGAAGTGCGCACAAAACACGAAACGTAGCCGCTTCTTAGACACTTGAAGTGTTTTCATGCGTCTCCTCATCGAAAAGCTGAAAAAGTAATCTAAAGTGTTATATATTATTTATGTTTATCTTAAATATCAATAAAAAAATGTTTGGGAAAAATAAGTATTATATTTAATACCGTTTTTATGCTAGAGCAATGGTGTCGTTTTTATTGAAATAACAAGCCAAATGTTTGTTTTTACATTTAGTTTACATTTCACAATAAGAACATTTCAATTAATAAAAATAATTTTGTATTTGGTAACAAAATTATAAAAAATAGCACTTTTTTGATTGTATGACAATTTGTTGCAGTTTAATTTAACTACAATAAATAAGTTTAGCTAAAAAACTGTTCTTAGATACTATTAAAGCACCATATCATTTATTAGTGTTAAATGATATTGCTAGAGTTGAGTGCAAAACTTACTAAGCTTTAACGAGTTTTAACTGTCTTATCTATATAACTATATCTTTTGATACGCTTAATAAAACGGTATTTATATATGCATGTGTATCTGTATTACTTTAAACAAACTCCATTACAAACTTGGCTAATATTGTAGACTAAACACTTGCACATTTTTTTGTTGTTTATAGTTTAAGGAAGTCTATTTAACTTTTACTGTAAATTATCTTTATGTTTGCCAGATAAATTTAACGTTTTGCATATAACATAATGCAGACTGGAGATAGATAACTCAAAAAAATAATTTAAACTATATAAATAACTAAGCAAATTGGGCATTAGAATAAAAGTATACTATATTGTTTTTAGATGATTTTTTTAATGGTTTTTGGTTATTTTCAATTTATAGGCTTAATTATATACAAAAGATATGTTCAAAATCGTTTATGGTTTTTATTTGTACGTACAAGGTTGTTGTACAACTGTTAATTTTTTTTACTTTATGTTATAGAATCGGAATAAAAAATAGTGCTAATTTATTTTACTTTTTAATGTTGCGTGCTAATTATAGATTAAAAATTTTGTCTATTTGTAGAATGTAAAAGTAAAACTTTTAGTTTTCAAGTTCTACTAAAAAATACATTTAAGATGTATACGTTCAGGCTATGTATTCTTTGTAGCCCAACTGGAACTCTGTATAAACCAAAACACGTTTTAAACTTTTTTTCTTTCTTTTTACATATAAAATTTCATTTTAATAAAATTATGTTTTATCGCATTTTAGTACAGTAGTACATAATATTATTTTATGTCACTAGCATCGAAAGTAAAGCATAGAATAACAAACATTTTTAAACTTAAAAAAAAAACGATAACAAAAGCATGACAAATTTAATGTTGATACTACATTGATCACTAGTAAAATCTGTCAACTTTGACTTTTAATTTAAAGTTGTATGTTAGTTTATACTACTATACATAGAATACGCAGTAACAAATAGTTGTAACTAAAATATATATACTCTAGTACTTTAAATTTTACTTTAATTTAATAATATAAATAATAATTAAAACTTTTTTTTATTACAATGATAATAAGTTAAAAAGTTAGGCTTAGTAATTGTTGTACAAAAAATAATGCACACATGTTGTAGTTTCAATAATTTTCTGTCGTCAAAGAAGATTTTGTCTTTATTTAGAATTAACTTAACTAGAACCTAACGTTGAGATAAACAATAAATCAAGAAATAATTCTGCAAAACTAAAAAAAACGTTATAAAATTGTGACTAAATCTTGGAAAATAAAATGACTTTGACGTTGACTATTTACAAGAATTATGTACCTCACACGTGAATGTTTGGTTTTCCCCAACGACAAAATTTAAACATAACGATATCGTTAAAAATTTAAAACTTAACAATAACCAATCATATATTCCTATTTTCTGTGTTAAATTCAACTTGTTCCTCGTAATTAAAATACAAAAGTATAAGAACAACAAATTTTGGTTTTATATTTTATCTGAACACGCCACTGAATTAAAAATAAACATCTTCATCTAATTTTCTATAAAATTAATTTAATCAAACTGATTAGACCGACTTATCATTGTAAATGTAATGTTAAGCGAAGATGGTTTTTGCCACTTTAAGCAGTAGTCGAGTAACAGCTGTTATATAAACTGAACGTATTTATAACGGTCTTTGTAATTGCTATTTAATAAATTCATTTACATTTTTTTTTAATTTATGAAAGCGCTGAAAACAAGTAACCTACAGTAAATGTCCTACAATATTTCATGTAACAAAACGTTTAATAATCTAAATATTTTTAGATTCCAAGCATGCCAAATAGGACATCTACTTTAACAAATGTATTTTTACATTTGTATATTAAAATTAGAAGCGGTTATAATTAAAAGAACAAATATAAACTGCTAAAAATACTTATGAATTAATATACTATTAGTAGTTTAAGTTTTAAAATGATTAGTAATTATTAAACTGTTATCACAAAATATATATTATTCTAAATATTATAACAAAGCACCTAATTCAAGTAATATAAATCAAAAAGCAAATCTAATATGTACTATATAGTAAACAAAGTAAAACTTATAAATAAATAACGAACGCAAAACACCTCATTAAAATAATATATTGGCAAATGTATATATGTTTAGTTCTGTCGTGTACCATAATAATTTAATTTTATTGATTTAGGTGTGAAATAGCTGAAAATTTTTATTACCTATTTGACGTCTAATAATAAGACTTACCTATTTATAACAACCTTAAAAATTCTTTATAAACGTTTTGATGATTAATATAAATGTTTATTTTTTTATAAAACGTAAATATACAAACATAACTTTTATGAAGTTAATGTAGATATTTGCAATATATAGTGCGAAATCTTTTAATAGTAACTCTTAACCTTCTCAATTACATCATCATTGATGTGAAGGTTTACAGCAGTAGCTTATTTATGTATATTGTTGTAAATCTAAAGACACTGTCTTTTATTTCATTAACGTGTTTATTGAGATTATATTTAAAATATGTATATCGTCATTTCTATTTTGTTTCATACGCACAACCACGATCTAATTTATTCATTTAACCCAATTAAGTTTTAAATTTCTTGTTAACCTCTAAATTTGTAATTTATATTAAAAAGTAAAACGCATAAATTTAAAAATTAAACAAATATTTAAAAATGTGCGCAATTTGCATCTCAATGTTAACATAAATATTATAAGTAAAACTTGCAAATATACATTTTATAAACTGGACAAACGGGTGCAAAAATCGTATATATTGTTTTGTTAAATGTAAGACAGATATCATTTAACAAAAAATTATGTTAAAATGTAAATTCAATTTATAAAACAATTGCAAGTTAACAAAACGCAATTAGAAGTAACGCTTTAGAGTGACTGCTAACGTGTGTGGTATAAAGGTATTTTTTGTATTAGTGTTGTAGTGTCCCGCAAATAAAATTTATTTTTATACATTTACCAATAATATTACATTTTTTTTTAATTTTTAAACAAGATTGTGAATGTAATTTTAGTAAAAGTGAAGTTAAAAAAAGTACATCAATTTTAGATTAGTATATTTTATGAAAAATGTATACTAATAGCAAAAATCAAATCAAAATCAAAATAGTCACTTTGTTTAGTGTTTAAGTAGTATTTTGATATTCAATTATATGTACAACAAACAATTGAAAGTTAATTAAAAACATATGAATTATACATCACTTTATAGGTAAATTTTTTATATTCTCTATAATAATAGTTTACAATTATTACAATAAAAATATTTAAATAATGAAAACAATCAAATTGAGATGATAGGCAGAAAATATTTATTAAAGAACGATCATTTTATGTCATTCGTATCTGACCTATTTAGTTATTTTCAGTTTAGGTTGTCTTCGCCCATAGTTGACCATTAAGTTTTTTAGCCTTTAATGTAATGAATAATGTAAAATTGTTTTTGTGATTCCGTTTTGATGTACTTTGCAAGCAACATAATTGGCTTGAAATTTTACTTTTCCGGCCTAGGAAACAAGTAACAATGTACAGTAAATTTTATAACTAAAGTTGGCACTAATAAATATTAATTTTTTATGACATCTGTCATTTTTTCTCAGATTTATTAACATACACTACTCAATGTGTTATTCATTAGGATAACACTACCTATTTTTTTTAAAACAAATAAAATTAATTTGCTTATAACTTACTATTTCTAAAAACAATAATAGTTTTATATCCTTATTAGTTAAATTGTAATCAAATTATAGAATTTTCAAATCCATTTTTAAAACAATTAAATTTCGTTATTCCAGGTTTTAGTTTTGACAACATATGTTATTAAATTTTACTAAAAATCAATATTTAAATAACTGTTTTTAACAAATCTTTGCTATAAATGTTAGCACAAACAATTTTTTGTATCACACATGCTAATAGATATTTATGTATTAAAAGTATGAAAAATGATGTTTTAACTAATGATTTTGAATGTTTGTTGAACGATGCGTTACCCGGGTCCAAAATCTCCGAAGAGTTCATTTGTGCGTTTTCCGCAGGTGATACATACAACATTTTTTTGCATAAATTATCAAATTGATTTAATAACATTTATGTGGATGCGTACATGAGAGTGAACATCATATTTAGTTTAGCGTACTTGACCCCTAAAAATGTATTTTGGGCAGCATTTATAATTCTAAAATATTTACTTTAGAGAGTTGAATGAAAAAAAAGTATTTTGCGAGTATTCGCATTTTGTAGACCTCGGCTGCACCTATCAAACATGCTCATACTCAAGAAATAGCACTTTTTGGACTAATAATATAAGTAGTGTTAGTTCGTCTTAATGTTTTGTTTGAAAAATTGGTTATTGTTAGCTTTAATTGAAATATAGATTTAACTTTTTTGAACTATAATTTGTTAAAACTTGTTTTCTGAATGTTGGTTTTTTATTTTAGAACAACTATATTTGTTTAAGGTAAACTATACTAATTTGACATTTAAATTAATTTATTTTAAAAAATTTATCAATTTAATTAATTTGAAGATGGCATATTTTTAATAATAATTTTTAGGTTATAACTGCATTATAGGTTATTGGACACTGTTAAACTGACAGTGCCTTTAAATTTTTGATTGATAATTACTTTATTTGAATAAAGTTTAAATTTACATCGAAATTTAAGTTTTGGATGATGTAAACAAAAATAGATTATGAAAATATAACACACAAGTTATACAAATTTATAAAAAATTAAAAAGATTTAAGTTTAAAAGCCAAAAAATTATTATCTAACAAAAAAACATAAATATACATCTCAATTATTTAATGTAACTTAGAGGGAAGCAAATTGACTGTGATAAACTAAATATTGATTAACTAATTGTTATTAAGTCTAATATAAATTTAACAAACGAAAAAAGATGAATGGAAGATTTAAATTGCAATATTAAAATATTTCTTAGAAATAAAATTTTGAAAACTGAAGTAAAAAATATTTTTTAAATTTTAAGTATTGATCTATTAAAAAAAGAAGTAAATGATATTATGTGGTATTGCAAAACTCAAGTATGGAATATATAATTTTGAGAAATTTCAATTCAAAATTACATTCATGCAGTTATTAGATAACTCTGGATTTAATTATTCAATAAAATGACGAAAAACTTTTTTCTGCTAAAAGTAATAGTACATCATCAATTGATTACGTTATCTATCTATATAAACAAGTTGAAATTGAGAGGTTTCTGAGAAATTCGTGGAACAAATCATAAGTATATTTATTTTAATATTTAAGAAAAAATAGTAAAAACTTTTTATAAAAAAGAAATTTTTGAAATGAAATATTAATATATTAATATATAATATTAAACAAAATAACACAATGCGTAAGTATTTACGGCCGCTATTAATAGCATCTTCATAACCCGGATAAAAATATCATTCATATTAATGAAAACTATTACACTTTTGATAGAATTATTAATAATGCATATAAAAATGGTATAGTACCTTATCATTTTAAAAATAATTGTGAAATGCCATATTATTGGTAGAAAACAATGAATGATATTAAAAAAGTTTAGAAAAAACAAAAATATAGTTAGTGTGTTTAGTGTACTAACTAATTTTTATTTAGACTTTTGATAACAACACGTAAAATGTATTTACTTCTAATTGTTGTATTTTTAAGAGACTATGTCTTATTAATATCTTACTAAATTGATCAATTTTATTTTATTCGTCGACCAACTTTAAAACTTTGATTGCGTTTGCATTTTTGCATTTGATGTATGATGACTCTTTTTTTTATAATTAATTTGATCTATTATTAATACAGTCATTGCAGCAAAAGAAAATCTCTGCGTTATCACCGTGTAAATTCAGAAAACACGTTCTATTATTAGATAGACAGGTAGATTTAGTGTTTTGCAAGATGTGATTTCTCGGTTAGTTAGACGTTACACGAACACGGGAACTGTTACGCAACGGCATATAACTGGAACTTAAAAAAATACTACGTTCTTCTTAGACCGTTATATTACGCTAGCAGCTAAAAGAACGCCACTTAGTACCTGTAGAATGCCGAATCAAAGATTTTTTAACTTTAATTTTTTGTGTTGCATTTGAGATCAAGACGTTTGTTAAGAAGAGGATCCACTCTCAGCAGAGAACAAAAGTGCAAGATTAACTTGGACGCAAGAGTATTAAAACTGGTAAAAATAATGGAAGTCAGTACTGCTCACCAACGAAACACGTCTTGAAAGATTTTCTTATAGTCAACGTGTACGAGTTTGGAGCAATCCATTAGTGCCTAGAAATTGTCAGTCCGTCTTTGAAATCCATTCAATTTGAAAGAGTACAGTATGAATAACAGTTTGTTTAGTGGACGCACAAAGTTGTTGGTGTTGAATAGAAATATGACAGGTAAGGTTTATAGAGAAAAAATCATCAACAATGTCATTTCAAACTTCCATGCCGCTGTCAACAAAAATTTGTTTTTTTTATGACAATGCAACACTGCATCCATCCGTCAGAGTATTAGAAGCTACGGAAAATCAAGGTATTCTCTATTTGCCATTACTTCAAGATCTCCCAATTTGAAATTCATAGAGCATGCTTGAGATCAACTTCAGAGAGCATTAGATACACATGAGTGTACGCAAAGATGCTGTGAAACAGTTATTAAAGCTTGTATAAGACACACTACCTATTTAAAATGTTCGTTTTTAAATTTTTTAAATGCTAGAAAATATTTCGATTTTTAACTCTTTTTTTACGAAATTGATTTATTTTAAAATAAACATTGATTGTTGCAAATGGTTATTTTAAAATAATTTTCTTGTAATATTCCTAACTTTTGACGAGCAGTTTATTTAGTAAATAGTTTTTAATCAGCAATTACTTTTTAGAGTAACTGATTTGGTTAGCGAGTTTTTACTTAATTCAGATACATACAACTATGACGTAAGAATCTTCTTTCCTGTCAATTGCGTGTGTTTTTTTATTTAATTTTTTAATAAAATTATTTGCTTTTTATTATCAATGAGACTATAGGTAATATTAAAAACTTATTTTATTTTTAATCTACAAGTTTTATATTCTTACGAAACAAAATGTGATTGCTGTAATTGTTGATATAAAAGAAATATAATACAAACACAGATTTAGGTAATTATAATGTTATATTAGTTACTGAAACCAACAATGGTTTTGTTTCAGTTATATTTAATAGAAATGTAGTATCTATTTTTTCTAAATAAACACATCACAACATACATTTTTTTTTCTTTTTTAAATTAAGCCCTTCTTAGATGTTAAACATAAACAACAAAAAATCAGCATTAAAATTATCTTATATAATAAAATACTAATTTAATAAAATTAATTTTTGCAGTTTTTTTAGTATGCTACTACAGTTCAAAAGAATTAATTTTTATGTAGTTAATTATGCATGACATCAAAAATTTTCAAAGAAAAAGTTAACAAACAAAAATTATTTTAAATTTAATTACAGAAGGAAACGAAATATTTACTAAACCGTAAAATTTGTAGAAATTTATTGTTTAACACTTCATAAAGATTGAATAAAAGCAAGTGCTTTTTTAATAAACTAGTATATTATTTTATAAGGCACTGAAGTGTTTTTTTGTGACGAATCTGTTGTTAGGCAGACGAACGCAATGAGTCCGACAATATTTGATGAGCCAAAAAAAGTATACTACTGCTACTAAATAAACTATTTTTTCGTAAGATTTATATAATTATAAATAATTTAAATAGATTAGAAAATAAATATATAATTTTAATATCTATTCAAGCAACCTTAGGAACATTTCTAATTGGATAGTAAAAATATTTAAAAAAAGCCAAACAAAATTTATTTAAATGCAATTTTAATTTAACCGTAAATAATAAATAAATGTTTAGAAAATACAATGCATTTTTATAAACATATAAGTCTATTTTAACAAGCGGTAGTAAAGTATTTTTGCTGCCAGCAGCACTAAAGTACTTTTGCTGCCGATTAAATAAATATAAATGTAAAAGTTCAAAAAAGCGTCACTTTAGCCTTGCTCAAACTAACACAAACATTCACATATTCTGACGTTTACCAAAAAAAATTAGTTTAGATCAGCAGTCTTCAACGTTTTACAAATCAAGGGCCAAAATTTTTTTTTTCTGCACAGCGGGCCGCATGATGCCGACAGTCGAGTTAATTACAGGATAGCGGCTAGGATAATAAAGCGACAAAAGAACGTACAGTTGCTGTTGGCGAGCCGCAGAAAACAAATCGGCGGGCCGCAAGCGGCCCGCGGGCCGCGGGTTGAAGACCCCTGGTTTAGATAATGTTAAAACTTTATTTTAATTTATAACAACACTTTATATAGTAGTTTAAACAATACGCTCTTGCAAAGGATGTTAATTGCTGTTAACACTAGAAATGATTTACTTTTAATTTAACATTATACAAAGATAACTAAGCATGCAGGTAATGTTGTACAAATTAGCAAATACATTTTTATTACTGATTATTATGTATCAATGCAATCTATGTAACTTAAATTATATTTACAGATTGTAATTTTATATTATAACATTACACAATAAATTCTTAAATGTAAATTTTAGTTTTTTTGCGTTTGAATATTACGCTATTATTTGTACAAGGCACAATAGACGTAAGCATTAAATTTGTTGACATTAGATGTAAATACAAAAATCCTTTTTTCTAATACTTAACAGTCGATAATACCTCTTATATCAATTTTTCAAGCCTTTAATACAAAGATAATTATCCTTAAAAAATCACAATAGTAAAAAAGATAATCTTTCAAACACGTAAATTTGTAAGAATTTAGCAGTTTGTAACACATCCTTATTAAATATATTTTTGTATATTATTTCATATACACTCACATATTAAAACTGAGTGTATAATATAAAATTTAAACAGAGAAATGATTAGCGTTCATAAAATAGTTAGAAAATGGGCAATGACAAACAATAAGATGCAAAAAGTTAAGAAAAATAATTATACGTAAGTAAAACAGTGAGTATAATTGAATTATTTTTAAGTAATGGCAAGTAATTGTTACTACCTGGTACATACTTATGGTTTTTATATTATATTTACTATTTCTATTCGTTACTTTAACTATGTATATGATTCAGTAGTATCTGTACGCATATACGTATAAACTTGATTGATCTTGGAGAAACAACTGCTATAGATATACTGCAATTCAAAAGTTTTATATGCACGACTCAACGGTATCGAGAAATGTAAAATAGTAGACTTGAAAAGCTGCTATGTGAAGAGCTGTTAGATTTTTACACTCATCAATATCGACAACAAAAAGCTAAGACTTCAAGAAAACCTAAAGGAAATGCTCATATTTATGCTAGCAGCACAAAAATAAGTATAACAGAAGGAAACGCTTTTCGTTGTCTGCTACAAATAATAATAATAATATAAATAAAGAAGTATACAAACAAATCTGCTTTATGCTCAGAAGATCAATTTGACATTTACCACAGTAATTTGGTAAAATTTTAACTTTTTTGTGAGTTTAATTTGTGACCCCTTTATTATCCCGTGTATGACTTTCTATGTTTATTTTATTCACTAGAATATTTCCTTGTAGTCTTCTCAATAAGAAAATTAATACATATTTTTATGGTGAAGTTGGCGTATTACTGCAAATTTTGAAATTTGCATTGGGCTTCAAAGGGTTAAATGATATTTTGCTACATGTAAGTAGATCTAGTCGACGTAATTGAACTTTGTCGTCGTCATGACTAGTCGACTAAAGGTAAGAGTCCACTTGTCGGAAGCCGACAGACTACACGCAGCTCAAAAATATTACTAGCGTAAATTTAAATGGTATCGGCACGCATCGGACGGAGAACATTTTTAAAATCCGACGGGCTGCAATTTAAATCCGTACGCTGCGTTCGTTGCGTGCCCTTGATGACAAATGTGCGATGATTTTACTAGTTCAGCAGTACAAACAGTATCTTTAACGGGACTTTAACTGGACTTTCATTCTACAACCACGACAGAAACTTAGTAGATTTTTAGTATGTATCACTTTTGGTTGGTAACGTACTAACTAAACCATTTCGAGAATAATGTTATACACTATAAAATTTTCTTTTGTAAAATTTGCTTGTTGATCATATAGGTTTAAAGGGTTAAACCATTTGTATAACAAATAATAAACACCAAATTTGAAATTTGTTGAACGTACGGCATTAGCTAAATCTCCTAATAGATCTTTATTTGGACCAACGTCTTGCACGTTCCAACTAAACGAATAATCCGAAGACCACAAACTATATCCTTTATGATGTTTACTGGTTAAAACAACGTACCTAGCTTCAAATTTTTCAAACAATTTTGCCCATGCCTGAGGATTAAAGAACTCAGCAATAAAATCTATAAAAAAATCTTAATAAGTAAAATTAGGCGGATAATTCTGTTTCATAAATCAGATCTAGTCTTTTCAATATTTTATTGATTTAAACAGGCATGTACAGGGGTATAATGCACTTTTCCTTAATATTTTTGTAGCGAAAGAAGCGACATTCTACAAAATCATCCTGTACAGTGTACGGTCATTAAGTAAATTTTCTGCCACCGCTTGTTGCTGCCATTGAATTACTCTATGTTATGAATTGAAGTATTCCTTGAATTTTTCCTTTTATTCCATTACAGTTTTAGTGTTGTTGCTTCCAATTTGTGGTAAGTTTGTAAAAAAAGTGCTTCAAACGTGTTTAAAGTATGTTGTTTCTGTTGTGTCCAATAGCAAATATCTTCGTGTACAAAGTTGTGCAACACGCAAGTTACCTTAACTACAGTGTTGACATGTTCAAGTCACTCAATGATACGTCTTTCAAAAATACGAAATTGTTTTAGTAAGATCCCGAATGCATTTTCTGACCCAGCCCCTAACAAACAACATTTATCAACGTTATCAGGTACAATCGTTAACCTGTACGACCATAGCAAATAGCTCTCCTGAACATTATGACTATGATTATAACTAATAAATAAGTATTTACTTAAGTGACTATTGTTTGTTTTCACTTACCGTAATGTAACCATCAGTCGTTCTTCTGGTTTTATAGCTTCATGGTATTTGGAGTTGTCTTTAGTTATGTGTGGACATACAGAAATAATTGAAAAAATTGGTATCATCTCTCACTAAATCAATTAACAAATAACTGTATTTACCGAAAACACTTCTTTTTAATAAAATATCGTAAACCTAAATTTTTCTTTTCCTTTTTTATGGTACTCCGATTTCAGTTCTAGTACTACAAACAGCTACATGTCAAAGAAATTTATGATTCAAACTGACATTAGAAAAAATATCTGATGCGGTCTGTCCGTCCGCTCCCGATAAATGCACGTTTGAGCCTCATAAATGCGCTGTGTGGCGTCCGTTCGCATCCAACAAGTGGGCGAGTACCTTTAGTCGATTATTTGAAAAAAATCTATGTGTAGTTTTCTTATTTTTATTGAGTATTGGTAATGTATTTATTGTAACTTGCATCTTTTCTATAATCGATGTTCTGTATTGATATGCTGGTTAGTTCTTTTCGTCGACAAAGCCCGTTGTATTGTCAACGTGATATAAATTATCTACAAAGTTGACGGTTTATTGATAATTTTTCGTTGTCAATAAAAATATGAAAGTTTAACGTTTTTTGCTATTACTTTATAATGTTATCGTTGCATCATTTTTCAAGTTTGTTTAAGTGTTTCTGACGTTTTAGTTTTTTTAATTTTAAGTGGTGTACTTACATGAAAAATTTTTCATTCTAAATAAAATATCAAAACAATTTCATAGTTCTAAACAAATTGTCACATTAGCTCTACTGTTGTCTACAACGTAATGCTTAGTAATTTTGAAAATTTGATATTAAAACTGAACTATATTGTTTTGGTACACTTACTTAAGAAAGTTTTAAGATCATGTGAAGGATCATTAAGTTTTCACTTGACAGATGCAAAAGTAAGCTCTTACACGATTGTCTAAGAGTGCGAACATACTGAAAATACATCAATGAACACGGTCGAAGTTGTGGTTTACGGCGCGGTTTAGGTCGCTATCACGGTTTAGCGATCCTGGCTTACATCGATGTTCATAACGATGTGGTTCAGTAACAAAAAATGTCGTTTTATTGTTAACTTAAACATGTAGTTTAGTTTTCCAGTAGTTTTAAATGCTTAAATATTTATATTAAAATTTAAAAATTCCCGGTTGTGTCTTGCAAACAAATAAATTTTTAGTACTAAATTTTAAAAATTAAACTTATCGTTAAATCAATACAATAAATTATATTTTTTTTAATATAGTGACTACTAAGAATAGTTAAAAATATATAGATCATTTAAAGCAGCTTAATTAATAACAAAAATACTACGGTCTTTTATAAAAATATTACATTTATTGTTATAAATTTTATTAAAAAGGTTTTATACAAATACTTATTATAAGTTCCCTTAAAGTCACACGTTTGTGATCGAAAACAACGAACATATTGTGAAATTATCTGTGAATTTTTTCTGTCTAATGCACTAGATAAGCAACAAAAAGTTTGTGTTTATTATTAAAACAACTTTAGCACGTAGCTTTGTTTCAATATTTGCTTGAGATGTGGCGTTGAGATAGCAACCGAGATCGCAACCTAAACTGCACTCAACCATGCATCTTTGGTATGTTTGTACACTTCGAAATCGACATTGCTGTAAGCATCGCTCTAAACAGCGTTTTTAATTTGTTTATTATCTGAGATGCCGTCCTCTTAACTAAAAACAACAATATAATCTATTTGATCTGCATGCTTTTTGTTATACATATGTTAATCGGAAAAATACTTAGAATAAAATTAGAAATAAAAGTTTAAATATCTATTTTATAACTATAAGTAATATTGTAAATAATAAGTTATTATTGAATATTAACAAAATTAGTCTTTGGTTATTATGCAAACAGTTCTTTACAACTAAAATATGTTTTGTAAGTAATAAAGTTTTAATAATAACTAAAAATACATAAATAGTTTTTAATTAATGCGTTAATTAAATTTAAAACTATGATTATTTCTATTACAACTTTTATTCTTATGTACTTAAGTTGATTGGTATTTTATGTAAGGGATCGAAAACAAACCCATTTAGTGTTTATTGCATACATTATTTGTTTTAGTAGCGGTTTATACAAACCCAAAAACAAAAGTTAAATAATCTAAAGTCATCTAATTAAACATGTTTTTTTATGCAAAATATTTAACTGTTTTAAGCTAATGAAAATCAAGCTATTTCTAGCTTAAAGTTTATTATAGCTTTTTACAATAAGCTGAGTTTTCTTCAGTACTAAATCATTTTTAAGAATTGTGATATTCAAAATGTTTTCTTTGACAACTTATTTCTTAAGAATTGTTAAGAAAAAAATTGTATCCTTTAAATGTTATTAAATACAAGTTTTTTTATTTTGTTGTTTGAGTACAGAACATTTTAAATGCAAATTATTATTATTAAGAACTTTAGTATTTTATTGATTTTGATAAATATAAAATAAATACACTATTATTAACTTGATATTTAACAAATTTTATGTATTTAAAAAAACGAATAATTTTCTTAGTTGAAAGCTTGGAAACTATTTATGGTAGAAATGACATTCTTCTTCTTAAAGTGCCTTATTCATTATTAAATGTTAGTAACAATCATGACAACATTTTTTTATATTTTTAGTAGCTCTGATCAACTCATGCGTACTTATATCGGTCCAATCTCCAATGTTTTTAAGCCAAGAACATCTTCTACGACCACGACCTCTTCTACTGTCACCTTTTTTTCCATAATAAGCTGCAATATATTGTATTTGTCCTTCCGATATAAATGTTCAAGATAAGCTGTTTTTCTTTTTTTGATAATTATTAAGAGCGCATTTCTTCCATTCATTTGTTTCAGGACTTTTTTGTTTGTAATATGTTCTGTCCACTATATACGTAGCATTCTTCATAACATGCAGTACTCAAAAACTTGTATTTTTTATTATTAATGATCCACGCTTTAATAATAATAATAATAATAATATAACTGTATTGACATACACGCTTTAACACCGTATAACAGTACTGAATATATATAGCACTGCACAAACCTGTATCTGGTAGTAAGAAACTAATACTAATGAGAGTGCTTATTAAATTTTACAAAATTTGAAAATGATTTTATGCTAATATTTTTTTTTAATGGATTTTGTTAGTACATTAATACTAAGTTTAGCAAACAAAAATTATATCTGTTTAAAAAATTAAATAAAAACTAACGTTTTATTTTTTCAGTAATTAAAATTTATTAACTGCATTCTGTGTAGATTATTATTTAAAAAATTTGCAAAACTGCAAGAATAAAATTTTAAAAATAGGCATTTGTAGTTTCCATGACAAAATTAATAACTGCTATTAGTATCACAATCAAATACGTATCTATAAATTTGTTATATAAAGTTAATATAACTAATTTTAGCTTCTAATACATTAGGTGCTTTCTTTTGCACACAACTCGTGGATCTGGATTCGTTCAATTTGAACTACACATTTGCAATCGTAATACTTTTGATCACGATCGCGAAAACAACAAAAGAACACTGCCTCAGGGTTACGTTTAGTCTTTGCGTTTAGTTAGGTTAGAATATTCTTGTTTTAAATTTGAAACAACATAAAGTGAGGTTAAAACACGGATCAAACTCAATGAATACAAAAATAACAGCAATTCAGCGGGGTAAGGGGATTACCAATCTAGATCAGGAAAAGTAGGAAGGGAAATTGATCCTTTTAAGAAAACGAACACGATCTTTGAATCCAAGTGCGATATAACGCGTTATGATCATAAAAATTGCATGAAAAGAAAGCGGCTTATGTATCGAAACTCTGATAAGACTAACAAATTACTTTCTACTTATTAAGCGTCAACTGTGCTCTGGTAATTGAATATTTTAAATTATATTGCCGTTTGCGTGTTCTAGTGAAATGTGCTAAATGTGGAATGTATTACTATATGATTTCAGTATCGGGTGAGTCAACGATAGAATAAAGTAAGTTTGTTCGTTGTGCCTAAACTTTACCAATAAAATGTATATTACGGATACGGATATAGCTAAACGCATTTTTACGTTTGATTTTGTGCGCTTCGGATGTCCCGTTCAGAATTGATCAGTAATTACTCTTGGTGGAAAGTTTAAGTAGACGATAACCGCTAAGAATACAGCAAATCCCGTTTATCTACAATTTCTTTGTTACTAGGTGCATGTAACCAGTTTAAGTAAATTGTTCTTCTTTTAATTACCTACGTAGAACGTCAATGTTATCGATATGTCACTAAATATTACTGTTTTTTAACTTAGTACCTACTTTTTAAAATGCATTAAAATATGGAATCAATTGCTAGCACGGTATGTTAGTAGCGTGGTTATTAAACCCATTAAACTCGATTGAAATAATAAAGTAAGCGCGATTGAATGCTTCAGTTATTAGCTGTTTGAAACAGATAAAATTTTCTGTTCTTTCGTGTTTCAATCTAGAGTTATCCAGTATTTCCCAATATACACCAATATTGTAATAAGCGTTACTTAATGAAAGTTACAATTGTAATGTACTTAATTATTTTTATATACTATGCCGGATCAGTACTGTTAAACATAACATAAATTTAAACTTAGTTTATCTCTACCTTTAATCCAAATGTAAACCTTTTTTTAAGTAAAATACAGATTAATACATAATAATCAAGTGACATATAAATGTAATTTTTTGAATATAATTCTAATTATTTCAAGAAACATAAACTAGAGATATGTCAAACTTTTAATAAAATAAAGTCTTAAAATTACACGTTTAGTTCAAAAACCAAATAATACACAAGGTGTTCCTTAAAAAAAAGATCAGTTCTTTGCTCGATAACAACTGAGTTTCTATGAGTAACAGATTTTTAATACTATATAAAAATATGTGTTTATAATTATAATGTAATGATTCAAACTATACGTAGACTTAGACGGTACGACCAAACTCAAAAACTGAATTCATATCACATGAATTTTTATATGAAAACGTAAAATGAATTTTTTGAATTTTCAAATATGACACATCGACACTGATTTAAACAAAAAGGCATTGGGCTGAACCGGTTCGTACAAGAATTTATGCATAAAATACACGTTATTATGCATATAATCTACAAATACAATTTAAGAATTTTTAATAAACTTTTTTTTACAAGTTCGGATCAATTTGTCAATTTTTTTTAAATAAGTAAGTAAGAATTTTATTTAATAAAAATATACTAATTTAACATAAATTGTAACATATTTTTACTAATACCAATTTTTGCTTAAAAATTATTCTAACATGACTCAGATCACTTTTAAATTTATAAATATTTTTTTGGTGTTTAATTTCATCTGGTAAGTCATTATATAATTTTAACCCTTTGCACAGAAAGGAATTTTGTGACTTTGATTTTGAAAACTTGAGCAATCTGAAGTCATATCGACATTTCGTGTTATGCGAATATATATCATAGGTACGTATCACTAATTTTGACATGTAGTTTGGTAGCAAATCATTATTTTGTAAACCAACATTAAAGAATTGAAATCTATCCGCGATTTCAGACCTAACCATTGTAAATAATCTAACATTATTGTGACTTTTGTATATTTTGAACAATGTAATATAATTCTCATAACCCTATTTTCTTGTTTCTGTAACCTTTTTAAGTCGAATTCGTAACCCATTAAAAATATACTACTACAAAAATCAAAATATAGTGCGATAACTGTTATAAACAGTAACTCTGGCATTAATCGTCAATTTATTCGAGTTTCTTCCAAATAGGCTAATCTTATTGGCTATTTTTTTTATGACCCTATAACTTTTTCTATCTACATAGTGTTCACAAAACCAACCAAAATTACGTTTAGCTAACAATAGACCGTATTTTGCACAACTTGTTGCTTTCAACACTTTTATAGTTTACTCTAGTAATACCTTTACGGCTTGACCAGTATTATTTAGTTTAATCACTATCTACAGAGCACTCCGTGCGCGCCATACAACATATTGTTTTTTGTAGTTTAAATACATTTATGAGAAATTATTAAAAACCGGGCGAAATATAACGAAAATAACTTCGAGTCATATAAAACCCGAGAAAAACAGCAGGGTTAAAAGTGTTATAGTAATATGTTAATACTTAATTATATTAATACTAGATTAAAGTTTGTTATTAGATTTAATAAGCATATGTAAATTTTATAAAATAAAAATTGCTGAATGCTTTTGCAAAGGAAGATTTAATTTAATTACAACCTGATTATCTTTCAAAGCTGTAATTAGGACTTACTTTGCTTTGATCAAAATTTAATGATTAACATTTAACATTATATTATATGTAATTTATTTATAAAATGATATTTATATTTGCTGAGCTGTACATTTTTTTTGTACGCTGTTAATTTTGAATTTAATTGTATAGACAATACTTCTGTATCATTTAAATAAATAAATAAAAATTATTACACTATTTTAAGAAATAAATGTGTACAAAATTTAAACATTTGATATTGAATGTTCAAAAAATTATAGTATATATAGTATATATAGTTCAAAATTATATTATTAACAATTACAGAAAGATAAAAAATGTACGTTTGTCTTTCTATCGTCAGTGAGTAATTTGACAAATTCTTGTAAGAATAAGAAGAAAACTTATATATAGTTATTTTTTTCAAACAAATAAAAACATCTAATATACATTTATAACATAGCCTTACAAGTAATATTTTCTTGATATTGTATTTACCATATGTCTTTTTAGTAACATTTTGAAATCATGCTTTAGTAATGTATATTTATTTATCTTTGCATATTTTTAGTTTAATTTTTGTATATTTTTACAATATTCTGTTCGTGGTTTTTAAATTACAGTTTGTTTTTTGCCGAATTACAAGCATCTGCAATTTTTAAATTTATTGTTTGTTTTTATTTATTTATATTTACAAAATAATCAATTTGTTATTAAATAATGTGATAATTAATCAAAAAGTCATTTATTTTAATAAATTACAAAATGGAAAAGGCTACGTGTTCTTAAAATTACAGTTTATAATTAACCGCTTTTAAAGTTTTTAATTTAATGTCAAAGTGGATACTTCAAAATAAATCTAACGATGTTACAGCATTAATTAAGTTGTTTATGTTAAAATATTCCAATTATCTCTTTTATTTAAAACAATTGTTAAATTTACTTTTGTTTTAGTGCAATTTAAATTATTCATTTTGTCTAATTATTTAAATGCACTATTATACGTATTATGCGTGTTGTTTGTAAATATTAACATTTAAATTTGTGTTTAAATGTTTATAAATGTCATTTAAATAAAATCTTGTATGTTTTATTACTAAGAGTATTAGTTTGCCATTGCATTTTGCTTAAAAGTTAAATGTAATAAAAATGCAAAAAACATAACAAAATGCACTTTTAAACACAACAAGATTTATTTGTTTGGTTAAAAAATAAATGTAACCTAGGGATAAAACAACAAAGGTAAATTTACTGTTTTTCGTAGTGCAATAAACCGGCGAGAATTAAGTTTTCACAAAACTTGGCAAGTAGCAGAGTAAATATGCAAACGACAAAAAATAAAAAGGTATACCTGACGTAGCTTAAACAACTGCAAATTGCAGTAGCTTAAATCTATGTAGTAAAACATTTTTTAATTTAAATAAACACATTTTCTTAATTTATTTTTAACACTTATAAAAATACAAGACTTGAAGTGCACGCTTTGTTTGCTTATAGCTAGACGTAGACATTTCTATTGTACATAAATTTTAAACTTAGAAACTATTAATAATACTGTGTAATAATGTTTTTTAAAAATAATTTTTAAGGAAAAGTACATATTAAAAATATGAATAAATTATGAGAAAATTATTTATTTAATATTTGAATATCTTTACACACTTGCGAAATTTTTCTTAAAATAATTAGTATTAATCACAAAAATATAAAAACTGAAAAATAGTAATAGTTTATTTGTAACATAAACTAAATTAATTTTTATTCCATTTACTACTCAATACCAAATGTAATCTTATTTTTCACTTGTGTGGGAGTCCTTGAACTAATTCTGAAGAACAATAATTACAACTATTCTAAGAATCAAATAAATTAACCCAATTTATTAATTAACTTAATCATTTATTTTACGTAGTTTTTGCTTGAGATTAGTCAATTTGATACTGAGAATTTATAGTACTACTTATACTTGCAGTTTAAAGTAGTTAATTATAGAATCTGTAGACTAATACTAAATAATACAATTATTTAAATTTTTTTTATATTCATCTAATTGTATTTTAATAACAATTGCTTTTACAAAACAAATAAATCATGATGGTTTTTTTCAAGTGAATTAAAGATTGTAACCCAATTCAATATTGTCTCACAAATCTAATTTCGTAAATCTACACGCATTTAACTAAATTATCTCTAAAACACAATATATCTTTGTCAAAAAATCATTAAAATTTTAAGTGATTTGTTCAATTTATAGTAAAATACTTACTTAATTTAAACATTTAATTAGTTTTGATACTTGAATTTTAAAGCATAATTATTTTTTAACAAAAACTTTTTAAAGTTTTTTTAATCAATAAAAACAATACCTAATCTGCAACAGCTGTAAAATATTAATGTGTTTAAACAAATTGTTTTACTAACAATTAAATTAATTAAAACAAAAAATTTTTTTTGTTAGTGTTTTTGCAAATAATACTATACCGTTGCAATAAAAAATGTTATTAACACGTCGCTGCAAATTATTGTTAAAATCAATAATTTCTAAAACTATTTTTTGTCTACTAAGAAACAATAATTATTAATTAAGTAAAAAACATATTTCTTTATCAGCTTCATACTTAGAAAAATAAAACAGAATATGTTAATAAAAAGCTTGCTACAAATTGAAACGTATGGAATAATTAATAAATAATAAACCTAAAATTGTTGTGTAGTTTATGCTCATTACTATTATTATACATATAATGCAAACAATAAAATTTTTTATCATACATAGTATATTTAGTGTAATTTTTAAAATTATTTAGTAACGTTATAGTTTTTCTATTGGCTATGAAATAACTGCACTATCAAATAATTTTGACAATTTTGAAATAATATACTTTTTTTCCAGATTTGCGTATTAAAATGTAGATTCCATATGTTAAATTTTACTATTAAAAAATGTTTCTAGCAGTGGCGGCTGGTGGTCAATCATACCAGAGGGTCATTTTGAAATATTCAAAAAAACGCAATTATCACAAAAAGTAAAAAAAAACTTTTTTGCATTAAAGCTATTTATATTTAAGTCTATTATTCGTCTATCTTTAGAATCAGCAAAATGATCAATAACAAGTTCATTAAAATTTACAATGTTTTCAATTAAAAATGTTTCTATGTTTCTTTACATCCACAAATCTATTCTGATAAATCGTACATAGATTCTTTAAAATTACGGTACTTCTTTATTTTTATGTTTACTTGTTTATCGAATTTGAAGTAAAGGCCGAGGACAACCATTGGTTTTAAATTCTAAACGTCTTTCAAAATTTAAACTATTATTAGCGATTAATTTTTTTATCAAACAAAAACGGTAATATGTACTTAAACATGATTAATTTTCTTTTAACTTGTGAAAGTCATTGACATTGGTTACAAACGAATGTTATCAAACAACTAACAACTAAACAATCGAGTGCAAAGTTTGTCGTCTGAGATAAAAAATGTGCATTCCAGCATTTTTGTTTTACAAACACGTATTGCGGAGATAATAATAAATGACGTAAGCATTGCATTGAGTACGCGAAATGGGACCCGGCTGACATCCGCAGAAACCATTTAGTTGTCTTTTTCTAATTCGCATAAGATTGTATTATGCGTGTTGCACTCTTGACTACAATAAGTATCATTTACGATTCGGCTGCATTATATAATACAATATAATACACAGGGACTATAAAACACAACAGCCTCGGGTAAATTCGTAAGTTTTCGCATCTGTTGCGCTTACAATGAAAATTGAAATTCAAACGCTGATAATTTGATTTAAACGCGGGTTCTTGTAATTTTAAAGTAAATAAAATAATTTTCTAATTCATTTTGGAGGGTCATTGTCCGAATGACCTAATAGAGAAGCCGCCACTGGTTTCTAGTCACATTTTCTTCACATTGCTATTAACAACATAAATAAAATGAAGAGAACTAAACGTAGCTCTGCTTTTGAGATATTTGTTGCTGTCTATCGCTTGCTCCATGTTTCATGACATTTCAAGTAAATTATCTAGTAAAAATTTTTTGAATATTCTACAAAATTCGAAAAAATCTTGTATTATACACGTAAATAATAGTTATTTATGGTATAAGTAAATAAAAAATTTTTTTTCCAATTTTGCAGAATTTTCTAACATTTTTATTGATTAGATAGTTTATTACGTAAATGTTAAATGTCACATGAAACATGAAACAAACGATCCTAGCATCGAAAGTTATTGTAATACCTTAAAAAAGGTATTGCGACATTTAGTTTTTTTTTTTACTTTATTTATGTTGTCCATAAGGTGTGAACAAAGTGTGGCTAGAAACATTTACGCAATGTATTGAGTGAATAAAGCGTTTTGATTTATTTTATTGATTTTTATGATTAAAACGTAATGAACATTTTATTAAGCAAAATTGAAAAAATACGGTTTTATCAAATCAAAAATTAAACAATTTTTTCGTGAATAACATTTTTCTTTATTTGCTTATACCAGACGTAGCTATTTGCCGACTAATAGATATCAAATACTAATTACATAAAAAATATTTTTTTAATCACGTTAATATTTAAATGTCAATTTTAAAATTTTTAATGCAAATATCTCAAAAAATAAAATTGTTGCAAAATAGTAATTTGGCACAAATATTATTTAAATAGGGCAAACTAGATAAGTCACCTCCTAAACGCTTTACACCTCAACTTAAAAATTTTAAATGATGTTACCTCTTGTCTGATACCTTAAATTAAAAATATGATTGACTAGTATTTACCTGTACAATTTTTTTAAAAATAAAATAGCATTTTAAAAAAATACGGTTTGTTTTGTCCAAATTATGATTTTTGTGATCTCCTGGATTAAATAAAAAAAAGTTGGGGTGTCTAAGAGGTAACTCGCCTTTTGAATGAAGTATTGTGTTTCTAATTTCCTCTATTTTTACATGTATGCAACATCACAGTTTTTCAGTTTTCTAATTAACACACTGGATATATTAACATGGATAACGCTATGCAGCTGGAAACTTATCAGATACTGTTTCAAACATGGTTTATGTGCTGCGTCTATTTTTATTATTATTGCGTTCTTGAGTACATAGTTTTATACCGTTTGTAATCACACAAACATTAAACTTTAACGTGTATTCTAAGTGTAATATACAGTTTTTACATTTTTGTTGCTGTTTTTATTATTATTTATAGTGTTGTTTAATATGATAAATATTCAATGAATAAACACACATGTTAAAGTATAGTGAGTGACCTTTTTGTAGTATTCTTTTGTAAAGAGTTCGGTATTTGTGTTAGTTATATTTATTGACAATCCGTTTATTTTCATCAGCAGCATTTTAATACAATTTTACATTGTAATTTTAAAAGTATCTGGCGTTTTTAAATTGTTCTTAATTTTAATTTCATTTTCTTGTTAAGTAAAAATGTATTTCATTCACTTAAGTCTACTATTTTTGTCACAAATTTAGATTGCATATAAATTGATTAATTCCGTTAGTCATTAGTAATTTGTTTTAGTCGTAAATATTTGGTACGCTTAGTTGATGTTAGAGGCATTTATTTAATTTCGTTTTTCGGGTATCTTTCTCGGAAAATTTTGCGTTATCACTTTGAATGTTAGGAGAAAACCAAAATAAACTAGGAAAAAATGTAGTAGTATCGCATATTTTGATGTATAATGCATTTATAAAACTTTTAAGCCAAGAAGCTTAAGCTTTGTTTTGTTACATTTACAGATTTACTTGTTCGTCATATACTAATCAAGTGCTTTTTTGTTTGTGTATTATTTTATATATCTACAATTCGCTTTTGTGCTCTGTGTGAATACACGTTTTGTGATTAACAATTAAAAACAATTAACCAGTATTTAGAGCAAAATTGCAAATTTTAAGTTACAATCAGATAAACCTGCGGCTGAAATAATGTAATTAATAAAAACATTTTTGTTATTTTTTTTCCTAAAGAATCATGATTTTATTTTATTTCATTTTGTGGTCAATGGCTTTTGCATTTCCTTTTTAACTATATCAATTTTAATTACGTATTATTAAAATCACGTTTAATTAAATTTTGTGTTTTGAGATTATTACTTATATTGGCTTATTATATTAAATAATAATTAAAACACTTGTCTTTCTCCAAATAAAACAAGTTTTTTAATTATTATTGCTTTGTTCTTTCTATTAATTATGCGAGTTTTCTCAGTGCGCTAATTTAGTTAATTTAAGAATCTTGTTAAATTTTGTTATGTTTTGCTTTTAGAATTTAGTGGTTTTACATACTGAAAGGTAAGTTCTAACAGACTGTACGTGCACAGTGTGTTTTTTTGATGAACAAAAACCCGAAGCCTTTTGTTACGCTGTTTTGACTTCGTCTCGCGCCTCTAACCCAATTTTGATTTTTGATTTTACGTTTTGGGATTTTTGAATAGTCACAATTTTCTATTTTTGATTTAACCTTTTACTGAGTACAAAGCAATAACGTTATAACAAGTTGTTGCCCTAAAAGAAAATTCTTACCTCATACTTGTATATATCTGAGTTAAGTAAAAATTTGTTTAATAACAATATTGTACGTATTTGTTATAATTAAACACAAAATACGGATTAGCCGAAAAAGCAATTAGGTTCATTAAACTTACGATGGTTTGAACTAAACGTTACCATGCTTTGTTTGTTTATTTGTAGGTATTATGTACTCAATAGAATTGAAACTTTAAATAAGCGGCGCATGACAAATGTCAACTAATGTTAATCAACAATGACGCCAATTAAGCAATTTATTCATACCACAAACAAAAAAAAAGTATTATTTCTGTTGTATTCACAGTTTTCTTTTATTATTTGAATAGTCGAACGTGTTTTTTAAATTCGCCCGATGATGACGCAGGGATCAGTTTTTTGGCAACAAACATGTAAGATAGGTATTTATTGTATAAACAAAGGATTGCTTCTTAACTACATAATCAAATGGCCTACATTTTGAAAATATTTAAGTACATACAAAGTGTTTTATACAAATATGATAATACAAACGTCCGTTTTTTTAAATACAACACTTTGTATATTATTGAATTTTATAACAACGTATTGTTTTAAAGATATTATCACTTTATTGCTAAAATAAAGTTAATTTTGGAACGGAGGTGCCAAAGCTTTCGAAAAATTTTAAACATGTTTGTATCATCAATTATCCATAATAGTCGAGTTTTAAAATAAATAATAAACTTTAAAAAAATTGTAAAATGATATAGAATCATTCATTTACGCAAAATGTAATTTGTCTCACTTTTTTCAAATACAACACTCTGTATTTTTTTATATTTAGATTCTTCGTAAAATGTAAATACTAAATGATAGTAAGATTTATTGTCGTCAGACGAACCGTTCTTGTGAAATTGGCGCTTGTTTGTGAAAATATTTGACAACAAAAAAACTATTACAATAATAAAACTTAAAATCAAATAATCAGATAGACTGGTTGTTTATAGTAAAAAGAAACAATAGCATCCATTGTTTGTGAGTATTTTTGTAATTTTGCATAATTGTTTACAACTTTTTCTCTAAAATAAGCTTTGGAAATATTAAATAGTCATAGAAAGGTTTTGTTTCCCAGCCGATTGTATTGTAAGTGATACCCAGAAAAAAGACTTTAGGAAAAGTCGTTTAGGAATGTACTTAAGAAATTTATAAATTTTGGAAATTGTGCGTTATATCTCAGCCACTTTAAAACAAAGGTAAATGAAGAAAAAAGTGAATTTCAAGAAAATCCAAAAATTAGTACCAAAGAAATAAACAAAAACAAAAACGTTTGCAGTTTTATTAAGAAAAACAAGTCTTCTTATCACATCGAACAATATCAAACTTTAAGTAATAGTAGTTTACGTAACAAGAGTCGAAAGTAAGAAATAGCATAACGATTTTTCCACCTGTCGCATACTCGTTCTAATATATTAATTGACTTTGAACACGTACTTTTGTGTGGATTCCTAGTTTTCATTTTGCCACCCTAGAGCTTTTTTCGTTCATTACGTAACTACACTAACGAACGAATATTGACGTTTGCGATGTTGGCAGCACAAAAAATAAATTTATTCACACTCAGTTAGTAACGTACAGTTTCCCGAACCTCTTAAAGGTTGGTAAGTAAGCGGTTTCCATGGTTAAAAAAAACGAGTATGTAATGAAACCTCGCGGTCAGTAATTTACACTTTCCGAACCTGTAATTCGTGTGTGTTATGTTTTAACTAATTTGATAAAATGACAATCATAAATTAAATACGTATATGTCAATTGTGAAGTGTGCCTACTACGTTTTAATTTTGTACCGAAATAAACGATAATATTTTGGAAGTAGGTTTTCATTCATTTTTTATTAGCTTTATGTTATTTATTTTATTTAGTAACTGATTGTGAATAAAATTGTATACAAACCTTGGCAAAAGTGTTCCATTTGTCTCGAGAACTAGTTCACCTCGAGGCTATGCCTCTCGTTAAACTATAGTTCTCTCGACAGAAATGAAATATTTTCCGCCTCGGTATTTAATCTACTATTTCAAACTTGCAAATCTTTCTCTCATTGGTTAACTAACAAAATTAACAAAAAGCCCAATTTTGTTGATAAAATTCTATTTTTAAAAAAAGAGACGTTTCACAATAATAAGAATTTAAATAAACATAATTGTCATTCTCTTATAAGCGGTTGATCATCAGCACAAATGGTCAGTTATTGTGTGAGGTGGTATGTTAAATTGTAATGTGATTGGTTTTTCTTTTAATGAAAGTTTACAGTTTTTTGGAAAATAATTTATCAAAACTTTTGAATGATATTGATCTAGATAAAATTTTGCAATGTTGTTTCAACACGATAACGTTCCTCCACACTACGCAATCAACGTTAAATAGATAGTCGTGATTGAAATTATCCAATAAAGTGGATAGGACAAAACAGTGTACAAAACTGGCCAGCTTGGTCATCTAATCTAAACAAATATACAGGGTTTTATATTTGAAAAAACTGAAAAAAACTACATTTTGCGTAACATAATGATAAGTAGTTGTGCGTTTTTTTAGAAAATTTAAAACTTATTTTAGATCTTAACTATTATCAATAATCGATGTTACAAACAAATTAAAAAAACTTCATGCGAGCCTTGGCACCGGGGTTCCAAAGTAGATTTAATTTTAGCATTCGTGATAATATCTTTAAAACGGTTAATGATTCTAAATGGAACAGAAAATGCAAAAATATATAAGATGTTCTATTTAAAAAAAATCAAGTTTGGGTTGTCATATTTTTGTGATCTTTAGAAGTAAAATGTATTTAAAAAATAAAGAATCTACATTTTGCACTTAAAATTTTTTAGTTTGTTTTTATTTAATGGTACAAATTAGAAAAACAGATAAATAATAAAGTAAGTTAGAAAAAAGCAATTGTATAGTTTATCTGAAATTATCAAGTTTTTTGCTTTAAAAAAATGTAACAATACGGTTTCTATTTTACAAAACAATTGTTTTAATAATAACCATTTTAAAATGTGTTGTGTTGAATTTTATTTAAAATTTATATTAAGCAAAATATTTATTAAGAAAATATATTTTGAAATGACAATTGTTAAATTTCATTTTTTAATTACAAGGATTCAAGCTTACATAGAAAAAAAAACTTGATATACCGCACGGTAATGACGTTAGTAACGAATATTATTTTCCTTTGACGTTTTATTGTTCAAAATTTATTAAAAAAATTGTTCGAAACAGAAATTAAACAGCAGATTTAGTAGGTTTAATTTAGTAAACATTTTGAATATACCGCTTAAACGGGGCTGCCTTTTTTTATAAAAGTGTTTTCACTTTTGCTCCTCGTAAATAAAAATAAAGTATAACTAATGCTCTAGATTTTACAGTTTTAGGCAGATATTTCCCGACCTACTATTTAGTTTTTTTTTAGAATTAATATATTTTTTCTACTACTATTTGTATAGGATTGTGAGGTACCACTTTTTTAAACGCAGATGAATAATATTTCATTATTAACCACTGGTTAATAATGTACATATTTACATTTTTTAATAATTCTATAAGAGTTAAAATAAAGTGTATGGTACAGTCTATCAGAGGCAAAAGATTTTATTCAATGCTATTTTAAGAATTTACATTGTTTATTGAAAATATTAATTTCATTTTAAAAATTTATGTTATTTGATGTTTGCGCTTAATTAAAAGTAAGTATTATTAAATTAAATATATTTTAGATATAATCAATGCTCAAAGTAAAAATTTTTATGACAATTTAAATAACTTTTGCAATAAAAACCGTTTATTTTTGTGTTGTAAATCACAATTTCGAATTCCGTAAAAATTAATTCTATTAAACTAAAAACACAAAACAAAACATTCACTTTATTTTTATTTTGAAATTAACATCTTAAATTTTAAATTTGATTTAATAACAAGCAAAATGGTTTTATTAATTCTAGTAGTGGAAACAATTGTATATAGACCTCAGTTGAAAAAATGATTATAACTTGCGCGACTTATATCCCTCGACGCTTCGGTCCGTATCCATACACTTCTCAATCTTGGTATATAATATAATATTATATCCAAAACGTATGCAAACTAACAAACTATGACGTGTTAAAAAAACGATAACATACTTCGTTTACATACTTAAAACAGAATTTGCAGTTTAATTACGTAGAATTATTTCTCTGCTTAATATCGATACTTATACACACAAAATATGTTAGGGTTTCAAACATAAATCTTAAGTTTAGTGGTAACATTTCTAGAAATTACGTAATCGTATACAAATATGAACCAGCTTTTCATTTAGTGTTGTTCACATTTTAAGCGATAAAATAAGAACTTATTCAATTATAAAAGACTTACGAGCATCTAACTAAAATGCAAATTTACTAAATAGCATTAAGTTACACACAATATTTACATTTAAAGCTTGATTAGAATTTGAATACTTATAATCTATCTGGTGTACTAAGAATACGCTATAGAATCAAGCAATAGTATATTGTAAAACCACTGTTGCATTGACAATGGTAATGCGAATAGTTTGCTTTAACAAACTTTGTAGCGGCTACCTAAAGAGTATACATACGTTACAACGAGAAATTGTAACACAAGTTTTTATACTAGTTTCCCTATGTTACTTTAATTTACATTATTTGTTGATAAAAATTGTACTATCGTTTAATTTATATATTTTTTCAATTTTGTTATTAGAGCGTCCAAGTAAGCAAGAACACAATTTTACTTTAAGTTATTAACAAGGACGTTAGAGCATTGTGATACAATACGCATATAAATAAAGTTCTATTACGAGTAACAATTATTTCAATTAATAAAATTATACAGTCCACTAAACAAAAATTATACAAAATAAACCGGATGCAAGAATCTAAGTACAATTACTACAATTGGAGACGACAATAATTAAAATTCAAAAATCAAGCAAAGGTGAAGCTTATAGTAACCCAGCTGACACGTTTAGATAGTACAGAAGTACATATTATTTGAATAACTTGGACGGACGATTGGAATGTTATCTACAATTATACGATTTATCAGGTAGGTCCGTTCAATTTCGTTTCTTTTTTATGCATACATATACATACAGTTAACAAAACTATTAATTTAATTATATTTGTTAAAGTACTGTTGTTTTATTTGATTAGCTTTCAATAAAATAATTATTTATACAATTCCATTTCAATTACTTTAATTAAAATAGTGGAACTTCAAGCGTTAATTAAATATTCAAACATAAATTAAACTTATTTATTGTTCAAGTTCAATTTAACGATTTTGTTTATTTTTTCTATTTCGTTAAAACAAAGATTAGAAATTTTAAAACAATTTACTAATTCAATCGTTACTGTCTTGCCAAATATAATTGATGTTGAGTACAGAATTAGCAATCATGACAATTTGTAAGACGATTTTGATAAATTTTAAATTGAGGTAGAAGAAAAATGTCCAGATGCTAAACCAGAAGCTTATTTTCAAATTAGATCTTTATTTGAAAAATATTTTTTTGAAAGTATTGGTATTTTAAGAAAATACGTAAGAGTAAATTCACCTTCTAACGTTAATAATGAGACTAGTATACTTATCCTGGACAATTTTGAAAACAGTTTTTAATCAAAAATCAAATTGCCTATATTCAAAAGGAATTATGATAATTAGTTTAATTTCAAAACTAATTATATTTTTATTGTGCATAATAATTCAGCAATTAGTACCGCTAACAAATACAATTTCTTACCAACTTCTTTAGAACGTTACGCAAAACAAATAATTGAAGGAATTGATTTTGTTAAGGATCAATATGAAACAGCATTATCTGACAGATTTGATAAAAAAATAATTGTAGCCCATAAGCATGTAAAACCTATTTTTCGAACTGAATCTATTAATTAGGAAAATTTAAAAGTAAAGTTCAATTTAGACGTTCAAATTTTTCCTTAAAAAAGACATTTTTTAGAAAACCGCAACAGATTTGAAAGTGTAAATTAAAAAAGTTGGATCTAATTAAAAATTTGATATTCGAATTTTTTTACTTTAGCTTTTATCCTATTTTTAAGGCGTTATTTTTAGTGTTTCTAGTGACTTTAGTGTTTATACTTATACTTTGAAGTTGTTAAGATTGTTTATTAGCGTAAACTTTATACAAATCATAGTCGCAAGTTACGTTCAAATGTTTGAATCAAATTCTAAGAATAAAGTTGGACACGGTCAATCGTTTCTAATTTAATTTCATTCATTTATAAAAATTATGAGTGACTGTGAAAAATATCCACAGTGGATTACAAAAATAAAAATAAGAGGTTAGAAGCTTGGTCAGCTATAACAAGTGAATTAAATAGCAGATGTAAATTAAATGCAACATCAGCTGATGTTCAAAAAATATTAATGGGTTACGAACAAAGTATTTGAAAGAACTGAAATTAGTGGAAAGATGAAAACGTAGTGGCGGCGGTGAGGAAGATGGTATAGACACTGTTTATAAACGAAGTTTCATATATTGGCGTTATTAAAAGAATATGTAAAACCAATAACAACAAAACCATCAAATCTACAACTGATAAGGTTTAATTGTTATGTATCTATTCAATAATTTAAATAATTAATTTGTATTATTAAGTTGTAGAGAAAAATAATGTGGTAGAGTTTGTTGATACAGAAGGTAATAAAGTATAAAATCTTAAGCTTTTGCAGTTGTCCTAGTCTCTTCTTGAAGGCCAAAACAAACTGACGTTTCGCAAGACATTACAGATTGTATCTTGAGAGTGGTAAATGTCACTAAGAGAAAAAGTGTTGCATTATTACATAAAGCAAAAACGAAAGTTTTAAGTGTAATCGAAAGTACCCAAGAAGAACAGGAACAAATTAGTAACGGATTATAATTAGCGTAATATCTATAGTATTACGAATAAATAACTTTTTCTTAATTATATGTAATTTTTTTTTTTTTAATTTTAAAGTAAACTATTAAATATGTTAATAACTTTAAACTAAAGAAACAGAGCCAACTTTTGATTCACTTCCATTTCTAATACTACTGTCTTGCCAAGACTTTCCCAACTGTGTTCAAATACAATTTCTATTGTCCTCTTATTGAATTCACTCCAGTGGTAGTACGATTTCCTGTACATTGAGAACTGATAATTTTTGTTTTGCTCTTTCACTCTTTTGTAATACAAGCACTCTCGTCTCAAGAAGTTATGCAAAGCACATGCTGCAATAGTTATGCGAACAATTTTGTTATAAGATAAAGCAATTTTTGTTAAAAAAATACGAAATCGATTGGCCAAAATGCCAAACACATTCTCTACAGCTCTACGACCCCTACTCAATCTATAATTAAAAATCCGGTTTCATTATATTTCTTTTCAAAGGAAATGCAGCATCTGCTAAAAATACACATAGAACAGGTTGTTGCGTTCTTGATAATGGCTTATCATGTAGAAATTTTAGCGTATTTATTTTCAAAGCATGCTTTAAACTTGACTTTTGAAATACTCCTCCATCTGAGACTCTTCCATTAGTTCCAACATCAACAAATATAAAGTTATAATTAGCATCCACCACAGTTTGCAGTACAACACTATGAAATTCTTTATAATTGTAAAATGTTGAACCAGTACTTCTTGGAGGTCTAAATGCAATATGTTTAGCATCTATAAACCCAACTGCATTAGTTATAATCCAACAATATAGAAAATCTTTTGCTACACTTTCCCACTCTTCCGGATTTTTTGAAACTAAAAACAAAACACTTTTTTTGCCTACCCGAATTCTACAAGATTGTACGTACTATCTACTTGCAAGAAATATTAACTTATATGTAAGTATACTTCTTTTAAAGCTTCATATATAACATCACATACTTGAGGTACAAATATATTTATAGAAGATATGGATACTCTTATTGGTTGACTAAGGCTTTTATATGACTCTCCGGTAGCCAGACACCTAAGAGTTGCCGACACTCTATCACGAACTGATATACTTTTTCTCATGATGGTATTTTACTTTTGAAATTGATTTTGAATTAAGCTGAGAAGGAAATTAAATGTGGTTTCATTTGTTTTTAAAAAAATTATGTATTCATCTGGATCTCCAATACGAAGTTTATAATGAACTAAACTTAGACTGTCTTTATCTTTTTGCCTGAGAATCTATAATTTGACCCTCCACCTTCTAGTTCTTTCATTTTAATTTAACACATACAAGCCGATACAAAAGTAACGATATAGTAAGGCTGCTTTTTTCATTTTTATAATCTGCACACTTTTTTTTAACTGCATATATTGTACATATTAAAAATAAACTGACGAAACACTTTTTAGTTTAATCTGAAATTAGTAAATTATGCCAGCATATAAATAATACTTTTGCTAGAATTAATTAAATTTGAACGTATAAAAGAGAAAGATCAATAAAGTTTGATGTAAAAAAAATTTTTTAACATCCAATTTATAATTTGAACGTCTAAATAGAGCTTACGTAACTAGGAAAGTGCAGACATCTATCTTATTTTTTAATTAATTCAAAATTAGATTCAAATTTACAAAAAAAGTGGGAATATTTTCAACCTAATAAAGAATTGCCGACTTTAAAAAAACTTTTTGTATTTCTTAATAAAAAAGCAAATGCATTAGAAAACTGGCAGCGAAATAATTCTAAACTTTATTATCGTGAAGGACATAATCAACTTTATTTTAAAAAACCAGTTATTAATCACAAATTTCCAGTTATGTTTAATCTTGCAATTAATCCTTTAAGATGCAATTTCTGTCAAGGAGAGCATACAATTTATATATGTAACAATTTTTTTTAAATTATCTTCAGCAGAAAAACTTGATACAGTAAAAGCTTTCAAACTTGGTATTAACTGTCTCACAACTGGTCATAGTAAAGATTAATGCCGATTAGGATTAAGGACGATTCACGTTATGAAGTGCAAAACGTCATACACTAGTCAAACTAATTTGTTAGTATAAAACAAACAAACCCCAGCTACCCAAATTTTACTCTCTACTGTTACTTTTCAAGTTAAATATAAGTATAACGTTTCTCATACAGCTAGGGCTATCTTAGACAGTGGTGCACAGTCTAAATTAGTAACTGAATATTTTTTCCAAAAACTTAAAATACCTTTAACTAATACACATATACCTACAGTCGGAATAAATCAAAACAAGTCAATTATCAATAAAAAATGTTCAATTACAATATTCTAGAGTAACTCAATTTTTCACCACATTTCCATGTCTCGTGGTACCTACTATCAGTACCAGTACTCTATCACAATTACTAAATTTTAATAAATGGAATATTCAAGAAGATATCACGCTAGCAAATCTCAATTTTAATAAACCTGAACATATAGATATGCTTATTGGTGCCAGTGAATTTTGTTCTCTATTATCCCAAGGTCAAATAAAGTTAGAAAAAAGATTGCCTATTATCCAAAATACAAAATTAGATTGGGTTATAGCCGGTTTAGCAACGATTTACACAGCTAGTTATAAATGTTTCTCTATCTTCAATTTTTTAATTTCATGTTGTTCAAAAGACGCACAATTAACAAAATTTTGGCAGCAAGAAAAATTTTCGAAAACTAATTTTATGTCACAAGATGATCAAGAACGCGAACAATTCTTTATACATAATACTACTAGAGCTTCTAATGAACAATTGATTGTCAAGTTACCTTTCAAGTACTCTCCACAATTGTTAGAAGACTCTTTTCGAACAGTAATTAAAAGATTTTTTTTTAGAAAAAATTATCGTTAAATCCAGACCTTAAATTATTTTATAACCAATTCATTAATGAATATCAGGAAATGAATCATTTAAAAGAAGTCACCAATGATCCCAATCCAGATAGCATGTAAACTTACAGCAAGTTTGCTTTCAGCTTGCTTTTTCCTTGCCAAGTTTACGAATCTTGCTGCAAGTTTGCAGCAATATTGGTAATATTGGCAACTTTGACGACACACGTTTGAGAAATTTGAGTGGCTTGCTGCAAACTTGGTGCAAGCTTGCAGAAAACTTTCTTTTTTAAGTTTATAGTACGCAGGCGTAAACGCATAAATATCGGTGCATGTCTGTTAATAAAAGTCGTGTCTGTCATTTACATGGAGTTTGTACTCTAACACATTATTATTTAGTTCTGTGTTTACTCATCATAGACTTTTTAGGTGAGTATTATTGCATTTTAGTTCACTTATTGGTTTGCATCTTAGGTTTGTATACTTATTCGATTACAAATTTTAAATAATTTTCCAAACATTAGTAACCGAGTTTGAGACCATTAACATATGCTGTGTATTGTGTAATAATATGATTTTAAATTATTAAAGTTTTGCATGCGTTTAGCTTATTTAAGATTACCATCAAATGAGCAATTAAGGTTATTCTTAATTTTATGTTTCAGGTCAACAAACCTAGCGATAAATAGAACAGGTGGAAATGGAACAGAATTAAAACAAATAGACAATACCTAATGAAGTGGTAACTAGTTTGTAGAAACAAATCTTTATTTAATTACAATATCAGTAAGCAAAATAATTTTTTGTTTTTCTTTGTACCTTGCTTCAAAGTACAGCGATATTACTGAAAGTTTGACGAATTTCTATGACAAGTGACTTTAATATGTCTGTAAGTAAGTAAGTCTTGCGATTACATGTTTCAATAGCATTTTTACAAATTTTAAACTTGCGTAACATTTCCGCAAATTCAAATCTTGTCATGCCAAGACTTAACAATATTGCTGCAAGTTTGTCGAAACTTGCAGCAAACTTGCTGCAAGTCTCC
Source organism: Aquatica leii (assembly GCA_035610365.1). NCBI lineage: Eukaryota > Metazoa > Arthropoda > Insecta > Coleoptera > Lampyridae > Aquatica > Aquatica leii. The sequence goes on from CM069433.1 coordinate 52,410,986, forward strand.
AAACTTGTCATGACAATATTGCTGTAAGTTTGTCGCGACAAGGTTGTCACAAGCTTGTTATTGCTTCTTTAGCCAACTTGCAGCAAACTTGCTGCAAGTCTCCAAACTTGTCACGACAATATTGCTGCAAGTTTTATAGTTGTCACGACAAGTTTGCTGTAATCTTGATACTAGCTTACATTGCTGTTTGGGAAACCGGTACGGGCTTATTACCTTCCACATCATAGTGTCTATAAAGATTTAAGTGTTACAAATTAGTTAAGAGTTGTTTTTGATGGTAGTTCTAGAACGACTAGCGGTTGGTCTTTTAATGAATTACAATACACAGGACCTAAAATACAAAACAATATTTTTGACATTTTAATTCAATTCAGACAATACATTTACGCTATGTCAGCTGATATTAGCAAAATATATCGTCAAATAAAAATTCATCCAGATCACCAACCTTTTCATAGAATTATTTGGCGAAATAATCCCAATAAAAAACTTTCAATTTTTAACTCAACACTGTCTAACCGTTTAAGCAAATTGAAATTGATTCAACAACTTCAATGACAATTTTGGCAGAGATTTGCAAAAGAATACGTCACTCAACTGACTCAAAGCTATGAATGGAAAGAAAATCCAAAACCAATTCAAGTTGGCAATCTAGTGTTAATTAGGAATCCACAACTGCCATCACTGCGTTGGAATTTAGCGCGTATTATAAAACTATATCATGGAAATGATTCTGTATCTAGAGTAGCTGATAAGAACATGCAGCGCGGATCTATCAAGCGATCAATCAGAGATCTGTGTTTACTGCCGATCTTACAATAATAGCTTTATGTTTATCATTACTATTTAATTTTGCTATTATTTTCATTATTTTAAAGAAGCCTTTCAATACGGGCGCTATGTTTAATTTAATTAATTTTTAAATTTTAAGTTGTTATCAGAGCTTCCAAGTGCGCAAGTTTGATTTATCTAAGCAGTAAAAATGTTTAAAATAGAACCGTGCTTTAAAGATAGTAAAATATTTACTATCTAAAATACCAAAGCAACAGCCAAAAACAAACAATCAATGGTGCAACTAATAACATTTTTGTGATTATTATATAATTATTTGTGTTTTGAAGTACTAAAACTGTTAGTTATGCGTTGGCGGTTTAAACTAATCCAAAGTGCGGTGAGTTTAATGGCAAAGTCTATAATACATAGAACCACTTCGTTTTTTCCAAAAACTAAATATTAGTAGTACGGCTATATAGTGGATTATCATGTATCTGTCATACAATTGTATTTAACAGTAAATTTTAAGACTAGATTACATTATTATGAAATTTTAGTTTAGGGAAAAAACAGTTTGTCACTACTCTGCACAAACCTATTACATTGAACTTGTTTATACTGTTTGCTTTTTGTTAAAAAATTTAAATTTAAATTCACATGAATCTATCCATTATAATTGGAAAAAAAGTGTTAAAAATGCCACTGGTAAATTAAATATAAAAAATAACAATTTTATGCCGGACTGCACAAAACAAATCAAAAATGTGATAAGTAATTATTTTAGACATAAAAGTTTCACCATGAAACATGTTAATGAATTTTTTAGGGTAAATGGTGTATGATATACTAAATTTAATTCTACTAGCTTTTGAACTTGAGCTTGAGTTTTTCGTCAGGCAGTATAAATTAAATAACCAATTATAAAACTGAAAACAATGAATTGTAAGAGAAGGTCTAAAGAAAAACGACCATAAGACTCTAGACCTAGCTTAACTGTAACTGGTGGAAAAATTAAGATTAGGAAGTAACAGTTAACCAGATGTCAGATAGTTTGTAACCATTGTGTTTCTTAAAATTGTTGGAAAATTTATTAAATTCAATTGCTTCTCTAATCTTTCCAGTTCTTTGTTTTACAAATTATTTTAGCTTTGTCAAAGTTTATATTATGTAGTGTCAAGTGCATGTTTGGTCTTTTGTGTTCTTTTATTTTAGTATCTATGGTTCTACCAGTTTTACCAATATATTTCATGCCACAGGTGCATGGGATATACTCCACAAGTATTGTAAGGTATTTTATCTTTTACAAGATTCAACAAATTTTTAATTTTAGTTGTAATGGTATAAGCAACTTTTATGTTATGTTTTCTTAATATTCTTCCAATTTTGTTACTTATGCTGGAAACGAGTAGAATAACAAAGTTTTGGTTAATAGTTGAATCATCTGTTAAAATAGGTATTTAACTCTTCTTGTAATTTATCTTTGTGACAAATTATTGTTGCACGGTTATATAATGTGCGAACAACACAAAGGACTTTTTCTGCATCTATTGCAGTAGCCACATAGTTATCACAGTAATAATAATAATAATAATAATATCTAATAAGACACATATTTAGTTAAGTACACAAAATATTAGAAGCTGCCTTATCATTTCGAGCTGTGCACTTGCATTTTGAGTGCGATCACGATCTGATTCATTTTGGTAAGGTACTATTCTGAAACCTTTGTAATGCATAACTTAATTTCTAATTTTTTTGTATAACTAATATGATTAATTTTTTATTCGTAAAGATCTATAACGAAAACATAGTGGATTATAAACGCAACATAACAAAATTTTCAAATTTGAAACGTACTAAACCAAATTAACTTTAGAACGTAACGCATCGGAAAACATTAAATTCAAAAATTGACACCTTACGTACAAATTATAGTCGTAAACATGAAGAGTTATATGAATCGTAACGTAAAACGCATAGCAAAAATGAAACACAAGAAATCGCACGTACGCGTAAGAAAAACAAAATTTTTTATTCAAAAAAACAAAACTGTATGTACAAAAAATAAACGTTCATAAATCGTGTGTGAAAAAACTTAAACCTAAATTACAAAGATTACATAACTATGCGTATAGAATTAAAAAAAAACATACAACTATAAATCACGGGTTTTTCTTCATACAACAAACGCATTTGAATTCACAACAAATGGACAAAAATTATTGTTGATACAACGAATGCAAAATCAACGACAAATTTTAATTCAACATCTTTCATGCTGCTGCAAAAAACGTGCAACTGACAGATAATTTAAAAAATGGAGCTAAATTACTTATTCATTGCAAATTGCGTTGCACAGAATGATATAAATACACAGTGAACAAGACATTTTTACTGAAAACAAAGGTATTTAATTTAATGCATGTGCACATTACACTTAATGCATTATGAATGAGTTGTTTGTAGTTTTAAATAATCGTCGTATTGACTCTAATCGCTTGCATGCAATGGCTATTCTTGGCCAAATTGAATTTACAATGCAAACTATTAAGCAAATGTCATAGATTATATGCTTATTAATTAATAAACTAATTTTTTTTTAATTTTTTAAAAATCGAAATTGTTAGTCTCAGTAAACATTAATCTACGAACAATAAATATTTATTTACTTTTTTACAATATTTGTAATAAAAGTTTCTTGTTATGTATAATTTCTGAAATGGTTCATTAATGTATCAGGTATTTATTTATAAATATTTAAATAAATAGTTGTAAAATCTTTATTATAACCTAGCTTTTATTTTGAATTAAAAAAAAAGAGAATCTACTGTTGTCATATTTGTGTTAGCAAGTTGATGCATTTGATTTATAGTAGATACAGCTGACAACGTTTTTGATTTGCTTTGTGCAACTAAAATAAAATCTGACAACTTGTTACATTTTAATCACAAATAATATAATCACTAGTTATTTTAACCTTCGTGCAACCGAACCTCTGAATTTATACAGAATAGAGTAAAATGTCAAATAAAATATAGACAATTTACTTCAACGTTTTTAACAGTGATTAATTGCATCATTTACACCAAGTGAACAAAATTGCAGCAGTAGACAGAAATTTTAACGATCTCAAAGCAGTTATAGTTTTTCCAAGGATAAAGACAAAAGTTGCACAAACACAAGAAAATGACACATTATTTTCTTTTAATAAGCATAAATTTACTGATACCTACATAAAAAATGCAGTGTCAAATGCTTTGATAGATGAATGATAATCGTTAGAATTATAATTCAATATCTACAATAAAAGATGCATTTATTGGAATTTTGGTAGGTACTTGTCGGAAGACGTGGAAAATTGATTAGCGCGTACAGAAGCGATGCAACAAGCTTATGGGGTTTGCGACCGTGTTATGCAGCTGATAAAAGTTACAAAGCTTACAGGAGCGGCGCTAGTCTGGTACCATTCAAAGGTTGAATTTATTTTACAACAATTTGAAGAGTTCAAATTAGAAATTATAAATATGTTTGCTAGCAGACCATCACGAATTAAAACGATCCGAAATTTAGAAGCTCAAAGATGGAAAAAAAACAGAAAATCTGTCTACATATTTAAATGACAAAGTTTCGTTGGCGAACAGAATTGGGCTGGTTAAACGCAATATTATTTAATATGTGATGGATGGGTTAGGCAATAGTATCCTACAAAGCCAAGCGAGAATAAAGGATTTCTCTTCGCTAAAAGACCTCCAAATTATTATGAGCAGTTTAACTAATTCAGATAGAAGTGTTTCCGACTAGGCGAAACAAACTATACCACCAAGTATGCCACCTCCTCGTGTGAGAATTGATAACGTGTCTTTAAGCAGTAGGTTCTATAAGTGCTTTAATTGTAATCTGAATGGTCACCAAACTTCAGATTATGTCCCAAGCCAAAACGTGCAGGAATCGACATCAGCGTAGGGATTGTTCTAGGCTACACGACGTCTAGATCCTGCACCACAGCTGGATTACTAAGCAGCCCAAGATCGTGGAAGCGTCAATATTAGCTTAGATAAGTATAAACGTCTATTAAAAGTTGTAATTGATACGGGCAGCCCAATTTCGCCTATTTGCAAAGATTATGTCACGAGTAAATTTATTGTACCTTATGTTGAAAAGGATATGTATTCTAGAATTAAGAATCCCCCTTTAATTATTTTAGGTTTGTTTACAAATATTGTTAAGGTAGATAATTTTGAAGTTCCGCTTACTTTTCATGTAGTTGTTAACGGTACAATGAACCATGATTGTTTATTAAGGCGGGATTTCATATCTTGTTCTAAGTTCAAAATAACATTCACAGATAAAGTTTCCTTTGAGCCTACCGACGTTAAAATTAATTTAGATTTTATTGAGAATGATGTATTGCTTATGTTTGTGATTTATCTGTTGTTAAAAACTTAGGTATTGAAAGTACAGTGTCAGGTACGGAAAGGCTTGAGTTACAAAATATTTTTTAAAATAATTACACAAAAGCTGTTAGAGATAAAAATTTGCTTGTTGATTATGAAATGAAAATTGTGACGAGACCAAATCACTTACCGTTTTATTATCAACCGCGACAGCTTTCTTTTTATGAAAGAGGAAAAATTGACAAGATAGTAGACGACTTGTTGGCACGTAACATTATAAAAAAAAAGTAATTCGGAATATTTTTTGCAGGTAGTCCTTGCAAACAAAAAAAAAACGGCGAGACTCGCATGTGCATTGATTTTCGTCCGTTGAACAAAATTGTTTTGCGATATAATTTTCCTATGCCGATAGTCAAGCATCAATTAGAGGGTTTAACCGGATAAAAATATTTTTCGCGACTTGATTTGAGAGATACTTTTTACCACATTCGCGTTGAAAAAGAATCAACCAAATATTTCTCTTTCGTCACGCATTCCGGACAATTTAAATTCTTACGGATGCCCTTTAGTTATTGTAATACTCCCAGCGTATTTACGAGATACATACCTATGATTTTTTATATCTTAGTTAAACACGGACAAGTACTATTTTACATGGATGTCATATTAATAGCTATCGCGACGGTTAATATTGACATTTTAAAAGTAGTTTTTCAATTACTCTCCAAAAATTTATTAGAATTAAAAGTGCAAAAATGTTCTTTTCTAAAACGGGAAATTGATCATTTTTGATGCGTAATAAATGAAGATAAAATTAGTTCGAATCCCAAAAACGTTCAGGCGGTAACAGATTTTCCAGTACCTAAAAGTCAAAAGGATTTATTGAGTTTTTTGGGTTTAATTTCATATTTTAGGAAGTTTATAAAAGATTTTAGTACGTCTTAAATGTTGAAACCTCAAAGTTTTGAAACCGTTTTAGCTATTAAGCAACAATCAGATTCAGAAATTGTAACTACTCAAAATAAACTTGAGCACGCTCAACTTGCGCATTTTAAATTGTTAAACGGGCTCGTGTACAGAAAATTGGATAAAAACAAATTGCTGTTTTATGTGCCTAAGGCTATGACTACGAAAGTCATACAAACGCCTCATGACAATATGGCTCACATTAGTATACAAAAAATATGTGAAGTAATTTTAAAAATTATTGGTTTCCAAATTTAAAGACTGCCGTGAAAGATTACATTTCACAACGTTTGCAATGTATTGCTTATTCACCTAATTACGGTAAAAGTGAGCTCGGGTTGCATAGCATACCTAAAGGAGATTCACCTTTTATTGCTATTCATGTGGCCCTTTAGAGATATGTACTAATAGAGATAGATATGTGTTTTTGGTCGTGAACCAATTCACGAAATTTACAAAATTATTTGCTTGTCGATCTACCGGTTCTAAAGAAGTAATAAAACATTTACAGAATTACTTTATTGTTTACAGTAAACCGTTACAATTAGTTTCGGACACAGGCTCAGCATTTAGCTCAAACGCATTTACTGATTTTCTAAAATCACATAATATGAAACACGTTTTAATAGCTACGGGAATGCCTCATACAAACGGCCAAGTTGAACGGGTAAATCGTTCATTAACTCCAATGCTCGCTAAGTTAAGTAGTACCGGAAATTCTTGGAACAAAGTTTTTTACGATGTAGAGTTTGCTGTGAACAATTCTTTGTGTAAATCCACCGTTTTCACCCTAAGTATTTCGTATTAATGAACGTGGTAAAATAAATAACGCGTTAGTAGACTTTTTACAGGATCAGTTTTAAAATAATTTGCCATAATTATTACAATTTAGAGCAGAAGTCGCTGAAAATATTAGGGCAAAACAAAATTATAACAAAGAGTACTTTAATATGCATCATAAGCCACCTCGAAAATATAGTGTAGGCGATCTAGTCGTCGTTACGAATCATGTCGTTACGCCAGGCGTTAGTAAAAAATTGTTACCTAAACACAAAGAACCATACGTTATAGACACTGTACTTCCAAACGATAGGTACGTTATTAAAAATGTAGAGAGACACCAATTAACTCAAGTTCCGTAGGTAGAAACCGTAGTCTCTTCAAGCCTGCAACCTTGGTTGTAATTAGATTAGTTTCATGTTTTGATGGCAGCACTGTGGCCGGAAAAAACTATTCAGTTCAGTTCAGTTCTTCCTACTTACTTAATGCTTATGTTAATGTTTTTGTGCGCCGCATACTTAAATACGTTTGTTTTATTACGTACTTACTTTTGATATTTGCATTTATGTATTGCATTTCTTTATTTTGTTCCATTAAATTAGTTAAATAAAGTTGCGTTTATTTACTGCAAATCGGCAACCTTACTTTTTTGCTTTAAGCATTGCTTATATCTGAAATATATTTAATTCAATAATGTTTACATTTACTTAAGCGCGAACTTCAAATAACTTACATTTTTAATATAAAATTAATTTGTTTAATAACAATTTATATTTATAAAATAGCATTAAATAAAATTTCTTGTTCACGCCAAACAGTTTTGTATTTTTTTTAACACCGATAAAATTATCAAAAGCTGTAAATATGTCTATTATTAGCTAGTAGTTAATAATTAAATATTATTTACTTACGGTTAAAAAAGTACAACTTTACATAATAATGAAAGCCTATATAACTAACAGCGAAATAAACAAGTTCATTTAATTGGGAAAATATTATTATTATTTTTTAACACTTTAACATAAATACAAGTTTTGAAAAAAAATTTAATTGTACTCTAATATAATATTGTAATAAATAATACTGCACTATGTGATTTTATGTAATAAAAAAATACCGCAATTACGGCAATTTTAATAAGTTGACATTAATACAATTTAACACAAAAAAAAGGTCAATGGTATTACATCATAATAGTTTATCATTCTTTTGTAAAGCTTCAATTTTATTAGATCAGAGGTGTTACACGCTTGCTGACAATATATTGGTATAAATCCTAGTGTTATAAATAGTCATTAATATCAAGATAGACATACTATATCAATATTTATACAATAAATGTTGAAACAATTAATTAATAAAGTAAAAAACTATGTTTTTATAACTGGCAATAAAAAATTAAGTTACGACTACCATTTTATGATTGTATATGTAATGCCATAGAATAAATATAAATTTGGTCAAATCACAATATAATATACGCGTTCATAAGAATGGTTACAAAAAAGAAAAGCTATACAAAACAAAACTTTATAACGATGTACTTTGGATCGATAGAAATGTGCTATTCATACCGGATAATATAATAGTGTTACCATAAGCAGTTTTTAGATACTACAATATATTTTTTTTCTGTGCAATAATCAGGATTTATTAAAATAATTAAGTACCTGACTTTTTAAAATGTTTGTAATTTATAACAAATGTAACAGGTTTGCATATATGTAATTGTATTTGAAGGTTAATACATTGATTCAACACAACAAAATTAGTTACTTTTTCGAATCTTAAATAATGACAAAAAAATCACTAGTGACATAAATCTTAATTTAAGAGTATACAAAAACATGGTCGAATTAGGTACAATTTATTTCTACTTTTCATTCGAAACTGTGACCTAAATTTGAATTAGAGAATCTAGTAATGCTGATGCGTTGGTAAATCTGTGAAACAAAGGATAAATATTTACAGGGATTATAAATTTTATGTAGTATTAATATTTGTTTAATTCTAAATTAGTGATTACTTGTAAAAACTGTGCTACTTTGACGTAATGTAAGAAAATCATGCCCGTGGAGAGAAGAAAGACTTCAAGTACGTTTAATCTGTTCATAAGTTAGCACTGGTGCATTGAGTAAAATAATCTATAAAATTAGTCATGTGTAACTTAATTTGAAGTAATTTTAACAGTAAAATGATTACTTTAATCAATCTAATATTTATAATAAATAGTGCATATAATATAACATCAACTTTAGTTAGAATGCAAAGTAGAAAACTTATGTACAATTCGTATCTTTTGGTTTTGATTTTTTTTTAGTTGGATACTTACATATGGTAATTTAAAATTGTAATAAAAGTTAAATGCTATTTATTATCATTTAATTTATTTAATAACAAAACTTTTTTTTGTAGTAATACAAAAAAAATTGTTTATTGTCACCGCTGAACAAAAACAATGAATAACAAATTACCTGTAAAAATAATTGGATCTAAAACTTTATTGAATTCTATAAAAAAAGACATTAATGAAAAATGTCAATTAAATTTTTTTTAGTATAATACATCTTTAATTAAATATAAAAATTCAAAGTAAGTGGATTATTGATAATAACAAACTTAAAACGTGCAAATAAAATTTTCCAAGCGTATAATACGTTTCACCACGATCGTTAAAAATTTTGTTTTGCATATACTGTCAACACTAATAGTGTAGTTTATTTTTAAAAATTGATCGATAACTGATTGCAACTGCTGTATACTGCAACGTAATACAAAGTAACGTTAATACGAAACATCTGTTTTCATTTTTCTATCTTACATAAGAAGCCGTTTGCATATATTTTCAAATAATATCACTTGTCAAATTGTCTTACAAAAATGACCAAAAAGTTTGATGTGATTTAGAATAATATTATATTTGTAAGTACTTTATAATGTTGTATTTATTAATTTACATTTTAATTATATACATATACTTTCTAATTGTGACTTTGTCGCTTTAAACGTAATTTTACATATACAAACAAAATTATTAAATATTTTTCTAAGTTGTACCAATAAATTTAATAACCATTAACATAGTTTGATAGCAAAGCCATCTCATAGGTGTAGTAGCTCCTTTTAATAGCGTGAGTGTAAAATCAATTTACAACGTTTTCCGCTTTATAGCTATTTACAGTTATCTTTAATATATAGTAACTTATACTATGAGATGACACGGCCATCAAACTTTGCTAATGGTTATTCTCATCATATATGAATATAAAGCTATAAGGTTTGTCGGTGCAATTGTGGAAATACATTACAGCGTGTCTCCTACTGCTGATAATCCCCAAAAGGGCAAAACGGTCATCCAGTAGTTCACTCTAGTAGCATTTGCACAATTCCAACGACATTGCTTTAACTTTAATGTTCCCGCAGTTTTATTCAAACTATGCTGTAAAATTTGTACTATGACAGCATTATTTTAGTTAAGACTCCGGAAGAAATATACACAAATGCATATGCCAATGGCATTGCTATAAAAATGAATGGAAAAAATAAGAAATATGCTCTCAGGTAAAGTGAAACGCCTCTAGTCGTTAATGTTGTTTGTATATTAAATTTTTTTATGTCAAATTTTAAATTTGTAAAACGATAACATACCAACTAGTCATATATTCTTCCTTTAGAAATTACGTACTTAGTTTTTCAATTATGAATGAATGAACTAGATGCAAGTAGATAATTAGTTTACATGACCATAGATTTGCGCATGATATAATGCTGATAGTCGATTTCATTGTATACGCTGCAAAAATGGTAAAATAGTTAAAGGACGCCATAGAAACAACCGGTTGCAAATAAATCAAAACATGACTAATCATGTACCAGCAGGTGAAATTAGTATCTGCAAAAGCAAAGATAATCAAACCTGCGAGATCAAAAGACAAATTGGTCTGCGATAAACTGCTTTCGGCATGCCTTGGAAAACATTTAAAAACAACGAAATATTGATATGCTTAAAATGAAGAGCGTTTGAGCAATGCGTGGCGTAGTGACATCGTACAACATATAATGGAACTAAAGTAGAGCTAGGAGCTGGGATGTCACGCGATTTAAGAACAATAGGTAGACAAAGCGAATACTTGAATGGTTCTTTAGGCATAACAAGCAAAGTAGAGGCAACCTTCAATTGTATAGCAACCGCCCAATATAGAAGAATATGGAAGATAGTAGAGAAGGCTTTATGTCCATCGGTAAAAAAAAGAAGCTTGGTGATTGATTGAGTTAATTAGTCGCTTTTTGAGCAGATATCACAACCGACTCAAGTTGTCTAATTGTCTAATATATTAATATGTAATATTAAAATAAGTATTTAAGAAAAAAAGATTATATCGTAAAGAAGCGTGCGTCTTAACCGCTAGACCACTAAGTAGTTGCAATTGTTGCTCACGGAGTGACTAGTTAACTACTCGCAGCTCACATGTAATATTTAAAAATTCATAATTTGAAAACGAAGCGTCTCCTAAGAGTATCCTAAGTAAAAAAAAAAGTACAAACATTTAATAACTTTTTACGTTATTTCATATATATGTATAAAATAAGATATACATACGCCTATCTGTTGATCCAACGTCCCTATTTTTGAACTCTTTAAAGATTTGTTCAATACGTTTCGCTTTATGTTCTTTAACTTATTGGTTATTTTTTCTCACGTATAACTTCTTTTTATTCATAACTAAAAGTTTTAAATATACGTTGCTAAAGAAGCTTTATTTACAAAAAGTGAGCAAAAGCAACTACATACAACAAATAAGCAGTTGTTATTTCAAGTTTTGAGTTAGTCTACTACTTGATATTTAGAAAGCTGCATTATAACAAGTGTAAAACATCTGGTTGTATCTTAAGCGTGTTATATCAGTGTTGTGAATAAATAAATTTTTGTCCACATTGACGGTTACATCGTTTGTTACTTGTCATTAGTAATAATGTTTTACATTTTCGTATTTTGACAAAATCCGTAATACCGCACTGGTAGCAAGCGCGCCACTAGAGATACAAATTTGCATTTTGGTCCAACATTTGCCGAAATTCATTTTTTAGTTGACGTTTGCTGAGGGTAGATTCATTTTAGTAAAAAATTTGTCCGTTCAATCATGAATATTTTTTTTAATTTAATAACACATCGTTATTTTTACGCTTTTAGCGATTGGAATAAAATAAATATTCTCTGCTTGTATTAAAAGAATTTAATCGATTTTTTTACGCATTTATTAACATTAAGGGTGAAAGTCTTGTAATAATGTCTCATATCTATTAGACCGATTTAGGCCGGTATAATCAACGTGGGATTGATGACTTTAAGTGTTTACTCAAATTGGATTTTGATCGGTTATGGCTACCTGACAAGTGTCGTTTTTGATGTGGTTTACTTACCTTACGCTTCAATGTTATTAATCTGTATTATTTTTTTAGAACAGTGTTACGTATTTATCTACATTTCTATTATTTATGTTCTATCTATCTATATGTTATACTTTATTACCTTAGCTGCTTTTAGTATATTTTAAGATTGTTATTAATATATTACTTTTAGTCGAGTCTATAGTTCAGCCTTTAACTTACTTAAAAGTTTTGTGATATTGGTTACGTTGGCGTGTACCGTTTGAGTATTTTAGTAATTTGTCTGTATTCAAAGCCCGTAGCGCTAAACATCAAATCGTGAAATGCAAGTGTGCACTCCTCAAAATTGTCGAGAGTAATTTACTGTAGTAACAACTTTTACCAGCTACTATACTAAAAAACTAGGGGTAAATAATTCGTTTTTATAATAAGTTAATGATTACATCTCGCTAGTCAAGGACAAAATTTTTTTGCGGTTGCATGTATGTGTTAATGCTTTATCAAATTTTTGCCTTATGTAATATTCTTTTTTCTTATTATTACTTATATATCTCTTTGGTAAGACAAAAAGTATTATTTGAAAATATATAATCAATTTGATACGTTCTCTAGTGATAGTTATTGCTTTTTTTTGCCTAATTTCTGGTACAGCGGGTTTGTACGTACCTTTGGCGTCTCCGATTTAAGAACTCTATTGTTACAGCACTCCAATTTTTTTTTAATGTAGTGTTTTTAACTGCACTTACTCAAAGAAAAATTGTATAAAAATAGTAGTAAACACAGTAGGTATGGTACCTATACACCTACTAATAGAAGATAAAGAATATGCAAAAAACAGAAACGATAAAAAAGAAAATAGAAAAACTAGAGAGTTTTTTAAATTTACAAAAAATAACTTAAATAAGAAATAATAACTGTTATTCTTGTAAGAAAATATTCAAAATATAAATACAAAGTATACATTTTAATCTACATGTATACTGCATTTATTCGATTTAATATAAGTAACATAAACAAACTACAAATTATTGTAAGAAACCCATTAATAATTATATTTTAATATTATTTTAATTTTACTATATTTTTTATTGTCTACTATTTTTGTAAGGTAACAACTCGTTTTCAACATTATCGTTTTATGTTTTTATAACATTTAGAATTTTTAATAATAAATTTACATTATACAAATATAATAAATTTAAGTTTAAATTTTAAAAACATCATAGCCAAGAATAATCGTTAAAAGGTTAAATTTTAATTAACTAAAGTCACGAAATCGTTCAATTTGCTGGCATTTAAGTACCTACAACGGTTTAAATTAAATTTATAATATAACAGCAAGGTATAGAAATTACAATAATATAATGTGCATTTGATTTGGAATATTCAATATAAATTTTTTAAATGATGTTTTAAATAAGTTGTAACAAAAGCGTCAGGATACGTTTGGCTTGAAAGAACAAAATTTATGTTTTTATTTAAGATACAACAAAGCATCTTATGCATAATTTTATAAAATACATCTATTATAATATTTTATAAGTTAAAATTGTTGAAAATATTATCAAATTAAGTCTACTATAACTCAGATAACTTAGCTCATAACCTAAGTTATTACAAAAATAACAGTTTAATTTCCTATTTATTAAAAAAATGATTTATTTTAAGTACATTTTATTATATAAAATATAGACAAGTTTAAACAAAAATTGAAATTGAACAAATTTCAATATAAGAGTTTCTTTTTAAAAGTTCTCAGAATTTCTATAGTAGTAGCAGTTTCTTTTTATAAATGTTAATGACACGAAAACAAACGTACGCTATAATTTCGTTTTAAAACATATTTATACTTTTAAGTTCAATACGTTACATTTTTTATACAATAAATTAAGTTATGTATTTTGCATTAAAAACTTTTTTATCTACTTTTATAAATCAAACAACGTTTGTATTTAAAATTCAATAACTCTAAACAGTATTAATTTTTACATTTGGCATAGAATAAAAATAAAAACAAATAAAAGTTATATATTTTGACAATACAACGTTTATGTTTGATTTATAACCGGTTTCTTTAAGTTTGACAAAAATTAGTTGCTTCAATTTAGTTTGGAACGTGAATGCGGTAGTTTCATTATTTTAAAGATATATTTTTTGGCTAATAATTTAATTTTGTTATTTATAGAAACATTTTATAAATGTAGCATGAATTGTAAATTAATTACGCAAAGTTTAATAATTTCTGTTGTCGCTTACGGTTTAAATATTAAAATTTATTTTATTATAAAACTTTGTTAATTTTTTGATAATTATTTTAATTTTGGGTACGTTTTAATTAGTTTGACAATATCTATTATTACATGAAAGGATTATCTTAAACCGTATCATTATTTCTTAATGTTGGTAATGCGGTACAATTTAGATTCTAACATCTTATTGCTTTCTGACAGCAAATTTAGACCGGAATCTATAAATAAGCAAGCATTTTATCAGTGTCATATTTATGTTAATATATAAAGCAATTACTTATTTTTACACCTTCATTTTTAGTAATTTAAACTCATCGTTATTATTTCTTTTTAAATAAATTATTATGCATACTTTTTTATAGGAGACCGCTAAAAATATCATCATTTATAACTTTTAAAGCAAATCTTTTCAATAATAACAAATTAAGAAATAGTGTAAACAATAAGATTTTACAACACAAAAATTATTTACAATTAAAACAATACAACTACTTAAACATGTAGTTTAAAAAATCAGAAATTGTTAAATAGAATATAAAACAAACAGATGAATTAATTTAATAAAAAAACTTCGTTTTTTTTATCATTTTCTAATTTTAATAAACAGTGATTAAAACTAATTGATAAAGTTATTATTTCTTTTACAGAGTTTTGTTGATAACTTAAAATAAAATTTTAATTAAAAACAATTAAATACTTAATTGTAGTAATTAAATTTACTACAACAGTAAAATCAATTTTATTAAATTTAATAACTAAAAAAAATCAATTTAAAATTGACATAATATTGTAAATGTACAAAATAAATATTTAAAAACTGACATGTGAATACTATGTTTAATTTATACAAAAAAAATCTGTTTGTCTATTTTAGTCATTTTTATTATTTGTTTTATTTTAATTGTTTTTTATTACAATAAGTTTTAAAATTTTGACATTTTCGTGGTGTTTTTTTTATAACTGTTATTATATAATTAGGTATCTGTTTTGCGGGTTTAAAATAACTTAAATTTACTTATATAATTAATATAATATATAATGGTCAAAAACTTTTGTTCTCTAGAACATTCTATTTTATCAAATAACTAAATGGCGACTAATCAAAAATTTTATAACAAGATATTTTGAAAACCACTCGATCGATTTTTGTAATTACAACATTTATAAAATTCTTAAATTATTTACTATAATAAATAATAAAAGCTTACTTCAAAATTAAAGCACGTGTTTACTAATTTGTACGTTTAAATTTAAATACTTTTTAGTCTTGTTCTTTAGAAATATCTTTATTTAAAAAAAAAAATTCCTGCTTCATCTTGAAAAGTTTCTGTCACCCTTATCACTTTTGTGTGTATTTTGCATAATTTGTGTATAAAAATATCAAAACGCTGAAGTTTTTTACCGAAGAAATTATCCAAATCGTCAACAACTAAGTTGCCGCATTTTTAGAAGAATATGTAGACGTTTGTCAGAGATTGAAAGTTTTCACTCAACAATTGGTAAGAATTCGCATAGATTCTAACCCCTGCATTTGAAGAAGCTGTTTTTGTTACTATTAAAGATAAGCCATCGCCGAAGACAAGAGTAATAACAAATCGCGTAAAAAAGTTCTAAAGGAACAAGGTTTACATCCATTTTCAACGTACAAGCTTTGGAAAGACTTCCAGCAAAAAATGTTGTTTTGTCGTTGGTTTTTTAAACGTTGCGTTTTGAAAGATTTATTTTATTTACAACCAAGCTTATTTCATAAGTGTATTTGTATGTATTTAATGTATTTAACTCTTGCAATAATCACCTATGGTATGATAAAAACTCCCACGCAAAATTTATTCGTGCGCATCAACGACGTTTTTTAGTTAATGTATGAGCTAGAATCGTAGGGAAGTACGTTATTGCACCCTACATTCTTCCAGACCAACTGAATGATAAATATTATTTTAATTTCTTAAATAATGTTTTGCTAGAGCTTTTTAACGACTTACCGCTAAACATCAGAAGAGGATTTTGGCTCCAAGATGATGAAACACCAGCTCACACACTTCAAGAAATCATAACACTACTAAATAAACCTTTTTTTTGGAGTCAGATGAAGACGTCTGTAGATAAAACACCAGCAAACACCAAATTAAAACTGGTAGCGAAAATAGTAGTTGCAACAGAAGATATAAAATACAAGCAGGCAATTCTTGCAAATATCTTTTCTAATATTAATACACGCTGCTCTTATTGTTTTATTGTTCTTTGTTGTTATTTTTTTTGTTTCGTTCTTGTTTTTCTTGTTTATTTTTTTTTATTATGAATTAGACACTCCACTGCAAATTAAAAAAAAACTAATTTGCTTACACCACGAATCGACTTTTAAATTAGATAAACGATAAAATTCTGTAGGTATAAAGCTTTTGGTTTTTACATTTGTCAGTTATTGTTACTCCGGTTTAGAACTTGTGAGTTTTTCATATTTAATAATTTTACACTGTTGGTCAAAAATTAATTTATATTCTTTAATTTTTAAAATCATTTATTGTAAAAGCCAAAATTTAATTTCAAATTGCCTTTGACATAAGAAATAAAAAAATATGATGTAAGTAGGAAGAACCTAGATTGTTCTGATTTAACGTAAAGTTTTTTTTTAAGATTATGGTTTTGGTTCCTATATAAAGAAACGGTTTTTGTTCTTTTTTCTCGGTATGTTTTGTAGTAAAAGGAAATCCATTATTTTGCATGAAATATTGAAGGCTTTTATAACGATACTAGAATGATCCGATTTAGGTCAAATATTCGCGGTTTTATTCGATAACTTGTTACCATTTTGAAGGTAATTTTATTATGCCTTTCACATAGAAGCCTGGCGTTGTCCTGATGGAACACAATTGCTTTTCTATTAGCCAAAGCTTGCCGCTTCTAAGCGCTTGCTTCCTTCAGACGATCCAATTGTTGACAGTACAGTTCTGAGTTAAGAATTTTGTCGTAGGAAAGCAGCTGATAGTAGATGATTCCCCGCCAATCCCACCAAACACACAGCAAAACCTTCCTGGGCGTCAATCCTGGCTTGGAGACGGTTTCGGTTAGTTCAACGCAATTTGACCACGACCGTTTTTGCTTGACGTTGTCGCAAGTGATCCATTTTGATCACCAATCACTAACTGTTTCAGAAATGGGTCAATTTTGGTGCGATTCAGCAGCGATTTGCAGATGGAAATCAGGTTTGTTGCGTTAACTCGAGTGGCACATCTAGCTTCTTCTTGTATCCAGTCTTATTTAAATGATTTCAAATGGTTGATAAAGAAACTATAGACAATTATACAAGCGTGTTTTACAAACTCATCATATGACAATTGTATTGATGTATTGTGTTGATTATTGTTTTTTTTTTAATTTTTATCTTCTTAAACTTCAGCTAATCCAACAAAATAAATGTGCAATGTACGAGATATAAATTCAAAATTTAGCTTTCGTAGAACTCAGTTTGATAACCTGCTTTAATTCTGTTTAATTTTTTTAATTAATGCTATATTTGTGTAAATTGCTTTTAAAAAGTTTTATTTGATTTAGTGATGTTTTCTTACCTATAAAGACCATGGGCGAGAAAGACAACCGAATACACTAGCAGCTAAAGAACAAGTACAAAAATATATCTTTTTAATAAAAACAAAACTTAAATGTTTGTTTTTTTCTAATATATGTGCAGGTATTGCAAATTTTAGAAGATTGAAATATCTCGCAAAATTAACTTGTCCAATCATACCATATTTTTTAAAATTTATTTATTGTACCCTCACCATGTCTAACGAGTCGGACGTTAGTTTTAAACTGCGACGTGAATTTTGTAATCCGTTGCAATAACAACAAAAAAAATTAATACTTTTTTTATAAATAATGTTTTACGCAATAATAATTTTAAGATAACACGATATAATTCTACTTCCGTACAGTTATTCTTTGCAAAATTGGTTATACTTAGCAATGTAATGTATTAGTTTAAAAGTTTTAAAATAATAATATAGAATCAATCCTGAAAATTATATTATTTTACAAAGGTTTCAATTATTCAATGTTTTACGATTCGTGTTATGAATAATTGCAAATAACAAAATAAGAGACAATTAATTAATTACCAGAGCATTGTATTTAAAATTACTGTTACAAAATCTGTGAAAAATGCGATAAAGAGAAATCAGTGTTTCTGAGTAAACAACTTTTAAATTGACTTGTTGAAGTCATATCGAAAAGATGCCACGTTATACATTTATTGCTCTTCTAAAATGTTTGTGTGTTACGCTTAATTATGTTTACAATTTTGAAAATAAAACCGAAAAAAAAACAAAAGAAAAACCCTAAAAAATAACGGCTCCGATCTGGTTAAATAAATATATCTTGAACAAATTTTGGTTACGGTTTTGGTTTGGTTTAGATTCCTAGTAAGTAAGTGTTAACTTTATTTCAGTTATTATTCTCAATCCATATAAATATCGTAGCGACCATAGCAGCGTAGAACAGCATTTCTAATACTATATTAATATGTATTGAGTAAATATTTACTTGTCACCTACAATTTTTTCATTGAAGCAGCACAGCTAAAGAAAATCAAGAAACACGTTCTTAAAAAAGAATAATATTTATGCTATTTATTTATTTATTTTTTGCTGTGCTCAGTGTTTTTATTATTATTTGTACACTGATTGATCTTTAATTTTTGTTGTAATTGTAATGTTAGATGTTTTTATTTTTTGTGTTTAATTGTAATTTTTGTTTGTTGCTCAAACTGTCTGAAATAAATACTTTTATTCTACGTCTGAGGGCTTACATCCGACCAGACTTAATATCTTTTACAAGATTGGTTTTGAATTCAATAACACAACGTTTCTATAAGTATCTACCAACAAGTTATACTTGAAGCGTTCTTTGTAAAATTTTAACAGCATGGAAAAGTGATGTCAACTTATCTGTTCAGTTTTGATTTACTTAAATGTTGTACTACTGTGCAATGAATATACATACGTTTATTTATAAAAATCTCCTCTGTACTGGAAAAATATTGGTATTAATCACTTCACTAAAACATGAATTAACTCTTCTTTAAAGTAATAGCAGTGTTTACAGTATTTTTATTTGATTAAATTAAAAAAATATATATTTTTAATTCTATATTGTATACATAAGGTATTTTTTTTGTAGTGATCGAATAAATCTAATTTTATTATAAACAGAAATATTTCCAGATATAAAAAGTTTTATATTTATAAAGCAACGTTTTTGGTTAAATTATAATTTTTGGTTATACTTATATTATAAACATACATAATTTGAAAAAAACTGCGTTGTTTTACTGCAATTTTATGTTTGTAAACGATTTGAAATAAATGCTAATGTGTGATTTTAAATATAATTGATGAAGACAATGTTTAACAATTTTTAAAACTGTATTATAAAAATTTTAAATTTAAAGGTCTTCTCGACAAAATCATTGATACTTAATTTTTCTTTCTTCTTATCAATCTTTCGGTTTGGTAATTTTTAGTCTATAAATTAGCAAATAATTATGTTCTTCTTAAATTAAATACGATTTTGTTTTTTTTTGTTAAAATTTATAAAATTAAATTAAACGTACAAGTAAAGTTTTGAAGCTTTTTAAATATATTCACGCATTACTACGAGAAAGCCACTAACGTTACTATTTAATTTTGTTACAGTCAAGCATTCGGTTTAATATACTGGAAACTAAATGAGCAAGCAAAACTATGTGACCGAGTTTAGTTTAAAGGAAGATTGTGGTATATTGCAGATATTTGTAAAGCAGCGTTTAATATTCTACTTGTTTAATATACTAAATTGTAAATTTTGAAAAAAATATGTTGCGTTTTAAATTAAATCATCTCTTTCTCATTTTATTCTGTATTAATAGACAAATTTTATTAATTAGTAAAATATTAAAATTTAACAAAAACAAATACAATTGTTTTTAAAATCTATAATGTTTGCATTGCGCGATCACTTAAATGTAATTTATTTTGTATGAGGAGCGACAGACGATTATTTACATATTGATTTTTTGGGTTAAATAAAAAAAATTAAACATTAATATATATAACATCAACCACTTGAGCAAAAGTTATGAAAAAAGTACTTATTATATTAGACTGCAAAGAAAGCTCAGACTCAAGTAGCACTGAGGATTTATTAATTAGTTAGTAACAAAAACCTTTGTTTATAATGTCTGCACTACCGCCTAGAATACGAAGCATATTGCACGCCATATAAAAGTTCACAAAATGACGCGTGTTGTTTTTTAGTAGAACAAAAAAAATATTTCAGTTTTTTTAGTTATATTATGCACAACTGACTAACCGACTGATTTTCAGCAATAAAAACTAATTTG
Organism: Aquatica leii; assembly: GCA_035610365.1. Lineage (NCBI taxonomy): Eukaryota > Metazoa > Arthropoda > Insecta > Coleoptera > Lampyridae > Aquatica > Aquatica leii. Next base: position 52,431,913 of record CM069433.1, read on the forward strand.
CCATGTGATAAAGAACGACTAAAAATGTGTTCTGTTGAATTGATGTTTACGTGTTAATCAAATAGTTACAGTGTATTTATTTCTTGCTTTTTTTAAGAAAGGTGTCTGATCTTACTATCTACATAATTACGGATTTAATCTCTGTAACTAAATTAGTTGCACTTTGTGTAACAAAACCAAGCATGTTACAGAAATAATGAAATGTGCGTTGTAAATGGGATTATTTAAAGAATTTGCAAAAGTAATTTTGTCCGTAATCTGATTATTTGTTATTGCGTAACAAACAAATATTTTTGTTTTTTAAATGGGAACCTATTGTTTTTATCCCAAAATGTGATTTATCAATGTAGTTTGTCTATGAATCTAATAACATATTAGATGTATTTGGACGATATTTAATTAAAAACGTGGTTAAAATAGCGCGTATATAATATATAATAACTAATAATCAGATCACGGCCAATATTACCTTTTCAAATTTCTTAAATAACTCCATTGAAAACGCACATTTCATTATTTCCGTAACATTCAAAAGATGTGATAATGTTTCCATACATTTGCCTAACTCGGTATATGTATGTGAACACGCATCATAACGTTTTTTGTACAAGATACTTTAAAAAAGTATTGAAAATGTCACGTAATAAATGTAAAAATCTCTGTAATTTTAAAACTAAAAATTCCCATTTTTTACAGTAAATTTGTGTGTAGCATCAGAAATAACTATCACTTTTAAGTCACATGCTTATACCTAAATTTAACCATTTTAATTTTATTTGCAGAAAATCATTTTTGGATTAGTGTACTTTTGTTAGTTGGTCATGCCTGGCATCAGTAACTAAAACAACTGTGAAGAAATGTCAATAATATTAGTTTTGACAACTTTAAGCATATCGATACGATTAAAATATTTAAACAGTTATTATTTAAATTTATTAGTATTTACGGAAAATCTAAAAAGATTTTGACAAGATCATGTGAGACATTTGCTGTTTGTTATTTACAATAACGGAAACCGTCACCAAAACCGTGAAGCAAATTATTGAGAACTTTAAAAATTGACGTTCCTTTAAAAGAAAAATTGTTAAATCATTGTTAACAGTAACACTGTAAAATATGGGACTTGCATTAAAGAATTCTGAAAAAACATAAGCTTAAACCTTATGCATCCTTTCTAGTACAACAAAAGATGTATTATAAAAAAGAATACTTTTTAGTAAATTTATTTTTACTAATTGCTACGAAAATAAGTCATTTTTAAGAAACATAATTTTCTGGATTTAAGAAAAACATCAACGTTCGGTAATATTTAAGCCAATTGCAGGTCCTATCGAGTAAACTAAGACATTGAGAATTTGTGAGAAAGAAGCAGATGAGAGATTGAAACAATAGAAGTGGGTGGATGAGAGGGTAAGATTGTACAAAAGTATTACTAATTGAGGTTAGGGAGTTTTTAAATAAGGAGGAAAATTTCATGTCACTAATAGATAAGTAATAAACAAATAAACAAGCTAGGGCTTGTTGAGAATTAACAATGCATCATACGGGAAAGTAATTTAATAACTTACTAACAAGAAATTGCACATAAATTTATATAAACAAAATAAATTTTACAACAGCAGACTACTGTACATAAAAGGGTTGAGGTGTAGAACCTAGCCACAACTCTTACCGCTAGAGGTGTAGTAGTATTATTAGACAACATTTTACAAACTTAAAGTACACTAACATTAATATAAGTAAGTGGAAAAAATAACGAAAATAAAAAAAATTAAAGAATTGTTTGCACAAATCTAAAATAAATTAGATTTAATAGATGACCATATAGAAAAAATAAATCAACTAGTAGAAAAACTTAACAAACACAATACTGTAGAGTCAAACCATTAAGCCAGACAAAAAATACAAACCCTTGAACGAGAAATCAGTAGAAAAAATTTAATTTTAAAAAGAATAATAGATGAACAGAGAGAAAAAGAAGTAGATACAAATAACAAAATTAAAATAATACTCAAAAAATAGGGATAAACATGCAAAAAGAGATACTACAAAAACTAGCAAAAATGGGGAATTTCAAAAAAGAATACAACAGCAACATATAATATTAAAATTAATAAAAGACAGGACAAAAACTGAAACTTTAAAAAATGCTAAAAATAAAAAAAAACAAAATATGGATTGAACAAGCCTACACGGAAAAGGTAGTAAAAGAGCGAAAGTTATTAATTCCATATTTATGAAATAGCAAGTAATGAAACACAGAAAGAAAGTTTGAAATAAAAAAAATAATAGTAAATTCTAAGACGTGTTATGCCAAAGATCTAGTAAACGTGACATATAAGAAAAAAGACGAAAAGAATGAAAATGTACAGAAAAAATCACAAAAGAAAAGAAACATTAGCGGAAACTATAAACGCACAATCAAGGAAAGATCCCTTGAAGGAAAAACGTTTAAACAACGACTAAGAAGAATTAATAAAACGGCACAAACAGAAAGCTAGTAAAAACCAAACAACATGGATTTAAAAGTAACGAACAAAGCAATGTACATGGCAATAATCAAAAAACAACTAAACAACAATTTAACGACAAAAACAAAGCCGGTAAGGATAGAATGTGAAAAGATTCAACGAGAAAGAGATAAAATTAACTAAAGAAAAAAATAACATAGAGATATTAACAATAACAGACACAAAAAGGAAAGAGCAAGGGACAACAAACATGCGTAATGAAAACTTAATAACATACAGTAGAGTAAATGAATCGGTAAGAGTACAAACTCAATTAGAAAAGATATAGTAGATAAATTTCAACAGTGGAATTACTACAACAAAAAATAATGAGCGTAGAAATAGTAAGAAATCAAAACAAAACGTATACCATTATGATATGCTATAGACCAGACGAAAATGACAATAAAAAGAAAAAAACAAAATTCTGGTAAAAATTTTAAAAAGTTTTATAGGAAAATACAAAAATTATAATTATACAAGTATATATGAACATCAAAATAGAAAATAAGGCAGAAGATTGGAATGGAGTTATTGGACGTCATAGAGAAGAAATAGTGAACAGAAATTCTGTTTAGATAACAGCTTAATCATTACGAAGACTATTTTCCAACACAAACAAATACACAAAATTACCAGAAAAGTGTAGTCCAAAAATGAACAATCCATAATTGACTACACAATTGTGAACAGAACTGCAAAGAAAAGAATCAATACCTAGTAAAAACAACTTGCGTTGATAAAATAAATAAAGAAATAAATACCCAAAAGAAAACTATCGTCAAATTACTAAAAGACCAAATAAGCACATATAGACTAAAAAATAGCAAGACTAAAGATTAGTATATAAAAAAGAATATGAATAAACACAAAAAAAACTGAATAGTCAAAGAGTAAGAGAAAAGGTTAGGAAGAAAAAAACACTTTGGAGAGAACATCTTAAAGAGGTAGACAATCGACGTATGAACCATACAAACTACAACGTCAGAGAGTTAAGAAAATAGTTGCAATAACTAAAAAAGAAAGCTGGAAACAATTTGCCAAAATAATAGAAACAAACAGCAAAGAAAACTCCAAACTATTTTACAAAATATTGAAAGAACTAAAAACTAATAAAAAAACCGCTACGAAAATTATAAACAGCAAAGAAAAGCGTCTAGTTACTGATAACAATTTGATAATAAACCGAAGGAGACAATATTTTAAAAAACTTCTAACAAGTAACGGAAAGGATAAAAAAATTATGCAAAAGATGTCTCAAGAAGAAAACAAAGGGAGAAGAAATAACCTTTACCTAATAAAGGAGGAGAAGTTAAAGCAAGCACCGAGTTGTGATGTAATAACACCCGAAATGATATAATATCTGAGGATTGCTATGTGTGATGACCAAGGTAAATAAAGGAATATTAGAGAACAGACTGGAGAAAACAAAACACAAACTACAAGATGAACAGAGTAGATTTAGAATATACCATAGTATACAAGACCATATATTTATACTATAACAAATAACAGAAAAAGCCACAGTCTAAATTAATCAGTATATTTAAGGTTTATTGATATAAAAAAAACATTCGATCTAATTAAAAGCCAAGCAGTGTAGGATAGTATAAAAACAAAAAAGTATATAAAGAATTAATAGATGCAATCGAAAATTTATAAAAAAACACTACCAATTAAATTAAAACAAATAACAGAACATGTTTGTTACAAGAGAGGAAGTAAGACAAGGAGGAAGAACTTTAAGCTCAACCCTATTCATAAACAAAATAGATAAAATAATCAAAAAATACTATGTAAGCTGGAATAATTTCCAACCAGTTAATGCAGAGATATGCATATTTGCAGACGACATTGTACTCATGGCAGAAACTAAACAAAAACTGGGATACAAACTAGAACCTTTGAATTTAAACGCGAAGCAGTATGGTTTAAACATGAACACACAAAAAACACAAGTTATAAAAATAGTGACAAAAAAAGAAGAAGAATTTTTAGATGATATCTTTTGTAAAGTAGCTTGTACAAAAAGTGTCATAGTGCGTGTTTACATATTTATACAAAATCTTTGTTTACAATTATTTTTAAAAATTATTATAATTATTATTAGTGAAGCTTCAGTTTGTATTCTAAAAATTGGTTCTTTGTATTCATTTTATTAAATTTGCCAAATAATACTCAAATAACAAAGAAAAAAGTTTCACTTGAGGTTGATTCTTATACAAATTCATTAAACAACCATCTAAAGAATGACTACTTTTAACGTTTTGATTTTTAGTAAAATAAAAACTTTTTTTGACTATAGTCCTCGCAATTTTACTTTCGATGCACGTCATTAACGTCAGTGACGTAGTTATTCAACCATGTTGTCGGTATTATCATGTAAACTTACTCTTTTCGTACATTCTGAATGTTTTATTGCGAATTACGTTTTCATTAAATGTTTCTACATTCGTAACAGGTGTACTACGCTTACGTTTTGAGGAGATCTAAGAACCTCGTTGTTAGCAACCGCTGTACATACAGAAATAACTGTAGAATATACGTATGTATTACCACAATTTAAATATTATGTAAAAGGGTACCTCTCGCACAGCATTTACTGATATCAATGGACCACCATTATCTCGTTCAAGCTCAAAATAGTACAGTTTTGTATCAAAAATAATTATAAAAAACAATGAGCACTTTGACATATTACTTTGACGTAAAAAACACAAATTAAATTTGACAGATGCCAACAACGCTGCAACTTTAGTAAGCACACCAACAACGCGACAAAAAAAAATTCTATAAGACAATTCGGTATTTATTTATTTTTTGCTATAAATAGGGTGGTATGAATTTTACGTCATTAATGACGTGCATCGAAAGTTAAATTGCGAGAACTATAACACTATAAAGAATTGGAGAACGACATAACTGAGTTTTTTTTTTGGGTGATAAATACTTTGAATTTGTGCTTGTATGTTTATCTATAATTTATGTTGCTTCTAAGTAAGTTATTAATAAGTAGAATTAAAAATATTAAATCAATTAAAAAATCATGCAATGTTTCACAGAATTAGTAAAGTGTAATAAAATAACATTTGCTTTAATTAGTGCTTTAAAAAATTATCAAGATAACAGTATGAAACAAGCTTTTTAATAAAAAACAAAAAACTAGTCATCCAGTTTTAGAGAAACCATTGAAAATACTCAAACATGCATAGCACCAAGGAAGTTACATCTGAATAAACTTTCTTAAAATACTCTAATAAACTACTGGACATCTTAACCTCTTTTTAAGAGCTACAAATAGTTTTCCATACAAACAATATTGATATAAGTTTAGTTTTCTAAGACCTACTGTATGGCTATAACAGCTATAGTCCTCGCAATTTTACTTTCGATGCACGTCATTAACGTCAGTGACGTAGTTATTCAACCATGTTGTCGGTATTATCATGTAAACTTACTCTTTTCGTACATTCTTAATATTACATTGCGAATTACGTTTTCATTAAATGTTTCTACATTCGTAACAGGGGTACTACGCTTACGTTTTGAGGAGATCTAAGAACCTCGTTGTTAGCAACCGCTGTACATACAGAAATAACTGTAGAATTATATGTATGTATTACCACAATTTAAATATTATGTAAAAGGGTACCTCTCGCACAGCATTTACTGATATCAATGGACCACCATTATCTCGTTCGAGCTCAAAATAGTACAGTTTTGTATCAAAAATAATTATAAAAAACAATGAGCACTTTGACATATTACTTTGACGTAAAAAACACAAATTAAATTTGACAGATGCTAACAACGCTGCAACTTTAGTAAGCACACCAACAACGCGACAAAAAAAAATTCCATAGGAAAATTCGGTATTTATTTATTTTTTGCTATAAATAGGGTGGTATGAATTTTACGTCATTAATGACGTGCATCGAAAGTTAAATTGCGAGAACTATATTCAATTACATATTAATTTGCTTAATTAAGAATCACAGATTATTTGTCATTTTGCATAAGAACAACAATTTGTTAGTGGAGTATTTATACATGTAATGTTTGTTTGTAATAAAGCACTAAAAGTTTTATCTGTAATAAAATATATCACTGTTTAAGAGGTTTGATAAAGTATTCACAATATACGAATAGAAAACGTCGCCAAAAAACATCGTTTTATTTTATGAAAATCTATTATGGAAAAATTTTAAACCAAAATAATTGTAATTGTGTAAATTAAATATGTTATTAAAATTTATCTATTTTTTACGCTTTATAAAAATGAGTAACAAACACAAAAAGCTTTTTTTTTAAGTATTCCTTCGATTAAATCGTACTTTTAATTCTGTCAGTTAATGCATAAACGCCATATTAAGTAAAATAAATTAATTATATAAATAAATATTGTTGTTTTGTTTTGTTATTTAAAAATAATATAATATTATGTACTTTGGACACTTTTACTATTAAATTCCAAAAAAACATTTCGATTGATTTTAATTGCTATAAAATCTGCAAGTTATTTACTAGTTTTTTTATGACTTCTTGAATGCTTGTCACAATCTTTACAGTAGTAGAGTCAAATGTAGTAGTAAGTGCTAAACATTTAATTTCCTGTGCTGAATAAGATTGAAAACGGTTTGTCATCAAATATGTCAAAACAGTTTGTCTAATTTAAGAGTGTGAATTATAAAAGCTGAGTTTTTCAAAAAACGCAATTTAAACTTATTTTTGCTTATTAGTTTGAAAACACAAAAACATATTTTTTTAGTTATAGAGGTCTGCAAGCTGTCAAAAAAGGTTTTGAAGTTCTTTTATCTCTAAGGCCTAAATACGTATAGTAGTAAAAGTATACGACACAAATTAAACATTTACATACAAACAAACTTGTTTTAATTAAAGTCAAATTTTACAAAAAAGTTATGACAGTATCTTGTAAGAGTAAGAACAAAGACAATATTATCTAATAAATGCAAAAGTAAACTTCAGTGTTTATTAAAGTATTGTATAAATAAAACAAAAATAAAAACAAATTGAAATAAATCAACAGGTCAGTAAAAATAACAAAATGTACAAAAAGTATTCTTCACTTTATAGTAATACACAAAAAAAAAGTAATGATGTTGAGAACAATTAAAAATTTACCCCGAAAAACACTAATACAAAATTAGTTATCAGCATTGCCACAAATACATGAAATAATTTGTTCTCTAAAGAAAAATTCAAATTTCACGTTTTAATTAAAATTTTGGGAATATATTATAAGAGTGAATGTTAAATAAATGTAGCGGGTTGACAGCTTAAAAGAAACGGCAAACATAATACAAAAAGTAGGACATAAAAATAAAAGAACTAACACAATTCTAATGTACCAAAAAATTAAAACCATTGTTCTTACAAAAACAAATTTATTTTTATTCCGAGTTACTTCAAAATAGTAATTAATGATAATATTCATTTTATGAATTTAAATTTAAGCAACAGCTGTTTTCTTGTAGCGTTAAGACGATTGAAAAAAAAAGATTCCCGATAAAACACGCATAACGATATTTAATTGTGTATAACAGACTTAATGTAAACATTAACAACTTTAATTTATCCCATTGAACTTAAAAATTGTTGTGCTGAAAAATGTGTAAGTGTACTAAAGTACATGAAACAAATAAAACATTTTAAAACAAATAATTAATTGATAAACTGAAAAAATCTGAAAAAAAAACTTAGTTGCCTAATTAAAAATAAACTATACAATCAATATACAGAACAAAACAAAACTAATAAAAAGTAAATGGAGAATACAAATAATTGGCAAAAATTAAAGAACACAGTTGACCTACATCACTACAATAAAATGGTAATAGAATTCAAACCACATGCAGTGGTAACAAATACTTGTTAAAAAGTTTTGTTACAGTATTAAAACCGTTAAAATCTAACAGTGCAAATAATAACCAATGAATTAGATTTAAATTTGATGTACGTATATAAATCTATCTAAAATATAAAAACTATAAACTATAAAACTTACCTAAATTAGCAAAATTTAAAAATAAAGTAACAAGGAATATCACGACAAAACTGTTCAAACACCTTTAAAAAGTTATTTATAACAGCATGACAAAAACTGAAAACGAAGCTCAAGCCACCACTAAATTAATATCGCGCAAATGTTTAGTTTCGTACATTGCTTCAGCAACAGCTTGCTGAATTTGACTAGAATTGAAGGAAACAGCAGTTAACTAAGCGCTGAAAATCTTTTCAGCGCTTGCGTTACAAAAACCCTAATCGAAAAGATATTTCAATAATTTGTTGAATAATACAAACTAGTTCAAACAAAATATATTTAGTATCATAACGTAGTTTTTCACAAATAAAAATTTATTTTCTATGATTTCTTTCTAATCGTGAACAGTTACAATAAATCATTTGAAATTGAATAAGGTATTTAACCGCCTTGGGACTTCGTTACCAAATTATGTTTTATGGTATTACTTAATCTCTTAAGTTACGAACAGCTATCAAAGATAAATTTACGTAAGACTAAGATATTAAAAAATATATAGCTATCTGTTTACATCGCTTAATTAATGCTAATTAAGATTAATTTTTTAGAAAATATGTACTTACTAATTTCATAACGCCATTGTTTATTGCTAGAACATGTATATTTTAAAAATAATTAAAAATGTTTGTAGACTAACGCTGTAATTAAAGTTTTATCACAATGTGGTTCTACTTTATTAAAAAAAATAAACCAAGATACTTTTACAAATAAAAAGAAAACATTGTGTACAAAAGTTTTAAAAATAAATCAGTCCTCTACTACTGATTGAGTATTCTTTCAGGTGCCAAAATACGTAGAAAAAATTACAATTTAATCAAATGATACAGAACCATTATATTTATTTGTTTGTACCATTTAAGAATATATTAAATTAGAAAGTAGCACTTTAATAATTTAGTAATCTACTCTAAAATGATTTAAATAGTTTTAGATTCTATCAACACAGTATAGTTGAATAGTAGCTTTAATTTTAGTTTGCTAATTGGGCGTTAGTTTAGCAATATACGCCTGTCTTCAAGATCAAAGCGTTTTGCTTCACTAGAAATTACGGTGACACAACGATTTATAAGTTAAATCTCATAATTTAAACTATCGCTACAGGTTATGCATAATATAATTTACGGTTACCTAAATTTACAATATATAGTGTGAAAATAAAATAAAATAAAATTGATAACTTCGTTGATTTTATTTCTGGAAATTATTTTAAAGAAGTACCGTGATTTTAACCATAGAGAACATTTACATTGTATTTTCATTTGATTTATGTCATTTTGTTTATCGAGTTACGACGTCACACACATTTTTTTTTAAATAACAATCTATGTTTTTTGTTACTGATTTTAATGTTTTTTATTCTTTTTATAACGGTGTAAAACTTTCAATAAGTTATATTTGAAAAATATTGAGAAAAAGTGTATTGAATTTTAAATATTAGCAATGGATTATTTTAGCAAAATGAATCTAGTCACCGACGTATTAAGCAAAAAGCATAATAATAATCTTAGTAATTATGGCAATTTATAAATGTCAAACACGTATTATCTGATTTTTCTAAATTTTGAAAAATTATTAATAAAGAATGTTAAGAATCTTTTAAAAACTAGACGTTCGCAAATATTAACTGAAGAATTTGAAAACAATTCACATTTAGCTAGTAGAAGCGTTGCTCTGGACTAAGAAATAAGCTATACTTCAGCTCTGAAGCTTGTAAAAACTCAAAAATTTTACCAATATAAGGTGAAGTTGGTTCACGAACTAGCAGAAGATGGCTTTGATCGTAAGCAGGAATTGTGGGATCATATGATGGAAACTTGTCTTTGCAATCCAATGTTTTTCCAACGTGTTATATTTTTTGATAAAAAAAATTGTCTAAATAAAGGTCTCAACAAACAAAAATGTAACTGTTAGCCTAAAAAAATCTCAATAGTTGCAAGAGATTTATACATAACATTAATAAAAATTATATGTACGAGCAGAAATCATTGAAGGGAGAAATCTAGGTTTATTTGTTTTTGACAAGAATTTGATTGAAGACCTACAATTTTTACAAATAAAATTAATGTTTTTATACATGTATGGTACTTAGATTTGTCTACTAGGCAAATTAATAAATTTTCTGGTCTAACACTATGTGGATAAAGAAAAGTATACACAACAAATTCAAGAAAAGATTATGTTATTAACATCACAAACTCTTCAAAATGTGAGAAATTAATTTTATAATCTAAAATCTTAAGCTTTTGCGGTTATTTTGTTTATGATTATAGCCGACTTTCGACTTTTTAGGCTAGTCCTAGTCTCTCCTTGAGAGCCAAAACAAGAAGTAAAACTTGGCTTTTGCCGTAAACAAACGTTTCGCAAGACATTTCAGCTTGCATCTTCAGAGTAGTAAATGTCACTGACACCAGTGTACAGCCACAAATGCAGTAAAAAGTTTATTTTAAACATGTAGTATATATTTTAACCCATTTGTAATTTGAATCTTTATTAACATTTAATACAATTATTTCTTTAAAGTCTTAATTTATATTTCATATTTATTTTGTTAATTTATTTAAACAATGAATTATTATTTTATAAGTCAAATTTGCAGATTTAATTATGGAATTTGTTTATTCAAAAAAATTTATTACACTATTTGTTTTAATCCTAAATTATAGCTTGTTTTTGTGATTTTCTTTGTATATTTAAAACTACATGTATAATTGGGGCTTTAAATTTTGTTTATTCATTTTGTTTTGATTATTCTTCACATTTACCGTGTGTAACATAATCATGGTACACATCATCCCCCCCTCCCTTGTCTCCTTTAGTTTTGAAGATTGAAGCTTGGAATATGTTATAACAGGTTATGCATAATATAATTTACGGTTACCTAAATTTATATATAGTGGGAAAATAAAATAAAATAAAATTGACAGTGTGCTAATTCAGTGTATTTTATCAAAATATTTTAAGAAACATAAATAATATGTTATTAAAGTCACGCAGTGTTTTGGTTACACTAATTATTAAAATTAATTAAATAAAAAAGATTAAAGCAAAAAGTTAAATTAAGACATTTATACAATTAGCTCAAAATAAATAAACATTTTTCTTAGTTTATTAAAACGTAATTTTAAAATTATTATTACTTTTATTTGCAATTTTAAAGTAACATTACACGTGAATTCTAAAATATGGTTCAGGGGAACACAGTATACAGTCTACTATAATGCTTTAAGGTTTTTTGCATTAAATTATGTTATACCAAGGCTTTATTTTAATTCTTAGAATGGGCGTCGCTATTAGTTAACATCAGCTACTGTAAGCCAACAGTAAATATTATCATTAAAATTTTTTTTTAATAATGATTTATGGTCCGTGAACAATGTTGTGTGCACGGTTTACAAATGCATGATCAATTTTGATTCTATCGTATCTACTGTATGTAGTCAAAAATGAGGAACAAATCATTGCTCATGTTGTTTATGAGTGCTTACAACATCGCTTCAGCTGTATATCATTTGTATAATTATAAAGCAATCCGCTAATACTTATATATTATAAAGTATTATTTTTTGTTTTTACACGTTAAGATAATTACAATAATTAACAAAAAAAATTGATACTGTAGTGTAAAATAAAAATTAAATATTTGCCAAGTATGTTTCTATTTACAAATGGCTATTTGTTGGTAAATCCTTTATTGTAGGAAAGCCAAAAAAGACTAATTTGTTTGGTTTCTGAAGGCAACGGTTCTTGGAAGCACGAGTGTGGCCAACTACAATTATTACAAGAAAACAACACTTAAAATTTAAGAAGTTTAAATAAAGACTAAAAAGATTAGCTAATAGTTATAGAAAAATGACGGAAAACAAAAAACAAGTAGAGTGGTGACCGCAAGCAACGTCAATAAATAAGTAATAAAAAAGAAGTTATCCGCAAATTCAAGAGCCTTCTCGAAGTTGTTATCCATCTTCTAGAAGATATACCGAGAGATAGGGAACACTCGAGAAGGATTTCCAAATGTGTATAAATACCGAAGAAACAAATCGTAGGTCAGTTATTGCCGTAATGCGAATACAGCAGCGTTAAGAAGATTATTCAAGTCTAAATAAATAAGTCGTTAGCGCGTGTGTGTACATAAATATACGGAAAATAATCTTGTACGTGATTTTAGTGTAAACAAGTGTGTGAAGCTATCCGCGGACTTTATCTTTTCTTAATTAGTGTAAGTGTTTTTATTAAATAATATTAGATTTAATTAATTCAGTTAATTTACAAGTGTACATATTTCTAGTATAAGTAAAACATATTTTTAGTCGTTTAAATAAATTAGTTTTAATAATAAAATTCGTTACAGTATGAATTATAGACACTAACATTACAAACTGCGATTGTGTGATATAAAAATATTAGCACTGGATAAATAACCCAATGTTCAAAGTACAAGTCTATCTATTAGCATAGGGTTACTAAAATCAAAACTGTGATCAATATTGATATGGTGGAGAGCAAGAGCTGATTCTGGGTTTTTGTTTCTATAATCATATTGTTGGTTCTTAATTCAGCTACTATTGTTTTGCTTTGTTTTGCCAATAGACATTTATTACAATTGATACAAATATATTTGTATATAACATTATGGATGTCAGATGAAATGCTACACGTTGCGACATTTTTCGTTCAATTTTAAATCAAAAATGTTAATGGTAAAACCTATCATACGTTTTCACAAGATTCTCGAAGTTCGGGCTTTTGGCTTATAAATAAGTGTTAGTGTCGATATCTGTTGGTAGCAACAGCTGCGATTAAGAATCTTAATATTTTTGTTTTGTTTACAATTTTTTTTTTTGACTTCGAAGTTTGTTTTTAACGTTTTCTTAATAACGTATTTTTACGAAAAACAAATTTGGCAATTTTGAAAAAACTATTTATTCTAATGCGATTTCAACAGATTTAAATCATAAGCATTATCTGTCAAATTTTGACAAATATGTAGTTATCCAATTCGACTTTCTTGTTTAATTTTTGTATAACTTTTACTTTGTTTGTGCTTTTTTGTGTACTTTTGATTAGTTCTTGTGATTACGTATTTTTTGCGTTTTTGTTATCGTTTTCTTCACTTATAGTGGCTTTTAAATTCACTGAATCTGCCGATATGTATGTGATGTACGGTTTTTGTAATGGAAATGTTAACTCTGCCAAAAACAAATATGGCATACGCTTTCCAAACCGAAGACAACTTAAAAGAAATACATTTTGAAGACTGGATCAACGACTTCGAAAAACTAATTCGTTTATAACGAGAAACGCTAATGCTGGTCGACCAAAACAAAAGCGTGCAATACAACTAGAAGAACAAATTCTAGACGCTATAAACGAAGATCCTTTGTTTAGTACACGACAGTTAGCTTCAACATTAAATATCCACGGTAACAAGACCGTTCACTTGGTTTTACAAAAAACCTGTTTTATCCATATCACGTTTCTAAAGGTTAGCCTCTGAATGATAACAAAAACGTATTATGATTAAATTGTTGTAACACAATCTTAAATATAATTCAAGAAGATAGCGACTTTCTCCTGCGTATTCTTTGGAACGAGTAATTTATACTAAAATGAGAACGTCTTTCGGGTTTGGACCGTGTTGTAACCAAAGTTGCCAACATTTCGCCTACTTTCGTAAAGAGTTCATTCTGATGACACGGTCCAAACCCGGAAGACGTTCTCATTTTAGTATAAAGTCCGGCCGTGGAAGCCTTTGCTATTACATTAACAAGGAATCTATGTTTACCAGCAATGGTGTATTTAATACTCATAATCTTCACAATTGGGCAGATGAAACTCCACATGAATTTATAGAATACGTCTATTAAAAAAAGTTGTTTTTAGTTATGTTTTTTAAAATACTACGATTTTTGTATGGAATTAGGGACAACTTAACCTTACCATTTTATTTTTTAGAGATTTGATAATGTTCATTTTTTGGTTGTGAGCATGCTTAGAAAGATAGTTAATAGTACTGTTGGATGCTATGGGTTATGCATCTTTTATCGTAATGATTTTAAATCTACTATTATTTACACGTATTTATTTGCACGATTTAATTTAGATATGATTAACATAACTACTTTTAAGTAACACTAATAAAATGCAACGGTGTTTTAGAAAAAGAATTTACAAGTAATTTGTATATTAGTATTGGTATAATAGGCATTTACTGTTCTCAATTTTTGTTTATCTGCACTGGTGTTTAGTTTTACTTGATGCACTTTTATTTATCTTTGCACACGCGTTAAACACTTTATTTATTTAAACAGACAAAGTCTTTTTAAAAATTCTGACTAAATTCAAAAACTGACTCCAATTTCTTCTAAATACTTTTTATATTCTTCTGAATCCAGAATAATCCATTCTTTTTGATCAGCGTTCCAAAGTTTTCAAATACTTCGGGAACGTTTTAATATACTATACGGTTATGTGATGCAGCTAGTTGATCAATAGATTTTTGTAATGTAGTAAGAAGTTTACATGTGTCTTAATTGTTGATTCTCCGGATTATCTTGTGTCAAGGATGCGATTACCGAAAGGAATCACATTATTAATAAAACCTTTTTTTGTCTTTCTAGTGCTCAATTAAAATATGTAAATTTTTTATATGTAACAAAGATAAAGTATGCCCCTTTAAAACGATTGTAGAAACTTTTTTTTAAATTTAAATTTAGATAGAAATAAATTTATTTAGGCGTTATTAGCAAAAATTATTTTACTAATGGTTGCAAAAAATCTATATCCTGTATTGAAATTTTTTTAAGCAATCTAATATCACAAAACATTTCCAAGTAAACGGAATATAATTTAATAAACATTAAAATCAATTTATATATTAAAGACATTTATAATTTATTAATAATTATATAATTAACTGTTAAGTTAGAAACAGTACTTTTATTTAGACTGTTGTTTTACGTTTTTTGGTAATTTTATCTTCTGTAGTTTTCTAACAATACATTAAAAAAACTGTGTTTAAATTTTCAGTAAATCAAACACTAAACGCAAAAATTTCAAATAAATTTTGATGAATTATATAAACAATTATGTACCAGTTCAATATAAATCACATCAAATTTCAAATCATTTTACAATATCGCTTAAAAACACATATTGATTTTATGTTATTATAATAACAATAAATGTTGACAAGCGTCAAACGCAGACTTAAGGTATTATGCGCATTATGCTTAAAGAAATAGATTTACTAATAAGAAAACTTTTTTGGTGTAATTTTGAATAGTAGTAATAATATTATCATTGGTATATTGTATAATTAACATACATACTTTGTTATATGCAGTAAACGCCGACATTATTATCTCTAAAATTTCAAGACTTACACAAGACATACTACAGTATTTCTACTTTAAAACTACGTTTATTAGATAATTTAACAATATTTTGTTATTAGATAAATATTTAATTAGTCCAATTGCATATATTTTATATATTGTTTGTGTTTTATAATTTACACAAACTTTTATTATTTCAATTTAAACATTTTAAATAAAAATTGTTATTATATTAAGAATATTTAACAACTAATTATTTTTAATTTTTCTAAATACTTACATATATACAATTAGGTTTATATTATATATATAATGTTTTAATACAGCAAAAGATAAAAAATCTAAATTTAATTTAAATTTATTTTTAATTTGAATTGATGGAGTACTAATCGTCTACTTTAATTACACAGTTACATATTACTGTTATTGCCAAACGACTCTTTTTTATTTAATTATTACAAATATTTATCGTATTTTAATAAACATTTTTTGGTTTTTAAACTTAATAACTTGTAAAAATGTTTATTTCAAACTCCAACATTTATGTATCGACATTTGCGATCATTTATTTGTGCCAGAATATACTCTGAAATAATTTTGTGTTTGTTGTCAAAGTTTAAATCTTATTTTTTGTGTCACTTGATTTTAAACACGAGGACAAGTGTCGACCTAATTCTTTCTCTTTAATTCGTTTTCTAAATTTTATTACAACGTTCAAAAGTGATTTTTGTAAAGTTAAATTTACTGCAATTAACACGTTCTAATTTTTCTAATGTGACTACATTTAAAACATTTTTAACAAAATTTTATAATTTTAGATATACGTATTTTAATATTGTTAAAATAATCCATTTTAATTTTTAAATTTTAAGTAAAATTTATTTTAAGTAATTTTTTTTGTCACAATTTGTTTTATTATTTTGCCGTTTATAATCATAAATTTAAATACAAAATTAGTTATAATCATATTATATACATACATATAATAGCATTTAACAACACTAAAACATATTTCTTCTTCTTGCAGTGCCTATCCTAACGGATGTTAGCGACCAATAAGGCTATTTGTATCTTGGAGGCGGCAGCACGGAATAGCGATATTGTGGATTTTTTATACCAATTGCGAAGATTTTTGTATTCTTCTTTATTGTTTTTATTTTTTATTTTTCGTCTTTTATCTAATAACTCTAATATCTTTGTTGTTATCTATTCTCTCTTTTTGCGCTGTTTATACTTGGTCGTTATGTTCTCTTAGTCCGAAATTGCCAATTGCCGTACTTTGTCCTCCTTAACCTACTATTGCATTAAAATCGCTCATTATAATGCAAATATCTTAGGATTTAATGTTATTTTTTAAGTACTCTATTTCTTCATAAAATTTTTCGATCATTTGGTCTTCTTTTTTGGCCGTTGGGGCGTATACTTGTATTATATTTATGTTTACCGTTCTATCTGAGTATGAAATTAAATTTGTGACTAATTTGGTAATTTCTTTCGCAACTATTATTCCAACGCCGTATTGGTGCTGAGGATCCTTGTCTTGTTTTTCTTTTATACTGGGATTTCACCTGATGACGACTTGGGAAACCCGACGAATAATAAACTGTAAATTATGGCATTATGTTTTATTAAAAATAGTTTAGCTTTGAAGAATAGAAAAATTAAAAGTTATAAACTTCATATAATTTAAATAATTGTCTTCCGAAATGTTTCTTTGTAATGTTTAGTAGAAATATTTTTTAGAATTATGTGAAATTTTAATATTAACTACTAAAGCAAAATACTAAATAAGTTTATAAAACAACGTTAGCCGAAACAAAATTGATATTACAAATATCTTATAAAATATTAATGCTTATGTAGTTTATTCTGCTATTCTTATGATCTTGGAAAAACAGTTAGATACTTTACGTACTAACCAATTAGCGTTATAAACCGTAAATTATTAAATAAACAATCTTTACCATAGAAAGGCTTTTGGGTTTTGAACCGCGTTTGATATTTTTATATTTCACAAAACGTAAAAAGCTCGCAAATTTTAAAAAACACTATATTCGTAGTTTTGACAGTCATATTATTGTTTTCTTTAGAAAAAACTGATGGTATCAATTCACTAGTTTTCCAGTACTCTATACTGAGGCTAGGTCAATACTATTACCTCTGTTGAAATCAATATACTTATGGATCACTATAGTTGGCTTTTATAGTCTGTGTTAGAAGCTTCGGGATTTAACCAAAATGTTTGTCATTTTGAATTTTATAACCTGTCCGCTGTCTAGGAAGTGTTCCGCAACAACCTACCTTGTATTTTATGTCCTTGTGTTTGCTGTATCTTCTTTCATAGGGGTAGCAATTTTGTGTCCCGTTTGTCCTACATAATTTCTCGGATAGCAAAACATTTCCAATGATTTCCACATGTATTATAAACAAAAAGTGCCTAAACTTAACTTACTGTGTTAAAAATAAAACGTTGAAACAACCACATAACAACCATAAGAGACACTTCTGTCGGCATTTTTGATATTCTAGTCCATAAAATGAGTGACCTTTGGCCATTTTGAAAATAGTGTTGTAGGGCCAGATTTAATTTCTTTTAGTGGAATGCATTTTTTTAGACAACAAATCGATTATTTTAACTAACTTAGATATAATTGAAATGTAATTCAGTTATCTGTTCAATTTAAATGATTTTATCATCTTAATTATTGTTTGTTATGCATTTAAAAAAATTCTGACGCTTTAACAAATGCTTAAACTACAATTTTCTTATCGGAAAAAAAAATGCTGTGGTATTTAGTCTAGTCTGTAAAATTCCAAATATAACCTAACTTGTCAGAAGCTATAGATTAACGACCGCCATATTATTGTTTGTGCAAACTAGAGTATGCGCTCTCAATTTTTTGCGCGAGAAACTACTGAGTGTCCCTTATGGTTGTTATTAATTATTATGTGAAACAACACCGAAACAAACCGAATGTACGCATGGAGCCACAGCCATCGCGTTACAAACTAATTAACCGGGCTTTGTAAATTAGCCTACTAAAATTCTTGCCATAAGAAAAGATCCCTGCGTCATTACTACGATTATTATATGAGCAAGACATAAACTATGTGGAAAACAAAGAGGGAATATGATTGCATGCGTTATGAATAAAGTTATTCAATTGACTTCAATCAAGTTGACGTTTTGTCAAACACGGGTTGCTGTCATTTTTGTTTTGTTCTGTATCTTTGATTATTATTATTATTTTGCATTATTTTATTTCAAACTGTTCTTTTTCGAGTTTGTCGGGTTTTATACTAAGTAAAACATTACGCTCTCGGTCTCGGCAAATAGTGGTTAATTTACTTGCGTACTTTAAACAAGAACACAAATCGAATCCGGTGTTATCAAGTCCTAAAAAAAAGCGGCGAAAGAAGTCAAAACTGTAGACTTGCCAGCATCTTCAAAAAAGACTATAAGAAACGCGTTAAACAGAAAGTTCTGATGAAAACAGCCTTCATAATTTTTCTCAAAATACTTTTTTCTAGAGCATGTGACTGTGAGTTCGTTAAACATCAATTACAAACATAAACATGTTTTGTTAAGTTATTGCACTTTAAATAGAACTCTGCATAAAATTAGCTTTAAATTTAAGCGACAATCACCGTCGATCCTTAATGAAGAAATCACGTATAACCCTTCTGAGGATTAAATTTCTAAAACGTTCCATAGAAAATCCTAACTCAGAGTTTCCATCCTTGTGAAATAGTTTTTATGGATGGTACTTAGATATTTGCTAAAGGAAGTATGGGTAGATCGGGGCGAAATGATAATTTAATAAATGTACGTAAACCTGAGGGCTACGATAGAAAAGGATTTATTGTCGTACAGCTGGTACAAAATCTGAATTTGAAAAGAATGTTTTGTTATCGTTTTCATCTAAATCCCAACAAGAATATTATCATGAAGATATAAATGGTAAAACGTTTAAAAATTGATTGTAGAACGGTCACTTAATAATAATTATTATTGTTATTTATTATACTTGTAAATAAAAGTTTCTCGACATTTTTAAAATATAATTTTGTTAGTTAATATTTTTTATAATATGATGCAGCTTTCTGGGTCAAGCTGTTACAACAACAGTGTTTTAGTCAGAATATCTTATCAACAAAGTTTGTCAGACTTCATCGGGCAGTGATACTTGAAAAAAAATATTGACATTTTGAGTATTTTCTTCTAATGTTTATTCGTATAGAGCCGGATCTTCTACTGACATCTTTAGAACGTGACTATTATATAAGATTCTTAAATAATACAGACACCTACAACAATAATAGATATATTTAGGTATTTTCTTTGTCATATTATAAATGTACGAGCGACTTAAAATAATAATTATTACGTTTTCAAATTTTGCCTAAAAGCATGATCCGTAGGAGGCAACTTAGAAGCTGGACTATTTGATTATCAGACAGCAACGTAATTAATTCAAAAAAGCAATATTTTTAATTTTCTTTGTATACAAATCAAGTGTATATTTAGTACTAACTTGCATTGTTTTATCTTCTGATAAAAGAAAGATTTCCTAGATCTTGGAAATCATCAATATTTTTGTATAACGCATCAATAGTTGTTTTTTTTATACATCGCATTGTGTCGCAGCCAGTCAAGCAATGAATTACCAGTAGTTTTTTACACATTTCTGCAATTAAATTTTCCACAATATTGTTGATATTGAGTAAAAAAGATCAGAACGTCGGTATCAACAAATTTTACCAGAATTGTGTTAACTGCTGTTACGTCTGCTAGACCGTAGAGTATTAAGTTTGTGTCAGTTTTTTCTAATTGTTTTTTAGACTTTTCACTGCTATTTGTCCTCAAATTTTACTCACTTTAAAACAAAGTTCAGGATTTTGAAAACCACCTGTTACGAACATTGTTTCAGAACCTTTTTGAAAATTTGGACAATTTGGTACTTTTGTCAAGAAATACTTTGTGATAAATATTAATAATGGTTGTCTATTTGCCAAATACCTTATAAATTCTCAAAACTAGGTACTTTTCTAGAACCAGCCACATTGAATTCACTATTTAAATCTTTGTCCTTCCCCATGTTTTAACAAATTTGCTAAATAGGTATCAAAGACTATTTTTTTACTCTATGTTTTATTCCCTCTCGTAGGATTTTACTAGCCAAAGGTTGTAATTCTTGGAGTCCAGCATTCTATAAATAATAAAGCAGTTTACGGACGGACAATCGAGCTGCACAAATAACTCTGCGAAAGATAGATGCCGTTTTGATATTTCTTTTTTTTTTTTTATAAAACTCTTTTTGTCTATACCGTTGAAAGCTTTGTTAGAAACCATTTGATAAAGCGTCAACATATTTCTGGTTGTTTCAAAGAAATTATTTAGACTGTTATGTTTCTTTGTCCGCGATTTTTTCTGTGCACATATTAATTAACTGACTCGATACATTTTGTAAATTAAATGGATTACACCAATCGTTTTCCAAAGTTGTTATTAATTGCAAAATATCTTCCTTATTTTTGATTGCCAATTTACCTATTTTGCTTTGTGTTTTATTTTCATCAATAATTATATCTGAGATAGAGAGAGTTTTACAGACAATAATAATCAATAACAATAGTTATTTGTATCACTAGTCCAGAAAGTGCTATTTTGCGAGTATGAGCTTATTTGTAGGCCGAGGTGAAGCCGAGGCCTACAAAAAGCGAATACTCGCAAAATACTTTTAGGACGTGTGATACACAACATTTTTTGTGCTGACCTTTTCAGTATAAATTAATTAAAAGTAGTTATTTAAGTATTGATTTTTAATAAAAGTTAATAACATATGTTGATAAAACTGTAACCTGTAATGACGAAATACAATTGTTTTTTAAATCAGTTTGACAATTACAAAATAATATTACAATTTCACTTATATGAAAATAAAATCTTTGTTGTTTTTAGCAATTGTAAGATATAAGCAAATTTGTTAAATTTGTTTAAAACAATTTTTGTTTGTGCTACTCTAAACAACAAGACAGATAATGGTATATGTTAATAAATTTGACATATTGACAGATGACGTTTATTTAATTAATGATAACTAGTGCCAACTTTTAGTTATAAAATTCTACTACACTTTACCGGCCTAGGCCGGAAAAGTAAAATTTCCGGCCGATTATGATACCTGTAAAATGCGTCAAAACGGACGGAAGCACAAAAAATATGTTTGTAGCATTGTTTGAGTATTACGTTCACAAGTTTATGAAATAATATAATTATAAAAATAGAAAATACTTTAGAGAAAAATAATTTTTAGAATTATTAACAAAAGGTTGACGTTTGAAAAAAAATTTAAGAACAGAAAATTGCCTAACAGTTGTTTATTTAATTATTTTGTTTAATGTTATTTTATAAGTTTCTTTTCAATATTATCGTTACTATTTTTGACAACGGGAGTCGAATTTCTGCCGAAACGTATTTTGTTAGTAAGAAATAATAATTATTCTAAAAACTTATTCTCTGTAAGAGTATTTTGCGTTTTTATTGGTTTTTAAAACTTGTCGGCCTGATACCCAAAAAAACCTAGTAAACCCATAAATCTGCCACAAAAATATAGAACTAATAAAATATTTTTTTTACCTGAAAATTTTTGAGTATATTTTCTTAAGACGTGTCTAGTTGTTATCTAGCGGAGAAAAGCACTGGGTTTCTGAGATAATCAAGTAACGCTTGCCAAACTTCTGCAATCCTTGTTTACGGCAGCCACACAATTAAAAATTTTATCGTTGGTTTTTTTAACAACGAAATTATCATTTAATAGATACTCATACATAGTTGGTATATTTTTAATGCTTCCATGTCCGATAAATACACAGTATCCCATTTTAAATATATGTTTCTTTTAGCTGCTAAAAGATACGGCAAACTATCCTATACAGCACACAAATGAAACTCGACACCTTCATTTTTTTTTAATCGTATAAATCGCCAACGGAGGTCGACTACTGCAAGAAATTAGTTCCAGTATTTAAAGGTGTTTGAATTAGATGATCCAGCAATAATCAATTTAGAAATACCTTGTAAAGGGTTTATTTTTTCAGTAAAACTTTTAAAGTAGTTGATTGCTCTAGTTTGAAAAATACAACGGACTGTAGATTCACATGTTTAAATTTATTTTTAATAAACATGCGTTGAACATGAAAGTAACAAACTTAATGATAAACTTAAAACGATTACAAAACAAAAGAAAACATTACTCGTTACTGAATTAGTAGAAAAACTAACGAATTTTTGTTCTACCCAATGGTAACAAAGGTTACAAATTATATAGACAATGACGGTAATTTCCGGAATTTTAATTATTTCTTACAGTTTATTTATTATTTTTTTCTGAATAATAATTGTTTGTTTGGATACAGTAGTTGTGTCAATTCGATCCTTGTTAACAGTTACGGTCAAAATTTAATTGTAATTATTGCGCAGAATAATTTGACCCAAAGAAGCAGACACATTTTAGTCTGCAAAATGTCGCCAAGAACTGTATCCATATCAAATTAATTTTTGTCTACCGCCGACCTCCTATTGCAAAAAACAATTCTTATTTAGAAAAAAACACAAGGAGGATAATAATAAATTAATATAGAAATTTATTTATTATCTTTGATACTAAATTTATAGAACTGACAATCATCATTTGGTAAATCTTAGCAATAAGTTGTCTTTGCTTCAACATGCCGCAGCTCTTGAAACATTGCGGCTTAATTCGTATTAAGACTATTTATTATTTAATTTAACGCGCATTATTGTATAAGAAAATAGTTATTTGCACTACAAGTAGCGGTAAGTGAACTTTGTTGTTCTAGGTAAACATAAAAAAAAAATTTACCTACGCGTTGTGCATTACGTTTGTCTCACTACCACAGTAATTCACTCTAATAAAATGTACTAAATATTTGGATATATAATACTAATTATCTGTAATAAAGAATTGACTGCTATAATCGAGTTTGCTGATTGATTAATTGCTGTGACAACGACGCTTGTAAACAAACAAATTCAGTATAATTTTTTTTTATACCACAATGAAAACATATGTATTTCGTACTTGTTTATGAGCTATAAAAGGTCATTGCACGGGAAAAGTTTTTTCCGTGCTCTATTGTTGCCAACTTGTAACGTCCTGTTAGAGTTCATTACAATTAAAATTCAATTTTGCATTCGTTTATTTTTTGCAATTAATATTGCACTTAAATATTCAGTTTGGCAACGTCGCGTCGTTTTCGAATCGACTGAGTAATAGATTTTAAGCTCGCACTTCCGTTTGAACCATCTTTGTCTTTCACGTGAGTGGTGCAAGGAAGACGATTTTCTTAAGTATGGCGTAAAAAACGCATACACATTAATTTTTATTCATTCTAACTAATTGCTGGTGAGTTTACCTTTATTTTGATATAATTTTTCTATTGAATTCTATATTTTTAGTGATTTTACAATGTTACGCAATTAGACAAAGAAATTAATTTCAAAGCCGTTGCTTTAGATGCAACGTAAGTAGTTACAAGTCGATTAAAATCAATTTTAATTATTTATATTTAGGGTCTTTTTGTCTTTTGGTCTTGTTCTTTTATTTTTTATTGCATTTTCCGTTATTGGAGTTTATTATTTACTGGATTTTTATTCATTAGATTTATATTGTGGTTTTATGCCTGCATTTGTGCTTTTAATCTACATTCGTTTGATTGGTTATAATATGCAAGAATCGTATCAACTCAACAAAGAATGTGCTAAAAACAGAAGATATCCGATAACGTCATATCATAGATGGTGAGTCAACTGGAATTTATGCTACTTATTATCAAATTAATTAAATTGTGTAATACATGTTTTAATATGTGGGCGCATTGTATTTAATTCTTCATAGATAAAGACTGATTTTATGTATCGGTGTGATTTTCGTACCGTATAAATTCCGTCTCGGAACGCCCACTTTTCGCTACAACGAAAGTGGTGGCTGTCAACTGGGAAAACCCATTTTTTCTTTGTTTGTGGAACGATAATGAGTTGACATACACGCCCGGTAACTTTCATCTTTAAATATTCACATGCATCAACGTTATAAAGCGGTGTAGTACTTTTGCTGCTTATGTGAAAGTTTCTTTCAAGTAAGAATTGATTCTGTTTTTGGGATTTAATCTAGTTTTGTTGTAATTCTCATTAGCAAATTTTTGATACCCGCAGGCATTTTCGGAAAGTTTCTATGATGACGTCACAATCTTTCATGTAATGAGAAAAATACTACCTCTACGTTGATTAAGAATATCGACTTGTACCCGTTAAATACAACAATTGTAACCGTAGTGGAGGGCTCACTTACTAAAATATCTATATTAGTCCAAGATTGTTTATTTCAGCAAATTTTAAGAAATTTTGAAGAAGATGCCGTTAGCTAGCCGCATGCTTCAATCCATTGTATATATTGTATTTCATATTCTAATTTTTTTTTATCTAAGTTGTCAGTCATTTGCAACGACTGTACGTACGAACAGGTTGTTGTCACAATTATCAAACTTTTTTTGTGTGTAATATAATATTAAAAGGTGTGTTTGGGTTCTCTTAATTATTAAAATACTGCGTCTTTGTATTATATTTATGAATGTAAATTTGTTCGTTTAGAATGTACAAGTTACAAGTTTAATTTTACGTACGACATGTAACCCAACCAAAGGGGGCATGTTTCAACAATTATTGTCTATGATCTGTACATACATGATAAAATTGATAAAATAAAAATTGTTGTATTACAACTTGTGTGTTGTCATTTGTGCGGAGCGGAGCGACAAAATCACAGAAGAAAAATTTCCCAGAACTTAAATTAATTTTTGTTTCTGGGTATTACTTAAAGTTGTTAGTTGCTAAATTTGATAACGTCTAAAGAATTTCTCTGATACTGAATAACCAAAGATTCTAGTAACTTTATTTTTATTTAGCAACGACAAAATCCAATATTATTGACCCTTAAAATAAAACTTAGATCTTAAAACAGGTATGAATATGTGTCGGTCTTCTCTAAAAAAATTAATGAGTTGAGTTATTAATGAAATTAGCATTTAAACCGTATCAATAATATTTTGATACAATACAAACATATTAATTAAACACTAAATTCTTATTAGTAGTGTAAATAGTACAATACATTTTGTAATTAAAGTATGTAGAAGTAATCTATAGAACTAAAAATTTACATAATTAAACAGAATAAACTGAAAGTTATTGTTTGTATATATTTGCTTCTAACATTCTTTAAAAGTTTTTGATTTTTCTAAAATTACATTGTTTCTAATATGGATAGTTTCTGCTTCAATAGTTCTTTATACAACAACGAGTTTTATTTACAGTACATCAGAAAATTTTAATATTTAATATAAAACTTTTAAACTTAATAAACTGTAAACTTTTTCAAGTATTGCAGTATGCTGTAATAAGAAGATAAACAAGACAATTTAAAACCCAACTTACGACGAAATACAAATATTATATTTGAGTTGGTTATAACTTGTCTTATTTAAATACTAACGATAAATCTAAATAATGATGTAATTTATTAATTTTTATGGCTCTATGAAAGATTTACTAAATAAATTTAAAACGTTAGTAAAACATAAGTAATTAGTTATTATTTACATAAATGAGAAAGTAATAAAGTGTACCCAAAATACATGTATTTAAATTACGTAAAACAAAATTAATTTAACATTGATGATTAGAAAATCATTAACGATTATAAAGTGTTGTAGCAATGGCGTTGCTAAATTTTTGATATGATAATTAAAAATCAAAAAAAAAACTAACATTTTTCTGCAATATACAGAGTGGTCATGCACACTATTGAGATATCCTAAACCGATAGAGATACATAGTTCGTTAAATTACAAAAAAGTTGTACGTTTTCATTTCCATCAAGGATATGAAAAGACATTTTAGATAGCTCGGTTCCTTCCTGAAACATCTTGAAAAAACAGATGTACTTTGTTTTCTTATTTAACGATGTTACACATATGAGATATTTAACTTAATTAACTACATTAAAACATCAATTTAACAATTTTTTGTCCAAATCTAGTTGCCACGTAACAACAAATGAATGATTTAGAGTTTTCGCTAGCAGAATTGTCAAAGTTATTTCAAAACAGTAGTAACTGTAGTTTAGTGCTGTAAATAAACCTCATTATTTTTTATTTATAATTGCTCTTAAACTTAAATATTGTTATTGGTATTTACTTATAATGCCAAGATATTCAGTTAATGAAAGATTAGATATGTATAATATTTATATTCAAAGCTATCGCAATTCAGTGACTGCTTTGCAGAGTTACGTAGAATTGTATCCCGAAAGAAAGCAACCAAACAGAACTATATTTCAACATTTGAATATTCACTTGAATGAGTTTGGTACTTTACACAACGTAAATCATCGTCCAGTGATTGAAACTGCAAATGAAATAAATGTGTTGGCACAAATTAAAATAAATCCAAATTCTTCACAAAAGAAAATTGCTTTGGCATGTATCAAAATCTGGGGTTCAAAAAATTCTGAAGAAACATAGATATCACGATTTCAAGTTTAAACGGGTGCAAAACTTGCATCTAGAAGACGCTCCCAGGAGACTCGAATTTTACCATTGGTTACCATTGGTTACAAAGTTATTATCCATTTCCAGAACGTTTGGAAAGGATGTAGAAAACTCTTGGAATGGATAACAGAAATATATATATAAACGATTCAAAGGGAGCATAAGTCAGTTATTCGAAGTCGGAAGTATTAAGAAGATGTTTAAATAAAACAGTGATTAACGCGTGGTTAAAATAAATATAACAGCGTTCAAGCGTACTTGCTTTTAATGTAAACAAATTTCAGTTTTAGATAAACAAAAGTTATCCGCGGACCTTACTTTTCGAGTAATCGTAGTATATAAATTAGTGTAAGTGTTTTCTTAAATATCGTTATATTTAATTAGTTCGTGTAGTTATAAAACGTGTAAATATTTCGTTATAAATAAATTAGTTTTAAAATTTGTTACAATACGCTTACTAAAGTTGTAATCTAATTCTGCGTTGATTGTCATTTTATAAATAATTCGATTTTGTTCTTCTATTCTTTGTTTTTAAGAGTTTGCAATCTGTAATCACTTGCTACCGTAGCGGAAATGTGTTCTAAAAAATGGCGGCCGATTAAGTACCGCTCACTTAGAGTTCTGTTTGATCAAAACGTTCATACGACCGATTACTTAGCAATCACTGAACGTTCAGTTCCAATGACCGCGACTAATGATGATAGGTGAATAATTTATGTTTAAGTTAAGTTGTAGATAGTAATAATGTTTTAGATTTAAGAATGTTTTTGAGTCAATTTCATAGTAAAATTACAAATTTTTTTTGTATATGCGACACAAATTTGTTCCATGTAAAATTTCTACAAGTAGCACTAATGTGTTTTAGCATTTTGGTTACTAATACTAAAGTGTCCTACAAAAACAATTGTATACTGTATATAACGGCAATACGTTTATTAACTTGAAATGAAATGTACGCAATTACTCAAATATTTCAAGCAACACAGTAGTATAATAAACGTTCAAAAGTCCGGTTGATAAACATTTATTAGACATTAAAACGTTTTTAAACGTGTAATAAATGTTTATCAGACGAACGTTTTTTATGCCAATGTGTTGCTTAGTATGTAATGTAAAATTTGATAACACGTATCAATGAAACTATGTAAATGTAATTGTTTTTAATCAAAATTTGCACTTTTGATTTGACAAAAAATAGAAGCTTTTAAAAGAAAGAAAATTAAAGTAATAATGTACAGTAAATGAAATAAGAACATTCTTAACATTGTTGCTAATTTTAGGTCAACAGTAAAATTTATTTCATACACAAAACGCAATAAACGAAAAAGCAAAGTAAAAATCTATAAATGAAAAATATGTATACGACAATAAAAAAATATTACACGTGCAAAGTTTATTTATTTGTTTAAAAATACATTGTTGCAAGTTTGAATGACTTTAATAAGGGTTACATTTAAAATACCACACTTTTTAGATACATTGTTTTATTTTTTTTAAATTCTCAAAACCTTCCCATTATTTTAGTTTTTTATTTTAATATTTTAATAAACGATACATGTTTCGATTAAAGGTCATCTTCAGGCGTAAACTATAAAATAAAAAATATAAAATCGAATCTTATTCAAATATAAACTTACTACATTAAAATTGAAAAATCAAACTTCAAATATCAAATAAACTTTAAAAAATAATAATTATAGAAATCTGAAAAATAATATAAATTAAAAAATCAAAAAGTTATAAAAATAAATAAACTTACCAACATATATTAATTAAAATAATAGGAAGGTTTTGAGAATTTTTAAAGAATAAAATAATATAATAAACCCATTTTGAGTTATTAAAGAATTAATGGAAAGAATAAACTGTTTCTTTTAGATACATATTTTACAAGTCAAAAAATACTGAAAAATATGACATTGTTACCAAACAGTGCACTTTTTAATAGGATTCATTGGTGCATTTACTTTACAATTAAAATCTTTAGCAAAATTTTCCATATTGCTCAGCGTTCCGGTTATACGACACGCTTGAGGTACGCGACTTTCGTACTGAGCATGTTGTATAAAATAACTTTCAGTCATTCTTTCGCATTGGGCTTGAGCATAGGAAATCCAGAACATTTGGTTTTCATTAAAGTTTAATCCTGGCAATTTCTGCTCGGTATTTTTACTTTTTAGCGCTTGATATGTATTATATGCTAATCTTAACCCATTGTTGTCCGCAATATTATCCAATAAAGTAAAATTACTATTAATCTAAAAATTAAAAAAATTGTATTATATTTTTGATAACATAACGTGATAATACATATTGATACTTAGAGCTAGTCTCACGCAAAATTAGGAACATCAATCATTTTTCGCGCAGCTAATATAGTACTAACATTTTTATTAACAATGTAACATACTTATCAAATTAATATATATTGAAAACCACACCTTTAAAAACCCTATCTAACCGCATTGTAAAAAGAGTGTTAAATGATATAAGAATAAAATCGCCTTGCTTAGCTTTTATGTCCAAAAGAGATTACTTATGAATGGTTGCAACTTCAAATCCAGTAGAGTGTATCATAATTCCAAGACATTTAAAAACTAAATGCACACATATAAATATTTCGGTTGTTATGATTTTTTTTGTAACATAAACATGTTGTTTGTTTGAACAAATATAATACACATGCTTATCTTATCTACTAAATATGCGATACATTTGAAAAAGATACAAGTGGCGTTGTAGGTAAAAAAATGTTTTAACGAATCTGTTTAAAAT
Organism: Aquatica leii; assembly: GCA_035610365.1. Taxonomy (NCBI): domain Eukaryota; kingdom Metazoa; phylum Arthropoda; class Insecta; order Coleoptera; family Lampyridae; genus Aquatica; species Aquatica leii. The sequence continues at coordinate 52,462,224 of CM069433.1, forward strand.
TATCTAAAAATATACTTTCACCGCAAATGTATTCAATTTTAAGAATACACAATCGCATTTTAAAAAAAATGTCGTTAAGAAACTAAAACTTATAATCGTACGCAACTGTAGTCTAATCGCGACTCAAAGTACAGGATTTTACATAAATGCGTTAATTTTTTTTTTTTAATAATTTTTTTTACTAAAAACGTTTTAAACAACTATTGTTAATTATTGTTTTGTTTTCACTATTAAGTTTATAACACTACCTGTCGCATATATTTTTTTACAAGCGGCGAAAACTACAATAGTAGATTTATAAAAATTTTCTGTAGATAGCTATAAACTAATTTTGTTACATTCCGCATTTACAAGCTTAAATTTATGATATTTTGTAGTTTGGAATCACAATTTACTTTGCACTTCCACTTATATATATACAACAGCAGGACTCCAAATAAATTCATGCAGGTTTTTGTTTTAAAGAGGGTTTCTCTGTATATAATTTTTTAAACCAAAATTTATCAATTTCCTAGATTAAATCAATTTTATTTTAGTTTTGAATGATTTGGTTAACTATTTATAATAATAAAAAATCTATATATTTGTTATTTATAATTGTTAATACATTTGCGCAACGGTTGCGTTTTGATGGTAACATTGCGTTTACTAGTTTAGAGATTTTGATTATACGTTAGCAAGTTATCTATTTACAAGTCTAACAAGCCTGTAAAATACATTTCTACAAAAAAACTGCACCACTAGCAATTTTATTTGATGTTGTATGCATTTTAGAAAATACTGCGACATAATTTAAAAGAAGCCAATAAAAATATTACAAACGGTATGTATAAAAAATTAAAACTTGTTATGTCTTACGGGTGTATTAAACATGGTGAAGTTTTTATATTGATTTATAAAGCATTGATTTTTTTCTTCAAACGTTTTTGTTATTTCAGGAGACCAACATTGATTTAAGGTTCCATTTAATCCATATTTTCCACGAACGAAGCCATATGTTATTTGTTGTCCAATAGTAAACCCTAATGTGGCATAATTCAAATAATTTAGACCATTTTGATTATGTGAAGTGTAAAGTATAAACGCTGCAGGAATAACTATAAAAAATTACAAAAACAATAAAAGTGATAAAACTTAATAATTTTTGCATACCAATATGATTCGTTTCTAAATTATAATAAACATTCATTTTTGTTACATCTATCCCAGTATTGTTCCAATCTGCAGAGAGCGATAAATCTAGTTTTCTAAAATTAGTGTCAATTTTGAATTTATTTGCACTAAGTACAGCATCCAAGCAATATCCAAAACTGGTTTGCAACTAAAATATAGTTATACATTAAGACAAAAGTAGAACTAGCTTTATTACCTTATTATAGTAAGATTTTATAAGAGAATCATTGAACATTTCTTCTGAGTAACCAATATCTGCAGTCATTGCATTAAGTTTATTTATAGCACAGTTTTTTGTAGGTTTGTCAAACAATTTCGTATTTTCTAACGTATCTTTAAATTTATTTTTAATGTTAGTCAGAATTTCTTTTACTTGATTTTTTGTGATACTGGTAAAGTACTTTTTTACGTACCAAACATTTATTGCTAAAGGTAAGCTAGAATGTATGTATTAGTTTAATATAAAAATAACAATTGTATATTACAGCTTTAATTTAATTTAAAAAAATCTTTAATATGTTTTATGGTGAATTTTTTATGTCTAAAAATGTATATTAATTTTAATAAAAAGTAATTTATGTAAGTTTGATAAATGTATTAGTTTTTAAAATGATGAAAACTATGTTACCTTTCTATAGCAACTTGAACACTATTTATTTTAAGATTCTGTTTAAAAGTACTATTATATAGTGCAGGAAGGTATGTAATAATATATTGCATAGTACGGGTAATCATATAGTTAGATAAAATCCTAAACAAAAAATTTATAAAAACATCAAAGTCATTCAATTTATACCGTTTTGGTGTATGTAAAATGAGTTTTAACAAGTCGCCAAAATCTTCTACATTTAATGTAATTAACTTGTTTTCTATAATTGTTAATTCAGGTAAATTTATCAATTTGTTTAAAAATAACAACCAGTTAATTATTGGATATTTTGTCTGCAATTCTTTAATTGTTATCGTCGCTTTTTTATTTGTTTTGATTTGATTAAACATTTTCTGAAATTACATATAATAATGCAATATTAAAAAATGTGTATACATTACTTACTTTATGAAACTCTGTTTTAAATAATATAACGTTATTGAAATCTTTTTCAATAATAGCTTCGTTGCCTCCTAAAGCTTTTGCAACTGTTTTTATAAATAAATCATCGTAAATATTTTCTTCGATTGGAGTTATCTTCAAAATAAGATTTATTTTAGTAAATACTAAATTAACACAATTATTTGTTACTTACTGACAAATGATAATAGGTGATATTATTATTGTTGTTTGCAATAACTTGAATTTTGAAAAAATAGTCGTGCGGTATGCCAAACTTTCGCGACTCGTATATAAATTCCATCCAATTAAAGTTTGTTTCATTCCAATTGTTTCCTTTAATTGTAGGTCAATCTTGTAAACAATATAATAAATTGCTTAAAAATAATGTATCCATCTTTTCCGTAGATTTATGTAAATCCGAGCAAACACTGTACACGTTTTTTAGAAACTTAATCGGTTTGGAGTCTTCATACAGAATCGGTTCTCTTAAAAGAGATTCAATTTGATGTTCAACAAAACTGTTACCATCATCAACTACATTCGTAACTGGTTTACAATTGTTTACATCTTTACCAAAATTTCCACATACAAAATCATAAAAATTATGGCAAGGATCAATTGTACGATTTAAATATTGAAGCGATTTTGCTGCAGTTTGGATACACGGAGAATTTAAACATATATCACTAAAATAGATACAAACAAATTAACTAAAGATTTTGTTTCTTAAGCTAAAAATAAAAATACACTTACACTAAGAATGTTTATCTAGGGCTATTAAATAAAATAACCCATTATAACTGCTATATACAATCTTAAAATATAAGTCACAATTGCTTTATGTACTTACATCATATGCATAAGAATTGTTTTTAAGCTAGTCGGCTTTGAAAACATAGTTTAGTTGGTAATTCTTTGTTAATTGCATTTACTAAATAGTTTTAGATAATATATTGTATTAGACTTGAATATTGAAAGTTATTTATTAAACTCTAATGATTAAAATATTTGCTTTTGCTCGAATTGCAGACTATAACCTCGTATAATAGTAGCTCCTTGTTAAATAGGATATTAAACTTCTTTTTTTTAATTAAAAATATGGTCGATTTTAGTTATAATAATTTAAAATATTAAAATCTCATCTACGTTAATAAACAAGAATGATGAAATCAAATAAATAAAATTCTACATTATTAAACGCCCATTTTTAAACAGTTTTTTGTTTTTTTAAATACTTTTACATTTTTAACGTTAAAAAAATAGTTATATCAATTTGTTATCATCTGCTTCAGTAAAACTATGTATTACCAAGAATGTTATGAAACTAAACTTTAAATAAACATTTTTACCTATTTTGTTTAGAGCGTTGTAGAATTACCACTAGCACAGTAATGTTTGATATTAATAAAATAAGAACGATAACAGCCAACAATTTGTATCTTGATTTCAGTTCATCTTCACATCTTTTAAAGATGTTATTTCTGCAATAAATGGTAATAGCATTAATATGTTTATTATTAAAAAATAAGCACTTTACTGTAATAAGTAAATAGTGCTACTACATATAAAAAAAATAAAAACTCATTTAACTGTAAGAAAACAATCCAAGAAATGTAATTATTGTTTACAGTTATATATTTTTTTAATTTAATATAGGAGTGTTTACTGCCGTATTTTATATCGTTAACAGAAATTTAACGTTAACAAAGAACAACTTTAAATTTGACGCAAATGCACAAGTGTAGTAATTAAAATTGTGTATACCTTGTTTAAGAAAAAGCGTAGTTTAAATTTTGACGCTTGAATCGTGATCTGTGATTGGTTTAAAAAAAGGCAGTTTTATTTTAAATTTATTTTAACCTAACCACAGTTAGAAACTCTAATGAGCTCTTTCTCTTAAAAAAAACAATGGTAACTATAACAAATTTAAAACACACCAAACTCAAAATACAGTTTTTTGAATCCAAATGTCAACACAAATTTCTTATTTGACAATATATCATGTACCTACTTAATATATTTTTATACTACACTAGCGTGATTAGAGTAGTATAGAGGCGTGCAATATTTAAACGTAAATAACATTTGAGTTTTTGTATTATTTTATATCGTTGCTTAAAAAAATAATTCTTGCTTTTTTATTACTTCAAACAATTAGTTCTTATCAGAACAACTGTATTCAATAATAGCGTATCGCAATCGTAAGTTTTTTTCAATTTTTCAATTCGTTTATATTTAAGTTATAACGTATAGTTTATAAGTATGTTGAAATTAGCCCCACGCAATGAGTGCCATTTATAACGTATAACAAAATCGAAAAAGTTTGAAAAAGCATATACTAAGATAAGAACGTCTTCCGGGTTTGGACCGTGTCAATGTTGTAACCGAAGTTGCCAACGTTTTGCCCACTTTCGTAAGGAGCTTCATCAGGGCGTGAGAAAAATCGAAGAACTCAAACAAGCAACCGAAATCTAACTAAACACTTCTCAAAAGTTAGGTAATCAACTTGTGAACCAAGCCAGATTCTAAACTCAGAAAAGGTAAGAAAAAAAAGATAAACTTGAAAAAGCAAACGAAAATCTAACAAAGAACCACTACAGAGTTAGGTAATCAACTTGTAAACTAAGCCAGATTCTAAACTCCATAGAAGTGACTTAAAAAGAAATAGTCTCCGTATATAAAGAAGAAGTATCGTCACGGCTGGTTAAGCTCGAAACCATGATCACGATTGAAATTATTGGGATGTTTGATGATTTCTATGCTCTCTCGAAAGTTCCTGTTAAAAAAGAATGGAGATTGGATAGTACTAACGATAGGTCGAAAGGGAATACCTTGTTTGTGAATTTTGGGAAGTCCGTATAGACGAGGTGGTTTAGAATCTGAAGGGGTAAGTCGACGTTTAGTTTCAGGAGGTAGATTGGAAGATTTGGTGATTTGGCTGACCTCACGTTTAATCCTCGAAGTGGGATTACGAGTTAGAAGAGCGTACGTTTACTCAGACACAATAGAATGGATTTTCGCAACATAATCAATAATAAAATCAAACAGTTATTAAATACTACTTTTCGGAACTTAATTATTCTTATTATTTACTTAAACTAAAACTGATGGCTATTTCATGAAAAATGTCAACGTATACAAGTATATATTATTTACACGAAATTTAATGAGATAGATATACACGGACGTCGTTTTTCGCTACGAAGGAAATTTTACTGTCAATTATGAAGTAGATAGGTCGCAAATTTTAAGTGCGCCACAGGTTTAATGAGTATTTGAACAAAAATTTATCAATCAGATAATAAACAAAAAGTTTTAATTTCAATTTTTTATTATAAAACTACAATAATAGATAGATACCAGTGTAAGAAGCTTTAATTGATATGTTATGGTTGTCGAAGTAGTGAAATGTAAGTTAATATTATGTTCCTCGAGAATGGCGGCCATGTAAATATATGCAAGTAAATTTTTAAAATGGTCCCTTTTTAATAGAACATTTTTATTACTAAATTTACTCTTATACAACAATCATGATGCATATAGTGTAGGCAAATAAATTGTTGTAAGATTTTATGCACAAGCTGGCAACTGCGCACAAGACGTGACAACGTCTTAAAGCCGGTAAAGTAGGAGATGATAAAAATAAAAATAAGGATACATACGGATACATGTACGTTAAGAATAATGAAGTTTATGTAAATTACGTTTTATGTGGTTTTTTTACATTATGTATATCTTCGGATTATGGCCGTGGATAAATGATACTACATGTGAATAAAATTGAGTTTATTGCATCTTTATTTCCTGACAACTATAATTGCCCGCAATAGAAAACTTATAAAACGTTCAAATTTAATTACCTTAGTTTATGTAAACGTTAACACGACAGCATCGTATTTTACAAATGTGATTATATTTTGATGAATTTTTAATCGCGTATTTAATAAAAAGGTAATGAAAATGGTCGAGCAAGCGAATCACATATAAAGCAGCGTAACTTAACAATAAGCTGCGATCCATTTATTATTAATCCTTCTGAAATAATTATTTTAGCTTCTTCGACAACTTGTCAGTTAAGCATCCGAATTGTTTTATAACTATATTTAACACAATAATTTTGCGCTTTAATAGTAGTATTGCTCTATAACTGCTTTTCTCTTATTTTTATAACTGAGGCTTTGTGTCCTTTTAATTAACAGTTATATTAGAACTTCCGTTGTGAGTAATTTGATCCAAAAAGAGAAATTGTTATATAATATTACTAATAGAACAATTATATAACGTAGTCACATACTTTATTAAAACAGTTGTATAAAACAGTTCTAAAGTGATAAATGACAAAGCTACATAGCTATTATAATTAACATTTGTGAGGGGTGAATCTCTTATAACGAATATTATATAAACGTTTACAAAACACTTTTATACTTATCTTATAAGCAGTTTTATAATTTTGTTGTAAGATCGTTCTAAACATCGATTTAAAAAACAATTTTGAATAGATAATGTATTTTGAATGAATGTATTGGTTGTGGCTGTTGACCCATAACCGATACGTTACTAGCGTCGTTAGAACTACGACTTCCACGTGCCTCGTCATAGAGTAAAAGGAAATTTACCGTCGCTTGGATAATATCTTCGATATATATTGCACCTGGTGTTGGACTTCCTGGGATAGAATTACTTAAATTGAAATTACTTATAGACGAGTTCACATGCTCTCCATCGGCCATCTTGTATAACACAAAAGTATGCTGTTTTCCGAAATCTCTTATTTTCTACTTAATCTTAACACTTCTACAGTTAATCCCACTTCTGAAAACTGTAGTAGACAATAACACACGTTTTGTTAAATAGCGTTTACTCCAAAATATATAACATAAGTGGTGCTTGCATAACATAACCGAGACACCCATAAACAACTTCCATAACCAACTGTATATAAAAACGGATGTATAATTTTTTTATTTACTCAAAAAAAAAATATTATAGCAAAGGCTCAAAGTGTGCCCAACATAATAAAAACGTTTGTTTTAATGACACGACAAACCTAATGCAAACATATTAACATATATAATATAACGCCCAACGTAGTGTTACCACTGTAACGGTATTTATAAAAAGAAATTGTTGACCCACCATGATATAACCAACGTCTTTAATTGGCCCATAATTTCCAACCGTTGGCCAACCATTGTGTGTTTGCTGGGATAATAACAAATTACAACAAAAATCAAGCGAAACGCCGCTCCAAGATGGAAGATGACTTAAGAAGAAGGCTACAAACGCATATGCAATGTATATACAGTAAATATAAATAACTAAAATCAGAACTATTCAATTGAAAAAAATGTGCTTGTCACAAAGTTAAATTATATTTTTAGATTATGCATTATAATCGATTAAATATTCAATCACGACAGATAATTATCATTTATACAGAATGTTTGCGACCCAATCGACAAACCTATCTCTAATACATTTTCTGGTGAAGATACTACAAGATTACTTGTATTGACGAGTTATGTTCGTTTCGTGGAGTTTTACAACATCAACTTTTTCTTTCAGCTTTGGAAGTGTTATCAGGTAAAGTCCTACTTGTTTTTAGAACCAGACGACATACTTTGCGTTCTTGGCAGGATGTTGCTGCAATCTTAGAATCAAAGTGTTTGCCGTTAGATTACGACGATCGTCTGATGTAGATCATTTGCAAGCGTACTATCGGGCTTACCGAATCTATTTGGATTTACGTTGTTGCTATGCAATATCTTTTTCTACAGATGTTAGAACCGGTCTCGGAGCAAACACAGCTTGAAATCATTCGTAGTAATTTCATTCGGTTATGTCAATCTCAGTTTGCACTTTTGAATATCACGTCTTTTTCTCAATTGGTCTCTTTAAGCAAACGTTTGGAGTCCAATTGTAGCTCTGGCAGTTTTTTTAACTTTCCAACATCTGATATGAGTGACATACTTTTAGAACAACCATCTTTGACTTCTACGAGTAAGACGACTTCGACCGTTGCTGGTTTTTGTGCTACTTCACTTCCTTCTTCTATAACTACTCCTAAGTCTAATACTTGTGTGAACTGTTGTTCTAAAGCTGAGTAACTTGTACATCCTGTTTGTTCTTTAGTTTTTTTTCCTCCAGATTTTACTTCAAGTTTTAAGATTATTTGGCCTACTACCGATCCGTGGTATTTAGGTCTGATTTCCAAGGTTTCTGCTTTTCCTTGTCTTTTCTCTCGTTGGTGTGTTGTGAAAGGTTTTTTGTGTAAACGTGTACGTGTTTTTTCTTTGGATCCGTGTCGAAAGTTTAAGTTAAGTTTCTGATAAATTTCTATTGGTTTTCTTCGTTTCTATATTACTTTAGGATGACTAGCTTTCCGTATGTATATATTTATATTTGCTTACTCGGTTTTTTGAATTAGTACGTCATCTATAGGATTCTCTCTTCTATTTTTGGATTTGGTTTTTCTTGTTTTGAGTTTTCTATTCCGCTTGTTGGCATTAAAGTCTTGTGGTAAACCATTCAACCTGGAAGAGCAATTGGTACGCTTTCGTTCTATGCCTAACTGTGATATTTTTTCTTCTATTTTTTATATAATTGGACGGTTGGATGGGCATAGTAGGGTGGTCTCTCTTTTCGTTCTTTTACGGGAAGAAAAACAAATCAGGCATTTACACCACGCATTATCTATCTCCATCTTTTTCTATATCTATCTTTCCTACTTTTACTTTTTTCTTGGGTTTAGGGATTTTCTATGTGCCAACTATTCTTTTTGATTTTCTTTAAAGTTTGTCTCTTGGGTGTTTATTTGAACATAGAAACATCTAGTTTTGTCTCTCTTCGTCTTTTTTTTTCTTTCTTTTGATCTTCAAGGTTTGCTTTCAGGGCATTTATCTGTTTTCCTTTGTTTTCTTTTCTTTGTTTTCTAAATCTTGACGTGTTGCTTGAACACTTTTTCTTCTTTAGTGTTCACTGCAACTATGATTTTTTTTCTCAGTCATTTTTCTTGCTTTATTTGGTTTAGTGGGTTTTTGTTTTGTTGTGCTTAGGTTGAAACTTGGTATAGACCGCAACGTCTCTTTTTGTTCTCTGTATTTCCGCTTAGTCGACATTTTTTACGTTGTCAATCACCGTTAGAATATTTCTCTGCTTTGAGTTCCTTTTGCTCTTGGAATATTCTAATCCGTTTTTTGGATTTTAGGGTCTAAGTGACATTTCAACACGTCTAGCACTGACTCACGATGTTGGGTTAGCAAGTGATGTTTCTAATTATTCTTTATTTACTTTTACTTCTTTTTTTTTCTTTCTTTCTTTTGGTTTTGTTTTGTGTTATTGCGGTTTGGATTTTTCTTGGATTGATAAACTTCAATAATTAGCTTTGTGGAACTTTGTGGTTGTGACTTTTGGATTACTTATTTTTATCTCTGCTTTTTAGGTAGTTCTACATGTGTCAACTTTTAATCAAAATCTTTCTTTTTATTTGAGATTTCTTCGTTGGTTTTCTTTGCTTAGATCTTTAAGGTATGTTTGGTTTTTTGGTGAAAGAATTTCATAAAGTCTGTTGACAACTTTTTAGGCACAACTGTCTCAATTTTTCTTTTGATTTTTTGTTTTTTAAATCCGCATATCACAATTCTGGATCTCCTAAATAGTGAAACTTAATTTTTCTTTTTATTTATTGAGTTTTGGGGACTTATATTCAGGCATCTGTTTGTATTTGTGGGTTAAGGTTTTATGAGATTTTAGAGCGTTGTCCTTGGCCGTAGTTTAAACGTCTTTCTTTTCTATACTTCTTTTCATCTTGGTTTGCTTAGGATTATCCGTCAGTGAGGTTTATAGGACTGCATTGTTTTCTTGCTTTCATAGCGTAACGACTTTCCACTAGTATCTTTTGTGATACTTCATTTCTGTTGGTTGGAGTTTTTGGTTCTTTGGAATATCCTTCCGCTTTATAACGATTTTGAACACCTTTGATTGTGGATACATGGCGAAATCGGAAAACCTTTTTAATTTACGTTTCTTTTTGAGTTGGGTGTTATTGTGTTTTAGTTGGTTTTGGATTTTAGGGATCTGTCCTTGGCGTATGCCTAAATTTCTCTATGCCTTAGCTAGTGTCCACTTTCAACACGTAACAAATTGTCTATTCGGAAACTTTTAAATTTAAACCCTTTAACAAATGTTTGTGATTTAAATTTATTGTAAAATAAATATTATAATGTTACGTAACAAAACACATCTATCAGATCAAAAATAAGGTACTGGTTAAGTAAGCAATAAAATTACTCTAATGTTTAAGTTAAAAATTGTAATTTGATTCATGGCACTTTCAATAAAATTTGTGCGGTAGTAATAAGGTACGTAACTAATAAAAAACAGTTAACAAAAATGCGTTTTTAGAATACCAAAAAATTTACGTAGTAAAAGTAAGAATAAACGGAAAATATATTCTGTAAACACCAAATATACTTGTATACTAAAAAAGCAAGAAATATATATAACAGTTTGTATATTTAATTAAATCAATCATAGAAGACTAAAAAAACGGTTAAGTCATAGTAATAATTACTTAATAATACAAAAACAAAAATACTAGTCTTTAAATGTAATTTTAAATTAATGTAAACGCTACTATTTTTACCATATGGTACTTACAAACAATTAGTTGAATCTTGCATTTTATTACTTGTTCTGTTGTTATTACTACCAACAACAATTTCCATAGTATGCCATTGAAATTCGGTAAGTTTTTCAGCATTTACTTGGATCTGTTTGAGTTATTTTTTTTATTTAAACACAAACGTAGTGGTTTATACATACTGGTTTTACACAAGTTTTTCTATTCATTGCCTAACTGCATAAGTATATAATAAATATATTTTTTTAAATTATTAAACTTGTTCTACGTAACAAATAAGTTACAAAACTGCGTCTAACAAGACTTATTTCTAAGTAATTATTTTATTGAATGAGTAAATCAATACAAATCAGTACAAATAATAAACAAACTTGACAGAAATACATATTAATGTTAGCTTATATTAATATAGGTCATTTAAAATCAACAAATAAATTGCTATTTAATGCATTAGTTTTTATTTCAAAGGTTATATATAAAATATAACCAAATACAACAGAATATATTTAACAAAAATATTAATTCAGTACATTCAATGAGCTTGATTTAAACAAAAATTATAATTTGTTTTTTAATTAGAAAATCTACGAAATTATATTATTTCCTATTTTTTATAAAAAAGTTTTAATAAATTTTGTAGTGATGTTTTAGGTAGTTTACAAAACAAATTATTTCTTTGTTAAATCTAAAATAGTGCACATATAATTATTAAAAGTAATAGAGCTATTTTTAATTACATATTATGTTATGTCAGTAAAACTTTACTTTAAACAAAAATGAACCATACTTAATTATATAAACAGACAATTAAAATTTTTTAAAAATTATAATTAAATCTGATTAATAAAACTGTTTGTATTCACGTAAATAAGCAATTAACAATAGAACGTAAGCGTAAGTTTTTTTTAATAACAAATAAATTAGTGAATTATACAAAACATAAAAAAATTCTAATCGAATCAAACTATAGAAACATATTTAAACTAGTTTAGCGTTAACACATTATTCTTTTTTAAAGTTTATACATTTGTTTTAGTATCAGTACTACCTTTTAATTTTGTTCAAGAACATTGAATTAAAATTTATTTTTCAAATAAAAATTATACTAGTTTTGTAGTATTTACTAAATAATCTAATAAATTTAATGTAAAGCCACATATATTTTATAAAAAAAATATATTTTTCAAAAAAACTGACTGTTTTGGCGTTAAAGATTGTTGTTTCTGTTTGTGATTACTACGTACATTTGTTTACGCTTTCGCTAGTAGAACGCTTCTGCATAAAGCTTACAGAAGAACTTAACCTGTGTAGTACTTATATGTTTATATACAATAGAAGGATTACTTCTGTAACGGTAAGCCTGAACATTGACAGTAAAATAAAGGTTGTTAAAAATATTATATTATGTCCTATATAAACCTAAAAAAATTAAGAAATAGCTTACATACTGAAGAAATATTTATATTATTATCAATTTTAGTGTCATCGTCTGAAACAGTTTTAAATCGACGGTACATGCATTAAATCAAATAAAGATGATTGTTCGAATCTACTATTTAATATAATTTTCTAGAAAAATACATTTGTTAAAGATTTACAACAAAAAATAATATAAATAAACTTAATTCAATTTGCTTCTTCATTCAAAGAAGAAGATCGAAAGTTTTTCTTTATAGAGATGTTTTGTGCATTACAAATTCACTTCTCAAGTAGCTACAAATTATTTTGATAGGTATTCAACAAATGATCAAAACAGAATTACATAAGTATATTTTCAATTCAAGTCACTTTGAGAAAATTATAGAGGAAGTACATGGAACATGCTCTCAAAATGTTACTTTCAAACTTTTATGTGTCAGTCACGGTAGACTTAGCAATATTTAAGCAATCCTAAAATACCTCATATCAAGTCAAACAAAAATTCTGCTGACATTTTTGCAGTCTTTAACAAGTACATAAACTAGAACTTCGATGGCAAACAATACAAAATGTATCTTACAAACGTCCCAAGAAAACAAAGTTTGCCTACAATTTCTTATGTTTTTATTAATAAATTTTACGTTTTCACGTTTGCAAAAAATTACAACCTAATGCTTAAGTATGTAAATGTTTATAGAGTTGGAAACGTTGTAAGTTGGTTTTATACCCGTGCAATTCAAATAAGCTTTGCATAAACTGCGGGCTAAAACCAAAACATATATACATTATAAGGTAACAATGTTAATGCAAATGTGAAAATGCCACTAGAGTTAACCACTTGACGGCTGTTTTGCTCTTTGGGGACCCTTCAGCAATGGGAAAACACTCTACTGTACTTCCACAAATGCATTGACGGTCCTATCCCAGATAGGACACAACTTTCAATGGACGTTTATTTTTAGACCATACATAATCCATAAATCCATGTATTTTAAACTAACGATCTTCAAACGTCCATTTTTAAATTAACTTAGGTTATTCTACACTTTAATATTGGCACTAGTTGGCACTACTGACATATTTTTTACCGACACGAACTTTTGCAATTTGTATTTGAGTGTTTTAAAGGTATGTACTTAGTATATAATTAACAATAATTATTTGTAATAAATTAAAAAAAAATGATTTTAGTAGCCGACCACTAACTTGTTACTTTTTGTGTCCCGGTTAATAACCTCCTAAAAAAATTCTAACCTCTAAAACACTTGTTCGATTTATAAATTATAATACTAACAAAATTGAGTTTTTAAGTGAAATATTTTGTATGTAATTACATTAATAAGACACTTTGCAATAATAATATAAAATATTTATTGCAGTTAAAAATGCCAAAAATAAAATTTTATAATTTCAAAGTTTATTGATATCCTAAAATTTCGCTTTTATAGACTTCGATCGATAGAACTGGTTTTCAAATCTTAGGTAACGGAAAACTAGAATCTCGGTTAATATTAAAAAAAGTCTTAATTATTTCAATAGATTTCTTAATTCTTCGCTGATAGTAATTTGAAACATTTACCAAAATTATAATACTTTTAAACATAATTTAATGACCCGTTTCTAGTGCGTGTTTTGCCACCGCTGACTTTAAAAATTGTTTAAGACGATTACACCTTTGATGCTCCTCAATACAAATTCCCACACTTCTACCCATTTCTCTTATGTATGCACGACTACAAGGGCAAGGAATGCTATAAACACCGTCTGATTGAAAAAGAATAACGTGCTTCATCGGACTTAAGAGTTGACCCAATTTAGCAAAAGTAGAAAACCGATCAACAATGTTGTGTTTAGACTTTGTTTCTTATACGGTCTGTGGTACTTTTGACTGTATGGTAGAGAAGCGAAAGACACTGGCTGACACCTAGATTCCGTTGTTACTCTTGGTTTGGCAGACGTAAACTTTGTAATAGACCGCTTAATACTTTTTCTATTGCAACTGTTTGCGATTAACACCTTAGTTAGACGATTCAACTGTTTTTCAAGATGTTGGAGTTGACTTAAGAAAACAGCTCTGTATACAAAGAATTTACTATTGATAATTCTTGAGAAGGGAATGATAAGATAAATATCTATTTGTATGGGTAGGTTTTCGATAAACTGCATGCAATAATGAACCGTCTTCATTTTGATTAACTAAAACGCGCAAAATTCGTGCAGTACTTTTGGACGTAGAAGGTCATATTTTACATTTAAGGCAACGTCAAAGCGAAGTACAAGTATAAAAGTTGGAGAAGTTAGTGAGCGAAGGGACGCGAGTCAGTAGTGGTAGTAAGATGGCAGATGGAGAAAGAAAAGGGTGAGTAACGGAGGAAAAGCAAGAAAGCATAAATAATTTAGTAAAACCGTGATGAAAAAGTAGAAAACTGTGACGATCAAGTTAAATCAATAAACAACACAATTGAGAAGGTCAGTGATAAAAGATAACCTATATTAATAGAAATTATTGCATTTAATACGAAATTAAAGCAAAACCACTACAAGTGAGACGTTTCAAACCCGAAAAGAAAGAAAAAAAAGTACGGAAAAATTAAGAAGCAAATGAATGAATAAAACAGAAAGAAAGAAAGCAAGAGAAATAGGACAGACAACAAATATTTGGAAAAAGGAAGAAAGCAATAAGATCACCTAACATTAAAAAAATAACGGAACAAAAAGAAAAAAGAGAAAAACAAAAACAAATGGGGAAACTAAAGGAATTAAGAGATATGAAAGAAAACATGAAAAAAATAAGGCAAGAAATCATACATATAACAGAAGAAATAAGAAAAAAAAACAAAGTTGAAGAAAGAAAAAGAGAAACTAGTAGAAAGGATAGAAAAACTGGAGAAAAAAGCGGAAGATAAGAAAAGATGAAAAAGGAAGAATAATATTGTAATAAGAAGATGGAGAAGTAAAAAACCACGAAAGGAATTAGTATTAATGCTGGAATAAAAGCTAACGTGAAAGTAAAAGTTAAAAAAGTGACAGCGATAAATAATAAGAAGAAAAATGAGATGGTGGTGGCAAAAATGGGAGGATGAGAAGAAAAGCAGATAGTAATGGCGGAGAAAAAGAAATAAAAGAACAAAAAAATTTATATAAATCACGATTTGACATGGGAAGAAAGGAGAGTGCAAAGAGAAATAATGAACATAGCGGTGAAAAAAAGAGCAAAAGGAAAATGAGTATGGGTAGGATACAGAAAAATGGAGATAAACAAAGAAAGATACATATGGAATGACAAAGACAGGAAGCTGAGCAGAGAAAAAGGAGAGAAAATGAATAGTCAAAAGGCAAAAACTAAAAGGTGAAGGGGGAGCCAAAAAGAAAAAAATGATGACAAAATGGTAAAGAAAAGCCATAATAAGTAATGGAAAGGAAAAAACCAAGAGAGAGAAATAAAAGAAAGTAAGGAAAAAGCAAAGGAGAAGATGAGTGAACTGGGATTACTGTTTTGGAACGTAGCTGAAATAAACAGCAAAGAACAGGATTTTTGGGAATACATCAGGAAACAGGATGTAGTGGGATTATAGGAAACATGAATGGAAGAAAAAGAATGGGAATGTTAGAAAAAAGAGTTGTCGAAGAAATTTAAGTGGGTGGTGCAACATGCAGAAAGAAAGAAGAATAAAGATAGAGCAAAGGGTGTTATAATAACGGGAGTAAGAAAAAAATCGTTGAATCAAGAAGAGAAAGAGAAAGTGCAGCAGAAAAGAGGAATTTTAGTAAGGTAGAGAAAAACAAAAATAAAAATAGTGACAATTTATAACAGCAGAATAAAAGAAACAAGAAAAAACATAGAAAAGATGATAGAAGAGAGAGAGGAAGGGTTGATAATAGTAGGAAGAGACTTTAACGCAAGAATCGGGGAAAAAAAGTAACTTAAAAAAAGAAAAGGTACGGTAAAGAGACAAACAAAAGACAAAATAATAAATAAAGAGGAAAAAGAACTGCTGGAAATGTGCAGCAAAAGGCGGTGGGAAATAATAAATGGAAGCAGAGAAGAAAAAAATATAGGGGAGTATACGTACATAAGAGGAAAAAGAGAATTAATAATAGATTTTGTAATGACAAATAAAGAGACTGGAGAAAATGTGAAGACATTTAAAGTGAGAGAAAAAATGGAGTCAGACCACCAACCACTGGAATTGACAATGGAAGGAATAGAAAAAGAAGAGAAAAATAATAAAGAGTACATAACAAAAAAAATAAAGATAGAAATACACATACAGAATAAAGTTTAGGTATAAAAGGGATTACAAGAGAGTGTAGAAGAAATGAGAGAGACGATAGAAAAAACAACAAAGAAAGTCAGATTTAGAAAGTAGAAGAGGGAAAAAACAGAATGGAAGAAATGGTGAGATAGAGGATGCAAAGAGGAAAATAAACGAAGACGAAGTAATAGAGGCAATAAAGAAGGTAAAAAAAGAAGGCGGTACGAAAAGATGGGATACAAAGCGAGGAGTGGGTATACGGGGAAGAAAATGTAGCAAAAAGGATGACGGGAATAGTAAATAAAATATGAACAGGTAAAGGATTTCTGGAGAGAGGAAATAATATGTCCAATACACAAAAAAGGAGACAAAAAGACAGTGAAGAAATGACATTATTAAGAAAGGCATACACACTATATGCAATACAAGTAAGACTGCAGAAGCAAATAGAGGAAAAGAGTTTGGTATTAGACGGACAAGCGGGGTTCAGAAAGGGAAGAAGAGTAATAGACTATTAAAACACTTGGCAAATAGAGAGGTAGAAACCAAAAGGAGGGAAACAGCACTGTTCGTAGATTTAAAAGCCGCTTTTGACAAAGTGAACAAGGAACAACTGTGGGAATACATGACGAGAAAAAAAATAAATGAAAGATTAACAGAAAGAATGGGGGAAATTTACGAAGAAACAAGAGCAGGGTGAACCTGAATGCAGAGGAGAGCGAGAACAAGGAAAGGATTGAGACAGGAATCTCTAATGAGCCCACCTTTGTTTGCAGTATATACGGAAAATGAAGGTGTGGTCGTTGACGTATGCGGACGATATAATGTTGGCGGCTAAAGAAAAAAAAGAAATAAAGAAGATGATGAAGACGCTGAAAAAATACACAAAAAAATGGAAGTAAATTCGGAGAAAACAAAGATAATGGTATTTAGAAAAGGAGGGGATGTGTTTGAGAAAATATTACACAAACAAATAAATGAAACAAATTTAAAAAAAACAGTTAATTGTGTTTTAACAGATGAACCAAAGGAAACTATCTTTGTAAAACTTAGTCAATTTCTAGTAGACAATGGGGAAGACCTGCTTGATCTAGCGTTCATATTATCTAATCAAGACGAATGAAATAAAGCGGTAATATTATATTATCTAATTATTTATGTTTTGAGTCATTATACATATAGGTAATCGACCTGAGTAAGACAGGTGGCAACACATCGTACGAATGTATTTATCGTCTTGCTGAGCAATTAATAACAAACCAATTTGCGTCAACATTTAGTTGGTTAAGTAAAAAACAAAAAAAGTCACTAAAACACACAATGATAGGGAAATTATTAGAGAATAAGTATCATTTATTTGATACAATTTTACTTTCAGTATGATATTTTAGAATGCACACTAAAAATGTTCCCGGATTTAACAGTAAAACAATTTGAAATAAATGCCATGAAATGGTCAAAGATATGCAAAAAAATGTTTTTTATGTTGTTTTGTATATAATTTTTTTTCATTTTTTCCAATACTTGATTTTTAAACTAAATAATTTGTTAATGCTACTTGAGTTTTGAAAATAAATTATAGTATTTGTTGATATTATTATTTACAGTACATTGCATGTCCATACATGGACATTCATCTATGTATTTACAATGGATGTCCTGATTTGTGACAGATGTACTTATTAAAAACTTCCATAAAACGTACGTTGGATTTCAAGTAGACGTCCAATGGACATTATAAATCCCATACCGGTGCATCTCATGGATGTCCACTGGACGTTTATGTGCTATCTGGGATAGCCTTATATTAAAAAATGATGTGATTAACAGGGGTGAAATACGATGACAGAGCTATCTTATAGTATAAATTTATTCAAACCTTACTTGGATTACGCGGGTATAAAATCAGCTTACAACGTTTCCATCTCTATAACCATTTACGTACTAATATTCATGCGTAGTAAATTTATACTATGAGATGGTATTTCTACTCAAATGATATTTAACACCATTCTTGGTTAAGCAATTTGTTACGTGCGAAATTTTCATAACGTAATACCCTGTATATCGAATTAAAACTAGATTCTGGTTTTGACGCCCTCTGCCGAGGGCTTTTTGGTTACTGACAGGTTGCGGATTTCATTTTGAAGCTTTCAACTACGTGAGACGGTCTGTGTCGTGATTTGACCTAATTCCAAAGATTTTAAGTACATCCACTGTGATGGACAGGAAATTATAAGTTAATTACGAATGTAACGTGATTTATTCGGCACAGGGTAAGATATTTGCATCCGGTTTGTTAGGATTCCTTTGTAATTTCTTTATTAATTTGATAGCCGTTTCGTCACGCTTCGACCACATGTTCGATTTAATAAAAGAACAATGAAGAATTAATACTATTGATAAATACCGTCACCGAACGCTTAATATTCTGGAAATCGTATTATCCACAACGACAACAAAGTCTTGACCAGCATTTGCCTCTGAAATGTTATTTCTTATACGCCAGTCGATTGCGATACCCACCTGTTCGTAACCGCAAATAACAGCATTCGATACAACGGGATTTCATATCTCATTTCATTTATTATCATTAACGATTTTGTAGCTTCCTATCTTCGTGAGTTATTGTGTGACACGATTTGCTATTCAATATCTATTCCAGGCTACTCACGGGGAAAACGTTTCCTTCGCTCGAGTAGGTACTGGATTATCTATTTAATTATTTTTCTTCGCTGTCAGAAAAGCCACTCACGGAACTTTTGTTTATGTTAATTTCCGTAATTACGTTTATTGTTACAATACCAATAAAGTAATTTCATTAATCATTTTGTGTGTATCGCATGCTGTGTACAAACAATATTTATTACGAAATTTTTTTCGTTATTCGCTTTGACTTAACCTATGTATTGTATGTTGCCGATACTTGTGGCATTTATGAATTGAGAAATTAGATATACTCCGGTTAATCTTCTACGTTACTAAATTAAAGTTTTTATACCTGTTAATCTTTCTTTTATGCTAACATACCTTTCTCTTTTAATTGTGGTTAACCGAACACCAGAGTAACAAAGATTACGAACCTAAAAATTCGTTACAAGTTTGGACCATCTGTCTCGATCGAGGCAGAAGTGTTAATTATAAATGATCTGGCGCCCTTAATTATGATTCACTTGAACCTCCCCTATCTCCGACTGTTTGAGTTGGCCGTGCAAGGTTCGTAAGACCTAAAGCTTGTAACAAATTACACACTTGCAAATTATACTAGAGCCATTTGTAACGTACGCAAACAAGTTCAGCACAAGTCTTAGAAAATATCCAGCTATTTATGAAGATGTTGCATGTTTTAAAGAAAAACTAAATATTATTTAAAAACTAGTTATTTCCAACTCGCGTAATTCGTTTTCGGTTATTTTTTACACGTGGTGTAGATTTTAGTAGAATTCGTCTAAGTTAATATATGTTTTTTTTTGCTTTAATATAAAAACACATATAATTAATAGGTAACTTTACAGCCAAATCAATATTATATTAAATATTGATAATGATTTGAATTTTGCTTTAATAAATTTTAAACAACAAGAAACGATATTTGAAACTACCCAGTATTTCTAATTTATTGTGATTTGTAAAAAACGTCAATTAAACCTATAAAATCGCATCTGTTTTATTGTAGATAATAAATAACTTACATATATACAATTAGTACAGTATTAATGGAAGTTAAATCTGTCTTGTATCTATACTTAACAATCCTAACAACATCAAACCTACTACTCCCTCCTAGACATTTTTTATTAGAGGCAAATAAAATGCAATTCTGAAAGACAGTGTATAATCAACGTCTGAACAAATAAATTGTCTCAATACCAACAAATGTAACCAATAGTAGACCATGTTTGATAGCAACGAAGTATACATAATCCGCAAAAACAAACCTAATAAAAAAGATAATAAAAGACCTACCAATAATCAATCCTGGCTAAGTAATTGTTGTTGATGCTCAAAAGTCTTATATGTTAGAATTTAAAGCATGACAGGTATAAATAACTGTAGCAAAGATTTGTACATATAAGGTTAAGCCCACAAAAAGTTATTTATTGATTAAAGATTAAATATATTATCAAAAAATCAAATATCAATTTTACTTATTTTTAAAATGAAATTCTCGAGTTTTACAAGCAAACGATAGTTGTGGTTCATCTATGGTAAAGATTAACACAAAATAATGTTTACTCACCTAATAAAGGTTTGAATAATTACCTCAACAAACTAAACGTTTCTTGCTTATCTAAAATTTGTAGAATAACCTACATAATATTAGAACAAACAATTTTTTCTTCATCGTTTTTAAAATACAACATTGTATTGTAGATTTATTTCTAATTGCCAATTTAATATAATTACAACTAAATTACGTATCTTCAAACTAACATAAAAGAAGTTGAAATGTTGTTAAATGAGTTTTTTCATAAAAATATATAGAATAAAGAAACACTTTTTTAAAATTAATGTTACAAATTATTTATTTGTATATTATTTTTACCTAAATGTTCCTAACTCAGTTCTGTTGTAAATAATTTTAATGATGTAGGTGTCATTTATAATATAATATTATTAAAAAATATACTTAATTATCAAATTTTTTTTGTAGAAGACATTTAATGAATACTTTATATTCTGTGTAAATTAAATTTTTAAACAACCTACTACATTTTTAACATAGTATTTGTTTATTAAAAATAATAAACTAAACATATATTTTTAAACTCTAAGCGATCTTAATCACTTTTGCTGTAATATTACATTTCAGTTGACTAAATCGTATCCTGTTATCAAGGCTTTTTTTACAAGTAATTTAAGGAAACTCAATATGAGTAATTGTAAATTTCGTAGAACGTTTTTTAAAACTCCCTTTTAATAAAACTGTTTGTGTTGGCATTCCAGCATTACTTTACGTACAAATAAATAACAATAGAAAGTATTTAGTAGGCTTCTTTTAGAGTCAACGATTCAATTAGTTTTGTATAAAATATAAATAACATATGCTTTTATAAATACAAAAATGTAGATTTAAATCTAAACAAAACAGCATTTAAACTTTAAATATTGTATTACATATCTTTTACGATTCTTTAATGTAATTTATTTTTTTCTAAAATTATTGTAACCTGTATAAATTGATTATATTTCCCATTACAATTCTAACTATAAAATTAGTATAGGATCAACGTCGGTTTTTGAAAAACATGAGAACTAGTAGACAGCTGTTTGTTTCTTTCGGAACTTGTCAGGACTAGGATACGCTGGTAAGTTTCTAAAACTATTTTAGTGTTGGAGTTTCGACGGCTTCACTTGTCAATAAATATTTTTTTGTTATCATTTATTGTGTTATATTTTAGTTGTATATTTTAAAAAGTTATTTTTGTTTTATCATCAAATCATGCACATTTTGCAAAATACTTTCTTCTTTTTGATTATGGAAGTATCGTAGATACCAATGCAGACAAAAGCAATTAGTTTTAACTATGTTTTTTTCATAAAATTAGTTATGTATTCACTATTATATTCTGTTGAAATCCAAGCTACAGCGCTAGTAAACGAAATGATACGGGATCGCCGTCTGCTTAAACAATGCAGGACGGATGTTTGGGTTAACAAAAGTATTCAATCTTCAAGAGAAGCAATTTTATCAAGTGTATCAAATGGACGAAGAAACCTTATAGGTAACTAGTGTGTAAAGCTTAACCAATGTATATCTACAGTAAACAAAAATCCCGGAAAACATGTGAATTAAAATCCAAGTTTTGAACCGGTAAAAAATCCGAACAATCACAATTAAGAAATTGAAGCTGATAGAATCCTTAACATAAGTTTTATATTGGTCGGACTTTGTATCGACTTGTCAATTGTGAGTTTGCAAATCGCTGTTATTATTGATTATATCTTTCAGTACTTTAAAACAGTTTTTTTCAAGACTGTGTTTATCATATTTGTGAAATTGGTACGTATTACAAAATAATAAACATGTGTTTACAATAAATATGTGCACAATAGTGCACATAACCTTAAAATTAGTTATGGCTTTTAATCATTTAATGCAATTGCATTCATTAATAATTATATAAAGACAGTATAGCTATTTTGCTGTAGATTTAATTATTTACGTTTGCTTTTAGTTGTATCATGGCTGATAAATCAAAGAAAACGGTTCATTTTGAAGCCCGAAATATTATGAAAAACGTTGTTGAGTTCTTTGATAGACAGAAGGCAGATGGTGTATGATCATTTCCATTAGAGAAAGCAACCGAGTTAGCTGCTGCTGCGACAGGAAAATCGGTTTCCTTCATTAAAAAGATTAGGTAATTTTTAACATAATTAGCAAATAATTATTGTTATTATTAGGAAAGAGGAACCTGGAGTTTATCGAACTGAAAGGGCCGGTCTACGGCATATTATAGTGCATGCAGGTGGTTTATATGGATTTGTCAATAACGGTCTTTTGATATTTAAATCGAAAAGTAAATCCGGAGATTATCACAACGATATGAACTACACAAATTTTTTTAATTGGGTGCAAAATCATTTAATTCCATATTTACCTCCAAATGGCATTGTAGTAATGGATAATGCATCCTATTATAGTGTTCGAATTAATAAACCACCTAATCAATCTACACGGAAACAAAATATTTGTGAATGGCTAGAAGAAAATGGAATACCAACAACAGGTGAAATGCGTAAAGCTGAGTTGATAACATTGGTGAAGAAGTTGAATTATAATGAAACATATTATGTTGATGAGTTATTAAAACAACATTTCCATACTGTGTTATGTTTGCCTCCATATCACTGCGAACTTAATCCTATTAAACTTATATAGAGTTTAGCAAAGCGTAAAGTTGCGATGAGCAATGTATCTCAACGTAATAGTGAAATCGAAAATTTAGTGCGAAATGCATTTGCAGAGATAAATGTATCGGATTAGAAAACATGTTTTGCACATGTGGCTAATGAAATTGTTTCGCTGGTTTTCTTGTAACAACAAAAAAAACAGGCAACGGCTAACACAGTTTTACCGGAGAGGGAGTCGCAGGTTTTGCGATGCTAAATTATAGGTTAAAGCTAAAAAGGCGCCAAGACGATGAAGGATTAAATTAGGAAGATATCGTTTAACTCTACCCGTAGCTGGAAAAGAACAAATGACACGACGTAAGTAATAACACAGAATATATATTTATTGTATCACAAAAGTAGTTGAAGAAGACAGTATATAAGTATAGCTATATAAACTTTGCCAACAATAATACATGGGTTGATATCACAGGCCAAATATAAGTTACGCCCTTTGTCGGGACAACACGTCGCACATCTACGTGCCCTAATCAATCTCACTTTTACATTTAACAAAGGAATGACTACTTTATTAAGTTAAATTTTAAGAATACGAAAATCAAAGTATCGTGAATCAAAGCGCACCCGATAAGTATGTGACACACAAAAAAAAAGTTTAATATTAATTGTGATTACAACCTAGTATGTACGTGTGGCCATTCTAATAATCGACATGACCAACAAAGTAAAATAGAAAATGCAATACTTACAGTTGTGTATTATCCAGTAGGGGATTAGCTAATTCCGTACCAGTCTGACCTAAAACGTAATATGCAATTTGACACAAGTGTACATACTGTGTGAGCACAAGTAATTTGATTTAATGCATACAATATTCGACGTAAAAGAATGCGTCGAGCTACTTTCTAATTAACTTCGTACTTGTATAAGTATTTCTTCTTCTAAAGTGGTGTACAACCCCTTAGCCCTCAGCGACCTGACGTTATGGAAACTTTTCGACAAACAGTTGTTACCAGGTGTTACAAACGTCACTGATAAGGTTACAGGTGGAAGGATCGGACCCGCTAAAGAATTAATTTAAGCCCTCAATACAAAAAATCAATAAAATCACATACCCCAAAATAAGCTTTCACTCAACACTACGCAAAGTTCGCCCACATATTCACGTGGAGTGGCATTAACCAATTTAATAATGAAAGCCTTGTTACACCAAAAAGATCGCTAAGAAGGTTCCGTAATTTCCAAAACGTTAACAGGAAATAAATTCGTTTTGACAACTAGCTACGAAGAAATAGGTCGAGGAACAAATTTTATACTTGAAAAATTTTTATACTTGAAAATTGAACTAAAACTTTTTAACATAACAAATTGTGGGAACGTGATGGATTGCTTGATGAGACAGTAGAGACAGTTCAAGTAAATACAGGAAAAAGAAGACGAGCATTTTCTTTTATTTAGTGATTTATTTTAATATCAATTTATTTTTCTTATTCACAATAATTATTATAATTTATACGTGATGACTTTTATAGTCAAAGATGAGATACTTTGTTTACTTCATTATTTGTTCTTAAGGTTTTAGTTGTGATCAGAATATGTTAATGGTCCTTATTATATTTTTTAAGAAGTTCTTTCACTTCTGTATTAAAAGTGTTTTCAGTAATTAGGTTTTTCTTGTTTTGTAAAAAATATTTGTATTTATGCATTATTAAATTCTTATAAAACTTTAAATAAACTAGGTAACTATAAAATGTGTTATTTTTTTGTAGAAAATGCTTTAGTTTTTAAATTCATCTGATTTGGATTGCAATAATTAGTGCCTGCGTACAAGATTTTTATTTTTATTAATTTTCTACTAAATTTTATTTATTCAACAGGAATAAATTTGTTCACAAAATTTTGAAACATTACACAAATTAGGTTTAAATTTGCCGCGCTGATACTTTTGTGTGGAATGTACCTGTCAAAAAACAGCAACTTTCGTTATGCCTCCTCAGAGCTTTTGTTTACTCGGTTGAGCTATGTCTTATTTTCTAAGACAGCAGGCCAATAATTTGCCACGTCGCACTATAGAGCAAAACAAGTAATCACCTTAAAATTCATTTTTGTGAAATTTATTATGTTACTAAAATAAATCATTAAAACCAAAATTTTGTTATCTGTGATTATATTTTTTGTAGGTTTTTCTGTTAATTTGTCATTAAATTTCTAATGTAATTGTGTTACTGTTGACCTATTTTTGCGAGTAGCAAGTTTATTTTAAATGTAACTTGATTTTATATTTCTTTGTTTTTATTGCCTTTTTAAATAAAATAAAACTTGATATTTATGTTTTTTTCTTTAACAGTACAAACATTTTCAGATATGTGCATCTCTATGACCGTTAGAGATGATATCTACTTCCACTTACTTTAAAATCTCAAGCTTTCGCGGTTGTTATGTTTATGATTATAAACGACTTTTGGCTTAGACCGCGTCGTAGTTAAACACCCAGACTTAGGCTTGGTCCTAGTCTCTTCTTATAAACACTCGACAAACGAAACCTTGGACTTCATAGTAATTCGAGTGCTGCATGGCAACATCGCTATAACGTAAATTCTGCAGTAATCTACAACAATTAGCAAAGTAAATATGCTGACTAACAGATGGATCGATGCTACTTTCGTAGCGGCTACTTTACTTTTTCGGCATAAAATACGTCGTACGGTCGGTTATCTTCTAGTAAACGTTACAATCAACGCCTAAACTCATTCTTGGCGCTTTCAATTTATAAATATACTTATCACATCTTAGAGAATTTGCATAAAATTAGACAGAAATGTCTAATTTTTGCATTTTTATTTACAACTCCTGTTCAAACATGAACAATAATCTTCAAAATTAATCGTAGTTAATTTAAACATTGAAGTGTGTAAGTTGAAACATTTATAATTTTAAAAATTCAATAATTTTAAACGTGAGAAATTGTAAACATACTTATGATTACTACACATTGTAACACAATACGTTTTGCTAGCGTAAATTTTTGCACTACATTTTGACTTCCTGTATATTAACAAATTGCTAAGAATACGTTACATTATAGTAACCCATATTTGTATTTCATAACCATTGTAATTACTATATAAATACTCGACTGTTTTTAATAAAATTATCATTCAACATGAACTTGTTTGATTACTAACACCAGTGGCGGCTTCTCTATTAGGTCATTTGGTCAATGACCCTCCAAAAATATATAAGAAAGGTATTTTATTTGCTTTAAAATTACAGAAAATTTGCGTTTAATTCAAATTATCATCGTTTAAATTTCGTGCGTTTAAATAATTGTCAATTTAAACACAACAGATACGAAAGCTTGCGAATTTACCCGAGGATGACACGTACTGGTGTCCGCATTTACATTATAATACGATGATAGTTATTGTAATTAAGAGTGAGACACACATAATACCATTTTATGCGAGTTAGAAAAGAAGATAAGTAAATGTTTAAATGCTGTCGCAGGGTCTTCAGCCGGGCCACCTGCTCCAAAGATAATACTTAGTGCAATTATCCTTGAGTGCAATGCTTACATTGCTTACGTGACTTACGTCATCTATCGTTATCTTCGTAGCACGTGTGTGTAAAATACAGATGCTCGAATGCAAATTTATTATCACATATAACAAACTTTACAGTCGATTTTCTTAGTTGATCGATAATACTCATAAGGGACGAATTATCGTTTTTGTTTCATAACAACGGTGGTACCAGACATTAAAAAATGAAGCTAATAATTGTTTACACATTTAGAATTTAAATTTAATGCTCGTCCTCAGCCTTTACTTCAAATTCGACCAACCAGTAAACATAAAAATAAACAAGTTTACAGTAATTTTAAAGAATCTGTGTATGATTCGTTAGATTGGATTTGTAGATTTGAAATAAATAATAGATTTTAGTGATTTATGTTTACTATTTTCAGATGATGCATTAATCATTATGTTGTAAAAATAATGTTACGGATTTACAGCATTTAAAAAAAAAGTAAAAAGCACTTGTGAGACCAATAAAAGACCATAATGAAAATGCTTGTAAAAACTAAAAATAGACACATATGTTAAATAAAACAATTGATGGACTTTACATATGACTACAGTGAAGAGAGAGCGATGTTTTTCTGTGTTATATAGAA
Source organism: Aquatica leii (assembly GCA_035610365.1). Taxonomy (NCBI): domain Eukaryota; kingdom Metazoa; phylum Arthropoda; class Insecta; order Coleoptera; family Lampyridae; genus Aquatica; species Aquatica leii. Next base: position 52,489,799 of record CM069433.1, read on the forward strand.
TTAAAACATTTCTACGCAATTCGCAATATAAGACAAGAAAGATTTGCATTTCTATGCTAAGCATTGAAAAATCATTGTTAATTTTAATGAGCTTGCTATTTATCATTTTGGTAATTGTAATTATAGACCATTATCTTAAATCTTAAATATAATTGATCTTAAATATAAATCACGTTACTGTAAGAATGTTTTTTTAGCCTTTTTGCGATAATTGCATTTTTTATTGACTCTCTTGTACGATTGACCACTTACCACTTACCCTAGAATCTGGTATTGCTTAAATATTGATTACCTGGGTAAGTGTTCAACTATTATGTACATATTACCAACTTGCTTAATAACTCTACTCTGCAAACAAAAGAGTCGGAAAATATGTCTACTAAAAAAATTAATTTGAAGTTTTTGTCGCAATAAATAATATGTCCAATCATATTTCAGAATTCGAAGTTGATACATTTACAGTTAAAAGTTGGTTAAAAGCAAATTATGGCAGTTTACAGGTGACATTTTCCGCGTGCGTTTTATTTTTTACCGATCCGTTTTATTTTGTTCCAGTTTTACTCTTGTTTATTAAAATCAGTTCTTTTGAAGACTGCTTTGTTGCTTTATTTGTAAAATACAGGTATGTACTTACAAGTGTTTTAATAAAATGTAATTTTAATGTAAGTTTTGTTTTAAGGTTATCCTTGTTATGACTAGAACTATAAAGAAAACTATACATTCTGAGACTTGAAACATTTTCAAAAATGTTATTTAGTTCTTCGATAGTCAAAAAGCTGCTGGTGAATGAGCATTTTATTTGGACAAGGCAACCGAAATCATTGGCTACTATTTTGAGAATCAGAAACAAAGTTTGCGTGGCTGACAGTGATCTACTAGAATCACCTTTAAAAAAAAGAGAAGCAAAGGATTCAACAAAATAGTAATGGATGAGCGCAATTTAAGGATTTTAAAAAGAACAGTGTCTGAGGTTTACACGGTCGACAAGCAAGTGCCGAGGTTAAAAATTTTAGTGAGTAAAATGCAAGACAAGATTAATTATACTGGCGAACAACAAACTACAGTCGAACTCCTATATAGTGATGTTCAAAATTCTCTTCAAAAACATCATTATATAGAAACTTCATTGTATAGAATTTATACTTAAAAAATAAAACACAAATTTAAACGTACATAAGAAATACATATTAATTATAAACCCTTTCGTTTTGTCATTTTTAACCAACTTTACACTTAAACAACTTGAAACGAAAAAATTGCAAATGAAACGTGTTCAATAACATGACAATGCATTACAAAACTCGAAGGAAATCCTATAATCTTCTAAACAATTCATGCATTTATGTCATTTACAAATGTACAGAATTTTTAGTACCATTAGTAATAGCGTAAATTAAGAAGTCTTATAAACCCCTTATCCGTTTAACAATGCGGTATTGTAAAGGTAAAGTAAAAATTATACGTGATTCCAAGAAAACTTTAAGTAGTTGGGTAATATTTTCTTTGAAAAAGATCATAATATAGAATTTGAACATCATATTTTAGAGGTGTTTTTACACGCATTTTAACCCGAAGGTCAATATCGTAAAGAAAACATCACTAAATAGAAAAAATCATTAAATAGGAGTTCATTGAATGGAGGTCCGACTGTATTTGAAGACATCTTTTAAGAATTGGTTTCAAATTTAAAAAATGTGAAAAGCGACTAAAGTTGTTTATGCAACGCATTGATATAACATGACGTTCTCGTTATTTACGAAAGTTGATAGATAACGCTGCTCTTGGAGAAAATAAAAAACCGATTACATATTTAGAGAAAACACTTATTAATTTATCTTATGAGGTGAGTAATTGTTGGCAGTCAAAACACCAACCAGGTGTATATAAAACTGATCGTTCTGGTCAGCGGTACATTATTGTACATGCAGGTGGTGCACATGGATTTGCAAACAACGCTTTGTTCATTTTCAAATCTAAGAGCAAATCAGAATGCTACCATGATGCATATCATCACTCATCACAATTTTATCCCGTAGATCGAAAAACATTTAATCTCAAATTTACCTCCAAAAGAATTTGTTGCTATGGATAATGTACCACAGTGTTCAAATCAACAAATCTCCCAAGCCACAAGAAAGCAGGAAATTGGAGACTGGTTTGAAAATAACGAGGCTCAACAACTGGGGATATGCGGAAAGCCGAATTGCTAGAACTTGTGAAAAAGATTGGCTACACTAAAACATTTTGTGGATGAAATTTAAAAAAAACATGGACATGCCGTGTTACGTTTGCCTCCATATCATTGCAATTTTAATCCAATTGAGTTTATATAGAGTTTGGCAGAACATATGGTCGCAATGAATAACGTACAGCAAAGCGCCAAAAAAATCGAGGTGTTAGTGAGAAACTCGTTTGCTGAAATCACAGCATTACATTGATAAAAACAGTGCATGCATGTGGCTCAATTGGCTCAAAAAATGTGGAACAAAGATGGATTAGTAGATGAAGTAATGAAAAGTTTGACATTTGTAGTGGAATACTGGTTTGTCGGAAGATGACACAAGTTTGGAAGAAGAAGAAGAATATAAAAGTGACTAATCAAATTGTTTGGCTATGTACCTACCTGTTCAATTAATTTTAATTATGAGTTAAGGATTAATTTGTGTTGCTGAAAATTGCCAAGTAAATAAGTTATTTGTTCATTCGATAAAATATAAAACTTGAATACATTTAAAATATGCAAAAAGAATTTTGCAAATCTTAAATTATTTAAAAGTGTTTTTGTAAAACTTAATATTGTTATTAAAAATTGTATATTAATGTTTGGGTTTATAAGTTTATTAAAGTTTTTTTTTCAAATTATTAATGTGTTCCTTTCTGATTTTGTCAAGAAAAATAGTTACACTGGTTATGCAGCACACAATACATTTATGTGTAAAGAACAATACACATATAATTTAAGCACCTAAATACTTTTTTTGAGATTGTACTTTATAAGCTACTGTAGTGCCCGTATCCCTTCTCTAACTATCTTATTTGCTGTGTGAAACTGTAATTACATATATATCAAACTGGTCAATGGTCATTACCATAACTTAGTTGTATTTAACTTGTTTTTTCTTTTTCTTCGACGTACAAGCGTTTTAAGTATTTTAAAAATAATTTAAACATTGTAATTAAAACATATATACCAGTACCAAGAATCATTAAACTAAAACTTATAACATCTAAAAAGTAATATTGATATATCGGCAAATCCAATGCGGAATTTCTCAAATGAGGTGCTCCTTTATGTCTAAGTACATACTCAGTCCACCATACCGCTCGATTCAAAGCCGTTTCCGGTTGATCATTTATTAATTCTGCTAACTTTTCAATGTTAATACGATACCTAAAAATATGCTGTTAAGCTAAACTAAACCTTTGATTACATACATGAAATTTACTTTGGATTATTAATTACTTCCATTATTGCTGCTAAAAAATCTTCTTTAGTTGCTTCTTTATACTCTATTAACAATCCACAACCGTTAGAAACCATTTTGTTAATGTTAAATCTTTGATCAGTAATTACTGGAATTCCTATTAAAGGTACACGGTTATAAATGGTTTCATATATTGATAGTGCACCTCCTTGTGTTATAAATAATTTTACGTTTGGATGTCCTAAGCATTAGTTTAGTCTATTTTTTTAATGTATGTTAGATTATTACTTAAAATATCTTGTTGCGGATACCATTTTGAAATAATGACGTTGTCCGGTTTGTTAGACAAACTATCGTTTTCAAACTTCCATAAAACTGTGTACGGTAATTCTCTAAAAGTATCTAAAATTGTTTTGCAAAACTGATCCGTAATATCTACACTTTTGACAACACTTCCTAAACTAAAGTAAATTACTCCATGTTCAGCACTGTCTATGGTATGTTGAAGATCCTATAAAATATTTAAGTAGAGTTATAAACTAAATACATACGTACTATCTACTATTGGTAACGGTTGAATGTTCTTTAAATGCATCCCTCCTCCAATGCGAATAAAATTAGGTAATAATGGTCTTATTTGAGAAAGAACTGTTTCGGTCTGCATAAAAAACAAACTGTAGTTTTTAAACACATCTTGAATTAAAGAGTAATTTGAACCAAAATGTTTTGTTACAAGCATTTGTTGACTTGGAAATACATAGTAATTGTGATGAAATTGCAAATAAATATCATAATAAAAGCTTAGAATGCGTTGACTAAATGACAATGAACTTTTAAATGCAAACGTATAATCTGGATTTATAATGGAATGTACTGGATTTCTAATTTCTGAATACACAAAAGAAGTACATTCTGAAGATTTTACTATAATAAAAGGACAATTAAATCTTTCTGCAAACGCAAAGAACGCGGAATAATATCCTTCAATCATAAGTAAATCAAAATGCTCCGTCTTATTTTTTATAATACTTTTTACTTGCGGGTTGCTTAATTGTTCGTCCGCTATATATGTAAGTACTTCATAAACTTTTTCCGTCGAATTTTCAAATACTTTAAACATGTTTCGTTTTCGCCAAAATGTATGCGAACTACTTAAATCAATTTCGGTTATATTTGAAAGGGAAGAATCATTCATAGGATCGGTAGTTAACAATGTCACGTGATGACCCCTTAGAGATAATTCTTTCCAAAGAGGCCTAAACGTTATTTGGTGGCTATAAGACGCTGAAAATATGACAGCTAATATACGACTACTATCTGCTGCATTAAACACAAAAACTATAATAATGCACAACACTATACTGAACTGCATGTTAGCAACGCACTTTAAAGATCGTGTATTCAATTGTAGTTATAGCACCAAAACTGTAGTAACTTATTCGTTTATCAGAATCCAATACGTTTGTGATAATTATGCACAGATAAGATTACCGTACTTATATCATTAGCTAATAATTATTTATGTAACCATACTTGTTATTATTTGCGTAAAATAAACTGTTTTCTTTTGAAACAAAATAATAAAAATAGAAGCAATAATATTAGTTAGTAAATACTTTAATGACTTATCAGTTAATATAGTATATGATTAACTATTTGCTTTGAAGCAAACTTAAAATCAGGAATTAAAAATTTTTTTTACTATAATTTAAAAAAAAATTATATCAAAGTTTACTTAAAGATAATACGCCACTGGTATCTTGTACAAATACTACTACGTGTAATCATGTTTTCATATTAAACATTGATCAAAATTAATTATTTTATAATAAATCTCAATATAAAAAGTTTAAATTTGTTTATTTTTTATGATTGTGTATACATTATCTTTTAATTACGAATAGCGGAAGTAAATATCCGTTTACACTATATAAAAAATATTTAAAAGGTTTAGTTCATGTATGCATTGTTCTTGTAGGAACTGATTTTTCGATAAATTCTAATAAACAAAACAAAATAGTTATTTACGAACCAAGTTCGGGAAAAAGTTTTTCCTACATGAGCGCATTTAAAGCACGAGCGAACGAAGTGAGGGAGTGCTTTAATAGCGCGAATGCTAGAATGATTTTCCCACAAGAGGTTTGTACATAATTTTTTGTAACGAGCAAATATTTCCTTTGATAAGCAGAAGCAATAATTTTATATTAATGTCAAATTTTGATACAGCCACTTTGATGAAAAGTGTAGAGTGCTATGAATTGACATTTGATGTCTAAAGTGTTTGTGCTGATCATATTTTGTATACTTTGTATTGCTTTTTTAAGTTTAATTCTTGTTTTTATTAATAAAAAACACTGGGAAAACGGTTTTTAACAATTACAAATTAAAATTGCATTATAATATTATTGTTTAAATGTCTGTAAATGCCAGTGTTTTTTGTGATTTTTCCCGCACTCGTGCGGGAATAACAATTTCCTGATTGGCTGCACACGTATGTAAAACTTCACTTCCCAGGCGGCGAGTACAAAAAGTTCTTTACAGTCGTGATTAGTGTAAATTACTGTGCATCAATCATTATGCTTTATTTACTTTGATGAATAGAACATTACAAACCACGCAACAAATTACCTTTCAACAATGTGGACTGTTGGCACACATTACGTTTTTTGACTGTTGTGTATGTTAATTTTTAGTGTCTTATTATTGCTTTTGTTTAATGTAATACATATGTATATAAGTTAAGTATACTTTTGCTTTAAAGCCAACCAATTTAAAATACAGTATGGAAAAACTACGACTAATTATAACCCAGTGAGTGAATTGTAGCCAAAACTACTTTAGCTTCTAAAGTTACTCTTTAGAACACTTTTCAGTGACTTGTGGAAAAACTGAAGCGTCCATGAAGCTACATTTAATTATTATTCATAATTTATTTAAAAATATTTTGTGTCTATTATATTTCATAAGTAAGCGTAAGCGACGACAAAAATCCAATTCATTTAAAGTTAAGTTTAAATGAAATCTGAGCTGAAGACAAAACAAAACAATTCTGATAAGGCGGAGCGTATTATTTTCAAGTTTAAAAACGATACTGTTTCCATCTAGCGGATCTCATTCAACACAGAGCCGAAGGAGGCCAACCTTAAAGCATTAAAATCGGGCTTTTTATGGTGCTAGCAAAGGTTTAAAGAAACTGTAGACCACCTTTCGAAAGCAAACACGCATAGTTTACACTTACATATTGCTTGCTGGGATTTTCCCGTGTCAGATTTGAACCTCGATCTCTTTCCTGATGAATTCGTCATTATTTGATACTCCAACTGAGCTATCCTACAACATACATGTTACATTTACGGATTGCCTAATATTTTAAGAATCTTTTATTTTAGCATACGAAAAATACGGGCGTTTTAGATCATAGTTTCAGATTTTGAATTTGAAATCTGGTTATTTATTTGTGTTCAAACCAATACTTTTTCTAAGAATTTGCTATAATTAAGTATAATTGATAAATTTTTTATATGATTTTGTAACGTGCGACAGTAATTTTATTAAAAAAGAAAGATTTTAAATAAGATTTAATTAATTTTGATAACAAATTGATTCTGAAGTTGAATTAAGAAAACATGTTTAAACTATCTAACTGTCCAGTGTTGTGTGCTTGGCATATTCGGCATTACAGCATCACATCTTGATTGTCATCATTGTCATAACTGTGGTCGTAATTTTCAAGTTTTGCAATCCAGCGACTTGCATACAACTTGTCAAAATATTTTCAATATGGCGTCGTGGGGCAAACATTGTTTGACAACCGTGTAACAGATATGTTTTTTATTGAGAAATGCAGTGCCAGTTATGAAGTTTTATCATTTGTTTTCTATTTTTTAATTAATTATTTTTCTGTGTGTGTGGATTGTTTGCTTATATTTTTAAGAGAATAATTCAAAACAAGGATTAAGTGTGCTTTAATTGGTATGGTTTTCAAGGAATGTATGTTGTTTTTCTTATTATTTGCGTACTGTTATGGGGTATGGTAGTTAACTAAAAATCAAGTATCATTTTATTCTATTCCTGTTTCGACACATATTTGTGTATAGAAATGAACTCTCACAACAGCATCAAGGGTTTGCTGCAATTTAAAGAAAAAGTTTCACAGCATCTAAATATATTTTTAAGATATACCAACAGTATTAGAAGATGTTACTTATCTAGACTGAATACCATCTCAAAATATGGGCGTAGAAGGGGTTCGATTTGTAACCATATTGCAGGTGTATTGCACGAAAGAAAAAATAAGAAAAAAATTAATATAAAAATGAAGTAGTACCTAGTACAATTAGTATTCAAACAATGTAGAGTGATTAAATAAACAACTATTAAGTGTTCATGTGAAAACTAATCGTACCTATCTATATTTTTTTACATATTACTAAATATCTACAAGACACGATCAACTGAATAAAATATTTGGCCTTCCGTTTCTTTTCTTTAAAAGACTTCCTCAAATATCTTCTTCACTGTATAACGGTAGACCATCTATTACAAATAAATCCTATCTATGAACTTACAGCACATGTTGTCAATAAGGATTCAACATTGGTCATCGATTTTGTGTTTTCAAATAGAAACTTAAAAAGAAACACGTCTAAGATCCCAAAATACTACGAAAAAAGTATAAAGAATAACTTAATGCTAATGAAAACAACGTAACAGCTGGTATTGTATGCCTTACACCGCTTAATATCAATAATAAAACTATAAGCATATATTTCAAGTAATTTGTGGTTTCAAATAAATGTTTCATTTTTAAATTTTTTTCTTAATAATATATTATATTTTTTTAAATTTTTGTAAGCTCTCTATTAGGGTGGGCCAAAAAAAACTTTTAATTTTTTTTTTATTAGTTACCATGAAAATATCGTCTGAGATGACGAAAAAAAAATTCTGGTAAAGTTTCAGCCCTTAATATTAATATTAAGAGGTGACTCATTGTGATTTTTGATTTCCCATTTAAATAACATAGGAATTTTTTTATTTTTTGTTTGAATTTTTAATGCACTCGAACGAATAAATGTCTCATGAAATTCAAAACAAAAACTTACTCAGTAAACTTCACTAATACTCGAATATAATAATTAAATACACATCAAACTACACAAGATCTCACATAGTATAAACAAAGTTGTAAAAAACTGGTAAAAGATTGACGTTACCTTAGGTATTACTTACATGTAAATAATGCCATAGAAGTGGCGCTATGATCGACAACTACAGTGATTTTAGCGGTAAAATACAAAAATAGTAATAACTCGACTTTAAATAACGAATTAAAAATTATTTGAGATAATACAATTTGTAATCTTTACAGTACTACCAACTACGTTATTACAAAATGTCGTTTTAACGCGTTTTTATTTGAATCGTGCTGAATGACTAAAATTTTCTCTGCGAAATTATCAAATAAAAACGATAAAAATTGTGATATTTTATATTTTTGAGTCATTTTTTTGTGATAGAGTATAAGAAATTGTAAAAGTTATCCGTAACGATTTGAGGTTGGACTTTAACCTCGAGTAACTTTTAAACGAGTCAACTTAGCAAAAAATCATCTCAGACCTTTTTTGTAGATCGTTAAATTTCTTACAAAAATATGTTTTGAATTTCATGAGACATTTATTCGTTCGAGTGCATTAAAAATTCAAACAAAAAATAAAAAAATTCCTATGTTATTTAAATGGGAAATCAAAAATCACAATGAGTCACCTCTTAATATTAATATTAAGGGCTGAAACTTTACCAGAATTTTTTTTCGTCATCTCAGACGATATTTTCATGGTAACTAATAAAAAAAAAATTAAAAGTTTTTTTTGGCCCACCCTACTCTCTATTTTGTAAATATGAATGACAATAAATAAATAATAAAAAAAACAACAGCTCCTTTAAAGTAACTAGGTGAAACGATAATACTAATAAAGAGGCTTTGTAAAAGACTCTAAGTAACAGCAATTTTATTTTGGTACTTAAGCTCTGAAGAAGTGGCCATAGTTACTTTAGCCAATATAACTTCCTAGCCGCCATTAAGTAGCCTGTAGTTCCACTATAAAGTAGCATTTTGCTCACTGGGAAGCATAGACATTGTGTCGTACTTAGTGTTGACACCAAGTCTCTACATTCAAAAACAGATGAAAGCTTATAAAAGTTTACAAGCATATAAATATTTTGAAACCGGACTTGGGTGCAAATTAAAGAGTCTGATTGTTGAAAAAGTATAAATAAACTTATAGCTTAAACATTTTGTTGAACTATGCTGTTTTATGGTAGCAAAATCGGTGTTTGATTTTAATCGCAGGTTACAAAGGCTACAAGAGAATCAATATTGTAACGAATTTTAAAACTAATTTATTTATACACAAAGGATTTACACGTTTATAACTACACAAACGAATTAAATTTAACGATATTTAAAAAAACACTTACATTAAATTATGTATTACAATCACTCGAAAAATAATAGCCGCGGATAATTTCTGTTTATCTTAACACTGACACTTGTATACATTCAAGACACGTGTTTATACTCTGTTACATTTATCTCAAACACGCGTTAATCACTTATTTAGTTTCGAAGCTGAAAACAAAGTTTGCAAATGTTTTACTGTCCCCTTCTTATGACTTTTCTGTCCCAGAACAAAGAACTGACTGTGACACCGGTAGAAAAGATCGTGGCGATAGCGGCAGCTCTCTCCATTTCGGCAACTTCCTTGGCCATAAAAGTAGCAGTGAATGGATTTTTCCTGATCCGATATTATCTTTGGTTGGTAGCTACAGACCAATACTTAAAAGCCTGTTCTCGGAAGACGACCTCCAACATATTTTGCAATCTTGTGAGTACTTCTTGGTGACCAGATAGAAAACAAAACGTCTGTCACCAAGTAGTTTTAAAACTTTTTCAATTGCCGGTTGTTGTCTTCGTAGTTTATATAGCCGTCTAAACTTCTTTTTAAATACGACTGCAACCTCTCTGGACATGTCAAGATCCTCGTTCACGCAATGTGCGATGGCGTAATCTTTTCGTGTTTGAAACACGTCTTGCTGTTTCTCGGTTGTAACTCCGAACCTAGCTTTTCCAGAACCTCCGTATATGTTCATAAACTTATCGAAGTCCATTCTTTAACTTGATTTCTGGTTTTGCTACTTTTAACTCTGGTTCGGACTTGAACTTGCGTACTGTTGTTATCGCCAGCAAACGTAGCAAGCCGATCGATATGGACCACTTGTGGCTTGCCTCTGGGTGGTTTTCAGATGCGATATATGACGTCATTAATACGCTGCACGACTTTATAAGGGCCCTCTTATTGACTCTGCAACTTCGGCGACAAACCACGTTTTCTTTGGAGGTTATACAACCACATCATGTCGCCATTTTGTCGTCATATCTGGTTTTCATTCTGTCGCTGGCAATTTGTGCGTTCTCCAGCAACTTCTTCCTCCGGTCTTCGTCCAAATTGAAAGTCGTATAGCAGTCGTATTGTGCTTTCGTGAACGAGTCATTGGCATGCCATTAGGAAAAGGTGCAAGTACTGATCCCAGTCTCTTTGGTGTTTGGACAATACTTTGGCTAAGTCTTTTCTCCTTGTTCGATTCATCCGCTCAACCATGCCATCAGATTAGGGATAGAGATGCGTCGTCTTAGTTTTCTTAATTCCCAACAATCGGCAAACTTCTTGAAACAGTCCAGACTTAAAGTTCCGTCGTAGTGTAATTCCAACGGAACCCCAAACTAGCAGAAAAACTCTTTCACTAATACGTCTGCAACTGTAGCTGCTTCTTGATTGGGTATGGCGTAAGCCTCCGTCCATTTCGTAAAATAATCCATTGCCACCAGGATGTACTTGTTTCCCGAATCAGATTCTGAGAGCGGCCCTGCGATGTCATTCGTCACTCTTTCCAAAGAGCTTCCTACGTTGTATTGTTTCATCGGTGCTATTTTAAGGTTCAATCACGTCTTCTCTCTCCATATCCGTAATTATTTTTTTCTCTTCTTCTCTTTTTGCCAAGGGAAGTCGACGTTTATGTTGTCGTATTGACCGAGCGTCTCCGGTACTAGTTTTATGTTTCACCACGTTAGTATTTCCTTTGGAACCACTATCCAGCGCGAACACTAATTGATACTGTTAGATCAACACTTTAACTTTAGCCAGCTGCTCTTTACTGAGATTTTGTGGGCACTTCTTCAGTGACGTATCTTTGTTAGACTTTACGCATCAAACAATTTGAGATACTGGTGTGCATTGACCTACCATGATCTTTTTTTTCGACGTTACTGGATCTGAGTTGATATTCAAGATCCTTACTGGCATCGTGTTTTTGACTCGTACTAAAGTTCTGCCGACGAGTAGTTTCTTTTCAACTAAGTCGCCTTCCATTGGTTCAATCGTTCAAATTTAGCCTTCTCGGAAATTTCGATTCAAGCGTGCCATCACCATATTTTCAATCCTCGCGGGCAGAGTCACGTCTTCACTCAATAAGACTCGCACGGCTGCCTTCTCTGACGAATGAAAATCAATTTCTTCATTGTCGATCTTTAGGACTTTGTTTTTCATATCCAAATGGAACCCATACTTCTTTATAACGTCTATTCCCAGGATGACTTCTTTTGTCCGTGAGAAGGTATTTCTTCGTCTGTCGCCATTAGAAGTCGCACTGTTACTAGTGATGCCTTTTCATCTTCCCGTAATATGATGATAGACTTTGTCGTTCCCGTGTCAACCAGTAACTGAACACTTTTTCCATTAATCTTGCTGTCGAGATATATGTTATGCAATTGCTCCTTAGGCAATTCAATTTGAATGGTGATCTCCGGGTCATGGCTTGTTGAGGTCGACTTTCGCTCCATTTAGTCTACCTGTTCTAGTTTTCCAGACGCTCTTTTAATTTTCTTTTGAGCTTAAAACAGCGTCGTCGTACGTGGCCCACTTCCCCGCAGTTCCAGCACGTCACTTCTCCGAAAATACACGTTGCACTATTTTTTCAATGCTTTCTTCTGCGTGCGAGGGTATTTCTGCAGCACAACGGAGTGCAACGCCTGTTTTGCCGCTTCAAACTCCAAAGCATAGGTTGAGGCGTCATCCAACGTTTGCTGCGTTTCACTGTCGCGAAAGCCGTCTAAAGAGGTTGGAATAGCCAACTGCTCCAAGAAGGTATCTGGTGCTGTAGGATACGCAAGCCATGTTAATCTGGCGATGTCAGCTTCAAACTCTTAAAAACTGTCGACAACTTTCTGAACCCGACTTTTAATTTGAGCTTGGTACACTTGTTGAAGATGAGCATCTCTATATCTCATTTCTAAACGTGAAATTAAGAGTTCGTAATTTTCTTGCAGGTGGTCAGAAACAGTCTGTAAAATTCCAAGTGCTTCTCTACGTAAAGTCACTATTAAAGACGTCGCTTTCTGTTTGTTGTTTCAACCATTAGCTGTATCTGTGGCTTCAAACTACTTGTAGTAGGTTGATCATGGCACTTTACCGTCAAAATTTGAAGGTACAACTTTAAACTTGTGAGTAGTTTCTTCTCAATGGTCCATTATTAAATCTTTACTCGTGACGCTTCCTTCGCCGTGACAATTAATTTGCATCATTCTTTCTTTAAGCAGTTACATTCTGTCTTCTAATTTGTCCTCTTCTATTGTTTCTATTTCTCATTCAAAGATTCGCATTTTTTTTTTAATTTAACATATCTGCTTAGGTTTCTTCTTGAACAATTTTAATTTGATTTTCTAGGCTCGTTTGTATTTTTTCTTTACTGAATGTTCGAACAATTTTTCTTCTATGTTTTCTAAAATTTTTTTCCATTTTTGAGAATGTTCGGATAGTTTTTCTTCCATTTTCTGAGAATTTTTGTAAAGCTTTTCTTCCATTTTTCTGGAAGTGGAGAATAACTTTGTAAACGCTCTCGAAGCTAAACTTCGCGAATATTTTGAGGCTGGATTTTTCAAAACTTTGTGTGCAAACAAATCAGAGGCTGTTGTTATTGTTGGAAAAGTGTGAGTCAGTTTTTATACATGCATTTTTTCTAATAATAAACTTATAGGTTGTTTTATGGCAACAAAATCGGTCTTTGGTGTTTTAATAACAACTCTTTAGGAATGAAATAAAAACTGACATTTCTACTAGCTCTACTGTCACAATTAACAATAATACACGTCAATGTCACTGTAAACATATCAGTAAAACTGTCAATACAATCAGCAGGATTGAACACTTACTTTACGTAGTCTCCCTAAAATGATTAAAGTACAGAAAGCAAGATACATTCGGAAATAAATTTAATTGGAAGGAAGTAAGATATATTGGATATGTGAAAAATAGTACAAAATTTTTATATAAAAACTCTATGAGCAAACTTAAAATTTTGGAAAGAATAGGCCGAGGAAATCTTTTCATTGTTTAAGTCAGTCACTTATTAAAGATTTTCTTTTAAAAGAAAATATGCGTTTCTATTTATGTTACATTAATTATTTATTATTTTAAAATGGAAAAAAAATGTCTACAGAAAATGTACCCTTAAACGCAAAAATAAACTAAATAGTTCATGAATTTTTTGAGAAAAGTTTTCTTGGTTTTTTTTTTGACTTAACTCTCTTTTCGCCCTCATCAGTACAATAATATGCATTGTAAAACAGTGACATTAAGTAGTTAACTGAACATACATAAATCACTTTTTGAACGAATTTGTTTACTTATCTCTAAAAATAAATAGCACGTTAAGTAAATATCAAACTGCTGCGTAATATAAATACAAATTTAACTCTTACATACTTGCCGATTTTATATTTGCTGTACCTAAATATGTTTTAGTAACACTAGCTAATTTAGTAACAATTTGCTGTACACTGTTTAAGTTGCTACATCGTTAGTTACATTTCAGTTTGCTTGTTTTGTGTAAGATGACATCACTAGTAATTTTGTTTACGTTGTTGCTATTTGCTTTAATTTAAATTCATTGACTATTTTTTTTTAATTTACGGTTTGTGTCAGCAATAAACAATCTCTATGTTATACTAAGATAAGAATGTCATCCGGGTTTGAACTGTGTCATTGTTGTTGTAACCGAAGTTGCCAACGTTTCGCCTACTTTCGTAAGGGGCTTCATCAGGGCGTGGAATAAATCGCAAAACTCAAACAAACAACCGAAATCTAACTAAGAACTTCTCAAAAGTTAGGTTATATATTATATATGTATATATTATGAAACAAGCCATAATCTAAACTCTGAAAAAATAAGAAAGAAAACGATAACTTAAAAAAGCAAACGAAAATCTAACAAAGAACCACTACCGAGTTAGGTAATCAACTTGTGAACCAAGCCAGATTCTAAACTCCGTAGAAGTTACTTAAGAAGAATTAGTCTCCGTATATAAAAAAAAACGATCGTCAGAGATGGTTAAGCTCGACTCTGATTGCGTTACGTTTGATAATGGGCGTGTTTTTGATAAATGACTAATGACCGGGAACCAAAGAGGGGATAGCTCGAAACCATGATCGCAATTGAAGTTATTAGGGTGTTTGATGATTTCTATGCTTTCTCGGAATTTCCTGTTGAAAAAGAATGGAGATTTGGCAATCAGCAAAACATTATCAAAATCTATCTTGGGACCTGTAGTAAAATGATGTTCAGCAACCGCAGACTTGGAAATATACCTTTTCCTTATACAACGATCATGTTCTGAAATGCGAGTAATGACGGAACGACCGGTTTCACCAATGTAGACTAAACAACATGAACAAGGAATTCGGTATACACTTTGAGATGAAAGTGTAGGAAATTTGTCTTTGGGAGAAGGAAGAATCTGAAAGATTTTGCCTTTCGAGTTAAATTAGAGTTTAATACCATTCTTACGAAAAAGTTTCCCTATTTATTCTGTAACCTTGTGAATGTAGGGTAAAAAGGCCAATTTCATGTTGGATTCGGGAGGAGAAATGTCCTTAGGTAATCGAGTACGTGAATGTAGACTCTATGAATATCTCGCTTTACATAACCATTGTTCACTAAGGTTCTAGTAAGATGACGTAGTTTCGAGTCTAGATTCTCAGATTGGCAAATAGAAAAGGCACGATGAACCAAAGATTCAATAACAGAACGTTTCTGTGAAAGATGATGATGAGACGCAGCATGAAAGTATCTGTCCGTATGGGTGGGTTTGCGATAAACAGAATGGCCCAGAAGTCTGTCAGGCTTAGAAGTCACAAGAACATTAGGAAATGGAAGAGAACCATTACTTCAGATTTCCATAGTAAATTTGATATCTAAGTGTTGATTGTTAAGATGATCAAGAAACTTAGACAATTCAAGATGACTATGAGACGAAACATGTCGTCAACATACCTAAACCACACTTTAGGTTTTAATATTAATGATTCCAAAGCAACCGTTTCAAAAGATTCCATAAAAATGTTAGCTACAACAGGTAATAGAGGAGAACCCATAGCAGCACCAGAAACTTGTTCGTAAAACTTGTTATCAAATTGGAAGTAAGTAGAGAATAGACACTCATCAATAAGAGGAATCAAACTCAAGTCCTTGGCATGTTGAGACAAAATCTGTTTGATGATAATATGCGAATCCTTGATAGGAACTTTAGTAAAAAGTGAAGTAACATCAAAGCTCACGAGGAGATCTTGGGGTTCAAGTTTTATAGTTTCTAGACGTTGAATAAAATGCTGAGAATTGAGGATGTGAAAAGAGGTTTTACCTGTAAACTCGCAAAGAATGTTCGACAAAAACTTGGCTAGCTTGTAGGTAAGAGATTAGATAGTACTGACGATAGGTCAAAAAGGAATACCTTGTTTGTAAATTTTGGGAAGTCCGGATAGACGAGGTGGTTTAGAATCTGATGGGGTAAATCGACGTTTAGTTTCAGGAGGTAGATTGGAAGAATCGATGATTTGGCTGTCCTCACGTTCAATCCTCGAAGTGGGGTTGTGAGTTAGAAAAGCATAAGTTTTTTTCAGTAGGTCTGGAATGGTCTATGAAAAAGAATCAAGAGTAATTTCTATAAAAAATTTTAGAAAACGTTATTATTGCAAATGAATGCAACTAAGTTTTAAACTTAGATCCTGCTATTAATTTTCTAATTTACATCTTTATTCTACAATGGCGTTTCGGTTTGCAAGCATGATTTAACATACTAAAATAAGAACGTCTTCCGGGTTTGGACCGTGTCAATGTTGTAACCAAAGTTGCCAACGTTTCGCCCACTTTCGTAAAGAGCTTCATCAGGGCGTGAGAGAAATCGAAGAACTCAAACAAGCAACCGAAATCTAACTAAACACTTCTCAAAAGTTAGGTAATCAACTTGTGAACCAAGCCAGATTTTAAACTCAGAAAAGGTAAGAAAGAAAACGATAAACTTGAAAAAGCAAACGAAAATCTAACAAAGAACCACTACAGAGTTAGGTAATCAACTTGTGAACCAAGCCAGATTCTAAACTCTATAGAAGTCCAAGCAAGAAACTGTAGACGAACGTTCCCCAGCATACAATCATGTCACTACGTCAAAAAATAAAGTGGAAATGTTCATCAATAAGTTCAAGAACAGGAACTTTTCTAGAATTGAAAATACCACAAACAAGCTGCTTAAATATGAGGGAAAAAAGTTAACTCAAGAGGTAACAACGTTTTTTAACAGATTATTTATGAAGACACTGTATCTGAGACGTGAATCTTAAGTACAGCTATCCTATCTTTAAGAAAAGCAGCAAAATGAACTTAAAAAATTACCGTGGTATATGTCTGCTAAGCACTACCTTAAAGCTAATGTCTAAAAATGTTGCTAATACAACAGGACAAATCAAGAAAAGCAAGGGTTTAGACGATATAAGTCAACAATTTAATAAACCTGCATTTATGTGCTTCACTGACTTAACTTAAGATTTCGATATAATTAAAATACCAGATGTTCTAAGGATCATTAAAAGTAAATGCATTCAACCCTGAATCATTAAGATTATAGAACAACTTAATAGCAACAACACGATCAAAATAATGATAAAAAATTACGGTTTATCAAAAACTACATGCGTGTAACTTTTTGCAACGTGTACAAATTTGGGAATGGTTTAATCAACATTCAAATAACCTGTTGCAGTTAACTTGCTTTTTAAACGACGCATAGTTTCATTTATGAAGATATGTAAATTATAGTTTAAAAAAAAGAAAGCAAAAACAAGTATTGATGACATACCAAACTAAAAACTAGAAAATAATTTTTAGTTATGAAGAGTTTATGAAAGTTTAATAATCAATCATTATTAATAACCTCAAAATAAAATTATAACAGAACATAAGTTATTAACTTGGTAAAGATTCTTTCTCGTCCTCTGTGTATTGCACTAACTAATTTAGACTTCTTCGATTAGGAGGGGCTGGTAAAACCACTTTAATCTATTTTTGTGGCAACATTTCGTGCTACACGCAAGCACTTCATCAGGCTAACTGTAATTTATTAAACTCGTAAGTCAACAACATAGTAACAACACAATGAATTAACAGATAATTTTGAACACATGTTTCTGTTTTATCTTAATATTCTTATCTTTCTCTTGGCATTCATAAATTTTTGATTGCACAATACATGTCAAGTGTTTGTTGAACGTTTATGTTCTGCGTTATTTAGGAATTTTATTTATTGACCCTTTTTATGTTTAATGTTTTATTTATTATTTAGTAATCACAATTCGTAAAGTTGCCTATGTCTTTGGTCGGTGGATTGTTTCACTTCATTTTATTCTCTAAGTATTGTGTTAAAAATTATCTGTTCATTTATTGTGTTGTTACTATGTTGTTGACTTACAAGTTTAATAAATTATAGTTGGCTGATGAAGCGCTTGTGTGTACCACGAAACGTTGCCACAAAAATAGATTAAAGTGGTTTTGCATGCCCCTCCTAAACAAAGAAGTCTGAATTAGTTAAACTTGTAGCAAGTCCCTACTACTTCTGCCTCGGGTAGCTAGTAGAGAAAATTTAATATATCAACACCCCACCGTAATACATATAATGTTCTTATAAAATGTAATTTACAACTGAAACTTAATTAATGAATTAAATATAACATTGCAAGCTTTCGTTTTACAAAAAAAATCGATTCGAGGTGTATATTTGTTTATTTATCTACCCAAGTTCAAGTCCATAAGTTCCGCTAACGGTGCTACGATCTCGCACCAGGTGGCGGGATCTAAAACAGAAAAGATGGCGTCTAATACCTGTTACACGCGCGAATTTTGTTTTATCCCATGTGTATTCCGGTAGTTTTACTGTACATAAATGGTGATTAACGGGTGTACAGGATTTTAGATGTTGCAGGTAAGCACAAAAAATAAACATCCTTGAAGTAAATATAGGGAGAAGAAAAATTGCTAAAATGTAAAGATAGAAATATAGGCTTTGCACTTGTGAGTGAGCCCAACATAAACATGGCGAATAAAAATAAGAAATGGATGAGTAAAAAAGGTGAAGCAGCAATATATATAGCTACAGAAAAGATTAAGATACACGATATAAGAAAGGAAGGATACTTGTGGATAGAGACAAAAACCTACGAGTATACTCATGCTACGCCACGCCAAGATATAAAGAAGAAGACATAGAAGCATATTTACAACAAATACAGAGCGACATTAAAACTACAAAAATAAAACAAAATTATAGGAGGGGATTTTAACTGCAAAACGTACGAATGGTACTCTCCATATACGGACACCAAAGAGAAAGAAATGGTAGAGTGGATAATAGAAAATGAATTAGTGGTGCTAAATAAAGGAAAAACTCCTACTTTTCAAACAAAGAGAATGCAGTCATACATAGACATAACATTAGCTTCAAAACAGCTACTTAAAAGTAAAACAACATGGGAGGTAAACGAGGAAGAAAACAACAGTGACCAGAAATATATATATATGAGCGTAATGAATAAAAACAACACACTAGCGAATGAACAAAAAAAATCCAGGGATGGAAAAACAAAGAAGGAAGAGTTTAAAAAAATAATTATCGAAAAAATGGGTGACAGCTGGGAAGAAGATAGACTAAATAAAGTTTTAAAGCGAGGTTGTAACGAAACTCTTAATAAACACAGAGTAAGAAGGAAAAAACAAATGTATTGGTGGAACCCGAAAATCAAAGAAATAAAAGACAAGTGCCAAAGAGCAAGAAGAAAAGCACAAAAAACAAGAAAAAATCTATCTGAAGAGAGTGTTAAGAAAGCTGAAATAGAGTATAAGCAAAATAAAAAACAACTAAAGAAAGAAATTAAAAAACAAAAAAGAGAAGCATGGAAGAGGGTCTGTCAAGATGTAGAGAGGAACACATTGGGATTAGCCTATAAAATTGCGGTAAACAAAATAACAAAAAAAGCGCGATAATCTTAACTGACAAAAAACAAATCAAATTAGCCAAAAAACTGTTCCCTAGATGACAACAAACGAGATGGAATAAACTAGAAACAGCAACAGAGAATATCCCAATAATAACAAAAGAAGGGATAGAAAAAGCGAAAAAAGATGTAACGGCAAAAGAAGCTTGCGGGCCTGACGGAGTGCCCACCGAAGTCATAAAAATAATAACAAAAAAAACCGGAAATCCTACAGAGAGTCTTTAATTAACTCATCACAAAGATGAAATTTCCAAAGCCTTGGAAGAAGGCAAGACCAATATTAATCGAAAAACCCGGGGGAAACAAAGTACCGACCAATATGCTTAATGAACACCATCGCGAAGTTATACGAGATAATTATAAACTATAGAATAACAACAGAACTACAAAAAGGTAATAAAATATCGCAAAATCAGTGTGGTTTCAGAAAAAACTACTCCACGATAACAGCAGCCCAGCAACTGCAAAACATACTAAAAAAGGCAAAAAAAATAAACACAACAATAGAATCTATGTGGCCATGGCGACAATAGATATTAAAAATGCTTTCAATGAGGCAGGTTAGGAAAAAATAGTAAAAGCCATGGAAAAGAAAAGTATTGTGCCATAAATAATAAAACTAATGAAAAGTTACCTAGAGAACAGAGAAATACAGGTCGGGGATATATTTCTCGAAGCCATCTATCGGGTTCGTTGGTCACTTTGTATTGAGTAGGCAATATCCGGCGAGATACCGGCATTTTGACTTTAACATCGTGCATGTTAGTACCTATGTCTGCGTGAATTGAATATCGTTTTCAAAAATCATCCACGTGTTGGGACACGATGGAAAATAGAAGTCTTCTGAATTAAATTGATTTCATCCACGCAGACGCCATGTGCTACCTCCTAACTATGGGTGTTCTTATCGTCATCTAAAATCTTCAAGGGAAAATTATAATCGGAAGCTGTAGAGCTAAGAACGCTGCGATACCAGTGCAGAATTTCGATTCGGAGGCAATTATTACCTTAGTGAACGTCACCTGTTCGGAAGATCTTAATACGATAAGATTGAATTCTCTTCGGAAGCAATAACTTAATACCACCGTCGACGAAATTTAATGTAACAGCATACGATAAGTGTCGGTTCGATTACTTTCCTTTAAATGTGTCTTTTACTTATAGTTTGTGAGACGCCAGGTAGACACGATTATTTTCAGGAAATTTGATTGCAGGAAGCCATTAGGAAAAACGTTTTTCTGAAGGTAACCCTAGAATTTGGTAAGTCAATTTGTTTTCTTATTTATTCGTTGTCGCTACGGTGAATACTCACGACTTACTATATTTACTAATTGTACGTGCGAATTGACGTGTTGCTTGTGATTGTTACTCAATAAATTTAAGTAAATGACTTATCGCTTGCTGCTTATATCCACAGTCAATTATTATTATTAATGTTACCTACTGATAGAGTTTTATATATGTTATGGTGGCTACACTTTTGTTTGACGTGTAGTGTAAGTTGCCGATCCTGCTGATATTCTCTTTTGTATATTCTCGCTAGTACCTACTCAGATTTGGCTATTTAACTTTTAATATATTTATCTTGATAGAGTAATTAAAGTACAATTGTTATTATCGATTTAGTTTTTTTCTTTCTTTCGCTTCTTTCAGCATTACGAACCTAACATCTTGTTACAAGTGTGACCCGTCTGTCTGGAGCGGGACAGAAGTTACATTGGGATAAGCTCTGGCGCCCTGAAACACCTTTTTTTATATCTCTTGTGAACCTACCCCTCTCACCGACTATTGCGAGTTGGCCGTGCAGGTTCGTAAAATAGCAAAAGCTTGTAACAAATTTGGCTACCCAACGTTAAGGGGCCGACTTTTCGATTCTTTTTTATATTGAATTTCTCATTCGTTATAATTCTTTCTGCTGTTTAGATTTTTTTCTCTAATTAGTGTAGGATTACTAGCAGGAATAGGTAGTTTATATTGTTGACTTTCCCCCGATTTGGTGTGTGCGATCATCATTTTTCTAGATTTATTGATTCTTTTATTTTCCTTTAGTCTCCCGTGGGTTCCAGTTACTCTGCTTTGCGCACGTAGTTATTGCTACTAGGCTTGACGTCTGAGTTACTTCGCTAGCTTGTAATTTTTTTTTCTCTCTCTTTTTGTACTGCGGTTGGACTTGATAGTAGTAATTGGCTTAGGTTTCTTGTAAGCGTATTGGTGCTTGGATGTCAGGAGTTTTTTTTGAATTAACTCGACTACGTCAGTTAATTTTTTTTTCTTATTACTTGTATTGTTATTAGGGTTTAGTCGTACAGTTTTATGTCACGATTAGGTTAGTTTCTTGGAGATTTTGTCGTAGTTTTGGGATACGTGATTAGAACTGTACCACTATTTGATTTTTGACTTTTCTTTTTCTCTCGTTCATTAGGAAAACTCGTCACTAAAATGGCTACTTGGCGATTAGAAGTGAATCGACTCAGGAAGCAGGAGCTTCAATATGAATTAGTTTCTCGTGGGTTTGATCCTACATTAGTCGTTTTTACCTTAAGGGGTGCGGTACGTAGTGCTTTACAATTAGAAAAAGAAGCCTCGTTCCGTATGGATACTGTTACTTCAGTTTTTGAGGATGATAAGTTAGCTGTCGAACAAGTTATTGGGGAATTGCAAACGCTATTAAGCGAATTTGATGGGAATTTTTCTTCGTCCATTTTCAAACGAGCTAGTACCTTGTGGGTACACATTCATCGTCGTTGTGTAAAGATGTCATCTGATGGAGAAGATGAAGAAAAATTGCATCGTCAATTTGGACTTACGCTACAAACTCTACGTAATGAGTTCACAGCTAAAGGGAAAAAGGCTACTAGAACTACATCGGTTTCTTTTGCTCACTTACCTTCGTCTAGTCCTAAACAGGTTTCGGTAGAATCACTACTTCAGGATGAAGAACCACCTCTTCTTACTTCTTCCGATTCCGGTGCTGAAATGGATGTATCTGTTCCGACTACTTCTGCTCTTTCAAAGACTACTGTTACTAATGTGTCACTAGCTAAGTGGAACTTAACTTTTTCGGGCGAGGGTTCGTTTTCACTCACCGAATTCTTGATGCGAGTTGATGAATTGTGTTTGTCGCGTGGTGTCTCACCACAAAATTTGTTTAATTCGGCTGCTGAAATTTTAACTGGGAAAGCTCTGTGTCTCTTTAGGGTGAATCGAGATTCTTTACGTTCTTGGCAAGACGTAGTTACTTTGTTAAAATCAGAGTTCTTACCACCTGATTACGACGATCGTTTATGGGATGAGATTCGAAGTCGAACTATGGGACCTCAAGAATCGATCGGCATGTATGTGACGATAATGCGCAGTCTCTTCCAACATTTATCGTTGCCCGCTTCGGAAGAAACTCAGCTCAAGACGATACGACGCAACTTAACACCATACTACCAATCTGCCTTAGGTTTAGCACAGATTTCTACTTTGACCCAGTTGATCGATTATGGCAAGCGGTTGGAGTTAACTAAAATTTCAGTGGATAACTATAAACCACCTCCTTCGCGGCGTACTACTCGACTTTTGGAACCTGCTTTGGCTTATGTTAACGACACCTCAGTTTCTTCTATTGCTTCTACTTCTAAGAATCGTTCGGTACGATTCGAAGAAAATACTATTAATTCTAATTCTTCTCGACGGGGTTTTCTTAATTCTTCTCGCGTTATTTGTTGGAATTGTCGTCAGATAGGACATGTCTCTCCGAATTGTGACAAACCTCCTACTCTTCACTGTTACGGATGTGGACAGGCAAGGGTTAGTCGTCGCACCTGCACTAAGTGCAATACTGTTTCGGGAAACTAGGACACGAGTCTACGGACCGAGTCGTAGATTCTACGCTATCTTTAATCTCGGATTCTATCTTCGACTTGCCTGACAAACAACGTATTCTTTTGGATTTTATATTTGCCAGTGTTCGTGATGATGAGCGTCCTTATCTTAAGGTTAATGTATTAGGTCTCTCTTTCTTTGGTCTTTTGGATACCGGTGCTTCTCGAACCATTCTGGGTGGTCCGGGATGGCAACTTCTTCAGTCTTTGAATATTCGTCTTTCCCCTTCTTTTGTGTCTTCATGTAATTTAGCGAATGACGTTAAGTGTACCGTATTGGGATTAGTTCTTCTACCATTTTCTCTAGAGGGTAAAGTAAAAACGCTTAATACCTTGGTTATTCCGGAAGTTTCACAACAATTGATTTTAGGCATTGATTTCTGGAAAACTATGAACTTTATACCTGATTTTCGGCAGGGACTGTGGAATTTTAATGCTAACCTTCTTTCGATTGATACTATCTCTTCGGATTCTATTGGGGCTATCTCAGAA
The DNA here is from genome assembly GCA_035610365.1 of Aquatica leii. NCBI lineage: Eukaryota > Metazoa > Arthropoda > Insecta > Coleoptera > Lampyridae > Aquatica > Aquatica leii. The sequence continues at coordinate 52,514,015 of CM069433.1, forward strand.
CTACTTCCATACCAACAACAACTCTTAGACAACGTTGTTGCGGACTCTTTTTCGAAACAATCCTCAGAACTTGGTCACACCTCTCTCGTTCAGCACCAGATACGTACGACTGCTGAACCCATCAAACAGCGCTATTATCCGCTATCACCAGCGCTACAGAAGGTTGCTAATGAGGAGTTGGATTCAATGCTGAGCATGGGTGTTGTGGAGCCATCGAGTAGTCCGTGGTCGAATCCAATTGTTCTAGTGAGGAAGAAGGATGATACTTATCGGTTCTGTGTAGATTTTCGAAAGGTGAATCAGGTAACTCAAAAGGATGCGTACCCACTACCGTACATTACCTCCATTCTAGATCGACTGAGAGATGCTAGATTTTTGTCCAGTTTGGATGTTCGGTCTGCCTACTGGCAGATTCCGCTGTCAGAAGACTCCAAAGCTGTGACTGCTTTTACTGTTCCTTCTCGTGGTCTTTTTCAGTTCACGCGCATGCCATTCGGTCTGCATAATGCGCCGGCTACTTTTAAGAGACTGATTGATAGGGTGTTGGGTGTAGATTTGGAACCTTATTGCTTCGCTTACCTTGACGACATTATCATCGCTACTCCAACGTTCGATGAACATATTCGGGTACTAGAAAAGGTGTTAGAACGTCTAATTTCTGCTGGACTTACCTTACGGCGAGACAAATGTAACTTTTGTTTCTCTGAATTGAAGTACCTCGGATACGTAGTCAACAAGAATGCTCTGTTGGTAGACCCGGACAAGGTAACAGCGATACTTAATATTCCTACTCCTTCGAATGTCACTGATGTCAGACGATTTATTGGTATGACTAGTTGGTACCGTCGCTTTATTCCTAATTTTTCTTCTATTACTTCTCCACTTTCGGCTCTTACTCGTAAAAATGTTTCTTTTATTTGGACAGATGAATGTCAGGTCGCTTTTGATTCTCTAAAAAACAGTTTGGTTGCTGCTGCTATTCTGTCGTGTCCTGATTTTTCGCTTCCTTTTGTAGTACAGACTGATGCTTCGGATTTTGGTTTAGGTGCGGTGTTAAGTCAAACTACTGCGGATGGTGAAAAGGTTGTTAGTTATCTTAGTAGATCGCTCACGAAGGCGGAGCGACATTATTCGACTACTGAGAAAGAATGTCTGGCTGTGTTATGGGCTATAGAGAAGTTCCGTCCTTATGTGGAAGGATCTCATTTCACAGTGATAACTGATCATCATTCGTTGTTGTGGTTGAACCGTTTGCAGAGTCCTTCAGGACGATTGGCTCGGTGGTCTATTAGGCTACAGCAATACGATTTTTCGATAATCCATCGAAAAGGAAAAGATCATGTCGTTCCTGATGCGCTGTCTCGCTCAGTTCCTGTATTAGAAACTATCCATCTGTCTGAAATTTCTTCTGTCTTGTTGTTTAATTTGCCGACTCCTGATCCTTGGTATAATAATCTTCTTAAACGTGTCTTGGATGCTCCTCATAAGTTTGTGAAATGGTCTGTTAGAGAGAATGTTCTTTATCGTCGTGTTGTTACTCCTTTCTCTTCTGATTCTGCGGATGATTGGAAAATAGTGGTTCCTACGGAACAACGTACGGAAATGATTCGTAATCATCATGATCCTCCGGTTGCTGGACATTGTGGGGTTTCGAAAACTACGGCAAGGATTTTACAACGGTATTATTGGCCCTGCTTACGTGCCGATGTTGCTCGTTATATTAGGCGTTGTCGGGTGTGTGCAGCGCACAAGGTGGAACAAGTGGCTCCTCCTGGTGTATTCGCTCCTCGCGCTAAGCCATCACACCCTTGGCAAGTTCTTTGTTGTGATATCGTGGGTCCTCTACCTCGCTCTTCGAAAGGCCATAGTTATGTTTTGGTAATCGCTGACTATTTTACTAAGTTTCCTTTGTTCTTTCCGTTACGTTCAGCTCTGGCTACCTCTATTTGTAGAATCATCGAAGAACATATTTTTCTTCTTTTTGGTGCTCCTCAATATCTTATTACAGACAATGGTGTACAGTTTCGGAGTAAAGAATTTGGTAAACTTTGCGCTACTTATGGGACAACGATACTCTTTACAGCTAAATATCATCCTAGGACTAATCCCGCCGAACGAATTAATCGTGTCTTAAAAACCATGATCTCTTCTTATGTCAAAGAAAAACATAGGCATTGGGATGTAAATCTCTCGAAGATTGGTTGCGCCATTCGTACTGCGAAACACGAGGTCATTGACTGTACTCCTTTCTTTGCAATGTTCGGACGTGAACACGTTATCTCTGGAAATTTCTTTGGTCCTTCTTCTTCTGATGTTCTTATTTCTGAATCTAAGGTTACTCACTCAGTGTCTCATTATGAAGCTATTCGTACGCATATTTTGAAACAACTTTCTAAAGCGTACACAAAGACACACAATAGATATAATCTTCGCCGTCGACACGTGCGATATAAAATTCGGTATGGCGACGTAACTATACGCTTTCTGACGCCACTAGGCATTTTAATGCCAAGCTAGCACCTAAGTTCCTGGGACCTTTTATTATTAAAACGGTCAAATCTCTTTGGACGTATGAGTTAGTCACCACTACTGGACAATCGATGGGTATCTGGCATGCTAAAGATCTTAAACCAGATCAAGGCTCTTCGGACTCTGATTCGAATGATACTCCACACCAGGTAAATCGTCGATCGGTCAACGTGTCGTTACTGTATCCTCGTCGGCGTAAGCGGCGTAAACTACGTGCTAGATTATCTGTTGCTTCTCTGGATGACTAATCTTGCTTTCGACTTATTATTACTTTCTTCGGTTGTTTTGAATTCTACAATTAGTGTTAGGCAAATGTAATGTCCATCGGTGTTAGTGTCTATTAGGTTTACGTAGATTCATAGTGGAAAACTAGGTTTGGGTGGTCACTCTAGTCTTTGGCTTGGGGTTTAGTGACTGATCGGACTGCTGGTTCATTTCTTTACTCAGTCAGAGTAATACGACTTAGTCGACTGTAACCAGATTCCTTATTAATGATACTCCTTCGTTGGTTTTAGGTTGGTGTTGGGTGGTCTTTGTCAGACTTCTCCAAAATTTTGATTTATTATTCTTTTTGGGGTTTAGTATTTTGGGAACTTTTAGTTAGTTCGCCTAAGAAGGGCTACCCGTAGAGGGTTATTATTATTTTGGGTTTCGTTCTATTTTTGGGAAGGATATCATACCGTCTTTTGACGACTTTACAGCACTATATCTCCATCCAAGTCTAGTGTGAGTGAGTTCTTCACACTATGTCTCGACGTTTCGGGTTTCTTTGTTATGTTTTCTTGTGGTCTTACTGCATTTGGGCGGTTGGTTGGGCAGTAGGGTAAGGTCACTCGGGGTCGGCTATCTAGGGAGAGATAGTCGAGCCGTACAACTCCATCGTACTCTCTTTTCTCCTTCTGTCTTCCTGTCTTTATTTCTCTTCTTTCGATCTGTCTCCATGAGTGGGGGGGCGCCTGTTGTGGGAACCTGACGGCTATGCGTCCGGGAAGGTTGATTGTCTCTGTTCCGGTAGCCTCAAGATTCTGGACCAGGCATTATACCTTTCGGGGGCCGTACGGCGGACTTGACGGAGCTGGGCAGGGGTGACCAATTCTTCTTAACCGGCGCATAGGATGTTGTGGTTGTACAGCAGGCACCGCTTCCGGCTACAGTCACGCAATTGCGGGCTGTAGTCCTTTATATTTTGGATTTTGGGGCAAAATTATGGGATGTTTCTTTTCTTGTCTTCTTTTATCTACTTTCAGGGTGGGGGGCTTTCCTGGGTCTTGTTCCCTCTGGTCGCAGATCAGAATCCATCCTGGGTGGGAGGAAGACTATGGTGGGCAAGCGAGTACTGGTTGCGGTGACGTGCGCTTGTGTGGACTAACGTTGGGGGGCCCAACGATGCGCTTGGACATCTCGACGCGAGGGCTTGAGGTGTGTTTAGACTCCGACGCCACACAATCGTCCGGCACTCCAACGAGGAAACCCTAGTCTGCGATAGGATTCCTAGGGTGTTTCCTAGTCTCGGGGTTGTGGGTGCCGTTCCTTCTCCATTTTCCTATGATACCTTAGTCCTTTTCCTGAGGGGCTTCCTAGGGATTTATATTCAGGGTTGGATTTGTATTCAGGGGCTGGGGTTTCAAGGGATTTTAGGGCGTTGTCCTTGACCGTGGTCTAAACTTCTTTCTTTCCTATCATTCTTCTTTTTCTCTTGGGTTGCTTAGTATTTTCGGTCAGTAAGGTCTATGGGACTGCGTTGCTTTCTTGCTTTTTAGCGTAACAACTGTTGTCGACTTTCAACGAGTACCTGTTCTGATATTTCTATTTTGTTGGTTGAGTTTCTGGTTCTTTGAAGTATCATTCCGCTTCATGCGACTTTTGGACACATCTGGTTGGTGATGCTTAGTAAACTGGGAAAACTTCTTTCATCTACGTTTCTTCTTGGGTTGGGTGTTATTGTGTTTTGGGGTTGGTTTTGGATTTTAGGGTTCTATCCTTGCCGTATGCCTAAATTTCTGTCTTCATTTTAGCTTTTGTCTTCGTTATTCTCGCTCCACGCTTTTATCTTGTTGGGGGGGAATTCTGTTACGTGCATAAATTTAAATAATGCATTACCCTGTATATTAGTTTAATTAAAAATTACTTTTATATTTCTCGACGCCATCTATCGGGTTTGTTGGTCACTTTGTATTAAGTAGGCGATATCCGGCGAGATACCGGCATTTTGACTTTAACATCGTGCACGTTAGTACCTATGTCTGCGTGAATTGAATATCGTTTTCAAAAATCATCCACGTGTTGGGACACGATGGAAAATAGAAGTCTTCTGAATTAAATTGATTTCATCCACGCAGACACCATGTGCTACCTCCTAACTATGGGTGTTGTTTCGGCCACACGGAAGTCGAGCAGCGGACTGTATATAATGTCAAAGAAAGGAGAGGACTTCCGGTAGCAACCCACCGTAATTATCAGTAAACGAAATTGCGAATTACTTACGTTAAGTTTCTGGTTCTTCTGAAAAATCGGGAGCGCACAACCACCCAAACCCGTAATAAATCAAGGCCTCAATTCACCCAGAAATGAGCGATTGCTGGACTTACCCTGATCTTAATTCCCTGGTTGGTGGAGATAAGTCTTTAGCACGCACAAAAGGGCACACGGCTTAAGCACTAAACATCACAATTAACATTTAAGAAAAATTAACGAAATAGAATTCGAGAAAGGAGACGTAATAATCGTTCAAAACTAAGTAACGTACTGTCGTATTTATCAAAAACTTGAATTTACAATAAAACTTAAAAGAGGGGACAGCAAGTCACAAACCCAAAAATGCAACGCGAGGATAACGGCTTAAAAAGAAAACGCTCGCGCTAACATACCGCCCACCTAAAATGAGCGATGCTCTATTTTAAAGGAAATTAAAGAGTATATAAAAAAAAGGAATAACATAGAAAAAATAAGAAGGAAAGAAATTTAAACGGGTCCTGGAAGCGGAGCTAACCGCGAAAGCGAGCGAGTGAGATGACCACCGGCAGTTTTAACGGTGGCTATCCGAGAGAGACCATCAGGTCCTGGGTGTAACGCAGTCACTCGACCAAGCAACCATGACATTAGCGGTCGGTTGGAATCCTGAACTAGCACTACATCCCCCACTTGAGGACCGGGGTTATGTTGAAACCATTTTGTTCGTTGAGTTAAAGTATGCAAATATTCAGCAGACCAGCGACGCCAAAAGTACTGTATTATGCTGTTTTGATGACGCCAGCGTTGTTTGAAAGCAAAGTGGTTAGTATCTAGAAAGGAAGGAGAAGATAGCAAAGGCTCACCAATAAGGAAATGGCCCGGACTCAAATAGTCTGCAGCTTCGGCGGGATCAGATGAAAGGGCGCACAACGGACGGCTATTTAATACCGCTTCGATTTGAGAAAATATGGTACAAAACTCTTCAAATGTAAAGGCCGTGTTACCAATTTTGCGATATAAAAGACGCTTGGCGGACTTAATAGCGGCTTCCCAAAGTCCTTCAAAATGAGGAGCATATGGAGGATTAAAGACCCATTGAATACTACGAAGTGAGAGACGCTCGCACAACGAATGATTGTTTTTGCGCAAAAAATCATACAGCTCAGCAAGCTGTCTAGCAGCGCCAACAAAATTGCGGCCACAGTCCGATCTGATGCGAGATGGTATTCCCCGACGCGCGATGAACCTGTCTAAACAAGCAAAGAAAGCTTCTGTAGATAAAGACGAAGCAAACTCTAGATGCACAGCTTTGGTTGCGGTGCAGACAAACAAACATAGATAGCTTTTTGTAGTACGAGACGAACGAAGAGTATTAATCTTAACAGTAAAAGGTCCTGCATAATCTACGCCGGTTACGGTGAAAGCCCTTTGCGGGTTAACGCGATCCGTAGGTAAAGGCGCCATCGTTGGCTTAAACGTGTTAGCTCTAAAGCGGTGACACGTCATGCATTGACGGATGCGCTTTCTTAGAAGACTACGCAACGAAATGATCCAGAATTTAGTTTGTAATAAAGCTTGGACGGTCTGAGGACCAGAATGAAGAGAGACGACATGATAGTATGAACACAAAAGAGCGGAGAGATGAGCTTGCTGAGGTAATAGCAGCGGATGACGAGAAGATGACGGCAAAGCGGAGTGGCCCAGCCTTGCGCCCACCCTAAGGAGACCCTCCTCATCTATAAACGGAGACAACTGTGCTAAAGAGGAAGGGAGGCGTTTACCTTGCCGAAGCAGCGCAATCTCTTCCCTATAATAAGCGGCTTGAGTGATGCGTACACAAGCATGCGCAGCCTTTTGTAGTTCGGCAGGAGAAAGAGACAGAAGCTTATCAGAGGAAAAGGTTGAGTTGCGAGCTTGGGTGTTTTGAAAGAAACGAAGTATCCACGCAAACGTACGGTGCAGTTTTTGAAAAGAAGAAAATCGTTCGATGACGGGGAGCAAAGGATGAGAAGGCACAACGCGAGCAAGAAGGGTTACGCCAACTTTAAGATCAGGTAGCGAACAATCAAAAATGGTAGGAATAGCAAGAGACGGCCACTGCGACAAAGACTTACTTAGAAAAGTAGGACCGGAAATCCAGAAAGAAGCGCTGCTCATAACTTCAGGAGTAGTACCACGACAGGCTAAATCAGCAGGATTTTCGGTAGTATCAACGTGATGCCATTGTTGTCGTTCAGTGAGATCGAGAATAGTGACAATACGGTTAGCGACAAAGGTATGAAGACGATGCGGAGGAAGAGAGAGCCATGCAAGAACTACTTGAGCGTCAGTGTAAAGGCGAGCTTCTCTAATAATACTACTGGCAAAGAGGTTTAACCGAATGGAAAAGGCGCGCCAGCAGGAGCGCTCCACATAGTTCGAGTCTTGGAATTGACAAAACTTTTAATGGGGCTAGCTTTGACTTAGCGATTATGAGGTGGCACGATTGTATTTGTTGAGACTCAGCGGAACCAGAGCAAGCGTAAATAGCAGCTGCATATCCCTTCTGAGAAGCATCGCAGAATCCAACAACGTGTAAGATTTTATGAAAAGAAGGGGAGATGCATCTTGGTATGTGTATTTGAGAGAGGTGAGGCAAACCGTCGACCAATTTGGTCCATTGGGAGGCAAGAGCCGGGCAAAGAACATCATCCCAATCAAGCCCTTCGGTCCATATACGCTGTAGAACGAGCTTCATTGTAAAAACCAGAGGGGAAAGGAACCCTAGAGGATCAAATATTCTAGCAATATAAGAAAGAACTGCTCTTTTGATGCAGTCACCACTAAAACGCTGAACTTGAAAAGAAAAAATGTCTAAACGATGTTTCCAGCACAGACCAAGGATCTTAAGAGACTTATCCTCGGTCGAAAACATTAGAGGAGTTTCTAAATGATCTTCAGGAAGACCTTCTAAAACTTCAGGAACATTACTGGACCATTTGCGCAATTCAAAACCTCCTTTTCCCAAAAGACGAGCAAGTTCGGTGCGAAGAATTAGCGCGTCTTCAACGGTGCCAACACTGGTTATTACGTCATCAACATACGTATTCTTAAGGATAGCGACGGACGCAGTCGGGTAATGAAATCCTTCGTCCTCAACTAATTGTTGAAGACATCGCTGAGCCAGGTAAGCGGAAGGAGTTAAGCCGTACGTTACCGTATTTAGTTCATACTCGACGACAGGATTATGAATGGATTCGCGCCAATAAATGTGTTGTAAACAACGATCTTCACGACGTAATAAAATTTGTCTATACATCATGCGAATGTCACAACACAACGCGATCGGATTTAACCTAAAAGTTATCAAAATTGTAGAAATATCCTTTTGCAGCTTAGGACCACTTAAAAGTTGCTCGTTTAAAGACTTGCCATAAAGAGAAGACGAACCATTAAAAACCACACGAACCTTCGTCCCCTTTTCACTACATTTCGATACACAGTGATGGGGTAGCACGTATGACGAAGAAGAAGTAGCAACGGACATGTGGCCCAAGTCTCGATACTCAGACATAAATTGTTGATAAGCGGCATAGCGGGAAGGATCTCGAATCAAACGCTTTTCTAAGTTTAAAAAAGCTGTGTACGATGACTTTGAATTCGCAGCTACTTTGACAGCGTTGGGTTTTAGAGGTAGAGCTACGACATATCGACCTTCGGAGGTTCGAGCATGAGTATCGCAAAACAGGCGTTCGCACCATTCGTCATCAGGGTTACGGATCTTTACCACAGGCACCTCTTCGACTTCCCAGAACTTAACAAGGAAGTCTGTAGGATTGGACTGAAGAGTTAGAAGAGAGACAGCCGAAGAAGTTAACGAACCCAGACTTACAGGACCTACAATAACGTCGCCAAATATAGTAGGAAAAATTGAAGGATTACCTTTAATAATAGAGAAACCCTCTCGAATGACTGTAGAAAATAGATCAGCTCCGATAAGCATTTCTATCTTACCAGGTACATGAAAATAGTTATCTGCTAGTTGACGATGTTTTAGACTAGAGTAGACTTGTTCAGAAATACGAGCCGAAGGGAGGTTTTGAGATATTGAAGAAAGTACGTACGGAGTAGCTGTGATAATTTCGGAAGAGTAACGAGATTTTATTACACAGTCAACAGTACCAAGAGTGCGGGAGCCCATTTGTCCAATTCCCGAAATCTGTAACTGAGAAGGGCTGGGAGTTAGACCTAAACCTTTAACCATTGCGTTAGTAATCGCAGAAACTTGCGAACCAGGATCCAGAACTGCTCTAACAGGGCGAAACTCACCGCAACTATCTCGGAGCAAAGCTTGAATTGTACCTAGGAGAACCGTATGATTAGAATGAGTAGGCGGAAGGCAACAAGACATTGTTTGAGCAGCTGTAAGATTACTTGAGGAAGTCGCCGCTTTCGAAAGTACAGGGTTAGAATTATCTTCCTTATCCAAATGCAGTAATGAATGATGTTTACGACTGCCACAATGCACACACGATCGTTCCGATTTACAATCTGTTATTAAATGAGCTCCGAGACAATTAAAACAGCGCGTGTGGTTACGCATGGCTTTGTCTCTTTCATCTATCGACATTCGTTGGAATTCTGGACACCAAGTAATACTGTGGTCAGATTTACATACAGGGCATCGCTTTGATGATGAAAAAGAACGATTGTAAGCAGAATTTGCTTTATTAGGTTTAAATGACGAAGCGACTAAATGCGGTTTGGAAGTTAAAGCAACCTCCTTTTCTCGAAAAGGAACTGAAGCAGCGGCTATAAGGACTTTTGGTTTGACCTTGGCCAAAGAACGTGATTTGGATTCAGCTGCAGATAGTTCGAGACTACGCACTTCTCGATTGATGAACTCAATAAGTTCCTTATAAGTAGGAAAATCATCATTTTGTCGCCGAGATTCAAATTCACGAGAGGTAGATGGATCTAAATTACGCATAGCTAAATAAAAGAGAATGAATTCAAAGTGATTTTGAATGGGAAGTGCTGCTAAAGCACTGGCTGCATTTTGGTGTACTTGAAGATATGATCTAAGACTTTCTTGAGTAGGTGCAAGAAGAGGCTTAAAATTCAGAATGCTATCTAAGTACATTCCGGCTAAACGCCTATCGTTTTGGTAACGATCTTTTAATGCTTGATAAGCAATTTCATAATTTGCCTCGGTTAATGGAAAACTAGCAATAACGGATGCTGCTTCCCCAGCAAGAGACGTTTTCAAATAATGAAATTTAGCGAGAGACGTTAAGCTTTTATTGTTATGTACTAATGAATCAAAAAGACCGATAAAATTAGTCCATGTCGCAATTTTTCCATCGAAATGCGGAATTACAATTTTCGGAAGGAAACCTTGAAGTGGGTCAGAAGAAGAACTGCATGATTGTTGTGATGCTCCGCTATCAGTGTCAGCACTTTGAAGTTTAGCAAATATGGTCCGAATTGAGTAAACTAAATCTCTAAAGCTTTTTTGTATTTGATCGGTAGGAACCTGATCTTTCTTAGCCAGAGCGGTGTTTTTAATTAATATTTGGCGCTGAACTTCTCGAAAATTGGATTCGCAAATTAGCAATTCGTCGAGCATAAATAGATGAAATTTCGCATCTTTTTTGGAAATATTAGAACAGCGATCAGCGATATCAGTGACGTCGGCAAAGACCTGTGACCTCGTTACCACCAGGACATTCAAATCACTTTCGGACATTATTTGTGATATGAAATAACTTAGTACGAATAATGCAAATAACGGAAAATCCCGTATTAAAATCGGCGTAAATTCTTAAATAAATGCTTATCGCGTGATATCGTTATGAACTTGAAAAATTGAAAGGAATGTAACAGAAACGGAACTTTTAAATATCCGGTTCGAAAAGGACCAAATGTTTCGGCCACACGGAAGTCGAGCAGCGGACTGTATTTACTGTCAAAGAAAGGAGAGGACTTCCGGTAGCAACCCACCGTAATTATCAGTAAACGAAATTGCGAATTACTTACGTTAAGTTTCTGGTTCTTCTGAAAAATCGGGAGCGCACAACCACCCAAACCCGTAATAAATCAAGGCCTCGATTCACCCAGAAATGAGCGATTGCTCGACTTACCCTGATCTTAATTCCCTGGTTGGTGGAGATAAGTCTTTAGCACGCACAAAAGGGCGCACGGCTTAAGCACTAAACATCACAATTAACATTTAAGAAAAATTAACGAAATAGAATTCGAGAAAGGAGACGTAATAATCGTTCAAAACTAAGTAACGTACTGTCGTATTTATCAAAAACTTGAATTTACAATAAAACTTAAAAGAGGGGACAGCAAGTCACAAACCCAAAAATGCAACGCGAGGATAACGGCTTAAAAAGAAAACGCTCGCGCTAACAGGTGTTCTTATCGTCATCTAAAATCTTCAAGGGAAAATTATAATCGAAAGCTGTAGAGCTAAGAACGCTGCGATACCAGTGCAGAATTTCGATTCGGAGGCAATTATTACCTTAGTGAATGTCACCTGTTCAGAAGATCCTAATACGATAAGATTGAATTCTCTTTGGAAGCAATAACTTAATACCACTGTCGACGAAATTTAATGTAACAGCATACGATAAGTGTCGGTTCGATTACTTTCCTTTAAATGTGTCTTTTACTTATAGTTTGTAAGACGCCAGGTAGACACGATTATTTTCAGGAAATTTGATTGCAGGAAGCCATTAGGAAAAACGTTTTTTTGAAGGTAACCCTGGAATTTGGTAAGTCAATTTGTTTTCTTATTTATTCGTTGTCGCTACGGTGAATACTCACGATTTACTATATTTACTAATTGTACGTGCGAATTGACGTGTTGCTTGTGATTGTTACTCAATTAATTTAAGTAAATGACTTATCGCTTGCTGCTTATATCCACAGTCAATTATTATTATTAATGTTACTTACTGATAGAGTTTTATATATGTTATGGTGGCTACACTTTTGTTTGACGTGTAGTGTAAGTTGCCGATCCTGCTGATATTCTCTTTTGTATATTCTCGCTAGTACCTGCTCAGATTTGGCTATTTAACTTTTAATATATTTATCTTGAGAGTAATTAAAGTACAATTGTTATTATCGATTTAGTTTTTTTCTTTCTTTCGCTTCTTTCAGCATTACGAACCTAACATCTTGTTACAAGTGTGACCCGTCTGTCTGGAACGGAACAGAAGTTACTTGTGAACCTACCCCTCTCACCGACTATTGCGAGTTGGCCGTGCAGGTTCGTAAAATAGCAAAAGCTTGTAACAGAGTGAAACTTAATTGGTGAATTAATGTAATGACAGGGCAATGAAATGAAATACTCAAGGCCGTTGGATCAAGGTTGAATGCAATAAATTGCGATGACTAAAATTGTGACGTTCACTCCAGATCAAAATGCTTAGCTGTAACAGAAAGCTAGTGGACGGAACGGTTCTCGGGCGCCAGATTTGTTCGAGGAGTTTACTCTCTTGTTTGAAGGCACTGTTCGGGTAACTGCAGTAAAGATACTGCTGTCTAGGGCTTCAAACGGATCTAAAAGCGGAGCGAAGCGACGGAAATAAAATACACAATAAGTAAATTAAAATATCTTTATTTATTCTTAAGATAAATAATTAATGACTAATGAAGCGGCGCCCACAACAAAGCAAGCGGGAGGTGATCTATAGACCAATGATTGATTAGCGTGCGGTTGACAAGCGGTGACGTCGGTGCCCAAGCAAACAAGCATGCAATAGGGTCTTAACCTCCGTTGAATCGGTACATAGGGTTACTCAGGTTCTTGGGTGAAAGCGACGGGATTAAACACTACGGAGACGACGTGTTGACGGCGTGTTTGCAGGCCAAAGCCAAACACTACGAATACGACGCTCGGTACTGGATGGAGGAATGGATATCCGCAGGCCAAAGCCAAACATTACGAATACGACGTGTTGACGGCGTGTTCGCAGGTCAAAGCCAAACACTACGAATACGACACCCGGTAAAGAATGGAGTAGGGAAGAGCATACAGGGAGGAGAGCGGTATCACCCCGGAAGTTTGGTTAATAAAAGCAAAACGGCTTACCCTAAAGTCCAGCTGGTGTACAGGAACCTCGGAATCCTCTTCGTTTTGAGCTCCAACTGGAACTGACGTTCCTGCGTCTGGTTTCTGGTTTTATTACTGACGTTTGAAACAGCGAAAACGGTTTAAGCGGAGATAGCATGCACTCTGACCGATAAAGCGACGATAAAGCGGAAATCTCCTTTGTACATTTATTTACCGACGGATACGAATAAACATTACAAACTTAATTAAAATAAATCAGTCTTAACTACTATAAATAAATAACGGTTTCTTTTATATAAACAATTCAAAAATACTTCTAAAAATAAACTAAATAAAGTTCTATAAACATTTTAACCTAATCATTTGTAACGATTCGTTACAAAATGAATCCGCGTGAGCAAGCAAATTATTTTAAAAGTACTAAATTACTTTGAACACGTTCCGGTAACAAATTTCAAAAATCTTGTTGCGTATTCGTTTATGTTACTTGATTGTTTTAATGAGGGAGTTATCCCAAGTCATCTGAACTTCGCCGACGGGCTTCAGTTAACCCTCAGCGGGTTGGAATAACTTTCTATCGTACTTCCGGGAGTGACACGTTCAACCGGACCAATACGTAGAGCTTTAAGCCACCTCCAACAAATAAACAAAGACACAAACAAGTATAAGCAATAAAAACTTACTGAATTGCAAACGTGATGAGGATGAATGATTTAGATGAAGGGATGTTGGTGAAGTTGTATTAACTCGGTGTAGCAGCAGGTAAGACGTCGAAAATTAGAATAATCCAGATACGAGAAGATGTCAATGTTATTTGGGATTTCAGGTATGTAAGCGATTATGGTGCGAGGATCTCGGAAGAGGTTTTACCGGAGACGGGTCACGGAAAACAGGTGCCGAAAACGGATCTCGGAGAACAGGTGCCGGAGACGGATCTGGGAGAACAAGTGCCGGAAACGAATCTCAAAGAACAGGTGTCGGAGACAGATCTCTAAGAACAGATGCCGGAGACGGATTTCGGAGAACAGGTCCCGGCGAAGCTGGTGCAGCGGATTTTATAGCCGATTTTGTCTCGTTTGACTGCACCTGCAGAAGGGAACGCCGCGCGCTTTGTCCTGGAGTTAGTGGGATAAACTGCAAACGGGTAAAGTTCCTGCGTACTAATTGCAGAATTGCTGACCAATTTTGTTGCAGTTACAGGGCTGGATTTCGAATCATTACAGTTTATAAGTTATTAACAAAATAATTCAATTCAGATTAAAAAAGCGTGGAGTTCGATTTACTATATTTTCATTATTCTTCTTTGATAAATGTTACCAATTGAATAATTGTAACAGTTAATATCAAGCACCCAAGATTTTTTTACCTTGAATTGAATTATTTTGTTAATAACTTTTAATATTTTAAGAGTATTAATAATTATTGATTATTAAAATTTTTATTGCTGTGTCATAAACTCTTCATAAGTAAAAATTATTTTCTATTTATTAGTTCGGTTTGCTATCAAAGCATGTTTTTATTTTAGTTTTTTAAAACTATAAATTAGTCTCAAAATGATATCTAAAGTATTTATAATCAAGAGCTTTGATTTAGGAACTTAGGCAACTGAAATTCTACATACTTTGTGGAAGCTAAAATTACAACAAATGATAACTTTTATCTTCTACATTTTTTTTAAAACGTAGTTATATTTAAACCTTTAAGTAGGAGAAGCACATTAGAAATTAACATGGCAGTAAATACATATTAAAAGATATTAAATATTTTATTCATTTTACAAAATTTCACAAAATGTTTCTTTCAAAAGTTACAACCAAGTTGTCGTCATTTGCTTTTTCTATCTAAAAGTTTAAATATAACTACGCTTTAAGATTACAACCGTGGATAGATTGCAATGTTAAAGAGAAGGATAATCGATGCAACATTTTCAATTTTTTGAGCAAGTCGATGACAACAAACTTTACTTTGGTTACTGTCAGCAAAACAATGCAACGGCTCATATTACTCAAGCTACAATTAAGTTTTCAACACATCTGCAATAAAAGTGTGATAAACAAAAGATTTCTACAACCTTCAGATCTCATCTATTAAATTTTTACTTTTACGAACGTTTAAAAAAGCAGTAGATAAGATTCAACTGTGCGCAATTAAAGACTGAAAACATGCTATTACTAATGCTATTCAAGTTAATGTAATGTTTTCCAAAGTTTGAAGAAAAGAATTAGCACTTGTGCACATCTTATTTTTCGTTTAGTATTTTTTGTTTTACTTCATACCAATCCAAGCAATGTTGGTTGTCTAACATACATGTCACAATTACAAAACGTTATCAATAAAATTGATTTAATCGATAGAGAATTATGTAACCTTGATCGTGAAGAATTTTATTAAAATTAATTTATTGTTTTTGTTCATATCAAGAAAGGGTAGTTTACGGAAATTTTTGCATTTGCAATTTTTCCATTTTTCTGCTAACCCTTTAATGCTCGCGTGGTATATTGTAATACTTATACTCGCGCGAATGACAGACACCCATGATATGTACATATATAGTACAGCAAAATTTGGTCTTGTATTATGTTTACAATATATTTTAGTAGCTTTCAAACAAAATTTAGTATTTTTTTCTATGCATTTTTTTATTGTAAAAAACAATAAATAAATTACTTCATTCACAACACTTTGTTGTGTTAGTTTACGTTGACTATTTAATTCTGGCGGCAAAAAAGATTCAAAATCTCAAATCAATAGAATTGGAAAAAGTCATTATTCAAGATGGTAAATCCTGGTCAAGTTAGCAATATTCATGAAATCACTCTATAACGCGAAGGAGTTATAGAAATAATTCATTTTTCACTAAAAAGGAATGTTAGAAAATTGGTCGAAAACTTTAATATGGAAATTGCAAATACAGTGTCGACTCCGATCGAACTAAACTTGAAAATTTTAAAAGAAAAATGTCTAAAAACAAAAGAAGAAAGGCATTTGATAAAGAATAATAAGATAACGTTTGCAGACATTAGTCGTTTTTGTTCCCACCCCTAGGAAAAAGTCATTGGGGTAGTGCAAAACGTGTATTGAGATATTTAAAAGCTACATCTCATTATTGCATTACGTATGTTAACAATGAAGAAAACCGCAGGCATACTCAGACTCGGATTGGGCAGGAGACATCGATAATCGAAAACTATGTACCGGTAATGTTCTAGTTTTGACTGGAGGTCTAATTAGTTAGAAATTGAAGAAGCAATCTTCAGTGGCAGTATCAACAATGGAAGTAAAATACACGACGCTTTCTGAAATTTCTCGTAAAATTGTATATGTTGGTAGACTGTTAACTCATCTGGGTTTTGATAAATATGAAAAACCACCAGTGAACGTCTTTTGCGATAGTCTAAGTGCAAATGTTGTCGGCTCAGATTCGTACATTTCTTGACTGAGGGAGATCATTTTTTTTTTCATTTTATTACGTTATTAAACTGATCTTTTATCATATGTAAATGTCAAAGTGGAATTTTCTTCATAACTAGATTTCGTTTTTGCATTTGCCGCCAATTTGTTTTCAGCATTTTCCACTGCCTCGTTATGTGGTACTTCAATCTCTTGAACATGTAAATAATCTTTTTTACGATCATCACTATCATTGTCTACAATATTGTCTTTATGAGAACTCTCATTAAGCAATAAATCTAGTATATAAACGTCATTACAGGGTCGTAGACGTTTTGTGTATTCATTCCGCCGTTTCTCGCGTGGGAGACAATAGTTACCCAATTAGCTTTCAAGCAGAACAACACAACAACTTTACTTTAATGTCTCTTCTCTTACATTTTGAGCAACTTTAATAAAAACTAAGAGGCTGAGTGACAATAGTCACCCGCGCGAGCACTGAAGAGTTAAACAAGTCGTTCATGTGTCTTATTTTTGACTTCTTTGATTTTTAAATATACTTATAAGAAAAATTATATAACATCAGACAGTAATGTTTAATTTTTGCATTTTATTTAATTAAAAACAACTTAGTTATTATTATACTTTACTATTTAACTTGTTTTTACCTTTTGTTTAATGTACAAGTGATTTAAGCATCTCAAAAGTAATTTTAACGTTTTGATTAAAATGTATATACCACTAACAAAAACTACTAAAATGAAACTGATGACGTCTACAAAATAATATTGATATGTTGGCAAATCCAACGCTGGATTCCTCAAATGATGTGCTCCTTTATGTCTAAGTACGTACTCGGTCCACCACACCGCTCGATTTAAAGCCGTTTCTGGCTGATCATTTATTAGGTTTGCTAAGTTTTTAATGTTATTACGATACCTAAAATTACGCAATTAATTAAACTAAAACGTTGACCATATACCGTTAATTACTTTGCTTTGTTAGCTACTTCTATTATCGCTGCTAAAAAATCTTCTTTTGTTACATGTTTGTACTCTATTAACAATCCACAACCGTTAGAAACCATTTTGTTAATGTTAAATCTTTGATCAGCCATTACTGGAATTCCTATTATAGGCACGCGGTTGTAAATTGCTTCATATATTGATAATACACCTCCTTGTGTTATAAATAGTTTTACATTTGGATGTCCTAAGAAATAATTTCTTGCAATCTAATTTTTTCTATTTGTGATAGATTATTACTTAAAATATCTTGTTGCGGAAACCATTTTGAAATGATGACGTTATCGGGTTTAGTAGACAAACTATCGTTTTCAAATTTCCATAAAACTGTGTACGGCAATTCTCTAAAAGCGTCTAAAATGGTTTTGCGAAACTGCTCCGTAATATCAATACTTTTGACAATACTTCCTAAACTAAAGTAAATTACACCAAGGTTAGCGCTATCCATGGTTTTTTGAAGATCCTATAAAATACTTAAATAAAATCATAATTTAAATAGAGACTTACGTATTATCTACATTTGGTAATGGTTGATTCTGTTTTAAATGCATCCCTGCTCCGATCCGGATAAAATTGGGTAATAACGGTCTTATTTGATTAAGAACTGTTTCGTATTGCATAAAAAACAAACTGTAATTTTTAAATACATCCTGGATTGCAGAATAATTGTTGCCAAAGTGTTTCGTTACAAGTAATTGTTGACTTGGAAATACATAGTAATTGTGAAGAAACTGCAGATAAATATCGAAGCAAATACTTTGAATTCGTTGACTAAATGATAATGGAGTTTCAAACGGTAACATATAATTTGGATTTAAAACGGAATGTGCTGGACTTCTAATCTCTGAATACACAAAAGAAAGGCTTTCTGTCGATTTCACTATAATAAAAGGACAATTGAATCTTTCTGCAAACGCAAAAAACGCAGAATAATATCCCTCAATCATAAGTAAATCAAAATGTTCCGACTTATTTTTTATAATATTTTTTACTTGCGGGTGGCTTAATTGTTCATCCGTTATATTTGTAAATATTTCAATAACTTTATGTTTCGCATCCTCAAACACTGTAAACATGCTATGTTTTAACCAAAATTTATGCGAATTGCTCAAATCAATTTCGGTTATATTTAAAAGTGAAGAATCACTCATTGGATCGGTTGTTAACAACGTCACGTGATGACCTCTTAGTGATAATTCTTTCCAAAGAGGCCGAAACGTTATTTGATGGCTATAAGATGCGGAAGATACCACAGCTAATATACGACCACTATCTACAGTATTAAACACAAAAGCTATAATGACGCACATTATATTTATCTGCATTTTGGCAACGCACTTTAACAAACCGGTGTATTCAATTTAACTTATAGCATAGAAAATATAATAATTGAATTTTGACACAGATAAGATTACCAAATTTATATCATTAGTCAGAATACCAGATAATCTATAGATAAATCTAATTTCAAATGTATTATAAAACCAAACAGCAAAAAAAACTTCGTTTGTATTTTAAGAAAGATGTATTTAATAAATTACTTAGAAGTCGTCTCACTCAAAATTGGAAACGTTAATCACTTTTAGCGCAGCTAATGTAGTATCAACATTTTTGTTAATGATCTAACATATTTATCGAAATAATATGTATTAAAAACGTGTTAAATGATATGAAACTAAAATTGCATTGGTTAACTTTTATCTCCAAAGGTGATTACTTATGAATAGGTTGAACTTAAAATCCAGGGCCGTGTATCATAATTCCATTTAAAAATTAAAAGTTTTTTGTAACATAAAAGTGTTGTGTGTTGAAAGCAATTTATGATAATACGCTTGCTTATCTTATCTACTAAATATGCGATATGCTTAAAAAAGATACAAGTGGCAATTTAAGTAAAAAAATGTTTTGAACAAATCTGTTTACAAATCATCTAAGAATATACTGTCACCACAAATCTATTACTTTTCAACAGTACCTACTAATTTTTTTAAACAATCTGACATTAGAGAAGTGGTGTTAAGAAACTGAAATGTATGGTCGTACATAAATGCGTTCTTGCGTCGATCCTTTTTTTAGCTGGTTATAGTTATAATTGTTATCAACAGTTGCATTAGACAGTTTTTTCGAGTATTTTAAAAACGTGGATTGTTCACTTTTTCCTATAATTTTTTTAGCAAAACTACTAAAATTTGCAAAACAAACAGCTTATTATCATTTATAAAAATATTTTATAACTTAGTTCGATAGTATTCTAGATAATAAATGCAAATATTTTAGCTTGAAGTTAATAAGTAGTAACAATTTAAAAATTGTGTATGTAACTCTAGTGTTATTTAAAACCTAACAGCACAGTCGCTCTAGAAGATAATAAATCAGTTTACAAAAAATTGGTCAGTCGTGCAATTTTTGTTATTGAATTTCCTACTAGCACTACTAGCTAATTTTCTTTTGCAAAACAAAAATAACTCTAAAGCTAAGCAATAAAGATAACACAAGTAAATTATACTGTGCTGTAATTGACTTAAGCAATATTGCCGTCAATTTATAATGACACGCTTTTAATGCCGTTAAAATAGTTTGATCGAATTACATTCGTATTTTTAAATAAATTAATAGTTATTTAACCAACAAGGTTGGTAATGAAGGCAATTAATAATCGAGACATTTTCACGCGCGAGCAAGCGCAGCGAGCGAGAGCGTTAATGTTGTCGAGATTATTAATTGCATATTATCAAACAAGTTGGTTTTTAAGTTTTTCCGTCGATCGTATCTTATTAATTTTTTGCATTTACTTATAATTTTATAATTTTATCTACCGAACAATTGTTTTATTTTTGTATCAACGGTAGTGGGATTTTTAAGTAATGGGAATGTATAACCTCAACGCGTCAATTAAATTTTAATCGGATTGATTATAATTAGTTTTGAAAATATCAATGATTGCAAAATTTTTTTAGTTTTATGTGATTAACAGTATGCTAGAAAATCGAAGAAAATTACATCTCGAAACATCAAAAAGTTTTCTTTATCAGCCGAAAGGTAATCGTGGGATTGTTTTCTTTGTACACAGAAGCTGCACTTGATGTAAAAAGCAAATCAAAATTATTTATACAGCAAATAAAGTGTTTATACGTTTAAAAATGGTTCATAAATGACGAATATTGTTATTAGGAATAAAACCAGGAAACATTAAAAATCTACGGTAAAAACAATGGTAATTTTAATACATATTTACTTCTGTAGATAAGAAAGTTTTAACAATAAACATTGTTTGGAAAATGTAAGTGAATGTTAATTACAACGGTGAACCAGATGTCATAAACAAATTCTTACGACAGATTGGGTTTAAGTACAAAACCTGCCATGAATTATAGTTTAGTGTTGTCGCTAATGAATGATGGGGGTTTCGAATGATGGCTTTAGAGAGAAGAAACTAGTTCACCTATTTATAAATTAAATATATATTTTCTATATTGATTGTTGTGTTACTTTTGTTTATAACAATCTTTACGTAATGGCAATTTAAAGAAAAAAATTTGGTATGTACACACGAGAAATTCATAATCGTTTGTTCGTATTATAGATTTGTCATATTAACCATAACATAATGTGCCACATTGTAGTTTTTAAATGAACAGCATGCAAAAAGCTGAATTTTAGTTACACAATTGTTTAGTAAATCTTTTTAGTTTATGATTTACTATAAAAATGCTGTTCACTAACTTATCGATACAATTTGAATCTGATAAAAGTTCATTTGTAGTTTAGCAAAGCATAGTGAGCAATGTTTTACAAATTAGTGCAAATGGCAGAGAAGTAGTTGCTTAGATGAAGTAGGTAATGTCGAAGAAAGTAACGATAACTCAATGCTCTGTGTTATTTTTATAAATACGTAATGTTTTCGGTATGTATGCAAAAGAAGTACACGAGTATCACTACAACACAGTTATATAATAAGTATTGGTTTATACAAAATATACGTTGTTATTTATGTAATTAACTAAAATCTATTTATGATTATTTTTATATACCATTTCATATAACATACAAACATCACAACTTTGATATCAAAAAGGCTCCGCAAAAGCAACTGAAAATCATCGATAAAAACCAATTGACAATTTGTGTGCTCATAAAATAGTCAGATGATGTAGACCACAATTATTGTTAATAAGGACTTTATTTATCAGCTTCTTTTAGCATCTTGGTAACTCCAAAGTATATCATTCTGCTTTCATTTTAGTGATCAGGTTACTTAACCTACAATTATTGGAAATGTTTACTTATAATAATGCACGGGTGAATTTTTTAATTTATTTTTTATTTAAAAACGTTAACTAATACAATATACGTAACCTCATAAAAATCTTAATTCTTTTCTACGATTTTATTGGTTAGAAAAAATCGAGCGTTAATAGAAATTCGTTGATTTCATTGGTTTAAAAGTAGTGCGGTAATAGGGGCTATTACCGCACTACTTTTGATACATTATTATACGTTAATACAAGTATTAATAAACGATCGACGGAAAAGAAAATAAATTGTGTATTAAGTTAAATTTTTTTTACAGAAAGAAAACACAAGTTTTGATAATTCAAGCAAGTTCTTTAAAAGGGTTTATTTCTAGACGATAATTAATATGAGTAACAATGTTTTGATAGTCCCGAAGTATTTGTAACTTCAAACGTTGATCAAAAAGAATAGAATATTCTGGATTCCGATAACAGAAGAACCCAAAAAGTATTCGGAGAAAATTGGAGTCAGTTTTTAAATTGAGTCAGAAGTGTTAAAAAAACTTTGCCGGCTTAACTAAATTAAATGTGCTATAACATAAATAAAAGTGCATCAAGTAAAAATAAATACCAGTGTAGATAAACAAAAATTGCGGGCTTACTATAACAATAATGATATATAAAGTTATTTTTCTTAAATACCGTTGCATGTTATTAGTGTTAGTTAAAAGTAGTAATATTTATTATATCTAAATTAAATTGTATAAATAAACTTAGTTTTCGAAATCGTTATAGTGGTGTCAGCGGCGGATGTAGGTTCGTTCAATATGGCGCTTTTTTTGTTTTATAATAAAACATCTAATTTAAGATTATTAAAAATATATCACGGTACACAAAAATATAAAAAATGTACACACGAGTGATAGCGTTGAATTTGAAATTTCAATGTTTTATGAATTTTTTAGAACTCAATTTACATTTTACAATTAAAAAATATCGAACAAACTTTTTTTTATTCTCAAACAAAAATATTGATATTATGGATTTTAAGATATTCTAAACTTGATATAATTAAGAAATTTTTGTAGCTACTCAAAAATTTTTAAAACCAAAAAAATTTTAAAAACCAAACTAAACGTATGTAAAAATGTATTGTCCACACTATCTTACTTAAAAACTCAAAACTGTAAATTTACCTGATATTTTTAGTTAACAATTTAATAATTAGTATTTTAAATACTTTACTAGTATTTGTTTGTATATTCAAAGTAAAACTAAGCCAAATTCATTTTAAAATTAAAATATTTTTTTTATTTTGCCGGTATTCAAATTTTCTTGCTTCTAAAATTATAGCGCCTCTATAATTTAGCCGCCCTATGCTCGGGCCTTACATACGTACATGCGGCGTAGGGTCAAGTCTTTGGTTACAAACTTACCGAATAAATTAATAAGCACAGAAGTGATTAGTTCGTGCTCGCGTGTTTGTGCAATCGGGCGTTATTAAAATTTAGTGTTATATAAAAATCGCATTTTAAATGTGACTATATCTTATTAAACTTTTTAATCGTGTTATAATTTATGCCAATAACGCGTTTACAAACAATGAAAATGGGTGGAAAACTGTTAAAATTCTCAAATCAATAAATAACTAAAAATTCTCAGAATTAAGAAGAAAATATTAGAAAATACTTAGAAAATTGAAGAAAAATTGTTAAAAAATTCTAGAAGTTTAAAGAAAAAATTACAAACGAACATCAAAAACCAACTTAAAATTGTTCAAAAGGAAACTAAAGCTACCTGCTTAACTTTAAGAGAAGAAATATGCAAAATTCTAGAAAACAAGATAGAAGTAAGAGAGGACAAATTAAAAGACAAAATAAAACTGCTTGAAGAAAAAATAAATTAAGTGAATAGTTAGGGTAAAAGAAGTGCCACAAGCAAATACTTACTAATGAACAATCGTCCAGAAACCACAAACAAGTTTAAGATTGAACTTCAAAATTTTGATGAAAAAACTTTTTGGTCGCCATACCATAAAAGCTTTTAAACCGCAGTTACAACTAATAGATGGAGCAATAAACAAAAAGCAACGTCTCTAATAGTGACTTTACGTAGAGAAACGCTTGGAATTTTGCATACTGTTCTTGACTACCTGCAAGGAAATTACGAACTCTTAATTTCACGTTTAAAAATGAGTTCTTAATATAGTTAAAGTAATCCATGTCTCTAAGTGGACAAATTGTAATAAAATATGATATTTTTTCTTAAAGTCAATCTACAGTTATGTTTTAATTTTGTTATTATAAAACTAGTTTCAACAATTTAAATTGTTATAATGAAAATTCAGATAATTGTCTTAATGAAATTTTTGATTTAAATATTTCTCCTCTTCTTAGTAATAAATTTTAACTTACTTGTTTTATTTTTCATTTCTCTTTTTCATATCACCTATAGCTGTGTATTCAATGTCAGTTTGAATTTCAAATTTTTTTAATTTGTTGACGTTTGTCATTAAATTTTTATAACTTGATATAATGTGTAAGCTCTTTTAAATGTTTAATCATTTTTGTTAATTGCTTTGTTTTTTAGTATAACTGATGATGACAATTTAAATTGTTGAAACTAGTTTTATAATAAAAAAATTAAAACATAACTGTGGATTGACTTTAAGAAAAAATATCATATTTTAAAAATGAGATATAAAAATGTTCATTTCCAAGCCCAAACAAAAATCGGATTTAGAAAGCTGCGGAAAGTCGTTACAAGTTCGAGGCTGATATCACAAGATTGACACGGTTGCATATTCTTCAGCATCAGATACCTTCCTAGAGCAGTAAGATATTCAAACCTTTTTAGACGACTTTCGAGACAGCGAAACGCAGCAGACTCTACGGTAAACTCAATCTAAGACGCTAAATGACATTTTATTGCATGCTTTAGGGTTTGAAGCAGCAAAAGAGGCATTGCACCGAGACGGTCATAAACACCGTTGTGCTGAAAAGTACCCAAGCAGACACTAGAAAGCATGGAACGATGGCCTTGAACTTTGGTGAAATAGACCACTTACGACGACGTAGTACTAAACTTAAGAAGAAGACAAGAAAAGCGCGCAAAAGTCTGGAGTTGACCAAAAGTGACAAAAGTTAATCTTATTTAATCATGTACCGGAAATCACCATTCAAATGACATCGTCTATTGACCAATTGCACAGCATTTATCTTGATGGCAAGATCAATGGACAAAGTGTTCAGTTACTGGTTGACACGGAAACGACAAAAACTATTATTCGTCCTGACATGTTATTGGAAACTGTAAAGACAGTGCCACTAATAATACGACTTCGAACGGCGACGGGCAAAGAAATACCTACCCACGGACAAGTAAAAGTCACCATTCGTTTAGGCCATCAAGTACTAGTACCCAACATTACGAAAATAGTTATCCTAAGAATGGATGTTATAAAAAATATGAGTTCTATTACAAATAATTACGGATATGGATATAGAAAGTGTGATTGAACAGTCAAATATTCCATGAGCGTTCTAAGTAATCCTAGTAAAGAAAAAAATAAACCCACGAAGTTTTGCGTAGACTACAGACAGCTAAACAACATGAACAAGAAAGATAGCTACCCTTTACCGATAATAGACAATACTTTAGACACTCTGTCAGGATCTCAGTGATTTTTCACGTTAGATTTGAAGAGTGGTGACTGGCAAGTCAAATTAGAACCTAAGGACCGAGAAAAAACAGTTTTTACGATTGGAACTAGTTTGTGTCAGTTTACTGTGATGGCCTTTGCTCTGTGTAACGGCCCTGCGACGTTCAAGTGTTTGATGGACATCATTTTAGGCCGTTAACCTTAGAAGACGTGCTTGGTTTATCTAGACGACGTATTCGTAGTTGGAAGGTTGTTTGATAAACATTTAAACAACTTAAAAAATGTACGTAGGACAAATGTAAAACTGAACCCAAACAAATGTTACATATTTAAAAAGGAAGTGCAATACCTTGGCCACGTTGTATCTAGAGATGCAGTAAAGACTGACTCAAACAAAGTCCGAGCAGTAAAAGCCTAGTCCAGAATAATCGACAAGCATCAAGTTTGCAGTTTTTTAGGTTGTGCAGCTATTATAAACGAATTGTACCTAAATTTGCCAGCATTGCCAAACCTTTCACAAAATCGACTGATAAAAGTAGAATTTAGATAGAATGAAGTCTGCAAAACGCCTTCCAAAAACTAAAACAGGCCCTGACCACTTCGCCAATTTTAGGTTATCCAAGAGAAGATAAAAATTTTGTTTTGGATATCAATGCAAATAATCTGGCCACAGGTGCAGCCTTTTCGTAAATGCAACATGAACAAGAAAAAGTCATCGCGTATTTTTGCGAAGTTATGTATAGAGACCAGAAAGAAATTTTTGTTAGGTTGGAGTTCCGTTGCAAATACATTCCAACCAAGACCGCAACTTTAAGTTACTGCTTAGCTAAAGTAGTCTTTAAATACCAAAGAGTTTGGGATCAGTACTTGCTTTTTTTTAATGTCATATCGATCATCTGTTAGATAGAAATTAACTTGTTCAAAATTATACTTTAAATGGGGCAATATTTACATAAAGCATTTTTTGTGACTGAGTTTATCGCAAACATCTAGATTTGTTTGTTAGAGTAGTTACGTAATGACAAAATAACTCAGAGCCGCAAAGTGTTAATCAAAATCTACGTATAATTTTAAAGTCAATTATTTAACTAAGAACGTGTACTTGGAAAAAAATACGTATAAAAATTGTTGTGTCCGAATAAAAAAATGTGTGTTCTTACTAATGAAATAAAAAATAGAAAACATTGTTGGCATAAATGCTTGAGCGTGTAGTAGAAGTTGTAAAGTTTTGAACAAAGCAAGTTATTTTGTAAGCAAAATGAAGCCTTCAACTTGTGGCAAAATGATAACTATATCGGATTGTTAGAAGTGCTGGCTAAGTACGAGTCGTGCTATCTACACACACACACGCATTCATAAAAATAAGAAAAAATATTAAATTTCATGTTCCTAATGCAAGTTTAATTATTATTAAAATGCATGACAAAATAGTTAAGAAACGGTAACATATTTCAGGGTCTATAGGTTCAACAAACATTGACCAACTGATTTTGGTTAGGCTATATATTTTACTTTCTGGGTTTGTCAAGCGTTTGATTTAATTTTTAATTATTGATGAACATAATTTAACACAGCTTGTCAAGAATTTTATGACCTAATATATGTATATTAGACGTCTTTCAGGATGTCGTGAACTGTGGCGCTGTAGTCTCTATATGTCAAAATATTGTTATTATCGGTCTTACAAACATTTGCCGGTACATTTTTTCTAACATATCTTTGCTTTTATCGTTGTATTGATTGTTAATAGGTCTTTAGGTATTATTATAAGTAAATTCAATTTTGTTTAATAAATAAATATCTGATTATTTTTAATTTTTATTGATGTTAGTGCCTTTTAAATAGTCTAACGTTTTTGGAATTCAGATAGACTTGTCAAATTTTTGACTTTTAGTTTATTAATTCCCATTTTCGACTCAAGGTCACAGTTCACGACGTAATGAAACGCCTCTACGTACCTATTATTAATATTAAAACAATTAAATTTAGACGATGTTGGCGACTTTATGTTTTTTAATCGTTGTTTAAACATTCTTGACCCAACAACAAAAAAGGCATTCAAAGCGGCTTGTCACGATAAAGATTTTCTGGCTTATTCAGAGTTGGTAAAATTCTTAGAAACACAATTAAAATATATGCCTGTCGTAAGCAAATCGAGTACTTCCAATTTTCCGCAAAAATCAACTCGAAATAATTATAAATTGACCCATTCTTTTGTAGTAAAGCCTGACGAGGCGAATTCTCAAATACAATGTTTGTTTTGTAAGCGAGGTTCCCATTATTTGGAGAAATGTTCGAAATTTATAAAATTGACATCTTGGAAAAAATTTAAATTTGCAAAGCGACAATGTTTGTGTATTAAATGCTTATCAGAAGATCATTGTTTATCTGATTGCAAACGGGAAAATTGCAGTAAATGCCAGTTAGAACATTATACAATACTACATTTTGAAGATTTCAAACCTCGAGAAAACCTTTGACGACGGAAACGGAGGTTAACATTACTACCCCTGCAAGCTTGTGCTCAATGAATAAGTCAGATGTTAAAAAACCGGAGGATGTACCATCCATACTTCTTTCTACCGTTGTTGTTAATGTTCGCGATAAAGAAGGAAGATGGTGTAATATTCGTTTGTTATTAGATTCCGGAACTCAATCTAATTTTGTGACTACTAAGATTTGTCGTAAGTTTAATTTATCAGTCGAACGCGTAAAATTATCGGTATTAGGATTTGGGGGGTTGAAGAATTCTGTACGAGGAAAAACAACTCTGCAAATCTACTTGCGTTTTGATTTTCGCATCGTGTTTACGTTAAAGTCACTAGTCGTGGATAATATTGTTGATAAACTTCCATCTAACGCTGTAAATTTGTCGTCGTTAAATTATTTACAAAATTTACAATTAGCCGATGAAAAATTTTATGTTCCTAATGAAATTGATGGAATGATTGGTGCCGAACTTTTCCCTTTTATAATAGGGGGAGAAAAATTGATCTAGGCTCCGGATACACCCGTAGCCATCCAGACTCAGTTTGGGTTTGTCGTAATGGGTAAGGCACCTACACCAGGTGGTATTGTAGATAATAATTACGGTTTAATAACCACAGTTGACGGTCATACGGAACACTTTATTCAAAAATTTTGGGACTTGGAAAATGTCCCTGTGTCGTCAGATTCCCTTTTAACTAACGATGACCGCAAATGTGAAAAACTTTACAGTTCTTCTGTAAAGCGGCGAGAAGATGGGAGATACGTTGTTGCCCTTCCGTTTCGAGAAGATCCTAGTTTGTTAGGAAATTCTTACAATTTAGCTTGCCAACGCTTTAAACGTTTAGAAAACCAACTAGCTCGTAATTCTTCTTTGCGGGACGCATATCATGCCGTGATCAAAGATTATATTCAGCAAGGACATATCGTTACCTTAATTCGCAAATATCGTAAGTCCATTTTTAAAAAAGCAAAAGTCGTAAGTTCACTAATTATTTAAAAAAAATAGTTTTTTATTAACACCTATTTACACTAATAAAATACTAGATAACTCCCACCATTAATTTACACCACAAAATTTTACTATCAATTCTACACGTATTAAAAGGTTTTAATGGTCTCCTGTAAAATTAGTGAAAATGGACATACGACGTTTGCGAATTAGAGTAACGATATGTCGATTAGTTCGGATTTTATGCACTCAAGGGGATATTTCATTCCACACCATGCTATATTTAAACCACAAAGTGTGAGTACGCCAGTGCGCGTGGTTTTTGACGCCAGCGCCGTAAGTAGTTCGTCAAAATCGTTGAATGACTTATTATTTTTTGGTCCAAAGCTACAAACTAACATTGTCACCTTGTTAAATTTTACATTGTTTTCTTGTGTTTTAACTGCCGACATAAAACAAATGTATCGAAAACTTGTCGTCGACCCGATACATCGAAAATACCAGCAAATTTTGTGGAGGTTTAATAAGGACAAGCCAATTCAAGCCTTTCAATTAAACTGCGTAGTTTTTGAAATTAGCTCATCTCCATAAGAACCATCCATCAGTTGGCAGAAGACGAACGTAAGCGGTTTCCTTTGGCGTGTGAAACAATTACTAGGGATATGTACATGGATGCTTTGATTACGTCAGTCCCATCTGAAG
The DNA here is from genome assembly GCA_035610365.1 of Aquatica leii. Lineage (NCBI taxonomy): Eukaryota > Metazoa > Arthropoda > Insecta > Coleoptera > Lampyridae > Aquatica > Aquatica leii. The sequence goes on from CM069433.1 coordinate 52,543,512, forward strand.
AGAAGGCATTAGAAGTTTATACTGAACTGACAGAATTGTTTCGATCTGGTGGGTTTAAGTTTCATAAATGGGCTACAAATTCGCTGGTAGTCAGAAAGCATTTTTTTTTCTCAAGACGCATCTCCAGATTCTATAGAATTTGATTCAGAAATCACACTTGTGCAATTTTAGGACTAAAATGGCAGCCTATTTTAGACACGTTTGAGTTTCGGATTGAGCCAGAAAATCGTTCAGGAACAAAACGAGATATATTGTCGACAGTCGCCCGCATTTTTGATCCCCTTGGGTTTTAAGCACCAGTCACTTTGTATTTAAAGGTTTTAATCCAGAAATTGTGGCAAGACAACGTTGGTTGGGATCAAGCACCGTCTGAACATGTGTTTTCGTGTTGTAAACTTTTCAAAACGAATATTGCATGTTATCTTTAATCAAAATTCCGCGTTTTCTCGGCATTTATGAGCATTCTAACCTATTGTTGATAGGATTTGCGGATGTTTCAGAAGTAGGTTATGGCGCAGCGGTTTATCTAAAGGTTAACCAACCTAATTCCAAGTCTGCTATCTTTTTGGTTTGTGGAAAATCAAAAGTGGCTCCTTTAAAAATAGTGTCCATTCCTCGATTGGAATTGTGTGCCACACCTCTTTTGTCGAATTTGTTAAAGGTTGTTGTCGAGAATTTTCGTCTTGGTCAACTGTACCCTAAAGTAAGAGCATTAACCGATTCAACGATCGTGTTTCGTTGGTTGAATTCTAGTCCGAATTGTTGGTCGACATTTGTTGCTCATAGAGTAGCAAAAATCCAATCTCTTGTTGAAGTAGAAAATTGGGCTCATATTGGTGGGAAAGAAAACCCAGCAGATTGTTTGTCGCGTGGTTTGACACCCTGCGAGTTGTGTTCTCATCCATTCTGGTGGTGGGGTGCAAGCTGATTAATTAAAGAAGAAGTCGAGTGGCCTTCTCCGTGCTTAAGTATGGAATTAAAGAATCCTCCGGAGCAGAAAGCAAATAATTGTGTCTTGATGGTTCGTCCCGATCTTGGAAATTCTTTATACAACTTTATTGGTCGGTTCTCGTCATTTTCTAAATTGCGAAGAAACATGGTGTACGTTCTTCGATTTATACATATGTTACCATGTAAAGAAACTATTGAGAACGTCGATTTAAGTATTGCTGAACAAATTTTATGTCGGATTGTGCAAGCGCAATATTTTATCACGGACATAAACGCTTTGAAAAATAGAAGAGTTTGCTCAAATGCGCTTCTAAGATTAGCCCCTTATTTAAAGGATGGTGTCCTAAGGGTGGGGGAAGACTAAAAAATGCAAGTGTCGGTTACTAATACGCGCATCCGATTGTACTTCCTAAGAACTCTCATTTTGTTAATATATTGATTCGGTATTATCATCTAAAGAATTTACATACTGGTCCAAATTTGTTGTTGTCATTAATCAGACAAAATTATTGGATTTTATCCGCACGATCGGTTGTACGCAAAGTAATACGAGAATGCAATATTTGTTTTCGCATTAACCCTAAGTCGCAAATTCGGATTATGGAGGATCTTCCTTCTTGTCGAGTGTCAGAATCGAAATCTTTTTGGAAAACTGAGGTAGACTATGCGGGCCCTTGGCAAATTAGTCTTGGTCGTCGTAGAAAACCGATAACACAAAAGGCTTACATTTGTTTGTTTATTTGTCTTGCGACAAAGGTCGTTCGTTTGGAACTGGTGTCGGATCTGACAACCCAAGGGTTTTTATCTGCCTATAAGAGATTTTTGTCCCGACGAGGTGTGTGTTCTGAAATATTTTCGGATTGTGGCACTAATTTTGTTGGTGCTCAGCGGGAGCTGGAAGAGCTAAATCGCTTAATTTCTTCTACCGAGTATCAAGGATCACTAACTCATGAGTTGAGCGAGTTTAAAATAAAATGGAATTTTAACCCCCCTAGTTCTCCGCATTTTGGTGGAATCTAGGAATCTAATATTAAAAATGTGAAATCCCATTTATTTCGAGTGGTCGGTAGTCAATTGCTCACGTATGAAGAATTCAATACCTTCTTAGTGCAAATCGAAGCTCTACTAAATTCACGACCGCTTACACCGCTGAGTGCTAATCCTTCGGAACCTCTAGAACTGACTCCTGCACATTTTTTAAATTTAACGCGAAGCTCCTAATCTCCCTGTCCTGTCAACCTTCTTCCTGTTGCCCTTTGTAGGAGGTTCGGGATCAGCTTCTGGAAGTGGTTTTAATGTAAGTCTTGATACGATAATCAATATTTTATATATTTCAATTATTTATTGTGTTATTACCAATTTCATGTCATTTAATATTAGTTAATTAACTCGGCACCATTCTTTCACATCATATATGCAATCGTTCATTTTTGTTCAAGTTCAGCAAAACTATTAGCTGTTATTGCCGCAGGTGTATCATCCACATAGTTGTTAGCTCTGACAAAATTTACAATATTATTAATGTAACAAAGAAAAATTTCTAGACTAAGTACAAATCCTTGTGCTACACCTAACTCCAACTCCCGTATTACTGAAACATTTGTATCTACCACTAAAGAAAGAAATTATTAAATCAAGCAATTTGTTTTTTATGCCCATTGCATATAATCTTTGCGCAACAAAATCTTTATTAATTAAATCAAAGGCGCTTTGTAAATCGTAAAACATAACTGCCTCTAGTTTACTTTAGTTCATTTTTACATGTAGAAATTGTACTAAATCTGTAAACGCATTTTTTTAATCCTTCTTTATATCCACGTTGGGAGCAGTTCAATACTTTATACTTTTTGAGAAAAACCTTAAATCTGTTACATATTATCTATACAAAAAACATTAATTATTAAAACTGGTTTGCACTGCAAGAGATCTTGTTTATCGTACTCGTGCAATCTAAGAAAGAAATGGATATTTGCCAGTATTTATGCAAAACTTGAACCTATAAATTAAACGTTCTGCAATTGAATTCGGTACCAAAAAGAATGTGTTTGGCAGAAAGTTTTGAACAGAGTAAGCTGTCGTTATATTAGATAAATAATACTTTAACAGTTAAATTTTGGGTTTTTAGCTTTGTTATTCTTGCTTCATAATCTTGAGATCCGTCTAATGTACTTATTGTTAACAATTCCCCAAAATTTTTTGATTTGTTGTCCGCTTTTTCAATTAAAGTTTTGTTGTAGTCTCGCTTTGCATTATTAACTTTTTACGGTGTAGTTTTTTACCTTCGTTATATAATTGAATATACTCATCGAAAAATAAATCTTCAAAAGATTGAACATATCATGTAATTTTGCGCTTAAGAACACAACCTTTGCCGTTATTCAAGCTTTGTTGTTGGTGTTGTTTTGTACCCATTTTTGTATCACCGAACAAAATTTTTCATATAGATCAAGAAAATAATTATCAAATTTGAAAAATGCCACATCTACACAATTTACTTTAATAAATCCTCAATTTGTTTCTGCAAATGTTTGTTTAATAGAAATTATATTTGCCTCATTTGCATCTCTAATTTGTATGTTTCTTTCTTAAATTATTTTTGATGGAAACTTTACAATCTAGTAATATACCCATATGATCATATACATGAAGGCTTTGAATGCAACATTTAAAGCTGTCTTTTTTTCTAGATTACTTACTACATAATTAATTTGTGTTTTTGAAGCTACATCAAAATATTCTGGTTTAGTTTATTAAGCAGTAAATATGATCTAAACAAGTCATTTAATATGTTTAAATTATGAGACGATTCTAGGATATTACTATTTATATCTCCGCATAATATTATATTCTAGTGTTTACATGTGATAGAGATTGCGCTCGGAAGTAGTATGCAGATAAATAATTTCAAACAAGAAAAATTTTAAAATTTAATTAATCAGTAATAATTACATCGTTAATGCAATGTAGTTAGTAAAAATTCAATGTAGCTATTGAAAATTTTCTATATAAAAATATCACAAAGCACAAAATACAGATAACGTTAAGAAAGGCAAGGCAAAATACGAGTTGTATTTTAAGAAAGTCAAACCTGAATGCTCCATCCTTAAATTTTTAGTTGCTTGGCCCGGACACGAGATAGTTGTTAGTATTGTTACGTTTTTATTTATTAAAAAACTAATTTATTTATAACGACTAAAACTACGTTTACTTATTATAGAAATATGTATACTTTTAAATGAACCGAACTAATTAAATCTAATAATAAAAACACTTACACTATAATTTATGTATAACCGTTGTATAACACTTAAGATAAGATAAGATAACGTCCTCGGATTTGTTTACAATATAAGTCACGTTCACTCGATTCGGTGTACACTGTTATTTATTTAAAACGTCCGCACGTGCTAATCACTTATTTATCTTCACTTGATAATCTTCTTAACACATTCGCATTCCAGCAATAACTGACCTACGATTTCCATCTTCGGCTTTTATAGACATCGGCGAATTCTTCTCGATCGTTCCTCACTTTTCGCTATATCTTCTAGAAACTAGATAACAGTTCTAGAAGGCTCTTGCATTTAAAGTAATTTCTCGGACGTTCCACTCCCCCCCTCTTAGGACTGTTCAGTCACAGAACAGGAGACTGGCTGCGGCCCCGGAAAATGGGATCGTGGTGATAGCGGTAGCTTCCTCCATTCCGGCAACTTCCTTGACCATAAAGTAACAGTCAATGGACTTTTCCCTGACCCAATACTCTCCTCGGTTGGTAACTACAGACCAACACTTGAACGCCTGTTCCTCGGAAGACGACCTCAACATGTTTCGAACTGTCCTCCAATTCAATTGGTCTAAGCCACAACCAAGCTTGGTACTGCCAATTTCTTAACATGATGGAACTCAATTTGTCTCTTGAGACTCCATAATGTTCGCCACAGATCTTTGTATAACGGCTTGACACGTGAGTATTTCTTGGTGACCAGATAGAAAACGAAGCGTCCGTCACCACGTAGTCCTAAACCTTTCCGACTGCCGGTTGCTGTCTTCGTAATTCATCTAGCTGTCCAAACTTCTTTTTAAACACGACTGCAACCCCTTTGGACATGTCAAGCTCCTCGCTCACGCAATGTGCGATGGCGTAATCTTTTGTGTCTGGAACAGGTCTTGTTGTTCCTCGGTGGTAACTCGAACCTAGCTTTTCCAGAACCTCCGTATAAGTTCATAAACTTTTCGAACTCCATTTCTTCGATTGGATTCCTGGTTCTGCTACTTATTACTCTGGTTCGGACCTGAACTTGCGGATTGTGGTTATCGCCAGCAAACGGGACTAGACGATCGACGTGGACCACTTTTGGCTTGCCTCTGGGCGGTTTTCGGATGCGGTATATAACGTCGTTAATACGCTGCACGACTTCATAGGGGCCCTCCCATTGCCTTTGCAGCTTCGGCGACAAACCACGTCTCCTTTGAGGGTTATACAACCAAACCATATCGCCAGGTTGAAACCCACCATTTTGCGCCTTGACGTCATATCTTGTTTTCATCCTGTCGCTGGCAATTTGTGTGTTTTTACGAACCTCTTCATGGACTTCGTCTAGCCTCTTTGCCAGCTTGCTGACGTAATCTTCTCCAGCGACTTCTTCTTCCGGTCTTCGTCCAAATTGAAGATCGCATGGTAATCTTATCTCACGACCGAGCATGACACAAGATGGTGTTTGGCCTGTGCTTTCGTGAACGGATGATCGGTACGCCATTAAGAAGAGGTGCAAGTACTGATCCCAGTCTCTTTGATGTTCGGACACTACCTTGGCTAAGTACTTGCCCATTGTTCGATTCATCCGTTCAACCATGCCATCAGACTGAGGATGGAGAGGCGTTGTCCTAGTCTTTCTAATTCTAACAGTCGGCAAACTTCTTGAAACAGCCCAGACTCAAAATTGCGGCCTTGATCGGAGTGTAATTCCAACGGAACTCCAAACCGGCAGAAAAACTCCTTTACTAATACGTCTGCGACTGTAGCTGCTTCCTGATTGGGTATGGCGTAAGCCTCCGTCCATTTCGTGAAATAATCCATCGCCACCAAGATGTATTTATTTCCCGAATCGAGATTCTGGGAACGGCCCTGCGATGTCAATCGCTACTCTTTCAAAGGGCTTCCTACGTTGTATTGTTTCATGGGTGCTTTGCGCTTTCTCGCTGGACCATTTCCTGAAGCGCAGACTATGCATTTACGGCACCATTTCATGACGTCCTCTTTGCAGTTCATCCAGTAGAATCGTTCTCGCACTTTACCCAACGTCTTCTTAATGCCAAAGTGTCCTCCTGATGTCCCATCGTGGAGATGCTTCAACACTTCAGTCACCTGCTCTTCGGCACCACCAGCTGTAGTCTGTTTCCCGTGGCCTCGGCACTTTCTGAGGATCGCTTAAGAGGACCGTCTTCTACTATCAAGGAGTCCACTGCGCCCAGTACGCTTTGATATTTTTGCCCAAAGCACTCACTTCTTCCCAGGTTGGTCGTCGGCCGCTTTCTTTCCAGTCCAGGAGTAGTCTTATTTCAGGATCGTCTTCTTGTTCGCGACGTAACTGCTCAGGTTCCCACTCATCATCAACCATAGCAGTTCTCCGGAGACATTCGACTTTTTCTTCCAGTCGCGAACAATGGCTGCAGTCCGCCGGACATGGTCTTCTGGACAAGGCATCAGCGTTTCGATGACTGCTTCCGGCACGGTGTTCTGTGTCATAGTCATACTCTTGCAGTCTCTCGATCCATCTTGCCACTTGTCCTTCTGGGTTACGGAACTGCAGAAGCCATTTTAAAGCGGCGTGGTCTGTTCTCAGTAAAAATTTTCGTCCATACAAATACTTGTAAAAATTTTCGATGGACTTAACGACTGCTAACAGCTCCCTCCTAGTGACGCAATAATTCCTTTCTGGCCTGGACAAAACCTTGCTAAAATACGCGATAACTTTTTCTTGTCCATCTTGAATCTGCGAAAGGACCGCGCCTATGGCCAGATTGCTTGCGTCGGTATCCAAAACAAACTTTCCATCTTCTCTTGGATAACTCAAAATCGGCGAAGTGACTAGGGCTTGTTTGAGTTGATTAAAAGAACTTTCGCAGTCTTCATTCCATCTAAATTCTGCTTTTTCTTCAGTTAATTTTGTTAATGGTTTGGCAATATTGGCAAATCCGGGTACAAATCTTCTATAATAAGTGCACAACCCAAGGAAACTTCGGACCTGATGTTTGTCGATTGGTCTTGGCCATGCTTGCACTGCTCGGATTTTGTCTGGGTCAGCCCTCACTCCATCTCTAGATACGACGTGGCCAAGGTATTGGACTTCCTTCTTAAATACGTGGCACTTCTTTGGGCTCAGTTTGAGGTTAGCCCCACGTAATCGCTGGAACACTTCCTTCAAGTTGCTCAAGTGTTCTTCAAAGGACCTTCCAACCACGATCACGTCGTCCAGGTAAACCAAGCACGTCTTCCAAGACACTCCGCGCAAGATGGTCTCCATCAAACGCTCAAACGTTGCAGGAGCGTTACACAGGCCGAAGGGCATTACAGTAAACTGCCACAAACCAGTTCCGATCGTAAAAGCTGTTTTTTCACGATCCTTGGGTTCTAATTCTACCTGCCAGTATCCACTCTTTAAATCTAACGTAGAAAACCACTGGGATCCTGACAGGGTGTCTAGCGTATCGTCAATTCTGGGTAAAGGGTAGCTGTCCTTTTTGGTCACGTCGTTTAGCTGCCTGTAGTCTACGCAAAACCTCGTTGATCCATCCTTCTTCTTCACGAGTACCACTGGGGATGCCCATGGACTACTTGAAGGTTCAATCACGCCTTCTCTCTCCATATCCGTAATTATTTGTTCGGCTTCTTCTCTTTTCGCCAAAGGAAGTCTGCGTGGATGTTGTCGTATCGGTCGAGCGTCTCCGGTATTAATTTTGTGTTTCACCACGTTAGTTCTTCCTTTGGAACCACTCTCCAGCGCGAACACATCTTGGTACTCTTGGATCAACACTTTAACTTTAGCCAGCTAGTCTTGGCTGAGGTTTTGGCATTTGGTGGTAAGAATGTCCAATAGATGTTGTGGACACTTCTTCGGCGGCGTATCTTCGTTAGTCTTCACGCATCTCAAAATTTGTGATACTGGCGTGCATTGGCCTACCACGGTCTTCTTTTTCAACGTTACAGGATCTGAGTTGATGTTTAAGATCCTTACTGGCATCGTCTTCTTTACTCGTACTAAGGTTCTGGCAACGAGTAGTCCCTTTTCAACTAAACCGCCTTCCATTGGTTTAATCGCGCGTATGTAGCCTTCCCGGAGATTTCCATCCAGGCGTGCCATCACCACACTTTCCGTCCTTGCAGGCAGAATCACGTCTTCACTCAACAAGACTCGCACGGCTGCCTTCTCTGACGAATGAAAAGGAATTTCTTCATTGTCGATCTTCAGGACATCGTTCTTCATATCCAAATGGAACCCATACTTCTTTATCACGTCCATTCCCAGGATAACTTCTTCCGTGATGTCGGCTACCAGTACTTGATGGTCGAGTACTCCATTTCCTAAACCAATGGTTACTTTGACTTGTCCGTGAGTAGGTATTTCGTCGCCCGTCGCCGTTCGAAGTCGTACTGTTACTGGTGATGTCTTCTCGTTTTCCAATAACATGTCAGGACGAATGATGGTCTTCGTCGCTCCCGTGTCAACCAGTAACTGGACGCTTCTCCCATTGATCTTGCCATCGAGATAAATGCTATGCAATTGCTCCCTAGGCGATGCCATTTGGATGGTAATCTCCGGGGCATGGCTCGTTGAGGTCGACTTTCGCCCCATTCGGTCGACCCGTTCTAGTTTTCCGGACGCTCTTCTGGTCTTCTTTTGGGCTTAGTACAACAGCGTCGTACGTGGCCCACTTCTCCGCAGTTCCAGCACGTCAGTTCTCTTCCTCGAGCTTCTCGTTCCCGAAATACCCGTCGCACTATGTCTTTAATGCTTTCTTCTGTGTGCGAGCATACTTCTCCAGCACAACGGAGCTTATGGCTGCCTCGGTGCGACGCTTGTTTCGCCGCCTCGAACTCCAAAGCATGGGTTAATGCATCATCCAACGTCCTCGGTCTCGCTAACCGAAGAGTCTGCTGTGTTTCGCTGTCTCGGAGGCCGTCTACAAAAGTTTGAATAGCCAATTGCTCCAAGAAGGTATCTGGCGCTGTAGGATACGCAAGCCGTGTTAGTCTGGCGATGTCAGCCTCAAACTCTTGAAGACTTTCGGCAGCTTTTTGAACCCGACTTTTAATTTGAGCCTGATATACTTGTTGAAGATGAGCATCCCCATATCTCATTTCTAATCGTGATATTAAGAGTTCGTAATTTTCTTGCAGGTGGTCCGGAATAGTTTGTAAAATTCCAAGCGCTTCTCCACGTAAGGACACTATTAAAGACGTCGCTTTCTGCTTGTTGCTCCAACCATTAGCAGTAGCTGCGGCTTCAAACTGCTTGTAGTAGGTTGACCATGGAACTTTACCATCAAAATTCGGTGGTACAACTTTGAACTTGTGAGTGTTTTCTTCTCGATGGTTCATTATTAAATCTTCACTCGTGACGCTTCCTTCACCGTGACAATTCATTTGGATCATTCTTTCTTCAAGCAGTTGTATTCTTTCTCTCAATTTTTTCTCTATCTTGTCTTCTATGGTTCTTGAATTTTCATTTAACTTCTCTTCTATTATGTCATTCACAGAATCATGCAAATTTCTTCTTTTAAGTTTAACATGTCTGCTTGGGTTTCCTCTTGAACTTTTTTAATTTGTTTTCCTACACTTACTTGTATTTGTTCCTCAATAGTCTTTATTTGGTTTTCCATGCTCGCTCGTATTTCTTCTTTCAAACTTCTAGCATTTTCTTCCATTTTTCTAGAATTTTCGTAAAACTTTTTTTCTATTTTCTGCGAATTTTCTTCCATCTTCTGAGAATTTTCGGACAGTTTTTCTTGGATATTTTTATTCATCGATTCGAGAATTTCAAGTATTTTTGAATCCATTTTAACTGCTTGCAAATGCGTCACCGGCATAAATTTAAATATAATACGAATATAAAATTTTAAATACACTACTTTTTAAAATGCAGTTTTTATATAACACAAAATTTAATAACGATTCACTTATTAATATTAAACCACGAAAACGAATCGCGATCACGCACTTGTTAAAAGAAAAAGTTTAATAAACACTATATTAACTTTATAAATAAACACGCTTATCGCGAATCTTAACAGATATTTACGCAATGTTTTTATTACGGGTGCGATATCAAATAACTTAATGGTATTCACACTAAAAATCGCGAACGGTTTGATACCTCAACACCTGACGCCACTGTTACGTTTTTATTTATTAAAAAACTAATTTATTTATAACGACTAAAACTACGTTTACTTATTATAGAAATATGTATACTTTTAAATGAACCGAACTAATTAAATCTAATAATAAAAACACTTACACTATAATTTATGTATAACCGTTGTATAACACTTAAGATAAGATAAGATAACGTCCTCGGATTTGTTTACAATATAAGTCACGTTCACTCGATTCGGTGTACACTGTTATTTATTTAAAACGTCCGCACGTGCTAATCACTTATTTATCTTCACTTGATAATCTTCTTAACACATTCGCATTCCAGCAATAACTGACCTACGATTTCCATCTTCGGCTTTTATAGACATCGGCGAATTCTTCTCGATCGTTCCTCACTTTTCGCTATATCTTCTAGAAACTAGATAACAGTTCTAGAAGGCTCTTGCATTTGCAAGTAATTTCTCGGACGTTTCAGTATAAACACGTGTCGAATTTTTATTTCTAACATCATTCAGAACGGAACCAAATAATATATGCTGTGCTGTTTTGGTTCAGACCGGTTCTGACATTTGTAAGCGACCAATAATAAAATTCTGTTTATTGCATAACCAACAATGCAGTTTTGTTAGTAAAATTTATTATTTTACAATAGACGGTTTGTTTGGGAAAATGTTGAGAATGAGTTTGTTTCTAATTTTAAGTTTTTTTTTGTTTATATTTAAGTATTTAGAGAATTATAACGTGAAAACTGTAGATAAATTACTAACATAATTAAATTAAACAGCATTATTGTTGAGTAGTAGCTCTCTACCAAGGGATTCTTTGAAGTCGGGTGCAGGATGTTTCTCCAGGTATAATTTGTCTAAATGTGTTGTTTTATTATTTTCTGGTTCTATTATTAAGAAACTTAATTCACAGGTAATCTGAGTTTAAGTGATAATGTAGATGATTTATGCAATGCCAATTTTTTTTATAATTATATGTTTTTCTTGTAGATACTTACAATAAATTGTTATGTTAAGAAACCTTGCTATGTTTTTTCGCGCTGTACAAATTTTCTTCTTTGTTCACAACAAGGAAACAGCACGTGTGCTAACGCAATACTCAGTGATATTCACATTTTTTCACGTTTTTATTGTGTAGCTTAATTAGGATTTCAATGTGTTGCGTGTGAAAGGTTTGCAGGGGTAAGAGTGCATTTCTATTTTACGGCAAAAATTTGGTTTGTCTTTTATTATCACAACAAGTTTGGTCACCGTTACCTGTTTGTTACTTTAGCAAATTTTAATAACTAGTTAGTTACGTATTCATTGAGTCGATAACTAAAGCATGCATGCTGATTACCTAACTCGGTAGTGGTTCTTTGTTAGATTTTCGTTTGCTTTTTTAAGTTATCGTTTTCTTTCTTACCTTTTCAGTGTTTAGATTATGGCTTGTTTCACAAGTTGATAACCTAACTTTTGAGAAGTTCTTAGTTAGATTTCGGTTTGTTCGAGTTTTGCGATTTATCTCACGCCCTGATGAAGCCCTTTACAAAAGTGGGCGATACGTTGGCAACTTCGGTTACAACAATGACACGGTCCAAACCCGAAAGACATTCTTATCTTAGTATAGATTCCGGCCGTGGAAGCCTTTGCTATTACATACGGTTTGTAGTTCTTTAATTTTTGTCGATAATCTTAATGACACGTTAATTAAATTTTGACAATTGGAAAATATTTTACCAAATGATAATCAATCTCTATTATCAGGAGAAGAAAGTTTTTGGGAGCAGCACTTTTTCTCAACAGTAAACCGTAATAAAAATCAAAGGTTTGTTGTTTGTATGCCATTTAATTCTAACCTTGCTCGCTTAGGCAAATCTGGAAAATTTGCTTTATAACGATTTTTTAGCTTAGAAAAAAAAAGGTTGAGAAACCCACAATTCACAAATTCGTGGTGAATACGTTATTTTCATCCAGGAGTGTAGGAAATTTGGACATATGCTTGGATAGATATTAAACAAGTTTGTTACACAAAGATAGAAACTTTAAACATGAGTTTATTCTTTATTATTATTTACCACATCATTTAATTACAAAATCTCAATCTCTAGTTGGTCCAGTTATACAGGCCGATTTATTTTTCATCTTGTTGATATTTCAATCGCACTTGAATCTATTGAAAAGTTTACGTTTTACCATAAAAGCAATGCAATTGTAGACGAATAGTAAAAGTAAACGTCCGGAATGTTTTAGTAAGTAGTTTTGTATGTTCTTTATCTTGTATTTTAAGTATAATCCTCGTTGATTTTTTACAAGATGAAAGTTTTGTGTTCTTGTTAAGAATCTCTATTCATCTATACAGCACAATATGTAAAAATAAAAATATGCAAAATGTATAGTTCTAGACGTCTTTCAGGATCTCGTGAACTGTGGCGCTGTAGTCTGTATATGTCAGAATATTATTATTATTATTAGTCCTACAAACATTCGCCGACACATTTTTTCTAACCTTGTTACAAGCTTTAGGTCTTACGAACCTTGCACGGTCAACTCACACAGTCGGAGATAGGGGAGATTCAAGTGAATTATAATTAAGGGCGCCAGATCATTTATACTTAACACTTCTGCCTCGATCAAGACAGACGGTCCAAACTTCTAACAAATTTTTAAGTTCGTAATCCTTGTTACTCTGGTGTTCGGGTAACCACAATTAAAAGAGAAAGGTATGTTACCATAAAAGAAAGATTAACAGGTATAAAAACTTTAATTTAGTAACGTAGAAGATTAACAGGAGTATATCAAATTTCTCAATTCATAAATGCCAGAAGTATCGACAACACACAAAACAGGTTAAATCGTAGCGAATAGCGAAGAAGCTTTCGTAATAAATATCGTTTGTACACAGCATGCGATACACACAAATTGATTAATGAAATTACCTTAATGGTATTGTAACAGCAAACGTAATTACGGAAATTAACACTAGCCAAAGTTCCGTGAGTGACTTTTCTGACAGCGATAAAATAATTAAATAAACTTACCTACAATCCAGTACCTACTTGGTCGAAAAAAACGTTTTCCATGGTAGTAGCCTGGAATAGATATTGAATAGCAAATCGTGTCACACAATAACTCACGAAGATAGGAAACTACAAAACCGTTAATAATAATAAATTAAATGAGATATAAAAACCCATTGTATCGAATGCTGTTATTTGCGATTACGAACAGGTGGGTGGTAACGCAATCGACCGGTGTATAATAATATAATATACATCTCAAAGGTAAATGCTGGTCAAGACTTCGTTTTCGTTGTGGATAATATGCCTTTCAAAATCTTAAGCGTTCGGTAACGGTATTTATCAATAGTATTAATTTTTCATTGTTCTTTTATTAAATCGAACATGTGATCAAAGTGTGGCGAAACGACTATCAAATTAATACAGAAATTACAAAGGAATCCTAATAAACTGGATGCAAATATCTTACCCTGTGCCGAATAGATTACGATAAATTCGCAATCAATTTAAATTTCCTGTCCTTCACAGTGGATGCACTTAAAATCTGTGGAATTAGGTCAAATTTACAACACAGACCGTCTCACGTAGTTGACAGCTTCAAAATGAATCCGAAACCTGTCAGTAACCAGAAAGATCGGCAGAGGGCGTCAAAACCAGAATCTAATTTTAATTCGATATACAGGATATTACGTTATGAAAATTTCGCAAGTAACAACATCTTTTTAAGATAATACACAAATATTTGTATGTAACAATATTAATTTAATTAAAGTTATGATGTAGCAAAATCGATAATTTAGTACAAAAGAGTTATTTAGTAGTAAAATTTAGGTAGTTAAAGATATTAAATTTAATGTATTAGTTAACTTAACGTTTGAAGTAATTGAAATTTTTGTTGTGCGACGGTGACTCCAAAAAGGTCCAAGGTAAGATCATCTTATTTTGGACCTTTTTGGAGTCTTACTAAGATGGCGACCAAACGTCAACGACGCCGACGGTGAAACGATGCGTTATGTATGTGGTTAGCGTAGATAGCCAAAAATTGAAGAAGCGATGATCAATGACGGCAAAAATCACAAGTAAAATTATGTGTAGAACCATACGTACGCTATAAAATAAACCATAAGTAAAACCATAAATTAAACCATAAAGAAAAAAAAAGAAATAGTCAAAATTAATGTTAGAAATTCAACGAAAATGTGGTACATACCTTGGGAATTTTCCGCAAGCGTTACACAGTAATTTAATTGTAGACACCTTTTGAATGCATATATCCGTAAAATACGATTAATGAATATCAGGAGTAGCAATTTTTTTTCAATTAATCATTAAATTTGTCGGAAATTCGCTTAGAGCCGATAAAAATCGAATTTTTAATAAGAAACATGTGAAAGATCCGCACTGCGTTTACATAAGAATGTCGACTTTTCTTTTTCGATAAAACGATATTCCAAAAAACCCAAATTGGAAATTTTGAAAACGCACGCAACGTTTAAAGTTTTATTTATCTTCCTATTTAATAAAAATGAATTAAATAAAATTAAATAAAGCTATTAGAATATAAATTAAAATAACGCACAGAGGCGTTACAAGATGAAGAACAGACTGCTAATGCAAGTCGTCCATATATAACGTTTGCAAACATTAGTCGTTTTTATTCAACAATGAAAGTGAAATACGCGGCGCTTTTCTGAAGTTTCCCGTGAAGTTGTATATGTTGCTAGACTGTTAACTCATCTGGGTTTTGATAAATATGCAGAACTACCAGTGAACGTATTTTGCGATAGTCAAAGTACAAATAAATTGTTAAAAAATGTTGTGTTTCACAAACGAAGTAAGCATATAGACATACGTTTTCACTTTACTCGTGAATTAGTAGAAAACAAATATATTGCCGTTAACTATTTAGAAACGAATTATACGCTTGCTGACATTTTAACGAAATTTCTAACTAAATGTAAACAGGATAAATGTGTAAAAATGTTAAACTTAAATTAATTATGTAATTAATATGTAGGGCACATATCGATAGGAAGAGTGTTGAAAATAAGTCAATCGACACGTGCCCACCTTTACTAAAATGTATCTGTACGTTGTTAATACATGCGCGAATACAGTGAGTACATAAAATAATAAAGAGCGCTAAGCCCGGATAAGTCGTATGTCGGTCGTGCTTCCGCATTTATTTCTTACATTGTAGTTTTTCCTTTAAACTTTGATTATACTTCATTTCCTGTCAACAATGTAATAAAATAGGTTTATTATTTGGTTTATATCAAAACAATTTACAAAAAAAAGTCTATTTATCTAACTAACTATTCCGAACATTAGGTACAAAAAATAGATCTCTGCAGATTTGTCCCACAATTGTAAAGTTTTTTTTCTATTACTGCTCAAACACCCACTAAGTAAGTAACAAAATTCTAAGAAAACCACGAATTTCATTATTATTTGTGTGTTTAGCAGCTATGTATTAATTACAAATTTTTTTACATGGTCTGTATATATGTTGGTTGACGTTATTTTAGTTTTAATAACATCGTTCATAAAAATTAAAAAGTGCATTGCGTGTTTTTTCCCTCTCTTACGAGCCCTGGAAACCGTAAAGCAATGTTGTCGGCTTGGATTCGTAGATTTCTTGACTGAGGGGGATAATCTTTTTTATCTTATCACGTTATTAAACTGATCTTTTATCATATGTAAATGTCTAAGTGAAATTTTCTTCATCACTAGATTCCGTTTTTGCATTTGCCGCTAATTTGTTTTCAGCATTTTTCACAGGCGCGGCTCCAGCAGTTTATTTCGGTGGGGGCTCCATCATTTTAATACATTTTAATGTATTGAATATGGCGTTAATATAAAATTGAATAACACTTCGTTATGCACCAAGCTTTTACTTGCAAGCGATAAAGCATCATAAATTATACAACTATTAAAAAAAGCAAATGTATTACAAAGTGAGAAAAATTTCAGTATTATTTTCAATGTCGGGGGGGAGGCATAGCCCCCCCGGCCCCCCTCTGAAGCCGCGCCTGTTTTCACTGCCTCATTATGTGCTACTTCAATCTCTTGAACATGTAAATAATCTTCTTTGCGATCATCACTATCATTGCCTACAATATTGTCTTCATCAGAACTCTCATTAAGCAATAAATCTAATATATAAACGTCATGACAGGGTCGTGGACGTTTTGGTGTATTCATAACGCCGTTACTCGCGTGGGAGACAATAGTTTCCCAATTACCTTTCAAGCAGAACAACACAACAGCTTTACTTTAATGTCTCTCCTCTTACATTTTGAGCAACTTTAATAAAAACAAAGAGGCTGAGTGACAATAATCACCCGCGCGAGCACTGAAGGGTTAAACAAGTCGTTCGTGTATCTTATTCTTGACGCCTTTGATTTTTAAATATACTCATAAGAAAAATTATATAACATCAGACAGAAATGTTTAATTTTTGCATTTTATTTAATTAAAAATATACCAAACTGGTCAAAAGTCATTACAATAACTTAGTTGTATTTAACTTGTTTTTACCTTTTGTTTAATGTACAAGTGATTTAAGCATCTCAAAAGTAATTTTAACGTTTTGATTAAAATGTATATACCACTAACAAAAACTAATAAAATGAAACTAATGACGTCTACAAAATAATATTGATAAGTCGGCAAATCCAACGCGGGATTCCTCAAATGATGTGCTCCTTTATGTCTAAGTACGTACTCGGTCCACCATACCGCTCGGTTTAAAGCCGTTTCTGGCTGATCATTTATTAGGTTTGCTAAGTTTTTAATGTTATTACGATACCTAAAATCACGCAATTAATTAAACTAAAACGTTGACCATATATAGTTAATTACTTTGGATTGTTAGCTACTTCTATTATTGCTGCTAAAAAATCTTCTTTTGTTACATCTTTGTACTCTATTAACAATCCACAACCGTTAGAAACCATTTTGTTAATGTTAAATCTTTGGTCAGCCATTACTGGAATTCCTATTATAGGTACGCGGTTGTAAATTGTTTCATATATTGATAATACACCTCCTTGTGTTATAAATAGTTTTACATTTGGATGTCCTAAGGAGTAATTTTATGCAATCTAATTTTTTCTATTCGTGTTAGATTATTACTTAAAATATCTTGTTGCGGAAACCATTTTGAAATGATGACGTTATCGGGTTTACTAGTCAAACTATCGTTTTCAAATTTCCATAAAACTGTGTACGGTAATTCTCTAAAAGCGTCTAAAATGGTTTTGCGAAACTGCTCCGTAATATCAATACTTTTGACAATACTTCCTAAACTAAAGTAAATTACACCATGGTTAGCGCTATCCATGGTTTTTTGAAGATCCTATAAAATACTTAAATAAAATCATAATTTAAATAGAGACTTACGTATTATCTACTTTTGGTAATGGTCGATTCTGTTTTAAATGCATCCCTGCTCCGATCCGAATGAAATTAGGTAATAACGGTCTTAGTTGATGAAGAACTGTTTCGGTTTGCATAAAAAACAAACTGTAATTTTTAAATACATCCTGGATTGAAGAATAATTTTTGCCAAAGTGTTTTGTTACAAGCAATTGTTGACTTGGAAATAAATAGTAATTGTGAAAAAACTGCACATAAATATCGTAGTAAATACTTTGAAGTTGTTGACTAAATGATAATGGACTTTCAAACGCTAACAAATGATTTGGATTTAAAACGGAATGTACTGGACTTCCAATTTCTGAATACACAAAAGAAACGCATTCTGTGAATTTCACAATAACGAAAGGACAATTAAACCTTTCTGCAAACGCAAAAAACGCTGAATAATATCCTTCAATCATAAGTAAATCAAAATGTTCTGACTTATTTTTTATAATATTTTTCACTTGCGGGTGGCTTAATTGTTCATCCGTTATATTTATAAATATTTCATTAACTTTTTCTTTCGTACTCTGAAACACCGTAAACATGCTATGTTTTAGCCAAAATTTATGCGAACTGCTCAAATCAATTTCAGTTAGATTTAAAAGCGAAGAATCACTCATTGGATTGGTTGTTAACAACGTCACATGATGACCTCTTAGTGATAATTCCTTCCAAAGAGGCCGAAACATTAATTGATGACTATAAGATGCTGAAGATATTACAGCTAATATACGACCACTATCTACAATATTAAACACTAAAGCTATAATAACGCACATTATATTTATCTGCATTTTGGCAACGCACTTTAACAAATCCGTGTATTCAATTTAATTTATAGAACAGAAAATCTAATATCTTTAGCGGAAATTAATAATATAGTTTTAACACAGATAAGATTACCACATTTATATCATTAGTCACAATACGAGATAATGTATACATCAATCAAATTTCAAATGTAGTATAAAACCAAACAGGAAAAAACCTTCGTTTGTATTTTTTGAAAGATAGGTTTAATAAATTACTTAATTGTTATCAACAGATGCATTAGACAGTTTTTTTCGAATATTTTAAAAACGTGGATTGCTCACTTTTTTCTATAATTTTTTTAACAAAACTACCTAAATTTGCAAAAGAAATAGCTTATTAATAATTTATAGAAATATTTTTCAAATATTCAATAGTATTCTAGATACTACATCCAAATATTTTAGCTTCAAGTTAATCAGTAATAACCATTTAAAAATTGGGTATCTTAAAACTAGTGCTGCCTATAACTTAACAGCATAGTCGCTGAAGAAGGTAATAGACCAGTTTACAAGAAATTGGTCAGTTGTGCAATTTTTGTTAAAAAGCATGACGAATTACATCAACTTCCTACTAGTTAATTTCCTTTTACAAAAAAAAACTCTAAAGCTAAGCAATAAAAATAATACCTAGAGAACAAGTAAATTGTAACCAATATTGTCGTCAATTTGTAATGACACGCTTTCAATACCGTTAAAATAGTTTGCTCAAATTACATTCGTAATTTCAAATAAATTATACTTTGAATTAAAGAAAATAAAATGTGTATTAACTTTTCTTTACAGAAAAAAAAGTTTTGATAATTCAAGTAAATACTGTGGAAGGGCTTATTTCTAGATAATAATGAATATAAGTAACACAATGTTTTGATAGTGCGAAAGTAGTTGGAACGTTAATCGAAAAGAATAGAAGATTTCGATAACAGAAAAACACAAAAAGTATTTGGAAGAAGTTTGAGTCAGTTTTCAAATTGAGTCAGAGGTATTAAGAAAACTTTGTTGGTTTAAATAAAATAAGTGTTTACGTTTACTAAGATAAATAAAAGTGCATCAAGTAAAAATAAATACCAGTGTAAATAAAAAAAATTCGGGCTTACTATTATAGCGATAACGATATATAAATTACTTGTAAGTTGTTCTTAAATACTGTTGCATTTTATTAGTGTTAGTTAAAAGTATTAATATTTATTAGATTTAAATTAAATCATGTAAATGAAAATAGTTTTAAAAATCGTTACAGTGGTGTCAGCGGCGGATTTAGGTTCGTCAGCGCCCTAGGCTCCGTTCAGTATGCTTTATAATAAAACATCTAATTTAGGATTATTAAAATGTTTCCAATTTTTTCGAACTCAATTTATATTTTACAATTACAAAATATCGTACAAACTTTTTTCTATTCTCAAATAAAAAAATTTATATTATGGATTTTGAGATTTTCTAAACTTGATATAATTGAGAAATTTATGTAGCTATTTAAAAATTTTCAAAATTAAAAAAAATTTTAAAACAACAATTGTTTGTAAAAATCAAATTGCCCACGTTATCTTACTTAAAAACTAAAGTAATAATCGATGTATTTTTAGAAAATTTGAGCTAAAATTACATTTTTTTATAAGTCTATCTGTAAATGTTTGCACTGTTTTCACCATCTTTCACTTGTTATAGGTATGTTTTTGTGATTCTTAACCGCTTCATTGAGTTAACTAATTCAATCTAAAAAAAAGACTTTAAAATTTTTAATAAAAATTTTTTATAGCCAACAATAAGTACACTTTTAAACTATTACCAAAAAGGTTTTCAAAATCTGTAAATGTACCTTATTTTTTTGGCTAACAACTTAATAATTAGTATTTTAAATACTTTGCAATTTTTTTTTTAATATATTCACAGTAAAACTAAGCTAAATCAATTTCAAAATTAATTTTTTTTTTAAATTACTCAACTATTAAAATTTTCTTGCTTCTAAAATTAAAATCTCTTATAATTTAGCCGCCGGCGCCGTAGGTGCAGGCATTACGTGTCTAAGCGTGGTGTCAAGTGTTGAGTTGCAATATTAACGAATAAATAAACAAAGAAGTTATTAGTTTGTGTTCGCGTGTGCTGGTTTATAAAGTGCAATCGCGCCTTATTAAAATTTACTGTTGTACAAAAATCGTATTTTAAATGTGACTATATATTATTAAACTTTTTATTCGTGGTATAATTTATGCCAAATAACACGTTTGCAATGAAAATAGGTGCAAAACTATTAAAATTATCAAATCAATAAATAAAAAAATGAATAAAAATTCCCAGAAAATGGAAAAGAGAACTGTCCGAACATTCTCAAAAAATAGAAGAAAAGTTTTGCAAAAATTCTCAGAAAATTCAAAAAAAATTATTAGAAAATACTCAAGAGAATTGCAGAAAAATTGTTGAAAAATTTTAGAAGTTTAAAGAAAAAAGTACGAACAAACATAGAAAATCAAATTAAAATTGTTCAAGACTAAACTAAAGCAGATATGTTAAATTTAAGAGAATAAATATGCAATGTTCTAGAAAACAAAATAGAAGTAAGAAAAAACAAATTAAAAGACAAAATAAAACTGTTTGAACAAAAATGATTTAAGTGAATAGTTAAGGTAAAGAAAGTGTCACGAGCAAAAACTTACTAATGAACAATTGTCAAGAAACAATTCACAAGTTTAAGATTGATCTTTCATATTTTGTTGGAAAAACTTCTTGGTCACCATACTACAAAAGGATTCAACCCGCAGTTACAGCTAATAACTGGAAGAATAAACAAAAAGAAACGTCTCCAACTTTACGTAGAAAAGCGCTTGGAATTTTGAATACTGTTCTTGATTACCTGCAAAAAAATTACAAAGTCTTAATTTTACATTTAAAAATAAGATGTGGAGATGCTTATCTCCAAACCCAAATAAAAAATGGGATTCAAAAAACTGCGGAAAGTCTTTAAAGGCGGGTTGCACAAAACAAATCAAAAATGTAACAACTGATTATTTCTCAAAACAATTGCTACATAGCCAATGAAATCACGTTTATTCGTGATGTAACAATTGATTTCAGAAATAATCACTTGCTACATTTTTGATTTGCTTTGTGCAACCCGCCTTAAGAGTTTTAGGCTGACATTACCAGATTGACACAGTATGCGTATTCTACAGCACCAGATAGCTTTCTCGATCAGTTAGCTATTAAAACCCTAGACAACCTTCGAGACAGCGACTACGGTTAACTTAATCTAAGACGCTAGATGACGCTTTATTGGATGTTTTAGGGTTTGAAACAGCAAAAGATGCATTGCACCGAGACAGTCAGAAACACTGATAAGCTGCAGAAGTACCTAAGCAGACACTAAAAAGCATCGAAAAGATAGCGCAACGAATACTTCAAGATAGCTTTGAACTTCGGTGAAATAAACCACGTATGACGATGCCGTACTAAACTTAGAAAGAAGACAAGCAAAGCGCTCAAAAGTCTGGAACGAATTGACTAAAAGAGACAAAAGTTAATCCCATCTACTTATTTACCGGAAAT
Source organism: Aquatica leii (assembly GCA_035610365.1). NCBI lineage: Eukaryota > Metazoa > Arthropoda > Insecta > Coleoptera > Lampyridae > Aquatica > Aquatica leii. Next base: position 52,565,623 of record CM069433.1, read on the forward strand.
CACCATTCAATTAGCATCGTCTATTAACCAATTTCACAGCATTTAACCCAATCGCGGGATCAATAGACGAAATGTGCAGTTATTGGTTGACACGGAAACGACATTATTATTATTCGTACTGAAATGTTATTAGAAAATGATAAGACATTACCAGTAATAGTACAAGTTAACGTCAGCATTTGTTTGGAAAATGGAGTAATCGACTATCAAGTACTAGTACCCGACATTATGGAAAAAATTGTCCTGGGAATCAACGTTATAAAAAAATATGGGTTCTATTACAAATAATTACGGATATCGATATAGAAGGTGTGATTAAATCTTCAAATAGCCCATGGGTGTCTCAAGTAGTACTACCAAAGAAGAAAGATCAACGAGCTTTTGCGTAGACTACAGACAGCTGAACGACATGAACAGAAAAGGTAGATACCATTCACCAAAAATAGACAATACTTTAGACACTCTGTCAGGATCTCAGTAATTTTTCACGTTGGGCCCAGACAGAGTCCGAGCAGTGCAACCATAAACCATAACAATCGACAAGCATCAAATTTGCAGTTTTCTTAGGTTCTGCACCTATTATAGACAAATTGTACCTGGATTTGCTAACAATGCCAAACCTTTGACAAAATTGACCAATAAAAGAATAAAATTTAGATAGAATAAAGGCTGCAAAACGCCTTCCAAAAACTAAAACAAACCCTGGCCACTTCGCCAATTTTAAGTTATCCAAGATGGACAAGAAAAAGTCATCGCGTATTTTCGAAAAGTTATGTATAGATCAGAAAGGAATTTCTTTCAGATCAGAGTTCTGTTGCAAATACATTCTAACTAAGGCCGCAACTTTAAGTCGGCACTGTTTTAAGAATTTTGCCAATTGTTAGAAATTAAGAAAACTACGACGCCTCTTCATCCTCAATCTAATAGCAAGGTTGAACAGATGAATCAAACTATGGAAAAGTATTTAGTCAAAGTAATGTCCGAATACCAAAGAGATTGGGACCAGTACATGCACCTTTTCTTAATGTGGCTTAAATCAATTGAATTTGAGAACAGTTAGAAATTTGTTGCAGGTCGTTTTCCAAGGAACAGCCGTTCAAGTGTTAATCTCCATCAAAGTCAAACAGCAGTATATTTCAGTGCACAGTAAATTAAAAACAATAATTCAAAATAGGGTAATTTCTAGTGGCGTCGAGTCAGGTGCGTCAACAACGGGTTTAATAAGCGCAGTTGCACACTCAACAACCCCCTCCTCTCAGGTTAAATTACCTAATATTAACATTCCCATATATTCAGGGAAATATGAGGATTATAGATCTTTTATTGAGCTTTTTACATCATTAATACATGTTGATGGTCATTTGAGCAAAGTTCAAAAATTTTTATATTTAAAGTCTGTTTTAAAAGATGAACCCTTATTAATCGTAAAAGATTTGCAGATAACCAATGCAAATTACGACGTTGCTCTGGATTTATTAAAAAAAGATATGATAACAAACTTGTCACAATAAATTGTCACATTCGCGTATTAATGGAGGCTCAAATAACTAAGGGTAACCCAGTTGCTTTAAGAGATTTTATTTTCAAAATAAAGCAAACTACAATGCTTTGGTTGCACTAGGTGTGCCTGCAAAGCAATGGGATCTTATTTTAGTATACATAATGTCTTCAAAATTAGATTTTAATAGACATAAAGCATATGAATTAGAAAGAGAACTACAGGCACTGCCAAGTTTTAACGAATTTCTCGAATTTGTTGAAAAACAATGTTTAGCTCTTGAAGCACTGGCAACCCCTGAACACCAGCAGAAGTTTGTTAAATCTAGTTATCATTCAATGTCTAGAGTTAATACAGATTATAAAGGAAAGTGCGCATGTTACGATTTAAGTTATCATCCTATATTTCGATGTAGTAAATTTTTAAAATATGATTTAACGCACAAACGAGAATTTGTTAAAAAAAATAGGCTTTGTTAAACTGTCTTGGTTATAAATACACAGTTAGTGACTGTAAATCAGAAGGTTGTAGAATATGTAAAGGAAAGCATCACACTTTGCTGCATCAAGATAGAAGTCGTTAAGGAGATGAAGATCAAAATAAAGGAAAAGTCAACTATGAACAACAAAGGCATAAGGAATACATAAATATGGAAATTGATGTAACTGCATCAACCTCATCGTCAGTAGCAACTACTTTGCTTGAAATAAATTCTACTCCATACTCTAGCACACATACTGTTGGCTACAGCATGGGTAAATTTAATTGCTGATAATGGTTCTAAGGTTGAAGCTAGAGCACTTCTAGATTCAGGGTCGCAAAGTTCATTTATAACTTCAAATATTGCAAATAAGTTAAATTTCAGGAAAAATTCAACTAATATTCAGGTGTCAGGAATGGGACAAAGTGGTGTTCGTGTTTCAAACTTTATCAAAGTTATAATTGAGTCTCAGAAGGATCCAAGTAAAAGGATTTCGACAAGTTGTGGTATTTTAAAAAGAATTATTTGTCAACTGCCTTATGGTATCCCAAATTACATAAGTTTGGCCGATAAAAGTTTACACATTTCTGATGAAATAGATCTTTTGCTAAGAACTGAAGTGTATTTTGACATAGTTCAAACTGGGCTGTTAAGGTTAAGCCAGAATCTTCCTGTCTTGCAAAATAGTTTATTTGGGTGGGTTGTAGGAGGAAGTGTTCCTGATTTACATAATGTTTGGTCACATTTAAGCGTTGCGTTGTTTGTTCAGGGTCTTGATTTGGATAGTTTAATATCTCAATTTTGGAGATTGGAAGAAGTATCCAATAAAAAGCATATGTCTCCAGAGGATGAACTCTGTGAAAAACTGTATTCCTCTAGAACGAAAAGACTTGAATCTGGTGTATTCGAGGTTAGGTTACCTATTAAACCTAATCATGATGCTTCTTTCTTAGGCAACTCTCTTAACAAGGCTACTCAAACATTTTTATCGCTCGAGAAAAGGTTCAAAAAGGATGTTAAACTAAAAAAAGAGTATAAAGCATTTATTGATAAATATTTATTACTAAAGAAATTGAACAAGCTACCGATTCAATGACAAGTAATAGGTATTATCTTCCTCACCATTGTGTAATTCGTAAAGATAAACTTACGACAAAATATTGTGTTGTTTTTAATGCGTCTATGAAAACCACCTCGGGGTTAAGTTTGAATGACATCATGCTTAAAGCGAGTTTGGTTCAGCCAGACTTATTTGATATTATTGCTAGATATAGGACTTACCGGTACGTTATAACAAGCGATATACAAAAAATGTATAGGTGTATTAAGATTCATTCAGATGATCGGTTTTTACAAAACATAGTTTGGAGAGATGACCCAGCTGGTCCCTTACGCCATATTGAGCTTCAAACGGTAACATATGGAACTAACTGTGCTCCATTTCTTGCCACTAGAACCTTGGTCGAGTTGGCTAATAGAAATAAATTTACCTTTTTGTTAGCGGCTGAAACTTTACTAAAACAAACGTACGTAGACGACGTGTTAGGTGGAGCAAATACTTTGGAATAGTTATATCAACTTCAAAGGGAGTTAAAGGAACTTCTAGAGCCTGCAGGATTCAACTTGCATAAATGGAATTCAAATGACAAAACGCTAGTTTCTTCTGTACAATCCGAAAGTTCTAAGGTTTTAGGTGTATCATGGAATCCCGTTTTCAATTCGTTTTTGATATGTGTACCAGATTTAGTCAAAAAAAAGACTTTCACGAAACGTGAAGTTTTAGGTATAATTGCGCAGATATTTGATCCTATGGGTCTTATAGGTCCAGTGATTATTGTAGCAAAGATAATTATGCAAAGGTTATGGACATTAAAAATAGAATGGGAAGAATTTGTAACGGAGGATTTTTTAGTAGAATGGCTTAAATTTTACAACCATTTGCCTCGATTAAGAGACAATAGGCAATAAGGTTACATGTAATCTTGTTTACTTAAAATCTAGAGTTGCTCCACTCAAGACGGTGTCGTTGCCAAGATTGAAACTGTGCGGGTTTTTATTATTAACTCGTATGTGCAACAAGTTTAAAGCTTGCATGAATTTTACTTTTAATAAGGTTGTTTGTAACGTTTGTAGCCAACCGAGTGTCGGAAATTCAAGAGTTATCCGTTAATGTGAAGTGGAAACATGTGTCGTCTGAGTTGAATACTGCGGATTACATCTTTCGCGGTCTGGATGCTGATAGTATAATAAATTGTAAGCCGTGGTGGGAAGGTCCACAGTTTTTATCAGATTTTTCATGAAATGTAACTTCCGAAAGTAATAGTAAATTTGAAATTGATTCTTTGCCTGAACAAAAACAAGTATCGCATGTTCACACCAAATAGAAGTCAATTCCTCGGTTTTACTTAGGTTTTCGTAGTTTGTCAGAATGCAAAGATCCATTGCGTTTATGTTTAGATTTGTTGATAATTCAAAAAAGAATTCTTTAAAGGTTTATGGTTTTCTCTTAGTAGAGGAACTAAAACAAGCTTTGGCTCAAATATTTAAAGTCATTCAACTTGAACATTTTCATTAAGAAATCTCATCTTTACAGAATGCTAGGCCATTAGCAAAAAGGATTTCGCTGGTATCGTTAAAGCCATTTCTTGATTCAAAAGGATTGTTGAGGGTTGGCGGACGTTTAAAAAATGCGCTGTTGTCATTTAATAGTAAACACCCAATCGTTTTGCCTACAAATTGTCAAGTAACTGAGTTGTTGATCGAACAAGAACATAAGTACTTGGGTTATACAGGTCCTCGTTCTGTACTTAATAGTTTACGACAACGTGTTTGGCCTATTCATGCTTTAAGACGCATTAAAAATGTACTAATGAACTGTATTAAATGTCATCGATTTAAGGCAATTGTGTCCAAACAGTTAATGGGAAGTTTGCCCGTAGAGCGAACCCAATTAGTTCGTCCATTTTTTAATGTTTGCATTGATTTTGGTGGACTAAGTATCATTTAAGAAGGGTTTTGGGAAATGCTGTCTTATTATTGGAAGCTTTATCTACTGTTCTAGCTCAAATCGAGGCGATACTCAATTCCAGACCAATTGAATCTATGTCTAATTCTATCTCTGACTTGACTTGTTCAACACCAGATGATTTTGTTATAGGTCAAGCTTTAACTGCGTTTCCAGAAAGAGATGTAGTCAGTATTCCAGAAAATCGTTTAAACATGTGGCAACATTGTTCTAACTTGGGTCAAGATTTTTGGAAACGGTGGTGTTCTGATTATTTAAACCAACTACAACATCGCCCAAAATGGATGTATTCAAAACCAAATTTAAAAATAGGAGATTTAGTTTTAGTGAAAGAAGACAACTTGCTTCCGCTCGAGTGGTGTCTTGCAAGAATAATAGATTTTAAGCCTGGACGTGATAACAAAGTCCGCGTAGTCAAACTTATCACTAATAATGGTGAATTTACTCGCCCCATAACAAAACTATGCCCACTTCCTATATCTACTCATAATTTTGAGGACAATGCCTCAAAGGGGGGAGAATGTTGAATTAAAAAGTGTTTATTTATTTAAGACATATTTGCCACTTTTGATAGTTCATGTTATGAATTATTGTGCCGCAGTTTTTGTATAAATTTTGAATAAAAATCAATTTCTAAGGCCGTACTCCAAGAAACTTCAATCATAATTAACACAGTCCACTGAAGATATGAATACCAGTACTACTTAGTGATTTTCTATTAAGTTCTACATTTATTATTATTCTAAGTTTATAATAAGTTAAAATAAACAAGTTGTCTCAAAAAAAATGAATAACAAATGATATATAAAAAAATGTTTGTTGTTGTAAAAAAATGTTTATCATTTTTTATAATACAAAATAGTTTACATTGATTGTGTACCTATTTTCAATAAAACGTTTAACACAAAACACCATTTAAATGTACTAAAATAAATAGACAAACATAAAAATAAACTTAATAAAGATTGAAGTTTGTTTGAATGCAACAGAATTAAATTTAGTAACAAAAAGCAAAACGGCGTTTCATACAACTCGTTCACTAATTCTTTAGCCAAACCATTTAAAGCGTTTTGCAAATAAAATAATTTTTTGACGCCAGATGTTTTTTATTATTATCAATTGGTGCAACAAAAGTTTCATAGAAATTATTTCATTCGGAAATGAGAAGTTCGGAATTGACAAAATCGCGAGTTTTACGTTATTTTCATTTCGAGGTTGATTTGAAGAAATGCTTGAATTGGCAAGTACCATTTTGTGTGTAAGGTTTTTTAAAATTGTCGTAGCTCGAATAATTAAATTAAAATATTGTTCTTTGAATATGTGTAATGATAAAGCCTCATCTGAATCAATCAATAGCACTTGGACTTGCACAAATAAGTTCTCATATTTGTTTATGGACTTAATTTGGTCTATTCTTGTAGACAACGTATCTATAAGTAGCTCATCAATTTGATCAACGTCAATAGAATTTAGAAAATCAAAACCATTTAATTCATTAATTGTTGAATTAATACTAGTTAACAGCGTTTTAGCATGTTTTGCTTTTACCATTTTAAATACTGTAATTAAATGCGACGTACCAGACTTTAACTTTAAACTTTTTAACGTACTCGAAGCTAATATCGCAACTTCCACATCCGTGTTCGAAATAAATTGGAGTCTAATCTACAAAACAACATGACTTTCAAAAGAAATTTTCTTGTTTAATTATCCCAGAAATAACTCGCATTCTACCATTGAACACTTTTAGCAAATCAAATTTTAATATTCCAAGTTCAATTACATTAGCTGATCATAACTTTAACCTGAGCGCCCTAGTAGATATTCTCATTGATGCTTCGTACTTCAATGACTAATGTGCTCAGGTCGTATTCTATTATTTTGCAAAAAACTTTATTTGGTTGGTAATAAGAGGTAATATGTCGACTTCCGAAAATTCCAATAAACGTAATTTGATTACGGTTTGTAGTTCTTTAATTTTTGACGATAATCTTAATGACACGTTAATTAAAATTTGGCAATTGGAAAATATTTTACCAAATGATAATCAATCTCTATTATCAAGAGAAGAAAGATTTTGGGAGCAGCATTTTTTGAGAATAGTAAAACGTAATGAAAATGAAAGGTTTGTGATTTGTATCCCCCTTAATTCTAACCTTACTCGCTTAGGCGAATCTAAAAAAATTGCGTTATAACGATTTTTTTGTTTAGAGAAAATATTATTTAAAAACCCACAAATTCGTGGTAAATACGTTAATTTCATTCAGGAGTATAGGAAATTAGGACATATGATTTAGATAAATATTAATCAAATTTCTTACGCAAAAATATAAACTTCCGACAGTTTATTCTTTATTATTATTTACCACATCATTCAATTACAAAATCTCAATCTCTAATCAGCAAACTGCGTGTAGTTTTTGGTGGTAGCACTAAAACAGAATCAAACGTGTCTATTAACGACACGCAAATAGTTGGTCCAGTCATACAGGCCGATTTATTTTCCATCCTGTTGAGACTTAGATGCCGTTATTTTCTTAGTGGTGATTAAGCTGTTGGTAAGTGATCGCACTTCAATCTAGTGTAAAGTTTACGTTTTACCGTAAAAGCAATACTATTGTAGAGGAATAGTAAAAGTAAAAGTCCGGAATGTTTTACTAAGTAGTTTTGTATGTTCTTTGTTTTGTATTTTAAGTATAATCCTCGTTGCTTTTTTTACAATATGAACGTTTTATGTGCTCTTGTTAAGAATTTCTATTCATTTATACAATACGATATATAAAAGTAAAAATATGCAAAATATATAGTTCTAACAACTTCTAAAGCAAAACCATAACGGAGTTTTTTAAGAAGAGTAGAGACATTACGTTAGCATCAAGAGAGAGTTGTATCTAATTTTACACACAATATTTTAATTGTTTCAACTTTATTTGTTTATTTAGAGTAAATTGCAATATTTTTTTTAACGTTATTAAGTATCAAATAGTACTATATCTTATGCCCGGTTGTATCAAGCAAAGTTAATTATGTGCTTAGCCGATGCCGTTGTTAACTACGTTGTTGGTTCATGTGATTTTGTACTTGATGACCAATACAACCGGGCCTTAGTCCGTTGCTTTGCTAAGTTCATATTTTGTGTTATATGTGCGTTACTGTTTTATCAAATATTTAGTGTCATCAGCATACTACATAAATGTTAGTTAGAAGATCATCTTTGTATAAGGTAGAAAAGCTTTTAAATTAAATATAAAAAATAATTTAGTTACTAAGTTAAGTGATACGTGTATAAACACAGAATATGATATATGGTTTATATAACGTTGACAACATTTCAATTTTAATACATATGCGGTTTAGAATATAGTTTATAATAAACACAACAAAATAAAATTTTTATTACATTAAAATACGATACAAACAAAGTAAGAAAATATAACTTTATTAAAGCTTAATCGATATCCTAAAATGTGTTATGTATTTACATACATAAAACCATTGATGTGGAAACTGATGCTTCTACTATGTTAATTCAATTTCTTTGACTTTGACGTTTCAGATCGTGCCCGATCTATAAACTATTCCTAAGTTTAGGTGTATTCTACAACATATGGTTTTATCGTCTCATTTCAATAATGGATATAAAAAAACATGAATTGTGTTTGTTCTTATAAAGAATATATTTTTAATAAAGCCGTAACTATAAATTAATTCTTATCGTCTTTTGAGTTGTTTATTGAGTCAAGTGTTCATTCGTACTTGAAAATTTAAAATTTTAAATGTTTTTTTCATTCATTCATTTTTCATTATTATGAGTCAAACTCGAGACTTATTTTTATAGTTACAAAAATTTCAGTACTTTTACATTATATGACAAGATTTCAAGTAAACTATTAGAAAGTAACACGCTCTAATTTTTTATATAATGAAAAGACAATCTTGTTAACCACCCGCATAAAATATTTTTGTCTTGTAAAAGTCTATTTGTAAAGTAAATACTATCTATTAGTTGTATTTCTTTTTTCAGTACTAGATTAAAATTATAAGCTCTATGATTTAAGTTTTAAATTTAGTTTTCACATTATAAATAAAAAAATGTTTTTCAATCAAAAAAAATTTTTGATTGTCCTGGTAGTAACTGACTAATGGAAGAAAGGAAAAATGTGTTCTGTTTTATATTCAATGTCATTTATAAAAAATGTTTGCTTACAAACAATTGTAAGACGGAACGTGCTTTATTGCTCTAAACCAGCGTTTCTCAAAGTGTGCTCCGCGGAGCCCTAGGGTTTCGCAGAGTGTTTTTAGGGGCTCAGCGAGCAAATACATGAAAAAAAAATTAATAGTCACGCGTAAGCTTAAAACAAGTAATATTTAATTTTTAAAATGTTTGTCGTACATGTACTGCCTGCTTTGTTTTGTATAGGTAGATGTTAATTTGGTACCGATACCAGTAAACAATACTAAGTGCTTTTAATGCTACATCGAAAATTACAACACTTAAAATTTTAAGAAAAAGCTTAAGTATTTAACTTTTTTTGTTAAAAACCATAAAAAATTGAATTTACTAAATATTTTTTAAATTTACTAAAATTTGTCAAAGTAATCTACCAACATGAACAAATTTCTTCTGACAGCAATGATTGTTTTCAGGGTTACCAGTCAACATTTGTCTGCGTTAATAAATGGCAGTGCGTCATAGTTATTTATGTTTTATGAGCGATGCGTTATCAATTGTTTGCAATGAAGCTTTGACTTAATCCAGAAATCATTAAAAAACCACGTACGTTACCATCAACTTCACTAAGTACAGAATCAAAGCCTGAGCCTTCTAGTTCAGGTACTAGTAGATTACATACCGAGGCGGAAAGTATTCCATTTCTGTCGAGAGAACTATAGTTTACCGAGAGGCATAGCCTCGAGGTGAACTAGTTCTCGAGACAAATGGAACACTTTTGCCAAGGTTTGTATACAATTTTATTCACAATCAGCCATTAAATAAAATAAATAACATAAAACTAATAAAAAATGAATGAAAACCTACTTCCAAAATATTATCGTTTATTTCGGTAAAATATTAACACATAGTAGGCACTTCACAATTGACATATACGTATTTAATTTATGATTGTCATTTTATCAAATTAGTTAAAACAAAACACACACAAATTACAGGTTCGGAAAGTGTACATTACTGAGAGTGAGGTTTCATTACATACTCGTTTTTTTAACCATGGAAACCGCTCACTTACCAACCCTTAAGAGGTTCGGAAAACTGTACGTTACTAACTGAGTGTGAATAATAGTTATTTGTATCACTAGTCCAGAAAGTGCTATTTTGCGAGTATGAGCTTATTTGTAGGCCGAGGTGAAGCCGAGGCCTACAAAAAGCGAATACTCGCAAAATACTTTTAGGACGTGTGATACACAACATTTTTTGTGTTGACCTTTATAGTATAAATTATTTAAAAGCAGTTATTTACGTACCGATTTTTAATAAAATTTAATAACATATGTTGATAAAACTGAAACCTGTAATGACGAAATACAATTGTTTTTTAAATTAATTTGACAATTACATAATAATATTACAATTTCATTGATATGAAAATAAAACCAATGTTGTGTTTAGCAATTGTAAGATATAAGCAAATTTGTTAAATTTGTCTAAAACAATTTTTGTTAGTGCTACTCTAAACAACAACGCAGATAATAGTGTTTGTTAATAAATTTGACATATTGACAGATGACGTTTATTTAATTAATGATTACTAGTGCCAACTTTTAGTTATAAAATTCTACTACACTTTACCGGCCTAGGCCGGAAAAGTAAAATTTCCGGCCGATTATGATGCCTGTAAAATACGTCAAAACGAACGGAAGCACAAAAAATATTTTTCATTACTATTATTATGAGATTTTTAGAGTGTTCAGAAGCAAACACCTTAATTATGCTAGAAAGAAGTAATACGCGTTCTTTAGTACGTCAATCATCTTTAAATAAACCTCATGAAACACAAAAAAAGAGAAAGTATGACGAAAATTACATAGCTTTCAGATTTATGTATGCCGATAATTGTTCTCAATGTGTTTAGTGTAACAAAATTTTGGCAAACAGTTCTATGTTTCTTGCAACAATGCTTCGTCATTTTTAATCTTTGCATCCAGAATACAAAAATACGACTGCAGAATTTTTTTCCTGAAACGAGAAAGTCTTTTAAAAACAAACAACTTTATACCTCAAGCATCACAGACTGTTAACAAAAATGTTAACTTCCTACATTTTTTCGTCGCTGGAGAGGCTCGCACAATAGCAGAAAAGCTCATAAAACCGTGTGCAATTGACATGGTAAAATGTATGTTAGACGAAAAGTCGGCTAAACAACTGTCCATGATACCACTTTTGAATAATACAGTATCTCGCCGCATAAAAATCTCGTAGATAACATAAAGTCTGAGCTATCATCTCCTCTGATGTCTTTAAGTTTCTCTACAAATGGACGAATCCACTGATGTAGCAGGACTAGCAGTATTGTTGGTATTTTGCCATTTAGGGAGTTTTACAAAAATCAAAATTAATAGTAATCTAATGATGCAAGGTCAGGGTTATATAGTAAATGTAACATCAATTCCCATCCAATCTCCAATAATTTTTGAAGAGTGACAAAATATTGAACAATTCTGGCCGTTTCTTGTCGATCGCTGCATTTAATTTGTTCAATTGTTGAACTATCAAATTGATTGTTTAGTTTTTTGTAATCTGATGTAATAACACCATGCCTTTTCAATTTCAATAAATCGACAGCAAAAATTTGTTTAGTTGATATTAGCTTTCGAAATGGTTTGTGATAGCTCATCATGCCTAGACCATGATTATTTTTAATTCACGGCATTGTAAACGATGTACATCATCACACTAGCGTCAATTGTTTTTAAAAATATCAAATTTATTGCGTTTAAGATACAAACCGCAAGCGTCGATGCGCTACGTTAGATAAATGTTCTTTAATTTGTGTGGAATCCAAATATCAAGTTCTTTAACATTTTATACGTTTTCCTTGCAATTATTGTATAGATATACAACGATCGGACTCGATGATGGCTTTGATTTAGTTAAAAAAACCTGGTTAACCTGAACGTTGTTTATCTTTATTTGAAAAATCTTCAGACCAAAATTTGTCAATTCAATTTTTGCACTGTCTTTCTTATTCATCATATTTATCACGTAACTTTTTTATAGCTAACAAAAAAGTAAAATATGACAAAAATGCTTGTTTTTGTACTTCATGTGCAAATTGACCTAATAACTTTTAGCAAAATACGCTCAATTGAATTCTAAACCAAAGTGACATCTAACAAATGACAAAATAAAAAATATTATAATTGATAAAAAAAATCATTCATTATTGGTTGTGTAAATTATATAAATAAAAACATAAAAACCAATGTCAAACTAATATGTAATTATAAGTTAGACGTGTTAGATGTTAGATGTGTAGGCATCATCAGATAACTAGTTAGCACTAACGCACGTGGATCAGAACAAAATTGTGCAAATTGTATAAATACACCATTTAAATAGATAACTTTACTACATAATTTAACAAACTAATGTATGTACGTGTAATGTAGATCTTGAAACGCATTGAAGTTTGGCGATAGTTGATACCATATTCCATCTATCGGGTGAAGCAGAAAAAAAAGACACAGCGACTGAAAGATCTCAACATAATCAACGACTTGTAGAATTAAGTTTACAGCTTCTGTTCCTACATGGTCTAATGAATGTGCTGAACAAGGTATAAAATCTGCAAACCTGATTTAAAACGCGCTTAAACTTTATTATATCGACCACTCATATTAGCTTTGTTGTTTTATGACTGTCTTTAATTATTTTACAAAGGAAGAGCAGTTGCGTTAAAAATGAACGTGTTACTCTCAATTGAAAATAAACGTCAGAAACCGTTCATAAGGCAGTCCTTGGTAACAATATCTTATAACAGTGGTTTGTTGGTCAAGTCCGATGTAGAATCTACAATTACCGAATAGTATTGAAGGTCATCTTTATTTATTTTGTCGATTATAGCTTTTGACAATTGGTTTCCTATTATTTCTTTTTCATTGCTTCATTATTATTCTTACGTTGTTTTGAAAAAGTAGGAAACTTATCTTTGTAATGTAGACTGGCATTTTTTGAGATGTTCTTGCAGAAATGAGTCAAATTCTGAAATTAACTCAATAATTCCCATAAAATATCGATTGTTTGCTAAAACTCATTTTTGTTCATGTCTTCTTAATGCTAAACCTCTTTGACACAACATTGAATCTACCAATAAGAACAATTTACACACATTATAATAAAAAAATTGTAAAATACTTAGCATTTTGTTTTTTCCACATTTTTTGTATCTTCTATTGTTGTAGAAATAATGGTTTCGTTATTCTTTCCGGGAAGATTGTTTTCGCGTAAAACAAAAAATTGTTTTAATTTGAGTGCTTCATTTTTTCTTGCTTTTTTCTTTTCATTATTGTTTTTGGAACTTGGTCAAATAATGTCTTTGTCTGTCAGACATAATAACAAAAAAAAAGTGTAACTGTAAAATAACATACATTTTACAAGCAGGTCATTTGCAGTACTACAACACCGGAAAGTTATTTTCTACAGAAGATACTTTTCGGGGTTGTAATACGTAATAATATTAAGATACTTTTTTTTCAATAGAGAATAAAAAAACTAAAATTTTAAATGTCATTTTCTTATCTTATAATTTGCTAGTAAGAGAGTGTACTATACCATAAAGCATTCGATTAGAAAAAGGTGATTTATTGACATTATTTGCCCTTACCCACTATTCGTATTTAAAATTGGGAACATAAAAACATACAATCACCGAGTGTTGTCATCTTCAGATTCCACTTTAAACGTCTAAACTTGAGGCCTTATTTATGTTTGCATTCTTTACAGTCTGCTCGGGGCGCTACATTTCAGCCCAAACAACACATTGGTACAAAAAACGTCTAAATGTCCGTCTAATAAACGTTAATAACGCGCTTAAAAACGTTTTAATGTCTAATAAACTTCTACTAGCCGGACATTTAGACGTTTTTTGTACCAATGTGTTGTTTGGGAGTGTACCAGTTTATCCGCCGTTAGCAAACAAATATCAACAAGAAATTGTAACAAAATGGATAATATATTTTCTACTTGATAATAAACTACTACTTTGTCTTCTAAGAAGTAATAAAAAAAATCAAATGCTACAGCAGTTACGCTTGCTTGTTAAAGAAAGTCTTTTATAAACCTGACTCACGTTTAATTAATAATAAAATCACAAAAACACAAAGCAAAATTGACCAAGCATTAACAATTACATGCAGTCACAAAAAATGTAATCCTTGAAAAGCAAGACGTAAAGGCTTAAATTAGTATGATAGCATAAGATCTACTCCAGATTTGAATTTTTTTATTGTAGGTAGCTAGTAATCATGCTACATTAATAATATTACTCTTAAAAGAGAAGGAGTGTAAACTTTCAGTGGTCGACTTAACGTTTGTCTAACTTTGGTCTTAAACACAAACAACTGATTAAGGTTACTCGATCGGATCAAGTCAACGTACACAATATCACACAACTTTGAATTAAACTGATGACTGAACTATAGACTTGACTAAAACTAAAATATTAATAGAAATCATAAAATATACTAAAAGTAGCTGAAGGCCTAATACAAGTAATAGAGCATACCTTAACTAATAACGCTTCAGGCTTAGTAGATAATAAAAATATAAAAAAAAAACGTAACACAAAATACATATTAATAAAGTTGAAGGGTAAGACAGGATTCGAAAACCGGTCTTTGTTATACGGTAGGAGTCATGAATCTCCGGGTACAAAAACAGGTCTTTGTTAGTCGGCTTAAACCAATTTACGAGATCTGGATCGGTTTAAGAAAAACTTAGCCAGGTACAAAGCATTAAGTCTCAAAATATTAATTAGGTAAACACAAGTATCAGGTAAAAGTTTCTACAAGAACTAGGTCGTGTAAGAAAGAGTTTCTACCAGGAACGGGTACCGGTGGAAAAACCGGTTTTCAGTTTTGACTGTGATTTTTCTTTTATGTTTTGTTACTGTTGAATGATTCTTATGTAGGAAAAAGTTGAGCGCTATGAAGCGGTAGAGGTGGTTCACAGGCGATAGTCTAAAACTCACGCGTTTTGTTACATTTTATGTATTAATTAATGTATATGCAAAAAAATTCTTGTAGTTACGTAAATACCTTGTTAATAGCGTTTATATAAATTTAAAATTTTACACTTCAAAATACATTTTTTTTTAAATTTAATATATTTATTAAAACGTACAAAATCTAAGTTCACATTCTAAATAGAGTAATACCAAAAACATAATCACACAATTGTCGATTTGTATGTATAACTACAAATTAAACAAAAAAGAGTAATGGCATCTGTTTTTATCAAACAATACATTTTTTGTTAGGATTCATTGGTGACTCTTCTGGACAATTAAAATCTTTTGCAAAACTTTCTAAATTGCTAACTGTTCCTTTTATTCGGCATTGTGAAGGTGGGTGCATGTCAAATTGACCAAATTCTTTAAAATAACTTAGACTAATTTTTTCGCACCACATTTGAGCATATGAAATCCAAAACATCTGATTTTCAGTAAAGTTCAATCCTGGTAGTTTTTGTTGATTGTTATTAGGCTTTGTTAAATTTTGATATGCGTTGTAAGCTTGTTTTAAGCCATTACTGTCAGCAATATTTTCTGGTAAAGTATTACTACCATTAATCTAAAATTTTATTAAAGTTAATTGTTTTATGTATTTTTAAAAACATATATGTATATATATTGTAACGTATATAATAATAAATATTTCGGCGTTTTTTGATTTATTTTCTAAAATACATGTACAAAACAATCATTAAAAATTTATTTTTTAAAAAATGTTTGGAATCAGACTGTATTTGTTTTAAAGTAATTGCATTGAAATTGTTACCTTACGATGTTATACGTTGTGGTTTTAGTCCACGAATTATTCAAAATTTATTGAATTACGCAGTATAAAATCAGCTTTCAACGTTTCTATCTCTACGGTCTCTTACATACTAGTATTCATACTTAGTAAATTTATATTATGAGAATTTGACTAATGTTACTAACATTTTTTAAATTTTATTTAGTTCTCTAATAAACACATTGTTTTGAGTACTAAAAATATGTTGCATATTTAACCAAAATAGAAATATATTATTAGAGAAGATCGTATATACACAATAAAATGCTTTCAAATCCAGTAGGAAAACGTAAATTTATTTAATCGTTACATAACTATTTTTGAATAAAACTGAATCACCTTTTATAAATTAAAAGTAACACATTTATTGAATATTAATAATAATAAATACATGATCAAAATTTAGACGTTTCTTGCAGTATTTAATTAACGAATAATTGTTTTAAAAACTCCTAGATAGTTCTTTCGTCCTTGCTAGCTTTTTTCTTTTTTTTTGGTTTTTCTTTAGAATTATATGTAGTGTGATTTTTATATCTAAACAATTAGGTAGTTTCTTTTTTGTGCAAATTAAATTCATTAGAATGAAGCGTTTTACACTTTCAGTAGGACTTACAGCAACGTTTTTAAAAATATGTTAACATTATTGTATTTGATTTTTTCTCAGACTTCATTAGTTTTCTATACTTAGATTCTAAATAGTTTATAGGAATTGTTAAATTTTTGATTTTGAGTATGAAGTTTTTGATGATGTTTTACAAAACAACGACTATACTGTTGAGTTGTCTATACATTTGAATCTTTTAGATCCAACAGTTTTAGTTAGGTTTTTTTTATTTCGTTCAATCTTGAGCTGTTTAAATGCAACTTACTGTGTTTCAAAAACACTACCAATTTTATGATTTTACCTAACAGTTTATTTGTTTTATATTCAATTGGCAAATAATTACATAAATTTAATTAACAACAAAGTTTAAATACATTTGTTTTTGATTTTTTTTATTAAATCATCTAAAACAAGCTGGAGAATAGTTCAAATACTGCAAAACAACAATAACTGGTCGAAATTCGAACACTAGACTTTCTTTTAAACGTGGTATTGGCTCCATAAGAACGACATGAAAACATGCAATTAGATTTTTTTTTAAATAGTTTTTGGCAAATCCAACGTTGCTTAAAGTGTTTATTAAAATAACAAAAACTAACTTGGACCCTTGCTTTTGTAATACTACTCTGACAGCGATACACAACGATATCTCTGGATTTTCTACGTTAACGTGGATTACTAAAATATAAATAAATAGTTAAGTAACTATACACACATGTAACTTGCGATCAAAAATGAGGAACGGTTCCAAAAACTATAGGGCGAGTAAAGCGTTATTAGTACACTTTTGCGTTTGAGTAGTTGTGGTTATAACTTAATTAATGTTATAGAAAACATATATAATGCCAACAAAATACAAGCCACAATCGATGGAGAACTCACCGAGTCAATACTCGTAGAAAAAGAAATAGGATAGGGCGGCTTTCTGAGTCTACTACTTTTTAATATAATTATGGACAATATTATAAAACAAGTACGCTGTTTAAAATGATACAAAATGGGTAACTGCAGTATAATAATTCTATCTGCGCTTGTTGCGAAAAAGGAACGACCTTCATAGATTGCTGTATCGTTTTAACTGTGTAGCCAAGTTCCTGAATATGGTTATTTCTGCTCCAAAACAAAAAGCTTGACGACATCTAAAATATTTCTAAAGTGCAAACTTGTTGTCGATGATCAAATTATACAGCAAAAAATGAAATTTAAATACCTGACACAAATATATAAAACTGTGATAAGGCCTATAATAACATACGTAGCAGAAACCTTACCAGATACGGCAAAAGCCAAAAGTTTATTGAAAGTTAGGGAAATAAAAGTCTTACGAAAAATTGCTGGAAATACTTTACTGGGCAAAAAACGAAGTGACAACATAAGACGTGTCAGGTAGAAAAGAAGAGTAGAATGAACATATAAATCGAATAGACCAACAAAAATAGTAAGAATAGCACGTGACGAATCACCTATAGCAAGAAGAAGTACAGAAAGACCACGAAAGAGATGGCGCGATAATCTCACCGTCAATTAAAACTAAACAGGTTATAAAAAATAAACAATCAGTTGCTTACAATAAAAAGGGAAGAAGAAGTTTCAAACACAGAAAACTTAAAAATTTTCAAAGTAAACAAACAATAATAGTAGATCATTTTTTACAAACGTTAATATCAAATGTAATCTGCTATTTCTAGCACATTTTTTTGTTTATTGTAATAATCTCAAAGCATTTTAAAATAATACTGTTAAATCTTATTTATTTTTTCCAAGATAACTGGAAACATCACTGATAAAATTTTGCGTCAAAAAACTAGTTTTGAGTGCAACATATAAACGTCCCAATAATTATAACACAGTCTAACTCCAATAAACATTTTTAAATAAAAGCAATATAGATTACGTCAAAATATATACAACATAAACACTAAAAATATTATAAATTAGTATGTATAAATAAACTAAAACGTATTATGCCTTACGGATGTATTAAAAACGGTACATTTTTGATATTGGTTTATCATACATAGAGTTTTTTCTTGAAACAATTTTAACGTTTCATTAGACCACCAATTCTTCAAAGTCCCATTTAAATCATATTTTCCACCTACGTTATCAAAACCATGTGTTATTTCGTGTCCAATAGTAAATCCTAGAGTTGCATAATTTAAGTAGTTTGGACGGTCACTATCATACATAGAACAGAGTATAAATGCTACCGGAACAACTACACAGAATATGAAAAATGTTATAAATACTTAACGTTAGTTGTTGTGTACCTATGTTATTAGTTGCTACACTGTAGTAAGCATTAGTTTCTGTTACGTATAAACCTATCTCTATCAAATCGTTTAACAAGGTTAAATTTAATTTTCTAAAGTAAGAATCAACCTTGAATTTATTTACAGAAGTAACAACTTCAAAACAACTGTTAAAGTTTATTTTTAGCTAAAATAAAAACGTTAATTAAAACAATCACTATTTTTGTTATTACCTTGTCGTAATACGATTCCAACATGGTTTCATTTAAAAGTTCCTCTGGGTACCCAATAGTTGCAGTCATTGCATTAATTTTGTTTATGGCATGTGTTTTTGTAGACGTGTCCATCCATTTTGTATTTTCTAAAGTGTTTTTGAATTGGTTCTTAATATTTGTAAATATTTCTTTAACTTGATCTCGTGTGTCAGTGTTAAAGTACTTCTTTACATACCAAGAGTTTATCACTAAAGGTAAACTAAAAATATAATGCAATTATGATCAGTTTTATTTAACTCACTCTAAACTTATATACAACATATTTTTTTTGTTTGATAAAAACATCTTTTCTCAATGAGTATCTTGTGCAACTGTTTTCTGAAAAAACAGTGTTACAAAGTGCAACTTTGTGCAATTGAAAATAGTGATTTTTGTGTGTTTAATATATAAAGTTTGTAGTAAATAGTAACTATCAGATTGGCTTATGTCAATGTTAAAATCTTCATAATAATCAAGGCAAAGATTAGTAGGCACCTAAAACTGTAGAAATATGCGCATATATATGCATTGAAAAAATTCAAAATATGCACTAAATATGCATAATTTTTATTTAATATATGGACAGTGTTTCATGGAATGTATGTATTTAAAGCAAAGGTTTTTGCAAATACTTACTTAATTCTTACAAAATATAATTACAAACTAATAAATTACATCCTAATACTCGTTCGTAAATCCCCCAACATCATATAAAACATAAACTTAACTCATTCCTAACTTGAAATTGATTTTTTGAAATTCTAATTTTTATTTTGTATCAAATTATAACAATTAATAATTGAATTTTTTCTAAGTTGCTTAATAGATAAGATTGTCTTTTATCTGATAAAATATTTTATACGCGGAAAAAGTTTTGTCTACAACTGAGGTAATGAAAACTGTACTACACATACCTATTTCACTAAATAAAGCATTGCGATATTTCTTGTTTTTTATCGTTTTCTCGGTATTAAATCTAAATTTTTCGGTTGTCAGTTTTTTAACATTTAAATTATCAAAATTAATACACTGCTTATGCTTTCTAAGAATGTGCTTATTTTGACAGTACGCAATGCGTGTTTTGATAATGATGCTATGATTTGCATTTCTCACTCAGTTCGTCAAGGCAATGTATAAAAATGCTAAAGACCGTAAGTAGTTCAACTTTTATTTAGCAAATCAAAGCATAACCGTTCGTTCACGAGATCTTGATCACACGTAACGAGAAACGTTACAGTATTTCGGAGTATTTTTTAAGTTTTAAATCAGAAGTTCTCATTTTACTAGTGATAGAATTGTGTTATCAAACATGTTTTTTAGATCTAATTAATGCTAATTTTTTTTGTTGCAAAATTGCATCTTGAGTTTACAATGCATACTGAAATAAAGACGGTGACAAGACAAAGATGTTGAGATATTAATTCACACAAAATAAATTAAACTCATGTGCTAATAATTGGTTTATTTGTTTGAAACTTGATTAAATTTTTCATATTTTTAATTATTATCCTGGTTTTGCTCATCTTATGAATATTTAGTCTGGATCACAAGGTAAAATTAATTGCGATTTAGAATTTTAAAACAAGAAACGTTCTTAATTCCCACAAAATTCATTTCTTTCTTCCCAATTTTAGAATTTTCTTATAAAATTGTAGTATGTCTACAATTATAAACCCAATATTATAATAATGCACTTTTTGCTGTCAAACCAATAATATGCTTAAATATGCTCTTGAGAAAGGTTTTATGCACAAAGATGCCATAATATGCATAATATGCAAAAATTAATTCGCTTAATCAAACTCAATTTACTTAGATTTGAGCAGATCCAAAAACTTGATAGTTGATAATATTTATTTACAATAATATGCATTTGCATAAAATCACTGCTTTGATAATAATATTAAATGGCCTCTTATCAATTATAATGTATGAAAAATAGCTGCTTTACATAATATATTACAATTTTTATCACCAAATAATGTAAATTAAGGCATTACAATATTGTGGTCTTTGTAACAGTCGTTTTTCAATATACTATTGTAGGTACTATAATCTAAAGATTTGAAAAGATTATTTTTAAATTGAGTACATTAAAAAAGTACTTTTAATTACAATTGTTGTTTGTTGAGAGTATGAAAATCGAATGCAAATAAATCTAACAGCGATAAATTATCGTTTTTGCTTTATTTCAAAATTTAAAGTTGTTATTGCTTTATAAACTTAATTTGTTTTTTTTGTCACAGTTGTTTGCACAATTGATAATGATAATTTTTTCTAAAAAACATTTTTTAAGGATATACATACATATTTTATATTTTGTTTTCAACTATAGAATGCTTGAGAAACAGCATCAGTGTCGGTTTTTCAATTAGTCTTTAGCTAAACGTGATTTAATTTTAAAATACTGTAATTTAGCATCGGTTTTTGATTTTTGTGTTAGCTAATAATAATAAAATGAATTAATGTTTCATTGTTTTTGATATTATTTTGTTTTATTAAACATAGTTTTTTTTGTTATATTACCTCTCGATAGCAATGTTGAAATTATTAATTGTAGTTTTTGGTTTAAAATTACGATTATAGATTGTTGGGAAGTGTCAGATAGCAAATTGCACAACACCGCCAAGTATGAAGTTAGATAAAGTCCTAAAAGAAAATCTTAAATAAGCATTTATGTACTTAATTTGAATCATACCTTTTTGATGTATTTGAAATTAATTTTAGCAAGTCTCCAAAATCTTCAACATTTAACTTAATTAATGTGTTTTCTGTAACATTTAACTCAGATAAATTTAGTATATTTTTAAAAAATGACAACCAATTCATTTCCGTATATTTCGTTTGTAACGCTTTAATTGTAATTACTTTACTTTTTTCTTTTGATTGTATTTTGTTAAACTTGTTCTGAAAATTTTATGTAATATTTGTGAAATAAACATATACAAATTCATAACATTTACTTTTGTCAATTCTGATATAAATAACATAACGTTATCTAGATCTTTTTGAATAATAGATATGTTACCATGTAAAGCCGTTGCAATAGTTTCTATGATTAGTGGCTTATATGATGTTTTAATTAGAGATTCCGTTTCAATAGAAGTTATCTAAAAATAGGAATATCGTTAAGTAGTTCAATATAGGTATTTTCACTTACTGCTAGGTGATAGTCAGTGTCATCATCATCATCATCATCATCACTGTTACTTTTTACAGCAATTTTAAAAAGATAATTGTGAGGAACTCCAATTTTTCGCAGATTAAATATTAGTTGCGTCCAATTAAAATTTTTTTCATCCCAACTGTTTCCTATAATTGTAGGCCAACCTCCTAAACTGTGTAACAATAAATTAAATCGTCTTGTTTCATTTTCTTCCGTATCTTTATTTAAATCAGAACAAGTATAATAAATTTTTTTTAGATATTTGTGTAGTGTTGATACATTATTTGACACAGGTTCATTAAAAAAAGATTTTAATTGATTATTTATTAGATCTGTCTGGTCATCGAAGGTGGTTTGAATCATTGCAATATCGCTGATACCATTTCCAAACTTTCCGCAAGCAAAATCATAAAAGTTATGACAAGGGTCAATTGTATGATCCAAATATTTAAGAGATTTGGCTGCAGCTTGAATACAACGGTCAGTTAAGCACCAATTACTAAAACAAATGCAAACAGGTAAATTATGTATTAAACTAATATGATACAAATAATTAAAAGTGTTAAGTATTTATTTTTTTTTATTTGCTATATTGTATATATTTTATTTAGTAATTGTTTTAAACAAATCAAATTATATGCGATTAATTACCATATGTAGAACAATGTCATTATCTTCACAATTCAATAATTATATTTTTATACTAATAACGTAATAAATAACCAAAAAGGATATTTTGCATACACTGAAAGAAAAATTGTACATAAAGTCAATGTACGGTATACATCGACCTATAGTACATTAAAACAATGTACGTTTTCATTGAATTCATATAATTTACATTATAAGTACAAATTTTTTTTATGTACTTTACATTGATTCAATGTATCAAGTCGTTATCCTTTAAATGTACCATTACGTTAATTTATCGTATGATGTACATTAATTTAACATTTAAAATACATTGGGTTAATGTAATCGTACGTTGTATGTGTTGAGTCTTTATACAACCATGTACAGTAGGGTGGAGCGAAAATATTGCGTTTTTAATTTTTTTCTAAATTTGACAAGACTTGGGTGGTCAAAAGTTGTTACCTGGTATACTGTTTTTAACCTTTGAATTTAAAATAAATCAAATTATATCTTGAAGTGCCACGGCGACCTTGAAAGTTGTAAAAAAAATCAAAATTACGCAAAAATCAATGCTTATTTAATTTTTGTTTTGTTCAAAATGTAGTTTAACTTGGGACAAAAATTAAATATTTATGTTATGAGTAACGCCCTAAAAAATATGGTAACTTCAAACAGATTCGTTGAGGTGCCACAATATTACTGAATGTCGAAGAATTACGGCTAATATCACACACATTTTCCAGTTTTATTTTTTATTTATATATGAAATGCTTGGCCACAAAAACTGGTTTTATAACTATATTTCTTTTGTTTTTAGATTATAACAAGTAATAAACAAAAAATGGCAACTTTAACACGTGCAAAAGACAGTAATTGTCCGTTATTTGGAGTTGGAGTACCATTTAATGAAAATGTTTTACCCACATGTGGTGATATATTGCGACAGTATATATTTACTCGTAACAATTTGAAATGGGAAGGTCAGTTAAAAGAGCCAACGTTTTCAGAAGTAGTCAAATATTATCGCCCTTTTTTTCGAAACACTTTGGAAGAAAGCGTCAATACCTATAATATCTACTGAACGTATTATTGAAAGGATCCGTGATTACCACTGTAAATACAGAAATCTCATGAAACCCTTTAAACAACGATCCAATGTTCCCAGTTTTATAAAAAAAATTGAAGAGTTTAAAGATAAATCGAAAGTTTAGTTCGACATTGCATCTTGCAAATGTAAAACTTACGAAAAATGCATTTGCGAAAACAACAAAAAAGTTCCTGTAATGGAGAGAGTGTTTCTAACTAACCAAAGAACTATCAAAAAAATGATAGGAAATATTGATAACAAAATGACAAAACAGCTACAAGAACTAAAACAAGAAAAATCCCTACAAGAAGCCAACAGTTCTAAAGTGCAGAAATTTGACAAACCCGATAAAGAAAGAACCAACAGATCCGTAGAGTTAGGCGATAGTTTGTCAGATGATCATACTGTAGATTTAGACTTGCCTTTATTGGAAGATAATAACACTCTTTCTACTTCATCTGGGATTTCCAACAAATCTCGTGCTTCATTAACAATAACATATGCTCAAATGCGTAAAACTGTGATCGATATTTATTCCGACCGTAGTGCTGCTGTTGTTTTTTCTGCGTTATTACAAGATTTAGGTATTGTTACTGAAAACGATACAGCGTCTGTTATCGATCGTAGTAAAATAAGACGTGAGAGACAGAAATGTAGGAGTAAATTCCAATCTGATGGTGCAGAAAATTTAGTACTAAGATCGATCTATTTTGAGGGAAGATAAGATCCATCCAGAAAAACTATTATAAAAGATGGAGTACATCATCCAGAATCAGCTATTGAAGAACATATTGTGATCCTTCAGGAACCCAATTCCGAATATTTACGATATGTTACTCCTACATCAGGACATGCTATTAGTATTTCAAAAGCTATTACGGATTACTGTTTACTGAAACAATATGACACTCAAGAACTAATTGCAATAGGATGTGATGATACAAACGTTAATAACGGATACGGTAATGGTGTGATAAGAAAATTAAAGCTTCATTACAACAAATCTCTCCATTAGTTTGTGTGCTTGTTGCACACGAATGAACTTCCGCTGAGACATCTCTCCACTAGTTTAGACGGCGCAACACATGGTTCTAAATCATTTAACGGGCCAATTGGTATAGCTTTAAAAAAATGCGCTCTACCCGTTATAAAATTTAAACCGATTGAAGAACATGAAGGATCTCTCCTGCCGGAAATTGATTTAAAGGAACTAAGTAGCGATCAGAAATATTTGTATAAAATGATTCTTGCTGTTACATCAGGTGAATGCAGTAAAGATCTGTTAAATATTCTACCTGGGCCAATATCACAGACTCGCTGACTCACAACTGTCGGTCGAATACTTCGTTTCTATGTCTCCTCAAATGAACCCTCACAAAATTTCCTCATTTTAGCTACGTACGTAGTAAATGTGTATGCACCGGTCTGGTTTAGGATTAAAGCTAAATCAGCTTGCTAGGAAGGTCCAAGACACTTGTGGAAACTCATGTCATTATCTAGGTATCTTCCAAAACATTTGAAGGGTGTAGTTGATCCAGTTATCCAAAGAAACGCATATTTCGCGCACCCAGAGAACATATTATTAGCCATGATCAAAGATAAAAGACCAATCATTCAAAAAGTTGCTCTTTGTCGAATAATATGTGCAAGAGAGCAAGAAAAGTCTAACTCAATACGCCAGTTTAAAGTTCCTGTCTTAAATTTTGAGGCCCAAGAATACTACGACATGATAAATTATGAGTCGTTTAAAAATATTGATTCCCCCTTAACAAGATTCCTTACAACAGCCGAAATTAAAAATTACTTAACTGACAGAGAAGAAATCTTTCTTCTTGATAACGTTTCCCAAACTGGTGTGTCACTCTCAAGCCGTCGAACGATGCGTCCGATTGGTGACAAAAGCTGCGGCAGCTGTAGGAGACTTAAAAATCGGAATACAAACTTATGTAGTTTAAACTTACTATTTTAAAAATTTTGAGTGATAATATTACGTTTTTTTAAAACTGTTTTTCTTTAATTTACCTTATATATGTTATTTGTGTACGCCACTGTCGTGGCATAAAACTATTTTTAGTTTAAAATGGTTCTAAATAAAATATATAAAATTACACTAATTTGTAAAACTAAAAAATGTGTTTTTCCTTATTTTTACCAAATTTGAATCCCTTTGTGGCATCTCAAGATGATACGACACTGGATTAATTTTTTTTGTTCCTTTTCATACCTTTGAGTACTTATTTTTGTCTTAAATTAAACTAACTTTGATATCAACAACTATTTAAAAAAACATTAATTCATTAAATCTATTATCCTCATTAGGAAACATTCAAGGTCGTTGTGGCACCGTTAAAAATCAACAAAATTGAAAAAAAAATTAATGGCAAGCTACTGGTATATAGTAACAACTTTTGCACTCCCAAGCTTATCGATATAAAAAAATTTTTTTTTGCTCCACACTAATATACAGTTTATGATTTCAATGTATTTTTACATTAAAACTATCAATGCATACGTTAATTTTAGGTAAGAGATACATTTATTTAATGTAATATACGCAAAAACAAGTCTTATGATTATCACACGTAGCACCAAGCATTTATCTTACTAAGAAATTTGAGTATGTGTTAACAATAAATTAATTTTTATATAGCGTGTCAGGTGTGTCAGGTGGTAAGAGCATTTAGTTCGTGTATTTTCTTGATGAAATTCCACAGTACAGGAGAACAGAAGCAAAAATATGTCTAATAGGCTGCCAACGTTTTAGTTACTAAAGTTTGTTGAATAGGTGAGTGTGACATTATTCCCTATGTTATCAAATTTAAAACAAAAAAGAAAAATCAACTAAATAGTTATTCACACCTTTAATTATTTTAGCGTCAAAAGACGATGGCGAAACATGTATCAAGTCGATGAAAATTGGTAAATTGTCAACGGATGAGTTGACAGCATTCATAAAATTAGAAATGTATTCAAGTTTATCAACGAAATATTTGATCAATGGCCATTCTACAAAAACCATCTGATTTTCGTTTGGTAAGAACATTGCATCAAATAATGTTTTTAATTGTAAATGCAATATTTTTTAGATTGATGTTGACTTTACCTATCCATACCCACCAGGAGATGGATTACTAAAAATCACCAATACGAATAACAAGTTAATTTTTTTTTAATTTTACTTGTTTGATTGATGTTTACTTTAAGCGTGTAATAAAATTGTATCGCTTTGTATATTATCTAAATATACATATGTTTTACATACTGTCAATGTTTATTAATACATTAAATTGATGTAGTGTGTTCATTAGATTCATGAAATCTGGTACATTAAAATAATGAAATACATACATAAAATCAATGTAATTGTACATCAAAATAATGATGCACACAAATTGTGTCAATGTAATCGTACATTGTGTTTATGAACTTTTACATTGATTCATGAATGTTGGTACACAAAATTAATGAATCATGTACATTCAATTAAAATAATAATACATTGTCTTGATCTACACATTCTTGTTCAGACTCAATGTTTTAGTACATTAATCTAATGTAACAGATTCATTGTGCTGATGTACCCACTCATCGGATGAAAAATATGTACATTTTTCATTGATTCAATGTAGATTTACATTGATTCTACGTCACTTTTTCTTTCAGTGTACTTGAATAGCATTAACTGGTGACCTAAATATTGAGTTTCTGCAGTGCAAATAAAATATGCATTAGTTTTGCTGACTTAGTTTTGAACGGCACATATGTTTTGATTTTATTTAACATGGCGGAGTACATTGAACAATGATCCATTAAAGGTGCGTAAGTATTAGAAAAATCAAAGGTAAAACAAAACATAATTAGAAATGTAAACACATAATACCAAAACTTGTTTTAAGATTACAATACAATGAGAAATTCTACCATTTATCTGCTTATAAGAAAACAAATAAGTTTACTTTCTCAAGCAAATAGACTTAGCAGGTGACCTTGAGTTGCGCACTGCTGTTTTTAGTGGTTGTAGTAAAAACTTTAATTGGAAACGTTATTACCAAGTCTATTTGTACGAGTTAAATTTAAAACAGTTTTGTTTATTCAGTTGAATTTGAAAAATGCCCAAACAAGGCAAAACATTAAAAACTAATTTGCTACGTAAGTAGGCGAAACTATCAAAATATTAAGTTTCAGATGATACAGTGATATTTTGTTAATTATGCAATAAAAAAGTACGAAGAACGTTATCTTAATTATTGCTTGATAGTACCAATATCCTATAAAAAAAAGCTCCTCGAAAATTTTTTGTGAATTTTTATAAAAATATACAAAAATGATTATTACATGTGAAACAACGTTAAGGCAAAAATATGATACCATGCAAAAACTTAAATCAAAAATTAATTACTGTTATCTATGGTTCTATGTTGATGAAACAACAGACACATGTGGTAGATATGTGGTTAACCTAGTTGTAGGTGTATTACATGAGACCATTGAACCTACACCGTATTAAGTAAATTAGGAAAAACAAATAATTTCACTATTGCACGCTTCGTAATCGTAAATGAAGAATTAAATAACCTTTATGTACATAAACCACTACCCTTAGATAAAATTGTTTTAATGGTTACCAATTCCGCAGCATATATGTTGAAAGATATTTTATCCTCATTTAATTGCCTTAACTTAATTTGCCAATAGAGCAAATAGAATCGCTGAAACAATACGTAAACAATTTCTAAGTAAATTCACTAATAAAAACTAGTAAAAAAAGTTTTTTAAAAGCACTTTGTCGCATTCAGCATTACAATCAAAATCTAGCAAATATTCTATTGCCAATTAAACCTGTATTAACAAACTGTTAAGGAATGTAAAAATGTATTGCAAAACCCCTGTATTAAAAATGAGATAATTTATCTCAAAACACATCATTCAATTGTAAGTTTTTGAATTTTCACTAACAAATTCGACAATTTTTTGCCTGAATAGGATAGAAATCTTTTAAATAGCTGTATAAAACTAACCTACCATTTTAAATAGTACAAGTTTATACGACATTTACTGTTTTAAGCGGGTCCACAGAATTCTAATGTCTTAGCCAGTTTGCGATAACCACATTATCATCATTATCATATAAATTCTACTTTTTTTCAAAAATCGGTCAGTAGTTGAAGAAAAATAATGTGGTTCTGAAATAATATCAGTTTGAGTTAAGTTTTCACGCGGCCAAATTTTTTTCCAAAATGAATTTAAAAACAATTCAGTAATTTTTGATTTATCTAGGCTTATATCTTTATATGTTGGACAACTTTGTACGTGCCGATCTTTTGTAGTTTCATCTACAAATAACGTAAGCCAATCACTATATTTACCTTCAAAAAATAGTGCATTTCATTAAAACAGCTATTATGAGTGCAACAAGGTATAACTTTTCAATACGCACGTAACGGGTGTGAGATACATTTGACGAGAAAAAATTTTGTTGATGGTTTTGGTAAAACTGCTTGTTTTTATCTCGGGTGTGATGATGATGAACTTAAGTTTACGGAAACCTATGTTGCAGACAAATTCCGTAAAAACATTGCATTAGACTATGCGGTATTAGAAATTCGTGAGGTCTGGAAATATAAAGAGTGCCAATACAATAAAAACGTTAAGAGCAGGGGTACGATTATTAGACATACGGTACTACTAAATTAGTTATATATTCAAGAAACTTGGTCACCAGATATTCATCAAGTGTATGAATAAATGTATGAATGGATTTTTTACATTGTTCACAATGGAATGAGAAAGAATAGCTTTTACTTTTGTAGCATATGTTCTAAATTGTACCATTCTAATAAAATAACGTTTCAAAAAATCCTTATAGTATTTTTGAGTTGATAGTACGTTTATATAACTATAGAAAAAACAATTAGCTAACTTCAAGTTTTTTATAATAATATAGTATAAAGATAATAGTAACTTTGTAATTTTCAACAAGATGTCCGAAAGCTTTAAAACAATAGAAAGGATGATGTTACGAAAATGACAGGTGATTTACAGACAAGTTTAAACGTGTGGAATTAAGTTTAAAAAAAATTGCATAAAATTAAGTACGGACAAGACAAAGATAATGATAATGTCAAAGAAGCCGTATACAGTAAACATTTTATGCTATGAAAGATAAATTTATTAACAAAAAAAAGTAACCCAACTGAGTGGATAGTGATTTCTAGTTTTCATTTTTCCAACTAGATCTTTTTTCGCCCATTACATAACTACACTAACGAACGTTTGCAATGTTGACAGCACAAAAAATATTCTTTCAATTAATTCAAATGGAAGCGCGCCTACTACTGGATGCTGCACGAATTGCAGTGATTTTATTTAAATCAACGGAAATTTATTTTCACTTACTGGCGATACAGTTAAACGCCTCTGTTTTGTTACTTGCAAAAACAAAGATAAAACTAGCAATACGTATGCACTACCATGGCAATTTTTGTATACGTGTACACATTTTTATTTCTTGTAACGCAAACAATCAAACAAACAAATAACAACTATTATAAGCAGTATACTTTTTAGTTGTTAATATTTACCTTTATAAATTTTTAATTTTAATGTTAACAAAATGCAATTTTAAAGTAGATACTTACGTTTCTTTTTTAGGTTTTTGTAGAACTATAATTAAAACAATAATGTTTAGTATAATCGAAGCAAAAATAATAATAGTCAACAATCGGTATCTTGCTTTTACATTTTCTTCAATTTTTTTCAAAATGTTTTTTCTGTAAAAAAATATTTATTATTGTATTAATATTGCTTTATGCTAAATGTAAAAACAAATAATTGTTTTTAAAACAGTTGAAATAAACGTTAAGATACAAAAAAATTTTATTCTTTATCATATGTAAATTTATTGCTATTTTGAATTATGCCTGTTATATTATAATAAAATTAATATTTTTATTAAATTAGTAGTTGTTTTAGTAATATACAGAGTGTTTTTACATTTATATCTAAAATATAATTACAAAAATTTTTTTATGTTGCACAAACAGGAAACTTAAATCAAAATTTAAAAAACATCTTTATCTTTTAAATCTCTATTTAAATATAGATATTTTTTATACTAGTTCAACTTTTTCCAATTACATTATGTCTACAAGTGATAGTTTGATTTCTGACTTTAATATTAAGTTGCTTTATTTTGTAATAACTAATTTAATTTAATTATTTTTGGTTGTGCATCAATGACAGCTTTATTTGCATTTACTGTTTAAAGTAAAGCTTGTTCTACATTATATTTTTTGAATCCAAGTTTACATCTAAGTTTCTATAAACTACAATTTGTCAAAGAAACAAGTTTAGTAAAAACAGAAAAAAATAGATGATTATTTATCTCTTTTCTGCGTATGAACTACGATACAAACTTGGACAAAAACTTAGATAGTTTCTAGTTTTAAAAAAAGTTTAGACGCGAAGTTTTTTGTTTTACACTATATGTTTTTCTTTGAGAAGTTCTAGTTCATAGAAACTTGGATGTAAACTGGGTAAACAGGCTTAAGACATTTGCTGTTTTTGAAATAAAACTTCTTTAGGCACTAACTGCGATTTTTTTTGACAAAAGTAACGCTCACGTCATGGCTCATGCAGTTTTTGCTATTTAAAAAGAGTAATTATTGGGTAACCAAACTTTCAAAATTCTTGGAAAATATACGAACTAATTTCTATTACGTCTATTTTAATCTTTACAACATTTGGGAAAATTGTTTCTATTAAATTTACAACACAAAAAAAATGTGTTTATTAAATTTATACTACAAAATCAGTAATAGTTATTAATTAAAGTAATTTTTTGTATTACAATTTTAATCCATGAAAAACAGAACCCAAAAAAGGCTTCATTTTGAAGCACGAAACAATATTCATAATGTCATTGATTGCAATAATAAATAACAAATAGCTTGTCAATAAATACATCTAATTGAAAGCAATTCTGAACTTTCTGTTGCTGCTGCAATAGAAAAACCCGTGGGTTTTTAAAACTGCATTTTATTTAAAAAAATGCTTTAATACACATAAACTCAATCCAATTGAGTCTATATAAATTCTCGTAATAAGAAAAATTGCATTAAATAATATCGCACAATAATAATAAATAAAGTATTGATATTAAAAATTTTAGTTTGAATGCATTTTCTGATTTAGCAAATAAAGATTGGAAAAAGCAGTGCAGTCATGTGCTACCTCTTTTTAAAGAAATGTGAAAAGCAGATGGTTTAGTTGATAAGATTGTGAAAAAATTGACGTTTACAGTGAATAATAGTGATTTAGAGGAGAAGAGGGAAAGTAAGGAAAGTAAATGGATAAAGATAAATACAATGTGTTGTCTTTGTACTAAAAGGTCGCACTTTTTTCTTTAAAAATTTTTTAATAAAAAATTTGTTAAAAATCCATACTAGTTGTGTTTATCATAATTGTGATCAATGATTAAATTAAAACGAGATATTCGTACAGTAATCAACAGAATCTCAGAAACGTTTTACTTTTTCATCAGTAAATAAAAATAAGAGAAAAATTAACAATTTGAATTGATATTTATTTTTTAATTTTTTTAGTAGTATCTGTTACAAACTACAAAAAAGTTTTACTTCAATCGAATTACACGCACTTAATTTTTTTTTAATATATAATTTCTGTTACTGTTTTATTTTCTTTTTAAAACATGTAAATTGGTTTATAAACAAAACTCATTTTTATATAACATAAAAAAATGGATGAAAAAACATTGATTTTTTATTTTATCACCATTTTTAATATGTGCAAAATAAATTAACTTGTTTGTTTAAAAAAATGCCAAACTAACTAAAACGCACTCTTTGTTGTAACATATTACTTACAAATAGTTCCATATCTGCTGTAATTTATTATTACCCTCTTTGTCATAATTTAAATAATTACGGCCGTTATTACCACTAATGTCAATTTCTACATTCCAAGAATCTATTGTATAGGATCTAGGTAATTGAAATTTAGTAAGCGTTTCAGGATTTACTTTAACCTATTAAAATGACTTTTCGTAATTTTAAAACAAAGCTTTTTTTGTATACGTACCCGTTTGACACCAGTTTTAGTACCCATGTATTATTTAGTATTTGTTATAAATATTTTACTAAATCAACAATTTTGTAATATTAAATTTAAATGTAACTAGAAAGTACATCAAGAGCTTACACTGAAGTGCGTTTGAAACATATTATTTCAATATATCATACTTTATTTAATGTTTATGTCGATGTCAATAATTTTAAGGTATAAAGATACAAATTATACGCAAATACTATATAGGTCAACAAAAAGAACCAACAAGTAAATCCATTTTTAATACTAGCATTAACGTTTACTTACAAACTTACATGTAAAGTAAAAACAAGATAATTATAAACTATAAAAAAGCACAAATAATAATTGAGAAATATAAAAAAACCATTGACAAATTATTTTATTATTTAAAATGGATGAAAGTGTTAAGTTATAGATTTTTTTAATGTATCTTTCTTACAAATGGCATCATCGAAAATGTTTGTAATTTAGTAACACTCAAGACTTGGTGGAAATTATAGAAAGTAATATTTCGTTTACAAAAAAATACAAAAAAACTTATTTTGAGAAATTCGACGGTTTCTAGTTGGTTTTGTCAAATATGAACTTAGTTTTCCTTTCTTTTTAATTTTTATGTAATTTATGATTATTTAAATTTGTTTAGAATACGCTATACTTAAACAAAAATTAGAAAATCTTAAGTATACAGGTAAACATTGTACAAATTAATTGAGAATTTTGTTAGATATTATCGCGTTGAAATAAATTGCAATATACAGTTATATACAGGGTGGGCCAATGCCAAAATAAAATATCTTTCTTATTATACAAAACATAAAAAAAATAGTTACAAAAACTTTTTTATTTTAAAAACTTAATTTTTTTAAATTATGTTTTGACCCTTTAAAATTCCGCATCTTTGACCTTTAATACACAGTATTACGTGTTTAAAACTTTTATGGATACCTCAAAAGTGCTAAACCTTTCAAACCTGCTTATAATTTTGTAAAAACTTACTTAAAGTGGATATAACTTTACGTGATTGTAAAGTAAACCTTAAAAGCATTTCAAAAATCTATTAATACATAGGGTGTTCTATTTAAAAAAATGTAAAGTTGTATTGTCTTAATATTATGGAATACACTGTATAGTTGAAAATAATTTTAAAATGTAAAACTTAAGGACCTTACAAACTTTATAAATATTTTTTTATATTTGGTAGAATAAAAATGATATTTTATTTTGACACATTATTGGGCTATCTTGTGCACATTTTACATCTTATCTGCATTATTTCTTTCTCTAACGTTCATCCAGGTTCACCGTTTTAGTTATATTTTCTTCTTTTAACTTCGCTCATTTTTTTAATAAGTAGTCTGTTGTCTCCACATATTTTGTATTTTTATGGTTTATCTTCTACTAATACTAATTTGTTGTTTTTTTTAAATTTATAAATTAATACTTTGCAGTTACTTTTTTCAGAATGTTTGTTTTTAAATATTCTTTTAATTTTTATATAAATTTAGTTATAGTATTTGATATTTAATTTTTTTTAAATTAAAAAAAATTTCAATCTTTTTATTTTATAGTTTTTATTCGTTTACCCATAAATACTGCAAATAGGCGTGAACCTAAAAAGCAACACTGTTACAACTCCTTTTATTAGCCAATCGTTTATTAATTTTTTTGTTAGACTTGCATCACAATACCTGTTCAAAAAATTAAAAATTGTGTGAAATCTCAACATTAAAATACTGAAGTGTTTGAATGTTGCTAATGAATCAATGACATCATCATTATTAAAAAAAAGTTATGATTTTTACATGTATTGTTACGAGACTTTTATCGCACAAAAATTGCTGGCGACTAACTTAGTTGAATTCGGAGATTACAGTCGTAAGCTCGTGGTGCTAAATTATAAAACAAATTAAAAATGCGCCAAAACAATTAGAAGTTAAAATGATAGACACGTTTAAATCTATCTAACACTAAAACAAAATAAATGACATGGCACTGATTATAACAATAACTATATTTTTTATTTCTAATAAGAAGAGAAGAAGATTAAAGATAAAGATTAAAAAAAAGGTATTACGTAAGCAAGGTAAAATTATACAATTATCGAAGTAGACATATAATATAATAAAGTTAAATAATACGTAATTTCCGAGTTAATCATTGATTTAAAGCAAAACTAGTTACCTTACACTCGTTGCAAATCGCATTTAACGTGAATTGAAATAATAGAAACAAAAATATGCATACGTTAATTGTGATAATAACTATATCTACTTCGTGCGCATTTCACGTTTGACAAATGTACAAATTACTGGCAATTAAAAGAAAAGAATGATTATTTACGGCCGTTCATGCAGATAGCTATCGCACGATCTAACCTTCCCCTAAAACACTAAGAAAATGAAAGATTAGATATAGGATCGTATCACAAATAAGTTGCTTATTGATAAACAATAAATCCGAATTAAATGCGTCAAGCATTCAAGGGATTTTTACTTTCTAAATGCAGGTAGGTTTTGTCTCGGAAGTGGCCTAACTGATCGAGATCCCCTTTTTGTACGTGCTTCTGAGTATAGCTTCTAGCGGAAAGTAATTGATTACTCATAAATCTTACCAAACGTGGTGTTAACGTAAAATGCTAAGACAATTATACACCATAAAGTAGACAATTTATACACATTAGACTGTCATAAAACATTAAATATGAAGAAAGAATAATTACAATTGTAATCAAAGTTACCATTTCAATCATATAAGCAAACATCAATTATTCATTTACATTTTTCAAATTTTTATTTTCATATTTTTCATATTTTTTACAATGACGCCTTTTAATTTCTCCGGAATTAATTTTAATTTTGTTTATTTAGTCAATTTTTGCTTTTTCCGTAGAATGCTTTCTTGAAACTGATCCATTTTTTGGATTTCATACGTTTGCGTTGATATATCATCACAAGCGACATGTAATAGCTAGTTCAATTGAAATTACTGTTAGGTTCCTTGGACATAAACAGTCAATCCGCCGAATGACTATTTCACCAACCGGCAAAAAACCAAAAAAAATTATTATACGTACGTTCAAATACAATTTAACACACCTACTGGTGTAGGATAATCTGCCGACCGACCGCCGGCGTCGGTAAAAATAAAATTTACACACGCTCGCCGGTCGGTAAATTACCCGGTGAATTTGTTTCAATACACGCAATTTTACGCTTGTCGGCACACAAACGGCGATTTTTTGTCGCCGACGTAAAAAATCGTAGTCTCGCACTAACTAAGCATCGCGCATTGTCTAGTTAAAACAAAAAATCTTGATATTAAAGCATTCATTTGCACAGCTAGAAAAGTTTGTGATATGGGACAAGACAAGTGACAAATTTAAAGATAGAAATAAAACTAAAACAAAAGTAACTGATAGGAAAAGAGAAAGCCGAGTTAGAAATGTTATATAAACAACAACATTAATTATATTTTGCTTAATTGCCACGGTACAGATTTTTTAAAACTGTTAAACAATTGTGTAAAATAGTTCCGTATTTCCTTCCCAGTTCCTCGCAAATTTCGTTCTCTTGGTATGTCTTCGAAGTTTAAAATTTCTAACGCATCGTCGATACGAAAACCATGTTTCATTCTTACCAAATTGTGCAAAATACACAATACCTGCTTTTACAACGTCGATGGCAAAGTCAGTGTACGTTTATAGACCGATAGAAAATTCTCCATTTGTTGCTAAAAATGCCAAATCTACGCTCAACATAACGCCTGGCACGTGATAAACGGTAATTAAATACACGTTGTTGTTGTGTTCAAATGGACGTAACAGTTTATCATTTAAATAAAAGGCTCATCGCCAACTAGAACATATAGCGGAACCGGATTTTCTGTTTGTGGTAAGCATTTTGAACCAGGTATATGCAAAGAATCTAAATGTAATGCATGAAAAAATGTTAATTTTTTTAATACGGTGGAATCGATTCTTTGCCATATGCTCCTATGTCAACATATCAAAAAAAGTATCTACAACTGCCAATAAGAAGACAGAAAAAAAATGTTTGTAGTTATAGAATA
This sequence comes from Aquatica leii, assembly GCA_035610365.1. Lineage (NCBI taxonomy): Eukaryota > Metazoa > Arthropoda > Insecta > Coleoptera > Lampyridae > Aquatica > Aquatica leii. The sequence continues at coordinate 52,602,830 of CM069433.1, forward strand.
ATGAACTACGTCGATGCGGCTTAACAATTTTAATGTGTTTCGCATCTATGGCCCCCAAACAGTTTACAAAATTGGCATTTTTAGCAAATCCTGCTTCGCATTCATTCCAAATATTTTCTGATGGCAGTGGGATGAATTCGTCAAGTAGGACTTCCCAATTTTTTTTGCATACATCCCTCACAATTTGACTTATTGTTGATGTTCCTAATCTATATACGTAATGAAAGTCTGTAAAAGCCGCTTGCCGAATACCTGCCAGAGTATAAATGCAATAATATAAGTTGTTCTTTCAGGTAAAACGCTACTGCAGAAATGGAATAACATTTGGGACAGTTATATAAAATGTTATAAAAACAATGAAACTCTTAAATCTGACGCTGGTTATAAAAAACAAACAAGTATATATTTTACCTTAAGTTCCAATTCCTTGCAGAAACAGTTGAACACAATACTGCAATATACAATCTTACACAAGAATAAAATTAAAAAATGATGGAACAACAGAATGTAGATGATAACAGCAATTAAAGCAATTTTTAAACTGATTGAAATTTCACCATTACTAATCCATGCAATTCAACTCCATCGACTTCTAAACGAGCGGCATCGCAAGCTAAAGCAAAGAAACAACCCCAAGACGATTTTAAAACCAATTTATTCTTTGTTTTGAAACAATCGGACAGTACACTCACATTTGCTGAAGATAAACTGCTTTTGAATTCCATTTTGCCGACTGTAGAAAAATTGGACGAAAATGTGTAGAAGTTTTACAACTTCTACAACGCTTTAAGCATAAGCAAATATGTGCTTCTTTTACAAATACTTTTGCTATCAATAGATTTCTATCTTTGTGTGCACGAACTTAGTCATATGACAGTAATTACAGCCCGTAGTTGGCACCAACTTACTATACATTCCATATCCACAAACTCCAACGCCACATTCATCTGATTCAAATACATCTCTCTATCGCAATACTAAATATAAATAAAAATTTAATTCATTTAGTTTGTTTGCTGTGTTTTTTATATAAACATATTTAGTTCTAAAAATCTTATTTCAATTCAATTTCTTATCTAATTGTAACTGCAATCATTTCTGCGGCTGGTATCCATTGTGTTATATTTGTTTCTTGGTAGCCTAATGATTCTCCAAACGGTGTAGCAAATAATCAAATTTAGCTTTATGTTCTCTTAGTATTCCAAACAACGAATGAAATGCTCTTTCTGTACTCTTTTCTGCTACCAGTGGATGAATCCATATTTTTCTTGCTAAAGCTATTTTGTATTTTATTTGTCTGTACACTAAATAAACAAGGGCAATCTTTCTTGCACATTTTATTTTTCAAAATGCAAAAGAATATATGCAAAGGTTAGTCTACGTCGTATGACAGTACGGCACTGGCAACATATAGAAATCCCGTACAGAGCCCGTAACCGATTAGTCGCTGGTACCGTGTGTAAAATAATCCCGATTTTCTTGCCGGTCGGTGAAATAGCTGGTCGGTGAAATAGCCGGTCGGTATAGATTGATCGTATGCAAGGGGTCTTACAGTAGCTTTTGTTTCTACCAAAAACAACAGATTTAGCTTAGATTTGTTTTTAGCCATAAATGTACATTTATTTTTTGAAGTGAAACTTTTTTTATTAAAGGGGTTACAATTTTTGAACGTTACGATTGCATGAGAGTAATAGTTTGGTACGAAATGGTAAAAGAAAAGTGTGCGTAAGTGGGAATGCCAATATAAAGTATGCACCAGTGGTTGTAAAATGTTAATTTTTGAGCTCAAAAATAAACAAAAAATGTTCTTTTTAATTGAGTTCACATGCACCGAATAAACTTCGAATAAAAAATGCATGCAAAATAGATTATTATTCATGTACAGAAACAAACTCAAGCAGAAAATTGATAAATTAAATTAAAGTTATGATTCTTTATGTAGTAGCATATCTGACCAATAACATTATTTGTGATTCTAATAAATAGTGTGTACTATATTATAAAACGTAATACCTGACTTTTTTATTTGTATCATGTACAATGCACAATAAAAAATACAGTGCTTTAGAATTTAGAATTTTGGATTTACATACTTAAATAAGGAAACGGCAAATTTGGCCTCCTTCCTCCAAACTACGAAAAAAAGACGACACGAGGAGATATTAATGTAGCGCATGTTAATTTTAAAAAAGAATGGATACTTTTTGGTTTAAATATTTTTACTTGACTGTAAATTTTTATTGTTTGTGTCAAAATAGCAAATTAATATGCAATTTTATAATAAATACTTATTTTTGAAACATATACTATGTAAGGTATTGAACACGCATTGTATGTATCGAGTGTAGTCAACTCGCAGTTAATTAAAAAAATCATAATACGATAGAAATACCTGTTTTGTTCACATTAAATATTCCATCAGCAATTTTTTTGAGATTTAATGTTTCTTCCTTTCCCTAATTTAATTATAAAATTTTGTAATCCCTTGTTTCTTGTATATGCAAAACATTTGAAATACGTTGTCACGGAAAAAAATATTATTGTAAAAAATCAATTGTAAAAATTCAATTTTAAAAAATTGTATCGATATCGACACTTAGACAAAACCGTATCGGGTTCTTAACAGAACGATTTTCCTGATCGAATTGTTTTGAATATGGTTGTCGATAGTTGTTAATACGTTACATGGAATATGGTTTGCAATCGGCATTAATGCAATTTAATTAGTATGGTTAATTAGAAGATAAAAAGTCGATTATGGTGGAATTCGACTAATTAGCACAAGATTTTGCCGCTGGCAAATAGTATCAGGAATATTGAAGAAGACCTCACTGATGTGTGGATTAAATAAACGACATTACTTCTTTAACATCGTAGCGTCGTTGCATATGCAATATCTCTTTTTTTATATTATAACTTATTCGAAACATGCCGGCAAGTAGTTTAATTTATAGCTTTGTATGTTGATGCACTTGTAAACCTTTTAAGTAATTGACAAATTTGTAAAGTAGTAATATACGTTTTTTGTTTGTATAGATTTTATTTTTCGAACACGTTAGATACAAACATTTAGTGTTTGCCTTAAAAATTGTATCAACTACTATGTTAAAATATGTGGGTCTTGCAGATGATGTACTTTCTGATCTTATAACAGTATGTAGTTGGCATTTTATAAACCATAAAAACCAACCTTTTCTAGCCTTTTTCCAATCGGCATTAAATGTACGTATTTTTTTGTAGCTAATAAATTTAAGCTCTTAGGTTACTTGTTGTTAAGCCAAATTTTTGTTGTAAATCTAATAAATAATTCGTCATTTTGGCTTCTTTAGAGAAAATTGTCTATTTAGTACTTAAAGTTGCTTTTGTTGTTACTAATTTTCTCTTCAGTCTATTTTTTTCTGCTAGAGAACAACTTGAATTGTGATTAAACTTTAACAATCTTTAACTTAAGTTAATCATATATTTCTAATCCTGAACAAAAAGGTGGACTGTGATTTACTAGGATATAGCAGAAAAAAAACCTTTCAATAAAATATGTTGTCTAAAAATCTATTGGCAACGTACCACTAAAATGTCAATTCTTAAAAACTTTACAAATCTTTCTTGTAAGAAGTCGATACTTTGGAAAAGTTATAAATCTTTGACTTAAACTGTTCAAAGTATTAAGCAATTTTATATTACAAACTAAATCATCTTTACAGTATATTTAACGTTAAAGAACTTGTGTTTTGAACACTTATTGCAAACAAACTATAAAACTTGTTATAAAGTCTTACAATTACATATTTTTTTAAAAAATAAATAAAGAGTTACTACAGCAGTACTTTGTTCTCGTAGTCTATTAAAAATTGTTTATCTGCGTACCTGCTAAACTACTACTACGTACACTAGTACTTCTAAGTTGCATTTTATGATTTTTTCTTACTTATACTGATGTTACTAAAAAGTGTAGAAAACTTTCGGGAGGTTCTTGTACATTTCGAGAACGTTCACCAAAAGATATACAAAATTCTTGAACGTTTGGCCAAAATGTATAAATGCGGCACAAACAAATCATAGGCCAGTTATTCCAGCAATTCGAAGACCGCTGTGTTAAAAAGATTTATCAAGTTTAAATAAATAATTAATTAACGTGACTTTAAAGTAAACAATAAGTGTTAAACTAAAATTCTGCGTGGACTTTATTTTCGTGTGATAGTTCTCTATATAAATTAGTGTGTTTTTTATTAAATATCCTTAGATTTAATTAATTCGATTAGTTATAAACGTGTACATATTTTTAGTATAAATAAATTAATTAGTAATAATAAACGTTACAGTAGAAACTTGGAGAAAAAGTAGACATGTTGAATACACTGCGAAAATACTACTAATTGAAAGTATAAGTGACAATAAGATCTGCAAAGGTAATTATAGCTTTTCTTATTGGCAAAAATAAATTCTTATAAAACCAAAGGTTAAGAAAATCTGCAATAAATTCCATTAAACATGAGTAAAATTGTAGGCGCAAAACTGGAAAAAATTGCTTAGGAGATTATGCTCCGTTATGCGCCAAGAAATAGGACATGGCAATAACTAAGAGTAGAAGAAGAAAAACAAATGAAAAAATGATTACATATTAAAACCAAACAGGAAGAATTCTTAAAAGATACATGCTAAAAGTCAACATTATCAAATTATTTACAAAATAGTTTTCTTTATTTTATTTATTTATATTCCAGTTTGCAGTAATGTATTTTTTACAAGTAATTAAAATTAAACTTTAAAAGCAAATATTACACATCGTACAACACACAACGTATCAACATAGTAGATAAGTTAGGCACTTCTTTAGATAAATTGTATAAAATAATAAAATAGGAAATTGTGCAATAGTGTAAATAAATTTTAAGCTAATTGAACAACAAATATAAACAAAAACGAGGAAAAACAAATTTTATTAGGATAAGTAAAACCAAATATGGATAAGATAAATTAACAAGTATTTCAGGATTTTATTATTCATAATCATGAGTACAAATTCTTCTAAAAATTCTACGTTAATTGTACTAAAAAATTATACCAGGTAATTCAACATTCTAGAAAACTGGCAAGTTTATTTATGAAATACGATAAAAAAAATTAATGTAAAAGTTGTTTTGTTAAATGTTTCCCATTTACTGAAATAATTTTTTTATATACAGTTTTTATGTAATCATAATAATCATAACTTTTTTTTAAACCTAGGGTTATTTGAGTTTTTCGTTGTTTTAAAATTTATAACATTTGTATAAAAAAAAATTTGATTTGTTAAACCGTATCTGAAGATGTTTTACTTTTTAAAAAAATACTACAAATGTAAAACTATAGCAACAAATTAATTCTCTCAATTTTTTGGTATTCGCTAAACTAAACTACATTCTAACGTGATACTGTAAATTTTTGAAAATATCATCTAGCGTGTTCATTTCTTTGTCAAGTTTTTGCATATTTGACATGCAAAAATCTTAATTTTTTTTAATAGTTTCATATATTATTTATTTATGCATTTTATAATTTTTTGTTCAATCTTAAGGTCGCAGTTTGTACGCCTATAGTTATGCAATATGGCAAAGCATTGAATAAAATTGGTTGTATATACATTGGCGTCACACAAATAATAATTTTTATATTTGTCAAGATAATATGGTGTACGGTCTAGATCGGTCGCTCAAACCTTGATAAATAATCGCTGTATATGTTTTTTATGTTTGCAGCTCTTTTGCTGCGTGCACGAAACTCACCTGACCTTGAGCGTAAATACATACGATACGATATATAAACAAAAACACAACTCAAATTACTTTTTACTGAACCGGTTGCAATAACTATATTATCGTCTTCAGAAACAATAATAATTTTTTTGATACATTTATTAGGTGTGGTTTTATCACGTTAGGTGCGTTTATACATTTATTCCGTAAATTAATTTGCACGGTTTATACATTGAAATTAATAGCTACTAATTTCGTAGTTTTGAAAATCTGATTAGTTGAAACACCTACACTGAGCTTTGATGCAGCAAAATTATATTAATGTCAATTTCCATACTTATACTAATATGAAGGAACTCGAATTTTGACTACTTAAGAAAATGTTTAATCCCAAAAGAGAAAATTCGTGACTTTTTGAGCAGTTGGAACTCACAAAACTTAATACACGTGATTGGGAGTTTTTTTTAAGAGTATTTAAGTCATGGAGCTTTTACCTTACTTTTTAGATATACGTGTTGATAAGTCCCACACAGCCAAAAGTAACCAAAAGTCGTAATAAAGGTAACCGCTTTGGATTGGCAAATGTGATCATAGAGTACCTAAAGGCACACCCAATGGTAAACTATGTCTCACTTAATCCCTCCATAGGATACTCTTATACTGACCTTGCGTGTATTCAACGGTCAACCTTTTAGGATAACCCGAAATTAACCGAAACGGACCACTTATTGTCCACTTTTAAAGCTACTCAAAATATACTTCTTTTCAGTTATTCATTGGTCAACTTGTTGGGCTAACCTAAAGTTAATCGAAATGCCCGGTGCATAGTTGAATTTTAAAACTACTAAAAAGATACCATTTTGTGTTTGCTCAACGTTCAACCTGTTAGGGTAATCTAAAGTTAATCGAAAGTGATTGTTAATGGTTGGTATTTAAAACTGCCTAAAAGATACTAATTTTTGTTTACTTAACGTTCAACCTGTTAGGATAACTTAAAGTTAATCTAAATGGGTAATTTACTATTTAATTTTAAAGTTGTTTAAAATATACAATTTTTGCAGTTGTTTAAGAATCAACCTGAAGTTAACTGTAAAAGAATTGTTGGGTTTTAAAACTGCTTAAAAAATACTATTTTTTCAGTTTCTCAACGATTAATAGCTGCTTAACAGATATCTTATAGTTAACATTTGAAAATAAAACACATTAAAGGTGCAAGTCTTGAAAAACAGATTTTATACGATACGATATAATACATATATATTTATTACTATACTAACATTAGAATGTCTTCCGGGTTTGGACCGTGTCATAGTTGCAACCGAAGCTGCCAACGTTTCGCCCACTTTCGTAAGGGGCTTCATCAGGGCGTGAGATAAATCGCAAAACTCAAACAAGCAATCGAAATCTAACTAAGAACTTCTCAAAAGTTAGGTTATCCACTTGTAAAACAAGCCATAACCTAAACTATGAAAAGGTAAGAAAGAAAACGCTATTACATATTTATTACTTATTTACTAATTTAAACATATCTAAAATAAATGTCATCGCCTTTAACCCTTTTTCACTCTTTCTCTCGATTTGCTAATCCACACCTTTGTCGCCACTAAAACGTAGATTTCGTCACTGTGGAAACTATTCATTTTACGGAAGCTGAAATTAGAAAAAATACTTAACTAAACCACCAATATTTAAATTTGATTTTTTACAGGGTTCCCAGCTATCTAGAAAATTGTAAAAAATCTGGGTATTCTAAAATCAGGGCAAACATGTAAAATTTAGAGAAAGCCTGTTTCTATGTCTTTTTGTATACTGACCGTTCATCTGCAATTTTCAATGATGTGTTCTTTTGTGTCTGTTAAAAACATGTATAAAGATGTTTTACCTTTATAACTGGAACTTTTAGTATAACACAATTACATAAAGTTAACACTCGACTTGTACAACACAACACGCACATCAACAAAACTTGAAAGATTGTCTAGCAGGTAAAAAAAACGACGTTCAATTTTAAACTAGTCTTAAAACAACCCAGTGGTTATTTAAATTACTATACCCATTTTCTTTCACTTCAACAACATAATTTTAAATTTTACAAACGGTGGGCGTTTGTTTAATGTTAATTCAATAATTCTTGAAATCTGTTTTTGTTAAGTTTTAATTAACCCCGTAACGTGCATGCTCGAGTTAATTCTATTACGCGAAATGGGCCAAAATAGGCACGCTCGAATTAATTCGAGCGGTATTGCTATATGAAACATAAGAAAAAATGGCCTTTTTGATTTTTTTATTTACATCTGTCTTGTAAGCTATAAAATGTTAGAGTAATATTACTTTTCGTACAGTTGTAAAACAAAGAAACGTTTTTTTTTGTAAATTACAAATAGGTACAATTGTTTATTCTTTTTTATAATTATTATTGATTTAGTAGTGAAAGACTTTTTTTGTGATGTAATATATAAAAATTATAAAACTGCAAAGATAAGTGTTTATAGACAGTTATTTTGTGTTTAGTTATTACTTTTGGCCAAAATAAAGTTCAATAGTGTATTTTCTTAAATTTAAAAAAAAAGGTTTTTAGTCGTTTTTAAAAAAAAGTGCTTTAGGAGGTTTAATAAGAAATTGAGAATAATCAGTACAAATGTCATATCCTCATTGTTAACTGCGACATGAAAACTTAAGTTACAATTTTTTTACGAAATTTAATTTTTTTTTCAATGATGGCTGCATGATAAAAAACTGTTGAATTAATTCCAGAAAGTTCATTTGAAGCACTAGATCAATTATTGTATTGTCACTTGCGACATTAATAATACTTTTTTACCGTATCGCGAATAAACTATCCTTTAATAAGAAACACTAAAATTTGCCTGTATTACGTTTTGAAATTGGATATTGATGCTCATATAGCTCCTTTATGAGTCACAATATTAAAGTTGCTTAAATACAAAACTTGTTCGGTATGTCTGTTTGGAAAAATACATTTTTCTTGTTTGCTGTCAAGAGGCTAAGTTTATATTGTAATTGTTTAACGGATTTGTTAAAGCAGAAATGAATATTAAACTGTTCTCAAAGTAATAACAATTTGTTTTAAAAAAAAATTGTTAGCATCGGCAGAATGAGATTGTTTGAATGAAATTTCCGTTAAAACTGCAATATCTAAGAAAAAGACCTTGAATGGTCGAAGAGACCGACACATTGAAGGGATTAAAATATCCACAAAGGCTATTGTTTGGTGCCCAGTTAACACAGAGTCTCAATGCAAAATAAGTTCTTAAATTAATCATTTACCGTAACGGATGAAACAAAACCAACAACAAAAAAAGTTTTTACAATCAACATTAAGATGCCATCGCGTTTATTAATACTTTCTCTTTAACCTGCCAAACGCCTTTGAAGAAAAACTTGATATTTTTTATCGATTTGGGCGATAATTTGAAATATTATCAATACGATTTTGTATCGATCCACATTACAAATTATAAAAAAGTTTGTATAAAAAAAATAATTTTTAGGTTGAAATTAAATTTAAAAAATCATTAGGCTACAAACAAAATAGAACAATGTTTATGACGATAATCGGATTAAAATGGTATGTTCCAGAAAACTGTTGTGCGAGCGTAATGTTGGAACTAAAACAAAGTTTCTTTCTAAAGATTTCATTGTCTGACAATTAGATTTTTATTATACATGTAAGCAGTAACTAAACTTACAAACACTAATTAATAATAATCAATTACACTTACAACTCCACTAAAATGTTTCTTTTCAAATACAAGTTTTTTTAAGATAATTAGTTTCAGCGTATACAACTACGGATCCTATGTACTTATAAAAATTACAACAAATAATTAGCGTAACAATGACTGCAGGTTACATCTGCAGTGTTTTTAAATATTTTTAAAACAAGTGTTTGTCTATTTAAAAAAACATACCCTTGAATTTGTTGTAATTGGAGCTCACGGAGCGACTAACTAACTTCTGACAATTTCGATCAATTCTTTAAAAAGTCATAATTTGAAAACTAAGCGGTAATGCACAAAAAGCTGAAATAAGGGTACTTTTTTTGCCATAAGAATCACCAAAAATCAGAAACACAATTGGTAAACTTATTTCTTAGTTTCTCCTTGTAAGTCGTAATAATAGTAAGAGGTAACTATTAGAAGATAGAAAAGTAATTTTGGTTCAGGGTGATTTTTCTTCCGAGGACGTTTTTCCGAGATACAGTCTTATTCTACACAAAAACATTCTACTAAAAAGTAAATTTTTAGGATTAACATAAAATTAACTTTTTAGAATGTCTCTTTCACAACTTTTATAGACATTGATTATAAAACTCACCGAAAATAACATTTATGTGGTTACTAAAACGACATGTAGTCTCATTCTGTACTATAAGGCTACTAAAAACTTAATTTTTAGAATTACCATTAAATTAATTTTGTAGGATGTCAGCTGTGTAACTTTTTCAAGACATTAATTAGAAATCTCTGAAAAGATATCGAAAAGTTAACTTATAGGGTTAGTAAAAAACAAGTAGTCTCATTTTATACTTGAAAGCTCTTAATAGGTTAATTTTTATGGTTACCATCAAGTTAACTTTTTAAAACGGCTTTTGAGTAACAATTAAAGTTGTCTATTGAAAAGTTATCCAAAAGTCAACCTCTGTGGGTAAGAAACGAGATAGGTCGCCATATTTTATACTTTAAGCTTATACAAAAAGTAACCATTACGTTTACAATTTGGCTGATTATTAGGAATAACTATTTGTCGTGAATAAGTTAAACATTAAAGACACGCGGTAGAACTAACTTTTATGAATGACTAAAAGGCACGATGAAGATATCACATGCTTGTCAACTTTTCAGGTTATAGTATGATCACTTTTTAGACAATTAAGGTTAACTTTGGTTATGTTGGAATACTAACGCTAAGATAATAAAAACGCTACTACTACTACTGCTACTACTACTACTTTAATTCTATAAATCAATGTTGTAAAATATATATGATTACAACCACTGACCTGCTAAATATTGTTAATAAAACTGCAAAGTCAAAATGCTTTGTCTTTTATAATACGTTATACTTACAGTTACAAGAAGTGCTAAGAAGAACATAACATATTTAGAGCTCGTTTAAACCCAAAATTAAACTTATTTTTAAATCGATAAAAAAATTTAAACACTATCCGAAGACTTATATCGCTACCAACCCACTGTTTTTTAAATTATTTACACAATTTTTTGTTTATTCAATTGTGCTTGTTTCGTGCTAAATTATTATTTTTTCTTGAACTTATTTTTCAATTGCTAAAAAAACTAAAACAAATCTGAGAAGTATTTTAACTAAAAAATCCTCCGTTTTTATTTTAATTTGTTTGCCATACTTTATGCTTGTGTAATTCTGCTCGTTTTGTGTGAAATTATGCTAATGTTAAATAAAAATAACTCTTCTAAATTGGTAAAAAATCGAGTTTTATTTACAAAAGTTTTTGAGGTAAATAAATTAGCTATTTTATGGTTAAATTCAAAAATTTGTTATTCTGATTTAGCAGTCTGGAGTTGGTTATTTTTGTAACCATTTTATAGCAATAATATAAACAAATAAATAATACTATACAAGTATATATGTATGTATATCGGTAAGTCTAACTTGGTCAAAAAATTAAAACTAACATCTGGACTAACTTGACCACCAGTTTCCACAATTAGACGAGCAAAAATTATTGTAAAAAATTTGAATATAAAACAGGGTGCTGATGACTAAATCAGCGTCAGGATTTGTTTAGATTGTATTAATAATAAAATCATAAGCGACTTTCGGCTTAGACCGCGTCGTAGTAAAACACCCAGACTTAGGCTTGGTCATAGTCTCTTCTTGAGAGCCAAAACAAGAAGTAGAACTTGGCCTTTGCCGTATTGTCGTTCGTGAACCCAAACAAACTGACGTTTCGCAAGACATTGCAGCTTGCATCTTCAGAGTGGTAAATGTCACTGAAAGAAAAAGTGGAAATGACGATATTTATACCAATAGCGATTAGCGTGATTAACGAACCTTATCGTTCCGTTACCGCTTGACTGACTTCGTTATTACTCGGAGTAAGTGTTTGTGCCCTTTCCAAGAAGGTTGATCTTTGTCTTAGAGGATATAATACTGGTAGCCAAGATTGCTGAGTCTTAAAACCGTTTTCTTGGTTCATAATACATGGATGTTTTTCTATTTCCACAGCTTCGCGGATTAGTCTGGGAAAGTAGAAAGGAGTTCTAGCCAACACTTTAGTTTGGTCAAAGTTCAGCGTGTGTCCTTGGTTCCACACGTGTTCTGCCACTGCTGATTTAGTAACTCTGCGGTGTTTGCAGTCAGCCATATGTTCTTTTACTCTAACTTCAATAGAGCGTCCCGTCTGTCCTATATAACTTGATCCACAGGAACAAGGAATTTTGTAAACTCCGGCATGTTTTAGAGCCCCTTGTTTGTCTTTAGCAGATGTAAACCAGGTGTTCAGGGTATCCTTAGTCGTAAAGACAGTTTTAATATTATGTTTCTTTAGCACCCTGCTTATTTTGTCTGTTGAACCCATACAGTAAGGTAAATAAGCGGTGCTAGTAGGAGGTGATAAGTCTTCTTTGACTTTTGGATTTAATGCTCTTTTCCATGCGTTTTGGATCTCTTTGAACCCGTATCCATTTTGTTGTAGGGACTCCAACAATGTTTCCTTTTCCTTTTGTAGATTTTCGTTATCTGACACACGTATAGCCTTTCTTGATGTACTAGTGATAAAGAAAAATAACGGAAAATTGGGGCATTCCGTTTATAGAAAGAAAACGCACACTAATAGATACTTAAACGCCAAATCTCACCACCATCCAGTACAGAAGAATACTGTTTTGCATACTTTAGCCAAAAGAGCTATACGTGTGTCAGATAACGAAAATCTACAAAAGGAAAAGGAAACATTGTTGGAGTCCCTACAACAAAATGGATACGGGTTCAAAGAGATCCAAAACGCATGGAAAAGAGCATTAAATCCAAAAGTCAAAGAAGACTTATCGCCTCCTACTAGCACCGCTTATTTACCTTACTGTATGGGTTCAACAGACAAAATAAGCAGGGTGCTAAAGAAACATAATATTAAAACTGTCTTTACGACTAAGGATACCCTGAACACCTGGTTTACATCTGCTAAAGACAAACAAGGGGCTCTAAAACATGCCGGAGTTTACAAAATTTCTTGTTCCTGTGGATCAAGTTATATAGGACAGACGGAACGCTCTATTGAAGTTAGAGTAAAAGATCATATGACTGACTGCAAACACCGCAGTTACTAAATCAGCAGTGGCAGAACACGTGTGGAACCAAGGACACACGCTGAACTTTGACCAAACTAAAGTGTTGGCTAGAACTCCTTTCTACTTTCCCAGACTAATCCGCGAAGCTGTGGAAATAGAAAAACATCCTTGTAATATGAACCGAGAAGACGGTTTAAGACTCAGCAAATCTTGGCTACCAGTATTATATCCTCTAAGACAAAGATCGACCTTCTTGGAAAGGACACAAACACTTACTCCGAGTAATAACGAAGTCAGTCAAGCGGTAACGGAACGATAAGGTTCGTTAATCACGCTAATCGCTATTGGTATAAATATCGTCATTTCCACTTTTTCTTTCAGTGACATTTACCACTCTGAAGATGCAAGCTGCAATGTCTTGCGAAACGTCAGTTTGTTTGGGTTCACGAACGACAATACGGCAAAGGCCAAGTTCTACTTCTTGTTTTGGCTCTCAAGAAGAGACTATGACCAAGCCTAAGTCTGGGTGTTTTACTACGACGCGGTCTAAGCCGAAAGTCGCTTATGATTTTAAACATAACAACCGCGAAAGCTTAAGATTTTATATTTGTATTAATAATTTCAAATTGAACACAATTAAAAAGAATAACGGCACAATTGAGCACAATTAAATAAGCAAACAAACACTGTAAAAAAGTGAAAAAAACGGTGGGTTAGCGGTCAAGTTCGCCCTCGGATTTCTTTTAATTTTTTTATTAATTTACAGTTAAGCACAATTTAAAATAATATTAGCACAAAACGAGCACAATTCGTTAGATGGAGTATTATTTAAAAAATGAAAGTGGAGGGCTAACTTGAACGAGCTATTATGTCTTATTTAAAACTATTAGTTTATATAAATTATAACAAATTATTTTATATCAAAAATAAGACATTTGTCAACTGGGTTAGACTAATTTTTTTTAAGTGTCATAATGTTTTATAGTACGATCTTCTGCCATCATTATTAGACATAAAAAAACAAAAAGCATGTTAGATAAGCTCCAGATAATTCTGCCGTTATTAGATTTAAAAAACAAACAATTGCTAACTATTTTCTAAAATTTTCCAATTCAATTACCAAATTCTAATAGTAATTATAATGTAAAAAATATTGACATTTAGTAAATTTATTTTAAGATACTTCTCATCTTACTCAAAAGTGCACAAGCTACCTGAAGTAACGATATGAATATCACCAAAAACTAAAATGAATTAAAAATAAATTTTTTTAGCAAGACCATTATAGTAAGTAGAAAAATGAATAAGACAATTTTATATAATACATATATTCAAAGAAACGTTTTTAATATAATTTTTCTAAGAAGTGATAACAAGAAATACTTTACGTACCTATACAATCGCGTCTTTTATTTATAAAAAAAACAAAGAATCAAAATATTTTGATATTTATAAGGCTATTATGATTATTCTTGATTATCTTCAAATGCAGTTAAAAGAAAGTAATACAATATATATTTCATAAGAAAATTTTTATCATTTGTCAACTTGTAGTTTTTCGCATTTTAATTTCAGACGAAAAGCAAAGGTACGATTTAACTGCCATCGTACTCATAGTTGTTGAACTACATTTACAGATTTCGTGCAAGGCTTTTGGCCATGGTGTATAGTTGGTTGCATTTTGATAGTTTATTTACATATTTACAACTTTTGAAGTAAGTTTTAGACAAACGACACTTGCAATGACTATAAATTATACAGCAAATTATAGCTTAAACATTGCCATTGAGCGTGCGGTGTAAGATTTTACTGCAAATATGTGCCGTTAAAAGAATTTCACAATAAATGATATGACATGATTTTTCATCATTTTCAAATTTTTCATTTTATGCAATGTTTAAAAGCATTCCAAGTTCTTATATACCGCACGCCCTTCTCTGATTTTTTTACTACATGTTGATATAAAAAACGTCTAGATTAGTTCAATATTACGTTAGAAACTTACTCTAAACGAAATTTGGTGTTATTTTCTAGATGTAAACTGCCACCTTAAAAACATTTACGTAGTTATACATATCACATTTATATTACTAACCGTTTAACTTTTAGTAATATCATATTAGATTACCAATTCCATAATTACTTTTTTACAAAAAATAACCGTTTAAACTTTACAGAGAATAAAATGTAAAACAAAATATATACTCTAGGTTCTGAAAAAATGGGTCGCTCATTATTACACAAAAACGAAACATCCTATATATCAGAAAATAGTATTAAAAATAAAAAACGTTAAATAAGACAACTTTTATGTAAGCTTTTTTACAACATTTAGTTAATAAAGATGCTAGTTTACTTTTCCAGAACGTTGAATTACCCGATATATTCTCAAATAAAATAAGACTTGATTGAACTAAGTGATTTTATATGCAACCAAGCTACCGTAAACCGAAAGTGGGAGTAGTTACAAGTATAAAGAAATTTTATAAAGTTGATAATAACAAAAAGTTAGTAATACAGATAAAGAATTGGGAATAAAATAAAATTTTTAATAAAAGTAAGAATTTGATACAGAAGCACATTTATGTAAACGGCGATCTAACTTATACTTAACAAAAATCTAACTTGTAATAAGATAAACAACAAAAGATGGTGAAAAACTAGTCAAAAAATCAAAAATTTAGTGCTTTACAATAACATTTTTGTATGGGACAAAGACGATAAAGAAAATACTAATATCAAATCAAAAAACTTGCTTTTATCAGCTGCGATAACAAAAATAGCACGAAGCAGTTTAAGAAAAGTCAATAAAGAATAACAACATAAAAACTAAAGAACGCAGTCAGAGTATGTCTTTATTTTACTGGTAGTCTAGCACAATTATTGAAAGGAATTAAGTGATATAACATTTAAATTTTGTAAATTAAGTAAATGAAATGCAATTCAATACTATCATTGATACTATGCACTAATGGAAACATCTGATTATGATAAAATTACTAAAGAGCCATTATACCATTTATGAGATAGTTTAACGAAAAAATAAGAAAAAGTTTGAACATGTCAACAGCAAAAACAAAATAGGCAAAAACATAAACGGAGACTTTACGCGGGATTTTATGGCTTACATGAGTAAGTTACTGGTAGAACTATGTTTGAACATAAAAACTGCTATAAGATTACATGGATGTCACCAAATCAAATTGATAATATTTTTATAAGCAAAAACTGGAGAGAAAGTTCTTTTATTCTATGGAATCAGATCATTACTTAATACAATGGACGCTGCTGATTAGAATCACGGATAATGTTATCAGTCGGGTAATGTTATTACTTTATTAAAAAACGGGACTGTACGTATGCATCGTTTATCATAATCATAATTTCGGTTTGTTATAATTTTTTTTAGGTTTGTTTCTATACATAAATAACCTGCTGTGCATAAATTTTTTTAACAAAGTTTATTTGTTGCATGTAAATTTAATTAAAAAAAAGAATATTTTTTGTTTTTTTGTAAGCAAAGTTATCTTTTTGATTTTTTTATTCGCGGTCTCAATAAACAAATGCTACAGGTCCGTAATTTTTGATAAATTTGCCTCAAAATAATTTTTTTTAAATGTTTTATTAATAAACAAAAAAATTATATTAAGCGGCGTGCACTGTAGTTAAGGTTACTAGATCAAAAAGTCAAAATTCTGGAGTAAATTCCGGATTTTTGTAGAAATTTTCGGACTTGTAAATATAATGCTAATATCGTTATGTGAGAAAACAAAACTATTATTAAAGATTCGTAAGTGTTGAAAAGTATTTCCGGGAGCGTTAAATATAAGAAAAATGATCATAATGAATGCATTTACCATTGGTTTTTTAATAAAAATTTTAGGTTTTTTTGATGTTTTTTATTTCTTTGATTAAATGTAGCAATTCCGGACGTCTTAGAATTTCCTATGCATGCCGGACAAAATACCTAAATTACCGGACATGTCCGGAAAAATCCCTAACTGTAGTAGGTATATTTGGGTTTGGCATTCAAATACAAAATTCATTACCTTCATACACGTTATCTCGCGTGGAAACTTAAAACTTTTTTTAGTCGTTTATGTTCTTCATATATTTAATATTTTTATGTCAAATTTCAAATTTATACATACTAAAGTCATACATGTATTTTACTCTAGAATAGAAAAAATGCATTAAGTAACTTACATAGTTAACTAGTAATTTTTTTTTCTAATTTAGAAAAAAATGCATTGACAAGGTGTCTCCAAGAAATAAATTTAACAAATTGCGTTCTTGTATTTTTTTGACGTTTCTCAAAGCAAAAATAATACATGTATATCAATGTTTTATACATTAGCGTTTAGTTTTCAAATTACAAACTTTTTATATTTGTAACTAAAATCTTTAAACAGATACTTCTCTAAAGAAGAAGCTTTAAAAACAAAAATAGTTTATTTTAAAAAAGTCCCTACGGTGACACGAAGATAATACTATTTATTTAGCATTACACGCTGCATTGTTAATAATAAACATTAATAACCACAAAATTTTCTTAAACAAAAGGTGTATACCGACATGGTAATCAAAGAAAAACTAAGTGAGAAAGTTAAACATAAAAAAATAAAACATTTCAGTAAAATAATGAACACAGATAGATAAGAAATTGTAATTCCACAAGAAAAACAAGTAGAGCAACTAAATATATGTAAGTTTACAAACACCTACAAAAGAAGAAATAAAAACCAATTAAAGTGTTGAATTGATAATATAACAACAAAAATAGACATAGCAGCTAACTTTTTAGAAACACTACTAAATTAAATTAAATAGAAAAGAGATCTAAAAGTTGGAAAATTGGACTTATGGTATAGAGACGGAAAAAAGAAAGCTTAAAAAGATACCACAATTGAAGAGGTATATATGCTTACTTAACAACATAAACAAGATAAAGCTTTTAACTCCTTTAAACAGAAAATATTAATGTATGTCACTAAAAAGCAAGCAATTGCTGCATTAAGTAATAAATTCTATAAAGCATGGATACGAGTGTAACAAATGTAGCGTAAGTCATCAAGACAAATAAAGGCCTGTTTTTAGAGTAATGTTGGCATTTGGCAAGGATGTATCATGTTGCCGCTTTTGTTTGGATGGATAGAAAAAATGTTTATTGTTCTTAACTGTCATAAATTTTAATTTTTCGCTATTGTAAACCGTCTTTGACAGTTTTGGCACACTTGTCAACATAAACGTCAAATTATTTTTGAAAGATTTTGAGACTTTGTGGGCCTCCTAGTCTCGGTTCGAGCAATAAAATGTTGTATTCAACTCGTTCCTGTTTAAATTGGACGCTTTTTTTCCCTCGAGGACTTTTTAAACCCTCGTTTCACTCTGGTTTAAAAATGTCCTCTTGCGTCCAATTTACACAGGAACTCGTTAAATAAACTACTATTGCTTTCTTTTCCTGCTGAAAGGTGCCGTTGCAGTATTTCAGTTTCCCGCAATATTTGAAGGAATAATTTCTGAATTATTATGTTTATTGTTTTTAAACATTGGTTGAAGGTTACATGAAAAACTTTTGTACTGATTGGTTTTACAACAGCTGCAAACCATATCCTTCGATTATAAGGTTTTTATGTTGTCTTTTTTTGCCCTAACATAATGAATTAAATGTACGGTAAACGATAGTTACTCCGATTAGCAAAACATTTGATATTGACCACTTGTTATCCTCATAAGACAATATTTTTTGCGGTGCATAAACCAAACATTTAACTTTAAAACTGATTTTCAATAAATTATAAGGGACTCAATTGTTATAATAAATTTTCAATATTTGATATAACATTTGTTTTTTTTATTTAATCAATTTCAATTAAGAGTTTTTCACTTTATAATCTTATAGAAAATAAATGTGTCTTTGATTAGTCACAATTATTTATTTATTTTTTGTTATTAATTGCTGGCGGGTAGCAATTTGCCTAACGTAGCACCTTTATAAATTATATCTTTCCTCTGATTTATTTGTGGGCGTATTTACTGAACGCTCTTTAATATCTTTGTCTTTATTTTGTGTTCGTTATTAAGTAAAATAAATTTTGGGATATATTTGTCACTCTATGGATTTTTTCCAACACGCTGTAGTGTTGCAAGTTTGAGTGGGAAAGGAAAGGTGTCGCAGCGAATTTACCAATTCACTCCGGTCACTTCTATCTTGACCTATAGCTATCTCTGGTACAGAACTAGCTAAATCAAGTTAAACTAAAATATACTTTTTGACCTTTGGCAATTAGCTTGTTACAAGCGATTCAACTTCAAATGAAAGTCGGAGAATACTGCAAATAATTTTCTGTCTTTTCGTTTAAATACTTATTCACCATTCCTGTTAATTGTTTTATTTTTTTTCTATTAAAAACTTTTTTTAGAAATTACTGAAGACGAAAAACAACCAGCAGTGCGTCGCTGTTCCTTACAAATGAGAGATTGACCTCAAAATATTAAGAATGATTGTTGACATATTTCCAGCCAATCTCCATTGTGAAAAATAAAAGTTTTCTTAAATTCTGTAAATTATTAAATCATTTATACAGATTCATAGGTAGAAAGAAACATGTGTGCAGCATTTTGCCTAAATGTGCAAAAAATTTAAAAATTGTTTTACAGGATGTAAAATATTTAGCAGTGCAACTGACATATAATGTAGGGTACAATACGGTTAGCAGAAGATTGTGTAAAAACTTGCTGATGCAATAACAAAAATATTATCAACAAAAACATTGTACCATGTCCATAGTGATTCCACTAGTCAGAAGTTTTTGGTTAGCATTTTAGAAACGTTGTTATTGTTATATGCGAGTTATTGGAGTAACACAATATAAAAGGTTAATCCGGTTTTGCCCATGACTAGCCTTAAGGGCGCGTTCGAATGCGACATTCCAAATACGTAGTGAGCGTAAATAGAAGTAATAATATAAAATATTTAAAACAGATGTCAGGTTAGTTATAAAGTAGAAAACTGTTCGTATGACGCATAAAGAAAATTAGAGATGGGTAGAAGTTGTTATTAGAATCTTCTCAGTAGTTGCTTCCAAGAAATAATAAAGGAATTAGAAAATTAATGCATATATTAAATTTCGTTTTAAGAACCAATTGTTTTAAATATATTACAAAATGAGTTAATACGAGTAATAAAACGTATAGTGACTACACCCAACTCTACACTAAAAGTTGTTGGTTCAATTTCATCAAATTTCATTCAAGGTTTTATTTTTATCTTTGAATGTGCCAATGTAAGCAAATTTAAAAATAGCAGTCAAATTGCTGATTCGAATTTCAACAGCAATAGTTGAAATTTGAATGAACACGAATGAAATAATTATGTATGAAAATAAAATAAATAAAATTACAAGCATATAGTGGAGATTCATTCAAAATTATTTCTCATTGTGTCATTTAAAAATTCTTTATTACGAATTTCAACTAATAAACAGAACTAGTAGTTTCCGGATTATCCGAACGTCGGGACCGAAGCCTTTTCGGATAACTGAAATTTTAGTTAATATGGAGTTTTTACTAAAAGAGGTAAAAACGTAAAATATTTATGTAGGTCGTACATAAATATGTATCTATTCAAAGAACAAAAAAAATATATTTGAAATAAAATACATAGTAGTTTCTATTTAAAAAAAATGTACTACAATATAGGTACATTGGTATATTATTTTGGTGGTGTGAAAAAAAAGAATCAATCTTTGTTTAAATTTTGCATCCAAGCGTTTTTTTTAAGCAATGTGTTTTCACCTTGCTACCTTCTGATTCATTATCACTACTATTTTCACGATCCCTTTCATTAACAAGTTCAATAAAGTCAACGTCAGTTAGTACTTCTTGTTCTTTTTTGTCAAATGTTATCCACTCCTTAATTTTTTCTGGGCCAATATCTGCCCAACCATCTAAATTTCTCATCGTTTCATGAAGCGGAGCTTCTTCTTCATCATCATTGTCTACAGGAAGTTCTTCTTGGTGTATTATCTTTGCCTAAAGTTTTTGTAACGTTGTACTTTTTACTTTATTCCATGCAAATAAATTACCTCTTTATATTTATTATTTTTAAACAATCCATGTTTCTTTTACCAATGTCTACTCTTTTGCTCTTGGCTTTGCGGATTTGCTAATGCACATTAAACAGGCAAGAATTGTTACCCGGTCCTTATTTTTTTTTGTAGCCGGCCGCAACGCGTTTATTTCTTCCAGCTAAAGTTTTCTATGGTAAGATTTTGTAATAGAGACCAGTCACTATTATAAATTTGATCTGGCGTATATTCCTGTACTTCTATGAGTTGCTTAAACTTTTGTTTACAATTTTCAACTTTGGTTTGATTAGCACACAATTTTTTACCGCAAATATTTAGTTAACGTACGTCGTGGCGGTTTTTCTACCTCGATAACCAGCCGTCGCTTGCTATAAAGTATCATCAGAAGCTTCGGTTACAAGAAGATTTTTACCGATTTCAATTGCTTTTTGCTGTAATATAAGGCCTGAAATTGAAATACCACGGTCGCGTTGTTGAGTAAACTATAAACACAATGTCTCGTCAATTTTATTGTATTCGCCCTGTTTCATAGAATTCTGGCTTTGATGTTGAGGATGCTAGTACACTACACCATTGTTCAATTTTCTGTCGATTTTTTTTCTATTTGGAAACCGTGCTTATACCTACACCATAATCCTTGGCAACACTTTTTAAGGATTTTCCTTTATGAAACCGTTTAATTGCAGTTAATTTTTCTTGCACAGTAACAATACGTTTCCGCTTTTTTATTATGTTACTTATGTTGACAGTGGCGTATTTAGAACTGAATGTTTTGTTCTAAATGTTGAGAAAAGTAATAATAATAAACCATTTACAAAGACCTTTTGTATAAAGTATAAAGAACATTTTATGAAAAGAGATGACTCATGTTTGTAGACTGGAAGTATAATTGACCCTCATAAGCAGTCAAATTTTGATTAAATATTTTTGGGTTTCTCGACGTTTTCAACGAAATGGCCGACCAGATGTTTCGTCTAAATTTGTTTCGCTTCGGTTTCGGCGGGTTCAAAAGTTCAGTTTGTTTCGGATAATCCGACGTTTAGGCTAGTCGGGATCCGGATAATCGGGAAGCTACTGTACTACATTTACTCTCTAATTTCTTCTACCTTTAAATCAAAAAACCAAATTTTATTGATAACTAATAATATTGTAGTTTTTCTTGAAAAAGATCGGTTTTACGATTCGTTTATAATCGATGCGTCAAAAATCAATCTAGAGAAAAATTGATGGCACAATAATCGATTTTTTTTAAATTGATTTTTTCTGAAACTTATATATACTAAACTTAGAAATAATCATTTAGTCAAAATGAATCTACAAAGTTTGAATGAGAAATGGAAATGGTTATTTATTTAACGTGTTCCTGTGTAAATTGAACGTTTTTTTTACGAGTAGGCATTTTAAACCCGAGTGAAACGGGGGTTTTAAACGTCCACGAGGAAAAAAAGCCCAACTTACACAAGAACGAATTGAGTATAATATTTTATTGCTCGAACAGGAACTGCGAAGCCCCCAAATTCTCAAAATCTCACAAAAACAGTTTAACGTTTATGTTGACAACTGCGCAAAAACTGTCAAAACGGATTAGGAAAGCGAAAATAGTATATTGAATAACAAATGTCACAATGAGACTTTTAGCCGCACGAAGACTTCGTTTGCAGACCGACTGAAAGGAAATAAAACTATTGTTGTTTTTAGCAATGGTAAGATATAAGCAAATTTGTTATATGTGTTTAAAAAAGTTTTGTTAGTGTTATTCCAAATGATACAATAGATTATGGTGTATGTTAATAAATCTGACAGATGGCGTTTAATTAATTAAAGATTGTTACTGCCAAGTTCGATCTAGTTATAAAATTCTACTACACCTTACCGGCCTAGGCCGGAAAAGTAAAATTTCCGGACGATTATGATGCCTGCAAAACACATCAAAACGGACGGAAGTACAAAAAAGAATATTTATATGTGTACTAACGAATTCTTTTACAATTAATTTATGTTCTTTAATATTATGCTACATATTTGTAGTGTTCACGATTCTCGGTCGATTTCTTTAAATTTATTAATCGATTAGAAAAAATGAATGTATAATGAAAAATCGATTGTAAAAATTGTTTAAGTCGCCACAAAAAAATCGTGAGACATTAGAAATTGGAGCAAATAAAATTTAAATTTTATGCTTTTTTTGGTTATTTATAGTCAAAATCCGACTGCAATGCAGCTGAAAATAGTTTTTTGGCTGTTACTGAAACTAAATAAATTTTTAAAAAACCTAACTTTTATTACAATTTATTACAATTATTTTATATCTTGACACCTCCTTGATCGTCCAAATTGTACATTTGAATTGTAATTTTCTTTAATAAATCTAGGATAATTTTAACATTGTAACAATTGCCACTTTTGGAACCACCAAAGTTTTATTAGAAGAAATTATTCTAGGCAGTTTCTATTTTTTTTTTTTAAATTTATTTGAGAAAAAAATTTTTCAACATTAGCACTGGAGTGTCGAAGACATTAAAATAAATATTAAAGAAGTAAGATTAACAAATTTTGTTTCTCCACTGTCCAGCTGAATTTTAGAAATTTTACTCCTAATTCAATTAAAAAAATGCAAAGCGTAGGTTAGTATTATTTTCAGGGAAATACTGATTTCATTGTAAGCAATTCAAAAATTTCCTCACTCGAAAAAACTCTCAATTTACTTTATTATTACACGGCAAAGAAGATAACTATGTAAAAACGAAAAGACGAAATAGGTCTTTTTTTCAAACCGTTGCGTTAGCGTGATAATGTTTCGTTTAAATCTTGTATGAATTAATTATCTTTGTTTTGTTGTTGCAAGCTTGCAAGCTTGCAAGCATATAGTGTTTCGTAAAATAATAAAGATAATAAGCAGTAATGACGTAATGCGCGCATGTTAAAGGTCGACCACCTATTGGATAAGTGATGAACTAAAAAATTATCATTTCCTGTAATTTAGATGCGTTTTGCATTAGGTATATGGAGTAATTTCGTTTTATAGCTTTTTCGAAAAATAGACCACATTTTCGAAAATTAAAAGTATGTACTATTATTTGATGTATTACTTCATCGTACTGAGCTATTATAATTACGATGATCGTTTTATAAATATTATATATATTATATGTAATATTTTTTAGAGTTTTCATTAATAAAAACATAAATATTCGTTTTCAATTTTGAAAAAGCTATAAAACGGTGACTGCATAAAAATGCTATATTATAGGCAACCCACTATACTTAAAACGCACTCTTAACGACGAACATTTATAACGTGAACTGCGTAGCCCAACTAACTAAATTGTAATATAAATTGTAAATGAGAAATGAAACGATGTTTATGAGGAGTTTTCCAGAGGTACTTACACGTTTTACGGTTACATTTGATTTTCGTTTTTTGTTTGTTGTATTATTGATACTCAGCGTTTCTAATATGCGATTATTTGCTCCAGCAGAACAAACGTTGGCTTCAATTTTCTATCTAATGTAAATTAGTAACTGACATAATCGACATCTAACTAATACGGTTTAGTAATTGTCTTCCGTGTATGCCTCATCAAATCTCTCACAAACAACACATTAAAATCGCAATTGATTTACTCATTAATAACAAAAATGTTCCACAATACTTAAAATGTAGAAATCACTAGACATGGCGTTAACACACGTGCTGTTTCATTCCCCTTAGAAGCGAAAATAATCACCAGTAAAGTTTTTTAGCATAACAAATTATAGGATCTATTTCGTTTTGATTTAAAGAGACTTACTTAGAAAGAAATCATAGTTTGACGAATTGTAATAAATACTAAATTGTCATTATTCAATAAAAAAGGTTAGTTCTCATAACAAACACTCTTTCCTGGGAAACTTTTATTTTTTTGCTCTCCTTTTTTGTTCCCTTTTTTCAAGCATTTTTGATTTTTTAACAAATCAACTCATTTTTCAAAAAACGAATTATTGCTGTGTGTTTCTTCAGTTATTGCATTAAGAAGTTTGTGAAGATTTTTTTGCTTGTAACTTTAAAACCCGCTTCTAAATTTTTAAAAACGTTTAGTAGGAAATTTAATGCCCTTTTAAAGGTTTTGGAAATTTTGATTTAGACCATGTTCTTCTATTTTTTCTTCTCCAGCTCAGTAGGATCTTACGCCACTTTCTTTTTAGCGTAAGAAAAGGTTTCTAGTAGAAATGATGGAAAAGTATGGTTTATAGACTTTTAATAGTAGAACACAAGAAATATTATGTAAAGAATACACACTTAACCGCTTTGGAAAAAGCACAGTTAATTTTGTTTTGGGTTAATACTGAAGTTTTTGACACAATTATTAAATGCTGCATTAACGACCAATTTTTAGTATCATACCGTCTTGCTTGTGAATTACATTTAAATCCAAAACATATGCCATTTACTAATAATCAACATAAGGATGCGGTTAAGTTAATTTGGGATCAATCATATAGTAATATTTTAAATATTTCATTAAACAACAAATTATTAAGTGTAACAGCAGTTACCAGAATGCTGGTGCAGCATCAAAATGTTTCATCTACATAAAAGCGGAGACATACATAAAATTATAGAAGAATACCAATTATAAATCACATAACAAAGTTATTTACGCACATTTTGTATAATAGACTATATAAGTTTTCAGAAAGTTATAAACTTCTTCTTAAGAGTCAGACAGGCTTCAGAAAACACAGAGGTTGCAAAGAAAACGTTTGTGTTAAATAAACAACTCAATTCGGCTCAAACGACGAAAAATGTATGCTCTTTTTGTTGATTTTAAAAAACCTTTGATAGTGTTAACTTACAAACTTCTATGGACAAAGCTTTATTCCATCGGTGTAAGTAGTAAAATCATTCGCATACTAAATAAAGCCTATGTAATTATTAAAGGGCGGAATATATGCAACAAAGCATTACCAAAATATGCGCATATATATGCATTACTTTTGCTAAAAATATGCAGCTATTTCTTCTAAATGTTCCTAAATATGCAAATGCATATTTATTAAAAATACTTATAAATAAGACAAAATCTTAAATAGACACATTTATGTTTAATACATATGCTATGTTTTTAGCTTCAACCTATGACTCACACACTATGACTTTAAATTTTGGTCGACTTGAAACTTCTTCTCACAGAAAATCTGTAGAAGAAAAAATGTTCATGCACCAAAAAGAAATGAATTTTCATATTAACAAAAGCAACAATTTCACGAATTTACTAAACTAAACAGGAGTTTTTAAAGTCCACACAGTCAGATGCACTTCATCGATGCACTTTTTTGAATGGTAGACATATTTTACTTTAAACAAATGTTTTCGGAAAACGAAAAAAATATTAGCCTCTTTAAAGCAGGTAGGTACTTACTTTATCTTTAGAAATTGTTTTTACGTAAATATTATTTAACAATACGTATTTTGAATACTATGCTAATAATCTTTTTCTAACCCCTTAATTTCAGAAACAAATTTAATGACATTGTAATGCAATCTTTTGTCGCATTGTTATTCAGGACGAAACGGGAAAGTCCAGAGTTCGTTCATACCGTTTCAACTTATAAAATTCGACCTAATTTATTGTAAGACAGTGAAATTTTAAAATTTCATATTAATTTAATTTTAGAATATGCAAAATAAATCGTGTTTAGCTTAAATATGCAATGTTGTTTAAAAGAAGCAACAATATGCAATATATGCATCTATATGCACTTTGCATATATTCCGCTCTCTAGTAATTATCAATAATGGTAGAGAATTTTCTGATGAAACAAAAGTTACCAAAAGTGAACTGCAAGGAGATTCGCTAAGTCTTCTTCTTTTATCATTATTTATCAATGACACACATTTTTTTTTCAACCCGTGGCAATTACTGAGATTTCACTAGATAGTCATACCAACGTCATAATGCTTCTTTATGCCGACGATTTAGTTATTTTGGCCGATAGCTTAGTTCACTTACAAAAATGTTTAAAAGTTTAAATTTTTAGACAAGGCAATAAAATAAATAAGAATTCTTTCATTTACAAAAATGACGCAGTTAATATTGTAAACTCGTTTAAATATTTAGGCATAACATTAAACTTTAATGTCCTTGTTTATATACATATACTGTATTATAAAACAATAAATTTTTGAAATTGAATTTGAATTATCGTTACTTTTTAAAATGGTTTTCATATTATACAAGATGTTGCTAAGGCCGTAAAAATAGCAAAGTTGTGTTTTTTAAACATAACCGTCTGTATACTACTACATTTTTAGATTCTCCGATCAAAATAAGGATGTGTTTTAATAACGTTTATAAAGTCTAAATTTTAAGGTTTTTTAAATAATTCAAATGTTGTCAAAATATAACCTAATTTTCATGTTTGACATATTAAAAAAGTATCTAAGTTATGTGAGCAAAATTTACAGTAAAGTGTAACAATAGATCATATTTTATATCCCATTTATAACAAAATTTACATCTTATACAGGCTGTACAAAAATTAAAATCTATCAATTAAAAAGTTTAAATGGCTATAACTTTATTAATTTAGAAAGAACGTCATATTTTTTAATTTATCAAAAAATACACTTTTTAACTACTTATCGAATAGTATTAGAATGTTCTATAGCTAAAAACTTTCCCTTTTTACACAATACGCCGAATAATGGTTTTTTGCAACATTTGTTTTTTCAATAAAAGTTCTAATAAATCTAGTTGGTTATTGTGTTTCAAATCATTAACAATTATAAAAATAATAATTTATAATCTAACTGACTATAACAGTAATATTAATAATAACAAACCAACGATAAATAATGAATAAAACAAATAGATTGGAAGAAATATATTTCACAATTAACCCCTTTTCCTCAAATCCCCGAAATTAATTACCCCAATTTTTTCATGGGGATACATAAAAATAATTGTCTACAATACGCCACCGGCAACACCACACAATATGAAAAGACAGATAAGAGACACTTTTGAAACTGTTACCTTGCAAATGTTATTGTTATTATCGTATGTTATTATTATTATCATTATTGCTGCTATAGCCTGTTGAATTATAAATTATGTTCTAAGTTTCTATATATTTGTAAAAATATAAAATTATACTTGTTAACTATCTGATATTTCTAAACAAAACATGCAACTAAATTCATCATAACTTGTACTTAAAAAAAACACAAAATGGTACAAAAAACGATTATTTGGCGTATTGTGTAAAAACGGAAAGATTTAGTTATAGAGCATTCTAATACTATGCGATAGGTAATTAAAAAGTACATTTTTTAGTAAATTAAAAAATATGGCGTTCCATTTAACTTTATCAAGTTATAGCTACTCAAATTGCTTAATTGATAAGTTTTAATTTTTGGACACCTTGTATAAGATGTAAAGTTTATTATAATTGGGATATAAAATATAATCTATTGTTACACTTCTCTGTAAATTTTGCTCCCATAACTTAGATACTTCTCAAGTATCTCAAACATGAAAATTAGGTTATATTTTGACAAAATTTAAATTATTTAAAAAACCTTAAAGTTTAGGCTTCATAAACGTTATTAAAACAAACTTATTTTGATCGGAGAAACCAAAAATGTAATAATATACAGGGGTTTCATTTAAAAAAACACAACTTTGTTTTTTTTTGTGGCTTTTGGCCACAAATTTAAAAAACCACAATCGCAATCTTACTATCTATTCTGTACTAACTAAAACAAAAGTTGCAGACGTCAAATCAAAGTTCAATTTGATTTATAACCTTTTGAGACAAGTAAATAAATTTATTTATTCACTTTTGCGTTTTATCTAACAAGTATCGAAAGTGTTTAAAGAATAAATTATAACACAAGCAATAAAGTAATAGTAATAAATATATATTTTAACATAAGGAAAAACTACTTATTTAAAAAGCTATTACTTTAATGCCACAATAATGACTACTAAATAAAGATCTTTCATGAAAATGGTCATAACGATTTTTTAATATTAGACAGACATCTTATTTTAAAGTATTTTGACTTTTATAGTTAGATTTGATTAAAAGTACTATTATGATAATCTTATCTGTTTTTGTATGTAATAAACTACTTACTTAAAACTAAACTAATAGTACAGATGAAAGATTAAGTTTGATATACGACATTTTTGTGAGTAGTGTGTAATATATTAATAGTGTTCTTTAAAGCACATTACTAACATGCAAGTGAATAAATTTTTGTGGGTTATAGTAATACAATTTTTGATGAACACTGTACATAGTGCCCGTATACTAGCTGTCATATCTTCACCTTCTTATAGCCATCAAATAACGTTTCGTCCTCTATGGAAAGAACTGTCTTTAAGAGGTCATCATGTAACATTATTAACTACAGATCCTATAAATGATTCTTCACTTTCAAATATAACTGAAATTAATTTGCATAGTTCGTATAAATTCTGGCAAGAACAAAATATGTTTACATTATTTAATGATTCTCTAGAGAAACTATTTTGGGTTTTGACAGATATATATTTCAAAATCGGCGATGAACAACTAAGTAACCCAAAAGTCAAAAGCATTATAGAAAATAAAACAGAACACTTTGATTTACTTGTGATTGAAGGATTCCATTCAGCTTTTTTTGCGTTTGCTGAAAGATTTAATTGCCCTTTTATTATTGTGCAGTCTTTAGAATGCACTTCGTTTGTATATTCAGAAATTAGAAATCCTGTACATTCTGTTTTAAATCCAGATTATAATTTACCATATGACAGTCAATTATCATTTAGTCAACGTGTTTTTAGCGTTGTTTACAATTTTTTCATGCACGTTTTCTACAATCACTTTGTATGTCCAAGTCAACAATTACTTGTAATAAAACATTTTGGCATAAACTACTCTCAAATTCAGACTGTATACAAAAACTACAGTTTGTTTTTTATACACACGGATACAGTTCTATACCAACTTAGACCATTACTGCCTAACGTTATTCAAGTTGGTGGAATAATAGATTATAAGGAAACCCAACCATTAACAGAAGTATACGATAAATTTATATTCAGTTCATAATTTTAATATAACATTTTAGAGTCTTCAACACATTTTAGATAACGCTAATCAAGGAATAATTTACTTTAGTTTAGGAAGTATTGTCAAAAGTGTTGACATCTCGCAACAGTTTCGTAAAATTGTTTTAGACGCTTTCAGAGAATTACCATATTTAGTGTTATGGAAATTTGAAAATGAAATTTTGTCGGATAAACCAGCCAATGTGATTATTTCGAAATGGTTTCCACAACGAGATATATTGAGTAAGACTATATCCTAAGTTTCAAGTTTAGATTGAATAAAGTTTATATTAAGGACATCCAAACGTTAAATTATTTATCACACAAGGAGGGGTTCTATCCATATCTGAAGCAGTTTACCACCACGTACCTATAATTGGAATTCCAGTAATGAGCGATCAAAGGTCGAATATTAAAAGAATGGTTTCTAAAGGTTGTGGATTGTTAATAGAATTTAAAGACGCATCTAAAAAAGATTTTTTAACAGCAATCCTTGAAGTCATTAATAATCCTAAGTAATTACAAAAAACGTTAAATTCTTAGTTTAGTATAAACTCGTATTTTTAGATATCGTAATCAAATTAAACAGTTAGCAGGACTATTGATTGATCAACCAGATTCTGCTTTGGATCGAGCAGTTTGGTGGACTGAGTACGTAATCCGACATAAAGGTGCACGTCATCTGAGAAATCCTGCTTTAGATTTACCATGGTATCAATATTATAACTTAGATGTCATAAGCCTTATCATAATTGTTTTTGCTGTTAGCATATATTTATTAATTGCAACATTAAAGTTTTTTTTGAAGACTATAAAGTACTTATGTGTTAAAAAAAAAATTAAAATACATTAAATTAGAACTACATTGTTTTAGTAAACTTTGGCATTTTTTAATGTATAAGATATAATTTAAAAATTATAGATTATGTAAGACGATATAATACTTTTTTACTACAAATTACAAAAACAAATTCATTTTAAAATTAAATTTTCTACCAAAACTTTCCTTTTCATTTTTGCAATTTTCTGCGTTTTTTATTTCTTTTTTTTCTATATATATTCATATACTTCTAAGTACTAATTAAATAGTTATTAAGTAAACGTGATTTTGTTTTTTTTTCTTGCTTTCTAAACCACACTTTCACAGTTAATTGCATTTATGACAAAAAATTCTAAGGTGGCAAGAATCCAGTCTAGTAATTATGTTTTTAAGTATAAAAATTTATTGCGCGATTTTTATTGTATATTGTAATGTAATCAAATATTTTTTTCGCTGTTCTAACATAGTACTATTACTTTGTTATGTTAAAAAACCTTGTTATGGTTTCTCGTGTTGTTTGAATTTTGCTAGTTGTAAACGCCATCTACAAGTTTGATTTGTTCATGATATTATTTCCGTTTATGTTTACGCTAAAAAAACAGCACGTGCGTGTGCTAACGCAATGCTCAGTGATATTCACATTTCAAAATACACGGATGCAGACATTAAATTCATTAGATGAGCAAATCAAATCCAACGTTTAAAGATTTTCTGCTGGGGCAAATAATCACGAATCACCTATTGAATATCAATTAAACGATTTTTGAAGATTTAGCGCAATTTATGTATTAATCATCGAATGAAGGTTTAGCAGCTTACTTCTGATAACAACAAAACGGCTGTATATTTATTAGTTTAATTTTTTGCATTTTAGGGGAATGTTTTTCATAAGCCACTAGTGCTTATTGCATATTAGAAACAGAGTAAGTACGCTCTATTTGTATTTAATTACTTGTTTTGGTGTGGATCTTAAGTACAAACAACTAAATATATAGCATGTTAGTACGATTAACCTACGCAAACTTTTTTTGTAATTAGCTATCAAGTTATCAACAGTGCGTTTTGATTCTTATGGTGTAATCAATGTAATTTTGTGATAACTTAATTTTTTTGTATTCGACCATTTTAATTTACTAAAGTCAACGTTAGTTCGTTTATTTTTGTTTTCCTCTTGGTATTTTTGAATAATGTATATTTATTTATATCCTAATGAAAAGACTTTGTTGGTGGGCAATAAATTATTAATACATTCATTATCTACGTGCACGAAATGTTGCCTAATTTAAAACTTTGATGTAACTGAAATTATTGTGTTACTGCTTTGCAAACAACTGTTTAATGTTTATTTTCTTTCTGTTTTTTTAAGTGATTGCCGTTGCAATAAATATTGTTATTGTTTGATTCGTGTTGTTTGATTAGCCTATTGTTACCGTCGTTTAATTTTTGGACATAATTTCTTTGTGAAAGATTCAGTATTTGAGTTTGTTTTATTTATTTTGCTTTTTTCATATCTTTTGAGTAATTTCGCATTAATATATTGAAATTATTTCAGGTTTTTAAATTATTCTTAATTTTTAATTGTCATTTATTAAGCACGTATGTAGATATGTAGTACATATGCATTTACGTCATTTAGGTTGATTTTATTGTCATACGTTTTAAGTAAATTTTATAATTTATTCGTTCCGTCAGTTTTTTCGGTTTCATGTATGTAGATTAAAATTCTATATTCCATTATGCTCGTTTGCTTTGGTTATTCAACTAAAAATTAAACTCTATACTAAGTAATTTAAAATAAAAACGTTATTTAATTTAATTTAATGGCGATTCTTATAAAAACATAAGATAAATAAAGAACAAAATACATATATAATCATTCTTCTATTATTGTATCTGACGGTACACTGGGCATATCATCAAAACATGGGAGAAAGCTTCTAGATTGTGTGTTGAACAAAGAACATTTTAAATTTAACTGTAGTGTATGTCTTGTACCGCTTGCGAATATCTTTATAGTTTTTTAGTTTTCCAACCTCATTTAACCAAATTTCCGTTTATACTTTAATAGTAATATATCAGCTACATCAGATGCGTTTACTTTGTTAAAAAGATTATCAAAAACTAGGTGTTTATATAATGGAGTGTATGTTCTAAGTAAAATGTAATTTCAATCACCATACTGTAGTTTTTTTTTGAATTTATGGAGGATCGTGTTTACTGTTTGTTCGTTTATCGTATTCTATAGTTAAAATGAAAACTGCAAAAATTAGATGAAGAATCTAATTTTAATTTTTTTGTCTTTTGGTTTCATGTAACATACT
This sequence comes from Aquatica leii, assembly GCA_035610365.1. Taxonomy (NCBI): domain Eukaryota; kingdom Metazoa; phylum Arthropoda; class Insecta; order Coleoptera; family Lampyridae; genus Aquatica; species Aquatica leii. The sequence goes on from CM069433.1 coordinate 52,636,165, forward strand.
CTAGACTCCAAATACTACAACAGTAGATTAGGTTTGATATCACAATAGCTTGGTATAAATTTATAATTTTATGCCATTTTGATATTTTTGCTTAAGTAACATTTCTTATGCAATACGAGCGTTTTGTATCTTGTCCTCACTTGCTTTTTTAAATTTACCATTCAAGTTCAATGTTATACCTAAATATTTAAACGAGTTTACAATTTCAATTGGGTCATTTTTGTAACGGAAAGAATTCTTATTTATTTTATTTTCTTGTCTAATAATGATAACTTTTGTTTTGTTGACATTTACTTGCAGTTTTAGAAAACCGCAATATTGCTACAAAAATGTTTGTAACTGAACCGAACTATCGGCCAAAATAACTAAATCGTCGACATATTTAGTGGAATCCCAGCAACTCCTCTGCTTTGAAAAACGTTCATTGTCACTGATAAATAATGAAAAAAGAAGATGACTGATTATAATAAAATGTAATATTTACCAAACGTGATTTATTATATTCAACTTAATAAAAATGAACTGTATACACTTAAAAACACATTGAATTTACAGAACGACCACATGCCGCTAAAAGTTCAATCTAACCCCCGTTTTTATTCTTAGAGCTTTGCGCGTTACATTGTCTTATTGCGGCATTGCCAAACGTTTCTTAATATAAGAAAAACACAAGAAATTTTAGCTTAAACATACACCCCCACTTTGAGAGGTCGTGACCTTCAAAGTACAAATACACTAAATTTTGCTACAGTTAAAGTTCGGTTTTCATGATCAACGGACACAATTTAGAAAAAAGTCGTTTGATTAAACCACTATCAGTTTTTTGTGTTGCCACTTTTGCAATACCGTCTTGTCCTGGATGTCACTTAACAACTCGCGCCATGCGCAAACACAATACACCTGTTGTGTTAATAGGAAGTTGGGGGCTTAAACGCTCTTTGGGCAAATTTCCCTTTTTTACCTAAAGATTGATAAGCTTTACTTTAGCATATATTACACAATTTTGAATTATTTTCCGGATTACATTTTGCCCCTGAGTGATTCAAAATCGTTCTCTCAAGAAGCCCATTACCATCTGGAGACCAGCATGCATGAAACGCGTATGCTCAGCTCTAACAATCAAATCAGTTAGACAATGTTTTGAAGATAACAGCATAGAGTGTTTTTTTATGAAAAACAATCTTAGATAATTCTAAATGGACTCCTACTCGTAGCAAGTTATGACTATCTATAAAAAGTCTTAAGTTAGATAATTTACCCACCATAATAACCTTACCCTTTTTTAACAATTCTAAGTCAACTACAAATGCAATATGCAAAAAACACTTTTTGGCTTTGTAAAACTCAAAAATTTTGAGAACATACACCATAGGAGTTTTTCAACCACTTCAGCGCAAACAGTGTTTTTTTCGAAAAATTCATTTAGGTGTCAAAATATACTTCTTTGTTTTAGAGACATTCGATTTGATAACCACAAAGGTGCGTTAAACCATAGTACGCTATTTTTTATTTTGGTAGGTGGAACACCTCTCAATACGAAATCTACTAGATTTTTTTCAGATTTGACATAAAATCAATTTTCAGAACCCACCATAGTCTGAGTTTAAGCCGCCCGATTTGATACAAAAATTTGAAATTGATTAGGAGGTGATTTTATCTAGCTTAACACAGCTTGTGAGTCACTTCACATACAAATAATGTCGATTTGAATGGAAAGGAGATTATTGTACTTCCATAATCAATTTTGACAATAAAAATGCAGCTAATAACGCTACTTTCGCAATAATAAGTGCTTTACTAGGGGCCACCTTACTTTTTGCACACAACAATCAAACATGTACCTTACCTACAGAATTGATACTTTTCAGATAAACACAAGCCTCGAAAGCATTTTGCAATGCATCTCAAAAGCCGCGGATTTTAATTTGAAGTAGATCATGACAACACACATGTCTATGAAACAAAACCTTATTCAACTCCAACATTTCCTCCTTAAATTCGTACCACTCAATTGGCAAATCTGCTAGAATTGATCGTCTCATAACAACTTCAACAACCACAGTCTTTGTAATTATTTTTGACATGATGACACTAACACCGAATAAGCCAAAAGAGTCAAAAATCTGTGCTAGATTCCTCAATATTTGTCTGTTAGTAACAACATCACCTTTACTTTTAGTTGAACTTACCTTACCTTCTCGCCTAAATTGAGCACATAAGATTGTGTGTCGTTTAAGCTCTTAATTATGTGCAATAAATCTATTTTGTTTAAAACAAACTTTTGTCCCGGTTAATCACAGGTGATACCTCAGGATATTTATCCCTACGATCCAACGGTAACTGCTTCAATTATCTAATGGCTAAGAATAGACTTGACGTTAATCCAAAAGCAACCGTATTCAAATTGTACTTTTGCACCTCTTTAGACTGATGGTATTCCGGCTTAATCCACACTTGCTTATACATCTTCGCTACGTCTGCACAAAATATAAAATTCTTTTCCCTACATCTCAATGAGATTGGTATCAGGTCTTCTTAGATTTTTGATCTCACATACTGAAAATCGTTCTGTGACACACCAGAATCTGATTTTGCGGATCCGTCGTACACGCATTTTTGTTGTTTAGCTGTCCTCTTTAATTACATGATGATATGGCAGATAGTAACACTTCTGCTCAAGTTCTTCTACTCCTTTCACCTTAGTCATATGCCCTACCAATTCACACTCGGCCATATACTCGCAATATTCTCTTTTCAAATTAGTGTCCCTAGCCAGTTTCCTTACTAAACCATACAATCGACTTTTATTGAGTCTCCGAGTATAGTGACTAGATTCTTCAAAGAAATAGCAACCATAATTCTGCCATCCTTTTCCTTATTCATGTTCGCTTCAAAAAGTCTATTGTTGATTCATTACCAAAATTTAGCTAACTGATATTGTACATCCTGATTGCGGTCAATTTTCATTGCAAATTGTTTCAATTTGAGTTTGAAACTCCTCATACTCTATTTCTATCGTAGTAAATTTATCGTATCTACACTCTAATTTAATAATTATTTCCCTGTCAATATTCCCATTACCAATTTCAAATGTATTTATTTTACTAATCAGCTTAGTTAAATATTTATTAGAAACGTAGCAAACCTGCCACTAATCGTAGAAACGCAGAATATACAGTTTATTAAATTTCATAAATTGGTTTTCCAATAAACGTTAAAAATTTTGATGTTCAATATCTAACGTAGCAAATCGTATACCTATACGTAAGACAATTTTATTACTGATTTATTTAAATAACACAACAACAATGAATGGGTGTGCCAAAAAGATTCGACTTTTGTAATTAAAACAATAGGTATATATTTTATTCTACTCCTAAACATTAGTCATAAAGCATCTACAACCACAATTCATCATTTAAGGTATAATTAATTGTTAGTTTAACAACGTAAACGTTAAGTTCAAATCTATTCTAGTATATTCAAATTTACCCTAGAGTGCACATCAACAATAATCAGTGATGAACACGCGAGAGCGTTTCTATTAGACGACAAGCGATACCAAAAGTAAATAGGTGTACAAATCTGTATGCGCTTATTCTTTGTGTAATTTAATTTGTTATATTTATGTTATTATGTATATTTATTATAAACGTCACCTTAAATTAGTAATAACATAAAACAAATCTTCCGGTGTTTATATAACTTTATCAATTACGTGCACGTCACAATCACTTCTTATGATGTCATTTAAAATTAGTATGTCTATAAAAATACCACAAAAAACTTTATACTCAATTGGAAGTGATTAAATAATAAAAAGAAATTCACACTATGGAATCTTTCTTGCTGCAATAATGATTGTGAGATGCAAATTTTGCACGGTACAGTTATACTTGTATGAAATCATTTTTTTTACCAACCTAAATTCTATAGGTTTGCGGTATTATACAGGGTAAATCAGAATATGTGGGAAGTACAATAACTATAAATAATAGACATAAAATAAAGACAATTGGTTAAATAAACTTATATCTAGGAAAAAAGTTATTAGGTCTTCAAAGTTAGAAAAAAATCACTTTTTTGTGAATAACTTCCAAACTAATTAAATCTAATTGACTATTTTTTGTTAATGAGTACTTAAAAACAAAAAAAAACTGTAAAAATTTAGTGATTAATAAGGAGAAATGGATTTTTAGAATACCTCCACTGTTAAATCCTCTTGAACTTTTTAATTTTAAAGTTTTTTTTTTATTTAATAATTGTGTTTGGTAGAAAATTTTATTTGCAAACTTTTTTGTCTCTTGTAAAGTTTTGATTAAACACGTCGTTTTGCTTAAAGAAATAAAAAGTTAAACTTGTGTAATTCTTTTACAGTATGCTTTCTTTCACAGATGGAAAACGGAAGTCCATACGGATCGCTAAGCAACGAATAATCTCAACTTCTAAAAATACGTGCTTAAATCTGGGGTCTAGTGACTTAAACATAACCAAATAATAAAAATTAAAAAAACAAGCATAGTAAATTATGTCGTTAGCTGACGCCGTTGTTAACTAAATCGTAGCTATTGATTTGAGAATCTCGTCAGCAAAACAATTAAGGCGGGTTGCACAAAGCAAATAAAAAATGTAGCAAGTAATTATTTCTGAAATCAATTGTTACATCACCAATAAACGTGGTTTCATTGGCTATGTAGCAATTGTTTTAAGAAAAAATTAGTTGTTACATTTTTGATTTGCTTTGTGCAACCCGCCTTTAGTTTTTTAGCAATGACGACGCTTAACGACATGACCACCTAATTAACTACATCGTTAAAGTTAACAATGCTTTAAGCAACCGGGCCTAAGACGTTTTGCTAATGGAGCCATGTATAAAAATTTAACCTGTAATTTTCGAGTAAGACATTTAACTATCTCTAAATGAATTCCGTTTGTATTAGTGTACAGGGTTTTCAAACATTAGTCAGCTCTACTGCCAATATTGTTACTATTGAAACTACAAAATCAGTTAAATAAATAAACTAGTAGTACTCTATCTGCTGATTACAATAGTGAAAACGGAACAAAAATTTATTTAAGTCAAAAAGCTATAATTTTTTAGTTAGAACACTTCATATACAACATTCCGAATCGATAAGAAATTTAATTCTGAAGAAAAACTGCCCTATGATATTTTATCCTAAAATCGAACATAATAACAAACCTGTTTAGTAACAAAATTTGTTTGTTTTCTAAATTCCACTAACACTAAAATGTCAAATAAAAGTTTTGCTAGTAAACAGTTTACAATTTGTGTTTTTTGAGGAAAAATATTTTAGTTTGATACTATGGAATGTTATATCGTTATCTCAAGAAAATAACCATCGAGCTTGTGAACGTTATCGTGCTATGTTTCCTATACGTAACTTGTCTTGTTTAAGAAACAATTCATAATAAGGGAAGCAACTAAAATTGAAATCTTAGCTTACTTTAAAATCTTAAAAATTTTATTAACGATTTAATACAAGAAACTGTAACATTAACTAGTAAACGGTACACCGAAATGTTAACCGCCACACATTGACACATCTTAGATGACCTGAGTTTAATAGATAGACAACAGATTTATTTTCAACAATATGTAGTTCTTGTCCATAATGTTTGTTGCAAGCTTTTGCTATTTACGAACCTGCACGGCCAACTCACAATAGTCGGTGAGAGGGGGGGGCTCATAGATACATTAAATATACTTAAGGGCGCCAGAGCTTATCCAAAAGTCACTTCTGTCCCGCTCAGGACAGGCGGTAGAAACTTGTAACAAGATGTTAGGTTCGTAATGCTGAAAGAAACGAAAAAAATAAACTACGTCGTTAACAACAATTGTACTTTAATTACTCTATCAAGATAAATATATTAACAGTTAAATAGCCAAATATAAGCAGGTACTGGAGAGAATATAGAAAAGAGAATAGCAGCAGGATCGGCAACTTACACTGCACGTCAAACAAAAGTGTAACTACCCTAACATATATAAAACTTTATCAATAAGTAACATTAATAATGATAATTGACTGTGGATATAAGCAGCAAGCGATAAGTCCTTTACTTAAACTAATTGAGTCACAATAACAAGCAACAAATCAATTCGAACGTACGATTAGTAAATATAATAAGTCGTGAGTATTCACCGTAGCGACAACGAATAAATAAGTAAAAAAATTGACTTACCAAATTTCAGGGTTACCTTCAGAAAAACGTTTTTCCTAATGGCTTCCTGCAATTAAACTTCCTGAAAATAATCGTGTCTACCTGGCGACTCACAAACTATAAGTAAAAGACACATTTAAAGGAAAGTAATCGAACCGACACTTATCGTATGCTGTTACATTAAATTTCGTTGACGGTGGTATTGAGTTATTGCCTCCGAAGAGAATTCAATCGTATCGTATTAGGATCTTCCGAACAGGTGACATTCAATAAGGTAATTAATTGCCTCCGAATCGAAATTCTGCACTCGTATCGCAGCGTTCTTAGCTCTACAGCTTCCGATTATAATTTTCCCTTGAGGATTTTAGATAACGATAAGAATACCCATAGTTAGGAGGTAGCACATGGCGTCTGCGTGAATAAATTAGTTAGTTAAGGAAACTTCTATTTTCCATCGTGTCCCAACACGTGGATGATTTTAGAAACGATTTCTCGATTCACGCAGACATAGGTTAACACATGCACGATGTTAAAGTCAAAATGCCGGTAATCTCGCCGGATATCGCCTACTCAATCCAAAGTGACCAACGAACCCGATAGATGGCGTCGAGAAATATAAAAGTAATTTTTAATTAAACCAATATACAGGGTGATGCATTATTTTTATTTATGCACATAACAGAATTCCCCCCCCCCCCCAGCAAGATAAAAGCGTGGAGCGGAGATAACGAAACAAAAGCTAAAATGAAGACAGAAATTTAGGCATACGCCAAGGATAGAACCCTTAAATCCAAAACCAACCCAATTCCAAGAAACCCAACCCCGTGTAATCTCATCAGATTACCACAAATACAGAAGAGACAGAGATTTTCCAGAATCTTAAGAATACCGACAACCAAAACTGTAACAGAAGCGCATGAAGCGAACGGTATCTCCAAGAAACCAAGAGTAATTTGATCTAAAAGCAAAGAAGAATACCAACACAGTTTACTAATTTCCGAAGCGCATAAAGCGATACCAAAAAGTAAGGTACAAACAATCAGTAACCCAATACAGTAAGGACGTAAGTATCAAAAGAATTCCAGAGAAAAGAAAAGAATATAGGAAAGGTAGAAGTTTAGACAAGCGTCCAGGACTAAGTAGCCCTAAAATCCCCTTAAACCCCAACCCTTAAGTATAAAACCACCCTGAATACAAAGCCCAGGAAACCCCTCAGGAAAAGGACAAGGTACTAGAGGAAGATGGAAGAGGAACGGTACCCAAACCCACGAGACTAGGAAATTACCCCAGGAATTCTATCACAGCCTAAGGTTTCCTCGTTGAAGTGCCGGACGATTGTGTGGCGTCGAAGTCTTAACCACACCTCAAGCCCTCGCGATAAGATGTAAAAGCGCGTCGTTGGGCTCCCAACGTTAGTCCACACAAGCGCGCGTCACCGCAACCAGTACTTGCTTGACCACAATAGTCTTTCTCCCACCCAGGAAGGAATCTGATCCATGATCAGAAGGAACAAGACCCAGGAAAATCCCTCCCACCCTGAAAGTAGATAAAAAAAAAAGAAAAGAAGCATCCCAAAAATTTTGCCCACAAATCCAAAATAAAAGGACTACAGCCTGCAATTGCTAGACTGTAGCCGGAAGCGGTGCCTGCTGTACAACCACAACATCCTATGCGCCGGTTAAGAAGAATTGGTCACCCCCGCCAAGCTCCACCAAGTCCGCCGTTACGGCCCCCGAGAGGTATTATGCCTGGTCCAGAATCTTGGGGCTACCGGGTCGGAGACAACCAACCTTCCCGAACGCATAGCCGTCAGGTTCCCACAACAGGCGCCGCCCCACTCATGATGACAGATCGAAAGAAGAGAAAGAAAGACAGGAAGACAGAAGGAGAAAAGAGAGTACAGATGGTGTTGTACGGCTTGACTACCTCTCCCTAGATAGCCGACCCCGAGTGACCTACCCTACAATGCCCAACCAACCGCTCAAAGGGGTAAACCTTTCACGCAGACATAGGTAACACATCTACGATGTTAAAGTCAAAATGCCGGTAATCTCGCCGGATATCGCCTACTCAATCCAAAGTGACCAACGAACCCGATAGATGGCGTCGAGAAATATAAAAGTAATTTTTAATTAAACCAATATACAGGGTGATGCATTATTTTTATTTATGCACGTAACATGTTCGCCAGATTGATATCCTATTGAATAACTTTTTTGGTGAACAAATATTTAAAAACTAACGACTTTATCTGTATGCCTTCTTAATCACCCGACATAACGTCTATGGATTTTTTGTTTGGAAATATTTGAAGAGTCTAGTATATAAAAATCTTTGAACGAAAGAATTATGTTCTTAAGCACCGAATCTAAATTTTGTTTTTTTTAAATTCATAAAATAATTTAAAAAAAAACGATACTGTTTTACATCATGGATATTTCTTTTACTTTCTATTTTATGGTAAAGCAAAGTTACAACGACTAACACATCTATTTTTTGTCATTTTTGACTTTATGATAGCAGAACATTAAATTAAATTCCCTATTGATTAAAAATATTGTATACTGAATGTTTTATTCAAGAAAATGGAATTTTTTGACGTACATACCTTGTGAACGCAATTATTTCTATTTTATTTGCACCATCGTAATCAGTAGGAAAAGTTCTACTAGTTTGTTTATTTAACTGACTTTGTAGTTTCAATAATAACAAAAGTTATCAATAGTGCCGACTTAAGTTTGAAAACTCTGTATATAAAAATTTTATTTTTCACTTCTTTGTAGTTTACTCATAATGCCTAAAATCCAGGTACGTAAACATATACATAACAACCCTCTCATAATGCGATCTTTCAAAAATGATGTTTTTTTTTCAAATTTTTGTTCATATTTTGATGGTAACCAATTTTCTATTTGCTTTTGCGCATTTTTTTTCAACAAATTTAAGCAATTCTTGCAGATTCATTGTGATTGTAAAATCAATTTGACAAGTAAATAATTAAACGTCAAACTATTTATTGATCTAAACTACTAGATATACTTGTAATAAAATCTTAAATAATTGTTCATTTTTACTTTGAATTTTATATAAAGTGAAGAATAAAATCTGGTATGCACTACGGGCGTTACTGGATGATTACGCCTATTGAGGAACATACATCCCTTGGACCAAAGGCGCTATTCTTCAGGCGTAATTATTGTGATAACGCTTTTAGTACATAAATAGCTATCAGAGGTAGGTATTTATAAGTACAGTTAAGTATATGTTTTTAACAAAATTACCATGTTGTTTTTAAAGGTAAATTATTAAATATAGTTAAACATTTCAAAAGAGTTTGAACAAAAATGGAGTGTTCTAAATACTTTAAGAGCAATTGACGAGAAACATGTAATAATAAAAGCATTTTTTAATGCTGACCCAACTTATTTTAATTACAAAACTTCTCATAGCATCGTACATGTAGCATTAGGTTATAAATTTTTATAAACTGATATTGGCTTTTGGACGTCTGTAAGATGGCGAAGTAGGTTGGCTACAGCAATCGGCCATGTTAGATTAAATTTTCTTGAATATGCACTATTATCTGAACGAAACATGACCGTTTCTTTTGTAATTGTTAGTTATGCTGTTCTCTCATTATTTATATCCACTTGGGAACAGAAATATTTATTTACAGACATAGTAGAGCACAAAGAATACACTAGAATATTTATTAACCGCTTCCGAGTATTGTTAAACACCATTAATTGATAACCAAAAAAAGCTAATGTACGATGTAAATAAAAACAATATTGTCGGAAAATTCACTTTACGTTACGCCTTAGGTCGACAAGCTGCCAATCAATTACCATCAAACGCGATGGTTATTCATTCTTTTAGTTTCACAGCTGCTTTTAGATGAAGATGGTTTCAATAAGTTTTTTTTAAGACGACCAAACATTACCAAATTTAAATCTTTGATGTTTCTTCAAAAACTTAATTATCCGATTTAGATTTATTATCGATGTTTTCATAAGTATTTAAATTTGAGTATCTCTGCACAAATACTGTTTACTGTTGCAGAAACTTTAGTTAGTTAAAGCACTAGAGTTTTCGTTTATGACTGCTATTAGGACCTGTTTCCAAACACTTACTTTTTCTTATTTCATGTATCTTTTGATATGTTTTTAAGGGTTTCAGCATTTAAACATTTAAAAATGCGCTAAATCTACATCTACATGGTTATTCACGCTATACGTATTGTGGCCAAAATACATGGCTTTAAAAAACATTTTACTTTTGAGATATATAAAAGTCTAGTATGGATACTTTTTTTAATTATTTTCATATTATACAGAGTGTAAAAGTATCAAAATTGTGTTTTTTTTCAGTAAAACCAACTGTATACTATTGCAAATTTGGATTTTCCGATCAAAATAGGTTTGTTATTTAATAACGTTTATGAGACCCAATAAGGTATAATATACTAACTGGAAAAACCTCTTCGTACATGCAAACGAGCCGTCGATCTATTGTTTATCCCCACTGCTTTCGGGCCAAAACGTATAAGGTCGGCCACGTTTAAAAGGTAGAAGTAAAAGTAAGGGTTGTATGAAAACTATGAACTAATACCTTAAATGACGTCAACATATATAGTTTTGCAGTAAGTTTTCAATCGAATTTCAAAATATGTATTAATTACTTAAACCAGTAATTTTTCACTCGTGTGATCTGTTGCCAAACATCTCTAGAATTAAGCGAATACAATTTTTAAATAGCATTCTATTAATTTACTTTTATTATAGATAAATTAAGATTATTAAACTTATTATTAAATGCACCTTAGGCAACCTAAATTGACAAAACTAAACTTTTCGAATGTAATCCAAACGCTACAAAACACTTAACTGTACACGATAGTTTGCTTTCTTGCCCGGATGAAGTGGGGAAACACGAAATAAAACCGGACCAAATTCGTAAGCATACTAGCATACGGAGTGGTGCCTCGAATAGTTATTATATTATACCTTATTAATGAGGACTAAACAACGTTTTTAATTTTTTTTTATTTGAATTTTGTCAAAATATAACCTAATTTTCATGTCTGAGATACTTAAGAAGAATCTAGGTTATGAGAGTAAAGTGTAAAAATAGATCGTATTTGATATCTCAATTATGATAATTTATAATAATCTTATCAAAAAATTAAAACTTATCAATGAAAAAATTTAAAAGAGTATAACTTGATTAATTCAAATAAAACGTCAAATTTTTTTATTTACCCAAAAATATACTTTTATAACTACTTATCAAATAGTATTAGAATGTTCTATAGCTAATTTTCTCCGTTTTTACACAATACGCCAAATAATCGTTTTTTGTACCATTTGGTCTTTTTTTAATAAAAGTTTTGATGAATCTAGTTGCTTGTTGTATTTAGAAATATCAGATAGTTAACAAGTGTAAAAATAATAACAAAGAATATTTTTGCAAATGTTTAGAAACTTGGAACGTAGTTTATAATTTACCAGGCAAGCAATAATGATAATAACATACCAACCATAACAAAAAACAAAATATGCATAACAAATGTTCAAAACGTCGACCGTCTATTTCCAGACACGTATCTTTTTTTGAAAATCACTGCTAACCTTGAGCAACATTTGCGATGTTACAGTTTCAAAAGTGTTTCTTATGCGTCTTTTCATATTGTGTGGTGTTGTTGATAGCGTATTGTAGACAATTCTTTTTATGTATCCTCATGAAAAAAATTCGTGTACGTAATTTTGGGGATTTGGGGGAAGGGGGGTCCATTGTGAAATCCATTTCTTCTAATCCAGTTATTTTATTTATTATTTAACGTTGATATGTTACTACTATTATTAGTGTAATAATCTGTTAGATTATAAATTATTTTTCTTATAGCTGTTAATTATGTGATATTTCTAAACACAAGAGGCAACTACATTGATTATTACTTTTATTGAAAAAACATTAAATTGTACAAAAAACAATTATTTGGCGTATTGTGTAAAAACGGAAAGATTTAGCTATAGAACAATCTAATACTATCCGATAGGTAATTAAAAAGCGCATTTTCTAGTCAATTAATAAATGTGGCGTTCTGTTTAAATAAATAAAGTTATATCTACTTAATTTTTTTAATTGATGCGTTTTAATTTTTGGATACCCTGTGTAAGATGTAAAGTTTGTTATAATTAGAATACAAATCATGATCTATTGTAACCCTTTACTTTTCCCATAACTTAGATACTTCTTAAGTATCTCAAACATAATTATTAGGTTATATCTTGCCAAATTCAACATATTTAAAAACACCTTAAAGTTTGGGTTATTAAAACACACTCTTATTATGATCGTAACATCCAAAAATATATTGATATGCAGGAACACAATTTTGATATTTTTACGGTCTTTTCAACATTCTGTGTAACATGAAAGTAATTTTAAAAAGTAACCATAATATCCCTTCATATATCCCAAAAATAAAAAACTTTTTGAAGATCGCGTATTTTGGTTACAATATTTCAAGCCGTATAGCTTGAGTAACCCTGTTGACAAAACTCAAATGTGAACACCAAAATTTAATAGTGTAATTTAGACTTGCATCATAGTTGTTGGTCACATTCAAACATAGACTCATTTAAGCATGACAGCTTCTAAAAATTATTTGTAACATGTAACGATACAAAACCGTAAAAAGCAATTTTTAAAAAAATAGTAAAGAAATTTTAAAATTGCAATTTTTATCCATATTGTAAGGTGTATAAAAGCGGCCACCCGAGTTTTGGTGATCCTCTCATTCCAAAATCTGTTTCGAAAACATTTCTTTTCTTTTACTGACCAAACCTGTGTATAAGTGATTTTTGTTTTATTGACGACCGCTGTTACCTGGGGCATTTGAACAATCTAAAATTTTTTTGACAACACGCTGCTATTTACCTGGACCTGCTTCATTCATTTATCGTCAATTCATTCAAATTATTATTATCGTCTTGCACAGCGTATTCACTAAGAGTTGAATTTGTAAAGTGTGTTACTGTCGTACTTACAAAACGGCTTTAAACCCCTGGCGGTTGTTGACAACAGTTATTTAGGCTTCTTAATGGTTACATAACGGCCTTTGGTTTGAGCTACAAAGTAGTTATCTAACGCCAAGATTCTTGTGTGTTTGGGTATCCCTGGCCAAAAGTTTGTGTAGTTAATTCAATTTCATGTTTGTATGCCAAACGAAAACTTTATAATAAACAACTACCGTAAAGCTCCAAGTTTTAGCTGTTAATGAACCTTCGTTTACAGTTTAAATTTACCAGTAAAAGGTAAAACCACACGCCATTAGTAACTTTGTATTAGATAGCAAGGCAAAAAAGTCGCCAGCGGTGTCACGGTCGATTCTAAAAGAAAATTATATACACCCAGAATCAAACTTTATTTTATTAATTCAATTACATTGATTTGCTTTCATTTAAAATTTTTTTTAGCTGTTAGTTTAGAAAGTACATATAATCGTAAATAATTAAAATTTAAGTGACCTGTAACATAAACCAAACAGTATATGTGTATTTATCGTTAATTATGTTTTCACTGAGCTACCTAGAAGCAAGACAACATAAGTAACCTCAAGCTGCAACTGCTACTAAAAGGTAAGTTTCAAACTATACTGGCCAAAGCCAGACTTACAGGAATGCAACTATACTACATTCAGTTTCTATATTTTTTTGGGTTTTTAAAGCTAATTTAAATCTAATTTTAGTTTCGTTTAATTTCTACCAGTTAAAAAGTATATTAATTTTGATTATAAATGTTAAATGTAAAAATCGTAAGATTGGTCAATAGCAATGACGGCAAATTTCATATAGTTGTTACAAGAAAATCAGGTCCCTTAAGTTGGCCGATCAACTTTGTTACACTGGTTTACGTGTAACTAAAAAAAAGCAACGGCTAACACAGTTTTCCCGGAGAGAAAGTCGCAGGTTTTGTGATGCTAAATTATAAATTAAATCTAAAAAAAGGCGGCAAGACGATGAAAGGTTAAATTAGGGAGATATCATCTAACTCTACCCGTCGATGGGAAAGAACAAATAACACGATAGAAGTAATTACACTAAATATATATATTTATTGTATCACAGACAGTAATTCCAAAGAGGACGAAGAAGATACATAAATATAAATCTTCCAAACGTTAATACATGGGTCGAACCAATTGTAAGTTGCGCCCTATACTAAGCAACACGCCTTACAATAAACTGACCTTGTCGGTCTAACTTTTACATCCGAAGACGGAATGAATTGATATTCGCAAATTTAAAATCGCAAAAGTATATAACAAAAACACTTTAAGCCTTAGAGACTCAACGCGCACTACATACGAGTTTGTGAAACACAAAATGATATTATTAATTGTGTGGGTACGGAAATCCGCACGACCCAGTTTCCACTAAGTAGCCACAAAATTAATTCGCATATACCAAACGTTAACAGGAAATCAATTCGTTTTACAACCGTCTACGCAAGTAGGCGTGTCGAGGGACAAATTTTATACTCGAAAAAATTTTTATACTCGAAAAATTTTAACCTACCAACTTTTTAAAATAACATGGCTATAGCTAGTAACCCAAACTTAGTAGTGATCTCTATCACCTATCTGCTTAAAATATGCAGTCCAGCAAATTAAAAATAGCTTTTCGTTTATCCAAGGTGTCACTTGTCATTCCTCGTAGTATTTGTTATCAAAATTGTGTTTGGAAACTATGAGAATATTCGCCTACATTACATATTTTTAAAGAATTTGGATTAACTTCGTTTGATATAACATTATCTGCATATAACCCCATGTGGTTTTCTGCGTCCTTGCAGTTTTAGTACGTTTGTAAACTTTTACACTAGTTTGTCCGACTATTTGTTTTTTGAAATCAGAAATCTAAAATTATCTTAGAACATTTTAAACATAAACTTTGTAATAATTAGAATCCAAACGTTCGAGGTAGATGTTGGATTAAAATCTTGGTTTTTTTTTGTCTTTTTTTAAGTATCAACCCTTGCTTTGCTTTATTTTCGAAAAAATTTTACGTTTTTGACATAACAATAAAAAGTATACATCCCAATCGAAATTTATTATTTTCATTTAGATAGTTCAGATTTACTTACGTGCGCATGAATTTAATAAAAATTGCGACTTGCAGCAATAAAGATTACGTAGTGGAACTCTTTTTATAATTATACAATTTTGAGTGTTTGGTGACTGATGAACCCGAGTGTATGAGCACTAAAAAAGCGTCTAAATCTAATAGGTACAATGACAAAAAATATTATTTCTAGAAAACACAGTTTAGTTGCTATGTGTGATAAAACTACAACTACACCATAGTTTTAACAGTTAATTTAGATAAACTTACATCCAGCAAAACCAGTTAGTTTTAACAAAAATATTACTGCTTGTATATCAATACTCAACAGAGGCGTAGTACCATGGAGCAGTTGGAGCGAACTGCTACAAGCGCACGAATTTTAAGGGTGCACAAATCAGGGAGAAGTGAATTTTGAAAACGCTTAACAGTTTTATCAAATGTTTAATCTATTATCAATATACGTACACACAATTTGATAAAATTTAATGAACACATACGTCATTTTATATAATATACTCTGGTACATTGAAATTGCAATGCCAAAAACGGGTGAGATTTTTGTGACCAAACTTAGCGGAAAGGATTAGCTACTCAGAAGTAGTAGATGATTAAAATTGTATTCAAATGGATCAAGTGGTAATGGCATATCTGACGTTTTTTTTGTTTCTACAACTTCATTATAGCTTGTATTTTGTGAGAGATGAAGGCAAACAAATGAGGTGCAGGACCGCGATTTTCGACTTATGCAGTTCTCTGGCATTAATTGCAAGTTGTTTGGGATACAGCAACTCAAGAGGAAATCGACCATCTGCTGAAATCGATGCCACAAATAGTGAGGGAGTGTGAAACCAATGGGAGAGAACCAACACTTTGTGTTTATATTTGTTCTTTTTTTTTAATTTTAATTACTTACTCTAAGGAACTAAAGTTTCCTGCCAAATATAATCACAAAATTCCTATTCCTTCTTGGTGTTGCAATTTTCATGTCACAAAATATAATTTTATAAATTTTGTCATTAAGTAATGGTTGGGATTGAACTAAAAAAAATAAAAATAATAATATTTTGTTGAACTCCTGAAAGAAAAAAGAGAACGCTGAATATGTAGCTACGCTACTGATATAAATTTAATTAGATCCGAAAATCAATGTCACTGCCTCAAAAAAGTTTTTGAGCACTTTTAAGCGCGACATGCAAGATAGACTAACCAAACTTACGTTATAACAGAACGGCTAGTTAGATTTGACAACATTGGCATTGTAGACATTACTTGCAACGATATTACAAGGTTACTAACCGTTCTTCATAAGCACCACCTCAAGCGTTCAAAGAACATGTTTCTTACCTGCAAATATCTATCCAAATTGTACCCTAAAGTTAAAAAAATTTTTTACCGAATTTTCTATTTATGTATTTATGTGTTCTCTGTTTAAGTTTTCAATAAATGCTATAGCCCTTAATTAAAAAAATTCTAATTGTTATTTATAATTAAATAAGTTTCAATAATAGCTATAAGAAATTAAAACTACATGCCCAAATATCAAATTGTGTTTTATTTAGCCTAATCAATGGTTGAACAATAGCAATCTTAATTTCCATTACAAATTCTCAAGATTTATTCGTAGTTTGCATTTTTTGTGCTTTGTTTACATTGGTTATTTTTTTAAATTTGAATATAAAAAAATTACAAAATCTGAAAAATGGAACTTTTATTAAATAATAGGAGTAGGGTTTTACATATTATAAAAAAATGTTTTCAAACATTGTTATTTGTTTTCTTGAACACTAAACCATTCTATGATCATTTTTCTCTCGAACCGAGAGCGGGTTTATGGACCGCACACAAGTAACGTGACTTTTTTATATTTTTGTATTTTGCATAGCTTTTTTATTATTTTTTTCTTAAATTTATACATATTTATAATTATACCCCATGTAAAGTACACAATGGCAAACAAAAATAAGATGAGAAAATGCGAATAACCTAAAATAAAGAAATAATATTGCATCTTGCTTTAAACAATAAATAATAATAAAACAAGTACAATAACTCATCAACAAAATATAATAATACAAAAAAATATAACTTTTTCACCAAATAATTACAAAGCATTAACAATTTATAGTGTTTAAAGTATTTTTAAATTTATATTAATATATACTTTTTTCCTTTACTTTTATTCATTATTTTGCTTTTTTTGACAATGCTAAAAAAATCTACACAGCGTTCAAAACATTACATTTGGCAAACGTGATGAATTTTGTGATCATTTGGATTTAGTTCATTACATCTCAATTATTTTGGAAAACGTAGTATTGTTGATTATAAAACTAGTATAATTATCTATTAAACAAAATTTTACAAATGTTTTTTTACTTTTATTAATAGTTATTTACGAACCAAGTTCGGGAAGAAGTTTTTCCTACATGAGCGCTTTTAAAGCACGAGCGAACGAAGTGAGGGAGTGCTTTAATAGCGCGAATGCTAGAATGATTTTCCCGCAAGAGGTTTGTACATAATTTTTTGTAACGAGCAAATATTTCCTTTGATAAGCAGAAGCAATCATTTTATATTAATGTCAAATTTTGATATAGTCACCTTGATGAAAAGTGTAGAGTGCTATGAATTGACATTTGATGTCTAAAGTGTTTGTGCTGATCATATTTTGTATACTTTGTATTGCTTTTTTAAGTTTACTTCTTGTTTTTATTAATAAAAAACACTGGGAAAACGGTTTTTAACAATTACAAATTAAAATTGCATTATGATATTATTGTTTAAATGTCTGTAAATGCCAGTGTTTTTTGTGATTTTTCCCGCACTCGTGCGGGAATAACAATTTCCTGATTGGCTGCACACGTATGTAAAACTTCACTTCCCAGGCGGCGAGTACAAAATAGTATTTATCGTATTGAAACCATAATTAAAGATTGAATTAAAATTTGAGAAGAAAGAATACAAACAAAAATTTTTATCAAAATTACGCTTAAAACAGTGTTTCTAAAGACCCGGACCCGGACTCCGTTCTCCTGGGGCGTATTCCATACCCCTAGTAATGCTCCTTTCTGCTCAAGGCTCCGCAAAGTTTAGAACCGCCATTGATAAGTAGGGTATATAATTGTGCAAAATTCAACGTCTTTCTGGACAAGCAGAGTTATTACTAAAAACTAGAGGGAGGATTATTGCTTTACGAGGATGTGGATTTTCGATCCGTGTAATCTCTACACGTATGTGTTTATCGGTAATATAATTTTTTATTTTGCGTTTGATAATATTCTTTAGTATTAACAGTCCTTTCAATTTTAAGCATAGATATATACTTATTTTATATGTATGCTAATGTAGTTTTTAAAGTAATGGATGATACGATGTATAATTCAGGTTGCACAATTATTCGCCTACATCACGGGAACTTGTTTATAATGAAATTATAAGTTTCAGTTCAGGTAGCAAATGGGTATCAAGTTTTTCACTCCGTCAAGTTAGCAGTACAAAGTTATCAAAATCAAATAAAATATAATTACGAATCTACTACTAATTTCTTGCAGAAGAAAATACTTAGTAGTACACCATTCTAAGTAGTGTTTTTTTTAATAAATTGGTATTCGGTACCTATAAAATGTGTGTTAAATTTGTGGCTAAACTGTTGTTAATTAATTGCAAAAGAAAATAGCTTTATTATTATTTCACACACATTTTAAACAAGAAATAAATTTATTAAAGCACTTTTCAGAATGGTGTACTGTTAACTTATAACAAGATAGCAGAAAAACGCATAACTAAAAAAGTAAGAAAGCTACAATTTTTTTCGTTCGCAACAAATTAGTAAGAAATTCGTAATTATATTTTATTTGATTCTGCTAGCTTTGTACTGCTAACTTAAAAAACGTAACTTTTTTACTTAAATTAATAACATTATTTTATCGGTGCCTTTCAGTATACGTAAACCTTTTTGCACAGTTTTAATTAACTATTATTTGTTTTATTAGAAATATGTGGTCCTTTATTTGGTTCAACGCGAATAACATGGCGCGGAAAATGATTGTCCTTTGCAGACCGCTCATAGAAGTGGAAGGCCATCTCTCTTATCCAGAGTTGAAAAAGACAACATTAGCCAAGATGCTTGTTTGACTCCATTCACAAGTTCCGCCATTATTCGCAAAAGAAAACAGCTACAATGCAGTTTGCAAACAATAAAAAATACTTTAAAAGCTGAAGGAATAAGCTGCTATCGACCTGTACAGAACCCTGTAATAACTGAGGTAGCGGTAGTGCAAGAATGGTTTTTACAAAATATAGAAGTGGAAAGAATCCGTTGGCCACTTAAGTCACCGGATTTAAACTTGCATCGCCATATTAATACCGTGTTGGAAAGATTTCGAAGAGATAATGTATGTGCCAATTTAATCAATTTGGTACCAAACCGTCTACGGAAATGTATAATCAATAATGGACACACATTATTAGCATGTAAAATACAAATATTTAAATAAAATATTAAATAGTTTTTTAATCATGTTTTTATTAGGATTTTCTGTATCTAGTTTTGTTCTTGTAAGTAGAGTTTATATATAATTTTTAATAAAATCTAAGGTATTATTTCTATCAAAATCTAGTAGGTACTATAGTAATGTAAAACAAAAAAATGCAAACTACGCAATTGCAAATTTCAGTTCATTACTACTAAATTAATATCATTTCGAAATAAATAATATTTAAATTAAATGTTACGAGGAGAGAGCGAAAAAAGCGTTTTGCAATGTTCTATTTTTGTGATTTTTTGATTTACAGCATTTTCAAATTTTATTTGAAATTTTTTTAGCGCTCTGTGTAAGAAATCAGACTTGATTTTATAAAGGGAGATTTATGTATCTTTCAATGTTTCATACGAATAACTTAAAGGGAGCAATGGGAATTTATTTTTAATAGTAATAATATTTCTTTTGTAAATCGGAATGTTGACTTTAATTTAATCCGGATATATTAAGACTTTTAGGCTAATTAGTACAGTAGTTTTACATTTGGACATATAATTTATCATTATTCGAGCTATGGATGGAACTTATTTTGTTATAAATACTAATTCCTTTTTTTTAATTACTTAAGCAGTGAAATAAATAAAATAAATAGAAAACTCGGCGAAAAAGAATTTAAAACTTAAGGATACAATTTAGATACATATTTGCAAGTAAGAAACACGTTCTTTGAACGCTCGAGGCGGTACTTATGAAGAATATCGCTGCAGATAATGTTTATAATGCCAATATTGTTAAATTTAACTAACCGTCCTGTTATAACGTAAGTTTGGTTGCCTACCTTGCAGGTCGCGCTTAAAAGTGTCCAAAACTTTTTTGAGGCAGTGTACAATATTTGATAAAGTAGACGCGCAGAAATCAACCAATATTATTTACAGTTATTTTTGTTATAACTATATGGTTTAGTTTTTTTAAAACACAGCTTCACAAGAAAACTTATGTTAATAATGCAATTTGGGTTATCGGGCAATACGTATGCGCAATTGCAGTGCACATCCATAAAACGATAATTGGTAGAAATCAAAACATTTAAATAAATATCAATATTTTATCGACAAACAAAGAAAGCCAAATAGTAAAACACGATTTGTCAATTTAAGTATTTGGTATCATCTATGTTCTTATTTCAAGTGGTTTAACTGCATAACTATCCGAAGTATAAATATTAATAAACAAATTTTTACATTTGTAATAGTCATATCGGAATATATTTTGTTTATACTCATAATTTTTTTTAAATTAAAATTGGTATTAACTTTAAGCAGCACTTTCTTGTTAAATATTCATCGTTGTTTTAAGAGTACCTAGTAGACAATTGATATTTACATTTCTGTGTTCTAGTCGTATTAGTTTTGTATCTAGAATCCAAAATACCGGAATAGCCAGAGATTATTCAAAAAACGACATAAAAACGCAGAAAACGGTTTAAATAATGTTATTATAAATAAATATTAATAAATGAATCCGAGTTAAGTTACAGTTGTTTTTCTTTTGATCGAAGTACTACCCATTTACCTAATTGCATTAAAACAAGGAATATTTTAAATATAACAAATGCAAAAATTAGTATTATAGATAAGCAAAAAGTAATCACGTCCAACAAATAGTATTGATACCATGGAAGGTCAAATGCAGGATTTCTTAAATGCGACGTTCCTTTGTGTCTTAAAACGTATTCGGTCCACCAAATTGCTCGTTCTAAACCAGTTTGTGGTTGATCTACTACTAAACTGGCATATCTTTTGACGTTATCGTAGTACCTATATTTTTTATAAATTAAAAATGCAACTAAAAGATTTTATCTTACTTTTTGTTTGTAATTACTTCTAGTATAGCAGATTTAAAAGATTCTTTAGTGATAGAATTGTATTCCAGCAGTATCCCAAATCCTTTTGAAACAATTCGATTAACGTTTGATTTTTGATCGCCCAATACCGGTATTCCTATTATGGGTACGTTAGCATAAAGAGCTTCTTCAAGTGACTGTAATCCTCCTTGAGTAATAAATAATTTTACATTAGAATGTCCTAAAATAATTCATGTAGCATTACAATAACATATGCGTCATAATAATATAATCTTACTTAAAACATCTTGTTGAGGAAACCATTTTGAAATTATTACATTGTCCGGTTTGTTAAGCAAATCTTCGTTTTCAAATTTCCATAATATTGTGTATGGTAGTTCTTTAAAAACATCAACAATTGCGTGCAAAATGTGAGTAGAAATGTGTTTGCTTTTAGCGTTACTCCCTAAACTAAAGTAAATTACTCCTATCGTTGATTTATCTAATAAACTTTGTAGATCCTATAAAAAACAGTATTTGTCCATTTTTGTACTATATGAAATAACAACTTACATTTGGTAATGGTTTTGATTTTGTAATATGAGTTTTTCCTCCAACTGCAACAACATTTGGTAGTAAAGGTCGAATTGGATGCAAAATATTGTTTGTGTTTAAAAACACAGCACTATAGTTTTTAAAAATTTGTTGAATTTGAGAATAATTTTTTCCAAAATGTTTTTCTACGATTCGTTGTTGAGCCGGAATTATAAAGTAGTAATTTAAAATTCGGAAATAAACAGTGTAAAACGTACTTTCAAGTCTTTGAATAAATGTTAAGTGTTCTACAAATGGAAGGGAATAATCAGGATGCAATACGTAATGCGATGGATTTCCAATTTCTTCATGTACAAATGAAGTTGCATCAAGAGATAAAACGGTAATAAACGGACATTTAAATCTTTCAGCAAAAGCAAAATGTGCTGAATGAAATCCTTCGATCATAAGCAAATCAAAATGTGTGTTTTTATTTTTTATAAGTTTTGTTACTTCTGGAAGACTTAGTTGCTGATCAATTAATACTGCGTTTGCATTTGAAAAATTATACCACATAGACCATGCCGGTACATTTACAAAATTAAGTAAGTTGAAGTTACCCCATACGTTATAAGATATTTGCATGCCAATTTCAGTTAAGTTAGTTAATTCCGAATCGTTCATTGGATCAGTTGTCAACAAGGTCACCTGATGTCCTCTTAATAATAACTTTTTCCATAGTGGCCGAAATACAATTTGATGACTAAATGATGGCATATGGGTTATTGCTAAAATGTTAGCACTTTGCGTCACATCGTTGTTTAAAAAAATGAAGAGAAATAAAACTTTTATATACATTTTAAACAAATGCACTCACAAGTGTTTAATCTAATGTCTTGATATAAACTGATTTGCAATGTCATGCGTTTATTGCTGCATGCTCGTTTTTATTGATAACAGCAAGTGTTTTAATCAATATAATTATAGTAGTTTTCTAGTTTGTGCACTGTATACGTAGACAACGCTAAGAGCATGTTTTACATTATTATTTGTATTGTCCGATTCAAAAAAATATTTATCATCATATTATAATGATTTTAATTACGCACCAATAAACTTGATATATTTTATTAAGAAAACTGTTATGTAATAATTACACAAAAATTGGTAGTAAGTACTAATTACAACATCATATCAATCTCAACCTTTTATCGAGCGTAAATATACTTTAATAAAACAAATTGAAAGTGAAATATGTTCAAATATAGATTGAAAAATTTAATTTCTTTGCCAATTTATTGATTACATAGACTAAATGTTTTATCCTGGCATACCACAAGGAAGTACACTAAGACTAACTATTTACAAGAAACATACCTACCAACCAGGGCCGCGCCAAAGTACGTTAGCGCCGGGCTGCCAGGTAAAAGTTGCCGCCCCCAATAGGCTTAAATTATTTTAGTTGAAATTTAATATCTCAATAATGAAACAATTATATATTTATTACATACTTTCCATATATTATATTTTCTGCTATCAGACTTTAAAAATGCATTTTATCGTCTAGACATTAAAAAATAGCAGTCCTTTTTCTTCACTCAGAATGTAACTGTTGGTGCCTTTGTAACACACCACCAGAATTAGTGGTAATTGTCAATGTCTTATGCTTGACATCAATTTCGAATTGTGCAAAAAGTTAATAGGTTTTTTTAGAAAAAGACAAAAGAATATACCCTTAAAAAATCAAAGGTTCTAACGAATGAACAAAGTGTAGCTGAATCGACTCTGTTTTGAAATGAGTTCTAAATTAAGTGTTACACGTTTTTCGCATACAGAATTACGTTATGAAATTTTAATAAGAGGTAGTGATTCATCTTTAGGGATTTTAGTTTTACGAGGTCTACTCAAGAATTTTCTTTCCGATGAAGTTACCGGTAAGTTAACGACTCGTCATCTATATCTTTTATGTTACCTATGTCTATATCCTTTCAACCAATAACTTGGCATAAAATATGATATTTTCTTTAAATCAATCCACAATTATATTTTGATTATAAAACTAGTTTCGACAATTCAAATTGTCGTCATCTGTTAAACTAAAAGCAAATGAATTAACAAAAATAATTAATAATTTAAAAGACCTTACAATTTATATAAAATTATAAAATGAAATGACAAATGTCAACAAATTCAAAATTTAGGATTATCCGATTTATTTTAGGAAAACTTTTTTAAAGAAATAATATAAACGAATTTTACAACATTGTTTAAAGTATGAAAAAGATAACCATTGCTATAAGCTAATTGTTTAATTGTATCAAATTCTTTATTAAAACTAGACTTAGAAAGAGAAATAGAAAAGAGATGAATAAATAAAGAACAAAAAGAAAATTTTCTGATTATAAGAATGATTAGAGTAAAAGGGAATTAAACAATCAGTGTAAGTAGGTTTACGATAGATTTCAAAACTAAATTTCTCATTCTCAGAGGTAAAAAAAGAAGATCTAAATATAGAAAGGAGTTTTTACATCCAAGTTTATAAGTAAAATGAATATTAGGATGAATAGAATTAATAAAATTATTAAAATTATTTAGATAATCTAAAAAACCATTGAAGATAACAAAGCAATCATCAACATATCTAAACCAAAAACTAATCGTATTAGAAAAAAAGGAATTACAAAGGATTTTATTTTCAATATTATTCATGAAGATTTCAGCAGCAAGAAGTAAAATATTAGATCCCATAGCTAAATCAGATGATTGCGAATAGAAATTATTATTATATTTTAAAAAAGAAACCAAATTGAGCAAAGAACAAATACTTAAAATCCGGTAAGTATTCAGAGAAGCATTAGAAAAAAGCAAGTTACGAATAAAAAAATACATTCTTCTGAAAGAATAGATGGAAAAAGATTCACAACATCAAAAGATACAAGAATAGATAAAGAAAGACAAAGAAGTGTTTTAATCTTAGAAGCAAGGTCAGAAGAATTAAGAATAGAATATTGATTAGTAAAATTAGAATAAATTCTTATAATATTGCAAAAAAAAACAAGAACGAATTGAGATAGAAAGCTTATGTATTTTTGGTAGACCATAAAGAAGCGGTGTTGAAGGATTCATAAGTTTAAAATGATATATATTTCTATTTTTAAGAGAATTAATTGTTAAATTACACGATTGAAGACAAAACTAGAAATGGGATCTTTGGAAAGTACTTTAAAATCACCTCTACTAATAAAACCTTCAACTTTATTAACATAATCAAAACGAGAAAAAATAACAATGCAATTACCTTTATCAGCTTTTGAAATAATAACATCATTAGATTTAGTTTTGGATCTTAATAATGAACAAGATTTATAAATTTAATTAAAATTAAGATTAAATTTGGCATTATGTAAAAATTTCTTCAATTTATAATGAATTTTATATCTAATTTCGTTACTATTAGGTGAATCTAAAGTATGAACTATGTTTTCCAAACAAACCGCTAAAGTTTCAATATGTTTTTTAGTTATATTATTCGGAAAATTGTATTTAAGGCCTGAATTTAACAAAAACTCTTCTTGGAAATTAAAAGAAACATTACTTAGATTAATAATCCAAGAGTGAAAACTGTGGCGTAAATAAGAATTAGTACAAGTATTAGAATTACTAGATGAAGATGTAGAAAGAGAAGGAATATGAAATGTGCTATTATAAGATGAAGAATTATAATATGAAAGTGAATGAAATGAAACTGGCTGTAAATTGCGTAAATTAATGAGTTTCTTACAAAGATTGGTATAAATTAGATTACCGCTAAATAACACATAGTCTCTAATACTAAAGTCTAAATAATAAAGCTCACATTTGTGTAATACAGAAGATAACCTTGAGCGAAGAATATAAAGAATTTATGTTATTAAGTTCCTTGTACAGTAATTTTATTTCTTCTTTCATCCATGTTCTTCTTCCAGTTTCTAAGCTTTTCTGGACTGTTTAGTGTTAACATTTGTCTTAATTGAAACAAACTTCGAGGTGCTCTTTTAAACAAGTTTGAACAAACCATATTTTTAAATTAGTATGTTTACGTTGAAGTACTTGCTTTTTAAAAGTTCGGATTACAATATATTGACGGAAATTCTTAATATAATTAAAGTAATCCATCTCTAAGTGGAGAAATTGCAATAAAATATGTTTGGTAAACTAGTAAAAGACGTACTAAGAAGCCCTTTGGTGACGTCAAACCTTAAAGTAAAATCGGCTGTGTATTATTATAGTTTACTTTGTAAGAAAGAAAAGAGTTTTGGTCGTTTTCGATGTTTCGCACAATTTTATTTTAGGTGTTCATTTTTGAAAACCGAAAAGCATTGTTTCTGATCTTAGGAAAAGTAAATGGCGTTTTGAAAGTTTGAATACCATATCACGTTTAGAAAATAAAAATTCAACTATTTATTTTCGTTATGATCTCTCATCACAGCAGCTTAAGCAATTGGACACTTTAGTTAGTGACCATTTTTCTTCTTTGAATGAAACTTATGCGTGCACTAACTTAATTGAGCATCAAATTAAAACAGCTTCCGGACCTATTAAACTAAGGTACAACCAAGTTTCATCATTTATCCAGAAACAAATTTATCTAGAATTAGAAAAAATGTTGAAGTTAGGCGTTATAAAAAAATTTAGTAGCGCTTGGTCGAGTTCAATCTTATTAGTGAAGAAAAAGGACAACTCTTACCGCTTTTGTGTCCATTTTAGAAAAGTCAGCAAAGTTACCGAAAAAGATGCTTATCCATTACTTTACGTCTTGTCCATTTTGGATTGGTTTCGTAACACAAAATTTATTTCACGTTTTGATATTAAACCTACTTATTGACAAATACCGTTAAGTAAAGATTCTAAGCATTACACAGTTTTTACAGTTCCAAATCGTGGATTAATTTAGTTCACGCGACTGCCGTTTGGTTTAGCTAATGCTCCAGCTTGTTGGCAACGATTGATTGATCGTGTTTTAAGTCCAGAATTAGAGCCTTATGTCTTTGTATATTTAAATGATGTCATCATTTGCGCTCCTTCTTTCGAAAAACATATAAAAGTTTTGATTTTGGTTCTTCGTGGCCCTAAAATAACTAATTTAACGTTGAGTAAAAACAAGTGTCAATTTTGTAAACCAGAGCTAAGTTCTTAGGTTTTATCGTAGATTCTAATGGTTTTTCGGTTGATCCTAAAAAGGTTAATGCTATTCTGCGTTGAAGTTAGAACTATTATTAGCATGGCCTTATCGTATCGCCGTTTTATACCAAATTTCTCAATTACTATCGCACCATTAACGTCTTTTTTAAAAAGTGTAAAATTTTATAGGACTAATGATTGCAGTGAAGCTTTTCAAATTATAAAGAATTGTTTCCGCGCTTATTCTGTCGTGTCCTAATTTTAATGTTCCGTTTTCAGTTGCAACTAATGCTTTCAATTTTGGTCTTGGTTCTATTTTTATCCGGTTTATTAATGGTGAAGAACGCGTCATCTGTTATAATAAAAAAGCTACTTAATAAATGTGAACCCAAATATTCCACCATTTAAAAAAAAATGTTTGGCTGTACTTTGGTCGATTAAAAAGTTACCTCCTTATCTTGAAATAGCAAATTTTACAGTAATTACTGATAACGCATCAATAGTCTAGTTGCACAATTTAAAAAACCTACCGGTCGTTTAGCACGATGGGCTGTTAGACTTCAGCAATTTGGTTTTAAAATCATCCATCGAAAAGGAAAATATCATGTCGTACCTGACGCACTTTGTTGTTCTGTTCCAGACATTGACAAAATTACTACCAAAGCTAACCTTACCGAACCTAAATCTTCAAACAAATGAACAAATGGCTATGAAAAGAAAAATCATGAAACGTGTTCGTTCAAAACCTTCCATTTTTCCGCAATGGAAAATTATCGATGGAAAACTATTTAAGCACGTCACTGTTGACAATCCCCATCTTCGTTTTGAGACTGACAATTAGAGATGAGTTGTACCAAAATCTAAACGACTTGAATGCTATCAAAGCTTTATGACGAACCTACCGCTGGTCATCTTGGTATATTTAAAAATGTTGAAAGAATTTTACCGCTCTATTATTGGGCTAAGATGAAAGCAGATGTTATTCGTTATATCAATGCGTGTAAAGTTTGCATTACGTATAAGCCAGAACAGAAACGTCTGCTGGTGTTATGACTCGTCATGCAGTGGTATACAAACTTTGGCACTTGATCTCTACTGATCTCGTTGAACCTTTAACGCGTTCGAAAAGTGGATATTTGTACATTTTTGTGGTTGCCGATTATTTTTCAAAATCTGTTTTGTTTTTGCCGTCGCAGTCACTAAACGTCTTAAAGAAGATGTTTTCTTAATGAGTCCTTCAGATCTTTTGTGTGATAACGGCACACAGTTCCGTATTTCTGAGTTTAAAAAAATGGTTTTGTCTTATAAATCTAAAATTATTTTTAACGCCAATTACCATTCACATCAAATCTTACCGAAAGAATTGACGGAGTTATGAAAACAATGTTATTATCGTGCATTGAAGACAACCAACATTATTGGGATAAGTACCATGTTAAAGTAGCTTGTGCTATCCGTACCGTCGTTTATAAAGTTACCGGCTCACGCCATGGCAAGACTGCCAATTCAGACAATATCTTGTATTTAAAATTTCTTAAACATGACCGTAGTTGCTTTATAGTAAACTATAAATTTATAGTACATTTTAAACTTTGTAGGCAATCTTTAAGACCTAAAATTTCAAGTTTTTGTATAAGGTTTTTAATTTGCCTTTTCTAGTCACTCAACATTTCTTTATTATTATGATTACTATAAACAATTTTTTTATGTAGTAGCATACGTCCGTTCTTTAATAAAGTGATAACATTACACGACTGATAACATTATCTCTGAAACTAATAAGCGGCGTGCGCTGTATTTGTAAGAGCAACGCTTGCAAAGTAATATATGAGAATATCTTAACACTAACAATGTTACCAACGACATATTTTTGTGGCATCTATTTACGTACATAAGTATATCATATACTTTTAAGTTTTATCTATTTAATTAATAAGCAGTAAGTTTAAACCATTTTGAACAATCAGCATTTTTCCAACAAATTATTTTTTACCTGCCTGTTGCCTCCTTGCACCCCTGCTTGGCGCGGCTCTGCTACCATCGCTCACACGATAACAGCGATGTTCGAAGGTCACGTTTTAATCTTTACAACCCACAAAAACGCTGAAAAAACTGTCTTAATAAAGTGCAAGATTAGTTACGAATCTGGCACATTAAAATAAATAAAACCAAATCTACAGAAAAAAAGGAGATTTCTTCTAGTCACCCTCAACAATATCCGACTGTCATGTTCACAAGACGTTAGATGCCACGGCATACATTTTGTTTGCAGATGAACGTAGAGAAAACACGTATTAAATTTATTAACAATATTAAACTGGCTATTAAGACTCAAATCTAAACTGTCTCTGCATAACAAAGTTTTTATGTACAAGACTGTGTTAAAGCCCCCATGAACATATGGATTGCAACTATTGAGGACTCCAATCTGGAGATACTGCAAAAGTTTGAATCCAAAACCTTCAGAGTAAGTATACCACGATACCTTCAAAATGAAATCGTCCATCAACCTGCGTGTTAAATCAGTGAAGAAAGAAGTAAAGCGCTTGAGTACGAAACATCTTAATCACCTTGAAAGTCACACAAACATTCTAGTCGTAAATCTGCTAAACAATAGTAATACCGCTTATAGGCTTAAAACACATTGCCTTCTGGACCTACCACATCGATACTGATACTTTGATGTAAGTAATTCTTAAAAGAGGTTTCCACTGAAAATGCATCATGTATTAGTACTTGAAACTCACTAAATTTACTTATTGCACGTTTCAGTAGAACTTTAAAACATAATTATGGATACTATAATACGTTAAGTGTATTATATAAGCATTTTACTGCTATTTAGTTCTCATTGTGCCTATATATTAAATCTAAAAATGGAAATTTACCAAGGTACTTATCAATGTATTTGATAAGATTTTTAGAAAACTTGGAAAGTGTTTGCGAAAGATAATAACTAATATAAATCAACCTATATAATTATATTTGTCATTGCGCGTGTGATTACGTTAGTAATTTTTAATAATCATTTATTTCTATTCTTATTTATTACGATAAACGACATATTAAAAGAATTTAAGTATCCTCGACTAATTATTACTATACTAGTATTGATATGAAAATAGATTAGTTTTAAAATCTTTTTCTAAGTGCATCACAAAGAGATAAAAAATCTTACACAAGTAACATAAATTGCTTTATATCGGCAAAACGTTTATTTAATATGGAGAGTGTTTGAAAAATATAATATACATAGGTACTATATGCAGTTGCACGAAAGAAATGCTCTATACATTTACACTCCCAGTAAGTAAATATACACACTTGTGTAAATCGATTACAATATATTTGATTAAGACAATCATAAATATAAAGTTTAAATTTTTATGTTACTGTATATTATATTATAATTACTATATTGTATATAGTATCACTAAATAATCTCAAAATAAAACTGCTTATATGTATCTACTTTTTTTTCTAAGTTATTTAAAAACATTACATAACATAAAGTTGTAATGAACCATGCAATTTTGGTGTTAGTCGTTGTGGTCAATCGAAATTTCAAAGTTGTAATCAAGTTGCGCGTTCTGATCAACTGTGAAATTTGGGCGGTATGATCAAATGGGTGTTATATATACAAAACTGTAAGAATTATTATGAACTAGCAGTTACCCGCAGCTCCGTGGCGTCTGTTTTCTTCTCTGCGTCAAAATTTATGATTTGTAAACAAAAAATGTTTTTGTAGCGTGTCAACTTTATCTATGCACAAGATCGCAAAGATTTGTTGCATAGTTTTACGTAAAAACGTAACAAATCAGTATATTTCCTTAAATTATGTAAGTTGTAGGCATTTACAGATTTAGTAGCATACCTGTCTGCTCTACAGATTTAATTTAAATAACATATGAAATTGGAAACTTAGCGCACATTGTGTTTGAATATTGGAATGTAACTTACGCAGTCTATTTGTGATACTACGGTGATATACTTATTATTTTATTGTCCAGTTTTTTAGGGGATTGTTTATTATTATTATTATCATCAAGCTTGGGTCTTAGCTGACAATGCGCCTTGCTTTTCAACTTATATATTATTTATATTTGTTAACGTTCCATTGTTTAACTTAAATTAATTAATTCTATTTAACTGTGCTGCCGTAATTACCTTCTCATACAAGGTGTTGAATACTTCGATAATTATATTTGAAATTGAATTTACTGTGATATTGCTTTACGAATAGTTGTTGGATTTATATTTCTTCAAATCCAAACTTATTTTTTGAGTTACTTCATCCACCTTTCAAAACAAAGTGCAGACCTTCAGAAATTCATCGTATCAGCAATTCACTTCAACAATTCACCACTTGTAATTCACGCTCAAAAATTTGGTGTCAATTATAAAGTACTAAAGGGTGTTAAAGTATTTGCATGATAAGTGTCTTACTTCAGTAAAAGTTTAGACGTTTGAGTTTTTGAAGTAACGTAATGTATTATTTAAAAAAAAACTATCAGCGTTACCCAGGAGACACTACGTTGGCTTACTGGTTGTTTTTTTTTGTTTGTATAAAGTAATACTCAAATATGTCTATGTTTAGAACGTAATGAGCAATTCTGCGCAATCTATAAGTTTTTGTACTTTATATTTGTCTTGTGTACTTTGGAATCGTTTGAATAATTTCACGTTAATTTGATGAAGTTATTCCACGTTTTTAAATTCATCTTTGTCAGTTCAAATTGTTAAGAAAATTTTGTATTCAATTAATTTGAAATTATTACGTTACATATACATCCGTACTCTGCATTTACGTTAATTTGGCATTTTCTTTGTCCTGGTAAAATTCCAGATGTATCTAATTTATGTTTCACTTTTAAAATACTATTATAATTTGATATATTTTAGCAGTTTGTTTATCTTAAGTTTGTTTAAAAGTTCATTCTATTAAGTATGTTCTTAGTACATTTGCACATGAGTCATGTTGAATTTTATAATTTATTACAGACAGTTTTATTATTCGGTTTCAACAAGTTAATCCTTATGATTATGAGTGTAACTAAATCTTTTGATTTTGATATTTGTGTTTTGTTAACGTTGCATCTTGCCATGAGAAAGGCTGTCTTCAAACACTACTTTTACATCTAAATTAATTCTGTTTGCATCTTCTTTCCACGTCTTTGTTTTACTAGTTTTTTTTCACAAAAATTTCGGTTACAGTTCTTTATGGAAATGGTCGCGCACTGAGGTTGCAAATATAGGTAGTTTTGGTTTTGGAGAAAAGTAATTCACAAGTTTTCAATCACTAAAAGACATTAAAATGTAGTCTGGGCTTAGAGCGAATCAACCCTTAAGATTCGGAACTATCCGCGGGAGTAATTGCAGAAAACAGTGAATTTTTAGTTTAGTTAGTGGAGGTTTGTTCCACCTAATTCGTAGAATTTGCAGTTTTTAAAAATTTTACCTATTTTCAAATTTTATTTTTACGAAATGTAGAATTGTGTGTTAAGTTGTGCGACACGTTCAACTTTCGCCTTAGAGCGGTTTATCGAGAATCTTCCCACGGATCCTTGTCCATTGAAGGTACCCTTACGATTTTCTTGTCATCAACATCTGCAACCTTATTGTCAACCAGAAGCCTTTTCCTGAAACTACTACTACGACGAAAATTTAAGGTATTTATTTATTACCGTTTATACTAAATTGGTGAATATCATTTCGCAAGTTTAGTGTTTTAAAAACTTTGATTTTAATCAGAACAAGAATTTAAAAAATTTTTGCGAATTACTGAGTAGATTGATTTTATCGTTATTTTATTTTTTTTTATTTTACGAGTTTGTATAGTCGTTTGTTATATTAAAGACGATATGTAACAATATTTTTTTTATTGTGTATTATTAATGTTAAACCTGAAAGCTTAAGAATTTTGGGACTTTAGTATTAGGATTTTCAATTTTGTCTAAAAGATTTACATATAATTTATATTATTTTGTAATTATTTATTATTTTTTAATGCGAACACGACCGTCAGATTTATAATGGAATTGCCGTTATTTTTTATTATTTGACTAAATTGCGTCGATTCTTTTCTAGTTTATTTATGTTTCAAATTTCATCTTAGCCATGCATTTGTATTTTTTTAATATTAAATTTTGTTTTTCTTTGCGTTTACTCAATTTACTTTAATTTAACTGTTTATTATTTTTTGGTTTGATTTGATTTTTTTTTAGGTTTGTTAAATAAATGTTAAATTGTTAAATGTAACAAAGCTTTTATTCCGTTGGCCTTCGCGTTATGGAAAATTTAAATCATTTTAGATTTTAGTACAATACACTCTATTAATGTAAGTCTATTTAGAGTATATCCAACATGAGTGGGTTTGTAGTTGGCAAGGGCCAGAAGTCCTTTTGAGTTATACACCTTCCCGGCGCCCTTTTGATATTCACTTTTATTTTTGTTTTCTTTCAAGTTTTCCAAACGGTCACGGAATTTTGAATATAATCCACAGCCATCTTCACTGAGCACCCGCAAAACCTCTTTTATATTACTTTTTTTTCAGGCAACTTTAATTTTTCCAGCTTTTGCTCGTAACAATAAAAAATTGTTTTGGTTGTTTATTAATTGTTTTGGTAGTTTATTAGACATTTAAAATTATTATTTACAAAGTTAAAAACAAACACTACGTAAGTGTAGTAATTTTCAATTAAGATTCCCATTTTCAGATTAGTGCTTGATATTAGTAAACACAAACCTTTTGTCTTTATTTAAAATAGTTTAACATATATTTAAAATTATCAACTACTGAATTCACGTGATGTCTCCTGGGTAAAGCTAACAGGTTTTTTTCAAATAATGCATTACTTTAAAAAAATTTGCAAAACTTTATGTTGTATTCTACAGGGATCGGCAAAGGTCAGGCAACAAATTTGCATTAAAAGAAGAAAATGCAGCGTCAAAATGAATTTATTCAAAGAAATTACAAACGGGATTCGAAAAAGGGTGTTCAAATTGATGTCCATCTTGATCAATGCATTTACTGCAACGTTAGTGCATGCGTTTTAGCATTCGTCGTAAAGAACGATCGGATATTTGAAGTTCTC
Organism: Aquatica leii; assembly: GCA_035610365.1. Lineage (NCBI taxonomy): Eukaryota > Metazoa > Arthropoda > Insecta > Coleoptera > Lampyridae > Aquatica > Aquatica leii. The sequence goes on from CM069433.1 coordinate 52,670,591, forward strand.
CCGATAGCCGCACTGCAGATTGGTTCGGCTGCTCAACAAACGCCAGCGCCACTGCTTCCATATTTTCGTTAGTTGTTACAGATACCGGTCGTCCAGAACGCGGCGTGTGGGCAACAGGGCCCGTTTTTAATAATTTCTGGTACATCTTCCACACTGTTGAACGATTTGATAGCGGCGAGTTCGGAAATTGTTGTTGAAATTCGGTAAACATAGTTTCGTAATCCGCGTTCGTACGAAGATACGACGTAACAAAAAAACTCTTTCTTGAAGCGTGAACTTGTATCGGTTATTCATTCCGAAAACGCGTCTACTCGACGAGCACGTGTTATCATGACACCGATACAACTGTCTAAAACACGAACATGCTTCGTTTTAATCTTTTTCGACAGCGTTGCTAGACTTATGAGCGTTGCCGGACTTGTGCCAACCCTTGTATTACTTCAAAAACTCGCACGTTCAAACTTTTATTGAAATCAGACTAGTTATGCAAATGTGGTATTTAATGCTTGGGATATTCTTTTGATAGACACTAGGTTAATAAAAGCGATGAGGTGCTGTTAACAGTTACATCCTTCTAACTCAAAATGGAACTGGTTCTATATGGATCATTATGATTGGAAACGACTTATATTATGCACTGTAATATTCTGATTTGTAGTACATCGCAAGGGTGTTAGAAGTTCTACCAAATACAGTAAAAATTAAATTCTTGCAAACATCATTTCAAGTATTTGTTTGGCCCAAGCCAGGTGATATACATAATGCACATGTCGATTATACATATATTTTTTAAGCTAATAAATATAATTGGAACAGATCTATTCACAATTAGCCAGAAGAATCGCCTTAATATTACCTAATTAATCATCATTAAAACAAATCATAAAGTGAAATTAAAGTAATATTGTAACATTATTTTATTTATCTAAAGACAATAATAAAAAATAGGGAAGTCTCAAAAATTTTATAACTGTGTTTTATAACTCAAAATTGTAAAAATACTAAGTCACATTAGAACGGTGAAAGAATTATTGAAAAATATCACTTAGCTTCACTTCGAAATATCTATAAACAGTCAGTGTTGTAAATTATCTATATAAATTTATATAGATAAATTAATCTAGATTCATATTTTTTATCTATTTACATGCATATAGATACAATCAAAAGTATATAAGTTATATGTATCTGTATATATATATATAATTTTTTATTTAAATTATTTAAATAAAATTTATAAAAAATCCAGTGTCCCGTATAATTCAAGTTACAATATGTATGTTTTTCTTCAGTAATTTCCCACATTCCATAGTAGTTCTTCAAATGAACTCCATCTATCGTTATTACTACCTAGATTATTTCATCTATTATCTGTTATCTATATAAATTTTGAATAGTTTATCTATTATCTAATACTAGATAATTCTTGCAAGAAAAAAAAATTATCTGTATCTATATAATTTAAAAATTATCTATTTACAACACCGTAAACAGCGCTCGTAAAGAGTGGCTTATTGCACTTATTCTTTTAGTATTGTTTCTAATCTGCAACATGGAAGCAAGCTTTCAAAAAGCTGACACATATAATTTACCACGTGTTGATATACACATGTTGTATGAATTTATTAAAACTACGTTCAGTTTTTCTGGTCTTAAAGCAGTTCGGTAAATTTAAATTTATGATATCTGCCTATTTAGGCAGATTTCCATTTTACAATAAACGCACTAGACAAGTGCAAATTCTGTACAAAGAAAATCACCATTAAACACGTTGAATACGATGCTGAATTTATAAAATACATGATTAACTGCACCTTGGAGTTTTGGAAGATAAACATATTTCCTATACTGCACAATATTTGTGTATAATATTACTTTACTTAGTTTTTTTCCATACATGAAGTTGAGCTTACTTTTTAGGATTAGAGTTTTAAAATGTACAATGAATTAATTAATTAAGTTGAGATTGTAAATAATTTTTATTTTATTATTGTTCTCTTCTACATAAAGTACGATTTTATGTATTTATCTATTGACTAATTATCGGTTTTTGTAAGTTTACAATTGCTCATGCCACTATGATTGCACTGTCAATTTTTTCAACCAATTCTGAATGTACAGTAGCGTGTGGACTTAAAAGCTTAAAATCATGAATACGTTTTATAACACGTTTAATATGAATCCGGACGCTAGCAATGCGTTTTGTAAGAGCTACTTCTTCTGCTCTCATTTTCTTTCCACTTGAAATACTTGGTGGTCTAACTAATGTACAGTTCCTTTTACTTAATGAACCCTCTATTTGTTTAAATCCTCTGTCCGCCATTACTGCACAATTCTCAGGAAGCACTTCTAAATATCCACAATCTTCCAGTAATGCAGAATCACTAATGCGACCTCCGTATCCACATGAAATAAAACTGATTAAACCGTCGGGAGTAACAGATATCAGATACTTTAATGTATTGCACTTTTTGTAGTCAGACCAACTTAATGATTGCTGTAATGCTGCAGTAGGTTTTTGAATCTCGATTTCCAAGCAATCAATTATAGATTGAACCCGAGAAAATGACATTCGGAACTGAATCGGTAGATTAATCTGAATTGTTTTTTTTTAGGCTAGAAGATAAGTTTTTTCATGTTTCCAGTGTACATACGTAATGTTGACGCAATTATTTCCTCTAGTTCTGACATAGTTTCTTTTTGCATTGTGCTTTCCGATTCTAATAGTAGCTCGAATATTTTCTTTTTTCGTGATCTTATCTCGCTTAATTCACGAGCTCTTTTTTTAGAAGTCTGCTTGTCACATAAATAAATGAGGAACAACGTCCTTCTTTATTTTTGCTCTTACCTTGCTTAGTTTTTATTCCATATAATTTGCCATGTCATATTCTAACCATAATGAATCCTAATATTCTTTAAAAAATCTCACAAAAACTTACATTAAAATGATCTTGACAACAATATAATGTAGACTTTTCAGAGACCTCCGAAATAGGCGCGTCTGGCCGCGGGAAACCACAGTTTTTTCTTTCTTGTATCTTTTGGAACTGTTTTAAATATTTTATGTGGAGCCGTGCGAGATGTATTTGTACATTTAGGCACAAAACACCAGTTCCGTGTCATACTCAAATTAATTAGCAACTATACAGTAAAATGGTATGAATACCGTGTTACAAACGTACAGTTTCGATTGAAGCACAGATTGAAGTAGCACGCTACTGACGTCATATCGGTAGTCTCCTTATTAGGTACGTTTTCTAGCCTCGCATTAATAACAAAATTGTTTTGCTTATGACTCTGTTAATAAAACTTTTAAAATTTTTCTGAAAGTGACTTGTGTTTTAGGAACATTAACTTTATGGAATTATAGACAAAATGAAAAGTGTGAGACGTGCCTATTGTAATAGGGATATTTATTTACCGATCAAATTTTGTGTTTATTTATTTTGTAACGTTTTTTATTTTATTTAATCAAATTAGGGTTCTTTCAATAAAATTTACTTTAAGTTAACATGCAATTTGGTATAAGTGTAGTTGCCGAAGTTGTTGCATTTTCAAAAATTGGATTGGAATTATTTCAAGTTTAAACGTCACAAAAATTTTATCTGACACCTGTGATATCGCAAAACCTGTGATAAAAACACTTCTTTGAATATTTTTCCAATAAGGAAGTTATGCTTTTCGAACGCGACTTCTTTGAATTTGTGCACATAGTAGTAGATCGTATGGTTATCAACAGTGTTGTGCATAGATAATTAAATTTTTATCTAGATGAGATAATAGATAATTTCCAATTTTTTTATCTAGATAACGATTTAGATAAAAGTTGAAGAATTTATCTAGATAATAGATAAGATAATCTATAATTTACGTAGATAATACGATAGATGATTCTATCAAATAGGTACAAACAGGTAATAATTAATTGTTACCATTTAATTATCATCATCATCAATACCAATTCATTGTTTATTAAATTAAGTAATTAAAAAACTGAAAGACAGATTGAAAAAACAATTAAAATAAAAAAAAAACATGACAGAAATTTTATTGATTTAATGACATTGTAAAATATAAAACAAATTTCTTGATGCAATATGGTCCTTTCAAAATTTTCATTGCTAAGCAAAACTTATACCATCAGGAATCAGGACTATAAAGTAGCGCCGAAATTGATATGTTTAATCAATAACTTTTTCACAAATGGAGAAGTGTCGAATAAACTTAATTAGTTTTCCTTTGTAACAGTTAGGAAAAATCTGGCTTTGATATCGACATCAGTTTGAACCTAAAAAATTATAAAAATTATCGCTCATAGCTGTTAATCACCCTCCCTGAATTATTGCTTTTTCTTTTTAAATTTAAGTTATCATTCGTAGTTCGATATTTTAAGCAAATTTTTCACAAAAAACCAACTAATCCTCAAAAATTTATTGTATTTTAAATTTTGAGCAGCTTACTTCAGCGATCATTTAAAGAATTAGCTTTTATGTCTTTTAAAAAAACGCAAGCAGTTTTGTTTCTTCTGAAAAATTTGGGTTATTTTAAACAGTTTATGCTCTGCTCGGTACTTTTTGTAATTGTAAGTGCAACAAATCCAAATGCAAAAAAAGCATTTTTGCTTTGCAGTTTTGTTAATTATATTTGACAGGTTGTCAGTAATTGTACTCATATGATAATTTACATTATAGATTTATATAGGAGCGTTTTTATTCTACGCGGTCTACATTAGGATCTTATTGCGACTTTAATTTAACGTTAATATTACTTACTCCACAAGTTGATTTAAAGAGTAAGCTAAAAGCCCCATGACTTAAATAGACATCTCAAAGAACGCGTATCGAGGTTTGTCACTTTCAACTGCTCAAAAAGTCGTGAATTTTCTCTTTTTCAATCAAGCATTTTTTTTAATTTGGGCATAGTTATGCTGTGTAGGCACTTCAACTAATTAAATTTTCAAAACTACAGAATTAGTAAGTAGCTGTTAATCTCAATGTTTGAATCGTGCAAGATAATGTATTGAATAAATGTACGTATATCAAAAAGCTTATTATTGTTTCTAAAGACGATAAGATACTTATCGCAAGCAATTGGTTCAATTTCAAAAAGTAGTTTGAGTTGTGTTTTTGTTTATATCTCGTATTGCATGTATTTACGCTCAAGGTCATGTGAGTCTAGTTTTTGTCAGCAGAAGAGCTGCAAAAATGCGAAGCATCTACGGCGATTATTTATCAGGTTTTAGCGATCTGGACCGTATTACATTACCACAGACATTACAAACAATATTATGTTTGTAAATATAAAAATTACAAAACAACAAATCTAAACAAAAATGTATGTTACTTTTAAAAAATCATCTAGATAATTTCATGATAGATAACCCAAAGATCATCTAAGATAATCATCTAGATAATGTTCAATACTTTTATCTAGATAAGGAAAAAGATGATCAAAAATTATCTAGATGAATTATCTATATAATTTTATCTAGATAATGCACAACACTGGTTATCAAAGATCTAAGTGATCAATTCTTTCGCATTCCGCATATTTATGGTCGCGTAATTCGAATTATCGATAGGGTCTTTTTAGCTTCATTTAGGACACCATCACGCTTCGGCGGATATTAAGCACTCTTCAGAAGCTATTCTACAATTTCTATATCCTTTTTTTTACTTTATAGGTATGTAATTGAAAAGTACCGTCTTTATCATTACGATTATTTGCTTTTTTAGGACATCGTCCATTTTGTATCCAAATGACACTAGGTGCTTGGTATAATTCAATAATTAAGCACATCCATAATTATATTAACTTTTGTCACATTTTTACTGCAAGACTACTAAGATCAAAGGTAGTTTTATTATTTTTAGTATGCATTTATCGCTTCGAGTTATATATATTTTAGGCTTTTTTTTCTTTTGGGCACATTGGATTTTTGATTACGGCGCTGTCATGGTTATCGTCGCTTCCGCTTTTATTGTCCTTCATATGCTGCAACTACACGAAAGCTAAGTTTTAGGTATAAGTTTTGTAGTTTTTTCCCTTATTAGTTTATGTTATTAATGCACTTGCTAAAAGTTAGTAAAACAATGATAGTGAGATTTAATACGATTGTAAATTAGTTTAATTAGTTCTTAAGATACCTACGTATTTTATAAATAATTTTCTCGGTTTTTTATGGCTAAGCGAGTTCCAGTTTTCTCGCTATTTGATAACTTATTAATTAGTAAAACAAGAAAAATGATGGTGCTCAACTTTTATTTATGTTTCTTTTATTATTCATACATCATTTAAATTATACGTTACGTTAATTCTTCAACATTGTTTTTTTTCTCTCGTTACTTATTAAGAACAAACGAATTCACGCCTAGCCTCCGAATTAAAACACCTGAGTTGCGGGCTACAATTTATACTTAGTTATTAGTTTGAATTGTTTGATAGCTAATATGTAATTAAAATAAGTAAGATAATTTTTTTAATGAATTTAATGCTAAATTTACTATTTAATGATAAACTAAAAAGTTCTAATTGTGCACAAACAAAAATTACAAAAACAATGAGAACTTAATTAACTAAGATTATGAATCTATGTGTAGAATACCGAATATAAAAAAAAGCATATTTGGTAATTACTATTTACATGAATTGTTAAGTTTTTGTGTATTGTAATTTTTCTAGTATTTTATTTTTGCGTATTTAGTTTGATCGAATTAATGAAATTTGAATTATAGATTTATGTTTGTTTTTATAATAAAAATAAATACAAATATGATTTTTAAAAAGGATTAAAATAATTGTTAAAATTAGTAAATGGATTAATTAAATTTTTGTGTTAATAAAAAGTAATTTTGTTTAATTTCATATTTTGATATAATAACACCGCAATATATAATTTCGATATCAAATAAAAGTAGGTAATTGTTTAGAAAATTCTTGATATGCGATTTGTGCAATGTATGTATATAAAACTATAACGTTTTCGTTTAAATTATTATTGAAATGCGTAATAACTAGGTACTGTTTGAAAAAAACTGTTTTTTCATGGAATTGACATGAAAACCTAATAACAATGTAATGACTACGTTAGTAAACAGAGCTGTTTTGAGATGTACACTACACGTGTATACAAACGTAAATATCAATTCTTTTGTTAGAAAACCGCATTGTGTATCAGCAAATAACATAATGTTGAATCTCATAAAACATAAATAATTATGTCAATTTGATTGCTGACGTACATGTTGTTTACGTATAGGTGTAGATAATTTAAAAGGAAAGTGTAAACATTTACTTAAACTATCTTGTAAATAAGACGCAACGTCTCGTTATTATTTTTAACGAACTTATATATGTAGGTTACTGATTTCTAAACAAGGCCGATCGAGACGTCTTGTAAGTAGTCGATATTATGCTTTCTTGTTGTTTTTGTTTAATAAATCCTTAATTCAGACCTTTACCTTGTAAAGATGTGTATAGAAATGTATTAATGAATATTAAAAACATAACTGTTATTTGCTTCTAGGTATAAAATTTTGCAATTACATAATTTATTGAGACAATAGATTATCCATTTGTTTAGTTGCTTATAGTAAAGTTTTCATTTAATTAACGTTCATAAACCAATGATGATTGTTTTATTAGCTTACACAAATTGACTAAAATTCATGCCATAAGGGAAGATCGTTACGTCATCATCGTATTTATATGAATTAAAATTACGCACTATTTCCTGTAGTTAAGCCCCTCCTTCAATTTTGTAGGATAATTTAAGCCAGTGTATGAAGAGACAAGTTTACACGGCTCAAATTAGTAAAAGCGCAAAAATTCAAAAATTTAGTAATGTATAATATAGGCATTTAGATTAAAGTACATAGAAAAACGAATAATTTTCAATAAACGTACAAAATTAAAAAATTATACTTATAACAAATAAATACGTTTACTTAAAGATTTATCAAATAACACTTGGAGGGAACAACTAAACATTTAAAACGCGTATAAACAAGCATTTCATTAAATTTTTACTTATTAACAAATTTGACGAACTAAAATTATGACATATTTTGTGGGAGTTTAAATAACATTCCGTATAAAAAAAGGCATTTAGGATGGTTCAGATGAAGAAGAGTCATCCTCCACACGAATTATCAACGGTTCCACTATAATCTCCATTGCGATGTCAGTTTGCCACATTCTTTCTTCTTCAGCTTGTGCATGACGAATAACATTCTTCCAGTTTTCTGCAGATACATTGCCTACAGCTTGCTGAAATAATTGGTGAAGGTCTTTCATTTTAAAGGTTATATTGTTTTGTGCGACTTCTCCTTTTATTTGACTCCATATCAACTTAATAGGATTAACTTCACAGTGATACGGGGCAATCACAAAACAGTATGACCCTGTTTTTTTGCCATTTCATCAGTTACATACTTTGGCATGATAGCAGCCTTTCTAACAAGAAGCAGAAGTTCAGTTTTTACCATATCTGGTAGCTAAACAATCAACATGCTTTCCAACCAAGCTTGTATGTCTGCTTTTTTGATCTTGAATTAGGAATCTTTTCTGTTTTCCTGCTATGATAAGAAGCATTATCCATCACAATCACAGAATTTTCAGCCAAGCGACCTAAAATTTGTGAAAACCAGTTTTCGTAAACTTCTCCAATCATTTTTTCTTGCTCTCTTCCCTGTACCTTCGGATTTCTCGCAGAAAACCTCGTCCCCAGGCAATGATCTCGTTTTTTACTTTAAAAATATTATTGCGTGATCTTTTTGAGAATCTATAATGGAAAACCACAATTAGATTAAAAGTGTATAAATAAATAATTTGTTTAATCGCCGAAATCCAATTTCTTTAATTATTAAACTCTTTGTAGTCCTTTCAATTGAGGTAAATTTTCGTTTTCTTGCAATGCCGCTAACATTTTATTCAGAGTTGGAAGATCATTTCTTTCAAAAAAACTATGTATTAAACGTCGAATAGCATTTTTAGCTGCATCATCGATGTTTGTTCAAAACTGATCATGGTCTGTGATACACTTTTGTTGTGTAAAGGTTTCTTGATATTCACGAATAATGTTGAAAACACTCGAGACACATACACCTAAAATTGAAATCGATATAGATTAAAATTCCCTGCGGCTTTTGCAGTAAACTCGATCATTTGGGTCTTAGCTCTATCGGGGTGTTCCTCGGTACTAGTTTTAAAGATATTGTACTGTTAGTATAAGTTAGGTTGGTACCGAGGAGAATAAAAAAGTAACTAGAATGTAACACATGTTACTTAATGCATGTGACTGATGTTTGCTGTATTGGAACTATAATAAAATATCTAATCCATCGTGGCTTAACCACAATCTTACATGGTGGCAGCGGTTAATAACTAAACAACTAGAAGTGATATTCTTAGTTTAAAAAATGGAAGATAATGCAAGTAACACTATAACCTCAAACTCACTAATTCACGTGGCACCCCCAGAAAAGTTCACATTTTCTAATCCTGGGTATTGGCTTATCTGGAAAAACGTTTCCTAAGATACATGGCAGCATCAGGTTTATCGAAAAAGGAAGACAAAGAAAAAAAAGATATATTAGTATACATAATGGGAGAAGAAAGTGAACAAATTCTATTACAGTTTAAAACGGAAGCAAAGTATGACGATACACTAAAACAGTTTGATGACTTTTTTATACCTAAACGTAATATAATCTTCGAGCGATTTAAATTTAATTCTAGGGTACAGAAGCCCGATGAAACAATCGACTCGTTTATAACCGATTTACATACACTAGCAGATAACTGTGAGTATGGGAATTTGAAGGATGACCTCATTAGAGATCGAGTTGTAGTAGGTATGAAGGATACAACACAAGTGAAAGACTACAGTTACAGTCTAAACTAAAACTAGAAGATGCAATTTTAGCAGCTAAGCAAGCCGAAATACAAAAGTCTCAAAATACTATATTGCGACAAGAAAAGCAAGGGGAGAACCAACTCAATGCCATTGGAAAAAAAGGAAATAAGTTTAATAAAAGAAACAACATAATGTATAAACATAAGGAATCACATGAAACAAAGATGGGTTCTACTAACAATGCATGTTCCACAAATGGCAGTAAAACATGTGAATACTGTGGGTTGTCTATACACAATCGTAATCGATGTCCAGCTCATAATTCAATCTTCAATAACTGCAAGAAAAAAGGGCAATGGAATAAAATGATAAATATAAAGATAACGTTATAGAAAACACTAATTTGAAATATGTGCCAACTAACGAGGTCATATCAGGTCCTGATGGTCGTAAACTAGAAATAAAAGGTAAAACTAGTTTAGTTCTAGAATATTGTAATAAATACCATAAAGCAAATTGTTTTGTAATAAGAAATCTAAAAATCCCAATTTTGGGAAGAACGGAAATTGTTAATTTAAATATTATTACACTAAATGTCCCAAAATCGTTAAATAATGTTACTACAATTGCACCTGTCAATGCGGACACTAAATTAGTTAGTAAGGTAAACGTATAAATTGAATTTCCTGAAATATTTAGTGACATAGGAAGAGTTTAAAGATGAAATAGAGATTAAGTTGAAAAATGATGCTTAGCTTTTCGTGCAATCTGTTCCATTACCTTTATTAAAACAGTTAAAACTAGAAATTAATCGTTTAATCAAACTAAATAAACGATTACCCTTCGGAATATCTTGTGCGCCAGAATACTTTATAATGAAATTTACAAATATTCTATAAAATCTTACGGGCGTGGTCAGTCATGTAGACGATATCCTTATTTATGCTCCAAATATGGAAGTACACGATAAAATACTACAAAGTGTGTTGGGAAGACTACAAGAAGAAGGTATAACACTAAATAAAAAGAAATGCGTAATTGGTGTAACTAAAGTACGATATTTAGGACACATTATAACGGAAAACGGAATGTCTATTGATCCCGATCGCGTGAAAGCTATTCAGAATTATCCGGAGCCTACTAACAGAAAAGAACTTTTACAGTTGTTAGGTCTAATAAATTTTTCAGCGTGGTTCATACCGAATAAATCGGAAATATTAGAACCATTAAATCACTTATTAAAAACTAACGTGCAATTCGTGTGGGGAGCACATCAAATAAAATCTTTTAACTATAAAACATTTACTTCAAGTAGCTCCATCATTAGCGTTCTACGATCCGAATAAAAAGATAATTATTAGTGCTGAATAATAGAGAATAATAAGCAAGTAAATGAAATTATATCATATGCATCCCGAACTTTAACTTTAACGGAAACTAGATATGCACAAATTGAAAGAGAAGCCTTAGCTTTAACTTGGGCATGTGAAAAATTTAAAGAGTACATAATTGGTATCCACTTTGTTTTAGAAACTAATTATAAGCCGTTAATTCAAATATTACAAACGAAGTGATTGGATGATCTAGCACCACGCTTACAATAAAGATTTAGGATACGTTTAATGAGATACGTTTATACAATAAAATATACTCCCGGAAAAGATCTAGTAGTAGCAGATGCTTTAACGCGTAATCCATTAAAAATAGATTCAAATCTAGAAGAATTAGAGCACGAGGTAGAAGCTCAAGTTAGATTAGTTATTAAAAGTTTACCAGTTAAAGACGAACTTTTAAACCAAATAGCGGAAGCACAAAATGAAGATGTAATTTGTAAAAAATTTATTGAATATTGTCAGACTCAATGGCCAAGGAAAAATTACCGTTACTCTTAGCTCCTTATTATCAGTATCGTTTCGATTTATCTTACAATGAGGGATTTCTACTAAAAGGTACTCGTCTTGTGATACCTTCTGCATTACAAACTAAATGTTTAAAATTTATACATACATCAAGGCATAGTAAAGTGCAGGAAAAGAGCACAGATGTCTGTATGGTGAATTGGTCTGTCTACACAAATACAAGACTTTTCTAGTAGACCTTGGGAAAAAATTGCAATTGAACTGTTTAAATATAAAATATGGTATTTAATTGTTACAGATTATTATTCGAGAGTTTTTGAAATATTTCCCTTGTCTGATTTAACAGCATGAACAATAATCTGTAAATTAAAAGAACTATTTTGCCGTTATGGTATACCAGATGTTGTGAGGTCACATAATGGTACACAATTTAGAAATGATTATAAAGTATTTGCTGAACAGTATAATTTTAAAGTAATATTTAGTAGTCTCTTCTAATCTCAATCGAACGGATGTATCGAAGCAGCAGTCAAAATAGCAAAAAATTTATTAAAGAAAAATCAAGATGATATATATTTAGCTTTACTTGCTTATCGCACTACACCTTTAGAGTTTGAGTATAGTCCAAGGAACTATTAATGTCAAGAAAACTTAGATCACATCTGCCAATTCTGCCAAGTAAGTTGACCGAAGTGGTAGATACGCATAAAACTAAAGATATTGAAGAGAGTAGAAAGGAGATACAAACGGAAAATTATGATAAGCGCCATAGAGCTAAAGATTTAGCAGAATTAGGTGTAAATGATTCTGTTTGGGTGACTAATTTACGCGTTTATGGGAAAGTCCTAAAGAAAGAGGACGATCCAAGATCATATTTAATACAAAACTCATGATGGTATTTACCGAAGAAACAAGTGGCATTTAATACATGCACCATATTACAAATTTACTAATGTAACCTAAACGGAACCATTAAATGTAGGTGATAAAACACTTGTTATTGAAAATGATAGGGAACAAACGGTACAACCAAATACAGTGTTGGAAAATAATATAACCCAAGTAGCAAAAATCAGTTACAAAACGGTTGTAAAACTCTCTTGCAACTATGGTTTCAGTAAGGTATTTAGTTACAGAATAGTTGCTGAGTCTTTCCTGACACGTTGTCAATACCGGATTTGGTCAGTTGCAAGGCAACTGCAGTAATATTATAACCGTTTTACAACGTGTCTGAAACCGTTGCAATTACTACTTTGCAACTGTTTTGCAGCGTTGCTATAACGGTTTTTTACAAATCATGTTTACCTATTCTGAATCGTTTCTGTAATGGTTTATCATCACGGTTTTGTAATTGATTTGTAACATTGTAGTTACCGTTTACAGCAACTGCTATGTAACTGTTTTGAAAACATGCTTATTACTATTATTTGAAACTACTTTATAACCGCGTTGTTAAGCAACTTATCGAAGATTTTAGTTACTAACTGCATCATAAAGATTAAAACAAAAGTAGAGATAAAAATATATTAATAAAAAGATACAGATATATAAAAAGTTATAATAAATGTACATTATTTAAATTTTTATAGTTTCTTATAGAACTAAATTCAAACAAAAAGATATAATACCTAAAAGAATTTTTACATCTGTTGCAGGTAGGTACCAGTAAACAGGTTTTTACTGCAAATTTTCAAGAAAAGCGGATTATGTCTATTATTTATAAATTTTGTAAATAGTAAATGCATAAATTTTGTTAAGAGAAAAATGTCTTTGTGTTAAAAGACCATGGCGGATTAAGATATCCCTCACATATTATAGTTTAATGCGTCTACGTAATTCTTAGTTAAATATTTGTATTAGGCTACAAATGCACATGTGCAATGATCAATAATCTCGACTGGTTTTTTAAAGATTATAGGTGTTCGCAATGGCGATCTAATTTACACGTTCTGATCACTGTGTGTAATATTGTAATGTCCTTGCAATCAAATTCTATTTTATCCTAGAAGAAAATAAAATCAATTTAAAATTTGCTTACTTATAATTAGCAACTAATTCTTCAACGTTGATTAAATTAGAAACAGTAGTTTAAATGCACGATTAAAATTATAGTAATATAATATACCAATAATTGTACTTACGTAGTTTTGAATTAGAAACACTTTCGGTACTGTTTATTGGATAATGATAATGGACTATGTGTCTTATAAAAATCTCGTAAAATGCACTTCTTCTGTTGCTGTTTGAACGTATAGATTAACACTGTAGTGTAGTTTTAGAAATTCACACTTGTAACCATAGTTTCAAGACTGTTACACTCGAAACCGAAATGAAGGTTTTAATGTCACTAAATTGACACTGTAGTTACATAAGGGTTTAAAAAAAACTTACTTATAACCATAGTTGTAAAATGGTTATTTCTGTAATAGATTTGAAACCTCAGTAAATTACGAAAGTTGCTGCTACGTTGCTGCAACGGTTTATTTACCATGGTGCTAATGTTACTAATTTGCAACTGGTTACAACGTAACCACGGTTACAAAATGTTGCTTGGGAAGTGATGGTGTTAATAGTGAAACCTCAAATAGACCAAGTAAAGTAAGAAAATCGCCTGCCTGGATGAAGGACTATGTTGTGTCAATGTAAAAAAAGGGGTTTTACTGTTGGTAAAAGTTAGGTTGGTACCGGGGAGGATAAAAAAGTAACTAGAATGTAACACAGGTTACTTAATGCATGTGACTGATGTTTGCTGCATTGGAACTATAATAAAGTGGCTTATATAATTTAACCACAATCTTAATAGTTATTTACTAACCAAGTTCGGGAAGAAGTTTTTCCTACATGAGCGCATTTAAAGCACGAGCGAACGAAGTGAGGGAGTGCTTTAATAGCGCGAATGCTAGAATGATTTTCCCGCAAGAGGTTTGTACATAATTTTTTGTAACGAGCAAATATTTCCTTTGATAAGCAGAAGCAATCATTTTATATTAATGTCAAATTTTGATATAGTCACCTTGATGAAAAGTGTAGAGTGCTATGAATTGACATTTTATTTCTAAAGTGTTTGTGCTGATCATATTTTGTATACTTTGTATTGCTTTTTTAAGTTTACTTCTTGTTTTTATTAATAAAAAACACTGGGAAAACGGTTTTTAACAATTACAAATTAAAATTGCATTATAATATTATTGTTTAAATGTCTGTAAATGCCAGTGTTTTTTGTGATTTTTCCCGCACTCGTGCGGGAATAACAATTTCCTGATTGGCTACACACGTATGTAAAACTTCACTTCCCAGGCGGCGAGTACAAAAAGATATTTACAGTGAGTTCCTTGTCATCAATCGAAAAATGCCGGGCTGTTCGTTTTTTCGGTGGCAACAGGGCCATAGCTTGATTCATAATTAAATAAATGAATAACCTAATGAATCATTTCAGTACGCACCTGAATATACACAAATGTGTATTGAAAAATACTATTTCGTCAAATGAATGGAAATAACAAAAACTTAAAACTTGCGAATGAATTAACCAAAATGTCGAACGTTAAACTCCGGTCGAACGGAGTCATTAAATACTGGTGTTTTTGTAATACTGACTTGAAAATTTTAACCAATAAAAAAATGTATTTAAATTTAGCGCGGATTTGATGGGGAGGGACTTAACTCTATATCTGTGCACCGTACAGAGAATAGTCAAATTAAGTGTTAGTTTATTAGTTACAATTAAAAATGTGTTAGCTATCCTGCTTATTCGGTATCTATTTTAATTTTGCTGTCACGCGTTTAATCCTCAAAATTAATTTTTGCTTAATTCAAGATTACTAATAATAAAATAAATATTATTAAAAACGACTATAATTTGTTTATGTTCGATTAATTATATTTATTAAAGTGTCAAATTAGTTATTGAAGTAATTTAAAATGAAAAAACGTTTTAAGTACAGTGAAGTCATGTATAATACAGATTAAACGTAATTTTGATACATAAAACAACGAAATGAGCAACATCTTGATTAACAATTGGGATTAAACTTAATCTTCAAATAAATTGGTTTTTAGAAACCGGGGATAAATTAGGGAGATATAGTTTAAATTTACCCGCAGCTGAAAAAGAACAGATAACACAACAGAAGTGATAACACAGAATATATATTTATCTTATCACAGAGAGTAGTTAAAGAGGACAAAGAAAGTACATAAGTATAATTAATTACATAAGTTTTCCAAACACTAGTACATGGGTTGATATCACAGGCCAAGTATAAGTTACGTCTTCGACTGGGCAACACGTCGTATAGCAAAATCACCTAGTCGGTCTAACTTTTACACTTAAAGAAGGAGTGACTTTACGTTCTTAAATTAACTTAAAATAGTACGAAAATTGAACATCTAGAGAATCAAAGCGCACCAGATAAAAATATGACACAAAAAAAGATTTTAAACTTTAATTGTGATTACAACCTAGGTCGACTGACCACCAAACTATTAAGAATTAAAATAAAAAATATAGTACTTACAGTTATGTTTTATTCAGTAGAGAATTAGCTAATTCCGTACCAGTGTTACCTAAAACTCCATTGAAATCTAACACAAAAAAAACGTACACAAGTAAATTCTGTTTTTAATTCATACGATTATTGAAATAAGAGAATGCGCCGAGCTTCCTTCTAATTAACTTTGCAAATTGGGTAATTATTTCCTCCAATAAGATTGTATTCAACCCCTTGAACTTCAGCGACGTGACATCATGGAAATTTTTCAATTGTAACAGGTGCTAATCAGCTTTACATATAGGGGACACAGGTGGAGATGTGGAAACCTGCTAAAGAATCAATGTAAACCCTGAATGCAAAGAAAATCTAACCACTTACCTTGAATAAGCTTTCAATCAAAAAGACATAAAATTCAACCACATATTCACGTGGAATTGCGTGAATTAACTTAATGATAAAAGCCTTGTTAGGCGTAGACACCGCTAAATAGAGGTCTGTGTTGCACAAAAGGTTACCGTAGAAAAAATAAATTCGCGCTTTTAAAATTTGACAATCAACCACGAAAAGTGGGCGTGTCGAAGATAAATCTTATAATGGAGAATTTTTAGTATATCAAATTTTTAACATAACAGGTTTGCAAATAAACTTGTAATATTTTTAATAGTGGCTCAAACATTTTAATTTTTTTTTGTATTATGTGTTTTATAAAGATTTTCAATTGTAGTGTGTTTGGTAAAAATAAGTAGATGTATTTCAGATTAAAAACCAAATTTAGTTTGAAACCGTAATTATTTAATACATTGTTTAATAATAACAAATGTTGAATTATATAATATAAAATATTTAACAAAGTACGCATTAATAAATATACAGACACATAGCATTTAATTTATATGTTCAACACTCAAATTTTAAGCCGTGCATGATTGATGTATGACCCTTAACATGTTCTAGCTTTCCACGCCAGGTGCACTTACCAACAAAACTTTTAAGAGGGCAATCAACAAAACTAAAATTACAATTTCTTTCATGAAAATCAAGACAGTTTAATGTAGAAGTAAACGAACACCCATCGTTTGCATATAAGCAATTGAATTTAATTTTACTGCATATGGATTCGAGAGCAAAATTTCTGCTGTCGGATATGTTTTCTCTACAAATAGGGCATTTGATTAAATGGGGTGTACAAAAACTGCAGAAACTATGACCAACGGAGCACTGAAAAATTGGTGCAGTCATAAAATCTTGACAAACAAGACATTCAACGTCTTTTAGAAAATCTTCGCTACCGCTTTTGTCGTTTGGAACTCTAAAATAGATTTGTAACTTTATCTGCATTATGTCTTCGTGTGTTATTTGTAATTTCATTTTCAACATGCATAAATCTATTTTAATAGCAGAGTCTTTATTAATATTCCAAGTATCGGCCGATTCAACTTGTTTTCGTTCAAAATATTTTTTGCCATTGGATAAACTTAATGTCAATTTGAAATAACGGCGACTCGCTTGTTGTGAAGATCCAATCCATTTTAACGAAAACCATAATATATTATTAGTCATGTCATTTTTATATACTAAAACATACAATTCATCTTGTACAACTAAAAGGAATAATTCGTTACATATCGTTAACAATGGAATGTAGCATTTGTTAGTATAGAGTAAAGTTTTATGAACTGTGAAAATATGTGTTTTTAAAGTTTTTGCAGTGCCTTTATATTTGTCTTTTACGCATATTGGACAGTTAAATTGCTTATATAGACATTGGTTTTCGTGAACACTAGCATTGTCCCATGAAATATACATGTTGCAACCAAATTCGCTATAACTACAAGGAAATTTGAGCATGCTTCCAATGTTTTCCAGCGTTTGGCAACGTCCAATAATATCATTTTTACATTCACGTAGTTGAGAACACAATCCACAAATTGTAGTTCCTCCGCTGCAAAACGAAATCGGAGGTCGCAAATAATCTTCACAATTTTCGCAGATAAATTTATCGATAATAAACTTTAACGACTCATTGCTCGTCATATCTAAAAAAATATTTAAAAAAAATATATGTAATAAACTTATAAACAAACAAAATAAAACCATTAACTGTTTCTGAATTTAAACAAGAATCCTGGTGATGTGGAAGAAAGCATTAATAAAACTAACATTTATTAGTAGTTATGGCGACGTTTTGTTGATTAAAGCGTGCAATTTTATCATGTTCAACAAGCTATTCAACGATTGCTTTTATGTTCAACAGGAATAGGCTTGTAATTATGTAGAAAATTTAGATTACGCAGAAAATGCAAATAGAACTTGGGGAAATAATGTATTCACAAGAAAAGTAAATTCTGAAATAGTGGCGAATTTAAATATTTAACAGTAAGCTGTTTTACGATTTACTTCTTGTTTTGTATATAAATAGCAATACCGTTGTCGTTTTGTAGTATTTTATTAACAGAAATGTACAATAACTAACTATAATTGTTAAAACTACTTAATAAATTAAAACGCGTTAGTTGCGTCGGTAGCTATTAGAGGGTTGTTACGAACTGCTGATTTTTCACTGCCGTATGGACCGTATGCCATTTAAAAAGATTCAGGATCACGTTATTTTTGCAAACCTAAGCAAACAGACCCCTTACGTCTCCATTCTGTGTTTTCTCTAAAATCTCTGACAACATTGCATCGAACATATAGTGTAGTGTTCGCATAATTTGTAAAGGACCTGTGGGCGGAGCTTTTCTGTGCGACTTTCTAAAGACTGCGTATTAGAACGTTAGACTTATTGTATTATATTCGTAAGAATGGATTCGTCGTGTCAATTTCGTGTACTGCGCATATTACGCGACAGGTCCTTTACAAAGTATGTGAACTATAGAAACAAACATAACATCAACAACGGTTGTAATAACAGAAATTACAAAAAATATATGTTGCTATAATATACTCTTTATGAGATTTGACGTTACTAAGTTAGACATCATTACAATATTATTTTTTCTATATCTACAGTAAAAATTATGTACCGTACGGTGTATTAAAGATCACTTTTAAATAGTGGCCGACGATATGGAATTTTTGTGTATCACATATCGATACGGAATTTGTATTGATATATCGGAATATCGATACGTATCGAAATGTCGATGCGTATCAAAATGTTGGTACGTATCGGAATATCGAGACGTATCGAAATATCGGCATCTATCGGTATACCTAGTATGTATCGAAATATCGATAGCTTGTGATTTGTATCGGCCTATTTTTTATTTTAATAAATACCAGTAACCCTGCTGTAATTCCATTATTATTACATTATATTATCTAGTATTATAACTGGACTACCAAACAGGTATTTAACACCTTAATCGTAATTAATAACGAGGTGTTAGCGCGAGCGTTTTCTTTTTAAGTCGTTTTCCTCGCGTTGCATTTTCGGTTTTGTGACTTGCTGTCCCCTCTTTTAAGTTTCTATTTGTCACTGTAAATACAAGTTTTTGATAAATACGACAGTACGTTACTTAGTTTTGACCCGATTATTACGTCTCCTTTCTTGAATTCTATTTCATTAATTTTTCTTAAATGTTAATTGTGATGTTTAGTGAGTAAACCGTGCGCTCTTTTGTGCGTTCTAAAGACTTAACTCCACCAACCAGGGAAAAGTAAGATTAGGGTAAGTCGAGCAATCGCTCATTTCTGGGTGAATCGAGGCCTTGATTTATTACAGGTTTGGGTGGTTGAGCGCTCCCGATTTCCAGAAGACACATGAACATAACGTAAGTAATTGTCGTTTACTAATAATTCGGTGGGTTGCTACCGGAAGTCCTCTCCTTTCTAATACATTAAATACAGTCCGCTGTTCGACTTCCGTGTGGCCGAAACATTTGGTCCTTTTCGAACCGGATATTTAAGGGATCCGTTTCTGTTACATTCAATTGTTCAAGTTCATAACGATATCACTCGCGCGATAAGTATTTATTTAAGAATTTACGCCGATTTTAATACGGGATTTTCCGTTATTTGTATTATTCGTACTAAGTTATTTAATATTACGAATAATGTCCGAAAGTGATTTGAATGTCCTGGTGGCAACGAGGTCACAGGTCTTTGCTGACGTCACTGATATCGCTGATCGCTGTTCT
Organism: Aquatica leii; assembly: GCA_035610365.1. Lineage (NCBI taxonomy): Eukaryota > Metazoa > Arthropoda > Insecta > Coleoptera > Lampyridae > Aquatica > Aquatica leii. The sequence continues at coordinate 52,690,938 of CM069433.1, forward strand.
AATATTTCCAAAAAAGATGCGAAATTTCATCTATTTATGCTCGACAAATCGCTAATTTGCGAATCCAACTTGCGTGAAGTTCAGCGCCAAATATTAATTAAGAACACCGCTGTGGCTAAGAAAGATCAGGTTCCTACCGATCAAATACAAAAAAGCTTTAAAGATTTAGTTTACTCAATTCGGACCATATTTGCTAAACTTCAAAGTGCTGACACTGATAGCGGAGCATCACAACAATCATGCAGTTCTTCTTCTGACCCACTTCAAGGTTTTCTTCCGAAAATTGTAATTTCGCATTTCGATGGAAAAATTGCGACATGGACAAATTTTATCGATCTTTTTGATTCATTAGTACATAACAATAAAAGTTTAACATCTCTCGCTAAATTTCATTATTTGAAAACGTCTCTTGCTGTGGAAGCAGAATCCGTTATTGCTAGCTTTCCATTAACCGAGGCAAATTATGAAATTGCTTATCAAGCATTAAAAGATCGTTACCAAAACGATAGGCGTTTAACCGGAATGTACTTAGATAGCATTCTGAATTTTAAGCCTCTTGTTTCACCTACTCAAGAATGTCTTAGATCGTATCTTCAAGTACACTAAAATGCAGCCAGTGCTTCCCATTCCAAATTACTTTGAATTTATTCTTTTTTATTTAGCCATGCGTAATTTGGATCCATCTACCTCTCGTGAATTTTAATCTCGGCAACAAAATGATAATTTTCCTACTTATAAGGATAACTTATTGAGTTTATCAATCGACAAGTGCGTAGTCTCGAACTATCTGCAGCTGAATCCAAATCACGTTCTTTGACCAAGGTCAAACCACAAAATCCTTATAACCGCTGCTTCAGTTCCTCTTCCAGAAAAGGAGGTTGCTTTAACTTCCAAGCTGCGTTTAGCCGCTTCGTCTTTTAAACCTAATAAAGCAAATTCTACTTACAATCGTTCCTTTTCATAATCTAAGCGATGCTCTCTATGTAAATCTCACCACAGTATTACTTGGTGTCCAGAATTCCAACGAATGTCCATAGATGAAAGAGGCAAAGCCATGCGTAACCACACGCGTTGTTTTAATTGTCTCGGAGCTCATTTAATAGCAGATTGTAAATCAGAACGATCGTGTGTGCATTGTGGCAGCCGTAAACATCATTCATTACTGCATTTGGATAAGGAAGATAATTCTAATCCTGTACTTTCGAAAGCGGCGACTTTCTCAAGTAATATCACAGCTGCTCAAACAATGTCTTCTTGCCTTCCGCCTACTCATTCCAATCATACGGTTCTCCTAGGTACAATTCAAGCTTTGCTCCGAGATAGTTGCGGTGAGTTTCGCCCTGTCAGAGCAGTTCTGGATCCTGGTTCAAAAGTCTCTGCTATCACTAACGCAGTGGTTAAAGGTTTAAGTTTAACTTCCAGCCCTTCTCAGTTACAGATTTCGGGAATTGGACAAATGGGCTCCCGCACTCTTAGTACTGTTGATTGTGTAATAAAATCTTGTTACTCTTCCAAAATTATCACAGCTACTCCTGACGTACTTTCTTCAATATCTCAAAACCTCCCTTCGGCTCGTATTTCCAAACAAGTCTATTCTAGTCTAAGACATCGTCAACTAGCAGATAAATATTTAGATGTACCTGGCATGATAGAAATGCTTATCGGAGCTGATCTATTTCCTACAGTCATTCGAGAGGGTGTTTCTATTATTAAAGGTAATGCTTCAATTTTTCCTACTGTATTTGGCGACGTTATTGTAAGTCCTGTAAGTCTGGGTTCGTTAACTTCTTTGACTGTCTCTCTTCTAACTCTTCAATCCAATCCTACAGACTTCGTCGTTAAGTTCTGGGAAGTCGAATAAGTGCCTGTGGTAAAGATCCGTAACCCTGATGACGAATGGTGCGAACTTCTAAAATCCAACGCTGTCAAGGTAGCTGCAAATTCAAAGTCATCGTACACAGCCTTTTTAAACTTAGAAAAGCGTTTGATTTGAGATCCTTCCCGCTATGCCGCTTATCAACAATTTATGTCTGAGTATCGAGACTTGGGCCACATGTCCGTTGCTACTTCTTCTTCGTCATACGTGTTACCCCATCACTGTGTTTCGAAATGTAGTGAAAAGGGGACAAAGATTCGTGTGGTTCTTAATGGTTCGTCTTCTCTTTGTGGTAACTCTTTAAACGAGCAACTTTTAAGTGGTCCTAAGCTACAAAAAAATATTTCTACAATTCTTATAACTTTTAGGTTAAATCCGATCGCGTTGTGTTGTGACATTCGCATGATGTATAGACAAATTTTATTACGTCGTGAAAATCGTTGTTTACAACACATTTATTGGCGCGAATCCATTCATAATCCTGTCGTCGAGTATGAACTAAATACGGTAACGTACGGCTTAACTCCTTCCGCTTACCTGGCTCAGCGATGTCTTCAACAATTAGTTAAGGACGAAGGATTTCATTACACGACTGCGTCCGTCGCTATCGTTAAGAATACGTATGTTGATGACGTGATAACCAGTGTTGGCACCGTTGAGAACGCGCTAATTCTCCGCACCGAACTTGCTCGTCTTTTGGGAAAAGGAGGTTTTGAATTGCGCAAATGGTCCAGTAATGTTCCTACAGTTTTAGAAGGTCTTCCTTAAGGTCATTTAGAAACTCCTCTAATGTTTTCGACCGAGGATAAGTCTCTTAAGATTCTTGGTCTGTGCTGGAATCATCGTTTAGACACTTTTTCTTTTCAAGTTCAGCCCTTTAGTAGTGACTGCACCAAAAAAGCAGTTCTTTGATCCTCTAGGTTCCTTTCCCCTCTGGTTTTTACAATGAAGCGTATATGAACCGAAGGGCTTGATTTGGATAATGTTTTTTGCCCGTCTCTTGCTTTCCAATGGACCAAATTGGTCGACGGTTTGACTTACCTCTCTCAAATACACATACCAAGATGCATCTCCCCTTCTTTTCATAAAATCTTACACGTTGTTGGATTCTGCGATGCTTCTCAGAAGGAATATGCAGCGGCTATTTACGCTTGCTCTAGTTCCACTGAGTCTCGACAAATACAATCGTGCCACCTTATAATCGCTAAGTCAAAGCTAGCCCCGTTAAAAGTTCTGTCAATTCCAAGACTCGAACTATGTGAAGCGCTCCTGCTAGCGCGCCTGTTTCATTCGATTAAACCTTTTTTTGCCAGTAGTATTATTAGAGAAGCTCGCCTTTACACTGACGCTCAAGTAGTTCTTGCGTGGCTCTCTCTTCCTCCGCATCGTCTTCATACCTTTGTCGCTAACCGTATTGTCACTATTCTCGATCTCACTGAACAACAACAACGTTGATACTGCCGAAAATCCTGCTGATTTAGCCTGTCGTAGTACTACTCCGGAAGTTATGAGCAGCGCTTCTTTCTGGATTTCCGGTCCAACTTTTCTAAGTAAACCTTTGTCGCAGCGACCGTCTCTTGCTATTCCTACCGTTTTGGATTGTTCGTTACCTGATCTTAAAGTTGGCGCAACTCTTCTTGCTCGCCTTGTGCCTTCTCATCCTTTGCTCCACGTCATTGAACAATTTTCTTCTTTTCAAAAAATGCACCGGACGTTTGCATGGATACTTCGTTTCTTTCAAAACACCCAAGCTCGCAACACAACCTTTTCTTCTAATAAGCTTTTGCCTCTTTCTCCTGCCGAACTACAAAAGGCTACGCATGCTTGCGTGCGCATCACTCAAGCCGCTTATTATAGAGAAGAGATTGCGCTGCTTTGGCAAGGTAAACGCCTCCCTTCCTCTTTAGCACAGTTGTCTCCGTTTATGGATGAGGAGGGTCTCCTTAGGGTAGGCGGAAGGCTGGGCCACTCCGCTTTGCCGTCTTCTTCCCGTCATCTGCTGCTATTAATAATTCGGTGGGTTGCTACCGGAAGTCCTCTCCTTTCTAATACATTAAATACAGTCCGCTGTTCGACTTCCGTGTGGCCGAAACACGAGGCAATAGACTCCATGTATGTATGTACGTTACATATGTATCATAACATTTAGGCAAAACACTAAAAATATTTATGTGATAATTTTAAAACTGCATAATAATTAAATTCTCACTAAATCAATAAATGTTGTGGCAAGTATAACTTATCAATCAAAGTAATCATCCAGTGATAAATTATTTAACTTATTGTAGGTAGCAGTATTTTATAGCATATTATTTAAATTTATTTTTACGCAAAAACCAAGATTTTTAATTTTTCTGTGTTCAATAAACGTGTGCAACCCATGTAAAATGTATGTATAAGATTCCTGTAAAAAATTATTAAAACAATATTTTTTTGTTTTTAAATTTATAAAGCTTGCGGCATTCTGTTCATAATTTCTAACAATGTATAAAAACAAAAACTCAAAAATTTTGTATGATAAGGTCGTCAAAATATGTATTCCGCAGTTGATTGAATATGCTCTTAAGCTTCTGTTTATTGTAGCGCCAACGCAGTCTCCCTAGGATGTGAAAAATCGACAATCCGTAACAACCCGCCAAAAGCTACGGAGGGAACTAACGGGTTTTAATTTTGTTAAATAGTTTTAATATCTATAATTCTCTGTATCTAGTTAATTATAAGTTACAGTATATTTTGTTAATAAAACCTATAAAGCGACATTGGTGACCCCGAAGAAAAATGCAGACAAAAAAAATTTTAATAACCCACACCGGACAAATTCAGCACGTAGAAGAAGTGAGACAAGTGCGCTTACCGCCATTTTGGTATAAGAATTTAATAATATGGTTTGCGCAAGTAGAAGCTCAGTTCGAAGCCTATAAAATACAAGTGGATACCTCTAAATACTTTACGGTGATTAGTGCGTTAGATAGTGCGGTTCTGCAAGAAGTGTAGGAGATTATAGCATCGGCACCAATGAAAGACAAGACACATTAAAAAAACCAATTAGTTTACAAAGAAAAGTATTAATCAAAATTGAACTCGGTGATAAAACCCCATCACAATTATTGCGGGAAAAAAAAATTATTAGCGAGAACAAGATTCGACAAAAAAGTATTAAAAACGTTATGGTTACAGAAGATATCAGCGTCGGTTCAAGCATTACTTACTGTAAGTTATATTTTAGAGCTGGATAAGATGATTGACGTAGCAATTAAAACGAACGAAGTACAGTCGCATACATTTCTAACGAGAGCTGCAGTGCATTTAGGCATGCCATCCGGTAGCAGTATTGGTCCATCAATTCACATCAGTACACGTATTTCAAGCATCGGAAATGCTAAGTTCCATTGCTGCCGTGCAAGCACAGGTAACATTAACAAAACTCGTGGAATTCACGTTGCATGAAAAACATTCTTACGACCAGAGAGAAGATATATTTAGAGGGGAATCTCCTGTATATAAACTTGGAACACAGTTTATGGCGCCCTACAACGGTTGTGGGGAAAACAAATAGCGCGAATTTTAAACTTAATGTGTGGGTGTGGGTAGCACCCATTATTATTACAATGGTTTATTTTGAATGTTTTCTTGTTTTTGAAAGAATAGTTATGAAAATTGTCACTTTTTTATAATTATGCGTTAAAAAAAGCGACTTATTTTATATAACATTTTTTATTTGCACAAATACAATATAAATAACTTCCAGTTTCATTCGAATCAACACCGTGTGAATATTGTAACAACTTTTCTTTAAAACGAACGTGAAAACCTTCAGTTTTTAAATAGTAATAAACGTTAGAATCAAACACGTGTAAAAATAACTTGCATTATTTAGCCGATTTTATCGAGAAATGCAATTCAGCGTTTTTAGCTTTGTATTTTTTACCGATAATTATTACATAGTGGCGTCTAACGGTTGTGGGGAAAAGTTAAAACGTTGTTCCTTCTCTCTCAATTGAAGTTTCTCGTCTACAAATAGTTAGTTTATGCCTACGACCGAAAGCAACGCCGTCATTTTCACTCCCTCCACAAGTCTCCTTTTATAGAAGGCATTTGCTACTACCACCGAAGATTTCGCAACAAAGCGCATAAAAGCACCAAATATTGTAAATTGTAATACACTCGTCGCTGCTGGAAGCAGTCATCGACGGAAATGACTAACAAAATCATCTTTTTGTGACCGATAAAAATACAAAAATGCGTTTTGCGCGCAAAAAAACATAAAACTTTAAATAAATTAAAATTGTTAATAATGACCTACCATCATTCTACCACTAATAAAAGTTAGTTTTAATTACAGGAACCTTACGTTCAAATAATTTCTGTTTCAAACAGTTAATGGTTCTAATTAATTAAACCGTAACTTAATTAATCTACAAACTTATATAAAACCTATCAATTTTTTGTTTATTATATTTTCTAATTATCTGATTTTATGGCATTACCTATATAGCATATTTTGTAGATTGTACGCACATCTTACGTACACTTGTCCGTGTACATAATATTAAATTTTTATTTAAAGCGCAAAATTGCTGAATAAAATTTGGCAAAATTTCGTTTTATGGAAATTCGGTTTTTTCTAATATCTGCTTGTTTATTTAAAGACAGCTATATCATTTTACAATTATTATTAGTTTATTTTAAAGACACATAATTAAACTTGGTGTACAAATAAATTAATTAATTTATGTATAATTCCTGTAAAGGTTTTTTTATACTTTTGTATACGTAGGTACATGTTATGTACAGTCTAAAGTGTTTTTGATTGCGCTGAATTGCAAACAGGCAAAATGCTTAGCCCACTACTAAACTGTTCAACTATACCAGTATTTCTTCGAAAACCGGCAAAGAAACCAGATAATAAAAACAAAGATAAGTAGTTAAATTCATTTACCTACATTTTCTTGAAGAATTTTGAAATTACTTACTTTTTTCTTATAAACTTCAATGGTTTATTCTTTTTAATATTTATCAATATACCATGGATTAGCTCTTATAAAAGGCACTTTAACATATTGAGAATACTGAACTTTTATTGTAATGTCTAATTTGTGTTGATTTGTTAAGAATTTGTAATTTTAAAAAAGAAATGTTAGGTTATAGTAACTTTAAAATTTAGAACTGATTATGAAAACGACCGTTAGGTTGGTAAAACTTGCATACTTTGGCTACAATTATGTCAAAAAACTTAAACGTTTCTTTTGACAACGTAGAAGGGTAAACAGTACTTTTGTTTGAAAAATAAGTTCATAACTTCTATTGTGTATGGTCTCGCGCGCATTTTAAGCTACATTTTAAGTAGGGTTTATTTTTAGCATGCGTAATTTTAAAATCTTTTTAATAAAGTTACATCGTATAACTTTTAAAAAGAAGTATAAAAAAAACTAAAAATCTTGGTTGAACTATTTTCAACTTTACTTAGCCCAACTGCTCGTCCTTTGAACTCTATCAGTTAACCACGTCCATTCATTTCTTATACAACAGTTTAGGTCAAGCACTGATCAAAAACTGCATTGGAACTGAATACCTACAGATAATGCTAATTTGGAAAAAAAATTCAGATAAAATGCATATAATGGATATTTTATTACACAATTTTAAATGTAACATTGTCAAGGGTAAATATTTAAAGAAAAAGTTTTGCTTATAAGAAGTAAGTTTAGATTTAAAAGAAACAAATCCGTACTACTTTATTAAATGATTTGAGGGTCAATGTTTTGTTATTCAATAATTGAAAGAATGCAGGTAAACAAATATAATTGCTTATCTTTTGTAATCCAGTCTTATTATCGATTTTGAAGAAATACTTATATAGTTGAACAGTTCAGTAGTACGCTATGAATTTTGCCTGTCGAAAAATTAGCGCAATCAAAAACGCTTTAGGCTGTACAAAGTAGTATCAAATAGAAGTAATATGTACATACGTACGTCATTGTATTCATATGTATGTAAATGCAAAACATTGTTATTAAAGAAGAAATATAATAAAATAAACAAAAACAACAAACCTGTATTTTAGAAACATTTCTAAGCAAAATGGCCAAATAAATTAGCAAAATCCTAAAAAATTAAACGTAAAGCACAATATACCATAAAAACGAAAAAAAATTGGAACATGAATCAAACCAAATTGAATATCGTGTAGTTAAATTTTTTGTAACTATAAGATAATATAATAAAAAATTTAATACTGCTACTACTAATTAGAAGGGTTTATTTTTAATGTCGTTTTGCTGATTGTGTTGAAGCATGGAATTTTTGGTAATAAAAGTTTAAACAAAAAGTTACACTTAAAGTTATTTGGTAAACTGTAATATTCTGAATATAATAAAATTATTTTTGTATAATTTTGTACAATCTTAAATTGTAAGCAAAACAAATTTAAAAACTCACATTGGAAATTTTTGTCAATGAAAAAAGAACGTCCTACAAATTTCAGAAAATGGAACACAAATCGTACAAAAATTTAAAACATAAAAAAAGTCCTAAAAATTAAAAAAAATAGAAACTAGCATTTAAAACCAGGTAGGTAAAGACGATTCAAAAATATCACAAAAAGCATGGTATTTTGAGCTACGAAAAGAAATGTGTGCAGTAAAAACACATAAATAATCAACAACCAATTTGAAAAATATGCAAAAACAGCAAGAGAATATATAACCAATTCAAAAAGAACAATTGAAGGGTTTCGTGCTCTTTTGCGATTTTATACTGTCTACGTCATCTGTTATACAACATCATAAACTTTCATATTCTGATTCTATTTTGTTCTGAAAAGCTCTTAAGTAGCTAAATCCGCATACCTGTTTTTATGCTTCCACTAATTATTTTGCTTAAAAAGTCCCTATATTGTAAAAAGTCCCTAAGTGTAGCAAAGTACTTTACTGTATTGTAATAGTTATTTATTTAAGTTTTTGTGTAAATTGGGCGTTTTTTTCCAAAGTGGCGTTTTTAAACCCGAGTGAAACAAAGGTTTTAAAAGTCCTTGAGAGAATATATGCCCAATTTAAACAAGAACGAGTTGAATACAACATTTTATTGCTCAAACAAAGACCACTACAAAGTTGTTGGCAGTAATGAGTGATACTGATGAAAGTATACCTGGTAAATTGATAAATAAAAATTTAGTATCTGCGATAATTTCTAATACTTGCCTGTATCGAAAATATAGACCCATTTTCGGGTAGCGACAAAGATGAATGGTTTCCGTCTAAAAGTGCGATTAACAATAGTGCCCAAGGTTTTGAAATAACAATTGAAGGTAAAAAAGAAAAAATTAATTGCAAAAAAAGAAAATCCGATCCAAAGCAATAAGCGCGGGAGAAAAAAAAGCTAAGGTTAAAAAAGTCACGAAGACCAGGCAGAATGCCGCAGTGTAGTTGCAAGTGCAAAAGTAAGTTTTCTAATGTTTCTCGTGATCAAATATTTTTCAATTTCCAATCTCTAAACCACAATGAGCAAAATTTGTATTTACGAGGCTGCGTAATTTCAAAACCAACTACACGACACATTAATAAAAATAAATCTCCGAGGAACGTTTTTGAATACAAAGTTGTAGCTAATGGGAAAGCTATTACTACTTGTCAAAACAGTTTTTTGACATTGCATGGCATGAAAAGAGATAGACTTAAAAGAAATTTTAAAGTTTGAAATAGAAGATGTAAGATACTACAGAGGAAAATACCCTAACCGAAAAAGTAAAGTATCTACTGATATTATTCTACGGTGAATACTTTTTTGAAGAATTTACCAGTCCATGAGGCGCATTATAGTCGTTCTGAAAACAGATGCAAAAAGTATCTACCGTCAGATTTTACAATAAACCGACTCTGCAAAGAATATTGTAAAAGTAAAGTATGAAATATTCTACAAAATATTTACAGAAGATTTTAACTACTCATTTGCCTATCCAAGGAAAACGATCTACCAGCACTCCATGGTACCAGTAGACAATCCAGACTATTATGTTAAGCTTATAGAGAATGTTCTATGCAGGGATGCTTTGGAAGGTTCATATATTCTGGTATCATAGATTACTAACTAAAAATAGCAACATTTTAAAAGAAGGTTCTCAAAGTGCTGGATTACAAAAAACTTTTTGGTGAGAAAATAAAACCTTAAACACCTGGAATATCAAAATGCCAATACGTCATGTTTTCTGCTAACGATAAAACTAAAATAAGGGACACTATGGCAAGAGAATATGACGTACTTGTTTTGTATAAACCAGAACACCAGAGTTGTTTCTACAAGAATTTCATCCAATTCAGCATACACTTTATTTTTGAAATTGAAACCAGACAAGTAACTAAATATCAAGTTCTTCGTTACTTATGTTAAAAAAAAAGACTGTAAGTTTATTATTTGTTATCTTCAATCAAATGAAATTTACAGCTAAAATACTTGTGTTAAGTTTTGAGATCATTGGATGTTGATACTATGGAAATCACATATTTTTTAATTATTTGAATAAAATATAACCATAATAATTTCTTCATTTTGTTAAAAAGTCCCTAAGTTATAAACATTATATAAAAAATCTTATCGACAATATAAACAATAAGATTTCCAGATTAAAATAAAAACTAAAAATCTGAATATTCTTATATCTCAAAACATAAAATGTACAAAACCCTTCAATTTGATAAACTGATAAAAACTGAAATATTTCCAATAGAATTAATGGCCGTTGCGTCCATTCTTCGTTCAATAGAAAGATGCGGTCGTTGACGTTTTAGTCACAACTAGAAACTGCAGTATTAACAAATGCGTGACTAGTTTAATTTAAGTTATTTTTGATTTATTTTTAAAAAAATATTTTTTTTTCGTGTTGCCATAAATAGGATATATAACACAAAAACTAATTTTAAATACAAACCTAGTATTTTATTAGATTTAGAGTTATGCTAGCGGTAAGAAAAATCAGGCGTTAGAAATTAATGTCATCATACTTAAAAATAAAAATGTAAAAAAAAGCACGGTCAACTAATACCATTGACCGAAAATATACAGTGTTATCTATATTCTGTTCAAAGCAATAATTGTATAATTTGAACCTATTCACTGGGCGCGTTTAACGAACGCAACTATTGAGATAGTTCATTGACAGCGGTTCGCCAAACGAGTCCGCTGACCTTGCGCTAACTGTCACTGTTGTTAAATTTACTAAGCGCAACTTATGTACGCTGACGATTTTCTAACCTAAATTAATGCGGAGACAAATTAAACAGTTTTGCTTCTGGATCGTTCAGCAAACTTGCAACAGTTGACTGTTATCATAAAATAATCAGATTGAGTACTGATTCTCAACAGTTGCGTTTGCTAAATGCGCCCATTGTTTTAATCTGTCTTAGGAATGATGACCTAATGACATTTTTACGACAATGTAGGTAAATTTCAGTACTCCCTTTACAACGTACTGATAGAGTAACTGCGGGCAATTTAAAAAATATTTATTTTGTATTTTTTGTCTGTGTATTTTTATGATAAAATGGCTAAACATTTTGTATTAGTAAAATGTAATAATAACAATAATTACCTAGTTGTTTTAAAAATGACTTATTTCGTATTTTTTAATTGGTATGCACTTAATATAATAATAAATTATTAAACATTTTTTTAAGTGCCTATAATATTTTTAATGCATACTTTTGAGGTTCTTTAATGCTTAAGTGCCTGTCTATTTCAACATTTTTAATGTCTAAACATCTGGTCTTTAATAGTCAGTCTTTGAGAAAACATTTTTTTCCTTAGAAATTATGCGAAACACAGAATTTTTACAAGTGTCAAAAAACAAAGATGATGAGCAAGTTTTCCCGTTAAAATTACCACTCTAAAATTATAAAAAAAACAATTATTTTTGTTTCTTTTTTATTACTGAAAGTATGGTAATTCTTTAAAATGCACTTTTGTCAAATTTCGTTAAATTTGTTTTACGCATTTCTGCACAGCATAGAAATATGTGATTTTTAAGTAGACTTGAAACTCTTCTCACGAACAAACGGTACATTTTAGTAGAGATATAAATAGGGTCCAATCGAATTATTTTGACATATACAATACGTGGTAGTTGTATTTCCCTGCAATTTTGAGACACTCGGTACATTAAAAGTGATTATATGAATATTATTATTAAAAAACCAAATATATAATAGCAGGTCTTTAAAAATCGCGCCTGGGTGTCAACAGTAACACTTCTTAACCATGCCTTTCGTGTAATGTCATCTTTGACATCAGTAAAGTAGACACATGTGCAATATAATCACGGATAGTTACACGTTAGAACAAGGCATTAAAATTATACGAACTTACTATGAAAATGGTCGATTTAAAAAAAATACATATCGTAAATTTTGTAATTTGGTTGGTGTAAATAATCGTTCAAACGAATCTACAACTCAAAGATTAATGAAAAAAAATTGAAGAAACTGGTTCTGACGTGGATAGACAAACAAGAACGTTGCTGCTGTAGCACAAAGTGTTGTAGAAGAATCTTCAACATCGATATCACGACGGTCTCAGGAATTAGGCATTCATTCATCAGTTGTTAGACGTATTTTAAATAAAGATTTGCATTTACATACTTACAAAATGTTATTAACACGGCAATTAAAGCTAACACATCATAAATCACACAGAAATTTCGTAACTTGTTAGAACATGATGTTGGTTTTTTTACGTCAAATCATCTTTAGTGCATTTCTCATTAGATGGATTCGTCAACTAACAAAATTGTCGCATGTGAAAAGATGAAAACCATCAAATAATTTCATAAAAATGATTACATCTACAGAAATGTACTGTTTAATGTGGTTTTTGAACCGACAGAACTATCGATCCATTTTTCTTCAAAGATGCAAACTAAACCTTTCTTACTGTCAATGGAAAGCATTATAAACAAATGATTAAAAAATTTTTGTGGTCTCAACTTAAAGAAATAGACCTAAACAATCTTTATTTTTAAGAAAACGAAGATAAGAGTCGCACAACACTTAAAAACATTCACCTATTGCGGTCAAAGTCAATTAATTTCACGTAATGATGAAATGAACTGGTCACTTAAACCGTGCGATTTAATTCCATGAGATTACTTTCTTTTGAGTTTTTTGAAAAGTAAAATCTATGTGAAGTGAACAAACCAACAACAATTGCACATATGAAAAACAACATTTGGACCGAGATTGACGAAGTTAATTCGGTAATATGGGAGCACGTTTTTTAACATTCAAACGTTTGTGCAAGACCATGTAGACGTGCTCGTGGTGAACATTTAAATGATGTTATTTTTCACATATACTCTTATTTGTTAAGATACATATTTTTATAAACATAATAAACGCTAGAAAAAATATAAGATTTACATGCTTTATTTTAAAAAATAGACCCTTTTTTGAAAAATCTTTTAAAAATGCATTAACCCTTACAGTGATTTTTTATAATTTTTGTGCACTTTTTGCTTTTAAATTCTTTTTTGTTTTATTACTCTAAATTTTTGCCAGTAAAATTATAAGCCATGTTATTCGATTGTAGGAATTTTTTGTCAGACAATTATTTATTATATTATGAAAATATACAATAAGCTGCAGTGACATGATTATTGTAAATTATTGAGTGGTTTATTGCAAATTCAATACACTCGTTAATTTTTTACGTGCTTGCTTTGTTTTTGTAAAAATACATAAAGTGCACACTTTTTATTATATGTACCTAATAGGTAACTAATAACGATAATGGTTGTCAAACTATTAATTATAAAACTAACAAACTTATTAAAGTAATTGTACTTACTTTTTTATTGGAAATAAATAGTTAGCAAATAAAACTCGCACTAAAAGCGAATCGTTTATGTTATACCTTTGGTTATACCGATTTCACAAATACAAATGTAAGAACGTACTTGTTATGTGCGTTTCACCTTGAATTATCAGCAAAACTTGCTTTTATCAATACACAAATTAAACATATTTTATAAAGAAGATTTATTTATGGTTGGTATAATAATGTAACACTGAAATTTTTTACAACTTGTATATAACATACGTTAAAAAACTTGCCTTGTGAAATAACTAAGAAACGGATTTAAATTACTTTAGACTACAAATTTTTAATTACTATTTTTTTAGTATGAACAATTTGATATTGTTATTATGGCACATAAGGTTAAGAAAGAGAAATATAGTATAATAAATATTAATGACATAATTATGAACCCTATAATTCTATACAGGATCGCTGGTAGTATGTGTAGAAACGGTCGATTATTTCTTAAACTAAGATAGCTAGTGTTAAAGTAACGTCTTTATTATAGCAAATCACGCTTACAACTAACTACAAAAATGCGCTACACCAACTACAACTAACTACTCTAAGTGGCGCTCGTTATCAATGCTTTGAGATATATTTAACACCTCCACTATCTCAAAAAGTTGATCATGCCAAGTTTTTCTAAAAAGTACATATGTTTTGGTTTTGGCAAACCTTTTATGAAAACATCTGCAGTCATTTCATTAGTTGAAAGATATTGAATGTCAACTATACAATCTACAAGAGCCTGCCTAATGAAATAATGCCTCACATCTATGTGTTTTGATCTTTTCTGGAAAACAAAATTTGCCGATAATTTCTGAGCACTTTGAATATCATCAAATAGCACTACACTGTCCTTCCATCAAATCAATGCAATCAAGAGATTCCTAAGATAGATAGCTTCTTTCGAGACTTCGCAGAAGGCCTTGTATTCGGATTCGGTGCTGGACAAAGCAATTGTGTTCCCAGCTTTCCTATGCGATCGCTCCGCCCGATAACTTGAAAACAAAACTAGTGTACGATTTTCTGTCTTTTTAGTCACCTGCCCAATTAGTATCAGCATAACCTTCTAAGTTAAAACCGTCTTTACAAAATTTTAAGGCATAATTTTAGTAATTTGCAAATAGCGTAACATACGTTTTGCACATTTCCAGTGTTCCTTTAAATAATAATTATTAAATAAACTTAAATAACTTATTGTAAATTCTATGTCCGGTCGTGTTAGGACCGCCAAATACATAAAGTTTCCTTCTGGCTTCTGATAAGGTACATCGTTAACATTAACTTCAGAACTACAATCTAAGTGCAAGTTACTTTCCATAGGAGTACTAACACTTTTGCAATCTGCCATATTAAATTTCTTCAAAAGTTCATTAATATAGTTTTCTTGGTCTAAATAAATATTATTTTTAACATCTCTACTTATTCTTACACCTACACATTCTTTGGCTTCTCCCAAATCCCTAATTTTAAAAATTAAACTTAATTGTTCCTTTAAAGAATTAGCAGTTACTATTTCATTAGAAAAAACCAAAATGTCATCCAGATGCAAAGCTACAATTTTGAGTAAACCATCCTTCCTTTTTGTGTATAAGCAAGGTTCATATCTGGATTTACAATAATCTAAACCTAGTAACAATTCATCGACACTTTTATTCCAAGCCCTGCGTGATTATTTTAGTCCATAAACAGCCTTATTTAATTTATACACTTTATCCTCATTACCACTCGATGTAAAACCTTCAGATTGTCTCATATAGACATTTTCCTCTAAGATACCATTCAAGAAAGCTGTCTTCACATCTAAGTGTCTAATGCTTAAACCTAACTTGAACTGATAAAGCAATTAAAAGTCTTAAAGTCGAATGTCGAACCACAGGTACAAAAGTTTCTGTATAATCAATGCACTACTTTTGTGTGAATCCATGGGCAACTAACCTACCACGATAATTGAGTCTGTCTTCACTATCACACTTTGTTTTGTACACCCACTTGCACTCAACTATAGTTCCTTCCTTCCACAAATTTACTAGTTCCCAAGTCATGTTGTTTTCAAACGATTTCATCTCCTCAATCATAGCATTTCTCTATTTTTCTTAATCAGGTCTTGACCCAGCAAACATACATATAAATTTTCTATAAAATATATGTAAAATTTAAAGAAATAGTCATACATAAGCCTTTTTACATCTAGAATATATCAGTCTTCCTTATGAAAATAACATCTATTTTACATTTGGGTTTATATATAAGAAATATATAAGTTAATATAAATAAACATGTATATTACATACAAGAGTTTACATGAATCGTACATATTAAGGTTAACATATTTCTTATATGAAAAATCATACGTATTAAAAACATGAGAATGTTTATATATATTTAATATGAAAAAAAGTATATACTGTTTATATAGCAAAATTTATGATTATTTTACATAAGAATAGAAATGTATTAAAAATATAATTAAATTCAGATCGGGTTAATGTGTATAAAAGGACGTATTGTAGATGTAAATCAGATTACATTTACTTAACATATACATTATATGCAGTACCTGTTAAACGCCAGTTATAACTTGTTACATCATTTTATTTACCTATCCTATACCAGAGCTCATTAATTACATTATGTTACTTGTTTGGCAATTTTTATCAGACCATTAGTTTTAAAAGGTAGTTTTATTGGACCAATTTTCTAATTTGTATCAGTATTGTTTAATTTCAAGAACGGGCTCAGAATGAAAAGAACAAGTTAATTTTCCCCACGTTAACTTTTCCAAAAAGTTAATAAGACGTATATCTTTATTGAAAAAATCAGTTATAAATATACATAAATTGGCATACTATTCTTATACATATATTTGTCAGGGCTGTGGTTGCTGTTTAGCTGAAATTGAATAACAACAACCTTTTGGCTTAAAATTTACAGTTCTTCGAAAATGACCTTATTTTGTCCTTGATTTATCCTAAAACAGTATTCACCGACAACGATATTACGAATAAAAAAGATAATGGCGTTTCATGATTATTGAACTTCAAAAAATTAAAAAATATTATTTGGAATAATAAAGAACATTTAACAATAGAATTTAACAGCACCATTCACAGGTAGCAAGAATCGTTCAAAGTAATCACACGTATACGGAAATGTTTAACAAAATAAAAGTAAACTTTGTGCTATTTCTAGCAAGCATGTTTTGACTAAACAATGAATATAAATTAGAATATACAAATTATTAAAATAAGTCAGATTATGTTATAAATTTTTGGAATATCATTCGTTTAGAAATGTATGAAACTATCTCAAATCGTCGAATTAAGCCATTCTTAGAAATGTGTACAATGTCAAAGCAACCGCTGCAATTAGGTTTCCTAAAAATTTTACGATGGCTGCCTTGCACGTGAGAGAACAATAGGATTTAAGCAATGTGCTGTATTTTACAACACTACCTCTCTCATCTGCAAAAACTTTCCACTTCAACTTTGTGGATTTTTAGATTTTTGTTTATGCATTATTTCTTATTTACTATTTAAATGCAGTTGCAATTTGTTGTTGAAACTGAATCGAAACATTTATTACTCTTGTTTTTATTTATTCGGTGTTTTAAATCCATTTTGTTTAGTGTTCTTTTTATTATTATTTTGTGAATCTTGTTTGATAAGCTAAAGGGTAAGTAATGTTTGTATTAATCGTATTCATATCCCCATATACTTTGTTAGTATTAATTTGAATAGGATTAGGATTTATTTATTAATTCTTAGAAAATTATCGAAGTTCCATAAAAAACAGTATCTTTTTTAAGACTATAGAAAAAATAACAATGTTATAATTTAATTAAACTAACTGACTTCTTTGTAAAAAAAAATTTAACTATTTGATAATGACGTGATGGTTTTTGAGTTTAAATAAGATGCCATTGAATTATGAATCGGGAATTATACTCAAGTTTACAACGCAAACACCACATTACGACGTTATATAAAAGGAATACAACAAATTTTTTAATTAACATTTATACTTGAATTTGAAGTTTTAATAAAAAAGGCATTGTTTTTTAAAAACATTAAAAATTACACTAATTTATGAATACATTATTAGGTTTAAATCTTTGAAGTCGCATTAAAATATACAGATTTGTTAACATTCCTAAAGATCGTTTCACTTATACAGGGTTACAACCAATTCGAGGGCCACCATGAGGATCTCCGAAACGGTAAGAGATACGAGGTTGGTTTAATTAGAGAAAAGTTGCACTATTTTATAACCTTTCATATTCCGCTAAAAAACGAAATTATCTACAGGGATTTCCGAAAAATATAGGTTTTTGAGAAAGATCCCAGATTTTGTGTGATGATTTCTATAACTATCATTTTAAAATCAATCAGTCAATCAATATTACTTTAATCTAGCGAACGTGGTTTTTTACAGGTGTAATCAAGAATACATATAAGGACGTCACCGATGAGTTCGAGGTGATTGCGAGCGCTCTGTTTGGCGAAGCTGCAAATTAAATCAAATAAATAATGAAAATACTTCTTATATTATTAGTTACTTAGTGTTAGTTTTTTAACTGTATTTGCCTGCTAATACCATAAATAAATATCTAAGATTTACAAATTATACGGAGGTTACTTTATTTTAAATTTAAGTATGGGTTTAAAATGTATATAAAAAAAAGAAGTTTCTATATTCACAAACGTAAGTATCTATTTTTAGCTTTAGGTGCTTACGGTACCTAATTCTTATGAACAGGAGTACTGCGGTCATACATGCGTCAACAGATATTTTATTTCAATTATTTATCGGCTTCTAAGACATGCGTATGAAAATTAATTAATACATTTAATTAATTATTAATACGTATTTTAAACCTCTCCCTTATATAAGGATTATATAAATTTTGTATATTATCAGACATTAAATATATATAGAAAATTTATGTTTATCATACATTATTTACTTACATAGAATATACATAAAACGAAGGGTAAAACGAATGATACTTTTACATGTTCTATACATTAGTCGTCCTAGAAAATTGATGTAAGCTAGATGTAAACTAGATGTACAGATTTTACCTAAAATATCTGTAATTTATACATGTGGAATTGCTGACATCCTGACATGTAAATACACTAGATCCTTCTTTCCCATTTATATAAGGCTAACCTTAAATTATCTTAAATATACGTATATCTGATGTAGCAATGTTTGTTGGGTGACAATGCCTCTTTTATGGTATTCAGTGCTTGAATGTTCGCATCTGCACATAAGTATGTCACATAGTCTTCAAATTCTTTGGAGTTCTTTGTCTTTCGGACCTTCGAGGTTTTTCTCTGATTTCGTACGATACATCGCAATCACAATCACTTCATCTTGATCATTTGCAGCTTTTCAATTAATTAAATTTCTATCTACACCGATAACATCTTCAATATTCTTATGCAATTGTACTACTGTACACTGAATCGTTATCCTCTTCATCTATACTAATTAGCATCTGAATTTCGTCTTGAATGTCTTCCATGATAACTACGTCCCTACTTATTTTTATCTGATATAAATTCGGATCATACAATTGATAACCTTTACTGTATCCAACTAAAATCATACTATTTGATTTTTTATCCCACTTCAATCTATTGGCTTTAAGGACGTGCATCATGACTTTGCTACCAAAAATTCTTACATTACTAATGTCAGGTTTCTTACCAAACAATGCTTCAAAAGGGGTTTTGTTGTCGAGTCCAGACGTAACACTTCGCTTGCTCAAGTTAATTGTAGTATTGACGGTTTCCACCCAGAATTTCTTTTCCAGCTTAGCATCAAACAACATACACCTGGCTTTTTCCACTATCGTTCTGTTTAACCGTTCTGCCAAACCATTTTGTTCTGGTGAATAAGGAATTAATTTTTGATGTAGTATGCCCATTATTTTCTGTAAACTCACCCCCAGTGCCACTTCTTAAAATCCCCATTTTTTCTGTTTGATTTTCCACTAAAATTTTAAATTGCTTAAAGTAATCAAATACATTGTCTTTACTGTGTAAGAAATAAACGGAAGTCATCTTACTAAAGTAATCTCGAAATGTAAGGAAATACCTGGCACCACCTAATGATTTCATTTCTACCAACCAGGACCACAAACGTTTGCGTGTATAATTTCTAAAATACTGCTTGCGCGAGACCCTTTGCTTGGAAATGGTAATCTTGCTTGCTTGCCTGCATTACTTAGTTCACAGTTGTTTTTGATTACTATTATTGCACTGTTACGCATTATGCCTTCGATAGGCATTTTTTAATCTCATAGTGTCGTTTTGATTCATATGTCCTAACCCACGATGCCAAGTTTGGCCTGAATTTAAATTTCCTGTAGCTAAGAAACACTGCTCTGCACGTACAATGTCCAGTTTGTACATGTTATCGACCAATTTAGCTGCCGCAACACGTTGATTGCTCTTATTAGAACTCTTGTAACCATCAGTACCAAAAACTACTTTGTTACCATTATTAACCAGTGGACTAACCGATAAAAAGTTGGTAGCAATTTGTAGCACATACAAAACATCTTTAACCACTACTTTGAAAGATCCTTTGTCAATCCTGGTTGTGATTTTTAAGTTATCACTACTTTCAACTATTACTTTTGAATTGTTTGCAACTGTAATTTCACCTGGACCTTGTTTATCTGTAACTTTTGTTGAGCAACTTTTGTTTGCAATTAGATGTGAACTTGCACCCGAGTCCACATACCATTCATTCTTATTAAATTGTTCACTTAAAAACACAGCACTAAAAGCATTCGCAGTATTCGCACTGTCGTTGTTTGTTATTATACCTGGGCATTTATTTTTGAACTGTCCAATCTCATTACATTTGTAACAACGGATTTCTTTTTTAACATTTGAATGTTGCAATTTGTTTAGATCACCTGACTTATGTCGCCATCTTGCTTTACCGGCAAAAACGTTATCTTTATGTTGTGCGTTATCTGCATTGCTGGCTTCATCTTCCGCCATATCCAATAACTTAGTTTTTATTGCATCAGTAGTTACTGTAATGCCGCTATGTTCGATAGTCATTACCATAGGACTATACTTATCTGGTAATCCTGCTAACAATAAAGATCCTATCTATTCTTCACTGATTTCAAATCCCGTCCTTCGTAGCTTTTGTGCCGTTTCAATCACGTGATTTACATAGGACGCCATATTGTCCATGTTTTCCAATCGTGTGGATATCAATGATTTTAACAAACTTATTTTTCTTGCGAATCCATCATCATCGTAAAGGTTTTTCAGCTTTTCCAAAGTTCTTCTGCTGTTCTTGCTTCCTTTATAAGGATGTACAACAAAGTATCAACTGTTAACATTAGTTTTGCTTTTGCTTGAATAATTTTCTGCGAGTCCATTTCTTTTCCCTCAATGCACTGTTTCAAGCCATCAAGAATTAGGATTTTTTGTCGCGAAAGCTCACTCACTATAGTTTTCACGACCCTTCAATTTCGGAACACTTGCAAAATAATTGTTCGCCATTTTTAACACCCTTTTTTGCACTGGGCTCATTAAAGTAACGTCTTTATTATAGCAAATCACGCTTACGACTAACTACAAAAATGCAACACATCAGCTACAACTAACTACTCTAGGTAGCGCTCGTTATCAATGCCTTGAGATATATTTAACAGCTAGCGAAAAATGTTAAACGGAAAAGTTTTGAAAACGTTATCACAACAAAAAAAATTAAGTATACTCAATTAGTCAAAAAGTCACAGAAAAAGTTACTTTTTTGATAACGGAACGACCTGTATATTACACAATATTTAAATTCGCTCAAAATTCTAAACAAAACATACCTAAAATCAACCGTTTTTGAGATATCGAAATATCTTAACGCTTCACCGTTTTTTGTTATTTAATTATCTTGACAAAAGGCACGTTTTAGTCAGACCGTGCGTTGGAACTTAAATGATTTTTAAAATATTTCAGTGTTTTAATAAAATTGGAAGTATCAACAATCGGATAAACAGTGGATGACCGGTAAGCATTACAACTTAACCAATATATTTAAATGTTAGATGTGATAAAAAATCTAGGACAGACGACTCAACAAAGTTCTTAATTTATGATATCAGTCCATGTTCAATAAAAAAATTATAAAACGAGGTAAAATTCGACTCATATAAAATTTACGTGTTACAAAAATTATGTCGCAATATTAAGTATAAATTGAACCAGAATGCCAACTTTGAAAATCATATTTTGTTTTTATCGAATGTTTTGTTTAAATAGGCAAGTAAACCGACACAGCTGTAGGTACTAAAATCCACATTGGATAGAGCAAGTTCACACGTGACAACACCCTGTTTTATAAACGAAAACTTAATCACAATATTTATTACTCTTGCAAGAGAACATTGTTCCAGAGCTTAAAAGATTATTCCCGAA
This sequence comes from Aquatica leii, assembly GCA_035610365.1. Taxonomy (NCBI): domain Eukaryota; kingdom Metazoa; phylum Arthropoda; class Insecta; order Coleoptera; family Lampyridae; genus Aquatica; species Aquatica leii. Next base: position 52,713,117 of record CM069433.1, read on the forward strand.
TAATCATAGTCGCTATTATACAATAGTTTTAACAAGATAGTGCTCTTCCACATTCTGAACGTGCGGTGCGGCAATATTGTTGTGTATGCGTATCGTCGTAGGTACACGCGACAAAACAACAATGACAATAAAAAAAATTTAACATTAGTATTATTTTACATTAACTGTTCGGTAATATAATTAATAATATTCTATAAAAGCAATAGGTCCAATATAAAAAATATCTGGACGAAGCTTTTCCTGGTAAATAGATTGGACGTAGGGGAACAATTGAATAGCATCTGACTCCACTTAAATTGTATATAGGGTAATGTAAAAAATTTTGTCTATAAGAATAGGGCATAGTATTCTCCTACACCCTTTTAGATTCAATATAAACTTTTGTTCAACGAATTGATTACTACTCATTGTCAGGAAGTAAGCGATGGACACTATGGACACTTTATAGCATACGAATTCAAAGAAAATTAATTTCATTTCATTTCATACTAATTAATTGATATATTGTAATAAATTATTAGAAAATGATATTTTTATCACTTTTACGTTATTAGAGTACATTTTTGTACCGTACATAACCACGAATACTTTCTTCCTCGTAATAAATTTGAGTATGTCAGCAAGAAAATAATTTTTATATGTAAGTGTTTGGTTTGATTTTATAATTCGTTTAAACTTAATTGAGAGATTTACGCTTACACAATTTTTTTTTGGTTGCTTGGGGTCATATAAATTAAACATAAGAAAAATACAGAAATTACAAAACGATAGTAACTCGAAATGAAGTACAGTTTTTGCGATTGTATATAGATAATTTACAGAAATTTAGCCACGCTATACTCCCAGGGAATAACAGTTACGTTTATTTACCGTCATTAGTCACTTATGGTAGCGTGGGTTTTTTTAGAATTTTGAGATTAAATATTGTACAATATACAAAATGTTCAATTAACAAAAAAGGAACCTTGGTTTCCTGTCATTTTTTAACTGATTCTGTATACATAACTATTGTTTAGTGTAATAATTTTTTTAAAATTTTAGAACTTCTGTATTCATCATTTTTCGCTAGTATAAGAAATAATCGACTGCCATACATATTAGCCACCTTGCATATGTTTTATTTTATTGATCAAATAATTAATTTTTGAAAATATGAAAAAAACTTGTATTAATAACAACGATTTATCAACTTATGTTACCTCAAAAGCAGTGGTCGGATCGATACTTTTTAGAAGTGTTACTATACGATAATTGATATTTTGAGAAAAATGTATCGCGATAATCCAAAATTCTCTACATTGTCTAGAATGGTATCGTGACACCAATAAAAGTATCGGTATAATTTATTGCGTTACTTATGCCGATACTTTTTCATTAGTGATCTGAGAATACAAGTCCCGATAAGAATTTTACATTGCTTTAAGTTGCATCTCTATTATTAAGGTTCAGGTATTCCGATCTTGCTAAAATAAAATTAAAAATCAGATAATCTTGACAATTTCCAGCAAACACACAACGTCCCAGAGACGTCCGTTTTATGTCCATATGATGTCTTTACATCCCGGGACTTAAAACGGACGTCTTTAGGATGTCTTTCATAGGACGCCCCCTAGATGTAATGAAGAACATACGATGGGATGTCCTATGCAGGATTACAATTTTGGGCGTTTATTAAATTATGTTTCTAATCAAATTATTTGTTGATTATCGATAATATAAAATAGACAAGGATATATATAATAGTTGAATAAATATTATCAATCAATTTTGGTTAGTTGTAACCCAACAGCGGATACTTACTTCCACTCCACCGATAGTTGGGTTTCGCACATAGACAAGACTAATACGTTTTTGGTATCTTGTATTTATTTATAATGTATAAAAATCATGATTTATGATTATTAAATTCAAATACTGAATATAAGAAAAAGTCAAAGGAAATTAAAAGATCACAATTAGTGATAGAGGATCCAATAATTTTTCAATCACGCTGTAAATCGTCTCTCTAATTTTTTGATAAATAGTTCTGATTCACAATTTACAGATACTATACATTGTGTCAATGAGTCACGAATCTTGCGGGAACACACAAAAATCGACTTTACGATATCAACATCACCGATAACGCACGCTAGTCTAACTTGCTTGATACAAATTTCGTGTAAATACCAGTCGGTTGTCGTGCCACCTACAATTTTACAATGGAATTGTAGTCAGTTTAGTTTGCAGTTGTATTGCAAAAAGATGCTCCCCTTATTGTTAAAATTGCATTTGAATAAGGCCGTCGTAATTTGTGGTTCTAAATAGTGCAATATAAAATTTAATAGAAAAAAACTACAGCTTCATAAAAGAGTAGGTATGTATTTATGTGCTACCTATTGCTCAAATGCTCCTCATAGAAAATTATATCAGAATGCAATTCTAAGTGGTAAGATCAAATATTTTGTTTTATACACATAACTGTTTATTGTAAACAAGAAAAAAATAAAAATGTGGACAAATCAGAACATTCATTTCTCCAGTTTCAACTATACAGCATTGCACTTTGCAACAGCTTGGTTGATAGGTATTTATATTAAAATTTGAATAGACCTTTCATTTGTATGATTTTTATAGATGACAACTTAATGAAAGTAATTATTTCAAACTATATTTTTTCCATTTTTGTGCTAATTTTCAATTTCCGGTTTTATTTAAATCTTATTTCTCTTGTTTCCGTAATTAATTGAATGTCAAAAAATTTTAAATGCATAGATTTGCATTAATAAATAAGTTATTAGTTGTATAAGTACAAAAGTATTGTATTTTAGATAAACATTCAACCCTGGTAGTATTTGGCAATGCGATCTGAGTTTTATGAGTTGATTACAGGATGAGTTATATATATTTTAAGATCGAAGAGATTTCGAAAATTAACGAAACTAGTGCTTCTAAATTCGTTAAATGAATGCTGTCCTGTCAAAATGAAAGTGAACAGAAATAAAGTTTTATCCATGTAAATTTTTTCTGTAAATGAATATGTATAATATGTTGTTTATGTAATTAGGTTTTGTATTCAAAATTTATTGTAATAATTTTTTTAAATACAAATGTCGTTAAATGTAACTTTAGCCTTTTGAATAAATTAATGGAATAAATGGTATTAAATGGACCTACACGGAACATTCACGAACGTTCCGCAATGGTCCTGAGTTGTGACAAGTGAACATTGGCAGCACTTAAATAGAATATTTGTAGGCTTTAACGGGATGTCCTTATAATGTTTCAAAATTCACTGACATTCTTGGGACGCCGTTGTATCGTCCTTGTGTTTATTGTGTTGATATGGGAACAATTTCTATGATGACGTCATAACCTTCGATGTAATGAAAAGGGTGTTACATCTATGTCGATTAAGGATACCGATTTGTACCCATTAACTAATAACACCATATGTATGTTATTGCTTATTTAAGCAAATTTTATGAAATTCTGGGAAATGTGCCGCTAGCTAGCCGCAAGCTTCAAAGGAAAAAATTGTATTATATTTCTTATTCTAATTTTGTTTTATCTAAAGTATCAGTCCTTTGCACGTACGAATGTACATACATATCAAGTTGTTGTCACAATTAATTATAATTTTTTTTTTGAAGTGAAACTTCTTTATCGGCGTTGGAAAAAAATTTACCGTCACATTTTACGCATCACATTTTTCCGTTACGCGCCATCTTTTTTTCGGTTACGCGTCACATTTTTCAGTTACGCGCCATCTTTTTTTATTTCTGAAACGCAATAGCGACGAGATAAATAATATATCAATACTAAAGTGATCAACAAAATCAAAGGCTTTATTTTAATTCTAATTCCAGTGGATTTTTAACAAAAGTAAGTAATTATATCTATTTTTCTAATACTTGTTAAGGTTAACCTCAGTTTTTGATTGAACGATGACATTTTAAATTTAAGATATTTAAGGTTAACCTGTTTCTGATTGAACGATGACAATGACAGTAATAATTCTATTTCAATTAATGAAATGCTGTAATAACCTTAGTAGCAAAAGTTAAAGTGAAATAATTGTATTATTTGTATTCATGACTATTATAATAAAATCCTTTTGTTTAAACTTTATCTAATTTTAAATTTAAGATATTTAAGGTTAACCTCAGTTTCTTATTGTAACTATCGGTCAATGTATATGATTTCATTAAAATAGTATTTATTAATTAATACGACTGCTAATTTAATGAACATCAATTAATTGGCATAGAGTATAAATTCTGAAATATGTTATTAATTTTTGTAAATCAATTAACTAATTTTTGTAGATTCAATTTCATATTTCAGTTACCATAAGCCATTAATTACAAAAATATATAATAACGATGACAATGATAGTAATAATTCTATTACAATTAATGAAATGCTGTAATAATCTTAGTAGCAAAAAGTTAAAGTGAAATAATTGTATTATTTGTATTCATGTCTATGATAATAAAATCCTTTTGTTTAAACTTTATCTAATTTAACTTGATTTAACCAATTTCTGAAAAGTTGCATGTAGATCATTTTGCGAAAAATAAGGCCATAAAGAAGTTTCACTTCTTACATGTGTACACTAGTACACGCCCTCATTTTTTAATCTGTAATATAATAGTTTTCTTAATTATCAAAATATTGCATATTTGTATTATATTTACTAATGTAAATATGTAAATATAAATACCAGTTTAGCCGACAAGTTTAATTTTCTGTACGACGTGTTGCCCAACCTAAAGGGGCTTGTATCAATAATGATTGCCTGTGATCTATACCTACATACTAGCAATTGATGGTATTTATGTAAATCTACTTCGCTTCTCTTTGCTAACTTCTCTGTGATAAAATATAAATCTATTTGTGTTAGAACTTGTGTGTTGTATTTTGTTCTCTTTTAGCCACGGATATATTTAAATAGTGTCTACAATTCTAGTTTCTAACCGTTTTGGATCTTTTTTAATCTTACGTTACAATTAACACATCAAGACCTGCAATCCGCGTGCCGATTTAACTGAGTTAGTCGCTAGCAATAAAGTTACGAGAAAATCCTCGTAACACAATAGCTATGATTTAGTTAACAACGGCGTCTGCTAACGACATAGTTAACTATGCTTTATGCAACCGGGCCTAGATGACTTAATCCAAATAATAAGAAAGTAACAATAAACAAATTCCTTAAGTACCACGTACAACTTGTTCTAAAAATCAATCAAATAGTTACAGTATTTTATGGTGCTATGTACTAAATTAAGAGTGAAAGGTAGCGATGACGATACCACGTGACTGTAGACAATAGTACATTCATATACAAGTTTAGAAAACTGATAGTTTTCCAGTGAGTGCAAATTTTTGAGCCCAGCTCACGAGTAGATTAAAATTACACGAACATGTAAATTTTCTTTATTGTTCTTAACTGTCATTATAATTTTTTGCTTTGACAGTTACTCACTGGCCAACATAAACGTCAAATTATTTTAAAGAAATTTTAAGATTTTGGGGTCTCGTAGTCTCTGTTCGTACAATGAAATGTTGTATTCAACTCGTTCCTCTTTAAATTGTACGTTTTTCTTCACGGGGACTTTTCCCATATAGCACAAGTACGTTCTATGTAGGTACGTATGTACGTACACTCTACGTACTTATACAAGAATGTACGCTCAGTGTACGTACATAGTACATCCAATTAGCACTGTTTTTTATATAATATGTACTTAAACCTAAAAAAATCAAAAACTTTGAGGCGACCAAGACTCGAACTCTCGCTGTTGGTGTAGCAAGCAGATGTCTTACCAACTATGCCACGACGACTTATTACTTTTATTTGACATAAAGTGGCTTTTATGCTTTAATACATACCTTTTATTAGTTACTTCTAATTTTACATTTTAAGATCACAATGAAGACTGATAGTTAGCTAAAACAGCACTACCATAAAAATGTTTATAATCAAAAATCCTTGTACATTAATGTATGTACAGTGTACGTACACATTATGTACATGAACAAATCTATGTATGATTATGGGTTATTACTCTCGCCTCACTCGGATTTAAAAATGCTCACTTGTGAAAAAAACACCCAATTACACAGGAATTCTTTAAATTAATAATTATGTTTAACGTGTAGATAATGCTGTTTTTTGTGCACTTATATATATCATATACAATTTTTATTATTTACTGACGCTACACTACCTCTTTGTTAGCAGTCTTGTTAGTACAGATTTTTCAAATGTTTTTAGTATAGGTAGTTATTATGTTTTGTTCCACGAGCTATGTAATAAAACCTTTATTACTGTTAAACATTTTATTCTTAGTACAAATACTAATAACTGTTTTACAGATGACATCATACACGCTATTATTGTGTTTTTTTAGGTGGCGCCACGTACATCACACCTCCTTACTTCCTTAAATATGCGGGGGCTCATCTCACTCTAACGGGACGACTTTTCTCGATTGGAGCCTCCATCAACGATAGTTTTTTGCACATAATCTAATCCATGTGTCGGTGTACTACTATGCCATCATTTAGAACAGCCCTATAAGATAATAGACCCCTTTTCTTAACAATCTTCTCTGGAATTCATTTAGGACTCAACCTATAATTTCTAGCAGAAACCGTGTCGTGTAATAAATTTACTATTTGACAGTGTCCTCTTGCTTTTGCTTCATGTCTCAAACGAAATCCAGATGTAGGCGACATGCGTCGCAAACAAGCTTTTTAACATCTTTACTGTTACTAATGCTGACGCTGTAGCAACAGGTTTTACCTCTAACCATTTAGAATATGAGTCCATCACGATAAAAAATTGTTGTCCGTAAAATGTACCAGCAAAATCTATATGCAATCTACTCCAAGGTTCTGATGTCCATGCTGACTCTCCCTACAAGCATTACAACTTTTTATCAACATTTCAATTTCAGTATTCATGCCCGGCCACCAAACATGACTTCGAGCTAATGCTTTCAAGCAAACAATGCCAGGGCCAGAATGTGTTTCATGTGACATCTGTAACACTCTAGACCTTGCAGATAGTGGAATAACAAGTATGTTACTAACTGATAGTCGACTGAAAGAGCATCAGCATGAGCTACCGTATGTCCTAGAACAAACTTGAGAACACAATTGTAACTGTTTAATATTAAAGACCAACGCAACAAGTGAGGTGAAATAATATCCGGAGTTGCTTTGTCTTGGCTCAATATAACCAACAACGCGGTTTGTGGTTCGTACGAGTTTCAATAATACAAATAATTATAATTTATAAGGCCGTCGATGATTTCAAAGACCTCTTTGTTCAACTGTGAATAATTTCTTTGTGTCGAATTTAATGTTCTTGAATGGAATGCTATCGGTACCTCAGACCCATCAAACAGTCGATGACTAAGTACATCTCCAGTTCCGCGTGGTGAAGTATCTACTGTTAAAATAATGGTTTCCCTTCATCAAAATAGATTAACAATGAATCGGACGACAAGAGGTCCTTGCACTCCATAAATATACATTACAGTAGTATTTCTATACTAACTCATCACTAAAATTTTACTACGGAACGCCAATTCAGTACTGACAGTGCTGTCAGTATGTTACTAAACGAGTGAACTCAAAATAGCTGGTTTACCTGAAACGTAAAAATGACAGTTATGTAGCAAAAAATTCGAGTTCTATCAATAGATAATGTACGTGAAGGAGTTTCTAAAAAAAGTTCCTGATGCCAGTTTACTGCTCATGAAAGTAATTGCCTTGAATGTCGATTGGAACAATTATGTTTACTAAAAGTTACAGTTAACATTACATGACAAAAAAACAGAAAAAACAAGTATTTGCAGTTACATCGGAAGTTGGACCAAACGAAATTGAACTTTATAAAAGTACTGAATTTAACACCAAAAAAATGTGAACTATCACAGACTATTTATATTTTATAGACAAGGCAAATACACAAAGCTACTAGTATAAACATCTTACACAATTTACAAAAAAAATTGCTGCTTAGTTAGGGCTACCGAAGATAAACAGTTTCACAGATACATTGTTTTCAAATGACATCAGCGACCGTTTTCACCGACAGTGATTCTGCTGACAACCAAGTTTTGTAGAGACAGAATGACTGGCGTTGGATGTTATTTTCTGGATCTAGACCCATTTAGACAATGATCTTGAATACGAATATCTTTTTCAATGAAATCGCTTGGCAAAATAAATGTAAATTTAGTATTTTATTTTGAAAACATATTTTAAGGTAAGTAATTAAGTCTAGTTATATTTTAACCGGCAATTATAAGATAGATTATCTACAGAATTATGTAAGTTAAAGTGTACCTATTTCGTTATTATTGTTGCGTCTTTATTTATTAAAAACTAATTTATTTAAACGACTAAAAATATGTTTTACTTATACTAGAAATATGTACACTTGTAAATTAACCGAACTAATGAAATCTAATAATATCTAATAAAAACACTTACACTAATTAAGATAAGATAAAGTACGCGGATAGCTTCACACTTGTTTACACTAAAAATCACGTACACGATTATTCTCGGTATATTTATCTAGACACATGCGTGCTAACGACTTATTTATCTCAACTTGAATAATCTTCTTAATACTGCTGCATTCGCGTTACGGCAATAACTGACCTACGATTTCTCTCTTCGGTATATATACACATCTGCGAATCCTTCTCGAGTGTTCCATATCTTTCAATATATCTTCTAGAAGATGGGTAACAACTTCCAGAAGGCTGTTGAATTTGCAGATAATTTTCTCGAACGTTTCATTATTATTATTTTAATAAATACATAGCTACTTCATTACTTCATAAGGTTGATGTAAGATAGCTAAAATTTTTTAATATTGATTGAAATTTATAGGTAAACAAAATTTTCAAAACTGATCTATAGAGGATCTAGATCCAACTTCAAATCGAATCTTGATCTAATTTTGGATCGGCATCTAGCTCCTAATCTTTAAATATATCTGGATCCGCAGTTGCGGGATCTTATCAAACACTGGCGGAGACGCCTCAGGCGTTGCGTACCATTTTGCTTTCGACATCCGCTGCAAGTAGTTTAATTTGGTCGGAACTTTCAACCGTTCAATCGTAAATACTTTCCTTTTATTTAATTTCACGTCGGTACTATTACGCTTTTTGCGATTGCAATGGGTTGCAAATAAAGATTCTTTTATTGGAGCTTTTAGATCGGTTTTCTAATCTAAACTGCTTGCAGGTATGATGACGACTACCACAATTTTTCTTTTTACTAACCTGAAGTCATTTCAGCTCTTTGGCGGAGATTCAAAGTCTTTCTCTTCAAACACAGTTACAAAAAGTGAACACATTATTCTTTTGTCATGTCTAATTCTTAAAGCAATTAAAATCCGGTATAATTAAAGTTGGGTTGATGACAGTACTTCTCGATTGGACTAAAAATTGTGAAATTGAATAAGTGAACAGTTAAAATATTGTTACAAAAATTGACTTCTTATTCATTGTTTAATATATAAAATAATATAACACTAAACAAAAAACAATGTATCTATTAATTGGAATCAATTAAGTCAATCTTCGGTAAATTGGGCAGCATTATTCTGTAATAAGTGTTTTATTGTTAATCGGATCTAAGCTGAAAATTATAAGAATTAATTTCCCTACGCAATCTTCCACCATCTCGATCCCCCCATTTGTAAGCCATAATTTAATTATACTCTCCACTTCTTGCTGAGTAGCATTTTGGGTTAATGGGTTTCTTCTTATAGCAACTGAAATAAAAGCATGAAATGATTATAGAGCAACTAAAATTATACACATAGCAATTTCTGAATTCTCAAGTTAGTATTTCAAATCCCCTTACCAGTTATCAATTTTAAAATATTTTTATATTGTTAAAACCCATGTTTTGCTTTTGGTCCTGACGAATTTATTTCAATGGTTACTTGATGGATCATTATCATAGTTAAAGTTCATCGGGTATTGTCGATGACATCTCTTCTGCCTGTTACTTGAAATGTTGCACACTAAAACTCAAAAAAGTATCAATTTTTCGCATAATAAATTATAACTACACTGAAAATGTATTACGTATAGTAACAGTGTATGTTCTGGAACAGGAAGTGAACTGGACGACCGAAAACGACACCGGAAGTGTCCATTCTTCAGCACCGGAAGTGAGTTCGATGACCGGAAATGAAACCAGAGGTGTCCATTTCTGAAACCGCAAGTGTCCATTCTCCGGCCTCCGGAGGCTGGGCCTGGGCGGTGACTGGGCTGTACCTGCGCCTGAGCCTCGGGTATGCGGCTGCGCCTGAGCCCCCCGGGGTTGCGTTTACCCTCGGTGTTGAAATAAAAGAATGACGCGTGAATGGATCATGTCATTCAAAAATTAAAAGAAACGCGAACAACAACAACGACAATAGCAACGGTAATCACGATGTGGATGGCTTATGCGCAAGAACATTGGACTAAAAGTGTTGATCTTACAACTGCTGTGGAACGTTCATTGCAAGAACTGTCTGCTATGGTATTTGAGGTTGAACATGAAAAAGTGTATGGTAGAGGTGACTACAGTTTAGATTATTTGACGAGTTCGAGAAAACAGTACAACGAAGGTATAAAATTGTGTAAAAAATTTTTCAAAACCAAAATACGTTGTCGTGTATGTTTATCGAATAATATCAACGCTATTGGATTGAAAACATTTGCAGATCAGATTAAACTTTACTTAGAAAAGAACAGCATCGCATCATCATCATCATCATTATCATCATGCTCGTCATTATCAATTGAAGTTGATGATGATGATGAAAAAATGGCTGAAGGAGAAGTAGAGAAAACAAAGGAAAATGTTAATGTTAAATAAAGTATAAACGATTAATTGTAGGTTTTTTTTGTAAAATAAAAAATTTTATGTTAAAATCATTATGAATAAAAAAGTAGTAAGTTTTAATGACAATGTGGAAATAAAACATTTATTAGTTTGGAAATTTGCTTATTGGCAAGCTAGAAAAGGTAATTGGGAGATTGAAGCATTAGATAGATGTCGATTTGCAAAACGAATTCAAGTAGTTGAAATAAAAATATCGCATATTTTTGAAAAAAGTTATAGGTTGCAAATTTATCAGGAACGTATTTTAGGAATAAACGGATAAAATAAAAAAAATTCGTTTATTTTTCTTTTTAAATAAAGTTTGTTGAATAAATTCTTTAAATATTCTTTTGTTGGTCTTGAGAAAGACCGTTTGGTTTTAAGTTTTTTCTATAATCGTATTTGCCTGGTTCGCAACCATCGTTGTCGTCGTTGTCGCCGTCGTTCTGGAGTGCCCCTCGTGGTGTTAATATTTGGTATATTGGATGGGGAGGAAGGAACAGAATAAAGGGGATAAAGGTGCCTTATATCTGATAGAGGTGATTGCAAATGGCGGTGTGGAAGAAATATTAAAGGGAATGAAAAATTTGGAGGGGTTGCATTTTCAGCGTTACATGTGCAGGATTGGTGGGATGGGGTCCATTCATAGACCACTTGTGTTGAAACTTTATGTGCACTGGAAATTAAAGACCATATTGTCAAATGGTAAATGAGAAATGAATTGGAAGGTACCATTATAAAGATATGCTTTGTTTATTGAAATTATTTGAAAATTTAATTTTTTTTTCTACTATTGTAAATATGGATCAAGTTAAAATAATGAGTAACGAACTATATTAATCATATGCTTATCATCCAACATTAAAAAAAAAGACTGTTTTTCTAAATAGTTTTGTATTCAGCACAGTATAGACCAAAAGGACTGATCGGTACCTTTATGAATTCTCTTACATTGAAATCTTACTCTGATTATATTTTCCAAATTGCGCTTAAGGTGATGATAAACAGTTCACTTGCTTTTATTTTTAAAGCATGTAAGCCTGTTTGCTATTATTGTTTTTAGCACCAATATGTTTTATTGTAGTTATTGACTTGCAAAGTTCAAATAAATAGTTATACGAATAATGAAACTTATCTAATTACTAACTTTGTTAAGTTGTCCATGACCACCGAACTTAATATAAATGATTTATTGCTTCCTTCACACAATTACACAAAAACAATTAATTGTTTTAACACTTAAATTTGTTTTATGATTTGTTTTAACAACTCAAACTTTGAGGTTAGCTCAGATTGGCGTTTAGTAAAACAAGACGCCAACATTTTAATTCACTAATACCAATGCTAATACTATGCCAAGAAAGTTACTAACAGCGCATTCAGTGATTCATTGCAAACTATAAATTAGGCAACCATCCGAAATTCTGGATGGACGTTAATGGGCCAGCAACCAAGCGGCACATCAAATTTATTTGTATAGTTTAGCATGTATTGGTACAGCATTGGCATAGCATTAGCTTTCTGCATTTAACGTTTTACCAGCATAATACCGCCAGTCGGTCAATACTTACGTTTGTTGGGCCATTATCTACAGTTTCAATAGTACTTATGCATTTTCTACCTGATGAAATCGTTTTCCATGCTCATTATCACTAATATTGCCTAGATTTGGCAGATGGCGAATCAAATAAGAATGGATACGAAGCGGGGCAAAAAAACTACATGGTTTTATTAACACACACACATAGGTAAAATTAATGTTTTATTGAAGAGGAAGAAATCAATCTAAATTTTAAAATACACTTACCAAATAACAGATAGATAAAATAAAAAGAAATTGCTTTTTTAAATACCTTTTTTAGAAGAGAAACTTGACATAGAGTATATTTTTGGTATGAAGAGGCTCTATTAGCAGTTTTCTTAACAATGTCGTCTAAGGTCACGTACCACGATAAGGACGGGAGAACTAGTAACATGTATGTGATCAAAACAAAGAAAATGCGCCAATGTAATAAAGAAAATAATAATTTTAATAATAGTCAGGATATACTACAAATAAAATACAATAATGGTACACAAATATAATACTATTGTTAATAATTTACAATAAATAATATTGTCAACTTTATAATGGTATCACTTTATGAGTGATGTTATTTACCTATATAATTATATATCACATATGTTGGCAACAACATGATTATTAATAAGAAAATCCATTGTAGCTGCGCAATTTATACTACAAAATGTAAATTAAAACACAAAAAAAAGATTGCAAAAATTCCATTTTAACTTTATACAAAAAGATAAGAAAAAATAGAAATACTGTTGTAAAATTTTCTTCTACAATTTTTTGGACATATTTAACACGCCATTCACATCTATTAAGTTTGTTATTCACTATCAACAATTTGGAAGACTAAAAACTGGTTTGATAAACTAAATTATATAAAAATTATGAACTCGAATCCTTTATACAAAAATATCAATGTAAAATCCGTTGCAAATAGCTGGTTAATTGCTAAAAAACGTTAATACTATAGATACTAATAGTCAGTAAAAATATACCAAAAAAGTAATAAAAATAATAAGGTAAGGGACGTAGTATTATAATTTAAACGTACGAAATAAATAAACAATTTGTTACTTTAAATTAGTAATCCTAATAATTTTCTATAGATTTTAAAGTCATATTAGTTATACTGCACAAGTAAGTCAGCTACACTTAGGTAACACTCCATAGTTTATGAATTTTGTAATGTATAAAACATAAAGTTTACGAGGGCTACCTTTTATCTTCCATCACAACTCGCTTAAATGCTTGAACACCGGTCGACATTTGTGACTTAACTTCTGGATTTCCTAAAGCCGCTGTTCCATCCTTAGCTATGAACAATTGAAGTCCAGACGCTACGCAAAGAGAATTAGTTAGTGCTATCGTCACAAAACATCAAAGCCTTACTTTCTGCCGAATCATCTGCTTGCTCCAGATTCGTATTTTTCAGCAATTCCGCTATAAGGTGATCTGGATTTACGCGTGTCACTTCAACTCGTCCAGAAACCGTGTTTAAATCTGATTCTTGAGCTTGCGCTTTCTTTCGTCGTTCCAACGCGGCTTTTGCCCTATCTAATGAACCAGTTTCGGATAGAACTAAACTGCTTGAGCTGGGATTTCTATAAATAAAAAGTGACTTGCAATATTTTAGCTAAATTGATGTAAGAGCACGTGGACGAATACATCTAATATAATTAGCAGTGAAGTTTCTAAAATTTTTCAATTATTATATGGTTGCATTTAAAACATTAGTTGGATTTGATTTTTTTTTCAAAAAGTCGCATATTAATTATTATTCGTGAAAAAACGCCCATAAACAAATCTATGTGTAATAAGTAAGGCAATGGTTATTTACACTCACATTAAACACAAGTTTGTTCTGCAGTTCTATAAATAATCTTTGAAGAAGCAAAGGCGCTATTGGGTAAGCACGTGCCCATCTTGTTGGTAGAAATGCCTACCGGCGTACCCACTAAAATTAGACGAATCAAATTTTGAACGAAATTTATTCTATTAGACAATGTCGTTGTTTTAAACAATCTACTTGTTCCAAAATTTCCATAAAAATTTTTCAAAAATATTTTTGCACAAATAACCCTCTCCGCATCATGGACATCTTCGTTGGAAAGTGCAGAAAATAGACTACCTACATATCCATCAGAAAACGCCAAATTTCTGACGTTAGATGACGACTGTAAAAACCAGTTTTCTAAAGTTGCAGATAAAAATAGTATATTACATCACATAATAACAACCATAAGGGACTCTCGGTAGTTTCCCGCGCAAAAAAAATGAGAGCGCATGTGCTAGTTTGGACACATAAGAATATGGCGGTCGTTAATCTATTGTTTCTCACAAGTTAGGTTATATTTCGAATTCTTTTGTATTTACATCTTTTATGATAAATAAACGTCAAGGATTTACATATGCAGTACTTGAGTGCAATACAAACAATTATGCTTATGATAAATAATTTCGTTTGTTGAAAATTATAGTGACAAAAATAACGTTATTACTCAATTTATATTTATGTTAAAATTCGTATTGTTAGCTGCACGCTGTAATGAGTTAAAAACATAAATAATACCAATAATACAGACTAGACTACAGTGGTGTTAAAAAGTCATGCATCACCCAAATCTATAGTGACTTTTTGCATATTGTTCAAATTTTTTGCATTCTTTCGCTAATTATCTTCAACTATTTTATTGTAATTAGCATATTATTATTGTTAATCCTAATTATTTCATTACAATACGTTATTAATGGTCCATTAAGCTAATCTTACAGAATTTCAATAATAGACTGTAAATGTAAAGTTTCTAATTACTGTCGTTAAAAGTTAATTTGCATGAAAAATTTTAATTATTCTTTGAGTATATGAAGACTGCAATTACTTAAAGATATTTATTTGCTTTTGGAATTTTGTCAAAAACTTCAAAATGCGTTCTAAACCGAAACAAACAAAATTGGCTGACGAAAAACGGTTTGAAATTATTTTTCGCTATAAACAAGGCGCTTCTAGTCGTGAAATCGCTTCCGCAGTGAAATGTAATCAATCTACAGTAATTCGGATTATTAAAAAGTACACCGAATCGGGAAAAATTGAAGACAAACCGCGTAGTGGACGACCAAAAAAAACTTCGATTCGAGATGATGCTGTGTTAAGAACAAGCCTGGCAGACAGAAGTCTCAATTTCACTGAATTAACCAAAATATGGAGCGAAGCTACTGGTGTAAGCGTATGCACGTCCACAGTAAGAGGAAGACTGCTTAGTTTTGGCCTTAGGGGATGTAAAGCTCGGAAGAAACCACTGCTTTCCGAGAAGCAAAGAATCCATCGTTTGAAATGGGCCAAGGAACATCAAAACTGGACAACAGATCAATGGCAGAAGGTACTATTTAGTGACGAATCTACCTTTAACATTAACAACCATTCTGAAAATACATACGTCAGAAGATTTCCTAGGGAAGAATTTTCACCAAAATGTGTCCTTCCAACCATTAAACATCCGACCTCTGTCATGATATGGGGTTGCATCTCCGCCCGTGGAGTTGGTCGACCACATGTCGTCTCGGGAATGACGAACAGCACCAAGTACATCGATGTATTGCACAATAAGATGCTACCTAGTGGAAAAGATTTGTTTGGCGAAGCGTTCATATTCCAAGACGATAACGCACCTTGTCATCGATCAAAACAGGTTAAATTGTGGTTGGAGACCAATAAAATTGAGAGATTGGACTGGCCAGCCCAATCCCCAGACCTGAATCCAATCGAAAACTTGTGGCAAAGAATATCAAACATAATATCAAAAAGAAAACCGATAACGAAAGTGAAATTAATCGAATCTTTAATTCACGCCTGGCATCACTGTATTTCGAGAGAAGAACTGGAAAAACTGATTAATTCTATGCCCAAAAGGTGTCAACTAGTCATCAAAAGCAAAGGGTGGCCGATTAAATATTAAGATTAGTTTGTATTAGAATATTTTGATAATGTTGTCCTAATTTATCATTTTGCCCAATTTTTGTAATTTTGAATAAAACTTTGTCTAACTGCATTCTTTCATTATTGTTTCATTTTATTATTCTGATTAAGTTTTCAGGTAATCTAGAGTTGATATAGAGATTATGGTTGAAATATATTTCAGTGAAGGGCGTTAAAATTCATTTTTCATTAATTTTATCAGGTGATGCATGACTTTTTAACACCACTGTAAATACCACATTCTTTTCCGATAAGAAAATTGTAGTTTAAGCATTTGTTAAATCGTCAGAATTTTTTTAAATGCATAACAAACAATAATTAAGATGATAGTCATTTGAATTACTTTCAAATGTGGTCAGCTTAAACAGATAACTAAACTATATTACAATTATATATCTAAGTTAGTTAAAATAATCGATTTGTTGTCTACAAAAATGCATTCTACTAAAAGAAATTTAATATGGCGCTAAAACACTATTTTCAAAATGGCCGAAGGTCACTCATTTTCCGGACTGCAATATCAAAGGTGCCGACAGAAGTGTCCCTTATGGTTGTTATTATGTGATTACATGTCGAGTGGGAAAAGTTGTCGTTTTTCCGGTGAAACAGTAGTTTGAAATACAAAACCGCCGGCCAAGTATTTTAAACCATTGAACCAGAAAAATTAACTTTCATCACAAATTATGTTTACTATTTTACACGAAATGCTTGAAATTTAGTATTAGAATAGTTAAATATTACAAAATGCATTATGACATATTGTTCAGATAGATATTTATTAATTATTGAAAAATGTAACCAATTGCGTTTCTCCACATTATCTATATTGCAACTACACATCAATATTGGCAAAGTAAATTGGATTATTTCATTGGTTGCAAGCACTGAGAGAAGTAATTACATCCCCCACTATATATTGTTGTTGTTTATTCAGCGAGGCAATTGAGTACTTCCCAATGTAAAAAATATAGCAGGAAGTCGTACCTCCTCAAGTATATTTCATAATGCTTTTTTGGTGGCTAAGATTCCGTTTGTCTATTCAACTATTATTACAAATTTCACTTAGTAACAGGTATAATAATTTTTTATTTCCAGTGAAAAACTATAACAATTAGATTTATCCATGGTATATAAACCAAACAAACGATGTTACAAAACCAAAGATAGTTTCATAATCAATATTTTAAATCAGTTAAATAGATTTTATTCGTTAGTGAAGACTTACTCTTCTTTGTTATTTAAAAATATTAGATTTATGACTTATTTACTGAATAAAAATTCGTTATTCATATATACAAAGAGGTCGTAAATTCAAGACCCCAAAACAACAAAAACTAAGTTACATCATATTAAATTTAAGGAATTTTTACTAGAATAAAATTTTCTGAAAAAACTAAAGGTAGTGCTAAAAGCGCCATCGGCTTAAATATGTTTAAATGGAATTTTAAATCTGAGCTACGGTTCAGAAGCTACAAGCACTGAAAAATTACAAGAATTTCAATTTTTTTTGCAATAATTACATATTCCATGCTTTGTTTTGTTTTTAAAAAAATAATTTCCATCTGACAGACTGTGATTACAATACGTCAACTGAATAGTAATGTTTAGTGTAAGTGTAATTACATAAAATGAGTCGAAGCTTAGATTACAGAGTTAATGCTGTGGCATCTTTTTGAAAATGGAAGAAATTAGCATGAAGGGAACGTGCATTCAACAGAAGAAATCCCGATCAACAAATTACTCGAAGTTATTTGAAGGAACTGATTACAAAATTTCTGGAAACTGGATCGGTTTGGGATAAAAAGCGGCCAGGTCGTCATCCTCTTGCCGAATATAGAAAAATAAATATTTTAGCGGAATTCGTGGTTAATCCAACGCAATCAACATCAGATATTTGTGAAACTCACAGCCGTAAGGACAGTTTGACAGGATCCTGGACATCTCTATATGATTTAACCTAGTTTTTGTCCGGATTCTCTAACTCAATCAGTTTAAGAGATAGCAGGAAGGATCCTGAATTCAATAATTTAACTTTGTCTGTCCAAAATCGTATTGTAAAAACAATAATCTACATAGACAATGTGTAGTCTCAAAAATTGGAAACATTTTACATCCCATTCTTATTGAAACTTCGATGCCGCAGGTACAAAATAGTTAATCGAAACAACTAAAACACTACAATTACGTTAGATATAACCGTCGTATGATCAGTTGACACGTATACGTATACTGTTTTATA
Source organism: Aquatica leii (assembly GCA_035610365.1). NCBI lineage: Eukaryota > Metazoa > Arthropoda > Insecta > Coleoptera > Lampyridae > Aquatica > Aquatica leii. The sequence continues at coordinate 52,731,792 of CM069433.1, forward strand.
ATTAAATTAAATTGTGAAACCGTTCACCGTTATAAGTTTAGAGCGATTGCAGAAAAAATTGAATGTCTGATGCAATTAATCTTTGTTTTCTAGAGCCACCCTAGAGGTGTTTAAACATTTGCGATGAAATATTTTAACCAAGATTTGTTATATTGGAAAGTAGCCGTCTAAAAGTTTTTGCCATCGCAAACAATTTCATGACAGCTTACTTAACAATATGCTAAGTGTTTTTGCGATTCAAAAAAAAAAAAAACGATTGGCAAATACAAGAGAGAAAAATAAGAAAACCCTAATATGAGCTTACTTTGCTCATATCAAATATATATTTTTTACATTTTTTCGGTAAAAAAATAAGTCAAATTTTATTAAGAAAATTATGAATTTAAACCGATTTTTAAACGAATAACAAAAATGTTTAACATTTAATTTCAACCATCGACCATTTCAGAAATTTGTCAGTTCGCTGTCCTATAGAAGTTGCTTTCTTTTTCAAAACTAAATTTTAGTAAGGTTAAGGTTGTGTATTATCCATTCTCTGTCATACTAAAAAAGTATACAGTCATGCAATCAAATTTGATAGTGCACTCTATGCATTGACTCTATCATAGAACCGACAGTGCACTATACAAAGATATATCTTATACACTCAGCCACACAGTAACTTATAATTTATCCAAAATCATAATTTTGCCACACGCAATTTAAAAAAATAGAATATGGTTCCACTGTTTGCCCTGTCATTTTGCTGTGGTTTTGTCTTTTGGACTATATTTTTTCTTTTTTTAATTTATGCTATTATCTCGACGACGTCAATTGTCGTATCCTTTCAATAAAGCTTTTTTTAGCAGCCCAGCACACTATTTAAAGATTTTAAGATAGACAAATATCAATTATCTGTCATACGAAAAAATATACAGTAATGCAACTGGATTTGACATTGACAGTAAACTCTATGCATTGACGGTATGATAGAACTGACAGTGCACTATACTAAGATATATTTGACACACTGAGTCACATAATACCTTAATTTATCTAAAGTCACAAGTTTACCATGTTATTTTAAAAATAGATTATGATTCCACTCTACTGTTCGTTGTATAATTTTGCTATAGTTTTGTCTTCTGGGTTATATTTGAAAATGTTTTTTCTTCAATTAATTGTTCTGGAAACTATATAATAATGCCAAATTTTTATGTTATATTTGAATTCGACAAAAAAAATTCCGTTAAAAATGAATTTTACTTTAGCAGTCATTTGCCAATTTTACTGTGCCCGTACCCAGATCAATAACTGAAATTATAGTTAAGCCGAACCAAAGACATTAATAAATCGATGGAACCAATGGATTAGTAAAACTTTAGATATATAAAAGTAGAGATTTTACCGTATTTGAAGGTAATGATAAATTTCAAACGCTGACAATTCGAAACAGCATCGAGTCATCTATATAACTAACTTTGCACCTATTAAAAGTATTTCATTTTGCAAAAATACTTCTAGTCTATCCTTAGACTACGCGAGGCTATTCCAAAAAGCGTTCATTTTAAATCCCAATACAAAAATTAATACGATTAATTTAATTTTAGATACTTCAAAGCTATGTGCACTTGTTACACTAGACAATTCGTGCGTGGTCCTATAACATACATGCTACAGTAGTGTGCAGTGTTTTGCATTTGTAAAATTTGAAATCAATGACTCACATTCATTACACCAAAATAACGGTTCGTGCACATGTAGATTTTTCATTTTGATCGATTTTTTCCATTTGGAGCTTAATTTGAATATAAATTGTTACCATGCAACATGGGTGTATTGAGTTTGTTACAACATTGTTTCGTGCAATTTACATGCAAGTGCAAAGTAGGTCAAAAACGATTCAGATAATACCGTTATTATAATATAAAACTTGAAATTTTATAGAAATCAATATTTTAAATATAATCTAGAAAAATCACATATGCATCTGTACATTGACATCAAATTTTAAACTGTGTACAATTGAAACCTATGTTTAAAATATAAAGTGGTTCATGTTGATAGTGACGTACAGTGAGAGTAAAATGAGGCAGCGAGTTCTGTAATTGCATCTTATAGATGCATTTATTTTAAACCAGATTATATGTTTAACGATGCTGTAAAATATGTAAAGAATTAAAACTCTTTTTCTCGCGTATTTCATTACTCAATATGTAGTTTCTAAATGAAGTCAATCAAGTGCTTGTTTGCAGAAATAATACTACAATTAATAGAAGCATTAGTGTAAGCGCGCATAACTAAAACGATGCAAAAATAAGCACTAATTCACATAAAAGCATTTTACAAGTAAATATGCAAAAACACAGTTAGAAAGACACTAACGTAGTGATGCTGGGACGACGAATCGAAGAATTTTGTGAACATTCGAAGGGTACAGTTGTAGATGTTTCATCAGGACTGATGGCCACAGGGGCCAGCTTACCTCCGGAACTCCCTTCTAATAGCTTACGGTGAGGCAAGCTCCTGAAAACCAACATCCACCTCCAGTCTAATATACAAGCGTATTTTCATTTAAGGTCAAATAAAGAACAAATTATTTTCAGAATTTAAAGTTTTCGTGGTTGTAAATGAAAACAAAATATCGTCGCAGAAAAAGCGTTAACGTATTAATACTTTTGCAACAGCAAACAACGACAAAATGACCTACAAATGTTTACAGTTTTAAATACATAGTATACGTACGACCACGTAGCCCAATGCCAGGTCTGAAAATTTTAAGCACAATAAAAAATTTAAGAACAAAAACAGAAATCGTTAAAAATGTTAATTTTTTGGTTCAAGAAAATAAGCGCAAACAAAATGTAAAATAAAAACCATAAGCCCATAATTAAGAAAAAAAGTACACTTTTTCACAAACTAACCTACCTGTCTTGTATATGAAGATTTATTTGCACCCCGTCTTCTCCACCTAATCTTGATTTTATTAAAGTAGGAGAACCGGTTCGTGTTCCGGGTAGACTACGTTGTGCAGAATAATTAGAATTGGGTACTTTAAAATTACCGTTATCGGAATTTTGTATAGGAGTCGATTGAAATACAACAACGTTCTTATTTTTTCGTGACATTAATGGCGTAAGAAAAGAAAGTAGTACGTTCGATTTTGTATGATTGGTTTTAGATTTCAATTCTGGACTTTTACGAGGAATTTCAAAATCGCTTTTAGATCTTAAAACTCCACCAGAAAATGTTTCTTCTGAAGTTGAATCGTACAAACTGGTACGACTCGCAGAAAGTTGTCTAAACCGAGTGTTAAAACTAGAACCATCTTGATATTCGCTAAACGGCATTTCTTTGATTGTATTCATGCTTTTATGTCGTTCAGCAGAAAGAAGATTAGAAGAAATGGGATTATCTCTAATGTGATAATTGCAATTTGAAGAAAATAAATCGGTGTCCATTACTGTAATTTCCGGAGTTTTGTAGTCTTCTGTACTAGAAGTACTTGTATTGCTCGACTGGCTATGAAAGCCTTTAGGAGTAAAATAAGGCGTAGAAGCATTTATGCCGTTTTTTAGATATACATTTTTTGGGGTACTATAAATTTCTTTTGAGTGATTTGTGGAATATTTCCTGGTAGCTTGCGTAAAAGGTTTGGAAGAAGGGTTGATAAACCACTTGTTCGGAGTCCTATATAAACAAAAATAAAAAATTGCATGCAGTAATAAATATGCGCTGCCCTGCTTATAGCATTAGAGCAAATGTTTAAAAAAAAAGTTAAAAAAATTCTTTCTAAATATAATATATACATTAATAGCTCCAAAAAATTTAAATTTAGATTTAACATTTAAAGTATAAAAAGAAAAAAATATCTAATTATATAGAGTCTTACCTGATATGTCCGGAGTCGCCGGAGCTCGATTGTCTACTATGTGAATGTATACTACTGTAACCGGAAGCTTTTGACATTTGACTAGTATTAGATGAATTCCGAGAGTGACCTGGTTCACATGCCGGTTCTTCTATCTCAGATGGTACCGTAGGCACATCGTTTCCATCTAACGCAATTGTTACAGGAACACTATCATTTATCGTTTGTCCTAGAATTAAATCTAAAAGAAAAAATAAAGTTAAAAACAGGTTTGAAAATGTTTAAACAACGTAAACCTGATGAGAGAAGCGCCGGTCGTTTTTTGGGTAAACTACCGAACCCTGAACTTGCACTAGCAATCGAACCAGCTAATGAACTTGACGAGTAATCATCTATAGGTCGATTTTCGGAAGTAGAATCTTCTGTTGCTACAGGTTTATGTTTTAAAGACGGGGAAGGGCTGCAAGATTAAGGTATGATCAATTCAAATAATACTTTTATTATACATACACTTTAAATAAAATATCTCCCGAAAGCATATTCATCTTTATAGAAAACCGTAACATGCTATTATCTTGACGACGTCGATTGTCGTATCCTTCCAATAAAGCTTTTCGCGATGTTTCACCAGCACCAGCAAATTCGGCTAAGTTAAGATCGACAAATCCTAATTTTGTAAACGATCGTCCTCCTTTACATTCTTTTCTTACAGAAATTCGCAGAATGCATGGTTCTAAAATACCGGTAGATGCATTTGCTAACATCTTACAAGAAAAAGAAAAACGAGATCCCCATTTAACGGCATGCTCAGCAACTTCAAGTCTGAAACAAGAGAAAAAAATTAATTTAGTAATATTTGACAGTTTTATAAGTCCTACATTAAATCAATAGCTTTTAAAAAATCTAACTAGGCAATAGCAATTTAGTTTCAAATTGCTACGAGTTTCAATGTTGACGTAAAGCATATTACTGAAATTGAAAACTGACCGAAAAATATACGAGATGTCGGAACAAAAAATTTAAATTGAATTCTAGATATTGAAGGAAAACTTAATACAAAATAAATATAGTAAAATCAGTTTTTGTCTAGAAACACCTAGTCGTTGATCGATTAATTTCGATGTTTAGAACTAAAATTCAATTTATTAATATTAAGCTTTGACGTGATATTAACTTACAACGAAATAATTAAGTTGAACATCAGATTAATAATTGTTCGAAGTAAATTTCGGGGCAAACTGTACACGTTATGTTAAATTCCATTGCAGTATAAAAATAAATAAACTTCCTACATCCAAATTACTTCAAATACCCCATTATGTTAACTATTTACAAATTATAAATTTATTGATTAATAACTCGCACAACAGGTGAATGCATAAAACTATTTAATATAAAACCACCATTTTTTAAATCCTAATAAATACTTACATATAAAACAATAAATTGAAGTTACCTTGATATTTAATAATTTGCGATTTGCAAAGTTTGAATCGACTACAATCGGAGTAAAAAGTTCTGACCCCTGAGTTTGAAGTAATTGATGGAATTTTATGCACTAAGAATAAAAAGACAAAATATTTAATTTTGTATATTAAAATTTTAAAGTTATAGGCTTTATAGTGTGCTTGCTTTATGCAGATATTTAAAAAAAGAGGCACAATTTATAAGCAACAATTAGCACAACGACAACTACAATTTTTTTTTCTCATAAAGTATTTTCACAAATTTAATAAAGACTGTAGATATCATTTGTTCTCTATTCCCAAATTTTTTAAATGACGTATTTGAAATTTTGTTTGGATTACTAAGTATAAGAGCACAGTATAATAACTTTGTTATTCCAACAAATATGTTTAAAGTAATTGACCATATCAATCGAAAATTACAGTAGATTATTATTTTTAAATTAAATAAACAAAACAAAAGTTTCGATTATTTTGCAAATTATGAGTTTTAAAATATTGAAGTGCAACAAGCTTGATATTTAACGGGCTGCAGAGAGGAGAAGTAACGTAATGTTTACGTCTTCATGTGGTGTGAAGCGACAATTGAAATTTATAGTTTTTGAACATTTTAATAACAATAATATTTATTGTTTTTATCGAGGGGTTACGCACGGTTGTACTCTGGTGTACATGCTCTGTGTACTCATATGTAATCTGCAGTACTCATATGTACTCTGCACAACTTATATGTACTCAGGAGAATTAATGTATTCTGATAGTGTACTCATTTAAATTCATGTGTATTCAAGGTGTACTCATATGTACTCAAAATATACTTTTGTGTAAAATACGCCTGCAAATGAACTCGGTGTTCACCGAATGCTACCGAATCTGATGTTTACATCAGTCGGGTCATATGATGATGTTTTTGACGCCACTTTTCTACGTGATATATGCATATCTAGTTTTAGAATTTAAAAATAATACGAATGTCATTAATACAGTTACTAACATTATTTTGTTCGAACTCATTTTGTTACAAAATAACTTCAATTTCTCATACTGATTGCTTGATTAATAATGAAACGCCTACTTGTAAATACCCGATAATTATTTACAGATTCCAAATTAAAAAACTTTTAAATTTTGCCCTGTATTTCTATATGTAAGAAAATGAAATTGCAAATGCAACTATTAAATTAACAGTATTTGATCAATTGGAAGATCATATAAATACTGTGAAGGCTTTTCCAAAGTACATAAAAACATTGCTTGTTATAACGGGGTTTGATAGCATTGCAAGTTTAACCGAAATAAACGTTATCAATTATGTCGAAGAATTTGCAGGGAACAAAATCCCTAAACTTTTTCCTAGCGAAAAGGAACGATTTCTTAGTATGTAAGCAGCATACCCTGAAAACTTTGAAATCGTAAGAGGCCACAAGAAATTGATAATCCAATTAGTGTTACTTTAAAAAAAATAAAGAACAGCAGAAATTTTATCCAAACCAATTCGAAAAATTGATAAAGCGCTCATGTACGTTGCTGACTTTGATTTGACCTTTGAAAACCAAGGTGTGTCAGTTCGAGCTAAATCTTACCCTAAGAAAAAAATGCTGAACTGGACCCGAGTATTAGAGAAGATATAACGGCTAATGTAGATTTGTCGAAAGTAGAAGTATCAGAATGAAGATCACATCAAAGATGATATTAAGTTTTACTGCTCAAAAATAGTGGACGTTTTAAAATGAAAGTGTTTTCAACATACATGTTTATAATTGGCGGACGTTTACTATACGAAACGTTGTATGCCAACTTAAAAAATGTAATTCTGTCACTAAGCACTGTATGTTGGTACATTCAATCAGAGAAACCAGTGAAAGAAGTATATTTTACTTTGATCGTTTAAAAGAATCTTTAAGACAAAAAGGTTTACCGATGGTAGTATGGCTGAGTGAAGGTGGTACACGACTAACAGAGAAAGTGGAGTATAACGCAGTTTCTAATAAATTGGTAAGTCACACGCTTCCTTTGAAGGACAATAGACTGCTTGAGACAAATGCATATTTGGCCATATCTGCATATTGCATGCAAGATTATTTTCATAACTAAGTATTCTAATTATGCCTACGTGATAATAACCAAAGCTTTGGGTGCGGAAGCGCCATCCTTTTGTGTTGGCTTGTTTGTAACGAATAATCGGTTTACCCATGAAAATACTTTGGAAACATGGGAAGTTATGGATAAAATGACTTCTGATAAAAGCGATGAAATTAGTTTCACAAAAAAAATCTGATAACACTGATACAAAGTGGTCCTGGAATCATTTAATATTAATTCTCTAGATGTGTATTTAAGACACTATTCACATTAGTACTAAATTAATTTACAAATTGGTAAACACCAAGTTTCAACAAGTCACATTCAAGAATTAATTAGAAACGTTTCAAAAGATAACCACATGCTAACTAGTACAGGCATAAGCGGCGAAGATAAAATGAATTTTAAGAAGCACAGAAATTATCTTGTTCTTTCATTTCCTTACTAGCTTCTGAAAACGCCAAAGAAACTAAAACATATTTGAAACTAATTCATAACATCTTATCTTCATTTTTGGACAAAAATTTAAGCGTGAGCGAGAACGAATATACAAAATTTGGTTTGTCGTATTCTTTCTCAGAGGTTGGAGACGATGGATAATATCGACTCAAAAGTATACGTTATCAAAACAAAATTATTTCCACTAATTCATTTCAATTTATAGAACTCAATACTCATGCGTTTGTAAGTTTAGTTTTGAAATTCCAATCAGTTTCTTGTTTAAAACCAGAAATGCTTTTGCCCTGGTTGTTTTCTAGCCAACCATGCGAGCAGCTGTTCAGGTCGGCGAGATCTTTAACGTCTACTTTTTCCACCATCATAAATATTTCAATTTTACAATTGCTAAATAGATTACGCCGCATCCAGTTTATTGAACATGCAAAAATAGACTTGAAATCATCAAACATCACATTTTTCAAACCACGAAGAGTTCACGAGTCGACGCTACTGAAACATTTGATGTAGATTATTACACTGCCGACAAATTATCTGAAATTGTTGAAAACGCATTGTTTGCAATGAATTAAACTTATTAGGAATCAAACTGGATGAAAATTGTTTTGCTGACAATGCAATTCCACAATCCAATTCCGATTTAGATAAAAATTCCTTGAATCACTATTCTGCATGTTTTTAAAGTAAATTTGAGATTCTTGTACAAATAAATTAATTTGTTTTCACAGTACAGTAACGTAACAAATTTTTCTTATTTTTCATGTAATATTAATTAATATTTACCATTCTTATGTAAACATAGTTATATCTGAAAAGGTATACTATACATACATTTTTATATGAACCAGATGTACTCATGTGTACTCTGCTGTAATCACTGTACTCATCTGTACTCTTCTGTATTCAAATGTAATAGTCTGTACTCAAGTGTACTCATATGACCGCAACGTGTACTCACTGTATTCGTACTCAAGTGTACAATTAATTACGTCGTGATTAACCCCTCGGTTTTTATCTGTTTAAATAAAAAAATAAAAGCTTTTTTGGTTACAGTCTTGTATGAATAGGAATCTTTAATTGAAGAAAAACAAATCTTTACTTCAAAACGAATAAGTGCATAATGTCTGATATGTCCGCCGAGTTAAAACAACTTGTACTTACTGTAAGCAATTTATTTTTAAATGAAAAGCGGAATGGTTTAAGAGAAATAATAGTGAATCAAGTGACAAAACGTACTACCGATTGCTTAGGAATAAGTGAAAGCAATGTTAAAAAGAGTATTACGTGAGCAACGAACAACTGATAGAGTGACGGGATCAAAACCCAAAAGTGGTAAAAAAATTTAATTGACGATTTTTTAATAGGTATTATCAGGAGATATATCTTACAGTTTTCCAACTATTGTAGAAATACATCGAGAATTAAAAGACGACGTTCCTGATTTGTCTTAGGTTTGTACTTCTACTTTAAAACACTGGGTGAAGGCAATTAATTTTACCTATCAAAATTAGAGAATAAATCTATTCTCATGGAAGAAAATAATACAGCTGCCTAAAGATCACAATATTTGTACTCCGCGAAAAGAAACAGTTACAGCAGAGATTCGTGCAAATTTTAATGAATATAGAAAAACTATTCAAAAAGCTAATGGGTATAGAGGTGGAATCAAACGACCCCCCGGTTGAAGGCAACGAGTGATCATATTACATATTGGTAACGAAGATAGATTTTTTAAATGGTGAAATGCTTTATTGGCAAAAAAGGTTCTGCTGATTACCACGACGAAATAAACAAACAGCACTATGAAGAATAAATTAGATTTGTATTGACGTCCATTCCTGATAAGTTAATACCAAGCACCTTATCATACTATGTTAGATCCTGAATTCCGCAAACCCACGACTTGTATTAGATATTGCGGTACAGCCTTTAATTATCAATTTACAAAATAATGATAGCAACGACGATTATATAAGTGAGGAGGTAATTGATAAAAACGATGAATCAGATATATGTTTATAACACGTTAAGAAATTATTCTTTTTAAAAATAATTAAAAATGTTATAAAAATCTGCAAAATATATTTTCTGTAATTTGTTTTTATATAAATGTTGTATTAATTTTGATGCTGTGGAATGTATGTATGCCGCTCTGTAGTGACGCTAAAACTCGCTTTACGACTGCACAAAGTCGTCAAATTATACGGTACCTACGTCAATTCCCACTAGCAGTTAAGTGATGCATCTCTTTTAATATAGACATTTTTTGAAAGCCATTATTTTATTGTTTAAAAATGAATTGTATAAAATGTTTTTGTGGAAATGTCTTATTTGAACTATTAAAGCCTTTAACGAAGAACTAGTTTAAATTGAACGAGTATATACAAAAATAACATCAATTTGTAGAAATCGAGTTTTTACAGAAATTTGACAAATACAATAAATTGTATGTATGTAATTCCAAAAAAAAATCCGACTGTTGTAAGTATTTTAAGTTGCAACTTTTCGCAATGAATGCTAAAAACTATCTCTTCTTGAACGTTTTTTTAAAATATAATTAAAACGGCGCTAGTTAGAAATATATAATTTAAATAGGATATTTATCACTAATCAATTGATGTATATATATTTAATTTTATTTGACTTCAAACTCGGGGGTCAGAACTTTTTACTTCGATGAAGTATTAGTACTTTCTTGACATTCGTGTTCTTTATTTGTAAATCTTCTATGCCATCTTAACGTTGTGTTATTATGCTTCTATACTTCTACGTTTCTGTACTCTTTACTTAGTGTATTATTGCCAATTAAATATAAAACCATTTTGTCCATTTTCTTGTAATCATGAACGTTTGTATCTATACATTGATTTAAAAATTTCGAGCTACGTTTTAGAATCTGTTGTAAGAATGTTTATTCAGCATTCAAAAATTAATCTCAAATTTGAAAACTTCAAGAACTACGAAATATGAAAATAACATAATATTGTATTTTGCAAACCATTTTTTAAACTTAGTTAAAACGAGATAAATCGCTTTAAAATAATCCGATCTGTGTTATAGGAACATTAGAAATAAACGCACTTATACGATCTTATTTGTCTTTAAAAGTATCGGTTAACAATTTTGAGACGTTGCTTATTATGATAGTCTTAGACATTAAGTTTTTAATTTCTTGATATACTCATGAAGTCAAAATATGAATACTGATTAGAATACGTAAATACGAAAATGTGTTCCTAATTTTAAAAATCGATAGTATGTCCACCAGTACGTATTGTGGCACTTAAAAAACCGAACATAGCTGATATATACACATTAATCCAAATTGAAAAATAATACCTTTAGCTGGCGCCACTTTTTTAATTTATAAAACCTAATTAAAACTGCAAATTATCCCAATCGATCATATACCATGGTATTTATATAAAAAATCGAAATTCTTTTCACATCTCTGAGTCGATTACTGCCGTCGCAGGATTATCCAAAATCTATGAAATAAGAATTTTACTAGTCTTGTCATGTACTATCATTGAAAGAACTCTCAAAACAACGGCAACATTTTTATTCTCCAATAGACAAAGTGATTTATTTTCGCATCAAAATACGTATAAATAAACGCATTCAGCTAAATTGTCAATATATTCATCAAATTATTCATAAGTAAACTAATCACGTACATGTTTTTCTTTTATTTCAAAAGAATTAAATTTGTTATTGAATTTGCTAATATGAGAATCTTGTGCAAATTATTTATTTAGCTACTACCTAATCCGTATGTCGTAATATGATTTGATGTACCAAATAAGCTTTATTACTTTGTTAACAAAAAAGATAAATTATACAAATTTTTGATGATGCTGTTCTCATTGATAAGAAAACAGAATATGACGTATCATCGGCGTACGCTTGAATTCTACAAAGCAATACGCAATTATTTTTTTGGAAACCTATTTAGTCAAGTTATAAAAATATATCATAATACTAAGACCACCACGTACTTGCGCAAGATAAACTTAATCCACTCATGTGTTTTAAACTTTTAGCGTTTAGTTCTGGTTGTTGAATAAATAAAACTGAATTTAAGAAATAAATAATGAGAAAAAGTGATTAATAAATTGTAGTATATTGTAGAACAAAATAACTCATACTACGTAATATAACAGATAAACCGTTAATAAAACTTTAGTTTTATCGGTTTTAGGGTTTATTACCCAGCCGACAGACAGTGGTCATTATGACATGAACCTACTCATACTTAAATACATCGCGTGAAGAATCCAAAAAATGTTTTTATATAGACGTCATAAAGTGGTTATGCATAGACGTCTTTTTAATGTACCGTTTCACCAGTATAGACACTTTCTTATCTGCCCTTGATCATTTTGTTGGTTATTTGTGAAATGTAAACAAGTACGTGCAAGGTATAATAATTTTAAATGTTTTATTTTTGTTTTGTCTTTACTGTGTTGAAGATTTAACAATTTTCGCAAATCGGAAAATATTAAGGTGGTGAAACAACGTAAAACGCGGTTTTTCTGTATCTGAGTTTCTTTCATTCATTAGCAGATAAAGAAATAGATAAAATCAATAAATTTCTGTATTCTACTAATCCGAATGGTCGTGTGCGCGTTTTTTCATTTGTTAATAAGATTTTTTTATGAAAAAAGGTAAATATTAAATTAGATTTGTACGTTAGCTATTTCAATTTTGCAGGCTTAATAAATTAGTCGATGCCTTCATCAACTGTAGAAGATTTTAACAAAACAAATAACAAATTAAGGAGACTAAAAGAACCAGATCCTCAAAATCGAACCAATTTGCTAACGCATTTATATAACCCATTAAAAATTCTAATATCTGATACATCATGTTGTGAACCAAGCCAGATTCCAAACTTCATAGAAGTCCATCAGATTTCTGATGATTGCACATTTTTTTTTTAAACGGACAGGTCAACAAACAAAATTGTCGTTATTGAGATAATGAAAATCCGCGTATTGTACGAGACGATCACACCCAATATCCTTAGAAACTAAATGTTTGAGCTGGCATTTTAGAAGATAAAATTGTTGGACATTTGTTTCTAAATAGAAACCTTACAGGTGTTATTATTGTGCTGTTGATTATTTACACTTTGGAAATTCAAATAGATGGCGAGCCACAATCAGATGCAAATCTGCTCAGTTTCAACTGGATGGTGCTCCACCGCGTTACGTCGTGCAAACTAGACAGTGGCCACATGAACATTATCCAGAAAAATACATTGGTCGTAGAAGAGCAATCAAAAAACCATCGCGATAGTCTGATTTGACACCGATAGATTTCTGTTTATGGAAAGACATCAAATCTATCGTTTATAAAAGGAACCCAGCAGATCTACAAGACTTACAGCAACAAACTATCGACGATTGTCGTTCGATCAGTGGTAAAATATTCCAAAAAATAAGGCAAGAAGTTGAGTTCCAACAATTTTTTTGTTTAGAAAAAACGGTGAATATTTTGAACAGTATTGTAATTATTTTTCTCTATTTCGACATGAGAATTAGCGATTCTCACACTAAAATCCGTGTAAGAATAAGCAAATTCTTACACGATTTTTGGTAATGTTAGTTTTTTCAAAGTTGATATCTCTGCATCGTAAGTTGACGTTACACGAAAAAGAAATCAAAATTATTGGAGTTTAACAATTAAAATTCAAATTTTGATGCCAAGATAAAATAAAGACGTTTTATTAATTCAGTTATTTACTTATAAAGGTGAAAAGAGATAATTTTGTATGAGATTTTAGGTTAACACATAAATTTCAATATGTCAAAATGTAAATGTTGCCAATTCAATAAAATATAAAAGTTTACCAATGTTGTTTTAAAATTAAAATTATACGAAAAATTTCAAATATTGTATTAAAATAGAGAAAATAGTATAAAACACACGTCATAGAATACGTTTCAATCACTCGACCGCTTCATAAACTCGCCGCTGCGCGGCTCGTGTATGAAATCCGGTCTCGTGCTTGAAGGGCGTTCACTCTGTAACTTGTGTTTTAATATACTATTCCAAATAAGATTTCACAAACAGTGTATTTTTAAAGCGTTAACAGCATCTCCTGAAACTTCATTATTTGCTAATTATTTCAAAACTGTCACGTGAAATGTCGCTTTTTTTGGTATTTCTGAATATTTTTAAAGACCTTTCCAACGATGTATCATAAGTTACACGATGTATATTTTTTAAAATTTTTTTAGAAAAGCTATTTTTGAGATTAACTTCAATTATGATAATAAACACAGAAATGAAATAGATTGTTAGTACGTAACTAACAATTAAATGTACGCCCCAAAAATTTCCTAAAAACAAAGTTATAGTAAATAATTTAATGAAAATAAAACACATTATTTGTTATAAAATATTTATAATGTGCCGCTTTATAGTATTAGAATATGTCCCATCCCTAGAAGACAAACAGTGGGAACTACAAAGTCTAGATATATTAATTATGTCTATAATATTTGTTCTATCTAAAAGTCAAATTCATTTTGGAATCTTTTTTTTTTCGAAATGATTATATAAAGCAATTTTCAATATTTCCAAAAACAAAATTTGTGTAAAATCAATAATACCTGTTTTCATTTATAGGGTAAGTGGATCCTATGTATGCATATATCTCTTATAAACCATTACTAGATCCATCATAATTAATTTTAAAAATGGGTATATAAAAATGTGTTTGAAAAATAACACTTGTAGACTATTATTTTTTTGAAACTTATTAAAAAAATGCTTAATAGCGTAGAAGTAACTTCCCCTTTCAAATGAGACCAAACATATTAAAATCAGATTATTGCTTTTTTTTTGGTATAGACTACTAAAGTAAGAGGTCAGGACTTTTTGCTCCATAGAAGATTGATTTCTTTTAACTTTGTTTTTGTAATGTAATCTGTAATAAAAAATAATATTTACAGTTTTATTAAATATACTACGGTATATAAAAAGTTGGCAAACTGGAGACATTGAGAGTACGTCCCTAAATGACGTATTTGGTCTTTATCATAGGAGAATGACGTTATGACTCGTCATTAAACTGGACATTTCAAGTCAAATCATGACCAGTTTTTTGATGTCATTTTGACAGGTGTTCGCTATTAGGTTGTGCACACATTTGTTTGTATATTTTCTAATACTTATTTTATTTACTGTTTAGTGGCTAAAAAGTTAAACGTGTTAACAAGGTACAGAATGTAAACCTAATTAATATATTATTATGTTTTGACATTTATTTTATAGATCAACTAGGCCTGAAGATGAGATTAGCCAAAACACATAGACATTTTACTTTGAATACAAAATATTATATAGTGCAAAACCCTTTTTTGTTTTTTTTAAAAATGCTGTTTATAATTAACTCCTTTTAAAGTTTTAAAGCTTTAAGAACACAATGGAAAAATCAAATGACTAAATTTAAAGTATACAAAATAAGAGAACTTGGAGCACTTCTTTTCATCGCCATAATAAAATTTGCACCCACGTGGACATAATATCCATCGGTAAGTAAATTTCTATTCTAGCTGTAATTGAGGTTGATTTAGTTAAGATTTATTTATTTATTTATCTACATTTTTTTGATGATGATGATGATGATCATGATATAGACACATCGGTGGGGTAAAGCGGTCACATGGCTACTTTGTCTCAATTCAAAGTAATTAAAATAGTCGGATGGATTTTTTTTAATGTCCTCAATTATAGGTATATTTTTAATATTCTAGGAACGGTTTGATGGCAACTTTTGTCAGATTCAATAATGTTACGAAATTATAAACGCAAAACCCAACAGCATGGAGGCAGCAATAAAATATGTCAGAAACAATTTAGTTAGTGCTAAATGAGCAGCTGCGCAGTATCATGTACCGCTGACAACACTAAGGCGATAAATCAAGTCTGATAAAAAACCTGAAGCAGCAATAAAACAGCTGTTGGGGCGATTTAGACCCTTCTTCTCAGTCCAACAACGAAAGGAACTAACTGACTTTGTTTTTAGAAATGGAAAGCAGACTACGGCATCTTGCTTTTTAGTTCGCTAAAAACAACCGCTTTTCCCACAATTTCGATGCTGAAAAAAGTTTAACAGGTCGTGGCTGGATTTATAAATATTATAAACTATAAAAAAAGGAACAAAACGATAAACTTGAAAAAAAAAACAAACGACGATCTAACAAAAAAAAACACAACAGAGTTAGGTAATCAACCTGTAAAACAAGTCAGATTTTAAACTCCTTAGAAGTGACTTAAGAAGAAGTAGTCTCGCATATAAAGAAGAGGTGTAGTCATTGTTTAAGCTCGTCTCTGATTGGGTTACGGTCGAAAAGGGGCATGTTTTCGATAAAGGAGTAATGACCGGAAACCAAAGAAGAAATAGCTCGAAACCATGATCATGATTAAAGTTATTGGGGTGTTTCATGATTTCTATGCTCCCTCGGATTTTGTTATTGAAGAAGAACGGAGATTTTGCAATCACCGAAACATTATCAAAATATATATTGTGACCTGTAGTAAAAATGATGTTCAGCAACCGCAGAAATATTCCTTTTTCTTACACAACGATCATCTTCGGAAATGCGTGTAATGACGAAACGACCGGTTTCACCAATGTCCACAATAACAAGGATTTTGGTAGGAAATTTGTCCTTGGGAAAAGAATCTTAGATTTTTTCTGACAAGTTGACTATAGGTTTAATACCGTTCTTACAAAAAATTTCCTTATTTGATATGTAACCTTATGAATGTAGGTTGAAAATGTAAATTTCGAATTGGATTCTGAAGTAGAAGTGTCCTTAGGTAATCGAGTCCGTGGATGTAGACGACGATAACTATGTTGCTTGTTTGAGTTCTTCGATTTCTCTCACGTTCTGATTTACGAAAATGACCATAACGTTGGCAACTTCGGTTACAACAATGACACGGTCCAAATCCGGAAAACCTTTTCATCTTAGAATAGACTCCGGCCGTGAAAGCCTTCGCTATTACAATATTGTTTAAACTTTGTTTACCTCACCCATATATCGCATTCAACACAAAATTGAAGTGATGAGTTTAATTACTTTTGCAAGTAGACACAAAAAACAGGAAGTGTCAAAAACCCAAAATATACGAAGCAGCGTGGGTAAACTAGAAATAAAATAAGACTTCCAAAATACACATAATTGGCAAGAACTTCGTCATTTAATCTAAATAATGTTGCATGGTTTTTAAACTTGTGTGTAATATGCTTAAAAGTACAAATTTTCGTCCAGCAGAATTTATAATTGCGACGACTCGGGAATTTCAATTGTACGGAATAAGCCTTTCAAAAAGAAAGAAACAGATTCGCAATCTTTCTTCGGCTAAACGAGAAACTTTAACTGCCCTTGTTGATTTTTCCAAAGATATATCCAACGCTTGAGCAAGGCTTGCCTCCAGAATCCATTGTAGCATATCATTAATGCGGATGGATGCAAAAATCTTAATAAATATTCTAAACCAACTCCTAGTGATCTAGTGTTACTAATTGTAGACGGGAACGCTATATCCACACAAAGAGCTTGACTTCTATTGAAAAGGCTAGAGCCAATAACGTGCATATAAAAGTGATACCGCAACATAGTCCACATACAGCCTTTAGACGTTTCCTATATGCTACCTTTAAAAGCCTTTTAGGAATAAGAGGTAAGAAATTGGCTAGTTTATCACCCTGGAAAAATGATCATTATATATCAAAGCTATTTGGAAAGGTCTTTCAGCGTGCAGCAGCTACGCAAGCGACTATAATTATTACTTATAATCCAAACATCTCTCCAGATTACTTATTTAAGCCTGCAGAAGCTACCGACAGACCAACGAATGACACAGAATTCCCCAGAATACCGTAAGAAAATATAGCAGATAATGACTTAATAAGTCTGCCCAGCTGGGCCCATCTAGCGCTAGAACTCCATCCCTTGTTCCTGATTGAACGCCAACGGAAAGAAGCAAAAGAGCCTACGTAACCAAGAATATGGTACAAATATAGTATTTTTTACCAAGTGATATTATTTCGTTACCGAAAGCGGATATAACAAGAAACATTGAAAGTTTTAAAAGAGAGAAAGCTGTTGATTTAAACTCAACCATTAAAAGGAAATTTCCGTTGCAAAAAACAATTTAATCTATGATTAAGGGTCCATTAGTTAATCGACCATTAACTGCTAGTCAACTTGACAACCGCGCGTTTTAATGTCAGTTTATGAAACAAAAATGACTACCAAAAAGGAGGTTATTTACAAATATTTACTTAAATCAAGAAAGAACTTTATCCTAAGCCGAAAGAATTTAGTATTGAAAAAGTATCCTTTTAATATTTAAATACCGATCTTATATTAGCTGAAATAACATCTGATAAGAAAACAAAAAAACAGTTTGTCGCTGAAATTACTAAGATACATAAAGACTAAAACTTTACAACTTGAAATTACTGTTTAATTTTTGAAGATCGTAGAGAATGAGATTTTTAGTAAAATCAATACAGAAACATTATGACATAGGTAAACTAAAATTCTATAGGACACATTCTAATAATTGTCTGTTTCTTCCTTTTTGGCATTTTTACGTTCCTATTAGGTTTTAGATTGTTTTAATGTTGGTTTTATTTGTTTATTAAACTATATTTATGGTTTTATTTGCTTGTTTATTGGATTAATACATATCACTATGATATATTATACTTTTTGCATTTCTAGATTGAAATTGTTGATTATTTTGTTAGTGTTAAAAAAATAAAGTCCATTTGACAGAATTATGAGTTTTTTCTTGTTTTTATTTACTTTTCTAAAATTTGCTACATATATGGAGCAAAGTGAACATAATGAATTACCTTAAAAATTAATTTTTCCGAAATATTTGTTTCACAGGACTATTAACAGAATAAATCAAGAAAATAGTTCAAAGACACAAAGCTTTTAAAAGCGTATACATTAGTAATACCATTGTTAATACAAATATAATCGACATTCTAACCGAAATAAAATCAATACTTTGCGTTTACCATGTCAGAACATTGACTTTACGTGACCGTTTAATAAATGGAGATTATTAAAATAAATGACAGAAAATATTGCTTGATTTTGAGATTGGTTAACTTCATATTGATAATATTTATCACTATTTGTTAAATTACAAGAACATAAATCGGAATTTACACGATTGCTTATAATAAAATAAACGAGGAAACTTGTTATTGTTGTGTTCACAACAGATTTCATGATAAGTATATTTAAATCATAAGAAACTTGAAACCATTAGACTAGAAAATGCAACTAGACGTAGTAGTATCAAATTGAATATTTTTTGATAATAAAAATTTTGAAACAAAACGTGCAACTAAAGATTAAAAATTTAGATGAAGTTTTGCAGAACTCTCAATAATGTAGTTATTTAGTGCCGCAAGAAATAGAACGAACTAATTGCATGTAAATTAAAAACTTAGATGTAAGGTTTATTGAGGTGTTGAAGAGATTACGTTTAAAAGTAAATAAATTAGCAGACTAATTGCAATTAACGTCTTTAAATACGTTGACTACTGTTACGTATTTGAAGACGTTATTAACAGTAGTATTTAAAATTTCCTAATTCAACTATTTAGTAGAACTGTTTAAGAATTAGTATATTATTGTAAAACTTAATAACAGTTTAACAGAACAAAACTGTTAGTACAGTTCTTGTTAATATATTTTTATGAAATCAGTGATAGAAAGAGCAGTTATCCTCATTTATAACAAAAGATTAAATCTATTAATAACTATATAAGTTGTCTAAGAATTAAATTGTCAGCTTTAAAGGTATACTTTTTTAACTAACAGTAAAACATCTTAGAATTTAAAACATCTTTCAATCTATACTGATTTGCTAACTGTATATTTCAAATTCAACCACGATAAAAAATGATTTTATCGTTTATAAAAATGTAATTACAACAAAAAATTAACAAGAAAATCTTTTACTACCTCAATTGCATTTAAAAATTTAAAATGCTGACAAAATTATATCATAGATCTATAAGTACATTTCTAGGTACAAACTTACATTTATTGATTTCGTTTTTACGGAGACACAAACGTATAGTTTTCAAAAGTATTAACGACGAATTTTACTGATGCATCTTCTACTGATAAAATTTTAATGTATAACGTTACATGCTTTTGGAACAAAGTCAAATTCTCCATACAACCATTACAGCATACCCTGATTGTAAACAATATTTTAAGATCAAGATCATTTGTTTTCGTTTTACAAAAATTTCCCCCAACAAATTCCTAAAAATTTACAGAATTTTTAATGTAAAACGATAACACAATGTTTAAACTATAATTGTTCTCTAAGGCATAACATAAAAAAATTAATGGATTTTCAGTTAAAGGCCAGAGCAATGTTATGAAATAATTAATTCGATTACACGTTCGCTAAATATAACTAATGATGCCATTAAAATTACGTACATGAATATATAATTTTTTTAAAATTAAACTTATTGTTAATTTAATTATAGCATTAACATTTATTTAAAATAATATACAACAAATAAAATACATTCAAATAAAAAAAAACAATTAAATGTAAGTAATCGCTTTAAGGTAAAAAAAATCAACAATTTTGGCAAAGATTTACAATGCTAAATAAGTTTAAATCATCATGTTCCAAAAATTTTGCTGCCAAATACAATTTTTCCTTTGGCGTAAATGCGGAATTTGCCAATAAAATGGATTTCGATTATACATATATATATATGTTTATTTTCTTTCAACTGCTGTTTAAATACCAGAATGCACCTATAAAAATATACGCGTGGAGCTATAAAGTAATACATCGCTTCCATTACTTAAAATACGCTTAATTTTATGAAATAATATTAAATATCTACCTTAGATTTATTTAAAAAAAATGTATTTTCAGTGTAACTTATGATTTTAGGAATAATTAGAAATATGTTTGTTGATTTCACTGTTTACTAAATTCATAGTAAATTATTCCTTTCCATCTAAGTAATAGTTATTTATTTAACGAGTGTAAATTACGCGTTTTTTTTTCCCGAGTGAAACGAGTGCTTTAAATGTCCACGAGAGTCAGCTTAGACAGAAACGACTTAAATGCAACATTTTATTGCTCGAACAGAGACTATGAGGTCCCCAAAGTTTAAAAATCTCTCAAAAATAGCGAAAAATTAACATTTATGACATACATCACGGTAAAGCGGGAGATTTAAAGATCCTCGAAGAAAGGCTGTTATAACTGCAAATCAATGTCGCTTCTGTTTATCTACATATTAAAATTCGATGGAAAATCTTTTTCATTACAAATTTTTAAATTTCGTTAGTTCGCTTCTAGATTTTCAACCTGACACGCACGAGTTCTTAATAGAACAGTCAAATTATACAAGAAAGGGGCGGCAAATCAGGTATTTTTGCTTTTTTGATATGTTGTTCATAAGGTAAAGGCAACGTTAAATAAAAGTTTTCAACCTCGACAGACGACCGGGTCATTGTCAAAAATTAGGAAAATCTCAACGGTACGGTTTCTTTATCCTCCTTATTGATCTTTAATTAACACTATTGAATTCTTCGTTCAAAGAGGGGCATAAAAAAACTCAGTTTTTCTTTATGGCGACGTTTCGTGCACTAAATGTGCACTTCATCAGGCCACTGCAATTTATTATCGTAAGTACACAACTATCTAATCAAATAAGTTAGCAGTAACTAATTACAGATGTAAACAGAACAACACTAAACGTAAGAACTTACGTAGAATATTTGAGCAATTACTCCGAAGTTTGACAAACATGAACGTCCTAAAATTAATTGACAAAAATGGGATTACTAACAGTCAATGATTAAGAACAATAAGTAAGTATAACTAATAAATGACAATACAATTAAACATGGAGAACAAACACTATAGGCGAGTTGCACAAAGCAAATCAAAAATGTAGTAAGTGATTATTTATGAAATCGATTGTTACATCATCAATAGACGTGGTTTCATTAGCTATGCAGCAATTCTTTTGAGAAATAATCAGTTGTTACATTTTTTATTTACTTTGTGCAACCCGCCTTAAGATATGTATAATAAAACATTTATTACAAGGTAACCTGTTATCAAAATAAACTAAAAATTGAAAATAACCGCGAAACACACTCAATAATTTTTTCGTAATTTTAGAAATTAAATTATTATAAATACTACTTAAATTACACTAGTCTGCAAAAAAATATTTTTTATCGAGCCCTGACACTAGTCCGGGTGATTCTTATGTAAAATGACGTCCTAAATCCAAATATGTATTCCGTTTTCCTCCATCCCCCACCATTTTCGAGGGAGCCCCAAATCTCTAATTTTACCACTTTTCGATAAATTAATTATAATTTATTTATCGAACGATAATAATAATTATAATAATTATTATAATAATAAATATATAGACATGAATTTAATTTAAATGGGAAAAAGAACTATTTTAGCTATAAACAGTAATAAATAAAAAGATATTCATCGTTACTTGGTGCTTGCTTTCCTTTTATACCCTGAGGTACAGCTCTCTCGTTTCAAAAACCAGCAGTACTCCGCCAACATGCTTGCATTCCACTTGCCTGAAAATCTCTTCTCCAGCTTAGCGATGTCTTGATAGAACCGTTCCCCGTGTTGATCCGAGACTGCTCCTTAATTTTCAACGAAAAAGTCCAGATGCGAGTGAAGGAAGTGAACTTTAAGAGACACGTTACATCCTATGTCCTTGTACGCTAAAAGCAGTTCCTCGACGTGGAGCAGTTCCTCGACCAGGAAGTTCTTACAAACGCTTTGAAATGCAAACCAAGCTCGTTTTTCTTTTCAATTTAAGTGTTCAATAAACGTCGAATCTTGGAAGAGTTGTCTAATTTGGGGACCAACAAAAACGCCTTCTTTGATTTTAACTTCGCTAAGACGAGGAAATTTAGTTTTCAAAAATTGAAATGCGCCACCTGTGTTGTCCACTGCTTTCACAAACTGCTTGATCAATCCAAGTTTGATGTGTAAAGATGGTAAGTAAATATTTTCCTTCGGAACCAAAGGATTGTGGGCGACATTTTTCTGACCAGGAATAAGATTTTCTCGCAGAGGCCAGTCCCGTACGATGTAATGTTTATCTCGGGCTCGGCTATCCCATTCACAAAGGAAGCAGCAATACTTTGTGAATCCTGATTGCAGGCCCGTGAGTAGAGCAACAACTTTTAAGTCAGCGCAAAGTTTCCACTTATAATCATGATAACTAATTTTATCAAGGATTCTGAAGATGTTTTCGTACGTTTCCTTCATATCAACAGAGTATGCAACTGGAACTGATGGGAATTCATTCCCATTTGTCAACAGGACAACTTTTAAGCTTGTTTTTGATGAATCTATAAACAGTCTCCATTTGTCTGGGTCACATGGCATCTGTAGCTCTGTCATCAATAAATTTGCATTAGGACAGAACACTACCTTTATCTTCTGAGAAAAGACATTTCAGGGTTGCTTGTCTGGTCCTGTAAGAAGATTTACTCCCTTTTCTAAGAGATTCCACTGTTGAAGTCGAGATCCTAGGAGCTGAGATTTAGTCTTGGGTAACTGAAAATCCCTAACAAGATCATTTAATTCCGATTGAGTGAGGAGGTGAGGTTGCCGAGAAACTAAATCTGCGGAATACTCTTCATTATCATTGAACGTATCATTCGAAGCCCCAGGTTGTGGCTCAAAGTCTTTTAAATCAATTTCCGGCTCTAGAGTATAAGTGTTTGGGGGCTCTGGGATTGGCAAAGTATCGTTATGAGGAACAGGTCTTAGAGCTGACGGAATATTGGGATACTGAATTGTATGCTTACTTTTGCTCGAAAACCGGACGGAGGAAGTCATACAAAAGTAACAATCTGTAAGATGACAGCGAGGTTCACGCCAAACCATGGGCACAGCAAATGGCATTGATTTACGGGTACCTTTGAGCCATTTGGTCAAACTACTGTAACAAGTCGTACAGCAAACTGATGGAGCCCAAGTCTTGTCCTGGTCGCCAACTTGACAATCAAAGTACAATTTATAAGCTGTTTTAACAAGCGGAGAAAGGGGTTTTCGTTGCGCTTTTAAAGTTAATTCCCCGCAGACATAGCAGAAGCTATCGGGATGATTTTTACACTCGCGTGGCATAAGTAAACAGTAATTCAACGCCCGACATTAACCAAAAATCACACTTAGTGACTTGAAAAAATCCGGAGTAAAAGTTGTTTTACTGTTTTACACAAACGAACAAAAATCAACACAAAATCCAGCACGTTTAAAACGTCGACAAGTTAACTCTGCAACAGCTATAAATGTACTGATCGAAGCAGTTAAGCAAACAATGTAATATACTATAATGAGAAGAGTAATGCAAGTTCAATCCTGTCGAAAATTCCTGTTCAAACCTGCATGTGGTATTGAGATCGCCAGCGTCGTGCAGTGAATCTTCTTAACTGTTTATTGATATTTTTTTTACTGTTTTTATATATTTGTTATTGTTGTTTCTATATAGATTTTATAGCAAAATTTTTGCCATATACTTTGGTATAAATTTTATTACCTGCTTTGGGATATTTAACGGCTATAAGTTAAAATTCTAAAAAAAAAATGCAAAAAATAAAATAAAAATGGGGTCTCCCCAAAATAGGTGGGTGATGGGTAAAAACGGAGCTCATTTTTGGATTCAGGAGGTCATTTTACATCAGAATCGTCAAGAATGGTATCAGGGCCGATTTTCATGCAGACCAGTATTATTAGTGTCCGTATTAAACTTAATATTATTTTTGTATACGTTGATAAAGATCATTTCAGAAACTAATTACAAGAAAAGATTAGTTTCTGAAATGAACCGTTGTTTGTTTTAAAAATAGCAGAAAAAAAATTCTGACATCGGCATGGTAAAAAAAAAAGGTTCGCCTTCTGGTAATAGATATTTTAGTTAACGATCAAACTAATGGTCCCTTAGTATAGGAGTCTAGTTAATCTGCGACGTTCCGTGCTTATAATTAGCACTTCATCAGGTCGCTCCTTTATTTAGTAAAAAAACAAAAACAGTGTATAAATAACCAACAAACATCAAAAACAAAAGTCAAAGAACAACAAAAAACTAACAACCATTAATACTAATCTAAAAACATTATTTTATAATTTAACAAAATTGATAGACTTTAATTTTATATTTAACAAACTGGGGTATACGACAAAATATTAAAACTTACCACAGTCAAAAAGAATAAACTACGATAAGTAATGGCATAATAAGAAATTAATTTTAAACACTTAAGGACCCGACATGACATCACGAGAAACAACAAATTACGATTTTTGGTAATGGAATTCGCATTACGTGAAAGGTGTATTTGATAAAAAAAAAACTAAACACGTATTTGTTTGGTGAAGATATAAGAATAGCATAAAAATATTATAACTAAACAGCACTAATTAAATAATTTAGTAA
The DNA here is from genome assembly GCA_035610365.1 of Aquatica leii. Taxonomy (NCBI): domain Eukaryota; kingdom Metazoa; phylum Arthropoda; class Insecta; order Coleoptera; family Lampyridae; genus Aquatica; species Aquatica leii. The sequence goes on from CM069433.1 coordinate 52,757,173, forward strand.
GTTAAGTTAGAACACAAGTTAGAAAATAAGTTAGGTCGAGTGTACATATTCGATAAGTTAGGTAATACGTACAATTACCTAACTTACCTAATATATTTAATATTAGTATTAATGGTTGTAAGTTCTTCTTTGAGATTTGTTTTTGATGTTTGTTAGCTATTTATACACTGTTTTTATGTGTTTTTTACTAATTAAAGGAGCGGTCTGATGAAATGCTAATTATATGTACGAAACGTCGCAGATTAACTAGACTCGTTGTCCTTGTTTCCTCCTATAGAAAAAGATCATTAGTTTGATCGTTAACTCAAACAGCTGCTGATGTAATACATGCAGATATTTTTGCATAACCTTTTGAGATAACTGCGTTCGTATCCTCATTATTGCATAGCATCAATGTTTATCTATATTATAAATTTGGATCAAAACATGTGATTGATTTGATGACGAGCTTTAGATTTGCAACATCTTACTTTAATACCTCTCAAAACCTCAGGCATTCTGCGACCAGACAAATTCAGCTTGAAGCCATTAGATTTCTGCAATTTGCATTCGACAATGCCGATTTTAATGTTAATACATTGAAAGGGTTTGGAACCTTTTACGCAATAAAAGGTTTATTGGTTATAACTCTATTTCATTTAGTATGTTCTGAAGGAAGGGCACTCCGTTTAAAAACAAATATCACGGTTGCTCAAGTAAAGGAAAACTCTCCTATTCAGTTAAAAACCTTCGGTCATGGTAACAATCAGAGTTTAGCGTCAATTGAGAAAAAAAAACGTAGACGTCATTCACCCACTGCCTGAAAATATTTTGCCACTAAATTCAGATCTGTTATAGCTGCCAGACAACAACTAAGAAAAAGTTGCATATCAGTGGATGGAGTAGTTTCATGGAAGAAACCACTCAAGACAAACTGTTTAAAACATTGAATTTTTTTGTCTTCCATTCATCAACCACCCACTATCAAAGTATGACACCAACAACGCTTTGGCTTGCCATTGAAAAATGAATCCATAGGCAGACAACTAGCATTGTAACCTTCCAACAACCATTGTGCATCAAAGCCAAAGAGATCGTTGAGAACTGCTTCGATACTGATTTATGCAACACAGTGGTAAGGTTGGGCGGTTTTCAGTTGCTCACGTCTTTTACTGATACAATTGACGCGATGATGGGAGGAAGTGGACTAAAGGAACTACAAATATTTATACAGAAAACAGCATATTGAGATAATGTCTGGCCACACTTACACTAAAGCAGTGAGTGGTCCAACTAGCCTTATCACATGAAGTAAAAACAATGCTGTTGACAGGATCATTACCGCAAAATTTGTAAGTAGTCTTTAACAATTTCAAAACAGCGGTCCTACTGCCCACTTGCTGGTTCAATATTTTCAAATGGTGACGCTGATAAAACAATTAATTGAAGCAAAGAGATCAGGAAATTGAGATTTACATTTGACCACTACGTATTAAATACTATCATTTTTCCCGCTGCAGGTCACTTGTTCTATGATTGTACGTTCAGGACATATTGACTTTAAAAAAAATAGATACTTGTGAATATCACCGTTTTTCAACAGAAGGATACTTTACAATCCGACGCTCTAAAAAATTTTGGGTTGACATTTGGCTGATATGTGTATAGAGCAGATGCAGGGCTCACTCGGGGTCGTGAAATTCCCAGCGTTCTGACTCGATAGACTTTCAGAATGGTTTATCTCTAGAACAGCTGCAAAGAAGAAGAGGTTTGTTATGGTATCAACTCATCAACAATCTTTGTAGCGAGTAGTTTGACAAAACTTCCGAACTGCTAGATTGACACGAAATGACAAAGTCGTATCCCTAGAATCTGCTGTGCACTTAGTGAGAGAAAGGTAACAGTTAACCCTCTAACCCTGTTTCACAGGGTATGTGTCCTAAAACAATCTGACAAAGAATTGAAACTGTTTTTCACGTATAAGCTTTTACCATTCCCATAGTCGATGTTCACAGAAGAAGAAATAAGAAAGGGAACAAAATCGGCTTTCTCTGCAGTATTCGAACTTGTCAACATGAATGAGTCTCGAACAACTCTTCGTTCCAATGGGAAAACCCAAATTCCAACATTGCAAACTACAGAAGATGCCGACAGACTGATAAGAAAACAGCGATCTCTTTATCTGCTGCTTACGATGTCGTAATTGGCTCCTGTTCGGGAAAAGAGGTATAAGCCTTGAAATATTAAAATTGGTTTAACTACACGATGCATCTCTAAATATCTTAATTAATGTTTGGGAAAAAAGACTTAATTCTACTTATAGCGTAAATATTATAAATTAAACTTATAAAACTTTATTATAGTCTCTTTTCCCAAATATTAATTAAGATATTTAGAAGTGCATCGTGTAGTTAAACCAATTTTCATTTTTAAGACTTATACCTATTTTCCCGAACAGCCACCAATTGTTGGTGACAATGTGGACCTGCTAGTTTTGCTCGCAGGAATCACACCATAAAACCGTCCGAATATATTTTTTTACTAAATGTGGGCAAGTCTACGTGATGTGACCCACACCTCTTTAAAAGAAGACTGTATTCACCCTCAACTTCTTGTCATTCTCGCTTTCAGTGGATGTGACTCCTCGTTTTCATTCTTTGAGCACCATTTCAAAAACATCAAAACCTTGATCGCCAATCTAAATGAAATTGCAGTTGCAGATAAATGTATCACAATTGCTCTTTATGGAGGACCCCACAAAACGCAAAAGCTCCGCAATCTAACGAGTTTGCCTCCGACCTAGAATTCAATCGCTCACATTAAGCTTGGATTACTCATCCACAGATGACCAGCTAGACGAAGATGCACTAAACGAAAAATTGTGGATGTGCGTCTAAGAACCCTTTTGGCATCCTAAAAGACGACGCGACGTCTTGAACAACCAGGTTCATCAAAAAGGTCAAAGTTTGATTAAAAGAAACATATCTTTAAAATTTATGTGAGATTTTCAGATATTTTTTTGTTAATGTATTTCTTTTTTAATATCATGATGATAAGTAATTATCAGTACTTTAATTTTTTACATACTCACGCATGTTAATAAAAATACAAATAATCTCAGTTTTTGCTCAAGTGCTTGATGAAATTTTGTTACAAATCGTGTAACTTGAATAATTGGTCAAACTTTCAAAAGCTGTATCTCCGGAACTATTGATCTTATAAAAACCGTTCTAGCTTTAAATTCTTGAAAATTTTATTTACTTAAAAAATGAATATAACAATCTTTGTTGAAAACCCAATCCTTATACGTCAAAATTGACAAAAACAGAAAAAAGGTCAAACATTTCGAGATTTTCTTGATTTTTGACAATGACCCGGTCGTAGCTGCCGAAATCGGAAACTTGGATTTAACATTGCCTTTACATCATAAACAACATATTAAAAAGGCAAAAATACCTGATTTGATGGATTGCTCAATGTTTAATTGGACTGAATTATAAAACTAAAAGATTACTCCAACACCTTTTAAAATAACAAATAGGTAAGTTTAAGCAAAATATTCTAAATTATTTACCCAAAATATGAAATACATGTTATCGATTGTGTTCAGGTCACAAGCTAGAGATTGAATGAGCTAAAATAAACCTAGCTAATTAATTGTGTAATTTATTTATACCTAAAATACGAGTTTTAGGTGAAAAATAAATAATTCTTTCCTATAGCAAATTAAGAAAAAAAACTCCTGCAGAGGACAACATTTAAATCCTACAGAAGACCCAACATACAATAAATTATAATCCGAATAAAAAAAATAAAATATGATTTCACTCACTCAAAAAATATTTATATTAAAACGGGTGCAGTAGGTAACGCATCACGCCAGAGTACGATAAAACAGTACAATTAATGATTGTCAGACATATAGTATTAATTACGTTTTTTTTAATTTAAAATATAATATTTATAAGAACCTTAATTAATTAGATGAGAATTTAACGTTTAATCATAATACAAAATTATTTTAGTAATGAACACTAATTATGAATATATTCACAGAGCTGCATTTTGCTGTTTATATTGAAGCGTAAACGTATTTTATGAACCATTAAAAATTAAGTATTAAAAAAAATTAGAGAACTTGTTAGTCCTTTATTTTGGAAAACGATCGTTCGATGTAGCTATGAAAATTGGTATCGTTAATAAAATTCGTAACACCACAAAAATGTTTGGATAAGAATCATGTAAATTATTAGTTACAAAGTAATTTAAGGTAGTAATTGACGAATAAGTGACACTTTCCTTAAAACTCTGCAAAAACTGCAAATTCCTTTCGAGTTTTGTCATTTAATGTGCCATCGAGTCTTGTACAAAATTCTAGCTGTTCCAATTCAAAGTGACTACTAAATTGATATTCTCATGGTATCTATAAAGTTAAAAAAAAAACAATTAATGTTAAATTTTAATTCTTGATATTGTATTGGTTCATCGTCACGTTTGTAACTAAATTGTTTTATTACTTTTCGAGGTCTTACACCTTCATCTTTAAATTTTGAATAGATATTTAATAAAATCGAAACTAATAATAAATCATTAAAACAAAAATTAATTTACTTAAACTTGCACAACATTATAATTTTGAGTTTTGGAAACTGTATTTTTTGCTTTGCCTAAATTATTAAACCATATAATCATCATGCGTATAAAGTAATTCTTTTTTAAATTTTTATCAAGTGCCATGGTATTGCAAGCATTATCAAAATCTTGCGCAGAAGTAATTTCAAAAAGAGCATCGTACATTTCACATACTTGATACCTTAAAAAAATTATGTTTTTTCAAAATCGCCCATCGATGGGTCGAAGCAGAGAAAAAGTTCTACAGTTTTTGAAACTTACGCCCTGATTTGTGTTTAGAGTAAATATCATTTTGATCGAATCTGGACTATTATCTACTATTTTCAAAAATTGTCCATAACGTCTCACTTCCCTTTTTTCTAGATGCAATCAAATTAAAGAAGTAATAAATATATGCGTACATGGAACATAAGATTCTAAAAATTTGTTATTCAACTCAAATTAGGTCAATTTATAATAGTAATACTAGTTACACGTATTATGCATTCGCAATGTCTCGTGTGTAAAAATGATGTCAATAGCAAGATCAAGAAAATGAAGTAACCTTAAGCGATTCAAAACGGAGTACTTGACACAAAGTTTCTTAGTATATAAAAAATCTGAAAATTAAGCAAATGTCAATAAAGACCTTGAAAGTTACCGTGCAATCTTGTTACTAAGAGTATGGGCATAACGGGGACCATTGCGTAAGCGCATTGCTCCGACTCACGTCTGGTACCTTAGACCGTCGCTCCGAGCATACCGCGTAGGTGGTCACATTGACGCCTCGACCATCGTATTTGCATTTCAGTTTAAACCGTGAATGAGCGTCATAGACATGGATCTTTTAATATCTTCTTCTGATGATGAAGACGTGTTACTGGACTCAAGTGCTAAAACGTGGTACCCATATAAAAAATCACAAAAAAGGACAGTTCATCCTCTAAATAAGAAGCGTTTTCATCTATTTAAAATTACACAAATGTGTTTGTTTCATATAGCCTCTCTCACAAATATAAGTCCGATTAATTTTTCTTTGTCTACCATTGTGTGAGCGATGATCGAGGGTCGAAAAAATACTAAGCTCAACTCCATAGTGCCAGGGCCTGATTCCGACCTATGTGCGGAGCGGAGGTCAAGACGCCAATATGACCGCTAACATTTAAAAGCACTAACTGTTTTTTTTTTGTGATCGATGCTAGAGTGCTGTGCTAAAGTCGAAGCGATGGTCAGCATTCCGTTATGTCCGCCCACTTAAGAATTATACTGTAGGCGGAAACAAGAATTCAATTAGAGAGATGAAGATAACGGTGATTAAGTGTTTCGCTTATAATTACTTTCAATAAGTAATTTTTTCAATGTATGAATGAGTGATTTACACTAGTCTTGTAACACATTGACACCAAAACTAGAAGTGTGCGAACCTTCGAAATTTACGAACCGAACTGAACTGAACTCGAACTAATAAGTTCGGTTAGAAAATTATTATCGAAACCTACTTCGAACTTTGCGCCAAATTAACTATAGCATAATTTACAAAGCAACGGAGCTACAAAAACGCGTACAAAAATGCTTTATTATAGGATAATAGTCAGTGCTGTATTTTGATGTATACGCGGATATACGTCGCGTCGTTGGTATAAATCTAAATACGCATTTTGAAATACAACCCATATATAAATAAAATAGAAAAAATAATACTCATTTCAGCTTATTTTCTTAAACTGCTTACATTTACCAATAAATCACAGTACAATAAGACAATCGACAGTTGTTTTGCTATTTACAATAAATTTGGTACGCTGAAAACTGATGACAGGATACACCACCGCCTTATATAAGAAATGTATCTTATCTTCGGAAAACTAAGAGAGTGATTATTTATGATTTCGTTACTAGCAATAGGATGTTATTATAGCCTATTCAATTTCGAGAAAAATATTAAAAAGTATATGTGTAATTTTATAAAATTTCTTTACAAAAAATGTTTCGAAGCGGTGCATTCAAAAAAGCTAGTTACAATCACAAATTTATCATTCTATCACCATCTCATGCGTTTTTGTTATCTTGCTCACAGTAAGTAATGCTTTAACTAAACTGACAGTTTTCCTACAGAGTATTTTAAGAAACAAAATCTTTGTATGTACGTAACGTGCAAATATTGATATGTAGTATGGTCTATTTTATTATTAGTTAAGTTTTTTGTCTTTAATTATTTGATCTGTTCACTCTAAACTTTCTTGTAAATTATAGTTTGATCATGTAAAATATTCTCGAACAATGTTCAGTTCGAGTTATTATCATCAATTACTGTTGATGTTTCTTTCCTATCAAAAGAAAAATCTGCAAAAAAGTTTAACTAAGTAGTAAAGTTGCAAATTAAGTGCTTTGATTTATTCTAATTACCTTGAAACTAGGGGTTCACAGGCTTGGTTTGGTTTTCAAAAATCAAGCCAAGCTTTCGAAAAATCAAACCAAGCTTTTACAGGTCAACCTTTCAAGCTCGCAAAAATAATATCTTAATATAAAATTTATACTTCAAAATAAAGTTTGTTAAAGGAAAGTTACACAAATTACTTCAGCAAATAGCGCAATTGAAAAAATCAAAACAGAAATTAAACAAGTTGTTGAACTGCGTTCTAAGAAAGCTAAATTTAAAATTTATACATCTTACATCGCATTACATTATTTATTGATAGCATAAAATAATAACTATTACGTCAAAAAACATTAACAGAAAATAGCGCGATAAAACATTCCTTATTACACAACAGAACTACAGTAAAAAGGTTATTCGGGCCGACCCTCAACGTTTCTTTATATTAAGGTATCTTCATTAACACGATACTTCAAACATTTATAATTTTGTTATGTAAATGAAACGAAAAATGAGTACAAATATGTACATAATACATATTTATGGACAGTCAATTTCCTAAGTAAAACGTCTTAAATTATATGATTGATCGTTGTTCCCGCAAGCGTTTTATATATATAATCGCATTAAAAAATATCTAATATTATTGTAGCTGCTTGATAAATAATAAAAGAACAATGTACCAAAAATATTTAATTTAAATAAAATTACTTATAAAACTACTAATAAATTATACTGTGCAAATATCTTGCTGTCCATGTCTCTTCTACAATTCGCAGATGCTTTCAAGTAAAACGTGGTTTACATAGTGTATACTGAGATTTATAGATGTATAATTGTTTTTAGATTAAATTTCAGTTTAGATTGCAACTTTACACTGAAAATTGTGTAAATCAATGATTACTTCGTTATCTTCATTTTAAAATAATGCAACCAATAGGTTACAATAGGTTACAAACAAAAACAAACATGTATAAACTGCTAACAGTTGCAGCACATTTGTAACAATCGTAATGGTTGTATTTTTGGTGATTTATAGCCATGCGCGGATGTGATTACTATAGCGCTGATGACCAGCTTTAATGTGCCCTCTTGTATCAAGAGAGTATTAGGAAACCACGTCAAGCAAACGACAAAATTTGTTGTCACAGTAGACACAAAAATCAATATTTAACTTTTTTAGCCTTTTGGTCCGGGCCTCTCGGTCTAAACCTAGGTTATTTCGAATTCAAATTTGGTGATAGTACATAGAGTGGAGTGGAGTAAAATTGATAGTAATCAATAAATTTACAAAATAGGTGAATTCAACAATTTACACTTCTAAAAGAGATTTAATTCATTAGGGAAACAAAATACGAATGTTAACTACCTGCTAAGATATGATTTTTGCACATTCTGAAAATAAAACAATAACTCCAACCCATGTTGCTGTTAGTTTTTCTGCTGGTTCATAAAACGAAGTAAAAAAATACTAAGAGAATATTAAATACGTGCAAAATCCAATAACACAAGAGTAATAAATACATAATAATTTCTGCGCAAATGGTTTGTCATAGTTTTTTCAATTGACAATTGATAATATTGATTATCTTGACAAATCTTTAGGTAACTCTCTACCGTATAGATATTCCCACAAAATTTAATCTCTTAAAACACTTACATACATTCGTAATTTCTACACACTATAGAGAAATAACAATTTAACTAATTAATTCACTTACAAAAGTAAAAAATAATTATTTTATTCATTTCTGCATTTATTATCAGCGCAATAAAACTTTTGATATGCTTACAGACGCACTGGATTTAACTTATACGTTTTAGATGAATTACTTCTTGCATCTTCGTGTAATTAAGATTTAAACTTAAAATACTAAGTTCTCTGCTTTTAATCACGCAAATTACTTAATATAGTCAACTATTTACTTGAGTAAATATTAAACTAAAAGTACACAAAAATTTTCAGCTTATTGAAATTGATTCGATAAATTTCTCCCATCACATCGACAACGAAAATATAGAAGTAATTAACATGTTAAAATCGAAATCAACTGATAAAAAATCTGTTTGACATTCATGGTTCTCCCAATTAAAATAAAAAAAACTATTTTAATCAAATTACTACCAAATATAAATTAAGAAAAGTTTTTTCATAAATCAGAAAAATTTTGATACGAAATAGTTTTTAAAACAATCTAATATAAAAAAGCGTATTCAAGCAGAATATTTTTGACCAGTGGTTAAAGATTTTAGTACGGAAACGCGCTATTTATCAAAAATTTGGAGTAAGTGTTTCACTAACTGTCTCAAAATTTTCAGAATAGTTTTTGTTAGTAAAACAGTTTAATCAAGAGCGATCGCTCTATTATATATTCTTTGTCAAACTAAAGAAATCGTAATTTACTAAAATAACTAGTTTTTGATTTTTTTCCTAAATGACGGAAACTTTGATCACTTGAGAAACTATTATATGACAATATTTTGAAATTAAACCAAAGTTAGTTAACCGTCACTCTGTGAAGTTTTTATGCAATACTGATTGTGACAATGCAATATTTAAGCATAATTTAATGACTTGAATATTAATTAAATATAATAATTAAACTGTTTGAAATATCCAATTTTTTGATTAGTTATACCTCAAGTTCCACGAAAATAAATACATAAAATTATCCATAATAAACTTTAATTAAGTTTTAGAAGAAAATTGACAGTTTTAATATATGTAGTAGTTAAGATAGCGTGTACAGCGCCATTAATAAATTTTACATTACACCATCCATTAATAATAGAAAGTTGTATAAGATAAAAAACGATAACTTGATGTAAATAAGTTTAAATACTTTTACTTCAATATTATTATCATAGAAGTAAACATTAATTAATAATAAAAACCACATTTAACGATTTAAAAACATTACGTTAAATATCTCAGATACAAAACAAATTTGTGTAAACTACTATTACTCTAGTAAAACGAACAAGTTCTTTACTATGTGCGTAATTCCATTTTTCATCCAATCCAATTTATTGATTGACATCAAATAATCACACAAACATCATTAATAAACGAAACTCGACGCAATCATTTTGTAAGAATAAAAAAAGTATTTCTATTTGTCATTTTTTTTTTCAAGTCAACGACTAATATGACGCAAAATATTGTTATGGCAAAGCTAGAGGAAGCTGACTACAAGAAATGAATTAGAAAAAAAAATTGCATGTTGTTTTTTAAACTCTGTGTTTATGTAAATAGTTAGTAGCACATCAATACATTCAACAATAGTATTTTTGAACCATCAACATTTTATTTGAGAATTTGGATAGAAACAAACAAAATGGGAAGAAGACTGTAGATTTAAAGCGCGCCAAGACAAGTTCTTCTATAAACTTAATAGATTATTTAAAGGCTATTTATTAACTTAATTAAAAATAAAAATACTGCCTCTCTATTAGCCATAATACATATTAGTTTTAACAAACAACACTTTTATCGTTAATTTAATATGTACAATTATATTTTATAAAATGATTAATTTCATACTGAGTTATTAAAGCTGACGGAACAAGTTCAAAGAAATTTGTTGAGCTAATTATAAAAATTATTTTCACAAAATTCATAACTTACTTTACTTTTGCAATCAATATTAGATGAGTTTTCCTTTACAAACACATGTTTTTTGTTGTGCTCAAGCCTGAAATAAGTTTAGAACTTTTAATACGTAAAAGAAAAAATCAAATTACATTCAACACAATTTATTTCTTTCCAGCTTTATAATAATAATCGCTTAACATACTTTTCAACTGTTAAACATTCCACTGAAAAGGAAAACATGTTGCACAGAATGAAAACGACTACTTTCGTGTGATGCCAATGTTTGTTTAAGTTTTGTAAAAAGTGTTAACATAATTCTGTTAAAAAAATCTAATTTCTAACAATTTATAATTTAAACTTGTGGACTAAATTGATACGTACATATAGTCAGCAATAAAAATAACATCACGACTCAACAAATAATACCTATAAAGCGTATTTATGTTGAAATTTAATTTTAGCATAAATAGGTTAAAAATGAAGGATGTAGTTTTAACGAAAATTGAATTTACAATATTTCAGCGTTTCGTTTATAATTTAGTAAACAGTTTGTAAATCGCTTAAACATTATTTGTAGAATTTTTTTTGGTTCCAATTAGTGACCGGTCATTCACTTCTTTTTATTTATGTAATTTTTAAATAATATAAAAACTTTTAGTTGCTGTTAGCATATTCTCAAATATTGCAGACTTCTGAATATTCTTAGCAATCTACATGGACTCACGCATATGACTACCAAATACTGAACGTTTCCCATTTTATTCCTTTTTAATGCAATAAATATAAAGTAGAAGAATAATAAACAAAATTATTCTAGTTCTTCGCGTAGATCAAACCACGAAAAAATTTTAAGCCTTCGAAAGCGATTGTTTCTAAAGGTTCAATAAATGATCCGACATTATGACCTAAAATAATTTCATCAACTTAAAAATATGCTTAGTGAAGCACAGTTTCTACACAGATTTTTTTTCAACTGTCAATAAACCGTCATTTAGTGATGTCTATTTTACTAAAAAATATAAACTAAACTGAAACCGAACGCATATAATAAAGCGAAAGGGTGTCATTCAAAGAATAATTGATGTATCAAATTTGCAGCGACACAAAAGTTAATATTTCTAAGAAAATCTATTTGAATCCGATGACACATTTTTTGTATTAGTCGAAAGCGTTTATAAACATTCTGCAAAATTATATATAATATTTGAGCTATTAAACAACAAACGTATCTTTACACGCTGAAAACATTTTCATCGTGTTACATATGATTTTAAAAAGAACGTATGAACAATAAACTTATAAAATCTTAAGCTATCGCGGTTGTTATGTTTATGATTATAAACGACTTTCGACTTAGGCCGCGTCGTAGTTAAACATCCAGACTTAGGCTTGGTCCTAGTCTCTTCTTGAGAGCTAAAACAAGAAGTAGAACTTGGCCTTTGCCGTACTGTCGTTCGTGAACCCAAACAAACTGTCGTTTCGCAAGACATTGCAGCCTGCATCTTCAGAGTGGTAAATGTCACTACAGTTCTACTTCTCGTTTTGGCTCTCAAGAAGAGACTAGGACCAAGCCTAAGTCTGGGCGTTTAACTACGACGCGGTCTAAGCCGAAAGTCGCTTATTATCATAAACAATGAACTTGTTACTTATGATTTTCGTCTGTGAATTTTAACAAACCTCAGCAGAAATTGGCAAATCAAAATAATCTTCTTCTTAATTTAGAATGTGATAATTTTCTGAGATATAGATATATAGACTCCACTTTTTTTTCATCTTTTTATGGGGTATCTTTAGAGTCTCTAGATTTGCTTTAATATAATAAAGGTGATCATAGCCCATTCTGTTGATATGAGCAAAATTGTTTCTTCTTTTCTGAGGTATCGATCTTACGAGATCTACAATATTGCATCTATATAATGTATTAATTTTCTCCAAGTTATTCTTAGTTGATATACTGTTTTTTTATTATCTACTATATAATTAAATAAAATGAGGCTTAAGTCATCGCGAAGGCGTATGTATTTAGACACTGATATGTCTTAAGTTGTTCTCCCGTACATTAAAGTGCGTGTTCTCTTACTATTTAGTTCTCGTATGACTTTTTTTTGCTTGTATACTCAAAACATTTCGCAATGTAATTCTTTAAACTGCTTGAAAGAAGTCTACGATCTGTCATAGAATGAAGATGATATATTATTATTAGAAGTGATTAATCCACATGTCATGTGTTATAATGTGTGCTTTTACGGATGCGGATTCATATCTGCAACAAGTAACGACATTTAAGAAAGTGGACGGGGCCAGAGTGTCTCGCGCGTGTTTGCTAGTTGCTATCTTCGTTCGCTAACTGACCAATAGGAATGCACACATTGGCGATAAAATCCTACAGGTTTTGTTTGTTTTGTTTTAGATAATTCCTATTGTGAATCAATTACAGTGTTTACTGTATTTATCCAAGATTTTTGTATGTAAATAATAATATTAAGTGAAAAAGTAAATAAAAACGTCGCCACCAATAAAAAGCAGTAACTGGACTTACTGTATATTAGTCAAAAATGATCCGGAGATGTCAGAGTGTAAAATATGTAATAAAAGTTACTCGCGGAAGGAACGTACTACTATTTCTTTGAAAACTCACCTGAAATCAATGCACTTAGAGGAGTTTCGTTTGTTCGAAAGCGCAAATAATATAAACCAATTGAAAAAAAAGATGATGCAGGTATGTATCGGAATATCACATATACAATCTTGTTTAGTTACGGTTGGATACGATAAATATTAATACTTTTTTTGTTGACTGAGCTATATTTTTTTCTACTGTTTTGTAACTATTGATAGTTTTGTTCGATAAAAGTCGAAGTATTGATTTAAAAAAAAATAAGAAAAGTTAAAACTTTTCAATTGTGATGTTTTTTTTACATCCGATTTAAATATTTTTTTATTGACTAGATGGTTTGTGTATCTTAAAGGTAGTCTTTCAAATAATTTTATCAAAATTAGTTAAGAAAACTAACAAACAAAAAAAACTAAAATTTATTCTGCAACTTTGATGTTCGGATCGAAGTAGATTGTCACATGTTATGTTTTTTTTAGATAAAAAAAGAAGCCAAAAAATAGCTTTCGTTAGAGGAAGTACTACAAAAAGAAAAGAAGTAGGATACTAACAATACTAATTCAAAAAAGATTGACAAACTCATTGGAGAAATGATAGCGCTTCAAAATTTACCGGTCAACTTTGTGGAGGAACTTAGATTTCGCCGACTTACTGAAAAGTTAGCACCGAAATATAATTTTAGAAGACGTAACTTTTTTACTGATTTCATGTGCAATGAACTGCACGCAAAAGTAGCTGGAAAAGTTAAAAAACTGATTGAAAAACACGATTACATGTCGTTTACTTCTGATATTTGAACAGATCGCAGCTCAAGTGTTTCTTTGCTTAGCCTGACTTGCTACGGATTATTAGAAAAGTTTAAACGATCGTCAATTGTATTAAAATGCGAGACCTTTGATGACCGTCATACTGGTGACATCATTGCAGAAAAATTTAGCACAATGCTTGCTGAATGGAATATTTCAACCGAAAAATTGCATTGCATGATACGAGACGAAGGCATTCTTTAATGATTTAAATTGTACCGTTTACAAGATGCAAATTATATTCGACATGGTTTACAATTGCAGAAAAACATAAAAGACATCAAACAAAAATGTAAGAAAATTTCAACTCATTTTTACCATTCAAGATGAAATATTGAAGATCGCCACTGGTTTTCTTATATCGTCGTCAAATTTGGAAGAAACAAAAAAGAGAATATGGGAGATTCTTTCGATCCGGAACCAGGAACATCCGGTATGGATAATAATAAGACTTGCGTAAAAAAACGATCTTGCTATGATATTGGATTCATCGAGTGAAGATGCGGGTGATAGAGAACCTAACAACAGTACCTTCAATGCTCTTCTCAGAAACGAATTAGTTATGTATAGAAATAAATTGGTGGAAAGTTGATCATGATGACCTTGAAATTCTCGCCAGATTCGCACGCAGATATTTCGCCTCCACCAAGCAGTGTTCCCAGCCAACAACTGTTTAGTGGAGCTGGGTTCATATATGATCCACTAAGAAACAGGTTGGAGGGGAAAAGGCCAAAATATTACTATTTATTCAATATAATTTACCAATTTTTAAATTTAATTATTAAAAAGTTTTTCATTATAAAACATCATATTTGTCTGGTGTTTTCAAGCTTCACTATTTAAGTTATGCTTTTGCTTTTTTGGAGAGCAATTATTTGACCATCTTACAACACCATAATCTCCTTAATCTTTAATAGCAGCAAAAACTGTCTATCAAATGACAAACCTTTTCAAAAATACCTGGGTTGTTTCTTATTAAATTGCACCTATCAATTATACGATTTCTCAATTTTTTCCACATTTTCTACTTAGTGTAAACTAATGAATCAATCGTAAAGTTCTAGTAAAAGTATCTGAGTTTTCCGTTATCATGTTCAGCACATCTGCTCTTCCATTTCTATAAGTTTATGAATTTTTTAGATGGTATTTCTATCAGTAATATTACGGGTACAAAATCGTACAATTGCCTAGTCCGTAGCGAATTTTTCAGCAAATCCGTATATGAAATGGATGTAGGTCATCTCCGCGTTTGTATAGCAATTCACGATAGAGGGCTTCACTAACTAAAGTTTAACTATCAAAGACAACACATTTGAACACCTTGATAGTGTCTACATGCTAAGAGTGAAATTTCTGAACTTTTTCTTGACTTATTTTCAAAAGCTATTTCTTTGTCAAAATTGTTTTGATTGCGCTTTTGTATAAAAATAAAGTTTACTTAAACAACTAATAAATTTAATTTGACCCTTGTTCAAAACCTAAATTTAGATGTTGAGTTTTTATTTATTTTTAAAAAATAATTTTTCTTTGCTATGAAAACATAATTGTACCAGCATTTACACCTTTTATTTTTTTTTCTGAGAACGTTGTCAAAATGCGTACATATTACTATCTTCACCTCAAAACAGTTTGATCTGACTTCAGGGTTGTCATTAACCTACAAAATTAAAAATTGTGTAAGCTGCATTTTTACATTATCGTGTGTTTGTTGAGTACTTACTAACTGATGACTAATATGAGAATGAATATAAGAACACTCAAACAGTTATAGTATTTATATACCACAATGGCACTTGGTTATTTTATATTAAACGGGAAGACCTCTTGCGAGAAAAGATGTGAGTAAAATCATGGGTTTTAAGGCTATGGTTTTATGTTATTAATCCAGCTACCTTGGCACGGCAGTCAATATTTTGCTATGTGCAACCTCAAACCATTAACTATTACTAGATTACTAAAAAAAATTGCATTTGACCTTGGAAAAATAGAACATGGTCTGTGTTTTAAAAATGTATGCAATTTTAAAATGTACACAATTTTGAATTGTTTACTATTATTTACACGTGCATTTTCTGAAAGACAGTCTGCAAATAAAATTCTTACTGAAAAAATGTAATATCTAAATTGGCCTTAAGACAATGCTTTCATGTTATCTATTGATACAAGTAAAACCAAAAACCTAAGTCGGTAAATAGTTTAAAATTAGGATAAAACCACTAATGTTGTGAATTTGATTTAACTACGTTCTCTTACAATAACTTTTAGAAAATATATAAAAGTAACAGTAAAGCATAAATTTACGTATTAGATACTTATTTTTTAATTTCTTATTTTATAAATTTATTTAATAGGCAGCAGATTGAACGTGCCTTGTTCGAACTTTGTGTTTGGTAAAATCGTCAATGAAAAAATTAAGTAAACATCTGCAAACCTCATCTTTGAATAGAATTCAACATTAAACTAACAATAGTATAATTACTAAATCTGTCTTTTAGTAAAGAATAATATAACAAAACTAAGAAACCGTTTTAACAAAACAAAAGTTAAAACAAAATATATAATTATGATTAAGAAAGACTAACAACAGTACTGCTGTAAGTTAGAATCAAGTTAGAATAACGTTTTCTGATAATAATACTAATCGGCGTTTTTTAAATGAAATTTTATTGATAAAAAATTAGTCATGCTATATAGAAAAAAATAATGACTAAAACTTTTTTAAAATCACATTTCGGTATTTATTTATTATTCATAAGCTCAACCAACATAGTTGTATTTTTGTAAATGTGTAACCCATGTGTTTAAAAATAAGTAGCAACATATGCACGATGAAATAAAACATAAAGCTACATACCATCAATGTAAACTTATGCAATAAATTTATACTCAATTTATTTCTACAGACAACCTTGTAGTTTTTCGTGAACACAATTTTAAACACTACTTTCACAGGTTCTAAAACAATTTTATTAGCGCAATTTTGTTTCAAACTTCAATAAAAATATCTACATTGCAATTAAAATACATAAACTGTATATTTAAATTTGATAATTGTAATTTTTTCTTTATTCTTATTGCATAATTTTAAGTAGCATATTTGCTCTAGATTTTACATCTGGTTTCCGCATTTTAGATCATCAAAATTAAAATAAACTATTGCGTAATACCACTCTTACATTTGAACAATTATTTAAATGATCGCGAACTCTGATAAATAATAACAAAATTAAAAATAAATTAGCGTTTATTTTGAAAAAGTCATAAATATAAAACGTTTTATTAATCAAACTTAAAAAGGTTTTGTACATCCACACATTATGAGTCATTGAATTTTAAATTCAATCATTTGAAATAGCACACTTATAACCATAAAATTAACTCTTTTTTTTAATGATTTCGTATTCAGGAAATATTAACTAATAACTGTATTATACTCGATGCTTTTAAGTAAGCGATGGTTCTTAAAAAATTGTAACACGAGCTACTTTAGTCGCATAAATTCAGATTTCGAACCCTTCCCTAAAATTTTGATACAAATCGCCGTCGTCAGAACCACAACATAAAATAAAACAAAAATTTTAATACAAACGATCTTTTAGAGTAATTAACTTATAGATACTTTACTGATACTATGTACTCATTATAGCATATTTGTTTTTTGCGATTTCTATAAAAATGAATATGGTTAGTACGCAAGCACGCTGTTGTAAAAACAAAATTCAAAATGATACAACAGTTCACACTGCATTTTTCAGTGTGTAACATCACAATTTTTTTCCCCCGCAAAAGCGTAAGCACAATGAAGTTTTATGTACTTTTCCAAAGTCAAAGATAGATTCAGATTCATTGCAATACTTTATGAAAAAGTTCTAGAAAGAAAAGATGCTGATCATAACTTGCAAGAGCTCTAAATGAAGAGCACACGTTTTTCCTTTCATTCATTCAACATTGCAAGATCAAATGTTAGAAATGATAAAATATGTCAAGTCAACTCGATGAATTTGGTATAAAGTACTGGATTCTGTGTGATGTTTTCCGTGTCTTCAAAAACATGCGAGTAAACAAGAAAACGAGTCGACGGAACACGTATTTCGTTTTTATATGCGACAATTTTATCTCTTCCGTTTTGTCAGTGAAACAACTAAAACGTGTTACAAGCTTTTGCTATTTACGAACCTGCACGGCCAACTCACAATAGTCGGTGAGACGGGGGGGGGGGGGGGACATAGATACATTAAATATACTTAAGGGCGCCAGAGCTTATCCCAAAGTCACTTCTGTCCCGCTCAAGACAGGCGGTTTAAACTTGTAACAAGATGTTAGGTTCGTAATGCTGAAAGAAACGAAAAAAAAAGAAACTACGTCGTTAACAACAATTGTACTTTAATTACTCTATCAAGATAAATATATTAACAGTTAAATAGCCAAATATAAGCAGGTACTGGAGAGAATATAGAAAAGAGAATATCAGCAGGATCGGCAACTTACACTGCACGTCAAACAAAAGTGTAACTACCATAACATATATAAAACTTTATCAGTAAGTTACATTAATAATGATAATTGACTGTGGATATAAGCAGCAAGCGATAAGTCCTTTACTTAAACTAATTGAGTCACAATAACAAGCAACAAATCAATTCGAACGTACGATTAGTAAATATAATAAGTCATGAGTATTCACCGTAGCGACAACGAATAAATAAGTAAAAGTTGACTTACCAAAGTCCAGGGTTACCTTCAGAAAAACGTTTTTCCTAATGGCTTCCTGCAATTAAACTTCCTGAAAATAATCGTGTCTACCTGGCGACTCACAAACTATAAGTAAAAGACACATTTAAGGGACAGTAATCGAACCGACACTTATCGTATGCTATTACATTAAATTTTCCGTCTATGGTGGTGTTAAGTTATTGCCTCCGAAGAGAATTCAATCGTATCCAGTAATTAGGATCCTCCAAACAAGGTGATAGTCATCAAGGTATTAATTGCCTCCGAAGAGAATTCAATCGTATCCAGTAATTAGGATCTTCCGAACAAGGTGATAGTCATCAAGGTATTAATTGCCTCCGAAGAGAATTCAATCGTATCCAGTAATTACGATCTTCCGCTTCCGATTATAATTTTCCCTTGAGGATTTTAGATAACGATAAGAATACCCCTATTTGGGAGGTAGCACATGGCGCTAACAAAAGACATAAAAATTACCTTTAAACAAAGAAAGAACAAAAACCACTTACTCTGCGTGAATAAATTAGTTAGTTAAGGAAACTTCTATTTTCCATCGTGTCCCAACACGTGGATGATTTTAGAAAACGATTTTCAATTCACGCAGACATAGGTTAACACATGCACGATGTTAAAGACAAAATGCCGGTAATCTCACCGGATATCGCCTACTCAATACGAAGTGACCAACGAACCCGATAGATGGCGTCGAGAAATATAAAAGTAATTTTTAATTAAACCAATATACAGGGTGATGCATTATTTTTATTTATGCACGTAACAAACGTCAAGACACAAATTGTTGAGAGCATATTAATTCAAATGATATATTTTACGCCATCCCCTTTAGTTTAAGCTCAACATGTGTCTGCAAACAGATTTCATCGCTTGAGTTCAATATAGAAGGGCAGTAGCTCAACAACATGCCGAACACATTTTCGTCAATCAGGTTAACATGTACCAGCCACAAAGTTTGTGTTTTATTGCATAACGTAAAACTCAAATACAGTCCACTACCAACAAAATTAAGAGATCTTATTGGTAACAATTCAACGAAGCCAAGGTGCAGTCCCTACTCTAGTTTTGTAGAAAATCTTAAGAAAAACAGAAAAGACATATCATTTTCTTGCAAAAAAATAAGAAAAATTCAAATAATGACGACCAAATCTAGTTCATTCAACGTTTGAAATCTATGAAACTTAAACCCCAGGATCTTCTATTGAGTTTTAATGTCAGTTCACTTTGTACCAAAGTTCCTATTAAAGATTCGCTTACCATTATCAAGCAAATGTTGTCTACCCATGACAAAGATTTGAGTTTCGTTCCTCTAACTGATAACTGTTTATCATCCACTCACTTTCAATTTGATGACAAGTCTTATAAACAAGTTTCTAGTGGCGCTATGAGTTTTCCGTTATCTCTTGTTGTAGCTAACATTTTTATGATTTTTTTTTCAAACGGTTGCTTTGGAATCGTCGACATTAAAACCTAAAGTCTGGATTAGGTATGTTGATGACACCTTTATTGTTTGGTCTCATGGTCGTCATGAATTCTGTAGGTTTCCAATTAATCTAAACAACCAATACCCTGATATCAAATTCACCATGAAAATCAAAAAGAATAGTACTCTCGCAATTCTCGACGTTCTTGCGTCACGTAAACCCAACAAACTTTTAGGCCATTATGTTTATCGCAAACCCACACGTAGACAGTTTCATGCTTTGTCTCATCATCATCCAACACAGAAACGTTATTGTTATTGAACCTTTGATTCTTCGCGCTTTTTCTATTTGCCAACCCGGAAATCTAGATTCTAAACTCCATCATCTTACTAGATTCTTAGTAAATAATGGTTACATGAAGCGGAAAATTTAGGAAGTTATTATTCGTCGTCTACATCCCCGTACTCAAGTATCTAAGGACATTTCTACTTCCGATTCCAATACAAAATTGGTATTTTTCCTCACATTTATAAGATCACAGATCAAATAAGGAAACTTTTTCGTGAGAATGATATTAAATCCCATATCCAACTCGACAGATAATATCTCTCAGATTATTCCTTCTCCTAAAAACACATTTCCTACACTTTCATCTCAAGATGTATACCAAATTCCTTGTTCATGTGGTTTGGCCTATATCGGTGAAACTGGTCGTTCCGTCATCACACGTATCTCAGAATATAATAGTTGTATAAAGAAAAAATTAAATAAAACCTAAAATTTATTCAACGTTTATCTACACAATGGCAAGTACTGAAAGATTTTCTTTCGTTTAATATTTAGATCCAATTAAGCAGAATAAAGTTAGACCTATCAGATTAAATGACCTTTTAAGAGCGTAGAAGCAACCTATATTTTGATTTTAAATTAAATTAAATTTTTGATAATTGATACTTGATATACTGACAGACTAAATGTATGTGAAGAACCAACAAATGTTAAAAATTTTATAAATCTAAGTAATCGAATTAATATCTAATGAACAAAAATAGTTAACATTTTGAATTGAATAAAACTAAAATAAAC